>JAQPZY010001473.1:1920000-3246598 GCA_029931535.1 Margaritifera margaritifera
TATAATGAGTAGTATACCTCTTCTTTCCTTAATCTCTGGCTAAATTATTTTTAGCCTGCTGTGTTAGTGAGAACCAAAAATACTGGCTTTGCCTAACAGTCTAAAACAGTAAAACTGATACAAAAACATATTCCCGGTACGATCAAATTTACTGTTACTACTTTACAGTTGCCAAGTTTCATTAACACTATAAATTCTAACTATGATACACTATGCATACATTTCTATCGAACAAGATTTTTAATGCTACAAAAGGCTAGAAGTACAATATGAGAAAGTTAAAGAGATTGATTTGCACATTCAATGCAATGGTAACTTTGTTTATAGTTTATGTTCATTTTGGGCAAAATAATTGAACACTGGCACCTTTAACAGCAGAAAATACCTACGGGAATAAGAATATACCCCGCGTGACTGCACGTGCATCAGGAAATATGAGAAAATTGAGAAGAAATACATTCATTAACAGCAGTTTATATATGAATCTTACGGGTTATACTACCTATTTTAATTTTAAATGTAATCTTTGAAGTTTTTAAACAAACCCATATATCTTTGTACACATGAATGTTAATATATTTTTGCAGTCTCCATTATTACTTAACTTGAACTAATAATTGCAGCTGGCTGCAACCAAAACGTTTGTTGTTGTTGTTGTTGTTGTTGTTATGAATAAAATTATCATGATAAACGATTGGATTAAATATTGCTCCGCATGAAGAACAATATAGCACATAAGTCATGATGCATGCATGTCCTTCTTTATGTACATCTATAACTGCTGCTATTTAATTTAGCCAATAACGTGAATTTGGTAACTTTTTGTAAAAAAAAAAAATTTAAAAAAAATAAAATATCAAAGCCAAACCACACCCACAAAGATCAAATATGCCAAAAAGTGTTCTGCTTAAGAAGTGCATGTGAACGAAAATGTAATTTGTACCATTCATTTGTTGGATCAAATACAGTTCTGACTTTCGTTGTTGTTGTGAATTATATTAACGTGTCGAAAAAGTATTTACACACATAATTACATACATAATACATAGTTCAAAGTCATAATGCGACCAAAAATAATTGAAGATATCACCAATACCACCAATAAATATTGAATATCATCAAAACACGTGGTCTACACGTGATAAACACAATTTGCAATATGTCTTTACATTGTATTCACAACCAGGATAAAATAAATACATACATCATCAATCCATGCAGGATGACCACACAGTTTATGTAAATTATTTATCAAATAGTCTACTATCGTATTTATCAAACAGTCTACTATCGGTACATTTATCCATATCATAGTGGAATACAGATTCCTTTCAGTGAATATATCAAGATGTGTATCTTTGTTTCTAACATTCACGTCACGGAAAACTCCAAGACTATCCGAAGTATTCTGAATCTTCGATATTTGGTAGATTAGTCAACTTTATCAGAGTAAAAGAACAAAAAGCACATTAAGTAATTACACGTCATTAGAAATATTAGACATCCATCCATTACTATTTACAGAAAAGCGCACAATATTAATAAATGCAAAGAACTAACGTGTAAATCGAAATTAGAAATTAGAAGCATCGTCTAACTGGCCATTAGAAGAGGAGCAGTCAGGACAAATATATAAATATGAGTACATTCAATGTCACCAAATTGTTTATGCAGTTCTAATGAACCACTACTCCCCTTGCACGAATTTCACGAACAAATCTTGTGTTCTCAGAATTAATGGCATTTGCCTTCACTTAACCGAACCTTCTAATTCCAAAGTTTATCTGGTTAATCCATGCATTCGCGGCTGCAATCGTTGAAATAACCAAACTTATGGCAATGCATCATATCGAAGGTGACCCCAAAACTTATTGACCATTGGATTATCCTTCTTGATCTTAACTGAATTCTCAATCCTAAGTACCGTCTACACACGACTGACTACTTTACATCTCTCTTCGACGACAAAATAATTTTTGCCGTTCAAAGAATGGAAGAATTATCCATAGAACTGAGTATTCCAAGCGGGTAAATAGATGATGGGGTTTAACTTGGTCTGTCAATATCATAACGCGCTTCACAACTGAACCAAATATGTAACGATCACTATTCATATGAGGTATTTTAGATATGTACAGCATCAGGCTTTGCCATGACGGCACTTTCTGTCCTCTATCTGACTCAACTCTGCAATCATGTAAGGCATCTGCCATGTCTATCTCTCTTCATGAACTTTCTCAAGTGTCGTTGCCATTTCTCTTTCCAAGGAATCACAATACTTTTTCTGTCTGCGATGTAACCAGTCCTATTATCGTCTCGACTCTGTTTACCAAGAATCAGATACCGTCGTCTTGTTTTGATTCTTGGACATTTGCAGGCTAAATCCTCTTTAGGTACCCACAGATACGTTTCTCCTCGCTTGTTAGAATTAGCGATTTTACTCTTTTTGTAGATGCTGACTACATTGATGGTAAACTTGATCCACTCTTCGACGGTTTCCCGAGCAACAACTTCGGCTTGAATAGCTGAAATGGAAACAGTTGAAAAAGATAAGGTATAATCAGTTACAAACTACAGAATGAAGGTAATTTGTTGATGGAGACTCTCTGTCTGTCTGTCTCTCTGTCTCTCTCTCTTTCTCTCACTCTCTCTATACATACACACAATCAAACCTCGTCTAGCGAACACCTTCATATAACGATCACTTGCCCATGGAGACCATCATTTGTTTTTCAGTCCCCTAAAAATTTCCTATATCGTTTGTCTGCCCATAGCGACCGACCACCTACTCAATACGACCAGCGAACGCTATTCGGTCCCCTGGACCCTCATGTACTGCGTATAGCGACCAGTGATTATTCGGCGTGAATGTCTACATTGTCCTTTCATTCCTTCTGACTATCCATGACTCCTGTGATGCACATTGAAAGCTGATATTTACAACAAATATCCAGCTATTTTTATGTGTTTCACTTTCATGACTAAAGCCAAAAGCGAAGCAAAAAAATGTGTAAACAACATGTTTTGTAACAGCATTGCAAGGCATGTAATTCACTAAGGGAAATGTTAACAAGATGGTTTAGAAATCTTTGTTTTAGAAAACCTGAAATGTACAATATGATATGATACTTGATAAAATTATACCAATAGAAACTGACCTGATTAAAGATGAAGTGATCTCTACCTGTACTTTTACCTGTAGAACTAAGATAATTTAATAAATACAGTTATTTTGTCTAGACTTAGATTCATCCATCAAATTATCAAAGTGTTGCTGCGGTGAAAAATATCTATCACAGTACAAATTTGAAGACATTCATATACAGGAAGTAAATTAGTACATACTGGTAGAAGGATAAGAAAGCAGCTCGGACAGCAAATATAAAACTGTGTGTAACTTAAGTCAGTCCCTCTTGTCAAATTCCCGATCAAACCTTAGCTAAGAACTCACCATAATCACGGCGGCAATATTTCTTTGCGGTGAGCTTCTTTCTTTTTTTACAATTGCCGCATTTATCTGAAAAAGACGTTATCAAGAAAATCGTCAATATTGATCAGATGAAAAAAACTGTACTGTGCAAAGCTACACTAAACTACACTACACTAACCTGCGTTGTATAGTGCAATCTGTACCGTGCAAAGCTACACTAAACTACACTGCACTACACTATCCTGTGTTGTATAGTGCAATCTTTACCATGCAAAGCTACACTAAACTACACTATCCTGCGTTGTATAGTGCAAACTGTACCATGCAAAGCTACACTAAACTACACTACACTACACTATTCTGCGTTGTATAGTGCAAACTGTACCATGCAAAGCTACAACACACTACACATCACTATCCTGCGTTGTATAGTGCAAACTGTACCATGCAAAGCTACACTAAACTACACTATCCTGCGTTTTATAGTGCAAACTGTACCATGCAAAGCTACACTAAACTACACTACACTACACTATCCTGTGTTGTATAGTGCAAACTGTACCATGCAAAGCTACAACACACTGCACTATACTATACTGCTTTGTACTGAAGTGTACTGTATACTGATTGTTATCGTTTGTTTCACTCCTCTCGCTCTTTCTTGTCATTATCATTGTCTGTTCTTTCAACAATATCAGATGTTTTTAGAGAGCACTGGGTTTTGTTGTCATCTTCCTATAGGTTTCATTTTTGGTCTCCTAATTTGAGATCCGCGGTGGCTAAGTGGTAAGCGTGACGGACTCGTAACCCAAAGGTCGCGGGTTTGAATCCTGCCCAAATCAACCCTAATCGGCTTTTGTTGTGTTTTTCTGGACAAGACACTTTACTCCAATTGCCTCTGCGCTATATAGCCTTTAATGTGATAATGTGTCATTAAGCACTAAACAAACAAATAAGTTTATTTTACTATTATATATATATATATTATTTTAAGATTTAATTGATTTCAATTTGTAATTGTCCTTGTTTATACATGAAGTATTGCCTTATTTAGAACACAAACAAATTCGACCTACCTGGGGGTCTCGTCGAGACTGGCGGTATCTCTGAAAAAAAGATAACAAAAGAAGTATGTTAAGTCCCAGCTTGTATTTTTCTCAAATAAGAAAATCATATTTGAAAACAGAACAAACTATAAAATAAACATTCCATATTGATTTGTTTCAAATAGTGTTTACTTGAGAACGTAGTTCTGTGAACACATATAAAACCCTGTTATAACGCTGCGCATCAATATAGACTATTGACTTCATCGTGTCTCCTCATTTTACTTGTGTGAGCTTTGTATTCTTATTTACCTATGTTGAATATTTTATACCCCTAGTTCTTATATCATATGTGGCAAATATGAGACAGATAGTCCTTCAGAATATATACTTTGAGATGCAAAAGAGGTCCATGACTCGATACTGATCTATTATATAATAAATCCCTGAATTGAGGTTCCATGACTTTCAAAATACAGGAAAATGATCGCTAATACAATGTTTGGTTTGCTTAGTAAGATACCTTGTACCCATGATTAGTTATCGCAAGCTATAATATTTTCGACGATAATATCTGAGAGAAACATGCTGCCACACTCATATCACACATTAAATGTTATCAAATGGATCATGCAGTGGTAGCGCCTATCATTGTATTGTACTGCCATTTTTGCATCTTTATGGGGTATTTTCTTTGCACAATTGGGTTGTGAGTTGTAATTCTAAAAGCCATAATAAAACCAGAAAAAATGTCATAACTCTACAATATATTGTCCTCTTTAATACATATCGAAACTAAACATTTTCAGTCAGGGAAGTATAGCTGAACATATAATTATGATACATATGAATTTTACAATTTTGTTTTTAGATCGCTGACATTGAAGTTTTATTCTGCGTCGTGCTGCAGTTCTTTATGCATATCCAGAATTATCAGTAATGTGACCTCAGTGTGAAAATTAGCATCGAATTCCTGCCACGTAATGCATCTGTAACAGATGTTCTTATGATGTATAAACACACACCCTTCAAACTGCACAGTATTGCCAAATGAAACATTCCAAACGGTGTACGTGATTAACGCTTTATCACCTTTAAGATGGCCTGTTGCGTGTTATTTTAAGCGTTTAAGGATCTTCCTTTTACTTAACGCAATTGTACAAATCCACTTGTAAACTTTGCAAATTCTACAAGTAGATTGGACTGCCAGTCAGTATGGCCATGAAGTTCTGTAAAGCAGAAATATATTATGATCAAAAATGTATCTCTGAGAGAAGTGGATTACAGTGGACGAATAACGAGCTTCTGATGAAGATTATAGGGACCTCTTTCCTGTTCCAGCAGTTAGGCGTCTGACACTAGGTTACGAACAGATCATCAGCTTTATAAATGTAGCAAGTCTGGTTTTAAAGAAACATGACTGAATTTAAATGTTATTCAAGTCTTGATCAGATCTATTGGCATTCATGCTGATAAAATAAAGGTGAGTGTTGCGGGTATCTTTATTTGAAGATTAGTAACATCTTCCAGATATCAAGAAAATACTTCTGAAAAAAGATGCACGTTGAAGTACGCATGGCTTCCAAGTAAAACAATAATACTTCAAAACCACAGGTGACTGCTTATATATGCCATTATTTTATTGCAATTTCTTCACGTAGACCGATCCAAATCTCATTTGTTCAAATCAATTCTTTTAGAAAGAAAAAAATCAAACTCTGGTAGAAAAGAAACCAAGTGCCGAGTTAAGATGCATGGAAATAAACTAATTTGATGAATTCAAAAAGAGAAAAGAAAAACTATGAGTTCTTGCTTTAGTTTGATACAATGGATTCATTCGAACCATATGCCGAGGGGGAGCGGTTCACAATATCCTGTCACTCCATTGCATGGAATTTATCTTTTTTGACCAGGGAGAATTATATGTTTCAGTGATACCTTCAATTTATGGATAATACCAATGTAAAACATCGATGGATGTAGGTAATAGCAACATATGTCTTGAAAGTCCATGCATAAGTTGAGTTTTCGAAACAGCAAGCAACTTGTTAGAAAGAAAATTGTTAGAGCCTAAGTCATACAAGATTTACACCACACTTTATTATTATATTATTAAAATGTTAGTATCGCAATTTAGAAATAATACAATTGGCTTGACAAAAGTACACAAGACTTATTCATTATTGTATGCTGTTCTTGCAGTTATTAGCATATATGGCTCTCGAATGTTTCAGACCTATTTACAGGAAATAGCTATCACCTATTTTTCTAGTCAAACAAATCAGATTTGGTGATTCTTCACAGCTGAACACGCCCTATGAAGTCTACTCTCTAAACAAAGAGCATATAGTGTCAAATATCTTCAAATTATTTTGACAGGTTATTATAAGTTTTTGTTCAACCACATTGCAAAACTGCAATTACTTTATAAATTGATTGGTTCAACTTTGGATAATGATAAATTTGGGTCATGCCTTTCTATATTATAAAAAGCAAGGTGCCATGCCAAAAATAAAATAAAAACTAACGATGGGCCGTAGTATCAACAAGGCCTTCTTTTGGAGAAGTCGTAATATTCACTGCCTTTTGTCCTGCAACAAAAATGGCTTCAAGGAATAAGAAACCGTGTACAAGTAAATAAAACATTACCATTCAATCACCATAACCCTTAAATGTATTCAAACAAACACCGCATGAAATCCATGGCAATATCCCTACTCTGCTCATTAGGTTCGTCTGTATGGAATGATAAATATTCAGGGTAAAAAATGAGACTGACTTGAATATTTACTTTTCCAAGGCTTTGTACCTAAACTCAACCATAGTGGAACATATTATGTTACAATCAGAAAAATGGTGAGTGATCAAAATGCATGCATGGAAGGGCACTAACAAATACATTCTGTAGTCAAAGCAGGGGAGGGTTGGGGAACTGGGTGGAAAAAAGGAAATTACGATAAAGAAAGATAAGTGTACATGAAAACTATAAGATTAGCTTATTTCCATGTAGGGAGTCGACTGGTTCGAGGACAGGAATCAGCAGGGGCTTGAAATGTACACGAACATGAGACAAAAAGACTGAGAAGATGGGGGTCAATCTAAACGACATTTTTTATGGCAGGGTTTTAAATAGATTGAGATGTTAAGCTCAGGCCAATAATATCAGCGTAATATCTAAATAATTGTTGAAGTCTATGAGGGATTATGAGGTATGCAACTTTTTGCACAACTTAATATGAACTTTAATATGAGATTCTGTATTATTATTATTATTATTATTATTATTATTATTATTATTGACGTATTTAATAATTGTAAGTAAATTGGCACTGATTCAAGTGTTTTAGAGGGAACCATAATGTAATGTAATATTAATATTTTACAAAGTTATATTAAACCAATACAGATGGAGCATGGGAAAACTTACTGATGCAGGGAGCAATTGGAGACTTGCTCTGTTGGTATCCTGGTACACATTTGTTACACGTCAGGCCGGCTACTCCATCTTTACATGGACACTGCCCTGTTGTTTGGTTACACGTCTTGCCCAGAGCTCCAACAGGGTGACAGTCACATGCTGAAATGTTAAGTCCAGACCTTTAGTTTCATCATAATATACTTCTATCAAAGGAACTATCTTCACATAAATGCGCTAAATACATGTTCGTCAATGTACCTATCTTGAATCACACGTTTTTACATGCTCTTTAAAATTATACATTTTTCGCCAATAAATTATAAATTATGTTATCTTTTTCATAAATATCACCCGTACAATTACAGATTAATAAAACAAACTTTGACTTCAGACACAATTATTAACCTTGAATATGCAAAACCTTTCTCCCTCAACTGACAGATATATACTAATAAAAAAAAATTATAAAAATTTTTTTTTTTTAAAATGCCGCTGGCATATTTTCCTGGGATGCACCTTTATTGTCTAGGGAACATCAAAGGATAACGGAAAGTCCCCGCTGTGTTACAACTCAGCTATCGCTAGTTTCTGCTCTCAATGTACTAGGCCAACGTTGATTATCCTCGGGTTCACGATAAGGTTCGACAGTTCAGAGTGATTCTTTACTCTCGAATCAGCAAATATCGAATGACTATAGTCACTAACAGGAACATTTTACCAAAGGCAAGTTCATAAACAAAATTATGTAAGATATAAACTGTTTGAGGAAATACTAACAAATCATCAAACCAGCTTTATAATGAATATCATATTTTGAATTTGTCAAGAATAACAGTTTAGGTATTTGCATTTCTTAAGAAATAAGAAGAATAATGGTTTAAGCATAAATTTATAGAATCAGCAGCAATCATTCGATAGCAGAATTTTAAAAAAATTCTCCCTAAAGTATCAGTCAACTTTCTGATATTTAAAGAACCCAAGAATCATAAAATAACGTTATTGCTTGTAAATGAAACCATCAACATAAACAGTAATAACGTCTTATCACAGCCCATGATGTTGTATGATCTTGTGAGGAAAAGAAAAGGAACTATAAGAACGGTAATATTGCGTATTGAAGAAACAGATACAATCCTTTGTATTTTTTGAAACAAAATGTATCAACCATATTTTCATGTCTTCATTATCGTTGAAACTTATTGATAAAAGATAAATCACACTATCAGGATAAATTACATATTTTCTCGCTTCATCGTGGTTTAACCCCAGAAAATGTATCAGATAATTATAGACGACATTATTCAACTTTGGCTGCCATTTTAACAAGTCATTAATGAGCTCAATTCGGAAATGGTTTCTGTCTCTAGTCAGTCTGAATAATCAAGACCACTTACATGAGCATCCAAACGCATACATTCCTGTATTATTTCCCAGTTTGAAAATACGATTTTCTGCGGTGATATTTATAACAAATTTAAAATAATCGTCTTTTGGAATATCGGCGAGTACTTAATCAACCACCCTTTTGGTTTGGAATAATAATATGTCGAAACATAGTAAAAATCGTGTTCTGATAGTCTTTATGACAAATGTCAACTTAACGGTGATTAAAAAAAAAGAAACGAACCAATAAATTCACTATTGTCATGGTGTACCATTTTTCATCGATTTCATGTGGTTGCTACAAACTCCAAAGTTAGAGACCCACAAAACAATGGTCATATCGTAGAAGCAATAAAACCCATTCCTCATTCCCCACAAAAAAACGACGAAAATATGGATTTTCTTACAACCACGAAAATGTATACCCGCCACAAAAAAGGTGGAAAACAAAAAAAAAAAACAAAAAAAAAATAAAAACAAGAATTGACAGTGCTTTGTTTAATCTTGATGCTTACCAACTCAGCTTTTTTGGCACGGAATGGAGACAGTATTCGAACATAGTTTTTAAGTTGCACACAAAAACACATGCGACCCAATTCAATCTTCTTTTCTAATTTGCTCATCTGTGTTATCATGTTATACTGACACAAACAGCATCTCCATCTGGTTTACAATATCCGATAATGCCGCATTAAATTTCCTCCAGAAGTGAAATATTACAGTGAAGGTCTCTAGGTAAATAAAACAGATTGCGCAAGGATTTCCGTGGTCAATTTGTTTCTGTTCTGCACTCAGTTTTGCAAAACCAATGTTGATCTAGAAAACTAGCAATGTATTGGCATATGATGTAAAATTCAATGCAAGAACATTCTAGTGCGTGCGAATATTATAATACGCAAGTGTTACTTAGACGTATATATAATTCTTGCTAAAAACCATGTTTGTCATATCAGATTCTCTTCAAAAGTGATATTGTAGTGAAAAGTTCTAAACATGAGGTAGTGATTTTAAAAGAATCTGTGTTCAAAGATATTTCTTCTCTTTACTTAAAACGATATCCTATGGCTACAAAAAGTAGCTTCTGTGACAAATAAAATAACATTACTAAAGGATGCATTTATTTGCAATTTGTTCTTGAACATTGCACTCTAGATTAAAGAAACAAAATTTTAAAAAAAATTCAAAATAATTTGAATGACACGTCCAGAAGACATTTCAGAACTCTCAAATAAGTGAGTTTATGCTAAAATGAATGCAGTTTGCACTTTTATAATCGTTATATAATTTAAACATCAAGTTTAAAATATCTAAAAAGAATAAAACAGTCGTCCTTTCACATGCTGTGTTTACCCTTACATAAAGATTTCAATCGCTTGAATTTGAGATGTTTTCTCTATTCTATCTAATTGACACCCTGTTCGTTTTACATTCAAGTCTAATAGTATTGCTCTTTTTTATAAATAGTCCAAAAATATCTATACAAAGCGACGAGTATTAGACGGGAAAAGCTTGTTTCATTGTTATCTAATCTACCTAACTGTCTGTGGTGACACCTGTTTGATTTATTGTTGCAAATTTGTTTAATATATTAATGCTGATCTATGCCAACGCAAAATGCAATACGTAAAGTAGTAAACCACCGTGCTAGTCATACAATGTAACGAGGGAGTTAGATATAGTCGGATAATCGTCCTCTGGTATATAGATTGCTGGAAAAATTTGAAGCTTTCGCTAGGGGTGTGTGGTGTGGTCAACATGTCAAAAGAAAAGGTAAAATACAAAATGTCCCCCCCACACACACACACACACACACACGAAAATTAAATTGTCGGTACCTTAAGAACCCCAAAAGTGCTGTCGGTACCTAAAGAACGCCAAAAGTGCTGTCGGTACCTAAAGAACACCAAAGTGCAGTTGTCACTCGTAGACTTCTAAAACAGGGACAAAAAGTAGGTCACAATTTACGAAATTTATCTTAGAGTCTTATTTCTCATATTTAATTCTATGTCGTCAATGATCTTACTGTTCACAGGAACAAAATCGTAAGATTTTCATACAATTTTGTCACGTGACTGCAATTTAGTAAATATTCAAACCTTAGAAAGTATTTTAACTACCGTCAACTGAGCTATAAATCCACACAAACCCTACCAATCTGCCTATTCCAAGATCCGCTATCGACTTAAAATCCACACAAACCCTACCAATCAGCCTATTCCAAGATTCCGCTACGGACTAAAACTCCACACAAACCCTGCCAATTTGTCTTTTCCAAGATCCGCTATCGACTTAAAATACACACAAACCCTACCAATAAGCCTATTCCAAGATTCCGCTACGGACTTAAAATCCACACAAACCCTATCAATCAGCCTATTCCAAGATTCCGCTACGGACTTAAAATCCACACAAACCCTATCAATCAGCCTATTCCAAGATTCCGCTACGGACTTAAAATCCACACAAACCCTATCAATAAGCCTATTCCAAGATTCCGCTACGGACTTAAAATCCACACAAACCCTATCAATCAGCCCATTCCAAGATTCCGCTATCGACTAAAATGGCTATTTAGACTATATATATTGATGAAAATAGAGTTTGGCACATTGTAAAGATACTTTCTAGAACAATTTACAATATTAATAATATGTTAATTAAAAAAACGAATAATATCAAATAAATTTTTGCTTTTGGCTGTCCAAACTTTTGAAATGTGTGGGTTATCAATACCATACAAACCTGGGACGGCAATACTCTTTTAAAGATAAAGTGAGGAATTTTAGTAAATACTAAAAAAAAGCATAATCTTTATATATATATAATTTTCATTTTAGATTGAAGAACGAGCGAAAATTGTCCAAATTTAGGATTTTATTTGTCTCAAATGAGAATCAAAGAGATCTTGGAGAAGGCCGAGGTATAGACTCGATTCATGTTGGGATGAAATATAACTTTGGTTTTCGATTGAAGTGCCTGTAAACTGAAGTTCTGAATTCTCTAAATTCGGTGAAAATAGTCATTTTTGTTGACCCAAATTTACTTTTAATGTTAACTTTAACCTTGTAAATAGAAGTATCCATTCCAAAAATAGTTATTGGTAAATTTCATACGTTCTTCTACAAAATGTAGTCAAACTTATTTATTGTACAATGGTCGAAATAAAACAACATATTTCCTGGGCCAAAAATGACTTTTACGAGATGCCTACTTTTCTTTTTAGAAAAGTTCAACATATAATTTTACATGTTTATATACATTTTTCTTGATGAGATGCTTTATGGGTTTTTCGACGCTGATGAGAATGTTGTTAAGTATAACTGAAGGAATGACTAGATATAGACTTTTGTGAGCATGACCATCCCATAAGTTGTTATGTCTTGTTTATTAGCGGCCCCAGGAGTTTATAATAACAAGCATACATTGTATTCATTGGATACCGTGTCTACTGCAAGGTCATATCTAACAGATTCTTCGGCAGTTCTGATTACTATATAAACGGTACTTTGTCTGCGGTATTACAATTGCCGCTGATTTTTGCGATCTAAATAAAAAACGCCACAAATTAAAGCCACAAAAACAAGTGTTACAATATTCAGGAAGTGTCTTTCAGGCACTCGTGTTCTATGGGCAGTAAAATTGGCTGGCAGCATTACACCGTGGGATTCAGGCACTCGTGTTCTATGGGCAGTAAAACTGGCTGGCAGCATTACACCGTGGGATAGTATAAAATACCTGTATTGCTTTTCGATTTTGTCTTTATTTTTCTCTTTCGTTCAAATAAGCTGGGTCTCATAATGTTGATAATTCCGACAATATAACGTTGCTTTGTAGTGCAGGTGCAGAATGAAATATTGTTCCTTGTTAAGCAGTTAGTAAAGAATAACATGTGTGTCCCAGAAAGCTTCTACGAGCTGTTGAAACTTTAAAAAAGCATTTGAGAGGTATTAGTTTTGTGGTAGTTTATTCAGGTGTCTCTTCCTCATGATCTGACCATCGTCTACTAAAATGCTTTCAAGCTAATAAATAAGCACCATCAACTCCAGCAAGAAAGAACTTTATGAATTCCCAATGACAGAATCTGCAAAGTTAATTGCTCTGACATGATCAATGGGTAAAGTTTGGTTTGTTGTCAGGCATGTCAATAAGATGTTTCCAGTTCACTATCAAATGAATATCACTACTGTGAGCAATACACCATATTAAGTCAGTATCTGCTCCTGCCCCTCCCCAATTTTTCTAAAACTATGTTTCGGTGGAAATCTCCATGAGTAGGTATTAAATCGCATAGCCTCTAGTTGAAAAAGGTCCCCAAAATCCAAAACTCGGGATGCAAAAATTCCTGTGAAATTCCAATCGTGTATTCCGAATGTTTGCATTGTCAGCATTTTGCATGTACAGATTTCTAATATTAGTTGCTTAAAGAAGTAAATATGATCATTCGTATTCCAGGGGGACTTTTATGTTTATTTCATGCCCTGTATCTTTTGTTTATGAACTATAGTTGGAAAATTTTGGGGTAACCTTTGCAGGTTTCAGATTAATAATGATGCCAGTTGAGTATGTCTGGCACGTGCACTGCAGTGTAAATGGACCAATATTCCTGGTTCTTCATGAAAACATGCATCTTTCCTGCAAAGCAACAGGAACTCAAACTCTAGTAGCTTTGCTTTTCTTAGAGTATTTGCACACATCACAGACGGTGCATTCTTTTTGAAGCTACATTAAAAGCGAACAAATACAAAATGTTGAATGGACAACTTTGAAATGCCTCAGCTGCTCTTCAAGATTCCTTGCCTGAACTCAACCTCAGCTCATGTTATTCTGATATCTGTGAGGTCCTTGTATTCTGAAGAACAGAATACCTTGTACTCGAACTGGATATTAAATAATCACATATTTTATATGCAATAGAACAATGTTCATTGAATATTATACACCGACAATATTTGGCACTGTCAGGTCTGATTGCACCGAAAAACCTGCCACAACTTTGCTATCACTATTCACGTTTCTATAGCTTGGTGAATAGATATTTTATTTTAAAATGGATGATCACCTCACCTTACTAAAGAATTTCTTGCAATTAAGCTCGGGATGGTTGAGACTTGTAACCATATAGAGAATCCCTAAAACAAATCTTAAATAAGATTTTCCAATGGCCTTGACGCTCCTCAGATATGGTACGAATGAATGGAGTGAAAGAACAATGTCTCTGAATTTGCAATTAAACTATTACCACAACACTCGATAGGTTTTGGAACTAATAACTACACAGAAAGACAATAGCCAAATATTAACAAGATTTCAAATGAACTTAACAATGATTAAGGTTCAGGGAGGGTGGAAATGCATGGAGATGAAAGACATTTGCTTACTAATTCTGCAGTATGAATTTGACACCAAATTCATGCAAAGGTTTGAAACTTATTACAAAACAAAATAAATCTTTATAATAAGTGTGCCCCTTCCAAACGCCGACCCCCCAGACCTACGTAAAAGCCCCTCCCAACCCCCCAGACATACGTAAAAGCCCCTTCCAACCCCCCGGACCTACTTAAAAGCTCATTTCGAAATGTTGCCACTAATTTGCCATTAGTCAATGAATGCTTGTGATAGAAGGACAAGACTAACAGTTTCGTGCCAGAACACATCTCCAGTTGTTGATATGGCACTACATATAACTTTAGCATCCGTTACTCTATATACAATCCCTACATTTTTTGTCATCGTCATGAGGGGCCTCTTACAACGTATCAGACTATGCCAATACACAGCACCAGAAGACTCAGATATGAAACTGACTACTAATTTTACCCAGCACGAGATCTCTGTTTATATTCTTTTGTAGTACACGGAAACTCTGTGCTTTATACCACCCACGTTTGTCGATAACGTATAGTACTTGAAGCAAGAATTGATGCTTTTGCACTTTTATCTTATCACTGTATTATTTCCATTTAAATTGAAGATGAACAGCTGAACAATTCGAGCATTAGGGTACGTCAATATTGAGCAGGCTGGAAGTTTAAATACATTCAGCTTCCCTAATAAACGTTTTGACAAGGAGAGGAAACAAGTAGTATGCTAGTAAGATTAATAAATATCCTACACTGATATCAATAGAGCCACAAGAGTGAGAACGTTTCAAAGACAACTTTACATTTCTCAATTTTTTAAAATGTGTTTTATAATTATAAGTTTTTTCAAGGTTTTCAAATACAAATTCTGATCCATCCAACCAACCATCCATCAATCCATCTATCCATCCATCCATCCATGCATACATACATACATACATACATACATACATACATACATACATACATACATACATACATACATACATACATACACATATACATACATACATACATACATACATACATACATACATACATACATACATACATACATACATACATACATACATACATACATACATACATACATACATACATACATTGAGACAGACACGTTATGATCGCTTAATACACATTTACATAGGTAAATTGTTAAATATCTTAAAAAGATCAATAAGTCTTCCTTAATACCGGGGAAAAAACGATTTGGCGATAATATTCAGACAGCTTTATCATCACGGAGATATCTTGCATCTAGGTTAGGGATTAACTCCGCAACGCATCTATCCAGAATGCCTGTAAAATGTCTGACACGTTAACTTATCTAAGACATATCTATACTTTTTTGTTACTGATAAAAATATGCGTTCAACAAATGAAATGTCAAGTCGCTACATTCATAAACTTCATACATATTATTATTATTATTATTATTATTATTATTATTATTATTATTATTATTATTATTATTATTATTATTATTATTGTTGTTGTTGTTGTTGTTGTTGTTGTACTTGTTGCTTGAATTCCATCAATAATGCCATTCATCTCCACGAAGGTTTACATAATAGAGGATGTAAAATTACTAATAAAAAAAAATCTTCCAAGGGTGTCCTTTAGTTCTTTTGACATTTCGATTACACATCAACAACAAAATTTCCAGATGGGCACACGTTTGACACAGCAAACTACTATTTGATGTCAATTTTATAGAATTTCCACATTTTAGAATAATCTTTCGTATACTGTCCTCCAAAGATAATTTACACTGTGCTTTTTTACAAATATTCTATATTAAAAAGTGTGGTTATTTTTTATGACGATGAAAAGTAATAGCGAAGCCATATTTCTTGCATATGATGATACAGGACTGTTTAATGGCAAGTAAGATGCTTAACGTGTCATTTTCTTAAACTTTACTTGAATGAACTTTAACAATCTTCATATTTACATGCTTTTGTATAGTTTACAAATGTGGTAAACGAACCTAAAAATATAATTATTAATTTTGTTTAAAATAGCATACGGTGTATAGTTGTATTCCCTCTACTCATAATATTTGTTTTCGTTTAGATCGTCGCTGTGTCATCCATGAAATCATCGTTTCATCCATGAAATCATTGTTTCATCCATGAAATCATCATATCATCCATTAGATCCTCGAGTCATCCATGAAATCATCGTGTCATCTTTGAAATCATTGTACCATCCATGAAACATCACAAGGAACAAGGTTTTGGAAGTTTTGGAGGGAAGTGTATTTTAGAATGTTACATAGGGTTAGTGTTGGCCAATTTTTCTGTTCACCACTTATGGACTCATCTAAAACCGTAATGGTACTTAATAACATGTAATATTTTCGCTCCTTGAGAAATTGGGGGGGGGGGGGATTAGAAAAAAATTGCATTATAACATGTTATCTAAAACGTGTTTTCTTAATACAAATTAAGAGGAATTTGTTTTTACCAGCAAAAAAAGGTGATTTAGACAATATTATTTTAAACAAGTCGCAGTTTAAGCAAAGATACAACATTAATGTTATAGTTCTGAAACGATTTATCCCATATGAATACAGGGTACATATTTTCATATGAGTAGAAAATGACTATCTTGACATTGCCAGCATATCCAATTATATATTCCGATAATAAATAATATTATAAATGAGTTTACGTGATAAAATATAGTACTAGCAAATTGATAAGCCTGTCAATTAAGAAACAAGATATATTTGGTTTCGAGTCCAAGAAATTGTTCATAATGTATAAATATCAGCTAAATGGATGCATTTTTTAATAATAGCAGGGAAGGATGCTTTCGTTTTCGATCGATCATAACTAACAAGTAACATTCAGACTTAAATTAAACTCGTCCTGTCAACAAAATTGCTGCACTGTGTTAAAAAAGATAAATAATATTGGGATAGGTGGACGTCTCAATTACGGAGAGAAAGGAAATCGTTTTGGTTACGTTAGGATGATAGGACTTGGGTACATGTTAACAAAATTGGCATATGCATCGATGTTAGAATGCAACTTCAAACAGAGCTCAACATGAACCGTTCTGGAACTCAAGGTGTCATGAAAACTCGTGCCAGAGAGTTAATTACTTGCAGAAGAAAATGTCGTCTCACTTTCTTCTTCGCATGTTTTTCGAATTATTTTCAGCTTTTTTAAAATTCATATATTATAATCAGAGTAAAAATAGTTATTCGTATGTCTGGGTAAACATTTCTTTCAGATGTAGTCCAAAATGGAAACAAAAAGATGTTCTACGGTTGACATAACATAAGAAAGAAGATCGGGGATACTTCGAAATAGATGCCTCTCCTCTTACGAACTCGGAGCGGGTTTGACCAAACAATGATGTATAGATGAAGTTTAATAGAATGATGTATTAATGTCAAAATTGGCTGTTTAGGACAGCTAACACGTTCAAATAGGAAATTTGAGCCTACAAAATTCTTTAAAATGTGGGAGGTATAACAAAAGTCTGACAAAGAAGCCCCATAAATTATAAGAGAGTGAGGAAGCTGGTATTAAACAGCTTGGCAGCACTCATATTGGAAGATGATATTCTTGATCGTCATGGGAACACCTTCGCATATTCAGTTTTTCTCACAAAACACCATAATACATGGGTATTTTAAAGGTAACATTAGCCAGTCCAGTGTATCCTTGCCTGTCGTACGACACCATGGTGAGGGGAAATTTTCATTTTAATTAAACCTGTCAGTAAGTTTTACATCAGATAGTTTCATCTAGTTCCAATGTGTATGTAACAGGCCCGTTTATCACGAATTCTGCTTACAGTCTATCAAAACATTCTGCGAGTACTATGACCATAGACGGCAGAAAGCTATTAATGTGCAACAGAATACGTAAAAATCAAGAATGTGCCAAAGTTACGCATGATGAAATTCTGACCAACTTTCATATTATGCTAACCATCATTTTTCTAACGATATATTACCTGAGCGAAATTACTCCCAAAAAAGTAAAGTACAGTGAAAAGGGTTGGTAACCATTAGCCAGTGGTAAAATTGAGAAGACAGGGTCGTTACTTCTGAGCTAGGCAAAGAGATTTGAGCATTGTGTTCATAAAATATCTGC
This sequence comes from Margaritifera margaritifera, assembly GCA_029931535.1. Lineage (NCBI taxonomy): Eukaryota > Metazoa > Mollusca > Bivalvia > Unionida > Margaritiferidae > Margaritifera > Margaritifera margaritifera. Next base: position 1,938,753 of record JAQPZY010001473.1, read on the forward strand.
ATAAAGGTCAATGGTTTAAATAGTAGCACCGACATCCCACATATCTGAAGATTGTAATCTATCAATCGGAGGAGTTTCTTGAAATATGTTCGGGTCTTCGACAAAAGAAGAAGGGCAGGAAAAATCAGTGAAATCAGTAGGTCTTTGACACTCTTTTCAAATACTTGAAAAAACAGCTATATTGTTAACAACTAGGTGGATCTACGTCTACATTGTACTGAAAGTTCATTTGTGCACAAGTCTTGTAGCAGGGAGGTAAACAAAGAAACGCTGCAAAAGTGCGAGAAGTGCAACTTATTGGAATCCAGACGTCATAGGTTACAGCTGATTTCTAAAGTTTAGCTTGAAGGATATATCTACAAGCAAACGTTCAAGCAAGAAGGCGTATATGGTTTTCCAAAGCTCGGTGGCGAAAAGGTTGATAGAGAGTGCCTTGGTGGACATATATTTGCCCCCTACCTTTACATGTCTTTCTGTGTGTGAGAGGTTTTATAGGGTCCCTGAAGAACCCCTCCTTACAGTAGTGGCAGTATCTACCGGCGGTGCTGTGTTTACAACGGAGACACACGCCTCCACTCTGGAACCCAGATAAAATGTACAGCTCCTTACTGAAGCGGCACCTCCGCGCGTGCAAATTACAATTGCAGGCTGGAATACAAAATAATCTGTAGATAAAAATTAGTACAATTTATAAAACCTTACCTCTACAAGCTTTTCTATGGGTAATGGGTTTCGTGTGATCACGATAAAATCCTTCTTTGCAGTAATGGCAGTTCCGGCCCGCGGTGTTGTGTCTGCAGTTAAGGCATACCCCGCCACTAGTATACCCAGATAATGTATACAGTTCCATATTAAAACGGCAGCGCCGGGCATGTAGGTTACAATTACAGGCTGAAAAGAGCAAATAATAATAATAATAATAATAATAATAATAATAAATGTGATAATGATAATCACGATGATCATATTCTATTTTTTTTAACTTTAGAGTGGGAAAACATAACGTTACAGTCTGATATAACCATACATTTTCCAGCATTAAGCTATTGAAAAAGGAAGCAATCCAATCACCATTTTTAAGTAGTTTCCGATTATGATGGCTGTGCACAGTTGGTCTTTAGCGCAAGGTGCATTATATGAATGGTCAAGGTATTGTTCTGCAACAACATAATCTACGATTGCAGGTTATTAACGTTGGTTTATATGCATCTAGATATGGAGCCCTATCCTAATTACAAAATATTTTAGTACTTTACAGGATTCCCAGTTTTATCAATGTATCCCCGAAAAGCTTGCCCCCAAATGCTGTAATGTTTTCCCTAAATGTTGGTCCCAGATGTCGTTCGCAATCACCCTACATATACCCCTGCAGTAGTATAGGAACAACAAAGAAAACATGGTCAACATTCACTTTTTTAAGACTAAGGTTTCACAAGAAAAATGTAGATGTTCAGTTATATATATATATATATATATATATATATATATATATATATATATATATATATATATATATATATATATATATGGGGATAAAAGATGTAAAACATACCAAAACATGATAAAAATGATAAAAACAAGCGATTTCTTCAGCACATTAACGAGCGAACGGCGCAGAATTCATAGTAATACATCCACATGAAAACCACAAGAAATTCTATATTTAGTAGCTGTTCAATGTGTTGGGGAGACCGAAAAACTGAATAGGAGTATGATTCTACATTGATCCGACTTGCAAACCAGACAATTTCCTAGAAGACCCATTGCAGAACATTTTTTCCCCTGGCGACCATTGCAATGACATTGTCCTGTATGGAATAGCCCACAATCAAAACTCGAAACCAGAAAAGCAAAGAAACTTACTGGATTCACCGCCTCGTAACTCTCAGACTAGGCGGCTGGAATCAAGAAGAATAGAAACCAGTTTCCCTTCTCAGGATTGCATTTCTAAAGGGTTTTGTGCAATTCTTGGTTTTTACATTTTTAGAACCTAACTTTTTATTAACGCCATATAACTAATATTGTGCCGAATAACCGTTAAGCATTATACATACACATAATCTCATTCTTAATTTTGGAAGCACGTTATTTTTACTCTTTGGATTATAACTTTACAAACAATTGGGTAGTCTTACATCGGCATCATTGCCGTAACCTGATAACGTTTCCTTTGCTTCAGGCAGTTAAACGGGCCACTAGCGGGCAAGTTATTCACAAAATAGTCTTCGTACCAAATTAGAATACCAGATTTGACACAATGTAAATAGTCCAAAGTTTACACTTTTCTGCTTCTTTTTCATATATTATAGTATCAGATACTTTGATTTTGGTTTTACCATAACAAAACAGTATTAACGAGATATTTTGTTGACGTTTTTGTGTTTGTAATTGTCTTTGTGTTGACCGCCTTGAGAAAGGGATCCGTGGATGTCGAAAGCTCATGGCCGCTTTCTCTGAATTGCTGCACCATGATTTGTTAAATACGCCAATACACTTTTCAGCTTAATATGCAAGAAGGATAGCAGTAGACAGTTGCTCAGCTGTATAATCACTTGTCTATAATTCAACATTAAAAGTATTGAAAAGGAATTCTGTACAATCTTCGTTTTGTTTTTTTAAACGATCACAACTTGTGGGCATTAAAGAATGTCTCCCTTGACGGGTCAATTGATGTTTAAGTGACACTCATTATAAACTACATATAGGTCAAACGGTGCAAATGCATGTTCCTCAAAGATGATATTTAACCGAAACTTCCAAAAGAGTTCCTATTGAACACCTTCATTCTGTACAGTTTTTTCCAATGTAAACAAGTACGCCTGCTTTCGCGCTATTCAATGGTAATGTTCCCCTGCAAACTTGAGACCACTCTGCGTAACGTATAAGAAGAGAACTATTGACAGGACCTTAAAGAGTAGTTAAAGCTACACTCCTAATAGTAATGCACTCTTACAAACAATATCAATTTATTTTTTAAGCATTCTATTCCAAACAACACAGTCAGGGGTATCGATCTTTTTAATTGAAGATTACTTTTGCTTCATAAAAATATTCCTCTTTTGAAATTAAAGAGTTACCGAAAGGGTGCGAGCTAATATTGTAATGAGAAACATTACAATAAAAATGAACTTGTTGTATACGCCCATCAACCTTGGGGTTCTGTCTAAGAACAAATGGAAGCGTGTTGAACTTGCGTGCGAGGCAGCGTTCCCGACAGTTTCGAGTAAGGCATCAAGTGCAAATTTTGAAAAGAAACATGTATGCATTTAAAGTAGTTCATTGTTAATAGAAATAAAACTATTTTGCCATCGTCACTACAGTATTGCTGTATGTCATATATTTGTTTTTAACGTCTCTGAAAAGTAAGGGACATTACATTGCCACCGAAACTTAGCACGCTTTCATATGAACCACATTTACGGCACATTTTAGTTATTTTTCATGAAGACTGTTTTTGTTTCAGTACAACATTTATATTTTACGAAAATGTTGGTTACGGATAAAAATTTGTCAAAAATGATCACCGTCATCAGAGGGAAATTTTCTTTCGATTTTGAAGAATTTGTGTACTTTGTCATACTAGGCAAAACAAAAGTATGTATATTTCTGCTAACGGACAGAAAGTAGGTAGGTCTGTACTAAGTTTTTGCTTTAATTTTTAATCCAGCTCGTGTTAGTTTATGTCACAGTTTCCAATCTAAAATTACCGGTATGGAGGTGAAAAACTGGGCACGGTGGTTCAATATATATATATATATATATATATATATATATATATATATATATATATATATATATATATATATATATATTGGTCTGGAGACCAATAAGACAAATTTTTTAAAGTATCCTGTCAATAACTACTCTGAAAAAACAGAAAAAATCATCAGACTCTTCTGAGCCAGGCATTAAAAATTTCCTCAAAACGTCTTTTGAATCAGGGCAGTGATGAGTATTGTTCTATAGCACATGTAGAATAGAAAATAGATACAATATCCCTTCTGTCAAATAACTATTTCGACACTTCAAGTTTCCATTCAAAGGTACCCGGTTTATCCCAATATCTGTTCTTTGTCGGCTCTTCCTAATATATCAAGAACAGATAGGAAGAAAAGGTGGCAAAAAAAGTTGTTTTCGACATAAACTGCCATGAAAGTGAGGTCCATTTTTAGCTAATGACAATGTTGATATGGAAAATAAATAATACCCGGTATGTTTTTAAAATATACATTACATTTTCAAAACGTGCTGACTGCCGCTACAGTACAAAATCGACATTACTTTTACGGCATTCCTTCTAAATAAATGGACAGGAAAATGTGTCCTATTTACTTTCATGAAACAATAGTTTTATTTTTGCCAAATAATTTAAATTAAATAAAACTTTGCCACTATTGATCTACTTAGCTGTTTAAGCCGTCATGAACAATGAATAATGAATATTGAATCAATGCGTGCAATAAACAATTCATCGCAATTCATCTTTGAAAAATTCCCTCCTCTCGGCAAGTAGACTCGAAACCAATACAAACGACGAGGAACGTTGCTGTACAACTCTAGATCTTATCTACTGATTTACAACTATCAAAGATTCGATAGATACGCCAGCTATATGAAATATTTGCACACAACGAAAACTCTTGGAATCTTGTTTGAAAGGCTTCGGAAAGGTGTATTCTTTTAAACTTGATCTATGGCGCTTTTTAACCCTATTGGTTCCTTAGATACTATCATTTCAAAAGTGAAGTATTGACACCATTTTAACTACGAGGCGAGTGTTTCAATAGAACTCACCCGCACATTACTCATCCAGATTGTGCATGCGTACCATCAACGTTGTGGTTTCTTCTTTCAATAATTTGCTCATGAGTGAAGCCATTTGAAATAGAGAATCGGTCCTGAAATCTCATTATACACTCATGCCATCTAGCGACTGACAAAATTATGGGGAGGCAGCATTGTCAGGAGTTTGTATATGAATGTATGTAGTAGTGTTGAACGGTACCTCAGCACAATAGTGGCTAAATGGTGCCAACTTAAAGTAAAATTCGAAAACTGTAAAAATGAAGAATTGGACAAAAACCCTAGGTGCCAGGAGTATGAATTAAGTGACGGTCGTTCACAAGTCACTCTGACATTCGCTGAAGGTAATGTATTTCAAATTCCGCAAAAAACCCTTTGGTCATGGAATGGAAAGGGTTCAGCAAATGTTGCTGGTTTAAAAAAAATAACAAATGAATGAATGCAGATTCAATAAATCATACGAGTTGTAAGTAATTTATGGCACTAAATGAATCCCATTAAGTGCCTCTCCTCGCGAAAATATTAGTGTTATTTTGACCGTTCAACGGACAGGAGTGACATAAATATCGTGAAAATTGTGAACCCGGAAAGATAAAATTGTGAGATTGTCCACAGTCGCAAGCTTACGGGTATTTGATCCAGCGCCTAAACTAGCAATGTATTTCGAAGCAAATGAGAAAGATTAATGATAAAAGTTCAATACAGTTAATTATAAAGATACATATGTAATTTCTGTGAAGTAAAGTCGACATTTGTTTGTAAAAAAATACCTTCAATTTCGCGAATTATTTTATTTCAATATTCATATATTTGATTTCAAATCATATTCTCACGCTGGATTTTAAAAACAATACTTTCAATCGCTCAGGAAGGTTGTAATATATGATATACGTCAACTGCAAATTGGTCGATGGTATTAGTTTAACAAATTACCATAGTTACAAGAAATTTGGATGTTGATGCTTTGGTCTGAAGTATCTTTAGCTTCAGCAACTAACAAGTGCATGAATTTTACCATAGAAACAGTTGCGTGACAGGAAAGCCGTTGGAAAATAGTTTTAGCGAAGTATGATGGGGAAGCAGACAGTACTAGGTAGACGTCAGGCCTCCCTCAATTGCATTTCAAATTTGATCTGAAAGTAACCCCATTGTAAAATGATAACCCAAACTGAATTAATCATTTATTGTACTAAAGTAAGTTCGCTTGGAACAAAATTAAATTTGCCTAATTGAAATATCATGTAATCAAGGACTTTTGTAATTTTTAACATAAATCACGGCACGCGGCAAGGCGATTCCAACATACTTTTTTAAGCGTGATTTCTTTTCTTCCCCTTTTTGCTAGTGTCTGTTTCAATAATAGACCTCTGTCCCTATGACATCACGCAGGTAAACAATTCTTAAAACGCGTGCTAAATTATGGGAAAGAATGGGAAGTAAAATGTATCACTGGGATTCAGTTGAATCAGCAAAAGATGATATAAATATACTTTTAAGGAGTTCAAAAGTGAAATAAAGTGCCTTACGTCTAAGTTTGTTTTCTAATGCGATTTAACAAACGTACAGGGAAGTTCCGATACAAAATTGTATGTGTCTGCCTAATAAATTCATAAAGATAGAATTCAACCTTTGACTTTGTAGTCCCTGTGATGATTGTCTTAGTTTTCTCCACGTTCAAATGTATAGCTATATAAAACTCGTCTAATACTTCATTGATTATTCAAAAACATACAAGTTTATCGTACTTATTGTTTCTTCAGTAGTAAAAAAATTCCTTACAATATTACTGTGAAAGCTTGACTTTGTACAGACCCGACTCGCGCTAAGTTCAAAGGTGAAAACATTGTTTTGCACATTTTTATTAAACTTACAGGGGTCGAATGAGGATAGAGAAGATATCTAATATAAATTACCTGAAACAGCAATTAAAAAAGATTTTAACATTTATGCTGAATGTAACGGCTCGTTGATATCCATCAACACAGTCAAGCAACTGTAATGAAAGGTCATTGCTGTCAGCTAACCCCCTTGTGTCACAACTGTAATGAAAGGTCATTGCTGTCAGCTAACCCCCCTTGTGTCATAACTGTAATGAAAGATCATTGCCGTCAGCTAACCCCCTTGTGTCACAACTGTAATGAAAGGTCATTGCTGTCAGCTAACCCCCTTGTGTCACAACTGTAATGGAAGGTCATTGCTGTCAGCTAATTCCCTTGTTTCACAACTGTAATGAAAGGTCATTGCTTTCAGTTAACCCCCTTGTGTCACAAATGTCGTTTCCGCTCTATAAGTTTTGAAGGGCATCATCGATTTAAATAAATTTGGTGTGAGGCTTTACATTAAAAATCTCTTTGTCAAGTTCGATTTTCACCATTTTCCAAGAACATTTTTACGGAGTTATGGATTTGTTTTACTTAAAACTTTGTTCTTTATTTGCATCATATTGGCACGGGCAACCTTGTCACATCAACACATTTATAGTTTCTTTCCCAAATTTGCACACTGAGAAAAATACGTATTTTTCATGTTTTCGTTTTAACTCGCATCCCATTTTACACGTACACTGATGCAATGACTGATTAAAAGAATGTGGACAATTTTTAGTAAACCTGATGAGAATTTAAAAACAAAATTGCTTTACTGTGATTATAGGGTTTACAAATTTGTATCTTTCCGAAAATATTTTATGCTATTGTGAACAGGAATGTGCAGTCTGATTTACATAATATTATGAAATAGATCTCGAATATTATGAAATAGATGCAATATGAACGATTGAAACAGTCGCCGAAGGGAGTTTTAAAAACAGATGATTATTTGAGCATTATTTCGATAAAATTACTGATATTAATCAGTATATAAGTGACAATCTATCTGGATGGCACAGTGTACAAGCGTGAATTTCATTTTTTTTTCTTTCACTTCATTGCATTGACGATCAGTACAAGGTGTTCATCTTTTTCATTTTGGATCTTAAGATCCAAGGTGGCTCAGTGGTTATCGTGCCGGACTCGCGACCGAAAGGGTGTGGGTTCAAATCCTACCATTGGATCAACCGAGTCGGCTACCGCATTGTGTCCTTGGATATACACGTAGATCGTAAACAAAAACAACAAAAAAAAAAATGTAGACGCATGCGCAATGTCAATCCAGTTAGCGGTAGATTTGTTGCAAATGTGCTTTTGCATGCGCAATTTCAATCCAATTAGTGCTTGTTTTCTTTCAAAGAATATTATTAGGAACAAAATCAACAATGCCTCACAATGTCTCCCTTACTTTTTGACTCCACTAATTGCTGGCAATTTTTGTATGAACTTAGTCATCCTTGGTCCACCTAACCTCCATGTTGTTGAACGGTATTAACCCTTGGCAGTGAAATATAGTAGGCAATGAATGACGAGATTTGTGGCATACACTATGATATAAACTGCTAACTAACCACCGTCTGCAGGTGGTGAGGTCAGGTAATTAACACACGGCTTATCAAGATGCACTGGAGTCAAATCAGAACCAATTATATCTGATTTGTCGTATATCATACTTTATGAATCAAACCTTGAAATCTACTTGCGTAAACTTAAGTTTACTGGTAGACGCTGATAGTACTATCTGAGCCGACGCAATCGTTCTCTAAATAAGTTACTCTTACGTCTGCAAAATTCTCTGTCAGTTTTTATCGGAGATCGGGGTTGATCTGTTGAATTCTTTGGACCAACATGGCTTTGATCATCAATAAGGTATGGTATGAGTAATGCAATCTCGTGTGCATTGTTTCCATACGGAGATGATTGCATGGATTGTGACACTTAATATTTACCCCCCTGCGAAATCACGATGAAGTTAAAACAACATTTTCATTTAAATTTAAGTCATTAAAATAATATGCATATTTACACTTGATGTTGGTCTTACAAGTCCAACAATTAAAATGTTTTTCGAACTCAATTAAAAAAAATAAGAACTTAATTTGATTCGACATTTGTCAAAAAAATTGGGAACCTACATTATGAAAGAATAGAAAGTACAAGTAAACTTCACAAAAAGCACCGCTCTATTTGAAGAGGACTCAGTGTTACTACTTTCGCGAACAACACATAACTTTCATCTTACTGAGAAAAGCATTTACGTGCCTGACCCCCAGAGCAAGAAGAGAGAACAAAATCAAAATTATATGATTATACGCGGAACATAAAGCGATATAGTATATTCAGATATGAATTGCATACCAGGATGTATTGCCATATTTATATTCCAGACGAAAATTGCTCAATAGTGATAAGGTAATGGCCGATCGCCAAAGAATATTTTGGGAGTGTTTATCAATATCAGATTAATATCAAAGTAAATTAGCCTTTCCTACAGCAGCTAGGTTTCAAATTCAAAATTAAGCAATCCATTCTCTCTAAAGGGAAAATACACACTGATATCTAGACCTGGCATTTCTATTAAATGTAACGATATTCTTATTCCAAAATAAAGCCTGTACTTTAGAACAAAACTCGCCGCAAGTCGCTCTACGTGTAGCTTGTAAATACCAACGTGTGTATCTGTAAAACAGTCTATAACACAAGGGATAGCGAGTTGCATTTTGACACAAAATACAATTTCTGCAAGGTACGACAGCAAAGTTAGTTTATAGTTATACCTTAAGAATGGCAATATCAGGCAAATAATCTCAAGAATTAGGCTATTTCAACATATTTTCTGAATAACGTTTCTAAATGAACACAAGCTCCATGTGATAGAATTTCATATTTGCAAAGAGATGTCATTGTTTCCTAGGAAACTAAATACATAAGAGTGAGAAACGTTGGCACGGTTCAAGTCGGTTTCATAAGATCGTGTTCACTGTTTGCACTAAAACTTTGAAGACTCACGTCTATACTTTGGCATATAATTCGATAATTTCAATTTTAAGCATTAATAAAAGTAGAGTGGCAAGTTATATACATTTGTGAACTCTGTAACACACTCCTTTTAACACTTTTATTCAATACTGGTGGTAAATAGAAAAGATATATACATTCATTTTCTCTGATTTTTAAAAATCAAAATGTATACAAGAAATAAATACATCACTGATGTACAACGGAAACGGAAACCTACTTGTATTCGCGTACTATTTAATTTTTACAGAATTGATGAGGCAAATCTATCCGCGAAATTAAATAATCGCGATTTTATTCCTAAAAGAATGACAAATGCAAGTAATTACAGATCCTCAAACTCTAATAGCCGCGAATGGTTTGACACAGAAAAACGGCGGAAGTTGGTAGCCTCGAACAGATGTGGCCCTAGTTTGATGTGTGTATACGTATGCAAGTATGTGTAGTTAAGTTTGATATACCAAGTAACTAGAGCTATACATTTAAGTAGCTTGGCATAATGAAAGGTCTTTAAAACCCTGTCTTGTTGAATTCATTTGACTTCAGGATCACTGGACACAAAAATACGATAATTTCAGAGCTTGTTAAAGGAGTTAATGCTGATTACTAAGTACTTATTCTTGATCATGTATAATAGAGAGCTTCAAGTCTGTACATATCTAACACATTGATGTCTGTATTGCATGCTACTGAACGGTGCGCGGCCATTGAGCTGGTATTCCTTTGAACATAATACAGTCACATTAAATATATCAGTTTCAGTTTATAAAACTCATTTCTGTGTGTATCCGAAAAATAAGGACGTAGCAGTACACCAACTACCGTGAGAAAAGTAAGTATAAGGCACATATTAGTTTACTAAACTTGTAGTTATAAGTCCTATCTATACATATGTACAGATTTAAATTTGGCAGCAGGAAGAAAAAAAATAACAATCAGGCTTTGCATCTAAATTTTTGTTCCATTAGACAATATCACCTGTTAACAAAGTTCTAATGTGGCAATAGACCCTTTCCAAAAATGAAAAGAATCAAGGAAATATAATCCAATATGACGCCTAGCAACCCCCCCCCCGCCCACCCCTAAACATTTTAGCAATTTATTAAAATGTCTATTTTTTTTTTTATCCATTTTTAAAGCAAGGTGATCTCACTAGGGTTGGAAAAAGTCCGTAAATCAGTGGCGTAGCAAGAAATTCGGCCCACCTCCCCCGCAAAATTTAATTCTGGGACCCCCTTCCAATTAAAAAAATTTTGTTTGATGGGAATTTTGGGCCCCACTGGGCTTAGGCTCCTGTCCACACCCCACACCCCCCGGTGAGTTGCTTAGGCGGTTGCTACGCCATTGCCGCAAATTCAACACTTCATACCGAAGCAGTCGCTTTCCACCACGGGGTATTTACGGAAATTTCAGTGCTTGTCTAGCTGAACTATGAATCAATGGCAACGAGATAGATAATGCAAGTGTTCGAAAAAAAGCAACAAAAATGTCGATATTGCCCACATTAGTGCGTATTGTGCTGACATGCCGTTAAACGCAGTACATACATACATACATACATACATATATACATACATACATACATACATACATACATACATACATACATACATACATACATACATACATACATACATACATAACTAACAAAATTTGCAAACAAAAAAATTTAAAACGGGAATATTATAGTCCCACGGTAAAGTGGTCGTCCCACGGTAAAGTGGTCGATGTCTTACTTATATGTTGTTTGATATTCAGAGTGCTGTATAACAAATGTCTATCTCTGTCTATCTCTACAACTGTCTATCTCTGTCTATCTCTACAACTGTCTATCGCACGTCATGAAATGTTGGGTTGGTATCTCTTAAAATATTGATGTTATATCGATGGATTTATAATAAATCTGTTAAAGACAGTCGATATTGTCTGTCCTATGTGCTAAACAATGCTGAAATTCTATGAGGAGCTGAAATCCAAACAAGAGCTTCTCAAAACATTGCATTTCACCATATACCGACTAGTGCTTGGAAATTAGATACAGTTCAAAAATATTTTTGTATACCCAATATAAAATATTTTTGTGATTTATGGGTCAGTGAATTACATATTTTCTTAGGTTTATACGAATATATTACAGGTGAAAAAGATATGAATATAAAGCAATTTTAGTTACTTCTGAACGTATCATTTCAGTTTTTGAACGCCTTAATCCTGTAAATTTGATCCTATTTTAAATGCGTTTTAATACACTTCGCAGTTATCTATCTCTCGTCATCTAATACCTATTTACAAGATGCTTAATACTTCTGTACATCTGGCTTTTAAAGTGACACATTAAACCATGACATGTTAACTGAGAGGGTCCAAGTCTGAAATTTATCCTTAATCTGTATGAAACATCATGCCCTATCCATGAGATTAAATGACACCTAGATACAGCAATTTTACGGATGCCACATCAAGCTATGACAGTCAGTTTACTCGCCAAAAGAGAGCTCGCGGTGAGCGCTGTATGCGTGAAATTTCCATCTCCCTCTCACAAAAAAGTTGCCTGGGTGGGGTATTGTCTTCTATATTTCATACTTATTGGATTAGAAAGTTACATATTTCCATCTCTATTCAGAATTGTACTAAAATAACGCAGCAGAAAATGTGTCTTTCGACTTGCACCCCATGAGGCCCTAATCCTGAATTTTTATTAAATTCCTAAGCGTAATTTGATTGATCAAGAACGTTGTGAAGTATTAGACGAGATTGCTTATCATCCTAAATCATCCACTGGCATTGAAACACTGGGAAAATTCGGGAATTTTAAGTCAGGAACTCTTTGATGACTGACCTTGCGGAATAATATTTGAGTGCGCCGGCCAGAACTCGCCAATGAAGCCCTATATCAAGTTCAAGGGGGTGAATTAATGCGATGATGGGATTAAAAGTAGCAAAAGAAGTTTACAAGCACGCGTTTCCTTCTTGATTAATTGAAATTCATCCATACGTTTCTACTTGATTTGACCAAATTTTTTTACTTTTTATTTTCTTGAAGCCCTGCCTTCTCCTTGATCCTTAATATCGGAACAGCAAAATTATTTTCCAGTGCATAGATGAAAAGATATATGTAAAGTAATAAAAAATACGAAAATCATACTGATCTTGAAACAAAGTTGGAGTAACGCTTTAAACTTGGGAAAAGGTTTGCCGAGCTAAGAACAGCGAAGGATACAAATGAGACAACCATGTACAAAAATAATGAAATGAAATATTTCGAGAACTAACACAATCTTTACTTTGTATTTTTTAAAAACTTTTCAAGCCACTCTCACTGATTATACTCTAGCAAGATTACTTACAAATATATCCTTTTTGCAAATCCACAAATACTATCTCAACCCTGAATTATTTTAACACGATACTAACATACCATTTTTTTGTATACATATCCATCTGCTCATCCATCGATCCTACACCCTCCCCTTTTTTTCATCCGTTCATATAAACACACATTCATGCTCAAATTTGTATGTATTTCTGGATGGATGGATGTAAAAAAAATTTTTTAACACTATTGTTTTCTAACGAGCTATGTATTATTCGTGATGCCTTACATATTTTAAGACAACACATTCAAAGCAGATGCTACAAGTTAGACAACCCAGTACCCTGAAGATTCCTACCGAACTAATAATATGTCAATATGTAAGAATGCATATATAAATATACAATTCAATGAACTTAAATAAAGGATCGAATTATTACTTTAATACGATTGCACCTAATACTGAAGTGAGTCAAATTAACAGAGCGACATTGGTTTAAATCTTATGCAAATTATTTACATTTAAATCAAGACATGAGATTTGAAAATAGTTATGGATACAATTTCTTTTTCTGGCAAGAATTCAATTTTGCACGTATAATAATGGCTGTTGGGTATCTAGTACTTCAGAAACATTCCTGTCAATATAAAAGGTTATATTGCAAAGCTTTGTACTTATTACCACCTGGACTTGTTGAATTGTAATGCACTGTACCTACTATATGTACCTTTTATAATGCGGTCATTTTATTGTTTAAAATTTTCAAAAAAGGAAACCAAATACACATAAATGCCATCACTGATTTGTGACGAGGCATTTCTGACGAATGCTATAGACTTAGATTATAGGTCGTTTAATGATCGAATCTCAGTACCTTATTCAGTAATGAGCAGATGTAAATAATTAACTAATTGATACTTTAATACGTAGTACATATACATGTATATATATTCTTCTACGTGTTTGCTATGGTATTTTGGAATCAATTGAGATTATCCAAATTATATCACCGCTGCGTAGAATTAACATGAAAGAGAGTATTACTAAGTATAGACTCCCATTAAATTATCAGTGTCAATATATTTATGAACTTCCTGGAAAAATTCAAATAGTATGATATATTAAACTATCTACCGAAACTTTCGTGACAGCGGAGAAAACGAATCATCTTAAGTTAAGCTATAAAAGGGTCAAAGTAACCTTTTCGAGCTCCAGATATACACCAAGCTCTGATATGGTTTTAGATATTAAATCCAGCTCTCTGATTGAACATGAATGTAGTATTATTTAAGTTAGACAAATTAATGTCTTACGCATGGATCTGAAACTTTAAACATACTGATGAAAATGTGGACGAAGAGTTCTTTACGTAATTACTACACCAAACTCGTTATGACACTGGTTGGTATGATCTGTATTTGATAACTGATTGACAGCTGTCAATCGATTGCTCTTTTGAAAGTAAACATTGTATCCTAGTATATACAAAAGTTTGCTCTTCACTTTTAGATACTTGTATTCTAATCTCTTCACTTTTAGATACTTGTATTCTAATTTCTTCACTTTTAGATACTTGTATTCTAATCTCAGCACTTTTAGATACTTGTATTCTAATCTCTTCACTTTTAGATACTTGTATTCTAATCTCAGCACTTTTAGATACTTGTATTCTAATCTCTTCACTTTTAGATACTTGTATTCTAATCTCAGCACTTTTAGATACTTGTATTCTAATCTCTTCACTTTTAGATACTTGTATTCTAATCTCAGCACTTTTAGATACTTGTATTCTAATCTCAGCACTTTTAGATACTTGTATTCTAATCTCAGCAATTTTAGATACTTGTATTCTAATCTCAGCACTTTTAGATACTTGTATTCTAATCTCTTCACTTTTAGATACTTGTATTCTAATCTCTTCACTTTTAGATACTTGTATTCTAATCTCTTCACTTTTAGATACTTGCATTCTAATCTCTTCACTTTTAGATACTTGTATTCTAATCTCAGCACTTTTAGATACTTGTATTCTAATCTCAGCACCATTCGTCTCTGAGATTAGTAGTCTCCGACACATAGCAGGTAAAATATGTCACCCACACCACCCCTATTCAAAGAGCGACCCTAGTGAAATATATGTTTAGTATGTGTATAAAATATAAATTAAAAACAAAAACGTGCGTGGTTGTGTGTGTGTGTGTGTGTGTGTGTGTGTGTGTGTGTGTGTGTGTGAGAGAGAGAGAGAGAGAGAGAGAGAGAGAGAGAGAGAGAGAGAGAGATGGCTTGTGCATTGTATATAATATCCATAAAATTCTGCAATCTCTAGTGCTGATCCTGGTACACGTTTGGCGCAATCTACGGATGATAAATATGGGAAATCAATATTTCTTTTAATACAATCGATTATGTTTGAATCTGAGGCATGAAAGAGTGTCTTAATTCTACCCATGTAAATAAAACACATTAGTTGGTTTTAACTCTCCGGTCCAAGAAAACTAATTATTTTTCATAATCGGGGGCGTATCCGACCTTGTCTCTATTCTTATATCAAAACCTTGTGTAAATTCCTTCAAGCCGCTCCGTCTATTATATATGTTACTAACAGAGCTAATTTACACTTCGGCCTAAGCAGGTGCGCTCAAGTACCTTTGACTGGAGAGTGTTTGAGAACAAACATATCGCGCATTTTTGAAATAACGTTGAGTTGTTTGTGGTCAATTATTTCAAAGAACTTGCTTCAATATCTTGTGGAATGCAGATCAAGAAATTATTTATGGGTATAGATACTGGGTACAGAACTACTTTTACTAGTCAAAATCTTCATCGCAAGTATGATAAATGATTCATCAAATACCCATTGCAATATTCTTTTTCCGGTTCAATATTTACTAAACTGTGATTCAGTTCACAATATCAGAGTACGGATTCTAAGCCCCGTCTATAAGTCAGATAATTAAACACATTCATAATATTCAGGATGAAAATATAATTTCGCATGAATGTTTTTTTTTTTGTGTGATTTTTTTTTGTTGTTGTTTTTTTTTTTCTCATTAAAGATAAATTTCAACAGGAAGTTGTGTGTTACCTTCCTGCTTTTCAATGGCATTACTGATACAGAGTTTGAGCAAGTTTATTGGATTAATTTCTGTTAAAGACAGGTTTGCGGTATAAAAGGCGGTCGAACTGAACTGTGGTATTTTATTTCGAAACCGTCCAGGTTAATATACCTCTGAATAAGCACCTGCTTGGTCAATTCTATGCCTTGTTATATTCATAGGCAGGCCTGGAATCACATGTACACAGGTGTAACTGGGTGGTTTGAAAACCCTGTCTTTAAATCCAAGTGATTTTCTTTGACTATCTATAGCTCGCAAATATTTATATGTGTGCCTTATTTTTAATTTTAAATAAATCTGCACTAAGTCTATGGCAATTTTGCAGCCCTAACAAACGATTTATATTATGTATTTCTTTCATTTGTTTCCAATAGTTCACTTTCATATTTTGTAAATGCCTTTCTATAAAGCGATGTTAGTGTAGACTTTCTTTTCAAAAAGTAGTTTAAAATGTAGCCAAGAGTATCATGGCTAGAGCATTCGCTCTTAAAAACTCTAATAAGGAACTATTAGAATCTTTGTTTCACATAGATTTATTTTATACCCCCTAAACTCACTTAAAAAGTTTGCTTCTAAGAATAAAAAGAAGGAAAAGAAAACTTTACTTAGAGAAGCAACTTTGAAGCATATCTATGAAGGATTTTCCACAAGATAATTTTAAAATGTTGCCATCAGAGTCTTCTCGTTCCCAGAATAACGATTTCTTTTTCAGGATTCCCAGTGTAGTACGACAAAAAGTGTCATATTTAAACTCACTTCAGATCCATTGCAGCTAGAATGTATCAATTCATGATTTTAACATAAAGGTGCCGCCATGTTTCCGGTCGATGAAAACATTCGGTTTACTCGAGTGTTATCATTATTCTTGTTTGTACATTTTCAAACGCATTCATCAAAGAGTCTCTCTAAAGTAATCTCGGAACACCTTGGGAATCAATGTGCACATGCTATTTACGATATGCATTTTGTCATAAAAACCAAAAGAATGTTATTCGTCATCAACGTACAAGGATATAAAAGGAAGAACGGTGAGTAAAACATCTCTTCGAATGATGGTCGGTTGGTAGGTTTTTAAGGGCCAACTGAGTACATTATTGGTATTGACTATATCATCTCGAGGAAATGGGACCTAAGTGCCTTTCCCTAAGACATACCGAGGCAGCCGACCCTGGCTGGGCTGTGAGGATATCGTCCCCGCTACCCATTGGAGTGAGAGTGCGACGTTCTACCAACTGAGCTACCGCGGCTCCCTCTCATAAATGAACAAGCAAATCCAAATAGCAGCTTTTGATTGGTCGACTGCCAGTAGTTTATGTGTTGACAAACTTACGATTCTCTGGAACTAAGTAATACATTTGTATTAGACAGTGTTAACGGCACGGCAAGTTTAGCTTCTTTTGAAAGAAACGAGAAGTGAATCTTCCGAGATAAGCTTTGTACTTGTTCTAGCATTATATATATAGATATATATATATATATATATATATATATATATATATATATATATATATATATATATATATATATATATATATATATATTGCTTAATGAGCATTAGCAAAACCAATTTGTAGAGTCCATTACTGCTTTCTGGTTTTGTGCACGGCAAAAAAAAAAAAAGCGTTTCAAAATGTCGCTAATAGGGAAACTTAGCGCCTTCTCTTCAGAAATGTCTTTTTGATAATCTCTTTTCTCTGTTGGTAGGCATTCCAGTCACTACGAGCTGATTTGGTTTAAACTGAGCAATGAGCTGTGAAATTGGCAATTTCTTCCCTAATGTGGGACAAATTGCTCAATAAATGCTTCTGTGGGTTTATAAAGGTTTTAATACGCTAACTGATGAGTCTAGCTTGCAGACTGAGTCAGTTTGTTCCCACATCAGCACCAGCCCATTCGCAGATAAAGAGATAACTTGCAGGACTAAATGGAATAGCTATTAAACATCCGAGAGAAAAAGTAAAAAAAAAAAAAGAAGGAATGATCATGTGCCCTAATCTTTGATACTGTTCTTTATACTTAAAATTATCAATCCGAGTTTTGCCGGCCTAGCTCTTCAAAAGCTCTAGTAGAAAACAGACGATATTTTAGTATTATTTCCCTGACACTGACCATAAAAATACTTAATAACAAACTGTACATCGCAATTTTTTTAACTGTTTTATTTTGTTTTAATTTCGTTTTTTATCACATTTGAGTGTATGTGCGTTTGAGAGACTTGTAAAATATAATTTTTACTCTATGTGTGAATTTCAGCTAAAATTATTTGAGGTACCATCTAGGACTACCCAGAATTTATGTGCCTTAATATGAGATCTGTGATGTAACGGTTACTGATGAACCCGCATTGTCTTATATTTTTTTGTACGTCGACAATGCACGAAAAGGGTCTCAGAAATGGATAGCATTCCATAGGAAAAAAAAAAATCGGAGCATTATAGGCCTTCCCCTTGGTCTGGAATGGGTCGTATAGTAAGCCAGTTTGAATGTAATTCGTGGAAAGAAACTTATCACGTGACAAAATACCACTGCACTGTGTACATTACATCTAAATAACTGATTAGGCTGAGTACTACTTTATTGCGCAAGAACCTTTGTGCTGTTTGGTTTTTTGCTTTCTCTAAAAAGGGGGAAATCAATCCGTCTTGTACATCGAAGGTTTTTTTCTGGCTTGACAGAAAAAGGCAATGATTGCTCTAATTGTTGGGAAAGAAAAGTGACAAGCGCAACATCTCAATTAATCTCGAAAAATCTAGGAATCATTATTTGTGTAGCAGTTATATGAAGCAACTCTTTAAATGTTACTCGTCGCTTGAGGGATGCACCTAATAATGTTAGTAAGATTGAATTTCGTGGGCTAAGGCATTTCTGTGAAGAAAATTATTTTTCCGAAATGGAATTCTGAGTATTGCATTCGAAGCACGATCCCAGGGTTTGGCGCATCTTACAAGATGCTGTGATTCAAAACAAGGTTCGCTGGAGTAACTTGTAATCCGGAACACCTCAAACTTATCTTCAAACTGGGCAACACGCTGAAAGACCCGAGGAGTTCAGACAGAAACATGTATAAAGAACAGGCCGATGACATTCAAATTAGCACCAACGTTTCGGCCGATTATATGTACACACACACGCACACACAGAAACAGGCCAATTATATGTACACACACACGCACGCACATAAACAGGCCAATTATATGTACACTCACACGCACACACAGAAACAGGCCAATTATATGTACACACGCGCGAACACACAAACAGAAAGAATGAAGTCGACGATGTAAAATAGAAAAAAGAGTTTTAGTAAAGCCCCGTGGACTTGTTATAAGTCGAACATCAGTTTTAAAAGAAGAAAACTATGGTCAGTAGAGGTTTAATATAACATGGACGAGGCCGTGTTAATTTTTCCTACGATACTTCAATTTTCACTATAATATCCGGCATCAGACAGGATGGGCAAAGATTGGCTGATGCGTTATTTACCGATATTAAGTAATCATGGTGTTCGCTGAGAATGATGAATTTTAGCAGAGGTTGTGCCGTATAGCTACAATATGAGATAGAACCTGTAGTAATATGCTTTTTATTTAATAGCGGTATGTTACAGTGTTACATCGTATATATATATATATAGCCAGAATTTTGTTAATAAAAACGACAGTCTTGGATAAAATTCGTAAAATCGTTTGAATACCGTAACAAATTATGTATACATCCTGATAACATCAACTTTGGGTGCAAATGAAGTTTTTGTTAGGTCTATGAATATCCTGTGTTCTCCTCACAAGCTGAGTTCCGGAATGCTGTCGAGATATGGTTTATGGAAAATTTATTGAGGTCAAAATAACTGTCATTCTCAACAATAATGGTGGTCCATAACATCTCCTGATTAAATAGTACAATTTTCAGCAAATGCAGTTGCCTTACTTCACAAAGTAGACGGTCATCTTCCACAACACTTGACGCTCTTGCTCTGACCGGGTCAATTAACAACAATCTATTATCAAGACAATCATCTATTATCAAAGCTATCTTAATATACGTCTTATTTTACCTACCCACCCACCAACCCACCTGCACGGTCCTACCTACCTGCATGACATAAGATTCATCTAGTTATCTACCTATGTATGTATGTATGTATGTATGTATGTATGTATGTATGTATGTATGTATGTATGTATGTATGTATGTATGTATGTATGTATGTATGTATGTATGTATGTCTAATTATCTATCTATTTATCCCATCTTTAAGTAGTCAATCTGACCTAATCCGTTCACCCATCTCTCTCTCTCTCTCTCTCTCTCTCTCTCTCTCTCTCTCTCTCTCTCTCTCTCTCTCTCTCTCTCTCTCTCTCTCTCGTCATTCACTTTGTTGCCGGAAGAAAGACAGTAACAATATAGTCTCATGATAAAGCTAATATCAAATCGTTGAAAAAAGATAAACATCACCTTGTTATTAGAAAGCTATGCCTGCAATATACCCTGAGAAAATATCATTAAACAAGAAGGCCAATATACTAGTATACGTAGAAAAATACGGGATTTTTCTTGTGTTACGCATATAATTTGTCTGTGTTTTTATATCGATGGACGCATAACGAAGTTCCTTTAGCACTGTCAAACTTCTGTAAACCTGGCACAATTTGTGGAACCATACATTGTGCACGTTATAGTGAATTGGTAACATTAAAGATGTTTGATTAGTATATAAACATTTTGATTGGAAACAAAATTCATTGCCAGTTGATCGAGGATGCCGGTTTATAATGGAGGTGAGTGGGTGGGAGAGTACGGAGGGCTGGGGTGGGGAGACCGGTTTGAGAAATCTCACCATATTTGACAGATTAGAGACATCTAATAGTTAATACTCTTTAAAGATGTGTTTGGATTATAAGTGAGGTAGTTCAAATAATGTACTCGCTTAACTCCTCTGCTAATGTATCTTTACATAATAAATTCTTGCTCAATGTACAAGGCAAAGCTATCAAATATTTTCATCACAAAAATCTATGAGATTCTTATTCATGTACGTAACATAACACCGTATCTGTCACTTTATGGCTTTTGAAAACTTTTAATAGTAATTTTATTCTGCTATGTCGAGTTCGGGAGCGGAGAATGTTATGAGTTTCATTGTGTGTGTCATATCTCACTGGGTTTGCTTCCCTACGCAATGCGCTGTAAGATTATGAGCTGACATTTTAATACTTAATCTTGGGTATTGCTACGTCATGTCCCTGTAATTGCTGAAATAAAGATAGCCAATCTCAGCTTCACACACATGGATGATATTTTATTGAGAAATGGGGCTTTT
Source organism: Margaritifera margaritifera (assembly GCA_029931535.1). Lineage (NCBI taxonomy): Eukaryota > Metazoa > Mollusca > Bivalvia > Unionida > Margaritiferidae > Margaritifera > Margaritifera margaritifera. The sequence goes on from JAQPZY010001473.1 coordinate 1,960,192, forward strand.
TTATCAATATTATTAAAGCTACAAATACTCCTTAAGCGTTTCTTATTTCTTTCATTTATTTATTTTGAATTTAACAAATTTCCACAATTGTTCTTGATAATAAATGATATATTGTGAATTGTTTTATTCATTCAGTTAAAACTGACTAACTTTTGTAAAGTTGTATCCTGCATCCTGCTGCTTTATTGTTGAAAGCGCAAAGATGAAGATTATAACATAATATTTTGTGTTTTACAAAGGGAAAAAATACCGCATCAAAACTTATCTAATGAATACCTGCATTAAAACTCGTCTAATGAATGCCTGCATTAAAACTCGTCTAATGAATGCCTGCATTAAAACTCGTCTAATGAATGCCATTGTATCCTAATCCTGTTTCATCTTGGTCTGTATCATTCAAATTTATTTTACGATCTAAAACATTTACATGATTGCTTAAGACTGAATTTAATAAAGGAAATATATATTTGCTGTCATTGATTGTTTTCTCTTACTTTGAAAATACTCGTTTTTACGCATGATTCTGTTTATGATAACAGCGTTATCAATGAATTGTTATGCAGTATTATGTCCTGTATGTATGACAAATTCGAATCACAAATATCTGACACAATAATGACGAGATTCGCCTTTCGGCAACAGGATTTTAAGTGCCAGACATAATGTTCTTGGCACGTTGGTGACTTTTATTTACAGCGACGTTTTCAATCTATTATTCGGAGATAAACAAAGCTAATCGATCGTCGTAAATACAAAGAAAGATTTGTGAAAACTGACTACTTTGGGGTCAAAACTTTTAAAGTTGCACAACAAATGCCATGAGTGAATCGAAACCTTGATTGATAGGTGTACGCCATTGGGAGGTAGAAGTTCGCCTTAAGGGTAATTGTAACAAGGTTAAGTCCCACGCTTGGAGAATATACCTGGATGCCGGAAAACTTGGTTTATCATAATGACTGCGATCGTATCGGAAACATTATCACCATAATTACTAGATAGAGACCCCAAGTGAAGAATTAAACCTTGATATCACTGTCTCGAATTTCAATCCCATCCAATGACAACCAGACATCAAAGATTCTGGCACTTTGTGTGGCCATGTGTTACCATTGCCGAATTGGTCTCTCTGACTGGGTCAATTACAAACTTTTTGTGGCATAGAGCTGCATCAAGTACGGATTAAAACGAAATTAAAATGCCATTGTCATTTGATTTACAAACTCTCCATCAAATTTGCACCGCACTAAGTTGTAATTTGAATTATCCAGGACATCATTACAGTCGGTGAAAAATTGACCTTACACGATCAGGTTCACATGGTAACAGGATCTGTGTGCAAAGAATAGTCGAGTGATATTTCTGATTTTTTTTCTCCAAATTTGATTGGTAAAATATACCATTTGGTGTAAACTATGTTACATGTTTGCTGTTTAATTGTCCATACTCTATTATAAGGAACATACAAACTTATTTTAAGAATTCGATAGAAGACCCAATTATTACATTTAAGAGTTATGACACATAGATAAAACAACCTAAACTTTTTCATGTTAGCTAAATTGTAATAATGAAATGAGATTTTTTATAAGGTTTTGGAGATGGCGACACTGGTCCGATATACATCCAGGTCCTGGAAAAACATAGGTATTTATATAAACAAAATATGGAATGAATGTTCAGGAAAATGGTGGTCATCTTTTCTTCACGTACAAGTAATGCTCAATTTGAGATGTTTGTGTTAAGCACGTGCAGAGAAATACCCACAATAGCGTCATGCAAACGTTCCTAGTTTCAGATACACTATTGTTTTTATGTTTACATCAGTATATTTATTCAGTGACTTAATTCTGTAAAAGTAAAAATCATCTATGCAAGAGTATATTGTTTTCCGCCTAAGTTCCCAGTTGATAGTTTTTAGTGTAAGTCCCCAGCTGCGAAAAGCATTGACTCGCCCATGTTTAAAAACAGTGGATCATCAGATCTGTGTAGACCTATAAACAAACATGATTAGTCTAAAAATATCATACTTAAAAATATATTCAAACTTTACATAGGAGAACAGGTGAGGCGGGGTGGGGCGGGTGGGTGGGCGCTTAATCATCTTGACCGTTATGAGCAGGTGTCAGTTGATTCGAAACTAATCTCTCTCTCTCTCTCTCTCTCTCTCTCTCTCTCTATATATATATATATATATATATATATATATATATAAGCAAAAAAATATACCATAGAAAATGTCGATTATGGGTCGATTGTGGGTCGTTGTCCGCTGGAATGAGGTGTCATGTTGAACAGGTTTTACTAAATATTATTTCTTTTCTTTTCACGAACAGGGTTTTACCTCAAGCAGAAACCAGCATCCCTGACTTATGTTTTCTCATCATGACCCCAATTTAAAACTCTTTGGAGTTTCAGAACTTGTTTTTGAAAATAATTGCTATATTTTCCAGTAAAATTAGAGTTGTGTTTGTAAGACACGTATTCCCACACTGCAGCCAAAAAGGTGCAGGTGCACAAAAATCCAAAATTTCATTAAGATGGAAAAAAAAAACCAAAAAAAAAAAAAAACCTTAGTGGCACCAAAATTTAATCAGGCCATGCACAGACATACAAACATGTCTACCAGAATTAATTCACTGTCTCATGTAAAGTTGTTTATACACATTTGTAATGCTATCATCCCAAAAATCGGATTTCAAAAAGTTCGAAATTATTTCTATAAAAATTTGAAAATTGTTTAAATGACAAGAAAATCTGATCACGTCATCTACATATACAAAAAACATACCTTTAAAGTTTAATTTGTTGTATATGTCAAGTAGTTTTTTGCATAATAGTGCCAACAAGCTTTTCACAATAATAATAATAATAATAATAATAATAATAATAATAATAATAATAATAATAATAATAATAATAATAATAATAATGATAATAAATAAATAAATAAATAAATAAATAAATAAATAAATAAATAAATAAATAAATAAATAAATAATTCCGAAGCTTTCCATTTTTTCTTTATAAGTGTGTGTGTGTGTGTGTGTGGGGGGGGGCAATTGCTTTAGTGGCATGAAAGTTTAATGAGGTCATTTACATATGCACACAAACATGCTTTCCACATTTCATTTGTCTAAAACAAGTGGTTTCTGCACATTCATGCTAACTAGATTCTGAGGCTGGAAGGAGAGACATCAGAACCAAAATCCAGGTGCCCCCGATGCCAGCATGTGGGGGCGGGGAATAAAAAGGCGCATTCTTGCTAATGTCGCTCCCTGCAGGAAAAACAGACCAATGAAAGACAACTAAGCCCAATTACCCTTTCTATCAAGTAATTATTCTGCATTATGGGAACGTATTCCCTTAAGACGATTTTTCTTAATTTAGAAATTAAAGTAGAAAGTAATGAAACAATTCATGTGCAAAACTTGAGCGATGAGCAAAATTTAGTATTTACATTTGTTGCAATCATCTCTCCTTTACACACAGTAAAAAAGAGATGAGTGAAACACATTAGATAGTGACGAGACCCGCACAATTTATTTACCGACAGTAAATAGTTGTCCCGGGAAAAAAAAATAGCATTTCGTTAATTATATATTATTTCATTAAGGGAATGCACAACAAGCCGATTTCTTACAGCTTCAAAAGACAATATCACAAAAGTTACTGCCAATGCCATTACGTGAAATAATAGGACCCTTGCGACGGTATGTTGAAAACTTGGAACTTTTTAAATAGATGTATTGCTCCTAATGTTTCCTAGATATCCTGTTTGTGCTGGTGTGCACAAATCGAAAGTTCTGCTAGAGAGTAGCAAATCAGGTAATACCTTAAGGTGACTAGACGATCTGAGCTGACACTCATATCCCTGGATTAGATACCATTGAAGACAGTATTTGCAACTGAAGTAGAACAAGAGTTTAGTATTGACTTGTAACTGTCGAAACTGTTTGGATAGGAGATAGGAATTTTCTGATAAAGCACGTAGGTTTACAGGCAGATATTGGATCGTGGTCAACACCTCAACAGGTTGTAGAGTACTTCAGAATGAAAAATGATACGATAATAAAGTTTCACAGGTGTGGATGGGGTTATATATCATCTCTTAGAAAACAAACAAATTCCCTAGACCGTCTTGTATCAGCCCTTGATGGTGTGGGCAATGATAAAACACACTATTTGCATATTTCACAAAGCAAACTCTATATTTTAGCCTTACAAAGAACGGGTGTCAGTCAGTATTTAGGAACATAAAATATACACCCTTGTACGTGATTTTGTACAAGAGTACCCAAAAAGAGGCGAGAGAACCGGGTTAATTTTTTTCCAACCCTAATGTCAAAGCGTGTTTACACGTCCCTTACCGCGACCAGCATATATATTTTGCTTATTATTACTTAAAATAGTATTTATGGCTTAGATGACGATCTCATGTTGTGATAAGTCCTCAAATTAATTCCAAATTTATGGCCATGTTTGCAAAAAAAAAAAAAAAAAAAAAAATGTATAGAATAGTGTTGGTGTGCCGTCTAATATCCTTTTGATTCTTTTTCTTCCCAGTTTACCCAGCAAAGTTGAAGCACTACTGAGGTTGAAAGGCATACCAAAAAACTGATGTATTCGTTAGTTTGCTATATTATGAAGCAATTAGATAATAATCGACGATGGCTTGTAAATATAATAAAAGCTTTTAAAATTCGAGATCACAACGAGATTATGAATCAGAATATTCAAGCTGTTACGTAAGAGAACGCCACCTCGTTTACATAGCATTGAAATCAACTATCCAAAGGAACATCTCAGAAAATAGGTATATGTTGAATGCTTAACTTCGATTTTAAATAAAAAGTCTTGCATTTGTGTGTATACTATGTCAAAACTACAACAGCCCACGCATAATTGATATATATATTTCATCATTCTTGGACCTAATCATTGATAAATATTTATTGAATTTCATTATTTTATTTTTCCATACGAGTCTATACAAAGGCTATATACATGTATATAAAATGTGGTGGTTTTGAATTCTTACTTGAATGTAACAAAAAGGACGGCATATATGTATTTGCAAAAATGGAAAATTCGATTAAAATTAACTGCACAATGTCCACATGGGAAAGGGATTGCTGTGTTGTTTTTATTTTATTTATTTATTTTTTTCTTAGTCTGTGTGCAACTTAATTAATCTATTTTCACACTTATTAAGTCACAGGCACTTTTCACTTGTCAGTAGAGATCCTTTCATTAAAGGTCCCCATTGCAATTAAATGCTAAAGTAAGTGCGATGGAGGTTGAGATAAAAGAAATGTTAATACAAAATATCAGACAAAAGTGGATGAAAAGAATGTTATTAAACACGTGTATAGATGTGACGCATTGTGAGTTTCACAGCGCTAACTCGAGTGATCAAAATGCAAACATATTCTATGCGTTTCCAGGTATACAATGTATCCCATTGACCTTATGTAAAGCATGTCTACAACTTAAGTCTGCATGCTTGAAAGATCAAAATACGTGCATCTTCCTATGCTTACGACCAATAAAGGACTTTCAGTCTGAATAGACTGGTATTTATTGCAGTTCTCTATTCTACAGATTGTAGACTGAAGAGTTAGAAACGGTGTGTGCATGCAATAAATCTAAACGTCTTTTGTTTACTTGTGTTTTCGGTGAAAATTCTTTGTTCCAACTCCAATCTGGAAATTTTGTATCACAAGTACAAATTTCATCAGTAATTCACAAGAATATGCATTAACAGCTGACGTAGTCGCCATCTTGGATATCCTCCATTTTATATGTTCAAAAAATCCTAACTATACAGCCGGAATTGTGTTAATGTGATTTTAAACCATGTACCTACGTACAACAAACTCAAAAGTCATCTTTGAGTAATAACATGTAATTTGTTGTAGGAACACAGTAAATAATATAGAGAAGTACTCGAATACGAGATACATATTTGAAGGAATTAAGCTCGTGGGAGGTGAGAAACTCTAGTGTGAACCTGATTTATAACTGATAGCATTTAGTTTAAATGAAAGAATTATGTTTTGCTTTTTTTTTTTAACGAATTCATACTTTTATGCATTTAACTTATTGGTAAAATTAAGTCTGTACTGAGCGAACGTATGTCTGTCTTAGCTGCAAGAGTTTGGATACAGTGTTTGTTGCTATTTCCTCATAAGCAATGGGTTCACGTTTGCATAATTATAAATAAATATATATATAAAGAAAAATAAAAGCAAAATATAAAAATAAGGTGAAAATATATGATCATATAATCGTAAGTTACACACACGCAAACATATATATATATATATATATATATATATATATATATATATATATATATATATATATATATATATGGGTCTGTGTATGATGTATGTAAAGGGTTTAACGACACATCAACACAGTACTGGCTATATAGTATCGAGTAAATTTATAACTCCCAAAAAGGCAAAGGCATACCAAACAAAGGTGTGCACAAAAGAGGTAAAAATCCTTAAAATACAAAGTCTATTATTTCAAATATAAACCGTAATCTTTCAATACGTCCAAGACCTTCTCAGCTGGAATATCATCACGAGATGGATCCCAGGGAAACAAGGTTGTCTACATTAGTCCCCTCATACGACATGAAGGAGGAAGATATTGAAATGGGAACGTGTTGGTCCGACTAGATGCATACTGCAGTAAAAAAAAAAAAAAAAAAAAAAAAAAACCTGGAAACTGTTGAAGAACATATCTGTATACTGACAATCTCAAGACGGATTTCTTTTCAAGGGCTAAAAGTAACACAGTGGGGGGTTAGACACTGGTTCCCACCTCCCACCAAGATGATGATACAATGACATATTTCATCATCCTGATGGACTGATTTATCTACAGAACACATTATGTCAGTTCGAGTGGTAAGTAACACCCGTGTGTTATCTCAACAATATAACTTACTGTGCCTATACAAATAAAAACACCTTTATAGTAGGAAACACAAAGACATACACACAATGATCCTCCTATTAGGAATGGCCATAGTTGTTTTTATATTATATAATAAAAAATTATTTTAAAATCAATATATATTTCTTCGATTTAAAATAAATGCATGTAGGTAATGGTGTGAGTGTACTTTCTTCGTGAGCTATTATAAATGCATGTAAACCGGACTTATTGTAAATAAAATAAAAAATTAACACGAGCATTCTATATTTGGTAAATTTAACGAGGAAACTGGATCAGCAAATCATTTATTGTAAGACTTGGCTTTAACAAAGTAAATTTTAAGTCAACCCAATAACGACCATCAGAATATAAATATCGTTATGGGCACAGATTTATCGGTCTAGTCAATCATGAACTCGCGAGAAGAAAAAAAAAATTGGTACAAAAATCTTGAATATACAAAATTAGTGAATATTCAATGACGCAAACAATATAATTCGCAGAATATATTCTGAGAATCTCATCGGTGCACTGATACTCGGATAGTCTTTATCTCTTTATTGACTCAGTGATCTATCACTAACACGTGCTTGTATCTTCAGTGCCAAAAATATAAATTTCAAATGAGTCATTTAATCTCGAGGTTATCGTTCATTGTATAATTATGAGTTTAGCAGCAAATGTGTTTAATTAGAAAGACACAAATTGCTCAATGAAAGTTTTTAACATGCCAGATTTTTAAAAAAATGTTTTCTTTTGGATATGCTTTATAATCTGTATTAAAAAAACCCCGAAATAATAGAAAATCCAATGATTAAAAAAAATGAAAATATTCTTGCCATGATGTCAAACTACAAACCATGTGAAGGTTTTACACCCTCATTACGCAACTATTCAATCAGGTAACCATGTAGTTATAATCTATTTAAACCGTCTACTGTCTCTCTATTTATTTATATTTAAAAAAAAAAAAAAAATGAAAAGTGTATATACAAATTATAAGTTGCATTGTTAACATCGATATATTCATCTTTCATTCTCCTGTTTCACGAGGCACGCCTTAATGTAAGGATCTAGTGCTTACGATTACAAGCTGAATTCCAAGAGAAGAAAAACATACAAAACATAACAATTGGTGCTTCTTCTGAATGAATAATATACCCGATATTTTGCATAAGCAGGCTGCTTTGTTTGAATGTAATTCGTGTTTTATCAGTGATTCATACCACAATTAAAAACCTAAGATGACTCATACAGCCAAGCATGTATTTAGCTAATGGGGGTACTCGTTTCCAGTGCCAAGATAGGAACATACTGCCAAGCATATATTTAGTTAATGGGGGTACTCGTTTCCAGTGCCAAGACAGGGACATACAGCCAATCATGTATTTAGCTAATGGGGGTACTCGTTTCCAGTGCCAAGACAGGGACATACAGCCAAGCATGTATTTAGATAATGGGGGTACTCGTTTCCAGTGCCAAGACAGGGACATACAGCCAAGCATGTATTTAGTTAATGGGGGTACTCTTTTCCAGTGCCAAGATAGGGATATTGGGCCAAGCATGTATTTATTTAATGGGAGTACTCTTTTCCAGTGCCAAGATAGGGATATCGGGCTAAGCATGTATTTATTTAATGGGAGTAACTCTTTTCCAGTGCCAAGATAGGGATATCGGGCCAAGCATGTATTTATTTAATGGGAGTACTCTTTTCCAGTGCCAAGATAGGGATATCGGGCTAAGCATGTATTTATTTAATGGGGGTACTCTTTTCCAGTGCCAAGATAGGGATATCGGGCTAAGCATGTATTTATTTAATGGGAGTACTCTTTTCCAGTGCCAAGATAGGGATATCGGGCCAAGCATGTATTTAGTTAATGGGGGTTCTCTTTTCCAGTGCCAAGATAGTAATATCGGGCCAAGCATGTATTTATTTAATGGGGGTTCTCTTTTCCAGTGCCAAGATAGGGATATCGGGCCAAGCATGTATTTATTTAATGGGGGTTCTCTTTTCCAGTGCCAAGATAGGGACATCGGTCCAAGCATGTATTTATTTAATGGGGGTTCTCTTTTCCAGTGCCAAGATAGAGATATCAGGCCAAGCATGTATTTAGTTAATGAAGGTACTCGTTTCCAGTACCAAGATAGGGACATCGGGCCAAGCATGTATTTAGTTCATGAGGGTACCCTTTTTCCCATGCCAAGACAGGGACATACAGCCAAGCATGTATTTATTTAATGGGGGTACTCTTTTCCAGTGCCAAGACTGTAAGCATCGAGCCAAGCATGTATTTAGTTAATGAGGGTACCCTCTTCCCATCCCAAGAAAGGGGGCGGAAATAAGTCACAATATCTCTATCTGAAATAAAACGTCTGTGGAGTCAAACTGAATGCATACTCTCTCTATCTTCTTTTTTTAAACAGAAAATCTCATCGGCATTATGGTCTAATCTCTCCAAATGTTTATTTCATTACATTTATGTCAATTAGCATTGTGTGGAGGATGTTGCATTGTCGGTTCTACGTGAGCTCGATATGAATTTTCTTGGAAAAGCTTTTTTAATACTAAATAAACTCACTGCTTCTTCAATTTAATTCAAATTTAGATTTAATCCAAGCATGAACGTTGGCATATATTCCTTTCATATTTCTCTCCATGTCGCCATGGAATAAAATTTGTAAGTGGGTTTTTCTTTAAAGTTTCATTAATCCTTCATTTCAATACTAGGTGCATTTGAACTGGTGTCAAAAGACTTGTCGACAGTAAGTGTCTACTTCTAATGAAGACGACGAAACGGTCACCATGATTAACGAGCTCTACAGAACGTTACTGACTAAAACGCGAAACCGGTTAACACCGGGGCATTTTGAAGACGCTCAGCTCCTGTTCTTCTTGGACAGGTCAGCGTTTAATTATCCCTTAGAAAGTGGACCATTTAAGTCGTTCCATTGTAACACGTGGAATTAATTGGTATTGTGTTCAATGCGAGAGTTCAGACTTTGGTAAATATCTTTTCAATTTGCTACAACAATGGATCTGACAGCAAAACACTTGAGAAAGTAAGAATTTGTCGCCCATTTAACAGCTGGTTGCGAAAATGTTTAATCCAAAAGATCCACAAAGAGTTGTGTAAATAGCAATTTGAGTTCTGAGCTTCCACCGGGGTGGTTTACTGAGACAGCCATGTAATCTTGAAAGGACCTCCAGATGTCTTATTCTGATTACTGATATATATATATATATATATATATATATATATATATATATATATATATATATATATATATATATATATCTGAAATTATGTAGGACAATATACTTGATAACGGAAACGTACAAAGAAATAATGCCCAAGATTAGTTACATATAGGTTTGTAGTTCACAATTACTTATTTTCAGACATAAACGAAAAGCGAAGGCGGTTGTGACAAAATTAGAATATAGTTTTGTTGTTGTTGTTAAATCAAAAATTAATGAATGAATCAATCTATTATTAATAATATATCAACTGGTCGGTCGATCGATCTAATCGGACAAAAGATGATGAAATAACGTTTTAGATAGATGTAACTATTTTATTGCATTTAAACATGAATGGTCATACAATAAAATAAGGTTAATGCAGTTATTTTTGTATCTGCGCATTATCTATTCACTCATCCATATTTATATCTCTCTATCTATTTGTCTGTCTACCTGTCTGTCCGTTTCTATAATTTGAAATAATATAAGTGATCCTGCTGATATTTTTTCCCTGTAAAAAAAAAATAATAATAATTCAGACACAAAAATTTGCTTTGATACGAATTTTTATTTACTTTGATACGAATTTGTATTTACTTTTTTTTTCGTTCATTTTTTAAACAAAACGTTCATAAATAGATTCTAATGAGTGCATAAGTATATTGAATCAAATCCTTTCAAGAGTGCATAAGTATATTGAATCAAATCCTTTCTTCCAGCTTTCTCTCCATTTACTTGCCTTAGTTATAAGTGGTCTAAACACAATAACTTCAATGAAGCCAATAAAGCACGCTTAAAACTAGATTTTTGCTTAATCACTCCATTAGACCAACCCCTTGGAACTTTATTTCCGAGTTTTCATCATCATAGGGTCATTTTCAGGCATCCATTTAGTCTTCTCACTTTTTGTAATGCCAGTCTACTGGTTTAATTATAGACCACGGGCGATATCTCACGCCTCTGTTGTATCAAGGTTTTGCTGACGGCCTAAATGTAGAGTGTCTAATGGTCAGTTTATCATGCGAGCGCCAAGCGTTAAGATTGACAGGTCTAGTAGGCACAAGAAAATGTAGCGATCTAAATGGTATATAGGGTTTTGTGATTCCAAAGAACCCACCGGCCTTTTGTAACCCAGAGGCGCGAGAAATACTAATAGTTTTTGGAAATACTTTTTTCCCTTGAATGAACACCATGGCGGGATCTAATAACACAATATTACTTCATTATTATTGTAGTAATTGCATTACTGAGTCAATTAGGCGGCTACAATAAGAGTATTAATATCTCCCTTGCGATTGTGCGTGGTTACATTTCTCATCCGCAATAATATAGGAATTTGTATTCAAGTACTGTTACCGCTTCTTAAAGCAAAAGCCGAAAACAAAGAATTTTGATAACGTAATTCACGATGAAATAGTTGAAATACAGCAGCTTTGTACGAAAATAGTTTCATTGTAATAAGAAATTTGTAGTCACTTTTGTTGAGAGAGAGAGAGAGAGAGAGAGAGAGAGAGAGAGAGAGAGAGAGAGAGAGAGAGAGAGAGAGAGAGCTCATGCAATCACAAAATAACTTTGGTAAATTGAAACACAAACATACCTAATGAATTCTTAGCAGATGAGATGCCGCTTGCGATGCTATGTAAATCAACATTAGTAATAATACCATAAGCTGTCGGTGAATATCACACTATGAAAAGGAAGAAAATAATCTGCCGTTTTCTCTGACAGATATATATATATATATATATATATATATATATATATATATATATATATATATATATGTGTGTGTGTGTGTGTGTGTGTGTGTGTGTAAAATATACCGTAAAGGATAAAGGTTTGATATACGCAATTGTAAATTTTACGTATGATTCCTGGCACTATCCTGGCTATGATTTGGTTTAATAAGGATAATATTTATAAACATTAAAAACATTGAAGCGATTGATGCAAAACTTCAATCCATACAATATAATTAAACGAACTGTGTTCTAATAAGAATATTCAACTGAAGGTGTTTGAACTGTGTTCTAATAAGAATATTCAACTGAAGGTGTTTGAACCTACTTCAGCACAAAATCAAACTTAGGCTAAAAATAAAATGTGAAGTCCAAATGTAGAGTCAATTAATTCCTTCCAAGTTTAAAGGAAAAATTAGTTTACTATTTTATAATCTGGTAAATTTCTAACTTTCTTTATGTAACTGTGTACATATGATAGTAATTGATAGTAAAAAAATTGTAATTTTGAAGAGAAACTCATATGATTTACAATACATATTAAATCTTATTATTTTGTGTTATACCACGCGTGTTTCTATATTACACAACTTACGTTGTGTTACAAACTGGAAAATGTGGAATTTATTTTTTGTAAACTTTTTTCTCTCTATCTAGGTATGTGATCTTGCTTTTTCTAACTCTCTCTTTCTCTCTCTGATGAAGTAATTTTGCATGCCAGATAAATTGGATTGATCAGAGGTTTATGTTTGTTTTGTTTTGTTTGTTGGTTGGTTGGTTTTTTTTGTAGTGAGGGAAAATATAAAATAGGAAATGTTAGTACTCTCAAACCCGAGGCGTTACCATGCAAAACTTGTATCAGAGAGACGATACTAAGTATCTGGGAAGAATATAAAGGAATTTCAATGTATGTCAAGCATAACTTTAAATGCAAAATGCTGGCGGTTCAACATTCTGTCCTATAACAGCTAACGATAGGGGCATTACAGACTTTAAATGGTTTGAATTTATTGGAGTATAACATGAAGTAGCAATTCTGATCTTCTTCATAACTTTATATAGCGAACTACAGTGATAAAGCAATTTAAAAAAAAAAAAATTGACCTTACATGCTTGCATGTCATAAAGATGAAACGTTAAGTTTCACTTAACTTCATGAGTCACGAAATACAGCGAAATTCGGCCAGAAATGTAAACGAATCGTGAAAATAATGAAACGATAATACCTTAGCTGTCCGAATATAGGCAAATCACCACTATATGATTGAAGGGCCTGGCTTAAATGTTAATTTGACCTTATGCCAATTTCTGTGCACCAAGATGATTCTATGATGCTAATTAGTGAGATTGAACCAACTCAAACAGGTGCAAGAACAAAACAAGTTTTTGCCTGCACTTTCGTAATATTAATCTCACAGTCCACTCTTAATGAATATGTAGGAATGTTTTCAACTTTCCCATGTGAAATTTGATAAACACGTAAACGTGTTATTTAGAGAAAGCAATATAACTACAATATATTGGGTAGCCTGACATTACAAAGTGGTATTACTGTCTGCTGAAACTACATCTTTACACCGGGTCCCCTTTCTTTATATCCTGGATAGATGTAACTTCCGAAGGCGAGGGATGGGGGGTGGGGGTGGGGGGTGGGGGTTCAACTAATAAAGGTCGAACGAGACTGACTTGTACTTTTGATTCTTCTAAATTTTCTAGTGAGAGTTTTGTGATTGTGCAAGATTGATTTTTTTTAAAGAAAATTAATATATTTAAACGAGTGTCCATGCTATGACCACGTTTACATTTTTGTACTCTGTAACTAACTTTATGCTTTTGAGTGAATAAAGAACTGAACGGAACTGTGGAAGATTACCTTTTCAAGAAAGGGAAACGACACAATACTCACCTATGAAACGAAATTGTTCCCTACGTTGAACTAATGGAACATTACCTTTTCAAAAAAGGGAAAAGACACAATGCTCACCTATGAAACGAAATTGTTCCCTACCTCAAACTAATGGAACATTAAAACAAAGATAACATCCTGGTATTTCGTGCTGTGTAAATATAGAGAGAAAACTCGATAGGTTAAAATCTATACCAGGAACGAATAAAACGTTTAACATTTCAACTGTACTCTCCTGAAGTAATATTCTGCATAAATTAATTCTTCACAAATAAACACATCTACTGTGTTATTGTGTACATAAATTCATGCGTGTACTCCAACCACAATAAATTTTGGCATAGTTTACTCGAGTTCTGTATCGGACGACAGAGTCGGCACGGTTAAACATTGTATCGGACGACAGAGTCGGCACGGTTGAACATTGTATCGTGTACTCCAACCACAATAAATTTGTCATAGTTTACTCGAGTTCTGTATCGGACGACAGAGTCGGCACGGTTGAACATTGTAACGAAAAAGAAACACAGCTAATTGCGAACATTAGATAAATACATACGTATCAAGTACATATGCTTTCTCATACTGAAAGCGTTCGTTTCATATACAGTAAAAGCCCCTTGTACCTTTTATAAATAAATGCAAAAGCCGACTGGCAGGATTTGATTATTTATCTGTAGATTCCTGCTTTACGCTATCCTTGTAGATCTAACTGTATTGAAATAAGGATGGTAGCTGGCTTGTGTATGTTTGCAGTTTGCCAATATTCAACATATTTTTTTTATTGTTTATTGTTTATATTGTTATAACCCATACTAAAGGAATATCTTTTGGTAAAAAAAATATGAGGAAATTATGGAGATTATTTAGAATTGTTTAGTTTTGATCGTTGTGTCTGGCTGTTATCAATGAACGTTCACGCCGAGAATATGGCTTATGTCTGCGTGGTGAGAGGTTCCGGCAGGTGTGTGTGTATGTTGCATGTATCTGTCTAGACTATCCTTCCAACAACATCTTCATACACCATCATCCTTCCAACAACATCTTCATACACTATCATCCTTCCGGTAAACAAAATCTCCTCATTCCTCGTTATTAATCTGACCAATGAATAGCTAATTTGCCTCTAAATTTACCACACAACATCGGCAGATAACTACACTTGGCAGGTGGCATGTCGTAGGGTCAATTTTGAGTGCCCCATTCCTGATTACGTCACTTATAATGCGAAGAGTTTCATTACAGCAAGAGATTGATTAATTACATTGCCAATTCTGTAATTGCATCTCAAATTGCGACGAGATCGGAGTGTAGATTCGGTAAAGCAAGTGCAATCGTGTAATTTTATTAGAAATAGGCCGAATAACAAAATTATATAGTTAATGCATTATTTAATTACTTGATTCATGTTTATCAAGATATGTTAATGATTTTGGTCGTATTCCTGTTTGCATGGAGTGGTAATAGTAGTATACATGCCTTCCTACCTACCTTCGTAAGAACGTATCAACGTATCTATCCATGTATCTATCCATGTATCTATCTATCTATCTATCTATCTATCTCTCTCTCTCTCTCTCTCTCTCTGTCTGTCTACCTACCTACCTACCTACCTACCTACCTACCTATCTACCTATCTATCTATCTATCTACCTACCTACCTACCTACCTATCTACCTATCTACCTACCTATCTATCTATCTATCTATCTATCTATCTATCTATCTATCTATCTATCTATCTATCTATCTATCTATCTATCTATCTATCTATCTATCTATCTATCTATCTATCTATCTATCTATCTATCTATCTATCTATCTATCTATCTATCTATCTATCTATCTATCTATCTATCTATCTATCTATCTATCTATCTATCTATCTATCTATCTATCTATCTATCTATCTATCTATCTATCTATCTATCTATCTATCTATCTATCTATCTATCTATCTATCTATCTATCTATCTATCTATCTATCTATCTATCTATCTATCTATCTATCTATCTATCTATCTATCTATCTATCTATCTATCTATCTATCTATCTATCTATCTATCTATCTATCTATCTATCTATCTATCTATCTATCTATCTATCTATCTATCTATCTATCTATCTATCTATCTATCTATCTATCTATCTATCTATCTATCTATCTATCTATCTATCTATCTATCTATCTATCTATCTATCTATCTATCTATCTATCTATCTATTCTTCGATTCATGTTTATAAAGATACGCTAATGATTTTGGTCCTATTCCTGTTTGCAAGGAGTGGTAATAGTAAGATACATACCTTCCTACCTACCTTCGTAAGAACGTATCCATCCATGTATCCATTTATCTATCTATCTCATAATTAGATGATTAGAGTCAAAGAAATCCGCTGAATACAACTACACGTGTTGTTCATGTTAGGGAAGCTATTACATAGAAAACTCATCACGTTGAATCACCATGCAACATTTAATGTTACTCTAAGAACAATAGGATAGAAATTGAGTTGTAAGCCTTTCATTGTTATTATTGTTGTTGTTGTCGTTGCTGCTGTGCTTTAACTTCGTACATTTTAAGGGGAGAAACTTTATTTTGGTCTGCATTTTGGATCACGATAAAACGATTCAAGTTTGGAAAATGTCTCATAAGGTATTTTTGAATGAGCAATCCATCAAATCATTTAACAGCGGGACAGAAGAGTTATTAATTTTGAAAGAAAAAGCGTTTCTCGTACTATTTTCCTTTAGTTAATATCTATAAATTAACGCATACATGAAAATACATGTATTTTTATTATGTACATTTAAACTACTTTATGACGAAAAATGCGTGTCCTTTCATGTTGAATTAACGAGTCCTCTAATCAGAGGAATTATAATTGCCAGATAAACAGATGCATAATATCGTTTTGCCCGTTTAATTAATACATCTTTGAAAGAGACAAATTTTGATAGACATAGTGTCTAATTTCATTCTTGCACACTTAAAAAAGAATAATTACAAACCCGATAATACATTAACCAATGATAACCCATCGCCGATAAGCAATAAATTGTCAACACATTTAACATTTTATAACTTAGGGGAGTGAATTTCTGATTATTTCTGAGTCTTCCTCTATTGAATTTAGACATATTTTAAACAATTCAAAGTCTAACAGATGTAGTTCTTTGATCATCATGATTTTATTTATGTAAGACCGATGTTAAGTATAATGTCAATATTTTAATATTTTATTATTTATATTATGTAAAAGAAAAATAAACATAATGAAATGAGATGAAATAATTGCACAAATTTATGGTAATAACAAAATTAATTATCTTTTGAAGGACAGTAATTGTATACTAAGAGAAAGAGAATTCAGACTTAAAGAGATACCACGCAGAAGCGGCAAAAAAGAAAGAAAGAAAGAAAAAAGAACAGCAAATAGTAATCTAAAGGAGTGAGTAAAAAAAGGACACATACGCACACACATCTCGCTAATGATTCTGAAGACAAACAAAGATATTCATTTGCAGTATGTTTCCTTCATTTGACAAATACACAGATTGATAAAAGAGATTGGATTAGATTATGCTTTTGGAGAGTTTTAAATAGATATATTGGACTCAAGCAGTTAAAAAGGATTCAACCACAACAGAGAGGAGGGAAATATAAATAATATCCCTTACATTTAGTGCTTGTGCATGTTTTTGACATTATAACTAGGTTTTGTAACTTTTGAAGAATGTCATGTATAGTAACAAGAAATACAATCTTTATACTGAAATATATTTAATGGGTGTATATTGGGTGATTAATTCACTAATTACTGGGTATTTATTGGGTGATTACTTCACTAATTACTGGATATTTATTGGGTGACTAATTCACTAATTAGTCGTGTAATTAACTTTGGAGAATTTCAATTAATAAATTCGATTTATATCAAGGATTTTCGAACTGACTTTGTTGTATTTCTTCGGGGTGGTGAAACTTTTAATAACACATAAGCAAAGGTCTAACAGAAATTACATGTATTGCTTAAACATTCCCGTTTGTCGGAAAACCACTAAAACACCATACATCTTTTTTATCTGTCGTAAATTTTTAAACAAAGTGCAGCAAGTTTCTACAGAGCTTAAAATTTATTTTTTAGAGGTATAGTGGATTGATTTAAAATTAGATTACATTAAATTTTACGCCTGTCAGTCAGCTAAAAATATATCATCACTATATACATGACTTACATATGTGTGCAGTTTGAAAAAATATTCATAATGTATCTTTGTCGTGCTTTTTTCCGGCCATAACTCAGTGTCAAAAAGCTAAGCTAGCTATAGAGGTGCAGAACACATCAGAACTTAAATGTTTGGTTTTGGCGGAGTGTTAGCTATTTATTATTGCATGTTGTCAGATCTCATTAGGAGAGTAATTCACTCAGAATAGCAAACGGGACAGAAACATCTACAGAGTAGATACCGAGCTATAGGCACTAACTCCACGTACAGATGTAAGGATGGCAGAACGTCTCTCCAAACACCCATCCATCTTCTCAGCTATTGAGTGAAACTTATATTTGACTAACGGAATGCTGTTCTTGTGTTGTGTATATTTTATGGAGGCGTTGTAATGTTCTTACTTTCTTCTAGCAATGTAGAAACTTTTCTACGGTACATTATCTATAAAAAAATAACTACAAGAAATGATCGCAAACAGCCAGTTGTTGGCACTGTTATTTTAAAAATAATTTAAAACCATCACATATCCTATTAACTAATTGATAATATGAAAGTTTATGTGGTTACTTTGCAAACCATATTGATCAATTCTGCGTAGTTCGAAATTAATAGATAAAAATAAGTTGTTTAAGATTTAGAAAATTAAGCTTTATTGCTCTGCAAATTTCAGAATATCCGTACTATTGTTGAAAGTAAAGGAAAATAAATCTCGTCTCTGGAGATGGCTTTGTTCCAATGAATAAAAAGCAGATTACGTTTGCAATTGAAATAGTTATTAACAATTTAGTATGCTTGTTTTGGCGGCTTAGCAGAGAAGGTAATATTAAATTCATTCAGAATTTTGTACGAAGCTTTAACTATCTAAGTTGCACGTTGGGCATACTCGGCTATCAAAGGGGAAGTGCAGAGCAGTCATGGGAAGCATTCCAAGTGGAAACCAGTGGGAGTTGTTATATATAGATAAATGAAGAGTTTATGTGCATAGATCATGATAAATCACTTACCGACACATTCGTTCGCTTCCCGTGCGGTTGCTCTTGCCCAGGGCCTATCAAAATGAAATGGCTTGCATTTTTCACAATCGTACCCGGCCGTGTTATGCTTGCAGTCACATTGCAAGCGACCATCCCTGTTTGGGGTGCAGCGAGATGCATGACCGTTGCACTTGCATCTGCCCCCGACGGCAAAGTCCGATAGGGCATAATAGTAACTTTCCCGTGCCGCATCATCATTGTTGGATTCATCTCCGTACGTGTTAAGTTTGTTGAAAACTACTTTAATATCGGTGGCCGTGACCCAGTCTTGAAGAACTGGACTATTATCAAAATCGTAGGCTGAAGGACGCACTTCTAAAGTGCTGAAGGCAACCCTCGCCCCACTCAGGGGGTCAATGTTGCTGTAAGCCTCCGTACACAGAGCTTCTTGTTCATTAGCTTTTGTTACCAGCGCTTTCGGAGATTTGGCGTACATTTTCTTACAATCACTGGAATAGTATTGGAATGGAATCCAGGTTTTTCCGTAATCCACGCTTTTGTAAATGGCCATGGAGTCCGGCCTTGCTGAGCAAAACTGTAAACTAATATACGTTAATTCATATTTTTTACCTAAGGAAATTGTTAACGTGACATTCTGTGGATACTGAACAAAAGGTTCCGACATCCAGCATGTCAGATTGTTAGGGTTGTTCAAATCCGTAAGATAGGAGGGAGGGTGCCTTCGTTGTGGATTATTGGCGTCACATATGAAACAATTTCTTATAACTTTTCCTTCGCGGTCAGTCGTGGACTTGCAATATCGACTTGGTGGCGAGCCACAAGTACTTGTCGCTACAACGTCTTTGCTGAAAGCGGCATTAACGAAATCAGGGATACATCTTCGTGGTTCTTTTTCATCGTCATAACACGGATCAGGTTGGTTTTGTTGTGGTGCAAATAAACTCAAATATTGAGATCCCTCCACAAAATGAAGAAATAGTAATCCAAATAGAAGATGGAAAGACATATTGTAAGCTGGCTTGTACATGAATATCCTCAAGGGGAAAAATTTGAAATCAGAAAATAATTTAATTTAAAGTAATGATATACAGTAGCTCACACTCACTGACATATATACAACACACGTGTATCTTATTTATTTATTTTCCGTTCCTTTTCCTGCAGATGGTGAAACTCGATTTGGCAGCACGCTAGCCTGCCGACAATTTAAAAGATAAATTTCCCATTTGAAAAGCAATATACCCATCTGCCGTCCATATTGTCTCATCAAATTTCTTCACCATTACTTCATATCATATGGTTAATAATTCACAAGATGAGGTTTTAACATTCCATTTCAAATGTAATCTTTTTTCTCCGATAAAAATCACATCACATTATATTGTTTGTCAACTTGGCTTTCAGAATGTGTTAAAACTTGACCTTTTCCTTGTTTTGGTTGTGAATGTACTTAGTTTTAAGGAACAAGTAAACCTCCCTTGTGTGGTATCTCCAATATGTTCTCATGAATAAATCTGTGGATTCTCATTGACAAAAAGCAGTACACGGCAAGAGGTACTGATAGCTTGTGATAGTTCCCCAAAACTGTTTGGATTTAATCTTTCCAGATAAAGAGAAGAGGATTCAAGACTTTTAGTACCACAAAATTGTCCAAGAATCCACTACTGTAGAGGAATTCAAGTTTTCCGCATCAGAGTGAAAGAATAATCCGTCTGAAACAAATATAAATTGTATCCAAGCATAGGAACTTAGTGCCGAGCACCGTACTATACTGACAGCTTCTTTGATTGGCAGTTTGAAATCCAGCCCGCCCCGATTCACGAAAGAGTAAAGCTCCCGAGTCTACAATAGCAAAGCGACGTAGAATGTGTTCCCGCCAGGTGACTCCGCCCACCAGGGATTGTGCGCATGCTTACTAGTGATCAATGAAAATATATTGTCATTACATTATAACTTTAATTCCCTTGGATTAACTATATTCACACTTATTGATAGTCTACTAACGGCAGTTCATGCAAGGATTAACAAATACGTAATCTTCTGGAAAATCTTTGATAACAAATTACCTACTTACTAAATTAATTATGAAGCAATTTCAGTATACACCGGATGATTTGTCAATCTTATTTGTCTCTGGTGAAGAAGAATTTATAGTTATTGTCTGAAATACCAATATTATTAATATAATTGGAAATAATGAAAAATACGATATCTAACACGTGCCTAAGAACACGTCTGGGTGCTTATATACGTACTTGATAGATTTTCTCTATTCCCGGAGATCCCAGCAAGGGGTCGATAGCAATAAGGAACGACCTCAGCTCGATCAATACCCACTACAGGGAAGATCTTGGTGGTATTTTATCAACATTTCAATGTATATGGGGTCAGACTACAAGCGTATTCACACATTAAGGAGAGAAGCGTATTGGTCTCTGCGATATCAAGTACCCGTGGTATCGGTATCCAATATGAATGGGTTACAAGACATGAATTGCAAATTTGAAACAAAGTCACTAGCTTGTGGCGAGCGGCTTTATAAACAGTTAGATGATACTCCGGTTGGTATGATAGAATCATCAATGGAGAATATGCACAGGTGGCGAGAGAGAGAGAGAGAGAGAGAGAGAGAGAGAGAGAGAGAGAGAGAGAGAGAGAGAGAGAGAGAGAGAGAGAGAGAGAGAGAGAGAGAGAAGGGGGGGGGGGTATATAATGATGCGATCAGTTTTCTCAAAAATTACTTGGTTTTTAACTTATCTTGAATGCATACCAGAGCAAAAAGAGGCCCATTCTACTAGTACAATATTTGTTTCTTTTTACGTGCAACTCGAATAGTTTAACATTCACCTATTTCATTTAAAATAAATCTCTCTTACGCGCATCAACCAGTCCATCTTCTAACAGTTTCAGGTTGTAAGCAAGCCGTGTCCTTTCAGTATATCTCTATGTTTTTCGTTGATTTCTCACGGATATTGAATCATGGATTATTACGACGTCCTGTCACTTTCGAATGTATAAATGTATGGGTGCGGCACATTCAATATATAGGAGTATCATTAAAAACAAACAAATAATAGTAAAAAAACTTCGCGGATATAAGGGAACAGACTGTAGACGTATATATATATATATATATATATATATATATATATATATATATATATATATATATATATATATATAAGGGAATATACAGTAGACATATTAGACATATACGGGAATAGACCGTAGATATATATATATATATATATATATATATATATATATATATATATATATATATATATATATATATATATATATAAGGGAATAGACCGTAGACATATAAGGGAATAGACCGTAGACATATATATAAAGGAATAGACCGTAGACATATAAGGGAATAGACCGTAGACATATATATATATATATAATGGAATAGACCGTAGAGATATAAGGGAATAGACCGTAGACATATAAGGGAATAGACCGTAGACATATAAGGGAATAGACCGTAGACATATAAGGGAATAGACCGTAGACATATAAGGGAATAGACCGTAGACATATAAGGGAATAGACCGTAGACATATAAGGGAATAGACCGTAGACATATATATATAAAAGAAATAGACCGTAGACAACTGAACAGAATGAGAATATAAGCTATCACGATATACTGAATGTAATTATAAATTCAAACGATGCTTTTAGAGTAACTTTTGCAATGGTGTAATGATTATTTTAAATTATTAACATCCTAAATAAAATCATTTTGAGCAAGCAATAATTTTTTTTAAAGATTATAACCGTATTTTTCAAGTAAAATCATTCCATAAACCCACGAATCCCATGTGCAAGTTATCAATGCATTGTTCCTCCTAAATCATTTAACTTGGAAAAAAAGTCTGAGGTGTATGTACATGCACCTAAACATTACGACTATAAAGACTCTTGCTGAATTTTCTGATATTATAAAAAAACATATGTGTGTTTTTGAGTTTGTTTGTCTGTTTGTACGTGCATGGGCGTGCTCACGCATCTTCATTCGCACAGCCTTCTTGCGTTAGTATCTCCACAACGTGCCGTTTGTCAAGAGGTCGGTTTGGATGCATATTTATACACTTACATATATATATATATATATATATATATATATATATATATATATATATATATATATATATATATATATATATATATATACCGATCAAAGTATCAAATGTTTCTGTAAGCTGATCATGTTCATACACTGTCATGTCGGATATTATCAAGGACAGTCACTTGATATGAGGATATCATTTTTCCAACGATTAGATTGTGTATGTCCAACACATGTTATAACTTTATCTGTTCATAGACATGATTTGTGGTCTAGAACTCTGAACGGCTAGGTTAGTTTTCACTTATACAATTATTATTTTTTAAAGAGTGAACGATAGATAGATAGAGTAAGGAACAAACTAGGAAAAAAGGACGGAAGGTATGTAACAAAAAAGAAAAGAAGGAGACACCAGGCGGAACGAAAGAAGAAATGAAGTATCAAGAAAGAAAGACATTCAGATAGGAAGACAAATGACAGATTTAAAGGTCGAGAAAAGTAAGTCAAGGATGATAAAGGTCATCCTTCGCATCAGTAAGAGAAATTGTTCTGATACTAAACAGGCACTCTCTCAAGCGCATATTCAGCGGACCCTGACGGATACATGCAAGAGCAGGTGCAGATCTGACTCAACATTGCATGTAACAGCTGAATGGCTGAAATATTTCAATGCAAGTGGGCCAAAACAACTCTTTTTGCATAAAGGAGAGGTGACTTCCTTTCTTCGAGACAAAAAGAGATTTTCAAATAATAATAATAATAATAATAATAATAATAACAATAACAGCAACAGATCACAACTCGGCAACTTAGGTAGTGTAGAGTAAAATTATACAGTACTTATTGTTCTTGACTTGTGATTGACATTTCATGGTTTACCCTCGCTATTTTTTGCGGTGTCTTCTTATATTTAGCAACTGCCAATGCAAATTATTCCATATGACCATGTTGTATATGGCCACCGGCCTCAGCTTGTGTGCTAACCCACGATGGACTGATTTACCATTTATAAATTCGCATACCTTCATTCGCCCCACACCTTGAAAAATCAACCATTGAGAAGTTAATACTACAAGGAGATTTAAGCAATGTAGTTCAAAGATATTTAGAATTACGTCATTCCTATACATGAAAACATTGTAATATATACTTTGTCCAAATTTAGGCCGTTTAAATGAGAGATATATGGATGCCATTATTTAGTGTGGAAACTGGAAGATGTTTATTTTGATTACTAGAAAAAAATAAAATTAATAAAAATGGCGAAGTCAATACATTTTGTAGTAGTCACCTGAGTAATTTTACAGCTGCAAATGCAGAAAAGCGCGTTAAGGACAGTGTATTTTCAGACAGACAGGGAAAAAGAAGAAAAAAAAAAAGACACACAGAATGAAAGACCGAAGAAATGAACGAGTGAATAAATGAATAAAGGGACAATAAAAAAAGAAAGACGCTTTTCTCCGCTTTATAATAACTGCATAGAAGCAAAATAAATGAGATCTGTATATAACTCCATGAGATGGACTCCGTCCGAATGAATTACTGGACTCCATGAGATGGACTCTTTCCGAATGAATTACTGGACTCCATGAGATGGACTCCGTCCGAATGAATTACTGATGAGTAAAGAAAATATTAGATACTTTTAGACTTACTACACGTAACTTCAAAAAATTTCTGAAAGATGACATACAGTGAGTGTTACTAGTAAACTTTTTTTCTCAACAAAAACAAAAAAAAGTATTTCTTTCTCACAAGATTAGATAAGTCGAATAATCCGGACAAGGGTTTCATAAATTAACTTGCTATTGCGTCTTTGAAGAAAACATTGATGTTAATTACGCAAAAAGAATCCTATAGTAATATAAAATTACTGGTAATCGTTCCTTTGTCATAATTCACAAAATACGTTGCTACCGGTACAGCGATTTTCGTGGTGGTCTGTATCAACTTCAGTTTTCACTATTTTTCCGTTCTTGCTGATTAAAACTGTTCAGAATTTCCTTCTTTTTTTCTCATTGTCCAAATTACCTAGCTCAAAAGCAAAAGCGTAAAAATTCAGATTATTAATACTAAGCATCTTTCATGGGGTAATGACCTGACTGAATCAACAAAAATATATTTTTATCTTCAAAAGTGTATTTAAAAAGAGTATAGAGTAATCTACTACGCTATCTGTCTGTCTGTCTCATATTTTATTATGTTTACTACGTGCCCCCATGTTAGTATATCATGCAGATAAATACCAATCTAATTTGTGAGAACTTGTGTCCGATCCCATTGCAGTTTAACTTAACAATAAAATATGATATGCTTTAACTACATGACAATGGGCGACATACGAAAAATGTAAATGAAATTCTTAATTTCCGACATATGATTCAAGCCTTTCAGATATGATTCCAATGTAATTGTGTAATTATAGTGTACAATTTCAATAAATGTAAGTCAAACATCACAGAGACAAATTTCAAGATAAGCCGAAATTTGCTAGATAAATGGATAGAATGGTACGCAATTGATACAGATCGTTCTATTAGTCAAAATTGGTGATTCAGTCAGAGTAGTTGGCATGGGAATGAATAATGTATTGCATCTTACGAATTTAAGAAACGAAAATGCTGTAGATTACGAATGAATCGGTTATTTTGTTTTTGTTTTGTTTTGTTTATGTTTTTTTTTTTGTTTTTTTTTTGTTTTTTTTTGCTTTTAGCTTTTTTTTTTTTTTTTGAAAAAAAATGATCAAGCTTCCCTATGTAATCTCATTAGCGTATTCTTACTAGCAAAGTAACTACACTTGCAATTTTACGCAATACCGGAACCATCCTTTCATTACAGCCGAGTGCATATCTAAAATTCCATCCTGAATGAAATTTCGGTCTCCCAGTTTGATCTCTACTCGACCCTTTACTCAAGCTTGGCCGAAGAATGTATCGTGTACCGGGTATGAGGTAGGTCCGCCATGGAGAGCGCACCGTGCCGTGAGCGAAATGCTTGGATAGTGTACAATCAATTTTAAAACGCCATTAGCGAAACAAGTTGACTATCGAATAATGAGGAATTAAACTCATTGGCCTTATCGAGAATAATATCTGCTAACTTTGTAATTTATGCGCAGTGATGCGTTGTTTAGAAAGAAGATACAGAGTTCTTTGTTACGCTTTCGTCTTATCTCCACATATAGCACCTCCCCCCATCTAAACTAAGGTATGTGGAGGTAATAATCATGATGTATATCAGATTTCATGGGTCTTTCTTATATTATAACGAGTCATACTTTACAAATATTTATGTGTGAATTTTCCGAGCTTTTTCTTATTTAAACATGTAATTAATGAGTGCATGCTAGTACGAAAAGACTTAAAAAAGACTTTCATGATAATAGAACGTCGAAATTCTCCGTTGTTTTCAGTAATTATATTTATTATTTGTTGAAGATTTGTACATACTCCAGATTAAGTTTCACTTCGTTTAAAAAAAATCTCAGGGCATGTGTAAATTATTAAAAGAGCATTTGGAAAATTAAAATAGTAGCTTCCAAATATTGGAATCTGATTTTAAAGGGACAATCCTTGTTTCATCTCTTGATACGTACGAAATTAATCGAAGATCGAAGGACAATATCCACAGATGTACAGTATTGAATTGACAAATTCAATAACAAATGACAGTACTGTGGCAAGTATTAGTATTTAAGTCATATTGAAAACAATCATATACACCACATCAAGTACATTATCACATAGAGACAGTATTAATCAGTATTGTGTAATCAGACAAAGCTATATACAGTGTATATTAATAATATACACCAACTCCTTAATGTTCGATACTTGTATGTGTGTATATGTATATGCAGTTGCGGTGGCTCAGCGATTAGTGTGCGCGACTCACGACCGAAAGGGTGCGGGTTTGAATCCTACTATCGGACTAGCCTGGGTCAGCTACCGTGGTGTGTCCTTTACTCCAATTGCCTCGGCTCTAAATAATCTACCTGTGTTGCTATGTCGTAAAGCATCAAACCATGACTGAATAAAAAAATGTTGCCATTTTTATGTTTTTCTATATTTTGACTTAAACACACCTCCATAACCAGATTCATGGCTACGCCATTGCTACTCTTTTTGATGTAATGAAACCAAAGTTGGGTCGCGTGTACCATGCTGGGAGACTGGAATGGTTGTGGGAAGTATTGGAGAGAGAGATGTTGAGAAGATTTGACTTCTGCCCACATACATGCTACTACACAGGACTATTAATACATACTAATCTTATAGGATAGATACAAGGTAAGTGTGAGGTGTCAATGTTTTCCATTTTTTATGTTAGATTTTCGGGTATAAATATGAGAGAAAATCTTTCTCAACGTTCACCTCTGTTTCCTATTTCACATTTCTCCCTTACACATATCATAGCTGTATGGTTAAAGTTAAAATCAACGTTTTAAACACTGTATATACCTACATATACCTACATTCTCTACCTTTTGCCTTGCTTCTTACTCTTTTTCTGTTCCGCTTTTTAATTTTTTTCTTCACTTTTCTCATGACAAATCTAATTATATAGACGTCATTATGTAAGAAAGCAAACACATAGGTGAGAACATAAATTGTCAGGTAGTCCGTGGAATGGTTCCAGACCCACAGCTACCCATGTACCCATATTTTAAAAAAAAAAAAAAAAAAAAAAAAAAAAAAAAACCAAAACAACACACTGTTAATTGACTGCTTGATTCTTGCTGTAAGTGCATTGTTCTCTAACACTCTTACACGTGCGCGTACACATAGTGATATAATTATTCAGTCATTAACTCTATCTAAAACTACGTTGATTTTGTTTTGTTTTCCTTTCCTTTTTTAAAGATAGCAAACATTTTCTTTTTTGTCATTCTCTTAATTTATCTATAAAATATATAAAATAACAAATAAAGGAATGACATGGTAGATATAAACCTGGGGATACATGTTTACGAATTACGGCAGTTTTTGTTCACCTTTGATCGAACACCTGGATAATTCCGTAATATTTGTTGTATCTTATTTGCGGTTAAGTCACAGGCCAGATTCAGCACAAAGGCACAGCGCATTTCAACAAGCGTATCAGTGTAAATCCTGTAAAATTGAATTTAAATTTTGGATTTTATAACACCTCTGAATTACATATGTACCCGTTCATGACACTCCCCCAACTGAGAACAGTTTTGATCCAGATATACCGTCACACAATGCATCATCAGATCGGGATCTACTCTGTTCTAGATCAAACAGCATAGAACTTGATCTGCCTACGCATTATGTGAGGGCCGATAGCGATCTAAATTCTATAGCGGTTTGACGCAGAATATACATGAGGAAATGCTGTACATACAGATAGTACAGGACTGTGATCAACTTTGTGCGGAATTATCGCTCGATCAAACGAGATACATTTCAAGGTGCGTGATCACTAATAAAGGAATTTCATACCTCATTAACAACGCAGAAGATTGAATTTACGTGTGGACCTAATACCCGGATGCGAGAAACGGCCTCTTAAGTCAAACCACCTTACAATTTTCAGATAAAGAAAAAAAATCTTGAATTGAAAATTTTATTGAATTTTTTTTACGACAATTTTAAATAAATATTAATTTGGCTTCAATAACGCAGAAACCTTTAACAGTATCTATCCAATATTCTGCAGGGACTATGGTGATATTTTTAAACGGGGAAAGGCTATGGGTGGCTCGAAACCGATATCTCCGAACTAAACAATGATTTAACATAGTGGGTAGCGTGGGTATATGTTTACTTGCCAATATATATTTTTTTTCTTTTTCTTTCCCTTGCTGATAATCCGTCGAAAATAGATTATCATTAATTAATGGAACCCTACTGATATTTTAGCGATATCGACGCCTGGGGACACGCGATGTATTTTCCGTGATGATTAATCCTATTAATAACCAATTTACACAGGACGTTGACGTTTTCCAAAACGAGGTAAGGATTCGGTCTATTTCGGGACAACTTTATCAGAGTTATCGAACGTGAAATTGACCTATTGAATCTGAGTGGTAAAGCTGAGGGCGCTGCGCTCAATTTTCGCCTGTGCCCAGGCCGTCAGTCAGTCTGGAGATCTAAAACGGACTGTAACCCAGGCTACCTAATGGGGTGAATACACTTTCAGTTCCGGGTTCGACTTCCATGCCACGATGTGTAGAGATTAGGGATCAAATAACACAATGTGGTTCTGCCCACTCGCCGATACAATTTTATTTACTTAAGAAAAAGTTCTCATCTAAATCATATATGTTGCATGAAGACATGTCTAACATGAGATGGTTAAACTTGACGTACGGTAGTAGCAAACTGAATTAAATAAATCATTGTAGTAAACTTCACATATGGCAAGAGTTCATACAGTAACTCAAAGAATGGTATATACAGAGTACGTTTCCATTCTGTATAATGAAATTGGCATTTAACAAGTAATAAATAAACTGTTGGTCTAAATTTAGCAATAAATAAATAAATAAATAAATAAATAAATAAATAAATAAATAAATAAATAAATTAAAAAGTTAAATAAATAAAAACTCAGACCAGATCATATAAAAAAGCCGAGATAAATAGATGCTACTTCTGTGTCATATGTATGCCACGTCTAGTGGCGTAGCAAGAAATTTTGCCCCTCACCCCTCGCAAAACTTATATCTGGGACCGCCTCCCACATAAAAAAGAAAATTTGGGGCCACCAATGGGTCTGGATCCCCTGCACTTGCTGGGGTTCCTTGGGCGGTTGCTACGCCACTGGCCACGACATTTTGCTGAATCGTCGCTTATAGAAATTTATATTTCTGCATATTTAATTATAATCTATTATATATATTCGTAATAGAAGAATTGTAATAAGGTATGCATCAAAAATATTCATCATGACGGAAATAGAGGATCTTTTTACGTGTATTATTCAATGAGTTTCATACATGTATTTTGCAGTGAGTTTCATAAATGTATGTCTTAACGAATTTTATAAATGTCATCTCTGATGAACATGCATTTTTGTCTCTTTATTACTGAATGTTCAGGACTTTGGATTGCTGAACAATTGTTCTATGTGGCGTTTTTAAGTGTTAAGTCACAGTAAAAATTTTCATGACATGACGTCATGATGTCCATAAATGTGAATTTTATGTGATGAAGGAACATATTAGTGTACACTGTAATTTAGACAATAGGAAAAATGTAAATTGGGTTAATCACGCCCTAATCTCCTGAGAAATCCTCAAAAATGCCATTTCCCTATAAGTATGAAAAATCACATGAAATTCAGTAATTTATGGAAGAATCATTAATTGTGTTACCTGAAAAGTCGATACTTTAGGTGAAGAACATTCTTTGCGTATCAAGATTTCATGGGGATTAGTCAGATCCGGATAATCCCTAAGTATATATAGGCTCCGAACATATATTTCGTAAGAAACATCCATTTGGCAGAAAAATGACTTTTCGGGTATTTAAGGCGGTGCCTTGTGATCATAAAGCGCGTATATATGAAACAGAAGCAGGAACTGTCACATAATATACAATGAGGATTTATCAATATTGGATTTCGCTTACTCTTTTTATATAACCAATTAAAGAAGAGCACGACAAGAAAACATGTTATCGAACTCCGAATCTTATTCACTTTATCAATGCAGATTTGTCCAATTGTTTCACATGAAACATACACGCAACAATGGATCGTTTCGAAATAACTGAGAACACTTGGAAAATGTACCCAACCCCGAATTGACGTTA
This sequence comes from Margaritifera margaritifera, assembly GCA_029931535.1. Taxonomy (NCBI): domain Eukaryota; kingdom Metazoa; phylum Mollusca; class Bivalvia; order Unionida; family Margaritiferidae; genus Margaritifera; species Margaritifera margaritifera. The sequence continues at coordinate 1,991,124 of JAQPZY010001473.1, forward strand.
TTTAATTGACTTGGCTTGAACCACATTGGTACACATAATGACACTGGGCGCAACTAATGCGTGCACTTACATTATTACAACAGTATTTTCCAAAGGTCAAGTGAATCGACTAATACGTTCAATATTCGCAAAACAGTGTAAGAACCGAATAATTTTGGTGGGTCACCGTCATGTAGTTTCATAATAAACAATACTTACCGTAATATGCTCCCTTATAAGTTGAGTTCAACTGCAAACAACATAGTCCCTGATATGCTGTCGCATAATGCGTCGGCATATCATGTTCGGTGTTGTTCGTTCTACTGATTACTCCTAACAAACTGCATAGACCCAGATCGTTATCCGATACAAGTTCCCATATGCAGACATTTTATTATGAAAGTAAGCTTTAGAAAATACTGGCCATTAAAAACTCTGGCCATAGAGATGAAAAACAGCACACACTTAATTAGTACGCCCGTGTGCATTAAAACTTCTGTCAGAAATAGTCACATGATAGCAGGCAAACTTTAATACAGCGGAAACTCTATCAAACAACGCCAGAGTACACTTGTATTTTCTTGTGAGACAATTTATAACTTTGAAAATTATAAAGAATAACATTTCCCAGATGCACATACTACCTGCTTGGGCCGCTGTTTTGGAATCTTCACGTGTCATGTAATTTACCAGACCTTTTCATCCGTACATCTCACACAAAGATTTTCACATGCAGTATGCATAGTCCGATTTTGCGACAATTCCGCGTCTTCTTGTAATCAAGCCATCAGGTTTTAATTTGATTTTAGAAGGGTTTTTTTTCTAGCCTTTTCTATGAGAAATTATTCGCTTATTTACCTTTATTTCAGCCAGTATAAAAGCACGCCTACTTAGTAGAGGACGCAGTTGGTGGCATGTTCTTTGCAAAAACTAATTCAAATCAAATTTAAACAAGCCACCACTCAAAGTCTTTGCACCTATTTCACACTCTGGGTTTTAGTAATGAATTTAATGTAGCGTGTATGTCAATGGTAGTGGGATCAACACCATTAACCAAAAGCTTCCACTGATTAATTCAAACCTCCGCACTTGATGCTTAGCCGAAGCGGAAATTAAATAACCGATTGTCACCTGTAATTCAATATGTTGCTGTGTATACTGAATGTAGGTATCATCCTAACCTCGTGGCATACCTCCCCCTCCGTTCTGTTATTCCCAGAACGCGGGATGGGGGGGGGGGGGGGGGGGGAGGGGAATGGTGAAGGATTGGTATCTTCGAAATAAAGAGGCTGTCCTTCTTTGTTAGTGCAATAGTTTTACAAAACATTAGTGCATGTCCAACTATGTTGTATTTATGTCTTCTATCTATCGTTCGTTCGTTCGTTCGACGCACTTGGGACATGTGACTCCTTTGTTTGAGTTTTCCTGAATCTGCTCCGAAATTAATTTTATCTTACACACCTAATGTATATATAGATTAAAATTTATTTTTCACTTGCACAACAAGTCATCAATTTAAAAAAATAATATCTTTAAAAAAAAGAGAAAGTTATTTAGATGTTTGTTTTAAATGTCAGTTATGATAAAAGCGTTAGATTTTATTTGTTTGCTCAAACATCTTGAAAAAAGTATATTGATAAATATACAAAACTGAGTACGTGCTTTGTTCTGAGTGAGCGGAAAGAACGAGTGTGATATGGCGTAGAGATACATCGAGACCGTCAGGCCGAGATGTTTTCATAAGCCATATCAAACGAGTTCTTTCTTTCGACTCAGAACAAAACAAGAATGCGGTTTTGAATTTATTACATACCCCCTCATTTACGGTTTCTAAATATTTGTAGCTTTACTGTATGAATGATATTCAAAACGAATTTTGATTAATAGAAGTTTGATTCAGTGCGTGTGAGTAGTTCGAATTTGGCTGCGTGATACGGAAATACGGCTTCAACAGTTGTATCGAACGCCTGATCAAGCATGTAAGATTAAATGGGTACCGATACGTAATAAATATTGTTGACAAGCTGACTATTACAATACGAAATAAAGTACTCATGTAAAGTACGTTTCGTATTGTTTTACATTTTTATGTGAATTTTCTGAGGTTGGAATTTAACCTTGTCCTTTCAGCGAGAAGCCAATCGGCACGTCGCGAGTTGAACGTGCCCGTTTCTTGCGATAATCAACTTTTAAAAAAATCCAGTGAAATTTTAACATATTCATTTACATCATTCATCTGTGGTTAAAAAAAGCTTATGGACCTAACCAGCTATTTCAGACGGGACCAAATGTAATCCAAAACTTTAGCGTTTGGGTCATAAGTTTGATTATAGCAGGTGAAAGCATTCGATTTACTCGGACTTTATCCCCAGTTCAACGTAAAAACTGCTAATCCTTGTAATTTACATTTTATATGAAATACAACTTTGCCAATTTGAAGGATGAATTTTGAAATAAAACTTTGCCAATTTGAAGGATGGATTTTGAAATAAAACTTTGCCAATTTGAAGGATGGATTTTGAAATGCTATAACGTGAAACATTTGTCTGGTGAAAAAACAAGGCAGTTTAATAATAGTATATAAGTGGTGGGGAGATGGTGAGAGTTCTGAAACAGTCAACCGGTTAAAATTGTTTTTAGCATCCTTGTATCCATATACGAAAACATCTCTAGAACATTTGTAAATTTAATTTATAAATCGCAACCAATAAGTGCAGAAGTATAATTATAACATCTCTAGAATACTTGCAGGTTTATAAGCACAGCCAACACATTATAATTCCAAGACCGAAATTGTAGTCGGTTTATTGTTTACTAAGAAAAGCGGAAATACAATATTTTTGTTGAATAACATTTTACAACAAGACTAAGATATTCCGCCCAACAGAAATCAATAAATGTCACGTGATTAAGCAGGCGGTAATGAGTCATGCCACTAGTATTATACAAAACACATCCATTGCTTCTTCATTCTAAAACGACCAAGTTGTTCTAAAGGAATTTGAAAGATAGAGTGAAATTTTCACATTAAATGGTAAGTATAACTAACTTTAAGTTACTTTATATTTATGTGTGGAGCATTGAATTTATTTCCAGCATAAGATATAGAGCAATTGAACCGTTTTCCACACGGACCCAGCAGCTTCAGTCCCCGTAGCCTTTATGTAAAGAGACATATGGTGTATATATTAACTTTTATTTTTCCAAGAACGTTAGGTTATCAAGTAAAACAATAAATGGACAGGCTTAGCATCTGCAGAGCAGAATTCAAATTCAGTTCACACCAGCAAAATACATTAGTGATAATGGCGATCGATGTTAGATAACTGCATAGCATCTGCAGGGCAAAATTCAATTCAGTTCGCACCCTTGGCTGTGACGTAAGAAAAATCGATAATCTCAGACTTTACCATATAGCCTTAGGGAATCAAATTCTACTGGCGATTAATTTTAAAACACAGCAATTCTCTAAAGATCTGGGGGCGAAAACTCTAGTCAGTTTTATCGGTTGACAAACTTGAGTTAACGGTGATTATAAAAATATCGTAGCATACACTAAAACTAATTTATTGTACTTTTCTGGAATTAGGATGCCCCGAGCCATATCTACATAAACAGCTGATCACAACGGATAAGCATCACAGACAGAAATAAATTTGTAACAAATTCTTGATTTTGTTTTTTAATATACAAAAGGTTTCCAGAACACAAAAGAATTTGCTATAAGGTAAAAGCTCAATTGTAAAGATTAAAAATTATAAGTATCAATACAAATTGTCCTGTGTGTGTGTGTCTTTTTTGTTTTTGTTGTTCTCATTTTGATTATGTCACTGTACCGTACACTAAGTGTTTGTGCTGCGCACCACTAAATTTTAAGTGTTATGCATCAATCATATATCTCCTGGACTATACACCCATCTAAACACATTCCATTAGGGTTTTGTATGTACCTCCAGTAAATTCATATATGTTATGGACCAATCTCTTACAGAGGTACTGATTGCATTTAAGTGTTTTACAACTAGTTGCGTAAGATCTCAAAAAACATTGTACGATGACTTTAGGCTGCATATTACAAAACTTTGTTATTTGCAAAGGATGATGAAAAATATTTTTAGCCGAAGCATACGGCAATTCTTAGACCGTATGTGCAATGACATCCAAATAATTGAAGAAATATATCTACCCATATGAACACATGGATAGTTTTGAAGGATTTAACGAAACGGCAATACCACAGATAGAAAAATTATATTCAAGTCTAAATGATTCAAACATATCCGATGACGATTACCAGTATGTTTATAGTTAGAAAGCAACCTGAACACACTCGGTAGTCTTCACGTGAAGAAAGGTACTTTGATGCTATGTGACATTTTTGAAGAGTTCAGAAATGTATGCATGAAAACCTACAAGCTAGACGCTACGCACTATTATAATAACGCGAGCTTAAAGGTATCTGGTGTTGAATTAGAACTTTTCACAGACTTCAACATGTTTTCAATTCGTAGCGGAATTAGCATGATCCTGCATAGGTATGCTAAGCAAATAACGAATTATGTATGGACGATGAAGAAATATATATATATATATATATATATATATATATATATATATATATATATATATATATATATATATATATATGATGGCGAGTACGAAAGGTCAAGGTCAAGACCATTCATTACGTACCTGTTTACAAATAATGAGTCGTGTTCGGCCATGTGTCAATACTTAACCGTGAAGAATGCTTGATGGCAATTGATAAAGAAATTAAATGGATAGAAGAAAGCCTGTTTGAAATAACTGAAGATAGTGATTCTGGTTACATATTAGAAGTAGACATGGATATTACATTACATTACATTACATCCCCATGGTCAGTTTAAGGACTACCCTCTACCACGCGAGAAAAGGAGAAAAAAAAAAAAGAAAAAGAAAACTTGTACCAGATGAAAAAAAAGTATCTCCCCCACAAAAGAAATCAATAAATGATTACATGGGTACAAAGCAACATTACCAAAGTAGTGAGTGCATTTAAAACTAAGTTGTAATTCACTACAGAAATTTAGCTCTCAGATGCTACTGGGTTTTAAACTGAAAAATATAGACAGTTATTGTGCTGGACCACGTTTGAGAAAAAGCAACATATAATTTCGAGAACGATTTTTAAAATTGATGAATAACGCTGTATTCCGTAAAGAGATGAAACATTAGAGAGAAAGAACAGTTAAAATAGGTAAAAACGAAAATATTTTTTCAAATATATTTTTTTAAAAATATATCATTATATCATTCGCAAGAAGAACAATTGTTGACGTTGACTAGGTGCTGGTCTGTCTGAAAAGCAAGAAAATTAAATCAAACCAAATCGAGGGTGGTGTGGCTGATGGGGAAGACGTTGTTGTTGAATTTGGATTATGTTGATACAGAAAACCTTTACAGCGATGTGAAAGAGAATGTAAAATAACTAATGCCCATCCTAAGGACAACGTGTTTAACATACCATAGGTGAATATAAAGTACTCTGTCGTTTTAAATGGCGTTCCAATTAGAGAATTGTGTAGGTTAAGGTCAAAGATGGAAAGAAAGACGACGAAAAACGTGTATTTTCTCTGAAATCTTTGGTTACGAAGTTGTACTTTGCACTATCACCCATACTGATATTTCAAAATGTCTACCACTAAAAATAGTCTTGTTAGGTTATATGCATTCTTTCTAACGTCCCATAATATCCGACAATTGTCAGTCAGAAATAAAGTATTTGTACCTTGGTAGATATCAACCAGTAACTCAAAACACTTATCAAATTTATCTTCAGGATTTATCTCAATCACCATTTCATCTTGGAGTTGCCACTTTCTATCATAAGTCTTTATCAATAGTTGGATTAGATGATAACGATGTAATCAAAACAATTTTGTATTTAGTCTCTGTCAGATTTAGTACAAACAATGTTTTTTCCACAATTGGTCATTCTACAATTACTAGTATCATGTTATGAGGTTCTTTCAAATACATAGATCTGTAGGCTACGTATTGATGTCTAACACATACTTTATTTAATATGAATGTTTTGAATATTTGTATGGACATCATACATTAAATAAATCTACATATTGTGAGCATTTACATTTTCTTTGTTATCGATTTGAAAGTGAATAATCTGCCGTACGTTGGCTAATTTAAAGACCACTACTATGCAGTCTGTTATCGTGTGTACTTGTCAAATCAAGCCAAATACAACAAATATCTGTGAAAAAATTGGTAAAATTACGATACTAATTTCTGTGTGCTTTTGTTGTTCATCAAAGAAATATTTAGTGGTTTATGCAAAATGTTGTATTAGTTGAAAGCCCTAGAAATAAGATTATGTTTGGCAGATTTGTAGTCACCGAGACTTTTTTCTATTGCTGAGTTGTTAAAATTTCAGAATCACTTCCTCCACTCCTTTGCACAGTATCAAAACAACCTTTAAACTCTTCCTGGGAGAATCAAAGTTTCTTAAAGTCATATAGATTGCTATATCGATTATTCCCACCATAGGGATATAGTCGTAGAAGAAAGCAATTGCATTTCTGTTCTTACATTAACTGATTGCGCAATTGATTTGGATCTAATATTATCATACTGCACAGAAATATTTTCCAGTTCGTAGTCTTTGCTTCCGCCTTCTATCATTTCAGCTGCTTTTGCAAGTGTTATGTTGAATTTGAAATTCAAAATGTGGAAGAGCACATGAATACAGCGGACAATGATCTGGGATCCAAGTGATGTTCTAAACTTTTGTCTAAACATCGCAAACTACCAGTAGTTTGCGTATTATCTGGCCTAAGGCCATTTTCCCTAGTTTATTATTCATGATTCATTGTTCAATCCTGCTTGTTCTAACAGAAACAGATAACCGCAAATCTTTGTATGAAATAATGAAGTTGTAGTCATTGAACTTGAAAAGAGGATCGCTTCCTTATGATACAGTGATCAATACACAAGTATTCTACCCAATTTGTTTACCGCTCCATTTACCTTCTTATCAAACGACACGAATAAATTAGCAGATACAATGAATATGCTTTGAGTTAGCTTTGGTATAGCTGTAAAGTTTGTTCTGGATTAATGATATTTGTTCTGTATGGTATACATTGATGTTATGAACTGAGGTATTGAACTCCTTACGGTATCTTTTCCTGCTTGTTAGTAGCTACGTATTTACATACGTTACCATATATTGTGATAAAAAAACGACCCATGATCTTCATTTTTACAAAAACGTGTAAGCAACATACACACTAACACCCATAACGATTGCAAAGGATATATATTAATATTTTACCTGATCATCATCAGCATGGTAGGAATCATTCAGTTTTGGTTGCAGTGATTTTTCACAGTTTACATCTTCACTATGAGTAGACGTATACAGATAAAAAGCATCATCCGTGTTGTTTTGTACCGTGTCACTAACCCTTGTTCTCTCAGTCTTTCATTTCAGTAGTCTCAAGTGTCTTTGATTGTTTTTATTGAATTTGACATTTTTGCTTCTGAAGTTCTTAGTTTATGCCATGATTGAAAAGCTGATCATGTGTTTTTTTTTTTTTTTTTTTTTTGTTTAAAACTGTAAAGGGTAGGTTCAGATTATCTTCTGACGTCAATGCAGTGTAAAGGTCAATGCAAGTGCTGTTTAAAATTCTTACAGGTTCAAGACGTAAGTTGATAATAATTATGTACAAGTCTGGTTTGTATATTAGAATGACATACAACTGTGAATTACTTTCTACGTGTAACTTGTGTTCAACAAAACTTGATGAAGTATAGTTAAATCCGTAAATGTCAACTAATGTTTTAGGTGTTATTTCCAGCAACCCCTTTGTTTCATAGAAAATCAAAATTATCTCCAAAGTCGTGGTATTTATACCTATTTCATGAATGAAACTACATTGCTTGAATTCACATGTACATCCTATACCACCACTCCAGACTCGATACAATGCGAAACTCGCAAAACAATACACATCCTGGCATTAGTTTCGCTTTATCATCAACTCACTCCATTATAACGCCCAAATGCAATACTCTTTATGCCAATTCCCGTGTTTAATTTAGTTTTGAATGTCTCTAAGTTTTCTTTTACTTCGGTTTTACCTGTATCAGTTTCTATCGCTTAGTGTGAAAGTCTGTTTTTTATCAGCTTCAATTTCGAATGCATTTGTATCTATTCTAAAATTGTGTTTCAAACCACTGAATTCTTTTCTCATTCATTTGATTCTTTTGTTTATTTCATCAATACTACCTTGCACCACACCAATACGTTTACTAGTTCTGTATCAGCATATTCTTTTGTTTCTGTCTTAGATTGTTCAACCTCTGCATGTAATTTGTAAGATTTGGTGATTGTAACATTCTTATCGTTTTAGTTTTATCGCTTATATCTGTAACGTGTTGAAAGGAAAACACAAGTTGCAAGGACCTGCAAGAGATATATCTCCAATCATTCTATACATGATGTACACTATTTTCGTTACGAGGAAATATAAGTTAAAGACATAGCGTGAAAATTTATCACTTTTCCATCTTCATCTCTGCTGCTGATACTCAATCTGTTAATTGTATCCCTCTGTAATTGTTTCTATTCGCCAGCATTATTTGAAACAAAAGCTTCGTGAAAAAGACTTATTTGGTAAAAACTGTAGTAGACACGAATAACAACCATTGGAGTAATCATTTATATTATTGACTTGATCGAGGAAACTATATATATGTTTTTTTTTTCTTTTTTTAAAAAACCGGCAACCTGTATCATATTCAAAACACACCTATACAGTTCTCTGGATATTGAACCTAGTAATTTATCATTGTAGTTGGTGATACGCACTATACTAACTGAACTATTTCCATACCTGCTCTAGCCACTGTGAAAATTTGTATGATTTTGTATATCTTTCTCCTACCTGTATTTATTGAGTAACGATTTGGTCAGGTACAAATCCATTTGCTATCAGGTAGAAGATTGGGAACTGGCTAAAGGAAACTGGAATGATTAGCTTATAACCTCTTCAATATGCATGGTTGATGGTGGACCAATTTTTCAAATGCAAGCTGTAAGCAACGGTAAGAGCAGAGCTTAATATTACGAGGTAAATTGTATTGATAGTGGTTTTTATTTCACTCGTCATTTGTCTGCTATTTATTACCCCACAAACGTTAGCCATTGGCGCGCAGACTTAATGGCTGGATTTTGTGGTTGTGCTTTGGTTGATAGTTCATTGCTAAGGCGTAACATGTTGTTCCTATGGAACACCTCACCTACAGTGACGAACTCAGTAAACTTCATTTTCTTTTACATCAGGATGTTGAAGAATCTGTAACGAAACAACTGTACTTTTTGACCAAATTAACAATATAGCTAAAACAGACGCACCATCACCTGACAAAGTAATAGATTGTGATGTTTAAGTTTATTTAATTTATTTTACATAATATATTTTCAGCAATTGGGGATGTTCTTTGCCCAGCCTTCGGCATTTTTTAAATTAAGAAAAGAAGAACAAATTGCCCGACTGTGATCAACCCCACAAGATTACCAAATTGTCGGAATATTATTTACCCAAAAAGAAGAAATAGAGATGAGAGTATACAGAAAATCTTTTGAAGTTTCGGCCTCAAAAAAAGAAACATTTAGAATAGACCTCGAACATCGTGACGAACAGATACAACAAATTGAAGACGAAATTAAGAAAGAAACAAATGACGATGAGAAAATATCTTAAAATATGAACTAGACAAAGTTAAATTTATGAGGTCAGAATGTATTGAAAATATCGACAAAATGGAAAATATTTACAAGTTCAACATGAAACAATTAAAGAAATGATAAGATGGTAACTTCCCTCAAGGAAAATACTAAAACTGTTACTTAAAGAAACGGGTGCAACAATAGCTGATATAGTTACTATGACAATACCAACATTTGCTTTGTCTAAATCAAAACTGGCTTCAAAAATGTATCCAATTATTTGTTTGGTTTAGATTTTTAAAAAGCGACAGCAAGTTAACGAGCTATTATTGGTAGCGTGATAAGTTAGTTGCTTAAGAGTGCTGGACAAATAATTTCTTTTCTTGTTAAGCATGTTATTTTACTTGTTTTTGAAATTTGTACGTTTTTTTATTTATTTTTTTCATTTTTTATCAAAGGTGTAAACAAAACACTTAGATGTGTAAGAGATTATTTGTCGCTGAAGGCGAGGTCTCTCAAAGGGAGAACAAGAGCCCATTTCAAAAAGGAAACTATTGCAGATCCCAGAATCATCAGTATAAAAATAAAATCAATGATTGCTTCTTTATTTCATGGTTGATATTTTTTGCGGACGTTTCAAAGTTCTTATATGTCTTTTAAAAGTCCCAGAATCGTTTAAAATTAACAGGCCTGACAGTAGAAACGTCTGATGGTGAGCGAATCACAACATCACATTTATAATTCTTCTGTTTAGCATACATTTTTTTACTCACTTTATCTTCGTTCTTGTCCTTTACGATTTCTTGTCGTACTGAAACAGATTTTTTATTCGGCCTTTGGAATATCGCTCTATATAACCTCGGTATTGATGTTAGGCTTTGACCCAGTTTAAACCTGTCACTAGGTTTCTGTAAATTGTTGTTGTATCCAACGACACTACATATTTTCCCATCCATGTCACTCGGTAACAAAAGATATCGTCACCACCAACAGCATGGTTTAATTTCACTTATGAATCTCTATTGTATTGTTGCAATTGTACCATGATGTTTTTATCTGTGTATTAACCTTGCTCTCTTGCAATTAATAGCCCCATCGACCTTTTAGCAGTATCAGATACTGTCGAAACAGATCGTGTAATAGCTGTTCTAGTTTGTACCTGTGCACCTAAAATACAGATTATATTTCATCCAATATTTTGATTCAGTCTAGATATTCCCTCATGAGTCAAGGCACTACTAAATTACAGAAAGAAATATGTCCAGCCTGTAGGTTCATCTTTGTCTACCATAAAATTAATTTCGTCATCTGACAGTTGAAATGTATTTTAAGAACAGCTAACACAACATTAGATGTAGGCTTCCATAAACCTTGGTGTACAGTTTTATGTTCGTCTGGCCCATTATCGATAAAATATTTGGGTATGTTCTTCCCTTGAGGTATCTCCATATATACATGTGTGTGTATGCTATTAGAATTTGATTTAAAGGCATCGTCATCTGGTAAAGGTATTGTACATTCAGATATCAGCTTCCGCATCGGAAAATAAAGATGCAACCTGTATACTTTTTTGACTAATTCTAGTTCATTTTTGTATATGGGATGCTCTAACGAAATTCTACAACCAATGTTGCCATCCACACTACCCAGTTTAGCTGATTCTGCCAAATTTAATGTCACACTGTGATATGTATCTTTTCATAGAGTCATCGCTGACAAATATTCAAGTGCTGTAATGAAAATGTTTAATGGTTTGTGTACGAAAAATAGAGTTTCAGTATAGAGAATGTTATCTTGTTAAATGCAATTGCTATATTAACAGGGTTAAGGGTAAGATAACCAATTTATTGTATTTGCTATGTTAACGGGGTTAAGGTGAGATAACCAATTTATTGCATTAAACTGAGTTGCAAGACGAGGGTAAGGTGCTGTTTATTTACTCTGAAATTTATTTGTCGATGATAAAGTTGAACAATGTTCACCTATATTTCTTATATCTAATTAACTTTCCTTAATTAAATACATTGAACCTCTATTTGCTGATTTTCTACAGTCACATATAATTCTCTGAAGATTTTTCTCTCAAATCTGCTAATGTTCCCAGTGTAAATCTCGTTTCTTTTACACAATCTTTGCATCTCTCGTATTTTGCATTTCGTTGTTCTATTTCCTGTATCAGTTTTTCTCTGCTGTATTTGTAATAGTTTACAACTACTGTTTTCCTGTAGGGCATATCTCCTCTAATTAAGATAGTACCATTTATTTTAGTAGTTTCATATCAATTACTATACAAAATACATGAAAACAGAATATTCAAAATTGTATATGCACAAATCCTTCCCAAATGAACTGATTTTGGTTAATTTTGTGGTGTAGGTTTGTGGTTGAACGTTTTATGGATGGATTAAAATTGTACATGGTAAATATTTTGTCCTGGAAAAATCGACAGTTTGCTGAGTATTTGTGTGAATCACTGCTGAGAATTTTTTGCATAAAACTGGAAATAAGTTTGAATGTCCTCACGACTGCATCAACATCTATGTGATATTCATTATCTTTTCGAAATAACTTGGATCAAACATTTTATTTTTTCTCTGCTTTTTAAAAATGTACTTTGAGTCAACTGCATATGTGTTATTGTTGCTAACATTTCTTTTTCATTTCTTCTGTGATGTCATTTATTACCGTGCCAGGACATTGTCTACATTATGGTCGTCTTATCGTTGGAGGAGAGGGTGGTGGTGTAAAACAACTCTAGTCCTGAAAAGACAACGAGGAGTGTTTTTGGCACATCATTTATTTGAATGCTATGTTGTTTCCAGCTGGTTTCCAGCTATTAAACGGTTCATCATATCCTTTCCATTTCGCAAGTACATACTTTTTTACCTTTCATTCTTTGGTATACAAAATCTTTAAAAATTGCCATCATTTTTGTCGTATGGAGACAATTCTTGTTCGTAAAACCTGCCCTCGATGTCCTCACCCTTCAAGCTTCACCCTTCAACCTGCCCTCGATGTTGTCACCCTTCAAGCCTTTAAGTTTATAAACTACCGCATGACATAAATACCTTACATGGTTTTGAATATTTCCTCAGTTAAGTTTGGAAGGCCGAACTTTGCAAATATTTTTTTTCTGTATTTCAAAAATCGGATTGTTTCCTCAATTTCGAATTTAGGAGTTCCAAATGTTTTACTTGTCAAACAATCGAATCCATACTTTTGATCTATCGTCTTGGTCACTTGACAAGGAGTCAATTCTAGTCACGTGTGTTGAGTGTTATTGTATCCATAAATTAGTTTTGTTAAAATTTCAACCCATTTTCTTGTTTCATCATGAAGAAGATACTTCTATATTCTTGTCTTTTGCTAAACTTTTCAACTACATATGCTTTTTTGTCTGAGTCAGTTGAAAAGTATGCAGTGTTTTCCTTTTCCAAACTCCTTAACTTTCTTGTTGTAAAACACTCTTTCCTCATCACACTATATCTTTTCAGGCTTTATATCTTTGAAACTTCTTTAAAAGAACATCGTGAATGTCATGTTCCTTTTTTGCTTTTACTCCCTCAGTCCAAGAGTATTTATTACTGTAAAAATGTATTAGTATCCATCTTTTTAGTATTGTTGCATGTTAGCAGTCATCCACGTGACAAACATAGACCCTTCTGAAGGGAAATCTTTTACCCCTTGTTTTTTTCTATGTGCAAGCAGATTGTTTGTTCAACCATTCTTTCAATTCAGCGTGTTCAAATTTTTTTGTCCAGTTTAATTTGATCCCACAATTTTGTGAGATTTGTGTAGGGAACTGAACTTTCTCAATAGTTGTAACGATGCCTTAAATACCGTTCTTTATCGTGCTATGCAAAGTCTCAGACGCAGTCATTTAAAACAGTATAAAACATTATGAAAATACTTTACTCTTGGCAATTTGTCTTAAGCAGTTATCAAAAGCATACAGGACATCCATCAAGAACGAAAACGTTTATTTTCAGCAATTTGCAATGCTTATTGAATCCTGTCAAACTTATTAATGTTTTCAAATTTATGTAAAAGTTTTTTTATTTCCAATGGTTTGTTTAAAAACAGCTAATTCATATACTGAGTTACCATCTTCTGTTTAAAATCAAACTTCGTCTTCTAAAAATTCTATCTTTATCTGTGTCATATTATTGCAGATTCACACAGTAAAGTTTAAGAGATCTTCGAATTGTGCTGTACATTTAGTAAAATACAAATTTGTATATTTGTCCACATCAAATACTTAATTTATTACTTCTTCATTCCGTGCTGTTTTAACAACTATTGCTATTTAATATTAATGACGTTTATCTAAATGTTATCATCACTGAATGTAAGGTACAAATATTCTTTTCTTAAACATTGCTGGATACCATTTTAGCTGTTTCAAATCGATAAGTCAACATTTTTATTCTCTTAAATATTACTTTGTAACAAAGCTCGCTTTGTCTACACTTTATACCCATCCAAAACATGTAAACAAATACACTTTAATCCCGTCCAAAACGTGTAAACAAATACACTTTAATCCCATCACTAATGTGAAAACAAATACTCTTTAATCCCATCCAAACGTGTAAACAAATACACTTTAATCCCATCCAAAACGTGTAAACAAATACATGTTAATCTCATCCAAACGTGTAAAAAAGTACACGTTAGCTCTTTATACCGAGATTCTTGTTTACATGATTAAACTCGTGAGATACTTCTCTCATCTCTCTGAAGTGTGCCCAACCTATCACAAGATAGCTTTTTGCCATTGTTTATCTTGTTCATATTTTTTCGCTTTTTTTTGCCACTCGACTCAAGGTGCAAGAAATAGATTACAATTTGGGTCTGGGAAACGGAATATGTTTGTCGTTATTTAGAAAGTTACAAATGTTCTAGAGATGTTCTCATTGCACTGAAAGTGCATCCTGTACACCTACACTAGTTGGTTGCGATTTAGAAATTGACAAGTGTTCTAAAAATTTTCTCGTATAGTGGTTTGTACATGTTTAAAACAGCTGTAACTTGTTGACTGTTTTAGAATTCAGACTTTTAATTTTTATGCTGCTGCCATGTTTCTACATATGTTCTTTGCCGTTTTATCTGGAGTAATCTGTCTGAATATTGTTTTCTCTAGCACATATCTTTAATAATAATATAATTGTACAGAAGTAATGACCTCCAAGGGATGTGGATTTGTTTTTCGGCAGAGAAAATCAGATTATGATTCATTTTGGTTAAAAGCAATAAAACGGCATCAGTCTTTAATATCCACTTTATTAGTGTAAATTAAAACCTGACAGGCATCATGGTGGTTGTGCGCAAGCAAGGTTAATTTTGTTTGGATGATTTTCCATATCGGAAAAACAAAAGACAAACTCTTTCTCAGATAACATGAAGCTGCATGTCGTAAACCTTATTGTGAGTCTCGTTGCTTTATATATATATATATATATATATATATATATATATATATATATATATATATATATATATATATATATATATATATATATATATACGAATAAATAATATTATCATACAGATTAGAGATTTTATTTTAATTCTTACTCTACGGAGATTCGAAACCGGATCTGCGGGTTACGGTACCCATCGCCTTGCCTGTAAACACCAACCTCTATACCATCTCGACCAAGCATACATCACCAAAAAATGTTGTTACAAAGTCGGTGGCATAGGCATTCGTGCGAAGCAGACATACCTGCATGTAGACCCAGTAATTAACTCTCATCTAAGTACACATACCATCTGGATTCCTATTACAGAACTCAAGGTATATAGAAGTTTTTATAGAGAATTACAAATATACACTAAATAGAGCGGAAAGTGCTATCCCTGGATATATATCTGAATTTTTTGGTCGACAAGAAAACGTAAGTAGTGTAAATTTCAGATAAATATAAGGAGAAAGTATTTATTTCTGTTTTGGATAAAGATCCTTTCTTCTGCATTTGGCTCTTTTGAGCTCTTCTAAGTTTAATTGTTCTTTTAAGGTCATTTAACATTGATATCGTTTTTACTAAAGTAAGATTCTAGATTATACTTTAAAATGACTTAACGGAATGAGAGTAACTGAGTCCGATAAATCAGACCCCAAACCTGTATTGATACTGATGGACGGTTTGGGTTCGATCTCACCTATTCATAAATATTTCGGAATTGAAGCAGACACATTTGTCCGCAAGACATCAGTGTACATTTTTGACACTTACCGGTATATTCGGTATTTCGGTTGCTTTGGTCATGTATCTCAACTCGACAAATATTATCCACCATTTTTGTTTTATTTTTATGTAATCACGCCTTAAAAGGACTGAACGAGATATCCATTATAACGGGTAATTTGAAATATCTTTACCTGTTATGTATATATGTTTGCTTCTACAGTGCACGTGACAGGCACATGACAAATATACTTAGGCTCGAGTCAAGTCCCATGACAAAAGGAACCGAACCTTTCAAATGAGCAACTGAGCGAAAGTTGCATCTGACTGGTTGCTTGATCTGATCATAGACCAGAAGAGCTTATGGGAGGGTCTGTTGTCCGTCGTCCGTCCGTCTGTTAACACAAGTTTGTTATCGCTACTCCTCCTGAACTGCTTGAAGGATTGTCATGAAACTTTACATACATATTCATCCCATAGTCTAGTGAGGCCTATATTAAAATGGTGCCGCTCAGACATCCAATATGGCTGCTACAGTGGCCATCTTACAAATATTGTTATCACTACTCCTCCTGAATGGATCATATCAACATAGGGTTTTCGTTAAAAGACTTTTTATGATACTTGGTTCTTTTTGGCCAGTAGCACACCAGTCACTATAAGGACTGTTGTGTAGTTATCGTCTGCATCTGTGCTGACTTGACAGATCAAATATTAGCTGAGTAACGCTATAGCCGGGTTATCTTGGATTTCTACAGGATACGTTTAGATTTTAAATAGTAGATTACAGTGGGTTTTTTAAATTTGAGTGTTGGTGGCCTAGAGTTTTGTGAAAAGTTTGTTGGATGGTAGGGTGGGTAGCCTAGTGTTTTTATGAACGTTTTGAGGGTTGGTAGTCTAGTGTTTTTTTGCAAATATTTTGAGTGTTGGTGGTCTAGTGCTTTGTGGCAAGTTTGGCGGATAAGAGGTTGGCTGCTCTATGGTTTTTATGAAAATGCTGAGGATCGGTAGCCGAGTGTTATGTGAAACATTTGGCGGGTCGCAGGGTGGGTTGGCTAGGCTTTTTGTGAAAGAAGATTGTAGCGTGTGGTAGGTAGAGTATTGGTGTTTGATGAAAGGGCAGGTGAGTGAGTGGCCTGAGGTTTTTGTGAACACAAACTTGGAGGATATGAGGGCGGGAAGCTTAGGGTTTTAAAAAAAGTATAGAAGGGTTGGTGTCTCAAAATCCACATGTATCTAACTACTTATATTGCGCAATGTGATGAAATTTGGCGGAGAAACCAGACTCGTAAAATCATCATATAAAAATAACGCCGGGCTAGTATGTCTGTTGATTTGGAAAGAAATACCGGTTCAGTATTTTTTATTGCACATTGAAAGGATTTTATTTTTTAAATTGTTCACTTTCCGCTCTGTTTGGCGGATCCGAGTTCGAATCTCCTTAGATGACGAATTATAATTCTCTAACCTGTATGATAATATTATTTATTCGCATTTAAAAATTATGTTAATGTTATCAAGCATTCTCCTGTAGAATCCGGGGATAGCACTTTCCGCTCTGTTTGGCGTATATCTGTAATTCTCTATAATAACTTCTACATACCTTGCTTTCTGTAGTAGGAATCCAGATGGTCTGTGTACTTAGATGAGAATTAATTACTGGGTCGACATGCGGGTATGTCTGCTTCGCACGAATGCCTATGCCCGGTGGCATCATTTTTTGGTGATGTGTGCATGGTCGAGATGGTATAAAGGTTGGTGCTTACAGGCAAGGCGATGAGTTCCGTAACCCGCAGATCCAGGTTCGAATCTCCGTAGAGTACGAATTAAAATTCTCTAACCTGTATGATAATATTATTTATTCGTATTTAAAAAGCATTCTCCTGTAGAATCCAGGGATAGCACTTTCCGCTCTGTTTATATATATATAAGATTGAAAAGACGACTCAAAGGTTTGATGCGCGACAATAAACTTGTGCCACTGCCTTGTTAAAGCAGAGAGGTATTTAAAGTGGTGACAAAATCTATTCAGCGATTGTCTACTGCTAAAGTTTATCTTAGCGTGACTTCCAGTTGTAAATCTGGTTGACATATAACTTTGATTCGTGCAAAAATGACGTAAATATATTTTCCAACAGGCCAGTACATATTATGTATCACCAGCTGTGGTAAACGTTTCCCGTTGATACCTTAGTTTGGACAATTTGCCAATTCAAGTACTATCGTTGACCCTTTGCCTCCGAAATCGAGTAGTTTCCGAAAATACAGACATGCCAGATAGCATACAAACCATTCAATAATTCAAATACTCTGTCATTCTTTATCCACAGTATGGGTAACTTAGATTTTGGTGTAAGTTTGGAAAGATATAGCCCAGCAAATGATTCTTTTTAAATTTTATTTTATCTAACGCATTGTCTTCTGAAGTCTTTCACTGATAAATGCAGAAAACTAGATACATGTTTTGTTCCTTGTCGGCGGAAAAAAAACAAATTCGACATGGGGTAGGAATACGTCGGGGCCGTCAGGTGTAGGAATACGTCGGGGCCGTTAGGGGTAGGAATACGTCGGGACCGTTAGGGGTAGGAATACGTCGGAGCCGTCAGGGCGAGGCGTATTTATACGCCATATCAAACGATTTCTTGCCCCCGACATGGAAGAAAACACGACGCGGTTTGGAGTTTATTACATAACCCCGACACGGAAGAAAACACAATGCGGTTTGGAGTTTATTACACTTCACAAATATCGTAACCTATACAATGCAAATGGAATTCAAAACAACTGGTATTGATACAAGTTTGATTCGGTGCATCAAAGAATGTCGATAAGCAGACGTTAGTAAAAATCCTTAAATAATTCTTATATGGGTGGATTTACGGGCTGAACACCCGTTACAAACACCATATTACCATTTAAGTTTAAATATGTATGTAATAAAATACAATTAAGGGGTTTTTACAAGTGGATTATTCTCCACACATTTACTGACATAAATGCAAAACATAAAGCAAATTTAGACTAAGTTTAGAAAATGTTTGCTATAACTTTAGAAAACAAAGTGTGATGTGCGAACACAAAATTGTCGATAACTAAATCACGAATATTAAAAAAATTTAGGTAGTAATACAAGAAATTCTGATCTAGAATCAATTTTATAAACAGGTGAAACCGAGAAACACGTCAACCCAGACAGGAAGCCACAACATTTATGATAAAAACAGGATAACGGTATTAACCAGTCAGAACTCACTATTCGTTCATCCTACTAAGTGATTGACTCAGCATTTGTCTTTACTGCTCCTTTAACTTTCAGGGTACGTACCATCATTAAACTGCGCCGTTTTCTTTCTTCAAAACAGGGTTTATCTCTTTATAGCATAATAGATCCATTTCTCAAGTATTCTAAGCTTTGTTTCAAACAGCATAATAGATCTATTTCTCAAGTATTCTAAGCTTTGTTTCAAATAAAACGTAAATTACTAGGGTTAAGAGTTCCATCATGGGACTGGTGATAAAGTTCGAGTAAACCAAATGTTTTCACTATGTGTTGGACAGATGGATAGTTTTCTTTCTCTTTATTATAAACCAAATATGTGTGGGTACATTGCATAGAAAAAAGAATACTAAGAGAAATATGTAGCCCTCTGTGACCCCACTTTACGCTCAATTTCTTTTAGAGTGTTATACTACTATCCGTGCGTGCTGAAAGAAATTAAACCCCAATATTTCTGCATTTAATGAAGCCACATTTTTTAACGAAACTCAATCCAACGGTGTTGTCTCTTGGACAGTACTCTGACACATAAAAAGGACGAAATTCAAACTCAATCCAACGGTGTTGTCTCTTGGACACAGTACTCTGACACATACAAAGGATGAAATTCAAACTTTTATTATAAAGCCTGCTCCTCAGCAAACTTGTTATGTTTATCATTAAATGCAAAATATATTTATGATGATAATATTTATAAATTCAAAGGAAAATAAGGAGATTTATTTTTGTCATCTATGCCTGAACGAATCCCATTTTTGCCGTTAAGTACCATGATGATTCGATTTTTGGAATGTCTTTTCTTTTATATAAGATCAACAATAAAAACTGATGTGTTTATATATATAAAATTGATTTACAACATTTTTTTAACCTAGAAAATGGTTTGTTCATTATTTCTTGATGTTTAAAAGAGAGTGGATTTAATGCTCTAAAGAACTGTTACCCTATCATAAGATATGGTATCTATTAGAATATACGACATAAATAAAATACTGTGCTTTAAATTTCAACCATTTTCGTTTCAGCTCTTTTAAGCAGATTCCACTTTCCTTTCTATATGAAAAATGTGTTATAGGAGACAGGTACGGTGATTCCTTTTCACGGCAAATTAGAGCTTTAGTTACAATGTAATTAATATATACGTGAAAAGAACTTTATTCCCAATAGACCTACAAGGTCCTTGAGTATAAATATACAAAACAAATTCCACGACGGTGGTAAAAATCACACACACACACACACACACACACACACACACACACAAGCACACACACACACACACACACATATATATATATATATATATATTGTGTTGTGTCTTGTATGTCTCAGACAATTTCGAAATTAAAATTATTGATTGTGGCTGGGGGAGGGGTGGAAAACTGGCATCTTCCATATATTACCGGCATCCTATATTCTTCGCTCTCTCTCTCTCTCTCTCTCTCTCTCTCTCTCTCTCTCTCTCTCTCTCTCTCTCTCTCTCTCTCTCTCTCTCTCTCTCTCTCTCTCTCTCAGTTGAATATATTTTGTTTATCAAAAACCTCCCGTTGCCGATTGTGAGTCATCAATTCCGCTAATGACGTTGCTAGAGGCTTTACAAGGAAAGTTTCTGTCTTTGTTGGAATCTCGCAAATCAAAACTGGGAGAGGGTGACTGGAAATTTGCATAGTTTCATTACCCATTGAGATACAGAACTGACATTTGGAACACAAATATTAAGTTCACTCCTTCTTCTAGATTTATGATCCGCAAATTGGCCAATGAATGCTCTGCAAATTGACCAATGAATGCTCTGGAACAAAATTTGAGCGATAACCTTCTATATTGCACATTTGTTCTCCGTAAGATGAGGCGCTGACTATAGTGGGTCACTGGAATGTTTAGTCACGTCGCCATTTTTTAATTTGGTTATGATAGAGTTTCTTACTATTTATGAAATGTATACAATGTTGGACTTATGATCTTGCTGCAGTCAATGTCCTTCCACACTCCCCTTGTCAAAAACGTTACCTTTTTAACAAATTTGAAACCGAGAACTCTCAACATTGTTGTACTCTAGCTGTTATTGTCTTCATCGCTTTTAAAACTGACTCACAGCAGTATGGAGCTGCAAAGAGCTGGTGCATTCCAAAGGTTATTGTTTGTCATATATTTAACAATGCTTGAAAGGGAATCCTTAAAAAGCTAAAACCTGAAAAGAAACAGGTTGGTGAAGGAAAAGAGTTTTACAACAAACACGTTATGTATTTGTTGGAAAGGAAACTATTGAAAACATCTCTACATACTCAGACAAAAATCATATGTAGTAGTAGAAAGGTCTAACATAATCCTCAAGACTAGAATCTTGGAATATTGTATTCAAAATGAAACCATAATATGGGTTGATATTCGATCATATTTAATTGATGGATACAATAACAGTCATCACATATCTATAGTCATGACTCCGGTCGAAGCAAGCAATTAAGAAAACAGATTAGGAGTTTGGCTAAACTGTTCTGTTATTTGACAACTGATACACGTGGAACGTCTGTATTTCAAACTGGTGAAACAGAATTTGAAAATAAAAACATATATTGAAACGGACTACCTTCCCAACTATACCGAGGAAATATTTAAAATCAAAAGCAACTAATTGAAGGTGATTTTTCTTTTACGTGCAGGAAAATCTGAAACGAGATAAGGCATGTTTTATGAACAAGAGTTATCTCTATACGGCACACAAGATGACATATACAAAGTTGAAAACATCTTAGAAACGAAAACCGCTGAACAGTAAAATATATATAAATTCGTGAAATGGAAAGGATATGATGAATCGATTAACCGCTCGAAGCCGGGTGAAAATATTATACCATTAAATAAATGAGACCTCCACACGAGACAAAGGAAGCACAATACGCAAAAAGCAGTATTATAGAACATGAAAAACTTTGCGTTACTGAAAGATAACGAGTTTGTAGAATGTGACAGATGTTAGACATTGGCTCATTAGAGCATACAGGTGTTAAAACATACACGACGTACGAATTCATGTTGATTATCAAACCAGCTTGAAAAATAAAAGAACATCCAAAAACATCACCAATAAACAACACAATGGTACATATGAACGACATGATAAACCGACTACGATGTAGACAATGTCCTGTTAGGTTGATAAATAACATTACTGAAGAAGTGAAAAGAGAGAACATCTGAAAACATTTAAAGTTGATTTCAACTTAATCTAAAAATGAAACACAGATACAAAGTAAAAAAATATCTACAAGCCTCTGTATGAGAACTGGAACAAAATCAGGGGTAACGAACATCATATAACGATTGATGCATTCAATGGGAACTCTAAACGTTTTCATTTTTAATACAAAAAAAAGTATAGCAGTTACAGTATAAGTTATGCTTTTTTCATGGACACGTTTTTACATTTTTAACACATCCATAAAACCTTCTGCTGCAAATAAGTACCACAAAATTAACAAAAAACATTTGATATGGGAGAAGATTTATTTTACAACACATGGACATAGTAAAGTCCAGTACATCTTTTAAAGTTTGTAGATATGCATATTTTAATATTTTCTTTGAAGACTCTCCAGCTGTTTTAGATATCCAGCTAATTGTGCTTTCATGCTATCATTACATTCCGACTATTTTTGCAATACAGTAGTTTTGTTTCTATCTCTTTCTTTGCTGATATATCTTGTTTAATTCTTGAATCTGTTTTTCATTAATTTCAACGTCAGATTTCATAGAGTCTATTTTCAAATTGATAACCTTTACATAATTTACATAATCCCCTAATGATTTTTCCTCTCATGTAGTGAATAATATGTACACTACAGGCAGAAGCTCTCCATTTTCAATTTTACTGCTGTATTCGACAATTATTTTCTCAGCTTCCATTATATGTTGATCAAACGGCTCGTTTGTAATCATTGTTTACATCTCTCTTTCATCGGGTACTTTTATTTGTTGTCTTTAAACAGTAGTAGGTTCTAGAGGGTATTTAGGTTGTGTCTCAGGTTTTATATATACTGATGATTCCATTTTTTGGAATGTGTTGTCCAACCTAATATGATCAACAACTCCTTTCCAGTCTGGCTTTTTTATAGAGCTGGGCGCTAGCAAATAATGATGCTGTCTTTTACCAAAATTTTAACTGCATTGGATTTGGCATCAGAATCACGTTTTACACAATAGACTGTTTTGTCGTTGATTCTATAGTTCCTTCTCTTCAGTTGGTAATGTACTTCATCCATGTTAAGTCCTTCTTTTATTTCTTTTATTTGCTCCTTGGACTCCTCAATAAGTTTTAGTGAGACTCTTTCGGACCATCTGGTGTGGTTTCATCAACACTTGGTACGGTTCTGACTAAAATAATTTGTAAGATTTACATAAATTGCACAATCAAATCCTTCGCCATCTTCTGCCTTAAGTTGTGCTTAACAGTGTGTCGAAGGCACACGAACATGAAATGCCCGACACAATAAAGGGTGTGCTTTTGCACACGCCATTAATTCGTTTATTTAAGAAAAAAGATGCATTGTTGATAAATGCACAAAATCCGGCTTGGTAAAGAGTTTTGGATGTTTCAAAGAACCTACAGCCTAGAGAAACTGAAAAGGGCAGACAACCATTGATAATAACTATTGCAAATGGAACATACAAAGAGATAACTAGTAAAATTGAACACGAAAAGAGTTTTAAAAAATATGAATGAAACAGAAATCAAGGTGACATGAAATGTTCGTCAGTGCTAGAGCTGCTCAAATTTCCAAAGCATTGTCATCTACATCGTGAGATCATCGAGTAGCAAATTTGTTTCAATCGACAAAATAGTTTACAGCATGAACTGAAAGATGATAACATGACATCAAATGGTAGTAGATACTGAGATGATTACATGACATCAAATGGTATTAGATACATGACTTGAAAATATCATTTAAGCAAGGTTTGCCTCTATGTGCATTGAGTGCAAGTTTGATAACATTCAAACATATCGACTTTGAAAGGCCAACAGAAGAAGGAGAAGCAAAAGTGGAAATAATGTTTAGTAAATAAATGTGTCTGTTTGATTTGTTGTTGATGCATCTGTACCTTTAACGACAATGTTTAGAACAGCGTGTATTACCGGACTGGCTGCTAATCATGAAATAAGGTCGATAATGATCAAAAGACTAGACAATACTGTCCAAACTTTCCACAACGATGAAGTCAGCCATTTTGAATGATTCAACTTTTTTGGTGCTCTTCATTCAGTTTCCTCGTAGATATCTTGTCATGTTTCAATTTGTTTTCGCTGGATGTCATGTATTTAGTGTCTGACCAGTAAAACATTTTCTTTGTTGTTTAGGATGAGAAGGGTCAAAAGAGGCATATGGTTTGATATGATCCATTCCTAAATAATTTTAACACACGCCTTCAGATCATGTAAAATTTAACCGGCGTCGGTAAAAGTCAATAGATGGAACACCTAACATTTTTAATGTCGTATTTGATTTTAAGTTTTGTTGTTCTTATTTTAAAATTCTGTTTTTTTGATAAGTGTGAAATCCTGTCGTTTTCCTCATTGTGGTATTTCAGACTATGGTATTCGTTATAGTACTTACTTTTAAGGGGTGTACATTTACTTTGCTTTTTGTGTTTGTGAAACTCGGTTGCATATATATAATTTCTTGGCATTCAGAACATTTCATTGTTTCCTTTGTTTTGATTAACCTTATTAGATTTCAAATTAATTTTCACAACTAAAAGTAACATTGAAAGATGACTTACACCTAAAAATGTTAACAACTTGAAATCATGCTGATCTAACTTTCCAAATTTCCTTGAAAAATAAATGGAATTTGAGGCAGAAACTGAAACTGAAAACAAAACTAAAATGTTCTGCAAAAGACAATCACTGGATAAAGTAAGTTTACTAAAACCAAACGATCCACCTAGAGTTGAACTCGGTAGACAACTTTAAAAAAAACATTCACAGCAATTCAAGAGATCAAACTTAGTTTGCTAAGTGCTTTAAAGTTGGGGTTAATAAATAACGTAGCTTTTACTTCAAGTAAGATGTCTACTGAAACAATAAACCTTATTTACACAATTACAATGCGACATTAAACCCATTAAATAACGCTGCCTGCAGAATACCTTTGAAAAAGCTATTGAGTTTTACATTTTGCCCAGCGTCAAACAGGGATATTGAAGAAGTTGTAACTTGCATATTTGACTACCCGGTAGCGCATAGGTTACTATCATATAAATTGTTACCTATCAAGTGAGTACTTCTGGTTAAAAAAATGCACTTTCTGTATACATACTCTGCACGATTACATTTTACTTTTGAAAAACACGCAAGGGAGTAATGTTAAAACAAACAAATACAGAGTACAGTAAAACGTGAGAACCTGTGCAAAGCACAACATCTACAGTGTCAATAAAACTGAATATCACTTCAGAATATAAGTAATCTCTTTCGTACATATATATGACGGGAAAAAAAAAAGAAAACAAACCACAAGCGAGACACCAAGAGCGGGGAGTCCTCCCCAGACAACACCTCCCTTATATCTGACACTATCAATAGATAATGGTATTAATTTTACACAAAATACAAAGTAGCATACACAGTTTTGAATGAGTGTAAAAACGTTCAGTGGGTTATTTGCAACATTAACAGAATTTGCTGCAAAAGCTTTTAAAGAAAAGTTTAGCTGAAACAAAGTTTCAAAAATGATGAAATAATAACACATTTGCCATTAGGAAGCTGAACTGTATTGACGACATGGTAAGGAAGGGAACACATGATAATGAAATTTCCAAAGAGAAGTGTGTTTTTATCATCAACGAGCACATGAGGCACAAGGACACAGAAAACGCAATCAGAAAAAAGTAAACAATACAGAGTCAAGATGTCGAAGACTCATCAAAGCTGGACAGAGAGGAACTTTAAAAAACTTTTTTTTGGGAGGAAGGAAATATATTTGAAGGAAAGTTAGATTTGGAAAGCGTTGAAACGAAGTTCCATTCTAGAGAAACTTACAGCAAAAAAGGACACAAACTGAACATAACAACGTTAAAAACAGGAGCATGTGCCTTTGGTACAAGTCTTTTTTGTGTATACTTTTCCTACACAAAGGAAAAGAGATATTACAATAGACTAATTGACAACATAAATGATAAACTATCCATTGCATTGAAGAGAATAGATGTTGTTGTTGGTTACCACAATATTTCCGATTAATTTAATAATAATATCTTCTACTACATAAGCTGCAAGAATCAAACAAGAATTGTTTAGTTTATGATGGTTTCCTCAGCCTTGAAATGTAAACGAAAAAGGTCAAAAAAGAATGTTGTACATACAACTCAAAATTACAAATCACTCTGAGTAATCTGAGTAATAATTACGAGATGCACATAATGAAGTACAAGCCATACTTGTTAGGATTCAGAGATCTGTGCATATCTACTGAATCGGATACTGTTTACGGGTTTTTGACACGTACAAATTTAATCATTTTCCTCCATTAGATCAGTAGCAAGACAATGTACTCAAAAGTCAAAAGGGACTATTTGTGTTTGCTACACTCTTCCTATTAGACATGTGTTCAGATTAATGGTCACAACAGGCAATTTCAGAGGGGCACACTTAACAGATTGAATATCAGCATTAAAGATGAAGATGGAAAGTAATAGATTTTCACGTTAAGAAATAATTTAATAATGACATACATATCTCTGAGAGGTCATAGTGAGTTCAGTTTACCTTTAAACATTGAGACGAAAGCAGAGGAAATAATATTTCATTTTACAAACGATTCAGAGTGGTACTGACATGACTAACAAAATCTTAAATGTACAAAACAGATTCATTATAACATAGAAAATATTTCTGCTACTCGGTATTTGTTCCCGCAGAGATAAAGAGCGTTATCTATTGCTGTACAAAGATTATAGACAGTAAGAGAAAGAATATCCTTTCAAGGGTTCGAAGAACACTGAGCTAGAAGCCTTGGGTGCTGATATGGGGAAAACCAGAAAATCTCTGGAATGATATAACACTTTATAATCACCGTTGGAACAGGTACAGCGAGATGTAGGCAATGAATTCCAACAAAACGACCAAGAGATTTAACAGGTAATAAATGATTTTAACACAACAATGACCGACTCAAACGACTAGATAACTTCCAAAACTAATTCAGAATAAATGATTTAAGATAAATAATCAAAATGATGGAGGAGAAGAAAAACGAAATACAAGCATAATGAAACCCATTAAAACAACTTGATTTATCTATAAGAGATTTGAGTGATTTGATCAAAACGATACAAGATGTTACATTTACAGAATTTTGTAACACATTACATGTTGAAGTTGAACAATCTAAAACAGAATAATATGTTGATGGAGAATATATTGGTGTGGGAACAGATACTATTATATACTCATTGTTTTCTCCATTAACTTTGCATTGTCAGAATCGTACAGTATTTCTCCATACTGCACGGCTTCATACCGCACGACACGTGTGTCTAAAAATAGTATCGCGTGCTAGGAACCACTTTTTATTGTAAACAAACAATGTACGCAAATGTAGCAGACACCGGAGCTTTTGCTTTATTAGATTTGTCTGTGGATGAACTAAGCAAGCTGTTTGAGAATACAGATGATAAAGCTGACGAGGTGGATGAATTCATTGAGTCACAAAAGAAACTTTCAACCAAGCAAGTGATTGAACGTGATATTCACAATATCCAACGGTGGCTTTATGAAAACAAACGTGAGACATGCACTATTGAAAATATCATTCTGATAATTTAAACACTTATTTAGCCTATGGTTCAGACTATGAATCGTGTTCTCTAGAGTCTATAAAACAATAGATTAAAAAAGCATCTTAAGACCAAATGATATTCCATTTCTCTCAGAGACCGCCAATTTTACAAGTCCAAGCACTAAATTCGAACAAATACAACTAAAGAAGGCGGATTTTGATATAAAAGCAAGTGCCTCGGAGCCAGTAAGCCACGAGTAGGAAGAAGCCTCATTTTCCGCTGACGAAATGGGCTCTCACACCCCAGCCGCTTTGCAATTTTACCTGTTTTAATTTTTTGAGAAAATGTTTGGATTTATAGTAAAAGTCATATAGGTCATGTAGCTGGGGTCCATCCAACGAAGATCATGCAAGTGACAGTACATATAAATATGTAATCAATAGCTGTTAATAAGAATGACAATAAATGTACTTACTTTTCTGCACCTTGAATTTCTTCAAAATGTACTTTCTGATTCACGGCCCGAAACTGCACTGTAATCTAGACTACATTTCCAACAAAAATCACATTCCAAAGGAGAATTTACTGCACTTCAAAACGAAATAAATTTGATACTTCCTAACAAAACTATTTAATCCTGCATCTTCTTGAGAATTTCAATTAAAATAATTTCATATTTTGTCGACCTTATGATTCCAAACTATCAATGGCAGAACAGTAACACATGTGTAGCTTGCTGTTGACGCCAGTCCCTCTAGCTAGATGTACATCGTACGTAATCGTCACAGCTAATAACGCAAGTCCACTACAACTAAAAGAGCAGAATTTAGTTAAATAGACAGAAAAACAAACTTCCTCAATTCCAGATCAACTGAGAAAGTTGTTCCAAGGCGCAGTCATTCACAATATGACTCAAAATTTCAATTTTAAGTAGACCAAAATGAGATTTATTTTTGAAACGAATGACTGAGCGCGCCGTACTCTACCAAGTTCAGAGGTCACTGGTCGGTGCCATGTGCGTATGAATACTGTTACTGTGTATTTGTTTAACTATTGTTGTGTATTTACTTTGCAATATAGCAGAAATTCAGTTACTTTGTTTCTTGTAGTGTGTTCTTTTTATTATTCAGCCTTAGGTAGAAAAGCAAAACGAATATATAATATAAAGGTTACTACATTTGTATATGGAAATATGAACTCGTTTTTTCTGAGCCATACTGCAGTATAGCTAAAAAAAAAACTCGTTCATATTTTCCCATACAAATGCAGTAACCTATAATTATTGGTCAATTGGACATAAGGATGAAAGGAATAGGTAAAGATTTAAATAATTTTGAACAAAAGTATAACACGAAAACTATTTGTTGAGAATATTTCATCCCAGTAGAGCTAAATATGAAAGAAAAAAGAACTGAACAAGTCACGAATTGCAGAGAAAACTGAAAGAGTTCCGTGAAAAATGAGCCAAGACTCTTGACTACTTGAATAAAAGGATGAGAGTTAAAGGCTTGGTGACTCAGTTCTTGAACAAAGTGGACGATGCTTTTGATCCATATCCATCTTCTCATCCTGATGTATCTACCGTAAGCATCAAAGCCTCTACTGATGCACACAATATGGTAAAACTGGAAAACCACGACAGCCTAATCTGAATGATTTCTACCAACCTACGTATCAATATTTTTAATACGGCATAGATTCATTGCACTTGTTATTGATGTTACTGTTTGTATTGCTTGCAAGCTTTTGCAAAGCGAAAGCAAAACTTTTGCTAAATAGATCACAAAATCAGCATAACACAGCCTTTAATGTGCTTTTATAGCACAATAAATGGCAAAATGTAGGTAAACAAATAACACCTCAAAGCAAGAAAAGATACTACAATAAGACGAATTCATCAATCCAACACATCATTTGTCTTACATACACCCTGAACAACATTAAACTTGAACAAATCTTACAGATAGCAACTCCAAGCCTAAACCCAGATATGGTGATTATTCCAGATAGTTTATTATGAAGATAAAATGAGATGTCATACGGAAGCGATGCCCTTCTTAAAATAAATGACTACAATATATTCATCATATACAAAGAATCTGATTACCTTTATCGGTTAGAAACAAATAGGATATAGCAAGTTATCATGAGTAAAAAGCAGAGAGTTGAGATCAGGTGGAGGTAATGCACAGAATACTGGTACAGAAACTATACAGTTTGCAGTGTATGATAAAAAGTTAGGAATACCAACTTACTTTCAGATACTAACAGATCATTGTCCACTGTATCTTTGTGCTGTTCCACCAGATTTCAGATTTCATATAACACTTGAAAAAGCTCAGGAAGTGATAAATGTTGGTAACCAAGACTGCGCACTGGAAAATATTTGTTTGCAGTACCATACTATTACTTCGGAATCATTTGCACAATCAAGTAATGCAAAATATAGAAAAGGGAGTTGCTTGTTTATGACTACATCACTATGGAGGGACATATTGACTGCAGTCGATACCTCTTCAACTAACCTCAAACCTGATTCTCCCATAATGAGTTAAAGGTGTTTTGATACTGTGTTACAGGGATCTAGAAAGTAAATCTAAAAAGTGTAGCAACTCAGCAATGTGAAAATCTCAGTGAATATAGAAGGTCCGCAAAACATGGTTTATTCTCATGTTTCCAACTGAGGCAACAGTCTGCAGAAGCCATTAAGTATTTCTTTGACGAACAAGAAGAGCACACAAAATTTGTAACATAAAGTGTTAACAATTTTGGCGTCAATAATCATTGTATCTGGCTTGATTTGTGAGAAGCAGACATGATAACAGATGGTATGAGAGCAAACATAAACTGGCTAATGCGCAACGAGGTATCCACCTCCAGATCAACAGAAAACAAATTGTGGATGCTTATAATATATATGCTTATGTCGAGTCTGATGTTCAAGTAAATATTCAAATAATCAATCTACATCATTTATTTTTAAAGATGCTTCGTGCAAAATGGAAAATTTTCTCACAAAATCTGTTAGAGACTGAGTACAGGAACGTTTTCGATTACATTGTTGTCATTTGTACAACCTTTCTCTACAACACGACTTACAACAGAAAGTATTTATTCAAGGATGACAATGTAAACATAATCGATCTTGAAGATACGTTAGATAAGTGTTTAGAGTTGCTCATTGATGCTTACCATGTACTAATACTTCGTATGTTGTGGGCAATTATGGGAATCTTGAAGTTGTAAGAAAGCAGTTAACCTAACAAAATTAGCTTTTAGTGGTACACACTTTTAAATATCTTGGGTGATTGCACAATATAATAACTGTATTATAAAGGACCCGTGTGAGAATGTTAGGCTTTTAGTGTTCCTTTACTACAAATATACAGGCTTCAAGAAAAATATGTTCAAGTAGTAGAATGTAATACCCGTGAATATAAGAAAAGAGAGAATTGAAAAGCTGAACAAAATAAAATAAACAAAGCTTTAATGAGGATTGAATATCAACTTTGCTCTTTGCAAAGATTGCAAATAAGATGCACAACTATAGTGTACCTACTTGTTTGTAAGGTAATGTGTTTATATTGCCAGCGAAAAATCGTTTGTCGTCATGCACAGAGAAGGCCACTTTTATCATTTGAATGCTATACAACACATGACTGTATGATTCATGTAAATTCATCACATAATAAATGTCCTTTTTATTACGGAAATAATCTGTGAACATTTAGAATTTTTAAATTCTTTTTTATTAGACATTTTTATTTCTTTAATACTTTCTTTCCATCTTTATAAGTTTTGAATGAATGAATCCATATTAATCTCTAATCAGAACACCGTTCAACTCATCTTTTTAAAAGTCCTGGAACCGTCTTATTCATTTTATTTCGTGGTAAATTAAATATTTTGTCATTTTGGCAGTGACTGCAAAGCTTCTATGTCTCAACATAGATATACCATGAATCTAAATTAGTATTAAAGGCTAATTATATTAATTATTTGTTTCTCAACTTTTTTGTAGTTAAATTCGCAAATTATCTATTGAGATAACTCGAACACTGTAAAGCCTTCGTAAACTATTTTGGTTAATTTGATATTTTTTTCTTTCAAATGAACCAGTTCTAATTCATCGCAAATAAGTCACTGGTTTACAATTTTTTCGAAGTCTTCTGCTTCAGAAATAAAATGTGCTATTTATTAGGGATTTTGATGTGCTGAATTCAAATATGACAATTAAAAGCAACTGATTGGCTACTGTTTCCAAGATATTTAAGTTTTTACATTTTACGTCTATGTATATTGTGTACATAATAGAGTTTTAATCATAAATTGTAAACCTAGGTCTTTTCATGTGTTTATGGTTGCTTTACAAGATAATATTTCACCTGTCCTGTTTATGTAACACTTTAAAACACAGCAAAAGGGTTATATAAATAAAAAATATATTGAAACAAAAGTCAGAAAACTATTATGTACATATAAGTACATAGTTTAGTCCTTATTCATTGTCTACTCGGCATTTCTTGGCTTGTCTCTTGTATTCATTAAATGGAGCATCTCTTGTCACTGTCCAGCAATAGTCTGCAAGCATTGATGGGCTCCATTTGCCCTGATAGTGTTTCTCCATTGTTGCAATGTCCTGGTGAAATCGCTCACCATGCTCGTCGCTCACTGCTCCGCAGTTCGATGCAAAAAAATCTAGATGAGAGTGCAAAGAATGTATCACTAGTGACATGTTGCAACAAAAGGCTTTTGCATGCTTTGAGGAAGTTTTCCACCAACTCCCTGTAGTTGTCTGCCTTGTTGTTTCAGAGAAAATATTTTGCCACTAACTGGAAGGCTTTCCATGCCTTCTTTTCCGTGCCACGCAGTGCACGGTGAAATGCATCATCTCGAAGAAGTTCACGAATCTGAGGACCAACAAAGACACCTTCCTTTATCTTAGCTTCACTTAACCTTGGAAAATTTCCACGGAGGTACTAGTACTTGAAACTGCTTGTGTTTTGTCCATGGCCTTGACAAAGTTCTACATCAGATCCAGCTTGATGTGCAAAGGTGGTAACAAAATCTTCCTTGATCCAACAAGTGGTGGATGCTGAACACTTTTCATCCCAGGCTCCAATGACTGTCGGAGCAGCCAATCTCTCTTGATGTATTGGTAATCTCTCGCACGACTATCCCATTCGCAGAGAAAACAGCAGTACATTGTGTATCCAGTATGCAGCCCAAGCAAGAGAGCAAGAACCTTGAAATCGCCACAAAGCTGCCACTGATGTTGATCATAGCTTATGCACCTCAAAAGTTGTTTCATGTTTTCATAGGTTTCCTTCATATGGACTGCATGACCAACTGGAATTGATGACAAAACACTGCAATTATGCAGCAAAAAAGCTTTAAGACTCGTCTTCGATGAATCAATGAACAGTCTCCACTTATCTGGATCATGAGCGATGTTGAGGGCTGCCATCACACCATTGATGTTGTTGCAGGCTACAAGATCACCTTCCATAAAGAAGAATGGGACAAGATCCTTTTGACAATCGCTGAACATGAAAACCTTAACATCACCTGCCAGGAGATTCCACTGCTGTAGTCTGGAGCCCAACAGTTCTGCCTTACTCTTGGGTAGTTCCAAATCCCTGACAAGGTCATTCAGTTCACCTTGTGTTATGAGGTGTGGTTCAGAGGAGGAGGATGGGAGAAAATATGGGTCATGTGACATTGATGGTTCAGGACTAGAAGTTTCATCCTCTTCCTCGTCTGACTCAAGCGAGAATGATTCTTGTGCATCATGAACCGGCAGTCCTTCTCCGTGGGGTACTGGGCGTATAGCTGACGGAATGTTTGGATAATGCACAGTCCACTTTTTCTTCTTTGACACACCTTTCCCAACTGGAGGCACCATGCAGAAGTAACAATTGCTGATAAGATCTGTTGGCTCTCTCCAAATCATTGGCACTGCAAAAAGCATAGATTTCCTTTTCCTGTTCAACCACTGGTGAAGATTTGTTGCTTAAGTGTTGCAGCATATGTGTTGGCCCACATATTGTCCTGATCTCAAATTTTGCAGCCAAAAAAAAGGTGATAGGCTTTCTTAACTATAGTGGTTATACTGCGCTTTTGCGATGCAAAAGTCACTCCACCACAAGTGTATCAGAAGTTATCTGCATTGTTCACACAAGTACGAGGCATCTCTGCTCACTTTGGCTAAACAGAAATGTGTCCCTTTGCAAAATCAAACACTGACAAATAAGAGAGCACGACACTGTATGATTTTTTTGAGCTGATATAGGTCAATTTCTTCAGTAGAGTGATGTAAGCTTAGTTATGATTGCATCATCCATGACTTCTAGGAATAACATGATGCAATTCATATCATGTATGACGCAATACCAGCTTCAGATTGTATCATTCATTGTTTTGCCTAAAACAGCAAATACTGTCCAAACCCAGTCATAGATTTATTCATAGATCCAGTCAAAGATGTATTGTAGTCATTTCTGGTTTAAATTGAGATCCCTTCCCTTTATAACTCACTTATCCTCTGCAATTCCCAAGTCAAGGGTCGTATATACTGACCCAGTATAATATCTTTAAAACTAGAGCCAATCAACAATTTTAAGCATCATTTTTGTTCTCAATGACCACTAATTAGTAAAGTTGACAACATTTATCTCTAAACCCCGATTGTTTATCAAACACGATACATCTGTTTATCTTTTTCAGTTTCAAATCCAACTGTGCGTAAACTGTAGGAATAACGCATTTCTCAATATTTCTCAATGTCTATTACAGTTTGATTCTGTTAGTTGCGTACACGTGTAATATTTTATCACTCTCTTCTGTAACTCTAACTTATAATTTGCATCTGGAATTAATGTCTCTGGAGCTACTGGATATTCATTAAAATAGCCATGTAAATATGACGGAACCTCCAAATCCATCTCTAAAACGCAAGCAGTATCAGAATTCTCATGACAATTCAGTTGAGTAAACGTTTCTCTATGACTTTATTTTGTTCATCAGTTTCCCAAGTAGTTAAGTTATTTATTGGCATACAGCAAATTCGTATAAGCTGTTAGCAT
The DNA here is from genome assembly GCA_029931535.1 of Margaritifera margaritifera. Lineage (NCBI taxonomy): Eukaryota > Metazoa > Mollusca > Bivalvia > Unionida > Margaritiferidae > Margaritifera > Margaritifera margaritifera. The sequence goes on from JAQPZY010001473.1 coordinate 2,026,170, forward strand.
ATAGATACATACTGAATGACACTGACCTAGCACATTTGTGCTTACCAGCATTTCGTATCTGACCATCTTTATCCAATTAGTATTCATGGTTTGGTGTGGCGCATTGATGCGGTATTGTGCTAATTCCACCTCTTATGCCACTCTTAGTCATCATAAACATGTCATAGTATGTTCAAAGTTCAAGTTCTAAACCGGATATCATTAATCGTGCATCATGTACGAATCGGAGAGAACTGTAATAACGAGCAGAGGCCAACTGATTTGTTATTTTATCCCCACAAATATAGGATATATTTGCTGAGCTGATATGCTGTTCATCTTCATCTGTGAACACCATAGGTTTGTAATTTTGGGTCTTAATTCTTCCTACACTAGTTTTGCAATCTTAACCATCGCATAATCAGATACTTGAATATAATTTGTTCCTCTGTTAACTATTTGTTGATATATCCTGAGGATTGATTTCAGGTAATAGGAAACCATGATGAATTTTGTTTGGTTGCTTTTGTTGACCAGAATAATATGTCCTGATTCGCAAAACTCCGCCTTTCTGTGTTAATTTCGCTTTCCACAGATACAATGATACTTTCAAACTCACAATTAATGACATACGGAACTTTAGTTGGTGTTGAGAGTTTTTGAAGTTTAAACCTTCTTCAGTCATGATAGCTATATAGCCTACCTTGTAGCATAGTCTTTTTGTTTGAATAAATTTTGTATTGTATAGAAACAAATAAAGCATTTTACACTTGTGGTTCTGTCCATGATATCAGTTTACATCTGTCCAAAGTTTATGTGAAGCGTTTTGAAAAGAGTCTCTTTCACGGTTTGCAATTTGCCTTAGTTTATTAGGTTAAGAGGACTTGTTCTTTGGTAAAACAATATACTCGATTTTTTCTCTTTCTCGAGTGGATTGTTTCATAAATCTAATTGTTAAGTCTGCTTGTACGTTTCACGGAATTAAATTGTGGAATTTTTTATTGTTACGACTCTATGGTCTAAGAAAAATGTAACAGAAAGAAAGTGAAACCAACAAATCAAGTAAAAATCAACAAGCAATTTATTACTAGATAATTAAAATGAAAAATCAAAAAGTCACTTACAGTAATGTGTTTTGAAATCCTAATAATCCAATAAGAATGATTGTTCTAATCACAAGTCCTAAATATAGAATGTTCCGAATTCACGACTGTGTCCTTGAATGTTATGATGTACTAATGGTCTCCAAAGTCCTGATGTGCTAGTAATCTTGATGTGCTGATGTCAAAATGAAGTATTCCAAAATCTCTGAATAAGTTCACATAAATTCCAAAATCATCAATTAAAAATCCAAAATCCAAAAGTTTATGAGCACTGTTATAATCCAATGAATATTTAAAATAATTCCTCTCTTAGAATTTGGAATGGATTTTCACAACTGTAATAGCTCTTCACAAGACTGATGGTAATGTCAAAACTGAATAAATGTCCACCAAACATGGTATATATAAAGATTGGTCACATGACAGAATGTTCTAGAATGTGTGTCATCTTAATGGAATTTTACTTGTAAACAAAATTCAACCTTGACCTTCAAATTGAGAAAACATATTGATCAAAACAACCTAATTCAAGGACACTAGTTAAACATGTTTTTCCTGATAAACATAAAGATTTAAGCAAATATTAAAGTGAAGAAACATTTATAATTTCCTAAAATTTTTATAATATTATATAAACATCATACATAACACCTCCCCTCATAAAGAAAAAGAAAGATTTATGTAATAAAGCTTTCTTTTGAATATACATCTAATACTATAATAACCAAAAAAACATAAGAACATGTTTTATGATACTAGACTTAATTACATCAAGCAATATTACATTTCTAGGCACGTGAGAGTGCATCTGCAATCACATTGTCTTTTCCCCTGATGTGTTTGATGTCAATGTTATATTCCTGCAATATCAAACTCCATCTCAACAATCTCCGATTTTTATCTTTCATTTTGTTGATGAAAGTAAGGGGATTGTGATCACTGTACACAATAATTGGAGAAAGAGCTGAGGTGACATACACTTCAAAATGCTGTAAAGCCAATATCAAAGCCAAACATTCCTTCTCAATTGTGGAATAATTTTTCTGGTGCTTGTTTAGTTTTTTAGAAAAATAACACACAGGGTGATCCACACCACTTTTGTCTTCCTGAATCAATACTCCACCAACCCCTACATCACTTGCATTAACAGATAATTTAAATGATTGGCTAAAATTTGGTGCAGAAAGAACTGGTGCATTCTTAAGCATGGCCTTTAGTTTGTCAAAAGATTCCTGACACTTGTCAGACCAATGAAATTTGGTTTTCTTACTCAATAAACTTGTCAAAGGTTCAGCAATTTTGGAAAAATTGCAACAAAATTTCCGATAATATCCAGCCATACCTAGAAATCGCATCAGTTGCTTTTTACAAATTGGAACTTGAAATTCAGAGATAGCTTTGACCTTAGCTTCTATAGGTTTAACTTGACCTTGTCCCACAATATGTCCTAAAAATGTGACACAAGCATGGCAAAACTCACTTTTGCTCAAATTAATTGTCAGATTCACATCGCTGAGTCGATCAAAGAATTTTCGAATAGTTTCCAAATGATCTTCCCAGGTGTTGTTGTAGATAATGACGTCATCGATATAAGCGTCACAATTATCAAGACCAAATATTATCATGTTCATCAGACGTTGAAACGTTGCAGGCGAATTTTTCATTCCAAACGGCATGACTTTATATTGATAAAGTCCATCTGGAGTTGCAAATGCTGAAATTTCTTTTGCCCTTTCCGTCAGTGGAATTTGCCAGAATCCTTTTAAAAGGTCAAACTTGGTGACATATTCCGCATTTCGAATTTTATCAATGCAATCGTCCATTCTTGGGATTGGAAATGAATCAGTTTTGGTGACACTGTTGACTTTTCTTTTGTCAGTACACATACGGAATGTATTATCTGGTTTGGGAACAAGAATACATGGTGAACTCCAGTTACTTTTACTTGGTTCTATGAAATCATTCTCCAGTAGATACTGAATTTCTTTCTTCAGATAGTTCTGTTTGAGAGGATTCATCCTATAAGGATGCTGTTTCACAGGCGCAGAATCTACAATGTCAACGTCATGATAAATTTTACTTGTTCGTGTTGGAACATCAGGAAACAAGTGCTCATAGTCATGTGATAGCTGTTTTAGTTCATTTCTTTTCTGTTGTTGTAGATGTGAAAGTTTCTGGTCTAGGTTGTTCAATATTTCTGAATTCCGAAGATTGGTTATACCAGAGTCACTATAGTCTGATCGTACTCCATCGTTGATATCTTCACTGTGTGGGACAGGTACAACTAAATTAACAGAATAATTAGCTGAGCTATCTCTGTCAAAATATTCCTTTAACATATTTATATGACAAAGTTGTTTCTGTTTCCGTCTCCCAGGAGTGTTAATGATATAATTTAAGTCATTTACTTTCTTTTCAACGGTATAAGGACCAAAAAATTTAGCCTGAAGAGGATTCTGAGGTATGGGAAAGAGAGCCAGAACTTTGTCACCAGGTTTAAAACTCCTTTCCTGTGAATTTCTGTCATACCTTAATTTCATTTTTGACTGAGTAGTGTGAAGATTAGTTCTTGGTTCTTCACAGGCCTTTGACAACTTGTATTTGAAATCAGAGACATAATCAAGAAGATTAATCTTTGAATCTTCATTTGAAAGAAGTTTCTCTTTCAATAATTTCAATGGTCCACGGACAGTATGACCAAAAACTAGTTCAAAGGGACTAAAACCCAACGACTCTTGAACTGATTCCCTAACAGCAAACAACAACAAATGAACACCCTCATCCCAATCCTTTTCTGTATCAAAGCAATATGATCGAATCATATTCTTCAAAGTTTGATGAAATCTTTCCAAAGCACCTTGACTTTCAGGGTGATAGGCAGAAGATTTAAACTGTTGGATGCCTAATTCATGCATAACTTGTTGGAAAATTCCAGACATAAAATTTGACCCTTGATCCGACTGGACAGATTTGGGAAGGCCAACAAGTGTAAAAAACTTCACCAAAGCTTTCACAATAGTTTTAGTTTTTATATTTCTCAGAGGAATTGCTTCTGGAAATCTTGTAGATGTACACATGATGGTCAACAAGTATTGGTTGCCTGACTTGGTTTTAGGTAAAGGACCAACACAGTCTACCATTATTCTACTAAATGGTTCATCAAATGCAGGAATAGGTTGCAGATGAGCCTTAGGTATCTTCTGATTGGGTTTTCCTACCATTTGACAAGTGTGACAAGATCTGCAGTATTTAGAAACATCACTTTTGAGTTTCGGCCAATAAAAATGATTCAAGATCTTGTGATAAGTCTTACGGACTCCTAAATGACCAGCCAAAGGAGTTTCATGGGCTAAATTAAGAATTTCCTGTCGATATGACTTAGGAACAACAATTTGATAGCTCACTGACCACTCGTCACCAGCGGGTACATCAGGTGGTCTCCATTTCCTCATAAGGACCCCATTTTTCACAAAGTAACACACTGGAACTTGTGTGGCTTCAGTTTCACTAATAGCCCTCTGAAACAAACAAGATATCTCGGGATCTTGCTCCTGTTCAACGACAAGGGATTGTCGTTTGTCATCCTGATTAGAACAAAGAGAATGAGTTGCCAAAAGAGGATCACTGTGATCAATACCGTTTGATTGATCAATACCTGAGGAAAAAGTGACCTCATCAAAAGACTGACCAATACATGTGTCAGCTAAAGGAATAATATCCTGATCAACATCACTCTCAAGAGCTCTTTTTGCCATAGCTCTAGTAACTGCACAAGCAGGGTACAAATCAGGGATTTCAGTTTCGACAGGATCAACTTTCTGATCCAAACAAGGCTTGTCAGTTACAAGTGGATTAACCACAACCTTATCTCCAGCTAGGTCATTGCCTAGTAATAAATGAACACCCTCTATGGGTAAAGAAGTCACTGCCCCAACAGTCACAGGTCCAGAAACTAAGTCTGATGCCAAATTTACACAATGGAGAGGAACATTTACAAAGCCGCACTCTACTCCCTGAACAAGAACACTTTCACTTGAAGAAGACTCCTCAGACAAAGGCAAAGTACCTGATAATAAAAGACTCTGAGAAGCTCCAGTGTCCCTTAATATTTTAATTGGGATAGGTTTGGCAGAATCACCAATAAGTGATATAGAACCTTCTGACATGAATGGTTCATAAGCCTCTAAAATAGAATCAGACTGGGGTTTGTTTGACCCAACAAATGTATTGCTTTCAATACAAGACCGTGACCTTGACCTCGTAGAAATAAGAGCATTTGGAAAAGCTCTGTCTTTTTTCTGTTGCTTATTTTTCAACCTGAAGCAATCAGAAATAACGTGCCCTTTCTTTTTACAATAAGTGCACGTAGGAAGAGATAAGGATTTCTGATCAGTCTTATCAGATGTTTGATTCCTAACAGTTGTGCTGTTGTGAAAGTTGGAAGTACTCGAATGAGATTGAAATGGTTTTTTACCAGAAAACTGCTGAGAGGACGATTTATTACCAAATGAAATTTTGTGAGTCAAGGAATAATCATCAGCCATACGAGCAGCATTTTCCAAAGTTTCCACATTCCGCTCGTCAAGATAGGTTTTAACATCAATGGATGCACCTCTTGAACTCTTCAATTAATACGATCTGTCTGAGGTTATCATAAGCTTGATCAACTTTCTTGGCTGAGCATCACCTATCAAATAGTTGTTCTTTATCCCTTGCAAATTCGACATGAGTTTGTTCAGTTTCTTTTCTACAATTCCTAAACCTTTGTCGATATGCCTCTGGTACCAACTCATAAGCTTTCAAGATGTACTCCTTAACCACATCATAATCAATGCTTTGTTGTACAGACAGTGAAATGTAGACTTCACGAGCTTTGCCAATTAGTACACTTTGTAATAACAAAGTCCAATGCTCTCTGGGCCATTTCAAGTTTTCAGCTATTTTCTCGAAATGAAGAAAGTATTTATCTACTTCTTTTTCCTGAAAAGGGGGTACTAACCTAATATATCTAGTAACATCAAAACCTGGACTTGTGTTGAAAGGAGTGGAGTGTGCTCTGCTTGCCAGTTCTAATTCTCTTAACTTAAATTGCATTTCCCTTTCTTCTCTTTGCATCTGCATTTGTATTTGCCTCTCTTCCTTCTGCATTTGTATCTGCCTCTCTTCCTTCTGCATTTGTATCTGCCTCTCTTCCTTCTGCATTTGTATCTGCCTCTCTTCTTTCTCTCTCTCCATCTGCCTCTCTTCTTTCTCTCTCTCCATCTGTATCTGCCTCTCTTCTTTCTCTCTCTCTCTCTGAATCTGAAGCTTTGCCAATTCTAAATCCATCTGGTTCTTTAACTCTAATTCCCTTAATTTCCTGTCAGAACCAGATACAGGCTTTCTCTTCAAACTTAAAGCACTATTTTCAAAAATTCCCTTTCCTACTAAATACTGAATTAAAATAATCTTTATCTCCTGTTTTGTCAATGATACTTTTGCCTCAGATAGACTGTATTTTCTGGCAAGCTCGAGCAACTCATCCTTTCTCATGCACTCTAACCCCTCCTGGGTAGGTTTTGAAACGAAATTCTGAACATTAGATGCCATTGTAAATGCTTGTTGGTTTCACACAAAAAAATTTCTCTATTTAAAAATCTTTGCCAAAGACAAAAAAAATTCAGAGACAAAATCAATATGAATTTCAAAGATAAATTTAATATCTCTAATATGCTTTAAAGAAATTCAATCCCGGACGACGAGCCCCCAATTTCTGTTACGACTCTATGGTCTAAGAAAAATGTAACAGAAAGAAAGTGAAACCAACAAATCAAGTAAAAATAAACAAGCAATTTATTACTAGATAATTAAAATGAAAAATCAAAAAGTCACTTACAGTAATGTGTTTTGAAATCCTAATAATCCAATAAGAATGATTGTTCTAATCACAAGTCCTAAATATAGAATGTTCCGAATTCACGACTGTGTCCTTGAATGTTATGATGTACTAATGGTCTCCAAAGTCCTGATGTACTAGTAATCTTGATGTGCTGATGTCAAAATGAAGTATTCCAAAATCTCTGAATAAGTTCACATAAATTCCAAAATCATCAATTAAAAATCCAAAATCCAAAAGTTTATGAGCACTGTTATAATCCAATGAATATTTAAAATAATTCCTCTCTTAGAATTTGGAATGGATTTTCACAACTGTAATAGCTCTTCACAAGACTGATGGTAATGTCAAAACTGAATAAATGTCCACCAAACATGGTATATATAAAGATTGGTCACATGACAGAATGTTCTAGAATGTGTGTCATCTTAATGGAATTTTACTTGTAAACAAAATTCAACCTTGACCTTCAAATTGAGAAAACATATTGATCAAAACAACCTAATTCAAGGACACTAGTTAAACATGTTTTTCCTGATAAACATAAAGATTTAAGCAAATATTAAAGTGAAGAAACATTTATAATTTCCTAAAATTTTTATAATATTATATAAACATCATACATAACATTATTGACGGTCTTTTTCAAGTACGCTTTAATGTCATTCAGAAATTCACACAGATATTGGTTGTTACCAACATAAAATCTATAGTCATTAACATTGTTTTCAAACGAATCGTCTTTCCGTTATATTTATATTTGAAACTATATATATTGATCCTCCTTAATTCTTTTCTAGTTATACAAACATACCAAAGAGGTTGCATTTTTTCTCACTTGGCTTTGTTTAGGTGTATCTAGTATCGAAGTAATCATTTTGATATATTTAACTTAAAAAATATAAATTTAACTATTTTGCCTGTATATAAATTCAGTGCTTACGTCATCGTTTATTGTTTATATGTAAGTCATCATTTATTATGTACATATACGTTATTGTTTTATGACCAGAAATCATGAACATGTGTCAACGGTCAAATAAATCTTGAAAAAGTCAAATATTGTGTACGTATAAGTCATTGTTTTCTGTGCATAAATCATGAACATGTGTCAATGGTGCAACACATCCTGAAAGACGTCACTGTAGAACTCTTTTATCCAGATAAAGACGTCTTACCTCCGCTGAGTTGCTAACGACTGATCTTTCGAGCTGTATTCCCATCCTTTATGTCTATGCCACGCGGCTTTGATTACTAATCCACGTACGCTGTCAAACATTTATTTGCTTGTAAAATCCTAGGAGACAAAACTTGTTTAGCTATACTTCTGTCTAACTTGTCAGTAATTTCTAAGTTGTGAAATAACACCACAATTATAGCATTTGATCATCTTCATTTACTTTTAGTAATAGTAAGATGTAAAATAGCTCGATAGTAGAATATATATGTAGAGTAGGTAAATAGAGTGATTATTAAAATTTGATTTTCTGGATGTAATTTCACTACGATCAAATCAAATACGCTCGCCATTAACCATCTTTTGATTACATGAACTAATATTCACAATGATGTCAAAAGCTGTAATTTTGGCACACCCTTACTATTAATCTTCACAATTCTTTTTAAATGCAGTTGCCAATCAATAGTATCACTCATAAATAAGCGACGATTATTATTTCTTACATTCAAGCCATGCAGTTAAAACACCTTACCTTTTCACCTTTTATTCCCATAGTTTTACCCAAGAGTTTGATTAAAATACCGCTGAGGGGGTAATTTGGTCAAAATATCGATTTTCATTTAAAAAGAAAATGACAGTCCAATCAGATTTGCCTAGTGACGGCTATTCGGAGGATTATGAGAGCTCCCTCTGTGGGCAGAAAACTGAGACACAATTCAACACAGCGGTGTTTTTTTGAAATTTAGTAATGTACCAGAACACCTATTGCACCTTACTAGATGATACGTCAGCTTGCAATAATTTCTGGATATTACTTATCAATTTAAAATTTTGAGAGAGAATATCTCGAAGCCGTTTGATTCGGGTCTTACGATGTTTATGCGTGAGCTATTGTGCAAAATATAATTTATCAGTATTCTGGATAAATTATGTACTTGAATAATAGTCAGTATGGCATATGAATTAATGTCATCTGTCACACCTTTCATATGACAGTCTTACCAGATATGTGTCAAAGATCACTAAAACTTTAATTTTAATTTCAAGCAACCTACCGCTGCTTCGAAAATGATACCGCACAGTTTGTGTACTTTACTTTCAGATGCTTATAGAAAACAAATATAGACTACAGTTGAGCATGTCCGGCGAAAGCAGAATTTTACGCTTACCTCTGCGAAGTATTTCATATGCGATCAGTGTTAATGTCTAGTGCTTTAGACTATGTTAAAAACTGAAAATATTGTTTACATTAAATACTGTCAACAAAGTGATTTTTTTCCGTTGTAAATTGCCCTCCCAGACTGACAATTTTCTCTTATAACCTGCGGTCATTGGATAAAATGTAGAAATTCAAGCCAATGGTCGAGACTTAAGTGGCAGAAGCTAGGCTTGCTGTGTTACTGCCCATAATTATTCAAGTACCAGTATCACTAAACTTCTCAAACTGTCTTCCTCACATTGAAAATGTTGAATATCTTGCTTATTGCTTGGCTGGTAACAATATTTTTCACAGGAACATATAGCATGCATCAGGACTTAAATAGTCTTAAAATCTTGAATTTTACTTAAAGGAGTCTTGCCTTATCTTTGAAGAAATCTTGAGGATTTCATAAAATTTTATAAGAAGTTAGGCCTTAATTATACGTAGAAGGACAAGCAACAGGATGTAAATAATACAGGCTCCATAAAACCAATTTGTGATTTTGAACTCTTATACTGCTGTATCGATTAACATGTTCTCCTGTGTTCCTATTGTCGTTTTTCCTCTTTGTTTCACGATCATTCATGCACCTGTGTATTTATTTCTCTGCGTTTATTATGGTAACAGAACATTTTAATATAATATATTTTTTTGCTGTTGTTTCTTTGTTGTGAAGATGTCGAATGAAATATGGGAAGCATACAATTGTACTGAAGATTAACCCATTTTTCTGGAATCATTTTAAACGTATCATATTCTTGATATCAGAAATTATGATGCTAAAATCCAAAGCTTCGTAATATATATCTTTTGTATGGATTATACAGAATGTTAGATCGAAACTAGCTTTATTACCCAGGCATAAAGTAATGGTCCTTAAATAGTAACAAAGTATATATATATATATATATATATATATATATATATATATATATATATATATATATATATATATATATATATATAATTATATATATACGAATACATAATATTATCATAAAGGTTAGATAATTTTAATTCGTACTCTACGTAGAGTACGAATTAAAATTCTCTAACCTGTATGATAATATTATTTATTCGTATTTAACAATTTTGTTAATGTTATCAAGCATTCTCCTGTAGAATCCAGGGATATCACTTTCCACTCTGTTTGGTGTATATTTGTACTTCTCTATAATAACTTCTATATACCATGATTTATGTAGTAGGAATCCAGATAGTCTGGGTACTTATATGAGAATTAATTACTGGGTCGACATGGGGCTATGTCTGCTTCGCACGAATGCCTATACCACCGACTTTGTAGCATCATTTTTTGATAATGCGTGCATGGTCGAGATGGTATAGGGGTTGGTGCTTACAGGCAAGGCGATGGGTGCCGTAACCCGCGGATCCGAGTTCGAATCTCCGTAGAGAACGAATTAAAATTCTCTAACCTGCATGATAATATTATTTATTAGTATTTAAAAAGTCTGTTAATGTTATCAAGCATTCTCCTGTAGAATCCAAGGATAGCACTTTCCGCTCTGTTTGGTGTATATTTCTAATTCTCTCTCTCTCTCTCTCTCTCTCTCTCTCTCTCTCTCTCTCTCTCTCTATATATATATATATATATATATATATATATATATATATATATATATATATATATATATATATATATATATCCCATTCATCACACATCTGTGTGGACAAAAGATTAACCGTGTTGATGTGCGCTAATTTTAGTGCTGAATGGATATCGATTCCCGGCAAACCAAGGAGAAAGCTGTAACAAAGCCGGTTTGATATCGGATGTGACTGTATCAAGTACTCCCTATTAGCGCCAAATTACACACCAGTCCCAAAGCATTAGTGTCTACTACAGTTTCATCCTTGCCCCAGTGTAGGCATTGGAGCGCAACTCCGACTCATAATTCAAGGTTTATAAAGAGAGCCTATAATTACAGGATTTGATTTCTTACTTTGTGAACATAAAATTTGTAGGTTGATCCGGATGCAATTCAAAGTGAAACTCTTGATATCAAGGTATAGCTAGCATTAAGTACATCGTTCTCTGTCTCTGTCTGTCTGTTTGTTTGTCTCTCACTCTCTCTAAATTGTGTATATATATATATATATATATATATATATATATATATATATATATATATATATAATAGCAAATATAAACACAGGTACATTTCAACTGAGCCAAAATTTAACCCGATTGTCACCTCTTCATTGAAAAGTTGGTATTCTAAATAAGTACCGTCTTTACTGGCTTATAAGTCGAGACCAAGCGCAAACAACATAGACCCAGATCTGCCGTCTCATACTGCACATGCAGATAAAGGTCTATGTTGTTTGTTCTACTGATTAGTCCTAACGAACTGCATATACCCAGATATGCCGGCGCAATATGCGACTGCAGATCTGGGTTTATTCGGTTTATAATTAGATCCTACTTATACACGAATATATACGCATCTTTGTAAAATAACTGACCATAGGTATACTCCAATCGCTTGATAGCAATATCAATGTCATGATGTTGTTTATTTCTAATCTAACATATATTTAATGTGAATGTTCAATTCTGATTTCTCAATAATGGATTAAGAACTAAATTTTAAAATGTATTTCCCCAAATTTCACACTCGACACTTTAGGATCGGCTCCATGATTCCGGGGGCCACACAATTGAAAAAGGTAATCAAATATAGAGTGCCGCTAAGAATTTGGGGCACACACACACACATATCTATTTTATATATCACTCGCACACACACACACACACACACACACACACACACACACACACACACACACACACACACATATATATATATATATATATATATATATGAGAACATTTTCCTGTTGGATTTCTTTCAAGCAGACATTTTGAAATATCTCTTACGTCTACTTTATGCAAAACATCGTTGTTCACTGATAAATTTACATGAGAATGATTTATACTGACGGCATGAAACACGACACCGAACCTAGATGAGCGGGAACATTGATAAGCCGACGTTATCTGATAAATGTACAAAATATTATTTCTGACCCACAGCTACGGGAGCAAAGAAAATTCTGCAATTTGCTGTAAATTCCAAAGGTGTGGTCGGTCTGGATTAAGCTTCATCTTGGCATCCCTAGATTGTACATTTTCTTTGCCGTGCATTTGCAAATGCCCTTGACCCAAGTAGTCGAAATATGAAGATTCGAATGTTTCCAATGTTCAGTACGGTGCGGGATGAAAGGTCTAAATCTCTTCTTTTGATTCTGAGCAGTGGCGTAGCGAGGCAAAGTGCCGCCCAGGGACGACTACGAAAAGTACGCCCCCTCTCCATTCGTATTATTTATGCTATATACGGTACTCTTACCAAATTGCGGCCCCCTAGAAAGTGCTGCCCGGGGTCGCCGCCCTAATAGCCCCCCCACCCCACCCCTCGCTACGCTACTGATTCTGAGTAAACAATGCCTTTCAGAGGCAAGGAGTTTGAGCTTCTAAGACCATCATAGTCTGGCTTATGATTTACGGAAGAGGATTTACGGTATATGAGGCATGTTGCGAGAAGTTAATTACGCCATATGCTACGGAGGAGGGAACAAAGACAGAGATAAGAGGAAGCTACATTGATAAGTAACGATAATGTCAAAGATAGGCTTCATCTCCATATATATCATGTCACAGATACAGCGAGTTGAATACAGGGATTTGCCGGTATTTTTCAAACCATCTTCAAAACAGATCTTACCCTGTTCGCAATATATTATTTTCTGCTATGGGGAGGTGTGTTTGGGGTCTGTAGGTGGGGCGTGGATGCAAATGGACATGATGCTTTCGCGATGCTAGCTGATGGCATTGTGAAGCTATGAACTACCGATATGCGCTAGAAATAGTTTCTGTATTTTTCATGTCGAAAGTCTATTTTCCTCAGGATTAAATCTTCTAATTTAAGAGTCTTCATCCAAGTTTTCTCGATTTGGTGACAATCTGCCGCCAAATCATCACCCCATGTTTATCTGAAGATACGTGTATGTCTGTCTGTCTGTCTGTCTGCATGCATGCATGCATGCACGCACGCACTTACGTACGTACGTACGTACGTACGTACGTACGTACGTACGTATGTATGTATGTATGTATGTATGTATGTATGTATGTATGTATGTATGTATGTATGTATGTATGTTGTATGTATGTATGTATGTATGTATGTATGTATGTATGTATGTATGTATGTACGTAAGCGTGAAACTAAGAAAGTATATAGGTAAAAGGGTAGTAAATTACCCTTAAAATGGAAATAGTTGAGTAAAACATACTTATATGTGGGAGAAAAGTCATAGGAAAAGAAAATATGAAAGGAACAACGATCATGAATAACATGCAAAAGAAAATGTAAACGTCTTGTAAATATTGGAAATATTTACATTTTACTGTCCACTTCACATGGTTTGAGTCCTTAGAAATTTCTTCTGTTGAATCGAAACTCAGATGAATATTAATTAGAAAAAATATAATGGAACTAAAATGAAATGCCATTCTTCATATTATATTATTGATTTAACCTATTTGTATCCTTCTTGAGGTAGACTAAGGTCGTGTCTAAAATTCTGAACACACGTCTAAAAAGAAGTGCAAAAGATATCGAACCTGACAAAACTATAGTTATTTTATGAGAATGTCTATCTGTCAAAACATGAATTCATTTACATTGTACCCGAAGTGGCAACACTGTAGTCTGGCGTCTTCATTCGGTGAATGCAACAAAGTGTAAGTTTAAACAAATACAGTCAAGAGCCCTCACTACAGACAGAAATTTTGTGTAAGTTCTCTCACATTTTAACCCTTATATGTATGTATTAGGTACAATATTACCCTCCTGAATAAGTAAAAAGAGATATATATATATATATATATATATATATATATATATATATATATATATATATATATATATATATAATAGAACCATTCAATCTAGAGGACAACAAAGTTCCTCTGAGCACCACTAAGCCATTTCATTGTTTAAGAGTTTGTTCTTCTTGTAGTATCTACCAATACAATATTTGAAATGCAAATCAAATTCTTTCAGTTCTTTTCCTGGCATTAACTGAAAAAGCGACTGAATTAATACATTTTATTTTTAACTTTGAGTAAGAAGTAAATTACTTGAGACATGTTACACTAGTGTTAATTCAAACATGCTAAAATGAAACGTTGACAAAAATATGTGATGAATAGAGACAACTGGTTTTGAAATGGATTTCTTGCTGAGATCAGAAACAGTTCGCAAGGCCAATATGAAGACAATAGGAAGAACTGTCATGTTATAACAATATAATGATATTTATTGTCGAGAAGTGTTTAATAACAATTTTGTTACATTTCTCATGGTTAGTATAAGCTACCAGACTCGTTGAAATGGTATTCGAAGTATTTTTTCTTCATAATATGATGTATTTTTGTGTATTATTGTGTAAATGTTCAGTTTGAAGACAACCAACAATCATCAATAAATATTTTATATGGCTGTGAGAATGTATCGTACTAATGAGGAAGTATATTATATTCATGTAGACATTTTCGGGCATTACTGTCGCGCTGTGAGAACGCATTCAGCGAGGTGTTGTTTGAATATCTTCAAGATCACAGTTAATATTTCTATAACATTTATTTCTCAAAAGACATATGCAAACGCTTACAGAGCCATCAAACACCTCTGGATACTTATGCACCTTATTTTCATTCACTTCCTTTTTCCTGTCGTAGATTCGGGTTTCTTCTGTATACATCGCGACAAAGTTCGAATCAGTCCAAGTGAATAAGGCTATTTTAGGGGCAAATTGGGTTTACTGTATCATGAGCACATGTCTGCGAACACAGACTGCATTGAAAATTTTCTTGGTTTAGAATATTTATTTTCACTGCCAGTTTTAGATATGAGCTGTGAATGGATCCAATAGACAATCTGACACTTGATTCTGATCACTTTTCTATCAAATTCCATCTCGGAAATACTTCGATGGAGTGATACAGTGTAAAAAAGATGAAATCGCCGAAAATGGCGAAAAACGCAGTCACATGTTAAAATACTCTTTGGCGAAATAGACCGACGTCAAAAGCATTATGATACCTTTGTAGAATTATTTGCACAATTTCAGTAAAAGGATGTTTTCTAGCAAGGTAATGCTTGACAAAGGAAACTTGGGAATGTTTAGTCCATGAATAAGCCATCTCAATCGAGTTGCACGTAATGACGCCATGTTGTCAATCGGAACATTCGCGGTCTTTTCCGTCAAGTCGAGAAAGAAAGATCGGATGTAATTCGTCGCCATTGAGAACTATATTTGGAACTTTTATTTATGGCGACGAAAGGAGACAAAGTCAAAGTCGGAACATGGTGGGCCTTTACTGTTGCAACGTATGTGGTGCACTGCGCCGAAGGCGAATCACCAAACCCATCAAATTGATGTATATTCCTACAACTACTTCTGAGGTTATTTCTCCGACTTGACAGAAATGGCCGAACGATGTTCCGAACGGCCAAAGTGTATGATGTGCATATGACGTTAATGGTAAACAAGGTACATGTATATACAATGGCGGCTCCTGCAGTATATCCGAAACGTTTTCCGATCAATTGCGGAGAGGCTCGAGCTTTTTTCGATTGTAATTAACTCCCAACCGAGGATTGAACTGTAATGCTATTAAAATTTAACAATAAAAAGTTTCTGGCGTTTTGAGAATTCGAGAATATAAAAAGCAAGACGTGAGTGTTTACAGTTACCAGTAAAATAATCATTGCAACCATTTTGCTTTTAAAAACTGTTGCCTTTACTGCCCTCATTACGAACTTTCAATGGAAAAGTCCCATTATCTACATATATTCTTCAGGTTTGTCAGTGTAGTCGTCTGTGCAACGACCACTTCAGCCATCATTTACGATAATTATTTGGTCTGAAAATCATACAATTCTTGAGTTAGAGTATGATTTTGAGATTTTTTTTTTAACCCTCGCAGAAGATGTAAATTGAAAAGTCGGTTTGTATTAGTTGAGAGTGACCGCTCTTATAAACTTTTTTTTAATTTTTAATTTTTAATTTCTAGGTCTGGGCTTAGTATGCTGCCAGTTTCTATCTCAATACTATATTTTCCTTGTTATAACTTGTGAAAATATTTCCACTTTTGTTAGAGATGATGTACTTTTCCCTCTTTTTATAAAGAATTTAACATCTGGATGCGCAATTCCATTCAACGAGCGTCTTCTGCTCTCATAAGACATACAGTGCTAATGTTCGGTCGGAACTCACTTGTTGTGAGATTAGAGAGTTACGTACTATCAATTGATGTTTATGATCTCGACAGAGTTTTGTACATCTAAAGCATAACCCGCTTCATTTAAGGGCCTTATTTAATTCTGCCTCATATCGTACTTTACAGAATGCGCATAAGACTTTATGTCCACATTGCATGTAAGCCTTTTGAAAAAGAATAAAAAGGAAGAAATCAAACCAAAATGTTTCTAAATAAATGCAATTAAGAAATGGTTACGATTTCTTTTCACGTATACACACACACACAACATATATATATATATATATATATATATATATATATATATATATATATATATATATATATATATAGAGAGAGAGAGAGAGAGAGAGAGAGAAAGAAATATGTTAATTCAGTAGGAAATCTGTAATATCTCCATACTTTATTCCTTCTAGTGCTTTCTCATCATCGTCGACATGGATGTTCGAAGAATGATGTTCCGACCTGAAGAGCATCCATGACGATCATGCAAAAAGTACTAGATTGAATAAAGTATGGATATATTACTGATTTCCTGTTGAATGAACAAAAAAATCTGTAAATATATATATATATATATATATATATATATATATATATATATATATATATATATATATATATATATACAGGGTTGAGCAAATCCCATAGCCCGACGTCCCGGACTATCCATTTTCGAAGTCGGACGAGTACAATTTTCCAAGTTGCTAGTCCGGGACAAGTGCTTTTTAAAAAAGTCGGGCAAGTCCTTATGTTCGTGTTTTAATCACTATATCTACCTTTATTTGGCCAATCATGCCCTCCGGGCGTACTGAATACTTGATTCTACCCCTCTTCATGTATACATTTACATCCTGTTACCGCTTGACTGCATATTGGGCTAAGCGACCAAATTATCGGCAAATGAAAACACGTCAAGCAAAAGAAAGCCAGTATGATCAATTAGCGGTGTTTTAAGCGGCTTTGTTGCATTGTGTTTACTTCAAGCCAGATCATCACGAGCGGCTCACTATGATTTTAATCCAGCGAATCAGTGTAATTAAATTAATGAAAGGTACCTTACCGACATCAGTGTTTGTTTCCTTTATGAACTGATTAAATGAAATCATGATTGTCATAAGCCCATCCACTGCTGAGTGTGAACAAGGATTTAGTTCAATGAACTTAATCAAGACTTCTTTAAGGAATTCCTTAAACTAAAAGAGTTTACAAATGCTAATGAACATTTCCGCAAATGGAGCCGAGCTTGAGGACTTTAACCCAGACACAGCTATCAACTGCTGGCTTAGTGCTGGTGCAGGTGGCAGACGTATGCATGGACATTTTTTCAAATCCATCAGCTAAAACATATATACATGAACCTGAAGAAGCCAAATGCATAACAACCAATGTTTTAGAAATGTTAAATTCTTTTAACAAATAATTATGTTGTATATTATTTCGTTTGTTTTTTCTTTGGATTAAGTACATACATCTCATCAAATCTCGGCTAGTGATTATTACCATTTTGGGACCAGTGAAAAGTAAGGTGGGACTAGCGAAGAGTAAGGTGGGACTAGTGAATTTTCTGAAACCACTTGTCCTGGACTAGTGGTTTAAAAAAAAGTGCTCAGCCCTGATATAAATATATATCTGTTTTTGTGTGTGCGTGTGTGTGTGTGTTTATGCCACTATGAGTATTTACTGGTCAGGTCAGGCTACGCCTGCTACCGTAACTAACAGCTACACCTGGCTCCCTCTGGAAAGTCCTCTCTGGTGGATCAGGCGGCCGAGCAGATATGCTCATCCCCCCGGCTGTGAAGGGAGATGACAAGAGCTGTGTGGACAGAACAGGGCATCAGCTCAGGTGCAGTAGAACCTGAAGACCATCCACTGAAACCGGACTCGTCTCCAGACGTACCCGCTCCCCCCCCCCCCCCCCGTTACCTTCAAGTCCTGTGTCCATGGGCGAGCGGCAAAGCAGCAGGTGTGTGGATACAATGGGATATGTAGCTGCAGACCTTCACACAGGCCGCTCAGGGCACAAGGGAGCTTTTCACTGGACTGAAGCAGCAGTGGAACTCATCAGCCCCCTGGGCGACTGAGCAGCCGTATTTAGGATCAGACTCCACACCTCCGTGGCATGACGAAGGGGTTAGAAAAGTTGCCCCAAACATAGCGTGCTTCACCTTAATCCTGGTTAGCATATCGCGGCTGACGGGGATCCTACCTTAGCGATAGAAAATCTAACAAGAAGACAAAGGTGACGCAAATCACCATCGGTCCCTGGAATGTGCGCATACTAATAGGCAGTACATCAGCATATATACCAGAGAGAAGAACAGCTCTAATTAGTAGCGAACAGGTCAGATTCAAAATCCAGATAGCAGCCATGACTGAAACTCGCCTAGCCGAGGAAGGACAAATCACCGAATTAGGAGTCGGCTACACCTTCTTCTGGAGTGTCCGAAGTAAAGAAGAGCGACGTGAAGCTGGAGTTGGGTTTGCCATAAAATCACAGCTAGTCGGCAAACTCACAAATCTCCCAAGGACTAATACAAATGAGACTCCCACTTCTGTAAAAAGACAGGCAACTATAATCAGCGCCTATGCATTCGCTATGACCAACCAGATGAAATCAATAACAAATTTTTATGAAGATCTGGAGTCTCTTATCGCAGAAAAACCGAAGGCAGACAAGCTCATCATCCTTGGTGACTGCAATGCTAGAGTGACACAGATCACCAGATATGGTCAGGTATCAATGTTAAAACTGGCTTTGGCAAATGCAACAACAACGGGTTCCTCCTACTGAGGAATTGCGCTGAACACGAGCTCTTAATCATCTTCCGCCTGCCAAATTGCAACAAGACGTCTTGGATGCACCCACGCTCCTAGTACTGGCATCTCATTGACTACGTCATCGTCAGGAAAAGAGACAAAGAGGATGTCCGAGCGACATTGGCCATGAGAAGGGCAGAATGCTGGACTGACCATAATCTCATAGTCTCCAAGCTCAATATCCAGATTCAGCATAGCAGACGACCACAAGACAAGAATGTGCCCAAAAAGCTCAATGTCCCCAAATTGAAACAGGAGAATGTGAAACAGGCATTTGTCTAAGAACTGTGCAGCCAACAAGAAACAATTGATGCGAACTCCCGAGAATGTCGAGGGAAACTGGGCATCATTCAGAGACTCTCTGTACTCATTTGCATCCAAAACTCTCGGTCTCACCACACGTAAATATCGAGACTGGTTTGATGAGAACGATGCTGCCGTACAGAGACTTCTACATGAGAAACATTCGTTATAGAAGGCTTGTTTAGAAGACAGCACTTTATTATCTAATAAGGCAGCCTTCAACAACATCAAGAGGACTGTCCAATGCAAACTCAGAGAGTTGCAATACTAATGGCTGAGCAACAAGGCGGATGATATTCAGTCCTAGGTAGACAGGAATGACATGAAGAATTTCTATGGGTCACAGTCATCAGAAACATCTCTAATACTGAGTGCTGACAGCACCACACTGCTCGCTGACAAAGAAAAGACATTACAAAGATGGGCAGAACACATCAAGAACATTCTCAATCAACAATCATCTGTCAGTGAGAAGGCAACTGATCGACTGCCCTAAATGGAACTCAACATATCACTTGCTGACCCTCCAACGCTGACTGAACCTGAGAAAGCAATTGACCTGCTTTCAAATGGCAAAGCACCTGGATCAGATGTTATACCAGCAGAAGTCTACAAAGCTGGAGGTTAGCACATGACACAGAAAGTGACTGAAATCTTCCAGTCGATGTGGATTCAAGGAACTATAAACCAGGTACTATGATACATCCATTGTCCACTTGTACAAGCGGAAAGGCAACATACAATCCTCCGAGAACTATCGAGTAATCTCCTTGCTGGCAAAAGTATTGTGCATCACATCAACCAGGAGCTCCTGCCTGAGAGTCAATGTGGCTTCAGGAAAGGACGATGGACCACATACATTGTGTTTGCGGGTCGTCAACTCAAGAAGATGTGCCAGGAACCGAACTCCAACCTGTACACGACATTCGTCAACGTGATAAAAGCCTTTGACACTAACAGTCGTTGCCACATCTGGAAGATCACGGAAAAATTTGGTTACCCAGAGAAATTCGTCTTAATGGTTCGGCAATTCTATAATGGCATGCTCGCTCGTGTCGCGGACTACGGTGAGTCATCTGAAAAATTCATAGTCACCAATGGTGTCAAGAAAGGCTGTGTGTTGGCCCTAACCCTCTTCAGTATGGTGATCTCTCCCATGCTCACAGCTGCCGTCCGTGACTATGACACTGGTATCGACATCAGATACCGGAGTGATGGAAAAAAATCTTCAATCTGATTAGAATACGGGGGAAGACGAGGTTACATGAAGTGACCGTTCGTGATCTCCTATTTGCTGACGACTGTTCCCTGAATGCAAGATCTGAGTCTGACATGCAGCAGCGTATGGACCATGTCTCTTCAGCTTGTGACAGTTTCGGTCTCACAATCAGTATCATGAAGACAGAGGTGATGCAACAACCTGTATCAGAAAAGTCTTACGTAGAGCCTACCATCACAATAAATGGTCTAACCCTCCCGGTAGTGGGCACGTTCACCTATTTCGGCAGTACACTGTCACGTGCGGTCCACATCGATGACGAAACAAACACTAGAATTGTTAAAGCAAGTGTGGCCTTTGGCAGAAAACCCACATATGTGTGGGAGCGTAGAGGCATCTGTCTGCAAATTAAACTGAAGGTAAACAAAGCCATTGTGTTGCCGACCCTGCTGTATTCGTGCGAACCCTGGACGGTGAACAGACGACATGCCACGAAGCTGAACCATTTTCACATGGGTTGAATGAGGAAACTGATGAGGATAAGACTGCAGGACAGGGTCACATATACTGAGGTTCTCACCACAGTCTGCTGATGAAATCGCAGATGAGATGAGCAGGCCACGTCACTAGAATGTCAGAAGAGCGACTACCAAGAAAGGTCTTCTACAGAGAGAGGGCAAGCGATCTCAGGGTGGTCAGTAGAAACGCTTCAACATTGACCCTGAGGCAGGAGCAGTCTCATCCATACTGGAGCTACAGACTTTGAACTGAGGAGAATTGCAGAAGCAGTGCAGAAGCGCGAGCAGCGTAAATCTCAGAACTGCAGCACGTCATCTATTGGTCAAGCAACCACAAGCGACATCTCCTGCCCAGTGGGCCACATACAGTTCAGAGCATAAATTGGCCTTATCAGCTACTCATGTACTCAAAGAAACCAAACGAGTTAATGATGTCATGGTCGTCTTCAAACTCGAAGGACGAACAACATTTACACTAAATTTTTTCATATGTCGAAGTATGTAGATTTCTTTGTAGTGTTGTAAATTTTAACCGGGTTGACGTATTTTTGCCATCATATTACAAGGTTGCAGATTGGAGCAATGAGGATAGTCTTAATTAATGATGGAGGCCGCCAATTATTAATCGAAAAAGTACATAGAAAGTAATGCAACTTTATACGCAGCAATACAAAAATGGTGCGTTATTTAATTTGGGATTTCATGACTTTGCTCATGTTAAATTTTCCGTATGTATTTTGTTTTCGCACATAATATGGTGATATGGAATATGATATGCAGGTAAATAGTGGTGCATTGTAAATCAACTTGCAGCATGATAGACAAATATATTTTTAAAAAATGAGTGTGGAAAAGGATACTTCATAACTTGCATATTTGTCCTTCGTCAATGTATCTATTACAAATAATACTTTAACATATAAAAGTAGCACGCTTAAAGTCATTTGCAAAATAGGAAAATAAAGAAACATAAATCTGGATCATTAAGTTTAAAACATAAATCTGGATCATTAAGTTTAAAACGAGTGGTCTTAGGACTGCTCGTATCCTACCCTCTTAAAAAATTTCATTTGTTCTAGAAACATGTCTCGTTTTATTCTTCTTTAGAGGCTTTATATATCAGCCAAATATATCTTTAATCTCGAACGTCATAAATTGTGTTCCTTCAATACGTGTAATGTAAGTTTGCACCGTTTGCCCCATGTATTGCGTTAATGTCACGACAGTCAATTTTAACTGATGTATTCATTTTTTTCTTGGATTATTTGCAGCAGGTCAAAAAGTCAGTGATTCACGCAAGCGCATTCGAATATAATTACATGGAATCTGAACAAAGTTATCATGGGAAAAGTAGTTACAAAGCATACAGAGGCAACGACTCCTTAAAAGTCCCATAATGACGCAATTAATATATATATATATATATATATATATATATATATATATATATATATATATATATATATCGAGAGAGAAAGAGATTTTGATATTAGTTTACATTTATATTCATCAAACATCTAGTGGCAGTTTCACTTTGCTATGCTTTGAAATTTTACACTTAGTTCCCAAGTAACAGCCGCCATTGCTATTGCTGCATGTCTGATTTGAGCAGTGTATTGACAAGTACGGCAAGAAATTCCGCCACCGTACTCCGAAACAACATTGACTTATGGCTCTCTTCTGAAACAACCGTATCATCTAAGTCCATTTATCTCTGTCTTTATTTTCTTCTTGTTTCTATTCTTTTTTTTTTCTTTTAATGTTTAGTGCAGAGATCTCGGATCAAAACACCAAAGGGTGTATATTGTATTGTATCGTGAAAGCCTAGCATTAGAACCCACGTGAGTCTTCTACAATAATGATAAAATATATTTCGACAACTACTCAGTGTTACACAAGATACCTCGCATCCTCTCAACTTATGAACGCAATTGTATCGCAGAATAATATGTTCTGTATTAAAGTTGCTCAACTCCAAATGGTGAGTAAGGCGTTTTGAATAGATAATGGATACGCATACTTATTTAGAGAGTATTGGAAATTGTATAATATAAGAAAACTGTTTGGGTGTAAGTTTTTTTTTGTCAGCTGTGATGCAATTGTAAAGAGGTCCTTAATGTTCGCAAAGAATGTCATATATCAGGGTTCGGTAAATGTTCCCATCGAACAGAGATCCCATTGTACAAGGCATTATCAAGTACGAGTCGATCGATCCCAGTATCGTACTATAATGAGCAAATATATATTATAAACAAACTAATTAGCACAGTGAGAAAAGAAAAGAGTATTCAATACACCCAAGGGAGGAAGCTCTTCAGAACTCAACCGTCAGTAACAGGGTAAAGTAGCAAGTTCACCAAATGGAAAGTCTATTTGCTCTTCGTCATTAAGTATCCAACGAAAAAGCCCTTCTACAAACATGCAGTGAAAAGACTCTGAGTTCGATAGCGTACACAATATTACCTGAAAAATTTCAATACGCAACAAACTGAAGCCAAGTATGAAGTTATTTCCTATCTTTTTAGTAAGGCGTTGATCAAGAAAGTGTGAAACGTTTGGTAAATAAATCAAACCCAGTCTGTACAATATATTGAAATAAAAACCATGTTTACGTATGTTTGTTCTTTGATTCATGTATGCTTTTATAGGTAGTAAGCTTTGACGGTGGTTTATGGTAACTGCCCACATATAGGCGGAACTGGTCTCCTGGAACTGTGTGTGGTATCCACAGTCCAAACAGTGCATGACAGTGAGAAAAACTACAAGTGACAACTCTCACTGTCTCTGTTTACATTTTGACTGTCTATTAGTACTAACAAACTTGGAATACACCAGTTTGTCAGAACGCAATTAGCACACTATAATATTAGTAGTGGTTTCAGGTAACCAATTATAAATTAAATGAATACGAGAATACATATTTATGTGTTATTGTAGGGCGGTGTGTGTGTGTGTGGGGGGGGGGGTGTCACTGGGCTAAAAGTGCTAAAGGCAAAGTCTCTGTTTATCTTTTAATCTATTGTACTATTTTTGAAGCTATTAAGATTTACATGGAGTACTTTTAATTATTATGAGACCGTATACAAAATAATAATGTTACATAGGTTTTAGAAATGAACAGAAAATTCATTTTCACTGCCAATTTCTTCATAACGTTGGCTGTTAGCGAATCCAGGAATAATAAAACTAGAAAACACAGGACCCCGATAAGAGATCGGAAGCGAAGATGTCGGCATTAAGAAATGTGATAAGAGAATGACAAATAAATAAACAATGAGTGATGGGTAAGAGATTGCGTGTGTGTGTTGGTGTGTTGGTGTGTCTGTGTGTTTGTGTCGGGGGGGGGGGAGATGATGCTAGATGCGTCCGTCTAAACCAACTAGAAAATGGGTAAAGCTTTGTTTCTACACGTGTTCGTCTGTGATTTAACGTACTCACCGCTCTCTTATAACACTTATATCATCGCAGGAATTGAGGTAATCAGATACAATGAGATGCTGATGTTAGATACTGTCCAAGTTCTCAGATTCTGCATCATCACAAAAGTACTATATTACGATGGAACTGACTTTTGTAATCATGTATTACTTACTATAAGCCGCAATGTCGTAAATAAGCTCTAACATTTATGAGGTTTACTAGGTTTATTTTCTCTATGTCTGACATAAACCCTACTATCTTACCTTTCAAAGTAACGATCTTGACAACCTGTCCAAGAACACCCTGTTCACATAAATCGAATCATTTGAAATTAAGCTGGCCTCAAAAGCAAGCTTAACGAAAAAAAATCATACAATACCTTCAACATTTATTTCTCTCAAATATAAAGCAAACATCGAAAATAAGTATTTATTCATTAAATATCTTGTTTACCTGTTAATTTATTTTTTTTTTTTTGGGGGGGGTCGTTGTTTTTTTTTTTTTTTAGAAAAGAAACATATATTAACAAGTATATGTGAAAATCTAATGATAAAATTACGTATCACTTCAATAAAATATACATATTCATCATCATTGCTGAAATTAATGATATAAATTCAAAAATTCTTTCAAATTCTTGTTCTGTGACTGTGCATCAAAAGTTTTATTATCAAGAAACACTTTCCTTACCGATATTTTAATCTGGAAAATAAGTCTACCTAAATAGTATAAAAAGCCGATTTTTGAAAAAATTATTCATATTTTCATATATTTAGGGCATATGAATTTGAATGAGACCCAGTTTTACTATCGATAACCGATGTTATACTATAAATGACCTTTGTTGAGGTGAATATGTATAGGTTATTAACTAAGTATTGAAAAATATTGGACCCGAGGTCATGTGGAGGAAAATGCCCGAGCTTGCAAGGGCATTCTACGCCACATGAAAGAGGCCCAATATTTTTTCAATACCCAGTCAATAACCATCTTATTATATACTTCAAAACAAGCATATTAATCATTCTGTTATATTATAGGAATAACACAATTGAGAAAGAAAAAAAATATTTCAAATTTTTATTGAACATTTTACACATCTTTCAATTAATAAATGAAACCTGAACACTGCGCAGTAATATACCCTACTTTACTGCTATGGCGGTGCGTGCGTACATGGGGTGATTCTCAATCAACACTGAACGAAACAAAGTTTGTTGAAAAGGATGGAATGCCATGTAGCCAAAGGAACACAACGAAATATTACTATTAGGAAAAATCACGCAATACGTGAATGAAAATTGAAGATATCATTATGAAAAGATGAGCCAAAATTCAGTCTAATGGTACAGTAAAAAAAAAAAGAAAGATACAGATCCATTGTGGAATCGCTTGTGTTTAATTAAATTCCGATTGAAGGATAAAACAACCATTCAGAGTGGATACGAGTGCACTGTTTACATAAAAGGAGTAAAAGGGAAGTTGTTGACTAATACACATTGTAGCATTGTATCAAAGGTCAGTTTGACTCTCTCTCTCTCTCTCTCTCTCTCTCTCTTGCACTAACTAAACTGGTGTCAGGTAAAAAAAAAGTTAGTCTTTGTCGGCATCTGGTGGCCATCAGATTTATGACGTGGTCAGCGTTCCATGTTTCCATTCCCATTTTTATTTAGCCGTAGCCAGAAGTAGTTCATCGAATGCGAACACGTGTTTACCATATAAGGAAGCGTCAATATTTTTAATTATTCAACAACGTTAAACTAATTGGATTATTTATGAAGTATATAATAAGATAAATTATCGCAAATCATGTGACGTCGTATCATCCAAGGAAAAAACATCTCTTAGATGGATCATGTTAGAATTATAAATATGGCTACTTGCAATCACTAATATTTTTGTTCGCGACGACTCGTTTTCGCAAACTTACATGTGAGAACTTATTAGTGACTATATGAATTCTCGACAGACATGCATAACACTACTCGTACCTTTCAAGAGTCTTATTGCAGGTCTAATCTCGAGCAATCGGAATTTTTATCGCAGACTCATCGCAAAATGTACGCAAAGATTAATCTCATGCGGAACAATTCATTGGCACTACATTCAGTTGATAAACCCAGAACATTATGCTCGCTTATTGCGTCGAAAGTACTAAGACCTAAGCAATGTATAAAACATTTATCATCGGATTGCGAAAAGGAGGATAGGAGAGAAAGCTTCCATCGCCATTTGTTTGCCTGCATGGCCAGAGAAAAGTACCGTATTTTAAGAATTTTTGGCGTTGGGACATTTTTACGAATTGGATAATTGGAGGCGTGGTTTATTTAGGAGCGGCTTTTCTCAGACAGTCGTTGAAACATATTGACGCACCGGAGAGTAGTTCACATAATCCGGACAATAGTACACGTAATTCGGACAATAGTACACATAATCCGGACAGTAGTACACATAATTCAGACAGTAGTACACATAATTCAGACAGTAGTACACATAATCCGGACAATAGTACACGTAATTCGGACAATAGTACACATAATCCGGACAGTAGTACACATAATTCAGACAGCAGTACACGTAATGCTCTTCTCTCATACTGAATACTTGGTTAATTACAGAGTTTATCATCATCTTTCTCGTAGACTTCTCATCATAACTTTTTTTAATTATCATTCTAATTTAATCATCGATTAAGATCAATTACTGAATTAGCAGAAAAGCTGCTTTGATATTCGTGTATAAGAATCTTGGTATACGTTTCAAATAAGAATTAAAATTAAAGAATGTTAAGTAAAATACATTTGAGCGTTCATGTAAAAGAAATTTCGGACATTTTTAATTTTGGGAAGTTTATCCATCCGCTAAAAATAGCCTGTCTCAAAAAGACGCGATATCAGTTAATAATTTTCTGAGGAAAGAATTGTATGGATAGCGTTGATTATAATGGTTTAAGAAACATTAGTATTTCCGTTACTCTGACTAATACTAAAATACTCAAAATAATACATTTATTACGAGGTTATATACTTTTGTGCGTTGATGGTAAAGAAATGATTTTGGTGCCGACTTGATAGATTTTTTTTAGTGAGAAAATATTATTTATAACCAACAAATACATTTGAGGATATACTTTTTTCCTAATAGGATAAAAAGTCGATGGGTTAAGTATCGACATAAGTACTAATATGAGCAATATTAATAACACAAATTAAAACTTAACGCAGGAAAAAAAGCAGAACACTACAGGCAAAGAAAAAAAAAATAATAATAATAAAAACAAAAAAGACGCACAGTAAAAATAACCTGGAATAAAATAAATAAATATAAAATTCTATAAATAACACTGGATTCGTAATTTCTATTCTATGGCAATTTTCCAGACAATATCACCAACAAAACAAATACACAGAAACTGAAAGAAATCTGCATGAAATCGTTCTTTGTATTCAGCTACGTGTCTTATCGCAAGCAGGACCTCAATATTCCACCAGGATATCGACCAAGCGTAAGCCGAACATTTCGGCACAGTTACATACATGGGGGCTATTAAAAATGTATGGTGCACGGAGAAACGCCTTGATAATGCCTGGCTTTTATTGGCTTCATAATATTTCCATAGGATTTTGTGTGAATGTACATATTATTTGCGTGAAATCACAGTTGTTTTTCTAATTTCCCTGAGCCATGGGTAAGAAGTGTGTCTGTTTGAAGTGTTTCGAGGTTAGAAGTCCAGATTCAAGATTTCAAATGAAGAGATACTATAGGCGGTCATTCTGTGTAAAATTAATTAAATTCATACAAAGCTAGATCATTGATAACGATTTTGACAAAGATAGGATGATGATTGAAATTTGTTATAACTTGAAAATAAAAAATGTATTGTTGGCTACCTTCTATTACTCTGAGTCTAACTTTGCATGGTGGCGTTACCAGTGTGCTGCGTTGAATCACGTTTTCCAATGCAATATTTAGCGGTTCAGGAGCATTCTACTAAAAATCACAGTTGGTGTTCCTTGTTATTATTGCTGGAGCATAGGGGATGTGCAGTTGGTGTTCCTTATTAATATTGCTGTGGCATGGCGGAAGTTCAGTTGGTGTTTCTTGGTAATATTGCTGGAGCATGGGGGAAGTTCAGTTTGGAGATTCAAACTCTTTAAAAGAGTTTTCCCGCTATCATCTTCGGGTATGAAACCGTAAAATTATCTTTGTATGTATATGTTCTACGATTTACACACACACAAACACACGCACACACACATGTTGTGTTTCCCCCTATGCTAACACTTGAAAGACATTACAAGCGGTTTGGTAAATGCACTGTTGTGGAGCGGGTATGTCCAATGTGGTGCAGTACTGTTGTGGAGCGGGTATGTCCAATGTGGAGCGGGACTGTTATGGAGCGGGTATGTCCAATGTGGTGCAGGACTGTTGTGGAGCGCGTATGTCCAATGTGGTGCAGGACTGTTGTGGAGTGCGTATGTCCAATGTGGAGCAGGACTGTTGTGGAGTGCGTATGTCCAATGTGGTGCAGGACTGTTGTGGAGTGGGAATGTTCAATATGGTGCAAGGCACTAAAAGAGCATTGATAAACCAAAATTATTTTGAAATTGAAAAAGCGATATTGACGACGTCACAAAATTACAAGTTTCAAACAATCAGACACCGGCTTGATTGCGTAAAAATGGTGTTGTACCACCTACAAGTATACAATAGTTATACTTTAATTTCTTCTGCAAATATGCCAGCCTGGAAGTTCGAAATTTTCAAAGCATGAGTGTAAGCTGAAAAGACTCTTTCGTCAAAAACTAAATGATTATCTTTCATTCGTTTTAGTCACTTGGCATCGGTTGAGAATACCTGTCATTCTCAGATATTTTGATAACATTATTGCGGTTTGGGATTGTGTCATTGGCAATAATGTCGTATATAAGTTCATTAGATGCTGCCTCTGCTTTCAATTATAACCGGACATGACTAAGCGGTTACGGAAAATATCAAACACTCCGCCTGCATATTGTAAGCAAGATAAAAAAAAGCAACACCACCATCACACCACCACCAACAACAACAAAATAAATAGCACAAAAAAATGTAAGTCATGCTGAATCGTTATTGCCGCTCCGAGCCGGACTTAACTTGTATATCCGCCTTATAAAGATGGTCTTTAAAAAAAAAAAAAAAAAAAAAAAAAAATGCCTCACGCGGAAGTCCTATGACCCAAAAAACTTAGTGCAGGATGTAAGTGTAACCGAACTGCTTCCTTGACAAAGTTTCTTCAGTTTTAAACTTTAAAAATTTATTATTGTATTATTTATATGCGAATTTTTAATACAGATAGTCGTATACAGAGATTTTAGGAGAGAAATATTTACCATTGATATCAGTTTTGATGGCAACTATTTTTGTACGACTTACCTTTATGTAGGGAGCAAAGGGTTATTGGTGTGGTAATCTAACTTCATTCAAAACAGATTTGATTATAACAAACCATGTAGTTTTCTTTCTCTAAATCAACTCTTTCATCGGATTCCCAGCGATCTTTCATCGGCTACCATACGTGTTTTCCTTACAATTTTGTATCTCGCGTTTAATACTTAAGGCTGATTAACCGTCGTTCACAAGTCACGCTTCATACGGGTCTTTCCTTTCCATATTAGGCTTTGTTTACTTCTGGCTGCCATAGACAGTTAATTGAGAAATATGTTCGCTTTAAGTAAAAGTGTTTAATGGAGAAAATGATGATCAAATAGGAAATATATCACAACATGTTTGCCACTTTGCCTAGAGATACAAAGGAGTCTATAATTTGACAGGAAGATCTTACGACATTCAGTGCATGAAACAGAAGGACAAATATATAGTCACTTAATCGGACATAAGCTCGTTACTGAAGAAAATGTGCCAGAATCAAGAACCTTTCTGAGCAGTGTTTACTAGCATTTAGGTTATATAAGTAAAATTATAATCGACATTCATCACACAATAAAATACAAACTGTCTCAGTTATGGCTGGTTCGAGAATCAGGCCGTGTCCCTTATCAGAACATCAAGAAAAAAAAGAAATTAAATTTTTTATTTGTTACAACCTTGAATCGGTAATATACCTTTAAAATTTGTTTCACGCCTTTTAATTATATGATCTTAAAATATATACTTTCGTACAAAGCGTTGAGGTTCTTGATTTATTCGTTACAAGGACAGCTTGCATGCAGTACAACATAATATAGGTCAAGCAGCCATTATTGCTTCCTATTGTTGCTCCCAAGAGAAATATCACTATATTTACTTTAATTATTGCTGCAGACATATTGGTCGTTGCAGAATATTACCAGTAATAATTACAAAGTAGCAGCAAAGCCTAAATAAAACATAATATGTCTTGTGTGGAAGAGCCAAAGAAGTCATATATCATATCAGAAAAGAGAAAAAATTATAGGAAAAGATGATGCTGCAACTTCGCTGAGCGCTGGTCAGTTACAAGGCATTAACCATGCAAAAGAGACCATTAAGTACAAACTATCTGGAATAGCAGTAAGACTAAGATTTTAAAGAGTGTGTGAGAGAGAGGTGGGGAGGTGAGAAAGTGGGGAGATGGAGTGGTGGGTCAGGGTTCCGAAAAAGTATGCACCTATGCGTCAATCGATTTGATGAACACGAGCTTCTTGTTTGATTTGGTTTGCTTTGGTGTTTAACGGCACAGCAACACAAGTTGATTATTTAGAGTCGAAGCAATTGGTGTAAAGTTCCTTGACCCAGGACACTCCACGGTAGCCGGACCAGGCTGATTTGATGGTAGGATTCGAACCCGTACCCATTCAGTAGCGAGTCCGGCACGTTAACCACCAAGCCACCGAATATGAGCGCTAGTTTAAGACATAAGACACGTTAAAACAATAAAGCGTTAGAAGAGGTGATCAAAGTAGAATAAAACATGTTCATCTAATGACGTTTTGTGAAGGAAAAAAAAGAAGAAGATGTCATTATGTATTTTCCTAAGTCTGAGAAATCATGGAACCGCATACTGTGCAGTTCTTGTCCAATTTTCTCGCTGTAGAAGGGGATGAAAGCAGAACTCAAGAAATCACTCATCATGTCGCAAGATGGAGTACCTCAGATGCCAAATAAATTCTTCATGTGCATGGGTTTTGAATTCATCGTTTTTCCAATGATCGATTGCTCAGTTTGACAAATTGTTAACGCTGTCATAGTTATGATGCTTCTAACACCCATCCTGACTAAAGAATCATCATTCCTCACTTTTCCGTTGCCAAAGAGCCAGAAAAAAATTCAAGACTGAAGTGACTGTGATGATCTTGTTCAGACTGTTTTGACACTTCCATTTCTCTCCTTTGATAACTAATAAGTCTTTCGGCCTTTTGAATCACTGCCTTCTCTTTTTTATCCATTCTTCTTGTTTGTCGGCGACTAATGGTTAGGATTAGTGGCAGGTCTTCTGACACGAAGAGATTGTCTAGACGGATAGGCACATCGATGCAAATGGCCAAGTTATCCTTTCTCCTTTTTCGTGCTAAAGCACACGTCAATATTTTAAAAATTGGCTTTCCAAGATTTTTTTCTCCGAGAAAGTTAAGCTACTAATTAAAAATTAGATATACCTTCCTACAAAAATTGCCCTGTTCTTCCATTAAATTTTCTGGTCTACGCGAAAGTGTTAAGAAACAGTTGAATAAACCCCGAAAATCAGACAAGTAAAAATAAATGGGAGAAATTAACGATTGTGAAATCTCTTATTCTTTGGACTTTTTTATTTTTTATTTTGTCATCGTCATGTTCTCGGTGCTTATGATGTAGCTAAGATTCCTTAAAGACGGTTAATGGTTTTGATTTTTAAATTTAGGATTATTGTTTCTCCAAAAATCTATGCAGTGATGAATCTTAGCGCATTTAAGTGCACTTTCAAGGCCTTACAGTTTTTTTTAGTACCGTAAATAAAGTACAATTATGTTTAAATACAAAAGAGTAAAATAAATGTTGATTCATTATCAGCGCGATGACAAACTTCGAGAAAAATTAAGACTTCTTTCCAAGGCATAATTGTTCAGTGCGAGAAACGGGAATAACATCTGACTGGGCATAGGTCAGTATTGAGCAGTATATGTAAGAGTTGCATGTGTAACACCAGAAACACGGTTAAATCTGGGTATACACAAACTGAATTTAATTAAAAGAATGGAACGAAAAGGAAACAAATATCAGCACAACGCCAAAAGTGCTTATGAAAGAAGTTAAATCAAGAATTCTGTTTGAAATAATCTCCTAAGTATACAGACTTTATAAGTTCCATTTGTGTAGCCGGGAAAATTCATTGGGTTCGATCGAAATCCCTTAATTTCTCTCATAGTTGAAGACATTCAGGCAGAAAATTTGAATGTCTACGGAGATAAAGGCGTGAAACATTAATTTCAACCTTCGTCTAAATTATTAGCCGTAAGATTGTCAATTTTTGCATGGGAAATTGTATTCATAGATGAGGAGTAGGCCTTTCTACATATCAACACTAAAATCCCACACCTTTTTAAATATTTCAGTTCACATTCCGAAAGTGCCGCACCCTTGTCATAATATTTTGTCTACTCCTTGATGGAGTAGCACATCCCCCTATCTTCTCCAGGCTACATCACTGGGGAACATCATCTACTAGTGCCTCGGAATATCTTAAAATTAATAAACAAATATTTGATGATCTAGTTGACCATCAAGCCCTGGAATTTCTGTCTGTTAACTTTTTCAATATGATGAAGCTATTTTAAAATAAATAAATAAATAAATAAAATAATAATAATAATAATAATAATAATAATAATAATAATAATAGTAAAATTAATATTAATAACAAATTTCGAATAGTTAACAAATTAAATACTTTGGTTCGGTTTCATCGGCTAATACATACGGTCAATCCAGTCGTGATGTGTATATTATTATTCAAATGCTTACCCTAGCATATGCCCCAATTCGCCTGAAATAAAGACAAGACCAGATTATGACAGATGTACAAGCTATGGATTAAGAATATATATACTCAGAATGCAAAAATTTAGACATTTTAGACGCAATAGCTTTTTTTTGAATTCAAGGTACTTACGCTTTAAAACCTGAAATTTATCTTTTTAATTTTTGTACGGCATTATTTGAAGTAATTTGCATGTCAATAGCTACAAAATGACCGAACAGATCCCGAGCTCAGGAGTCTAAAAGTTACTTCACAAAATCCACTCCATATTATTACCGTCATAACTCGTTTATAAGTTGAGTCAAACTGTACAGACCGAGATCTGCCATAGTATGATGCACCAGCAGATCTACGTCTGTACAGACCGAGATCTGCCATAGTATGATGCACCAGCAGATCTACGTCTGTACAGACCGAGATCTACCATAGTATGATGCACCAGCAGATCTACGTCTGTACAGACCGAGATCTACCATAGTATGATGCACCAGCAGATCTACGTCTGTGCAGTTTGTCGTAGTAATCAGTGTAACAAACAACATATACCCTGATCTACAGGCGCTTTATGCGACGGCAGATCAGGGTATATTTTGTTTGCAGTTGGACTCGACTTATAATCGAGTACAAACGGTATACAGTGTAAGAAAGGTATTAAATATAACGTTGATGTAGCTATTCATATGAAATGGGACGGATGTACATGTATATTAGGTATTAAATATAACGTTGATGTAGCTATTCATATGAAATGGGACGGATGTACATGTATATTAGGTATTAAATATAACGTTGATGTAGCTATTCATATGAAATGGGACGGATGTACATGTATATTAGGTAATATCTTTATATTTTTTGTATGATCCGAACTTGAACACTATATCAATGTATAATGTGTATTGTTATTTTTATCTGTTTATTAACTATGTATGACTTTATACATGCTTTTATACATGTTGTATGATTTTATACATGTTTTATAATAAAACTGGCCAGATGTTCAGACCATGAGTTAACCACGCGGATTGACACAAGCTTTACACCACATACGTTATTATGTACGAATTCATACAGAATCCGGTTTGAGAGTAGACAGCCTTCTATTTGAATTTTGGATAATCAACGATTTACTAATAGCTGGTGCTAGGTTGGTGTAGTGTGGGATTTTGTACAAATTATTAGCTTGTGTGATGTTCAATATATTGTAATAAATAAAAACTGAAAGTGTGACCTCCATTTTTGATTTGTTTGGATGGGAGTCGTTGCCAAAACTAAGAACAAGGGCAAAGACAAGAACAATTTCATAAACTGTCAGCAACTAGATATATCTGCTGGTTGTCAGAAACTGTCAACAACTAGATATATCTGCTGGTTGTCAGAAACTGTCAACAACTAGATATATCTGATGGTTGTCAGAAACTGTCAGCAACTAGATATATCTGCTGGTTCTGACATTTAATTTCGAAAATCTTTTCCATAAAAATATAATTTCCTGCAGTGCAAAATTGCAGTATTAAACTTTTATTTGAATTCAAACAATTACAGCTCAGATATCATCCGCTGACTCATTTACCGACATGAACTTATCTTTAAAAACAACAACAAGAAAAAATAACAGTAATATGAACAGTCGAAAACATTTTAAAACATTTAAAATATGTATATAAACTCAGAGTTAGAATGGTTTTATTTTTATCGATAAATATTATTCACTTTATGTTTGTAGACCACTGATATTTAATTTCATTAGGATATGTACTCGATGCAATTGTGATACATTCCACTGCATACTTCTTGAAATATCTGGAATTTGCCAGAGAAAAAAGAAACAAAACAACAACAACAACAAATAAAAAAAAATTACCCGTCCCAACCCCCAACCCCCCAAAAAACAAAGTGTTAATGAGACATAAAAGTTATGATTGTATGGAGATTGTCATTGAACATCTGTTTGCAACTAATGTAAAAGGAGAATGTTTCTATGTTAGGCGTACTGGCATGAATACTTATTTGCACTCATTCTATGGTAGTGGTACTTTTAAAATAGCAATTTTACCAAAATAAATATTTACTAATTGATTTACATTAAGTGCCGGTAAAGCCATAATTTCCGTTCGAGATTTAATTGCTAATACATGGTAAAGCTGTAAAATTCATTGTGAATCTTTGCGGTATGTAAAAGTTGCATTGCGTTATGCTTTATACATATAGATGTCTGTCAATTTAGTCTGCTTCCCAGTTTATGTTTCATTGATCTTATAAAATACATGCACCTCAACAAAAGATTAGCAGCTACTACTCTGCAAGGGCCTAAGCTATCTGAATGATAATGAGGCATGACTGTTCAGCCAGACCTCGCACGCTGTCTGTAATTTGCTCCCTGCGAGATCATACAGAGATATTTATGTTTTTGTAATTAGACCCGCAAAAATGATAGACTGTCATCAGCAGCTTCAAAGAAGATGCACGATTATGTAAGGATGCATATGTAATACGAATCAATATATGTTGGGAAAATTATCGCTTGCAAAGGTCGTACGTTTTTACCAAGCATATTTATTTTCCTTTCAACTGCGTCTCGCACTTTTTTGTCACTCAGCAACAATTAAATACGGAAAAATGTAGGAACATGTTCTCGGAACCCAATGTCTCACCTGCTTGCAAGTATAACCACTGTTTCTGAGATACCATTAACAGTCTAGTATGATCAGTCACGGAGTAAATTGTTAAGCTAGGGGTATGGATAAGTTATTCCACAGTATTTCCATTATTATTAGCAAAGGCATCATGAATGTATGTCCGCCTATTGCAGGCCTTGTGGAACGTCCGTTTTGTACAGAAGAAAAAAAAGTTTATGCCAGTTAGGTTCGAGATTATGTCCAAGGCCACGGTTGTTATGGATGGCTATCCAGCTAGGACTAACTCTGCATTGACACATGCTTGCTGATCGGCAGTTTTCAAAGTAAGTAATTTTGCGGAAAAACGGTCCCGTCATGGTCCACTTCTCTATTGACTTTTTTTACTTATTTGGGTCACGTTCATAAGCCTTTACTACTTTCATTTCCACGATTTCATTTAGTATTGATCTGTAATGGGGTTTCAAATGGAAAGTTTTACTGATTTTGACTCACCGGGTTAATGGGTGTAAAATAAACGTGTAAAGCAACCCGAGGAAATGTTTGTCATACAAATATTTTATTTACACAGTCCTACGAACATTAAAACACATACATGTTGATGACTGCATTGTAATGTATTGCAGTGGGTGGATTTTCATCCGACGTGACGCACGTAGACTTTACTCAGTACTATTTATTTAATGCTACCCGACTTTCAAAAACTTTACCGAAAACCTTAACATTGATGGCGCTGCCGCCGTCGCCGCCAGAAAAGTGACTACAAAAACTCACCATACTTATGCAGGTATTACAAAAAGACCTGAATAACTAAATAACACTATAAAAATAAAGAACCCTTTGATTGTCGCGACCTTGAAGTACTAATGCAGGGGCGGGTCCAGGAATATCGTTTAGGAGTTGCGTAATCAACTAAGTAAGCGGGTGTCCAGGGACGAAGACCAGGAAGCTCCTGCATTTTAAGCGCTTCCAGGGCATAATTTTAACCATCTAACTGTAAAGAAAACTTACTCTAGGAATAGTTCTGGTTGTTTCGCTCTCATTTTAGTGTATGTATGTGTGTATGCGGGTCTATACCCTCTCCCGATCCGCACCTGACATGTTCCATTTTATGGTAGGTGACTCAGAACCAGCTAAAAGAACAGCAAGTAAATGTGTATATAAACAAAAATTTTAAAATAATTAAATATATATTAAAAAACATGTAATCAAAATAGTCTTGTTATTTTTTTTTCTTGCTTGTGATACCTGCTGTATGGGACACAACATTAGCCCATGTGACAATGCATGACCAGGTACGGTATGATGACTCAGACAAAAAGTGTTGGAAACGACACGAGCTAGAATACTACTTTGAAGTTTAAAAAGTTTACAATCAGGGAAAATATCACGAGCTTAAATACATGTACATCGTTAGCATAACATAACTTTATTTTGTTTATATCACTATTATGAATTATATTTTCCTATAGCCGCTCATTTAAGATTGTCACCTTTCTTACATCGCCCGGCTTTATAGTAGCAAATACTGATTATTTCTCTCTTTCTCTCTCTCTCTCTCTCTCTCTCTCTCTCTCTCTCTCTCTCTATATATATATATATATATATATATATATATATATATATATATATATATATATATAATTGGAAAAGTAGACTATATGAAATTTAAGTTGAAACCTATTCAAACGAAGGGAGCTGATAGTACGATAAAATCTTGTTGATGAGCAATATCATCTTCATCAAATACTGATCTGACTTTGATACCTTCTTTGATGATAATGTTTGGGTGTGTAAAAGTTTTCATGAGTCTGTTTTTCAGATAAATGTACCATGGCTATACGGGGGTGTTTCTTTTTAACTTCCGAAATCATCGCGCAAAGTAATCTCAAATGTTGTGGACATTATTAAGGGGGATATAACTGAAGGACCTAAAGTGTCTATATTAAGAGAGTTATTTCCCCTATCAAATACTACAGTGAAGGAGGCACGAGACAGTGGGTGCACATGACACTTTTATATACAAATCTGATGCTGAAATATCCTGCCGATTGAAAAATGCCTTGAAATATAGAGTACATCAGTAAGACCAAAAAGGTTCATATTTAAATAGAGTACATCAGTAAGACCAAAAAGGTCCATATTTTAATAGAGTACATCAGTAAGACCAAAAAGGTCCATATTTAAATAGAGTACATCAGTAAGACCAAAAAGGTCCATATTAATGGATAAATATAATAAACAAAAATAAGAATATCTTTTATTTGATCTGGCAAACAGTGGCGTACTAAGGGTAAATGGCGACGATTATGGCCCAAAGGGCCAGAATACGATGCCCGAATTTGTATCAGCTTTTTTGGTGCCCAAGACCTCTGCCCCCCTCCCTCCCCCCCGTTAGTACGCTACTGCTGACAAGTCAATGAAAGCTGATACCAAAGAAGTTTATTCACCCAGCCCCCAATTCCTTCATGCATTTTTTATGTCCGGAGGTCATTTTTGACACAAAGTGATGCTCACAATGCAAGTGCAGGCACTTTTCTTATGTGATAGTTTTGAAAAACATTGTGAACTAAACAGCTAGATGCAATTCAAAATAGTTGCCATCCAGGCCGTTTTGAGATATTCTACTTGCCTTGAACCCACGTTTCTACTGCTATGGGTGGCTATATCTGCTGCCTAGCCGACTATTGGTATTTCACTGTCTAGATAATGTGAAGTAAGTAGTGGAGGTGTACATGTCTTGCATCAGTTTCAAGAACAATACAAGCCCGAAGCACGTAATTGATAAATATATACATATTTTTAATTATTAAACAATAATAGATGAAAAGTCACATGATAGCCTTAAGTTAAGAAATTTGACTCGGGACAATTTTGCGAAACTGTCCCCTGCTGCCTAACCATGGACAACGGATACACTTTATATATGGCACCTGCCGACACTAGGAACTACGAAAACGTATTAATCACTAATGTTTCATCTAAACGACCTGATTTATCTTTACACCTTGTCCTAACACATCCAATAGTAATTAATTCTGTCTTAGCAGTAGACTGGACAGTCTAATCGCGCCTGAAAAATGTATATGCACCAGGGTGTTAAGAAAATTAAGATATGTTGAGACATTTCAATGTATTATGCAAACCACAGAAAGACAAAATAAATTTTCAGAATCTTCGGTCCTGTTCAGTAGCTACTGCTAAGGTCTCGCTGGACAGTTTCTTGGTGAATTTTCATTGAACTAAGACAGATTGCAGAAAAATGAGAATATTTCTACATTAAAGATACAAATAAAAACTAACCAATGAGTTATGCAGAAAGCATGCTTTTCAGATTTTAATGAGGGTATTCAGGTTAATTCCTTGTACAACTGATAGCTTATACACTGAACCAACACTATCACCAACCCCTCTTTTATAGCGTTAATTTCCGACAATCAAGGGCTATTTTGAATTTTTCCCCTGACAACGTGGCACAAATAAACAATATGGACCCTATGCATTATTGACGTTCACTGCCATTATAACAAATCAGCATGCTTCTCATTGCCCCTCGACCATCTCGATTTTGAGATATTTACATCTGCAGCAGACATACATAAACACGTCAACCAAATTGGTCGTTCATTTGAAGCCCAAGTTACTCATTTGATCTCCTGTGCTACTCTAACTGTCAAAGGTATTCACCAAACAAACCAATCCATTTTCAAGTCTAACTCAAAGTAAATGTAAACCAAATTGCAGATTTAGTTTATGTGTGAATTTATAAACACACGTCTCATGCTTATTAGGGTCATGCCCTCTACCTGAAAAATTAGGGGGCTGTCAAAATACGAAACTATCCAGTGAGACCTAAGACACAGTACTGTCAGCCACTAGACACTGTTTCCCCTGTACGAGGCCCGTAAAGGAGCTGACACAGTGAGAGACAGTAAAATTTTAATATGTATATTATACCTGTTGAGTTGCTGAAACAATGGACATAGCTCAATTTTACAAGCAAAAGCAAACAAACAGATCTGCAGTCTGTGTACAATGAGGTCGCAGGTTCAATGATAGACACACACACACAAATTATAAAAGTTATATATTATTTGATAGAAAAATCATTGGAAGAAATCTGTTACAAATCGTCCAAATCTCCCAAACACATTCAACTACCATTTCTAAGGCGTTCCACGTGAGTGTATGTTTCGTTTGGAGGGGTTAGGGGCTTGGAGCTGAATGGAGTTTTTCAAACCCCTTAGAAAATATATAATTTATTACAGAACTAAATCAAAGAATATATTAGGTATCCAGATGGAACACAGTATTTTCAGTTGAGTTTCTTAACTGTATTCCGTACAAATAAGGATTACATAACAATCGAGAAATAATGCTAAAATAAAGTAGATAAAAACTCAACCACTTGCACTCTCCCTCCCCCTCTCCATTAGCACTACTTTATAATTTTGCAGGAGCAGATATTTGCCTCGGTTAGTGAGATTTTAATATAAGTTAATAAATTTGCTGCCTTTTGTTGCAAGGTTTACCACCGACCGTAAGGGGTGCTAGCTGAACACGCGTTTTAAGACGCATTTTAGCCGCCCCCGCCTCCCCCATCCCTATTCCAAACCCGCAGGCATAAGGGGTAGGCACACCATTTTTAAAATATTTTTTTTATCTTATCCGTATCTTCTTAGAGCTAAGCAAAGACCCACAATGTTTACGTTTATTTTGAAATGGTTTGTCTTCCTAAAGATTTTAAAACTGTTTACTGTTACATGTCTAGCACAACTTTTAATCGGCACTATATAGTTAGGAATGTGTTGATGTGCCGTTAAACCCTAGACATACATACATACATACATACATACATACATACATACATACATACATACATACATACATACATACATACATACATACATACATACATACATACATACATACATACTGTTATGCCGGTCAAGTTCATATGTATTGTTCGAAGTTCACCGTCAAGACCTGATTAAAGGTGGAGCAAACGGAGCAGTTGCTCCAAGGCCATTGCCTGGCTCCCGCCTGGTGGGGGGACCCGCAGCGCAGTGAAATGGTAACTATCATATATTGTGCGTGTATGTGTGTGTGTGTGTTGGTGTGGGGGTGTCCGCTCTTTGAAATTAATCCAGGGTCTACTATTACCTTACTCTGGTATTGTTCACCGTGCTATCTTTAGTATTTTTACAGCATGGCTTTTCGCATTTCACTGTACCATCATAACACATATTGTTATTCATACAGTGTGCTGTTTCAGATAATAGTTAATAACTGCATTTGTTTTAAGCATATTTTACGCTGAAATGTTACAATTTAGTTCATTAATTGTAGAGTACGTGTTGTGTATCACCTGTCACTAAGCCTTTGTATTGTCTGAGAACTCTGTAAGAGACCATTTTGGACCGATTGCACATTTTGATCACACAGCTTATGGATTTAGCATTTTATTCGTGGCCATTCTTGCGCACATTTTTTATTTTGAAGCGTGTCTCTTGCTTCGGGTTCTCCTGTTAACAAGAGTGTCTCGTGCTTCGGATCCTCATGTTTACACGTTGACGTAGTCTCGTTCAACCAGACTTTCGCGTGGTTCTGTGAAGGGCTAGTACAAAGCTTCATTGATCTATGTTACCAATAGAAGGAGCTTCGGTAAAACTTTATAGAAGTAAAAACTATAAAACATTTCAAAATTCTTCTGGACGTACTTTCTGAAATCACTCAACCCAAAATTATATTATAAGCTTCACAGGATATCATTAAAGATCGTTTTGGAAAAGGGCGCTGATGCAGGAGGCGTTTCTCTATAAGACAATGAAACACCATGTTTACTCAAAACATGACGTTATCTCATCATCACAATAACGTATTAAGCCATCTCGTATTACGAGCCAATCAAATCACTTTTCTAAGGCCTCGTTTTGGCATTTCGAGGAAAGCTCAGCTTTTTACTAGACCCTCGTTTGGTGGAGATCTCACATATGCACGCTAGAGGCAAGGTTGGATGAGACTAATATTGACGTAACGCACTGGATACAATTTGTGTAGTTTTCAATTTTGATTGCTCAATAATTCTTTATAGCCCGGAGATCGGAGTATAAAAGGCGGTCAGTTTTCACGATCTTTCTCGCGCCATTGTCTTCGTCAGAGGCACGGAGTTAGATTTGGCTTATTAGTCGTTCTTCTCAAAGATTTCTCAATCAACTATAAAGTCAGATGTGGCCATGCTAAATTGTTAAATTAGTCTAATTAACCTTCTTGCAAAAAATGTAAGTTAAAGAACGTTTTTTTTGTTTGACTCATTTTGGTTTCGGAAGTTCAATAGAATCTGAATAGATCTTTATCTGAGAATTCTATTTGTACTGGATGCGCCTAATTTACCAATCTAAATTCAATAATAATTCTTTTTTGTTTAAGGAATACATGGGTTCAGAAGGTAAGCCAACGGGTAGCTAATATAGATCTTTTGACCAATAAAAGTAAGCAAATGCTGCCTTCCGCAGACAGCATCGAAAATGTGTGTTATAATATTTGGAACAAGAAAATTGTATTATTGCTAAGAATGCTGAGTTTGATCAACATCTTCTCTAGAAATGCATTAACTAGCCACGGCCTGGAACAGACCACCTCAAGAAATGACATTTAATAACATTATGTATCGAGATCCAGCGGTCGTTGTAGAGCAACGGGATACATTGTATTACTTCTTATGTAATGATATAAATAATGAAGCATATTATACACATATACAAATATATGTTAACCAATGGAAATCTCGTGAAAATAATGAGTGGTAACCCCAGTTAAAGTAGAAAAAAATTCTTAGTGGCA
Organism: Margaritifera margaritifera; assembly: GCA_029931535.1. NCBI lineage: Eukaryota > Metazoa > Mollusca > Bivalvia > Unionida > Margaritiferidae > Margaritifera > Margaritifera margaritifera. Next base: position 2,069,553 of record JAQPZY010001473.1, read on the forward strand.
CTCTTAACTCTATGTTGGTCAAAGGAAAGCAGTGAATATGACCATCTGAATTACTTGCACTTACAAATTGGGGGCTCAAGAATTTGACCTGTTTAGTGTCCCTTTTTAGGGTTTTATGACATCTCAGAAAAGGCCAAGGAAGGTAGAGTAATAACCTTATTTAATGGAGGTAACAAACATAAATGCGATCCCCATAACTACAGGGTAGTTACGCTTCTTCCAGTAATTTACGAGATCTTTGAAAGATTTGGTTGATCGGAATCCAATCTGAGCTGAATTCTGCCTCATTCTTAATGCATCTTCTGCTATGAGGGTTTCAAAAACGGTTAGGATGCAGTATGACGTCTTTTTTATTGCATGAACTTATATATTATGCAGAAGAGAAAGGCAACAAAGTATATGCTCCCTTTTTGGACACGGAAAAAGCATTCGACAACGTTTGGCATGATGGCCCGTTCCTTAAGTTAGATGATACTTGAATCAGTATTGGAAATTGGAAGAATATATTCAACATGTAGAAAAATATATGTAGCAGGGTAATATACCGTAATAGGATATCCTAAAATTTTCATGTAAAAAAGGGAGTACGCCAAGGCAGCTTTTTATCTCCTTTACTGTGTATTGTCTTCATTAACCAGCTTCTGAATACGTTGACGATATCTAATGTCGGCCTATATTTCTTCAACAGACTGTGCTCATGCCCAACAGTGGCAGACGATGTGTTTCTTTTGTCACTGTATAAAGCAGGCACAGATTATTTTTCTAGTATTTATTATAATTACTAAATTAAATTGATGTTTAGATACACTTTTAAGAAAAGTTATATCGTTGTATTTAATGAATTAGTGACAGATTTAAAGGAGAAGATACGGATCTTGATTCTTAGGTTCTGAGAATATTCAGAAGCCAGAATCAAACAAACACTTAGATGGACACAATGATGGAATTAATGCTTTGTCCACTAGAATACTGTACAATAATGTCAAATACCACGGGAACTTATATGGCTGCGATACATAGTTTATTCTCACCTCTCATAATTTATGAAAATTAGAGAGATCTCCCTTCTGTTGTGTAAAGCACACACAGGGTATCTGTAGGTATTCAAGAACCGATGTGGCGTTAAGTTTGATGGGCATGAACTCTATTGAGTCATATATTGACCCGAGAAAGCTGAATTTCTTGGGACAACCGTGTAGACCAGGGATGTACAACTTCCTCCAGGTCGCGCCCCGGATAGCAATTTTTAAATGTACCCGTATGATGTAAATGTAACCAGAGAAAACCAGGTCGCGGGCCAGATGCGGCCCGTGGGCTGTAGTTTGCACATGCCTGGCGTAGACTGTCAACGGATAGAAGGAATTGTTTCTCCTGCACTCGTATACTTATCATTTGCCAAAATCTAAATACAATAAAACAGACTTTATCCCAGAAATAAATAGACTTTTGGAAAGAAAAAAAAAATAATTTACAAAAATTTGTAGATCAGTATATTATGTACGGGATCTTCGCAGAAAAGCAGAAAAGCTGGCATGGAAACACATACTGGTGTTAAAGGCTGTGTCGATACATTTTTTAAAAACTCATTCAAATCAAGACTTTTACAAGATACATCTTTATACATAATTTCAAGACTATTACTAAATAATACTTTTTCTTCGTCTTTAATTTAGGAAGTTCGCAGAAAATTGCCCATCTCTTTAAGTTCTAAACTTGTAGCCAACGTTATTTCTTGACTATTGAAAGATAGATGAAAGCTTGTGCCACAGGTGTACTAAATCTACTGCATGATGTTTTGTAAAACATATTGTTTATCTGATTGCCGTTCTTTAACTACTGAGCGAGACAAGTTTTGGAGTGATGTTATTGCCAAGTCTGTGGTTTATTTATACGTGTGCCTGTATTCTGATGATGATGAGTTTGAATTAGCGTCGTTACCGTTCGACTATGTACGATGGGTTAAATATACGCACAGCGCGTACTAATTATTTGTTGAACTATGCCTGTTAGAAACCAATTTTAAAAAAGGCATGTCCGAAAGTGCAAAGCGGCAACGGAATCATGAATTATAACGCCAGTTATACTCTCTTGTCAAATTCTGCCCAGTTTTCTAAATAGGGCTGTTCCTATCGGCCAATTATGTGTTAGCCACATATTTTAATTGTAATACTATCAAATTTAGAATTTAGTATACTTAATGAGTCCAAAAGTTTACATTTAAAAAAAAAAAAACGCTGTGAGTTACCATTCAATAATATTTTGATCTTTCTTATTTTCCAAGTTCATGTTGTAGTTATAGTTTTCGTTATATGGAGTTGTCATTGAAAGGGGGTTTTCGTAGCCAAATTGAAAACTACATACATTCAGTGGCGGCGCGAGGTGTGTGTGTGAATTATTATTATACCATTTATCCCTTATCGATTAGAACGTATTCGTCATAAAGGTTGTAAAGTTTGTTTATAACTTATTTTTTGGAACTCGAATGTTTCACCAACCTGTGAAAAAAGATGGCAAGAGAATTTTAACTTTACTAGTGACTATTAGCCAAATATATATATATATATATATAAGTGTTGAAAGTAACAAAAACACAAAATTATACTTGTTTCAATATCATGTTATACATAGAATTATACTGATGAATACATTTTGGTATAAAATACATGCTTATGATACTGATAAATGTATCTTTTGTACTGTTTCACCTGAAACAATACTGCATTTTTTTGGGAATGGAATGTGGTTCATATGCCATGGAGTGATGTTTTCCACTGGGTTCGAGATGTACTAAACAGCAGTTACTGTCTGGACTAAAATGGTAGTTACTGTCTGGACTAAAATGGTAGTTACTGTCTGGATTAAAATGGTAGTTACTGTCTGGACTAAAATGGTAGTTACTGTCTGGACTAAAATGGTAGTTACTGTCTGGACTAAAATGGCAGTTACTGTCTGGACTAAAATGGCAGTTACTGTCTGGACTAAAATGGTAGTTACTGTCTGGACTAAAATGGCAGTTACTGTCTGGACTAAAATGGTAGTTACTGTCTGGACTAAAATGGCAGTTACTGTCTGGACTAAAATGGTAGTTACTGTCTGGACTAAAATGGTAGTTACTGTCTGGACTAAAATGGTAGTTACTGTCTGGACTAAAATGGTAGTTACTGTCTGGACTAAAATGGTAGTTACTGTCTGGACTAAAATGGTTGTTACTGTCTGAACTAAAATGGTTGTTACTGTCTGGACTAAAATGGTTTTATTTGGAGATATAGATGTAGAGCAATTCTATGAAAAAACTTTCTTTTTTATTCTTCTTCTTAGCAAGTACTACCCATACTTATACAAGATGAAAAGAGACATACCTACATTAAATGCGCTTACAAGTTTCATTAAAAACTATCATATATTATATAAAAAAATATTGCAATCAAATCGGACAGGAAAGAAAAATTCATCCTAATTTGGGACAAGTGGGAACAATTACTACATTCCAGACATAATAGACTTTGTATTATATTCTAGAGTCGCAATTTTTCAGATCTGATATAAATCGTAACATAATTTTTTTATTATATGATCACCATAAACAGAAAAACTAATGTCTGTGTGTCTGTATGTCTGTCTCTCTCGTCTTTTTGTTTTCGAATTACAGAACTCGATGCAATAGTTAGAATTTATGTTGGTGATTTGTATGTGTAATAATTATAATGGAGAGGATCCTAATGTTGTGATAACATTTGGTCCGATTCCATCACCAAGTTTGTACTGGACCCAATAAAATGTTTGAAGAAAATAAGTAAATAAATAAGTTTGGATCCTAAAACAGTTATTATTATTATTATTATTATTATTATTATTATTATTATTATTATTATTATTATTATTATTGAGACATCTGAGAATTACAGAACTGTCTCAATCACTCAAGTTATATTTGTCAACAGGTGTTATTCTCTACTGATCCCTGCGTGGGTTCGAGGGTGTAGAACGATGCGCCTTGTCAACAGGTGTTATTCTCTGCTGATCCCTGCGTGGGTTCGAGGGTGTAGAACGATGCGCCTTGTCAACAGGTGTTATTCTCTACTGATCCCTGCGTGAGTTCGAGGGTATAGAACGATGCGCCTTGTCAACAGGTGTTATTCTCTACTGATCCCTGCGTGGGTTCGAGGGTGTAGAACGATGCGCCTTGTCAACAGGTGTTATTCTCTACTGATCCCGGCGTGGGTTCTAGGGTGTAGAACGATGCGCCTTGTCAACAGGTGTTATTCTCTACTGATCCCTGCGTGGTTCGAGGGTGTAGAACGATGCGCCTTCCTTCACATTGTAAGAGGAGACTAATGGAGGCAAATGTAATTATGTTCCATCCGAGGTCTTGGACTTTTTAAAAGGGTGAGGTTCGTATAGGAAAGATTTGGTCAACTCAGACCTATTAAAACAAAAATCATCATCATCATTTTTGTTTGTTGTTGTTGTTGTTGTTGTTATTATTATTATTATTATTATTATTATTATTATTATTATTATTATTATTATCATTATTTTAATTAAAGACACATCTAAAAATTGCAGAACAGTCTGAATCACTTTAAGTGAAATTTGTCAACAGTTGTTATTCCCTACTGATCCATCTGCATGTTTGGGATGTGGAATAGGTCCGATGTGGAATAGGTCCGATGCATGTCATAAGAGGCGAGTAATGGAGGCAACCTGTTTACCTTGCTATTCATCTTGTGATGATGTTCCAATCCAGGTCTTGTGATGATGGTCCAATCTAGGTCTTGGAAATTTACAAAAGAGTGCGGTTCGTATAAGAATGATTGAGCCATGTATTTTGGTGGTTTTATCCTTTTATGCTTGTATCTTTGTTTTGTTTACCTTTTTGGACTGTTGGCAGTATATTTACCTTTAATCATTTGTGTCATGGCACATATTTACTTTCGGTTGGAGGTATTTATTTTCCTGAGGACTTTGACAACATATTTACTTTTGGTTGGAGGTATTTATTTTCCTGAGGACTTTGGCAACATTTTGTCTTTACGATATTTGTTACCTAGCTTTTGTTTTGCACTACATAGCCAGGACTGTGCTGATGTGCCGTTAAACTCGATAATTCACACATTCTCCATACTGAATAATAATACGATTTTTAGGTATTTCAACTCTCTCTCTCTCTCTCTCTGATTGGTTGACTATCTTTCACATTACGCATACTCGAGGTGAAGACCCCCAACATGGAAATTCTGTCTCTACGTATACGTGTCACGAGGAGGATTCGACGGCGACAATTTCTAGTGATGCTAAAGTGAGAAAAGCCTTTATAATAGGTGTGATTTGATGTAAAGCATATGTCTTTTACACATTTCGTCTCTTTTTTTAAATAAACACAATTTGCCCTTGAAAATTCTTAAAGATCCAAAATTAAAAAGCACTAACAGCTGGGACTAACATGCTGGGACTAACATGTTGAGACTAACATGCTGGGACTAACATGTTAATCCCAGCTAGTAGGAGGAAGAAATGAATAAGCAGTAAAATCTTTGATTTGAAATGAATTCAGTCTACAAATTTAATTACAACTTAACCACAAGTTAATAAAATTGGAAATATTTGTTCATTTATGGAAATAACATGAACATGTACTGAATAGAACTCAACCTGAACATGTACTGAATAGAACTCGGCCTGAACATGTACTGAATAGAACTCAACCTGAACATCTACTGAATAGAACTCAACCTGAACATGTACTGAATAGAACTCAACCTGAACATGTACTGAATAGAACTCGGCCTGAACATCTACTGAATAGAACTCAACCTGAACATGTACTGAATAGAACTCAACCTGAACATGTACTGAATAGAACTCAACCTGAACATGTACTGAATAGAACTCAACCTGAACATCTACTGAATAGAACTGAAAATGCTTTAAGGCGTTGAGTCTTACAGATTCTTACAGAGGCTTTGAAAGCTCTCATCACACTTAATTTTCGTAGCACTCTCAGACATTTTTCAGGCGCAGTTAGACAGTTCAGTCGAGTGCTAAGACAAAATCAATCACGTCCAGATGTGTTAGGACCCGGGTGCGCAGACAAATCAGATCATTAAGATGAAAAATTAGTGATTCAAACATTTTTGTGGTTCCTATTGCAAGTTTCGGTAAAGGGAGACCTAACTAAATGAAAGTGTACTCTTTGTAGTCAAATAGAGTTAAAAAATATTTTGTTTTTTAATTGAAAATCAGTGAAATAACAGTGATTTGTAAGTTATAAAGAGACGGAAGTTAAATATAATTTATCAATTGCTTGCAAATTTCTACTTTCATTTAAAAATTTAAAATGAAAGGCAAACAATTACAACTAGATTTTTTTTAACAAAAGAAGCCCGTTAAATAATTGTATCGTGGTACCAAATTAAGGCCCTCTACATCGTCTGCATCATTTCTTTCTTTCCATTGAAAGAATGAGGTAAATCAGCTTAATTACTTCTATGATGTAGTCATAGATCGTGTGACTCAAAACTATTTTAAGTCCGTGTATATTCATTCTTCCAATGTTTCCCTCAGAAATTATTGACTTTGAATACAACGTGTAATTGTTTTGCAAAGTTATGGTATAAAGCACATACTTCCACGTATATACAGGTCCGCCGACAGAAATTCTGGGCCCCTGGACAGAGCGGTCATGGGCCCCGAAAATTTGTTTAATTTTGTTGTATATAAAAACATGTGTACAGTTTTGCATATAAAACCTGTAGTAATCTACCACAGTTTTGCAAGGAACAAATTTTAATATTTACTGCTCCTAATTAATTACCCCCCTTTCTGGGCGGGCCTGTGTGTGTGTGTGTGTCTGTGTGTGTGTGTGTGTGTCTATATATATATATATATATATATATATATATATATATATATATATATATATATATATATACATGTGTACGTGTACACGAGCATGAGTAGAGCAATTTATATACTTTTTTGGTTTTACTCTAACTCAAAACTATTTGATCAATACACTGACACGTGCCTGTTCTTTATTGGGGCACAAAGAACAGGTATGTCGTCTGCTTAGTCAAATGAATGATATGTCAAAACGAAATATGTCTGCCGATTGGCTAAAAATTTCCTACTGGTATAAGGATGTTAAAATCGTTCATTGATTTTGCACTTAGTTTCATAAAACAAAACAAACAAAAAAATCCCAACATAAGTTCTATTTCGGAGTATCTTCCTGCGTACTGTAATCATGTCTACAATTGTGCACTGACAAGTTCAACATTTGACTACCTTCACATTTTCGTGGATTACCTTAAGTGTGCAAGGTTTGTAAGACAGATTGCGAAATATTTAGATACCTATCGACAACCATTTTTACACGGGATACCGAATAACTACGTGTAATAAATAACCCACTAATCCATAACATATAGGTGTAATAAATAACCCACTAATATATAACATATAGGTGTAATAAAGACATGCCTATAAGACTTATATGATTATGACTGGATTTTTAGACATCGGGTCACCTACAACTCGAATGCATAACCTTAATTGTAATTGTACTTACATATATAGACTCAGCTAACTTTAATCGAAGTTTATATGCATGCTTATATACACAAGTGCTCATTATTATAATGAATAAAAAACAAATGATCAGTATAAATCGGTCTCTGGCCGCAACGCTCTTGGTGCTGAGCCTTATTTCGAACAGTCACGGTACTCCTCTGGATGACTATGTCTACGCCCCCGATGACCACTACAGTTACAAGGAAATCGGATTCTTTAGGGGTCCAGATTACACTATGTACACATACAACATGACATCGCAAAAATGGAAAGATGGTAAGTACCTCTCTCTCTCTCTCTCTCTCTCTCTCTCTCTCTCTCTCTCTCAAAATCCAAGCATCTTCATAGTATTGATTTTTGTGTAAAGAGAGCCGTTTTGTTTTCTTTCGACAATAAAATGGAACCAAAACAGTTGGAGAAATTAGATTTCTACTCTTCCAGGACTAATTTCTAAATGGAGGCAGGTGGGATATATATATATATATATATATATATATATATATATTGTAATTTGTAATATCTGATCAACAACCCAATATAAAGTACAGATTAAATTGGGGACAGTTCGAAATCTGTTGCTCTTGACATAACACAGAAACTGACTAATGAGGGACTGAATTCCATTTTATTTTTGTAACTCAAAACACGTTTAAAGGAAATTCAAATTCAAAATGATCGGTAGGTTTAAAAAATATAATAAATCTGCACAACATATACAACATATATGCAGCAGAACTGATGGCACGATTCTATTTATCGGAAGTGCCAAACGAATTGACGGATGATTCCAAGCTAACGGATTAGACTTTCAAAATTATTTCTAATTATTGTATAGAAGTAATATTTAGACAGCTTCAAATTCATGCTTTTGTAGCTTGTTGACATCAATGTTATTGATCTAGTTCTCCATCTTGACAAAAGCAAGTTTTATCTCTCCTTCAAATTAGCGTTTTATTATTTTATGTGGCATTTCTGTGCGAATTTAGGCAAGTTGACAGCGTTTTATTTATATATTGTTTTATTTCTGTGCTAATTTATGCAAGTTGACAGCGTTTTATTATTTATGTATCATTTCTGTGCGAATTTAGGCAAGTTGACAGCGTTTTATTATTTCTGTGGCATTTCTGTGCGAATTTAGGCAAGTTGACAGCGTTTTATTATTTATGTCGCATTTCTGTGCGAATTTAGGCAAGTTGACAGCGTTTCATTATTTATGTGACATTTCTGTGCGAATTTAGGCAAGTTGACAGCGTTTTATTATTTCTGTGCGAATTTAGGCAAGTTGACAGCGTTTTATTATTTCTGTGCGAATTTAGGCAAGTTGACAGCGTTTTATTATTTATGTGACATTTCTGTGCGAATTTAGGCAAGTTGACAACGTTTTATTATTTATGTGGAATTTCTGTGCGAATTTAGGCAAGTTGACAGCGTTTTATTATTTCTGTGCGAATTTAGGCAAGTTGAAAGCGTTTTATTATTTCTGTGGCATTTCGGTGCGACTTTAGGCAAGTTGACAGCGTTTTTTTTAGGACAGGAGCTTGTCTTGACTTTATGCAGTTTCGGAAGCAACACGTTACTTCCTTGCTGGCCTGTGTAGCTGTCGTCACTCCAAAATAGATATCACTATAATCCACAGTGAAAATTCACCAAAAATATAAATCAATAGGACAATAAATAAATAAATTTCAAAAGAACGGAAAGGTAACTTCAAAACTGAAGAAACTAGGTTTGTCTTCTGACCAGTTGAAAGAAAACAACTGAAATGATTTGTGGTAATATGTTGCAGAGAGTATTTTAGACCGTCCAGTTTGGTGGCACTACCTAACGATTACTATTCCTGACAAGGTTGTATTGGATTCGGCCTTCCTTTGGATAGATGGCGGTTCCAATGTTGATAGGTAAAGGGAACGCGATATACAGCTTATTTAATGATTTCGATTAGTAGTTGTGCGATACATTTTCAGAAGTATAAGTTGTGCTATTTATAGATTTCATATTGACTGATAAAATGTATGCATATAGCTGCTTGAATGATAAGATTTTAATCAAACATTTATTTTCATGGAGAAATATTTGGCATTCCTAAAGATGGAATCTTTTGGTTAAGCGGCACAAATGTATTCAAACTATATTTGATATGCTATTTTTCATCTATATGTAACTACATTAATTTATCAAGAATTATATAGATAAATGTTCTTGTTGAAAAATAACTCTATTGTATAAAACATTTAATAAAGCTTTTGAACATTAAGTTTCTCTCCGCGGACTCTCTCTCTCTCTCTCTCTCTCTCTCTCTCTCTCTCTCTCTCTCTCTCTCTCTCTCTCTGAATTTCGCCTTTAACACTGTAATAGAGAACTTTTGTCTAGTTCCGAAATATATTCTACCAAGCATTACGAATCCGTTTATAAGCATTGATATACATTGCAACACAAATAAGTCTTGTATTTTCTTATATATTGTAACAGTCCCCCTGGCGTGGCTGAACTTTTTGTTGCAATCACAACAATATTTGCGGTTAGTACGGGGGCAATTGCTGCTGACCTTAAGATGGTTCCTAACCAGCCTATTGTTTTCAATGTGAGTAACAACATCAACTAGTATCTGCTGGCTTATCCTGACTAATTGCACAACATTGTTTGATTATCGATTTATAATCTGTCGTCCTATTGATTTATCATAATATACATTATGAACATAACTCAGCAGTTGTTGATGAGCAAACTCCAAAATTGTATAATTTTTCTTTGCATAGCCCACATGACGTATCCGCTATGGAAGGTGGGGTAATAAATGAGGCCAATAAGGGAAAATGGAAGGTGGGGTAATAAATGAGGCCAACATGGGTCCCGCTCTTTGGCTCCGTCCAGAGGGCCCTCACTATTTAAAACCCCACCCCCACCACCCCGGGAGTGGGGCAAAACTCAGGGAACCTTTAAAGTGTTGTAACAGGTTATAATTCTTGGCGATTGCCTACCATAGACATGGTGTTTCGAGGCAAAAACAAGTGTGCTTGCTTAAACTAGGGAGTAAAGAGGTGTGTGAGAAAAGTTGTTTTGATGAGTATTGTGGTATGCATATGGCGGAGTTTAAAAGAGGATGTAGAGTCTACCCGTGCTGGAAGTGTGATACTGGAACATGGACAGATTACAGGATATGTGTGGGTTGTGGTGGTAATCATGCGGCAAGAGACATGAAGAGAGAAGAAAACAGAGCAAAGAGAGATTTTAGTAAAGTGATTCGGGAGCTACAAGCAAAACAGGGATGGCTTGTATTAAGCCATTTTGAGAATGGAGTGCTTTATATAAAGTTTGACATCAACAGAGCAGCATATAGCCAGCACCAAGGTGGGTGCCTCAGCCACCAGCTAGGCAGCCGCTGCAGCGGGAAGATAGAGCCGACCGATTGTGAACGACTACCGATCAACCGTGCCAGAAAAGCACAGGCTCGAAGCAGATGCTTTTCGCGTTTCTTAATACCATATGAACTTGGCGGCCTAAAGTTCAACCTCGTGTTGACGGCGCAGCTGGAGAAAGACACGCCAGGCCAGCAGAACATCTACGACGAGGAAGCCGAGCTCGCCATAGTTAATATCACAGCTTCTTTTAGGAGCAACGCCACCGCAGCCATGCGCATTGATGAGGTCGAGCTGCTGGTCTCCCAAGTTAAAGCCACAATTCAAGAGCGCATCAAAAAGTATATGTGTGATGGATCCGGATGACATTTCGTGCGGTGCGAGACACTCGATCTTGTTGTGTCGCAATACCGCCCGTTTCGAGGCCGGAGCTACATTCCAATGCCAAGATGCATTCCGCCACGATCCGTTATCAACGTGAAAAACACCGATGATCGTTGTTTCGAGTGGGCTATTCTGTCGGTTCTATACCCAGCAGATGATCACCATGTTGATCCTTCATGAGAGTGCCGCTAGCATTTGGGCGAGCTTGAGTTTGCTGGCATCGACCTTTCCGTTAAGGTTAGTGATATTGACATGTTTGAGCGCTGCTGGGTAAAGAGCCTCTAACTACTTCACATCAGAGGAGGTAAGACCATACACTGTGTACCAATTGATGCTTGCATGCATCGAAGGTGAAAGTGAAAAGAGCCCTATGTCTGGATGAAGAACCTAAGCCGACTGATATGGAAGCACAGTAAACCCCACGGTAAGAAGCACATTTGTCTCAGTGTCTCCACGTCTTCAGTCGGGCATACCTACTGGAAGCCCACACCAAAGACTGCAGCTGTATAGGTGAAAAGTCACATCGCGTGACTTTACTGAAGTAAGGAAAACATCTTTCGTTTCAAAACAACCACCGCCAGATGCGCGTTCCATACATCTTATATACGGACTTCGAGGCACTGAACGTACCAGTTGAAGGAAACACGCAGAAAATCGCTGATTAGGTTCCATGTAACTTCTGCAACGTGGTCGTCCGTTGTGATGAAATCTACACGAAGCCTGTGCTCTACCGTAGCGAGGTCTCCATGGCGTCCTTCAACCAGTACGTGGGGGCGGAGCTAAAAGATATATGCGAGGACTTCCGGAACCCCGCAGAAATGATCATGGACGAGGATGACCGGAGGAATTTCCAGGAAGCGAAAAACTGACATATCTGTGGTGAAGAACTGTGACCACTGCCTCATAACCGGCAAATACCGCGGCCTGGCCCATAAAGCATGTAACCTCAAGCTGCGCATCTACCCAGCACAAATGAAGGTGCCAGTTATGATTCATAACCTGCGCTGCTACATCGACCACTCATCATGCAAGCCACCAAAATAGTCTTGACCGAAAAGATCAGTGCCATTCCAAACAACATGGGAAAATACATAGCGTTCTCACTGGAGCAGTTGCAGTTTGTCGACAGCCTCCAGTTTATAAACAGCAACCTCGACAAGCTGGCCGAAAACCCGGCCAAGGTGGGCAAAGAGGCGTTTCGCGCTACAGCACAGTACACGAAGCACAATATTAACCTTCTTACCAAAAAAGGGCATCTACCCGTATGAATACACGAGCAGCTGGTAACGCTTTGAAGAAACCCAGTTTCCGACCAATGAGGTCTTCTATAGACAACTCACCAGAATGTCTAAATCGAAATGAAAGACTACGAGGACGCGAAGAGTATGTGGAAGACATTTAAATGCAAGAACCTCGCGAACTACCACGATCTAGACCTGAAGACCGATGTGCTTCTGTGGCTGATGTGTTTGAAGCGTTTCGGGACACTTTGCTCAAACACTACGCCATGGACCCTGCCCAGTGCTACGACTCTCCGGGAATGAGCTGGGACGCCCTCCTGAAGAATAATGGTGTTAAGCTCAAGCTGTCGACAGACATTGACATTCACCTATGTGTCGAGAAGGGTATCTGTAGCGACACTTCGATGGTGAGCCGGCCACACGCGAAAGCTAATAACCAGATGTGACCAGAGAACAACAGCGGAAAGCCAAACAGCTGGATGACCTAAATTGAGCCAAACAATCTCTATGACTCTGCCATGATTCAGAGTCTGCCATTTGAAGGTTTTAAGTGGGTACACCCACAATCTGGAAGCAACAGCAGCGGACGCACCCAAGGGTTACATCCTTGAGATCGACATGGAGTAGCAAGAGGAGTTCCATGGCGCGCGCAGCAACTACCCGCTGGCTACGCCCCAGAGAGCTGGTTGAGCGACTATCAGCGTGGTTAAGTGAATGAATGGGTATAGGTTCACTGAGTGCACGAAGCTAATTCCCAGTCTGCGAGCAAAGGAGCGCTATATACTCAACTACCGGAACCTCAAGCTCTACACCAAACTCTGGATGCGCGTCACCAAAGCACGTGGATGGCGCCATACATCCAGCTCAACATTGAGCAAAGGACCAAGAACGAAGGCTGACTTTGAGAAAGACTACTTCAAGCTGATGAACAAATCAGTCTTTGGGAAAACCACGGAAAACCCATGTATTCATGCAGGTCGCCAAGAACGCTGTTGGCAGATATCTTGAGAAGCTTTGGTTTTTTCTACCGCCAATCTTCGAGACACCTGTTATCAATGTTGCCCAGTTTTTGCAGTGGCCCTTATCGGTGGTGGAGTCAAAGACAAATTCATGTAAACGCACTCCACATTTTTATTTCCATCGCTAGCTAGCTGGATATACCAGGTCTGCCATAAATATTTATAACGCGACAGGGATGTGGTTGAATGGGCCATTTTCACCAAGTACCAACCTTCTGCAGCCGTCCTTTTCCGCTCATGCCAAAGTGGAGTACATCAACGAGTTCATAGGAGCAAGCCCCGCACCCGCCTTTCTGGCGGCCTGGGCCTGGGCCAAGAATGCACGTAGGTGATAGCTTAGTATATTTATGCACAATCTGTATACTCCAAGAGACCACACAGAGTCGGTAGCACAGCGTTGCCTACCTTCCAGCTCTCCAGGCGCATATAGGTAGCGCACCATGGTAGTACTCTTTCAGGCCAACCCGCAGAGTCTCTGGCCGCGTAGACGTAGCACGAATGGCACAATAAGTTTATTTGATAATGTGTGCCGTGTTACCTCGCCAAATTAAGGTCGCCCCAACGGCCGGCAGCCCTCGAACCCATTCAGTGCTATGCTTTGCTGTCTTGCCCTCCTCGGTTACCGCTAGCAACATCTCCTGGGCGTACTAGTGCCCAAACAGCCCCTCATCCATGGTTGAACCTCTCCACAATGCCATGTGTACGGTGGACGCCGGCCTTGCCCTGCCTCACATGCACGTCGTGCTTGGTCAAGAACTGCTACACGGCGCCCATAAAATCCCGACAAGGGGTCAACCTGCTGCAGTTTGGGCCACTTTAGCGGTCCCTGGTTGTTGATACGTGCCAACGTGTAGGCGACCTTGGAAGCCTCTTTTTTGGTCAAGGGCTCGGCCTCCATATCTCGACTGGCGACACCAACCACGGTCAGCACATACTTGTATGTGTATCACCCAGCCTTGTCGTGTGGCAGAAACATATTTCGAGCAGTTGTACAATAAGTTTGATCTATACTTCTCGAGTTTTTGCTGCAAACGATGGTGCTCCCGGCCCTGTTTACACCACGCGCAAGGCGGAGGAAGCGGAATGGGTCCAGTTTGTTTCCCTATTGACTAGACATGCTTAAGTCATATCAAGTTTGGTTCTATTGGAACCCAAGTGTCTTCTCTTCATAAAAGCGTGCATTGTTACTTACCCAATAGCAAAATATGGCTGAATGTGGTTTTGACCGTGCAATGCTAGATTTTGGCCCTCGTGAGGACTACCAGCGCGAGGAAGATGAAATAAATGAATCTCAATTTATTGAACCTACCTCCAAAAAAGACAAACAAATAACTGAATTGGAAAACCGTCTGAACAAAGTTCGTGGATATGTTTAGCAGAAATTAAAAATATACTTCGCAATAAAAAGTTTTTGACGCCTTCGTTGAGGCCAATGGCATAAACGAAAAGCCTGCCTATGCCGAATTTACTGTAGATTCTAGCGGCAAATTGCAACTCTGGAGGTATAATAACCCTTTCGAATATAAGAAAGCTGGAATACTTTCCCACCGTGCACAACAGCATATATGAGAAACTAATCATGCAGTGGCCACCTCCAGCAAGTCTGTGCAAAAG
The DNA here is from genome assembly GCA_029931535.1 of Margaritifera margaritifera. Classification (NCBI taxonomy): domain Eukaryota; kingdom Metazoa; phylum Mollusca; class Bivalvia; order Unionida; family Margaritiferidae; genus Margaritifera; species Margaritifera margaritifera. The sequence goes on from JAQPZY010001473.1 coordinate 2,084,739, forward strand.
CTGCAGAAGGCACGAGATGAAATCCCTATGGAAACTGGCGGGCTGACTGATATTGCGCTACTCTCCTCGGTTGGGTCCACGGAAACCGTTGTCAAGGGAGTTGGATTAGAGTAATTTGATGGTCTCACAAAACGAGAATATCTTGGTTTAAATAAGGGAGTTCAAAAAACAAATGTGCGCTTTGAAATACTGCCGCCCATAGACTCGTTAGAAAAGCCATAGAACGAACTCAAAATGAAACAGAGGGCGAGCGGCTACAAGCCCAAGTTGCGGCTAAAAAGGGGGAACTCGATGTACTACTCCAGATAGCTAATAATTTACGAGGGAACTTCGCAACCAATTTACCGCTTTCCGGGAGCTTATCAGCAAGTTATTCGCGATGATACAACTCTGCTCCAGCCCCTGCCAGTATTAGTCAGATTTCAGTTCCTATTTCTCTATCATTTCGCTTGTCCGTTTGCCTGGAAATAGTTATACGTCATTCCCAGCCAATCAAGGGAGATTTTCTGGGGCCAGTTTGAGTTTGGGTCCGCATTAAACTCTTTGCAAACATTTTCGTAGACTGTAGCGTCAAACTTTTCGTTCAACTGCTCGAAATATGTCTGCGTTTGAGTGACACACCGCAGCTGGTTTAGTAGCGACCTTGTCTGGAAGTAGACAATGAATATCTCGAAGCTGGATAACAGGAAATCCTCTGCAAGTATATGGTCTTTACCACTGATACCGCAGCCTGCTGTTGCGCACCAGAGGACAAAGTTCACCTGATTTTGCCAAAATAGCACGGAGCTGCTATGCCACCTGCCAGTCCGATACTCAGACCTCATAACTACCGGTAGGCATATTTGTCAGTTATGTTGTCTACATTTGCCCGAAACGAAACGTCCTCCCGCATACAACCTTTAGGATTGGAAAGCAAATTGCGAATGGACGCTATGTCCGTATCCCTATGTTTAAAGACGCCGCCGATTCTATATTTCGCGTCGCTATTAAAGCAAAACACCTGCGGCACTAGTGTTGACAATGTATGTTGTACTGACCAATCATCTAGTTCAGACATGTGCAACTTCCCCCATGGCGGGGGCCGGATAAGCGATTTTTAAAGTCACAACCTATGATGTAAATAAGCGGATAAAACCGGCCCGCGTGTCGTAGGTTGCACATGCCTGCTCTAGTTGGTTCCGTGGCTCAGGAACAGGTGATATGCACCGACTCAAGCACGCGCATTGCTCTCAGAGAGATTTTGTACAAATCAGGATGTTGAAACATTTCGACTGAGCTTGGTTTCAACAAATTTCAGGTGGTCTGCGGTATTTACTGGGCAACCCTTCCGGTTTGTAATGGATATTAGAACATAGATACGCTCAGAAATGTAATATAAGCTGCCGCTCTTGAAATGGGTGAGGACTACAATGTGGCGACTGGCGGGTCGACCTCACAATCACTGACGGAAATGTGATGCTCAGTTTCAGACCGCTCTGCCCCATCTTTGGGTTTACCCCAGATGAGATCTTCTTGTCGGGTACGTACATAGCACCTAATCGCCTATCATTTATCAACATCCCGCAGCTTTATGTCCACCTGGGTCAGATAAACACAACCGAGAATATTCTTAATGATAAAAACAGTACCCTGCTCCAAGTTATTCATGTTGGTGATGATTCGTACGGGGTCGCATACTGCCTCCTATGGAAACCCACATTGGTGCTGATTACGTGAAGGCAGCATCCATGAGCTGATACGTATTTTAGATGAAAAACACACTATTTAATATGCTGGAGTGCATTATCACCCTTGAAATTAAGCATTAGTGATCGCACGATCAAAAGCATGCTATGAGTCTACGTGGTCCTGGCTTATTTGGCGGTGGCGCTGCGCGATCTTCCAGACCATCGCTTTCGTTTGCCCCAAAGGCTCAAATCCCCGGCGCGAGGTTGTCGTTCTTAGCACGGCCAGCGCCGCCTTAAAAGCAGTATTCTTAACGGCTGACAGAATCACGCCAGTTGGCGGGGTTACGGCAATAAATGCGTCTGGTTACTATTGCTAGAATTCAACGCAAGACATTAAAAACGTTGTTGGGCGTTCCTTAAAGCAGAGACAACAACACAATCGCCATTGCGGGCGCTGGTTTCTACGTCATTAACTCCTACGGGAGTCGTGGTAACGTAACTTGGGTAGCGCTTGCAATCCGTGTAAACTTAGTCTCAGTGGCACATAATGGCAGTACTGCCGTTCCGGCTAACGTCTCATACGAAAGTCTTACAACTAGCGTTGCGACTATGTTTGCCGCCAGAGACACCGTTAGGTGCCAGGGCCTCAACGTTAACGTACAGCCGACGGGATTCGCAACCACTCTAACCATCTTTGACTTTCGCAATTAGAACCTGTGCTATTCTTAGCAGAGTCATGTGGGAGCAGCCAGACATACACAAGGAACACGAATCATTAGTGCCGCCTGACTATCATGTAAGCACCGATGGAATATTGGTGCATCTCGCAAAACAAATTGACATCGAGAAGGAATACAAACCACTGGTATAAGGGTACCTGCACCAACTTGGGGTTGACACGTACGGGTTCAAATTGGAATGGGATGAGGATGCAAAGCAGATAGACATCGCGCACTGGGTTACCCAGAGCACCTTAAGCCAATCCAAGGCCAGATAGGGGTAATTGCACTTTCGCTGTCTGAGCAAAACCCAAATCTACCGCCATGGACGGTCGCGGGAGCAATTACCACTATGATGCCGACGTGGTATTTTACAAACATGAATACACACCGGTAACATTTCCTTCGGGTATGTAGCACCATTTATCATTCATCTCATGAGAAGAAAAAAAAAGCGTGTGATCTTGGCATAACAGTGTTTGGTCAGAACAAAACAGTCACTAAACCTGCAAACAGAAGGCACGCTGATTGTAACTCTTGGCAAGCGTATTGGTGGGCATGTTACAGATCGTGTCATTTCCGGATCTAACGATATCTAGGAAGCTTACATATTCTTTAACCATATCCCCGTCGGGCCAGTACACCACGGCGACAGGTTAGAGATGAATGTCTGCAGGGGAGCTAACGCCCTCCCAAAATCAGTTAAACTTTCATATCACACTCCTTATAGAGGAAATATAATGTCGCTATACCCTAAGCTCAATGACCCAAAAGATTTTAGCCTGAATTTCTGGAAAGTTGAAAACTCCCTACGTGCAGAGGCCGAACAGCGGCGTGGTTTTTACAAAAAGTACCGACGCGCAGTCATTGCAGTCGACGGTACTCTAACTGTTGTATCTATCAGGGGATGCGTAGCAGGAAATTTCCCTGTTGTTAAAGATCATCGCCGCCCCCATCGCAATTTGCCTCGAAGTCGCATCGCTGGGCTACGGCATGTTACAAATAGACGGGGCTTTCATTAGTCAACGTCTGGCCAAGAAGGCAAAATGCATGATGAAATTTGCGTTTTGGTCAAAGCAAACACAATACGATCCTCGACCACGTGTCCAAAGCGATGGCAGATAATGCCATCTCCGAGGTGGAATTTAAGCTCATACTCAACGAGTATAACAAATACATGGCGGTCAAAAAAGAAATACGGTCGTCCGCGCAGAAGACGCACGCCTCCGTCACCATTGATGAGGCTGGAAAAACGAACATATTGTCCGCATAAGTAACGATGCTTGCGCGGAGCTCCAGGAAAAAAAAAATAGCCACGGCTGGAGATTCATAATCTGCTGTGTGGTGTCGGCGGGGACAGCGTAAAACGACAGTCGTTTTTTTGCGACAGAATCACTACATTATTTCTACGTCATCTAAAACATTTTTACATCTACTACCGTCTCTACTGGTCTAGACCGCACACATATTTGACTACTTTCCACTGCTAGGAAGTAATATACGCTTGGCCAAGCACGTGATAAACATCCCACTGACGTCAGGAACCTGTGTACGTAGCAATCAGTGGGGCATTTCTTCACACATAGTAAATATCCAGTAAACATTCGGCGTGTCTAAAATCAGAACATTGCGTGTGAATAAGCAGTGTTTGAACTTACAACTCTCTTTGAGAAAGAGTTATTAGGCCCAAATTTCGGCCATTTTGTCAAACGTGTGACAAATCCGTGTAAGTGTGACAATTAATATCTAAAAAGGAGGGAAACTAATTACTACGAGGTAAAACTCTTTGTTTTTTTACTCATCAACCAGACACACATTTTTCACAAGAAACATTTTTACCAATGCTTTCATAGTATATACACTCTAGAAAATCGGGTGGATGAGGGGAGAAAACTGGCTGGCGTAGGATAACACTTTAAATCCCCCTGAGTTTTGCCCCACCCTAAGGGTGGGGTTGGGTAGTGCGGCAAAACTCCTATTTTACAACTACTCCATATAACTGTAAAGAAAACTTACTCTAGGAAACGATTCGGGCGTACGTCGGCTCTGCCCCCCCCCTCCCTTCCCAATCAGTTCCCTGTTTAACAATAGCAAGAAATAGGGGAATTATTTTTATAAATATTCAGGGATCCCACTCCCATTTTTATTTTGCATTAATCGGTGGTATTTACAATTTAATTAGTTCACAGATCAACCATAAAACAATGTATAATCAAATCACTCAGTAATACGCCAAATGAAGGTGATACCTATGGTTATGACATTTCGAAGTAGCTACGCATGCGTACTTTGCGACAAAAGAGTAGACCTGCTACTTATTCATTGAAAATGAATGAACGAATACATGAATGTATGAACCAAAATAAATACACAGAAGGTGTAATGATATAAAAGTACCGAATGAAAGATAAATTATGTTATATGAAAATAACGACAAATGAAAAAAAAAAAAAAAAAAAATGCAAGTGGAAAAGAATAAATATAGGATATAAAAAATATAATACAATGCTGAGTGAAAACAGCATAAATTATAACATAAACTTTGCAATTAATAATTTGAAAAACAAAGAAGAAATACACAGAGGAAAAAAATGTTCATTTACCTCCATTGTTTTCAAAGACTACGACAGAAATATCAATTTTATTTTCACTGACGGGTGATCCAAAACGTATTTTCAAATTCTTTTCTACTGATTCTTGTTTGTACAAAAAATATTCTGCGTTGCGATGGCAAATACATTTCTATTACATCATCATTTGGGAAATTCGTTTGCATATACAGAGAGAGAGAGAGAGAGAGAGAGAGAGAGAGAGAGAGAGAGAGAGAGAGAGAGAGAGAGAGAGAGAGAGAGAGAGAGAGAGAGAGAGAGAGAGAGAGAGAGACTGTACATTGATAAATAATTGCGCCGCATCTATCTGCAGGCCGATCCGGAGAAGAAGAAAAGGGAGGAAGATGCCATAATAGCGTGGACCTGGAAAACATTTGTATTGACAAACTCATCTGACCCAGAATTCCTTTTGAGAATGCCAATGACAAAAGTAAGACGATCTAATCTCATGCAAAACATCTTTTGCATTGTCTTTGTTTTTCGTACCCTTTTCCTCTTGGTTTATTGATACGCAAGTTGGTATATTACGCTTTATATAACTTTCAACTAAATTATGGCAAGATTGTCATAAATATTATTTTTTTTTTAACCTTTTAGTGCCAATTGGAATGAAAAATCTCATAAACGATTTGATAGCTGCAGAACCCACACTCACATTAACGGTAACTAAATTATACTTTTGAATTGAATTAGTAATGCATACCTATTTATTTATTATTTATTTCTACTGATCCACAGGACCATTGACAGAAATAATAACAATACAAGTACCACATAACAACACACTTTAAGGTAGAGTTAGATCTACATCATGTATTTGTACATGTACAAACAGCAGCTGAAAAGGACCTGTGTATTTGTCCATTCAGAAATCATAAACTACTTCTTTCAAAGAGTTTTTAAAAATCGTAATATTGTAAGTAATACTGTGTTTCTGATGTTCAAATTTATTTGGTTGCAATAAAGAGTTTTGTGTATAATATTTCAGCTTGGAGCATTGTAAGCTATTTGACTTACTAAGGACGGTCAAAATCATGTTGTTCACATTTCAAAAGAAAATCAATACTCTTTCTCTTGCTTTCTAAGGGTGATAAATTAAAATGTCTGCAGATTTGTTCATAACAGTTATCGGAAACAAATTATCGGAAAAAATGATCGTTTCAATTTGTTGGGTCAAAACAGATTGGTGAGGATAAATAAATTCACAATAGTATTCAAGTCTACACCTGATAAAAGATAGATACAAAGTACGTTTGACTGATATATTTACAAAGTAAATAGGATTCTTTGTTGGCAATACTTCAGGGTCACCGGCCCAGAATACGGCGTTTCACACAAAGGACCCCTATACAAGTGCTCCTGCATAAGTAGTTACAGTTGGAGGACCTGTCAATAATAGGCATAAGTAATTACAGCTGGATGACATGTCAATGATAGGCATCAGTAATTACAGTTGAATGACATGTGAATGATAGGCATAAGTAATTACAGTTGGATGACATGTCAATGATAGGCATAAGTAATTACAGTTGGATGACATGTCAATAATAGGCAAAAGTAATTACAGTTGGATGACGTGTCAATGATAGGCATAAGTAATTACAGTTGGATGACATGTCAATAATATGCACAGCTCATATTGTATAGATGGAATTATATCTACCATAGAGATCTGTTCAGACACCTTTCTTTACTTATGTGCAGTATATATAATGACCTCTAGGTTACCCACGATATGAGATTTTATATTTTGCATCAAAGATAAAATGTATTAATATTAGGATTCGCCACACAATATGTTGCTAAATATTCTCTTCTGAATTTTGAATAGAATGGACATTCCATAATTACATAACATTCATCTTCACTCAACTTCTAACTATATAAACAGCATAACCGTTGATGAAATGAAGTTTTATTTTGACTCCCGCTTTTCACCATCAAATCATGAGCAGAGCATCTAATTTTAGAAAGTACTTGTCTGTAACTTTGGATAATCCCATAGAAAGGTAAAATTCCGTGCATATTTGTAACTTATGATTTCGATAATGAAAAGCCTTATTCGAGTCCGCTACCTGACTCGGCCATTATTGTCATAAATTATCTTTTATCCGTTGCCGAAATAAAGACAAGAAGAGTTTGCTGTTTCCAACATCCTGCGCATACTAAGCACATCTCAGCTCATATTTCAATAGCAAACCTTTAATCTTAGACACCCAGTTTGGCCTCCATGCATCATGTAACTTTCTTTAACATGGCATAACACTGAGCTGGGCATCGAGCTCTATACATTCTTATCAACTGAGTCCAATACTGTACACACCATATGAAATATTTCATACACAGTGGGTACGATCTTCATTCTCCTCTGACCAGAAACGAAGCAGTATTTCGCTGAAGTTAAATTTTGTGTACCTTTTCAATTTCTGGAACATATTCATATATTCAGATTTCAGCACCATATAATAAAATTGGTTCAACCATATTATCAAATAATTTAACAGAATCTACGATCAAAAAAGTACGCACTTTTCCTTTTATCTAATTAATTAAAGTAACAGCTTTTTGTGCCTGTGTTGCAGCACATTCTTTCACTTTTGTCCAGCCGAATTTTGAGGTGAAAAGCAAACCGATTAGTTTCTATTTTGTACCATAAAAACAACGTTTGTTTGTTCGTATAAATCCCCATTTCTGGACACAATTACGTTCGTTTTATCTAAATTTACTTTAATTCCTATTATATTACAAAATTGTTATATAACATCCAGTTGGAACTGACGCCCTTTAACTGTATCTGTACCATTAGCAAAGTCATCTGCGTATATATATATATATCTGATGTCTTCTGTTACAAAGATACCTTTGTCTGATTTTGAACGCAGTTCAGTTATTAAATCAATAATGAACAGATTGAATAAAACTGCAGGGAGAATACATCTCTCCAGGAGTGTACTGGGTAAGCAACTCAGCCCTGGACTTATCTGCTTGGACAGGCCCGGGGTTTTGCTCACACCAGTAAAACACCGGTAAAAACGAATTTTTTTGACGGCCCACCGGCCCACCGATGGTAAAAACGGATTTTTTTGCGGCGGCCCACCGGGATTTGTCCCAGTATGCCCAATGGCCAGTACACAACTGCATCTCTGTCTTGTTCCAATTTTACATTAAAAAATTGGTGTATACTATTGCCTACCATAACACATGAACACGGGTTACTATTCGTAGAACTTAATATGTGTAACAATTTTCCACCCACCCCTTGCGTTATTAGACTTTTAAATAGTGTCTTGGGGTCCAAAAAATTAATATATCGACACAGGGAACATTTGATTAAATTTCAATTGTCAAAGTGTTATTATTTAGTATTTGTTATCTCCTTGCACCGATCAAGAATTCGATTTTTATTTGCTTGAGTGCATCTCTTGAACATGAGTTACATTGCTGGGTGGTTGTTGCTTATGGTTGTATATGAGAGCATATAAGCCACCCGCATATAGATAACATATGTAAATCAAAATCTCACTGAAAGCAAAATCATAATAAAATATTTTTATTATGATGATATTTATAATAATAATTACTATTTTTTATTTAACACAGGCTGCCGTGCGCGCTCTAGACACCATCACTAGCGTTGCCATGGCAAAAGTTGGAAAGAAGGTGGACAAGTTCTTGGTGTCTGGTGCATCAAAGGTAAGCCACGACACAAGAAAGTAGATACTTCAAGTAAAATCAACTGATCAGATTATCCCATAGTATTGTTGCATATCTTTACATGTGCAGATTGTTTTTTGCTGGCTTAAGAAAGGCGATTTTGGGACGTCAGTAGTAATCAAACATGGTATATCCGCGTGCTTCTTGAGTGTATTTTTAAATTTTAAAAACTAAACGTTTTGGATAGGTATATGTTATATATGATTTATAAACTAAGTAAGTGAATGATGTTAAGATAAAGATCATACACGTTTTGCTATGTGAATACGTTTCATTGGGTCAAATTCTTTACTTGTGGTCCAACAAATGTTTGTACACAAGAAACCATGTATAATCCTTACAATCCAGCTTGTGATTTTATATTGTGAGCTGTTTTTAAATAGAGGATTTTAACTTTCCGTTCGCATTTCAGCGTGGCTGGACAACGTGGACCACAGGTGCTTTAGACAAACGTGTGATCGCTATCGCCCCAGTCGTCATGGATCTGCTGAACATGATAAAGGTAAGACGGTCAAAGATTTACCCACACAAGTCAGCTGAAGTAACATAAGCTTAGTCAGTCACGTGAAAGCATTGATTTAAAGTTTCAGGAATCCAACTCATATTTTCGCCGTAGATACAAAATCAAACCGAGACGTTAGACAAAGTTGTTAGTGTGCAGTGTAAGGCGTTCGACGGTAGTCAAGTCGCACTAATACACATTTAATTCAGCAGTATATCAGCTGTACTAATCAAAGACCAGAATAGCTTATGCGATGGCCTGTCCTCCGTCGTTTGGCGTCCGTCCCTTAGTCCCAGGTTTTTATCACCACTGCTCCTAAACACCTGAATGTAGGACGAAAGTCATGAAACTTAACACATTTTCATCATGTGGTCCAGTTGGTCCTATATGAAAACGATACCCTTGGAAATCTAATATGACCGCAATGGCGGCCATCTTGAAATTCTTGTTGTCGCTTCTTTTCCTGAACGGTTGGTCATGTATACATGGGATTTTCACTAAAAGACTTCTTACAATATGCAAATAACCGTAAATGACAACAATGACAATCTGACGTTCAACATGGCATCAGTCATCGTGAAAATCTTGTTATGGCTACCCTCCCAAACTGTTGGTTGTATACCACTGGGTGTTTATTCAAACACTTCTTGCAATATGTATGTGATCCTGTATTAAAACGATATTGATCTAACCTCTGAAATGGCTGCCTTGGCTGCCATCTTTAAACTTCTTATGGCTACTTCTCCTGATAGGATGATTATATCAACATGGGGTTTTCGCTAAAATCCCATAACAATATGTAGCTAGTCCTGAATGCAAATGGCTCTGATCTGACATTCAACATGGCAACCATAAAGAAATGTCCCTTATGGATCTATTGGACTTCCTCGTATCCGATATCGTACTTTCCGCTCTGCTCTGTTTTGTTTTATATTTGTAACTTAAAATAATAACTTCTGTATGTGTTGATTTCTGTCCGAGGAATCCTGGCCAACTGTGTATTTAGAGGAGGGCGAATTACTGGGTCACAAAGAGAGTATGTATTCTACGCATGAAAGCCTAAATTCACGCTCTAAGTTCCATTTAATTTGCACTTAGGCGAAGTGGTATAGGGGTTGGTTGGTCATTCAATGTGATGGGTGCCGTAACTTGTTGAACCGGACTCGATTCTCAGGTGTGAACAAATTATAGTTATCTAGCCTGTATGATAAAATTCTCTCTCTCTCTCTCTCTCTCTCTCTCTCTCTCTCTCTCTCTCTCTATATATATATATATATATATATATATATATATATATATATATATATATATATCTTGCCCCCTCCCTCCCCCTCCCTTTTTTATATATTCTTGTGCATGTTCGCTTTGACGCTTTTAAAACTGTTTACTGTATTCTTTTTTCCAGAATCTTCATCATCACTATCGGTCACTGGGAGGATGGACATTTGCCTTTGATGATTATTATGACCTTAATGTTACTAGAGAACTGGATAATCCGAACTTGCAGAAGATGGCCAACATTATCGACCCAATATGTGAGTTTATTTGCCTCGATCTGGTACATATTTATATATCATACCTGCTATGTAACACAAATAACTCGGAAAGCTGAAACATATCAACTATACTCTTTGTTCACCTTGAGTTTTAGTGTTAATGAACACATAGAGGTAACGTGCGTCCTTTTGACAAGAATAACTATTATGATATTGCAATAAAACTTGATAAATCTTTGATTGTCTAGGGTTTCAGTCATAGTGAAGAAATACCGTTAGGTCTTGTTAACACGAATAAGTGCGATATTAGATCGGTACAACACATGGTTAATAATCTTTTCTCACCTTGAGTTTAGTAATATCCACAGATTGATTTAGTAATATCCACAGATTGATTTAGTAATATCCACAGATTGATTTAGTAATATCCACAGATTGATTTAGTAATATCCACAGATTGATTTAGTAATATCCACAGATTGATTTAGTAATATCCACAGATTGATTTAGTAATATCCACAGATTGATTTAGTAATATCCACAGATTGATTTAGTAATATCCACAGATTGATTTAGTAATATCCACAGATTGATTTAGTAATATCCACAGATTGATTTAGTAATATCCACAGATTGATTTAGTAATATCCACAGACAGAGAGGTTGAAATAAACTAAAGCCTATAAAAAGCTAATATGTAATAAAATCATGTGATTTGAATTATCGCTAAAGCATGAGCTTGAAAAAAATGACCATTTTGACAGTCATAACCGAGATTGAATGTTTATTATCTTGAGCACATATCAGCAAAATGCACCCCCCCCCCCCAAAAAAAACCCACAAAAAAAACAAACAAAAAAAAACAATAAAAACGAATCGATGAATTAATTGACTTGTTTCTACCTTGATATTCCAGCGTACAATGACAGATTCATTAACAAGCCCAAGTATATCATCACCACTGGTGGAGACGAGTTTTTCATTCCGGATGATTCTGATTACTTCTTTGATCAACTAAGTGGTCCCAAATATTTAAGGTATGTCTAGTGTATATACAGCATCATAGCAAAAGTATATATATATATATATATATATATATATATATATATATATATATATATATATATATATATATATATATATATATATATATATATAGAAAGAAGATGAATTTACGTCGATATTTTTATATTGAATTATTTACAAACTGGGTTTGATTCATAACCAAGTTTTATACAATGTTAAAAAAGCCGAATTTTCTCACCGGTGGTTTACGTGTTGTAATGGGAAATATTTCTGTAATTGATGACAGTTATCCAAAATAATATTTTTCTTGGACATTTATTCGAATCATTGCCCTGACAGTTATCGATAATTAACGTTTCAACAATATTTTGTTTCAGTTCATTTCTGGAAGATGTCACTAAGCTTCGTCTTTGTGGACAATCAAACTTGTTTCTTGAGCTGAGCAAGGGAAATTATTTTTCGTAATAAAAGCATGCAACAGTTTTAATTAACTAACAAACTTGGTTCTGTGTAGATTTATATTTTTTTCACCCAATCATTCATACTCAGCGAGTTCTTTCTTTCAGAAAAAGAAATCATGAGTTATTGAGTTCTCTTCGATATTTTAAAACGTAGTTTATGCATCCGTAGCGGTATGGAATACAGAGAACATTAAAACTTAGACATCTTGCTGATCCGTAAAACGATCATTGGTACCAGAATTCTGTGGAGCTGAAGTTGGTGCAATCTTTATAATTGATACAGTATCAAATATGGGTGTTGAATTCTCTGTCAAAGACTACAAATATTCATGTAAAATCATACAACGAAATCAAACTTTATGAAGGAAACAGGTAGATTCACTATTTGTGTATCTGTGTGACAATATCAAAAAATTTACCACTGCATTTACCTATCCCCGTGTGACATAAATTGTCGGATACTAAAAGTTTACATATGGTGTTTATACTTAGACCTCCTTTCTCAACTGCATTATATTATAGAAATAAGGTGATTCTATGTGCTTTGGCAATACTCGTTTAATACGAAATAAATCGGCATAATATAAAAACGTATGATCTATTACTCATACGCTTGAGCATGTAAATGTGGCATAGTGAATTCAAAGGAGGAAGGCTTGAAAGAAATTTGTAACTGCCATATTGTGAACTCATTTATTTTCTTGTTTATAGTTGTTCGTGGTCATCCCCTCACCCTCTCCTACCTGCAAAAGAGAGACATTTTCAACTATTCTTTAATTGTTGCATACTTCTCTTGGATGGGGTAAGGGGGACCTGCACCTATGTTTCTTCACAGGTGGATCACTTCCGTTAAGGTTTTTAAATGTGTGCGAAATACAAAAAATTGCTACCCAACAAATACAAACACATTTACAGTGTTTTTCAAGCAGCAGTACGGATGAATAACCAAACTTTCTTTCTTCTTCCAGAAAACTCCCTAATGCAGAGCACAGCTGCGCTGGGCACGTGATTAGCCTGTTATTCAGCCTGAGGGCATTTTTCCTGTCTGTTGTGCTGGTAAAGAACTCAATCGAGAAATCCACAAAGTATCGGGGCGGATTTCGCGATATGTGTGACCTTATTTAATTAATAAATAACTGTATCCTCGTAAGTAACAGATAAAAATAAGTCATTTGTCAATTACTTGTAAACTTTCCAAGCTGTAACATGCTGACTACCCCTCCCCTCCCACCACACCAATAAATAATTCTAACCATTATCGGTACATTACAGGAAGGGGTTTAAGGTAGTTTGGAGGGTTGTGTTCTATTTATAGTTGCCAGACATTCATAAATTCGTTCATCTGTAACCGTAGTTTTAGATTTAACTTCCCTGTAAAAAATCGTTGTTGATCTGTGTTCTAGGACGCATGTATTGTTCTTTTTTAGGATGAACCTTTCCCTAAAATGGAATGGATAAAGGTATTGGTATGTATGGGGATTTTATATTATTTATATTACAATTGATATGGAATTTTTATATTATTTATATTACAATTGATATGGAATTTTTATATTATTTATATTACAATTGATATGGGATTTTTATATTATTTATATTACAATTGATATGGGATTTTTATATTATTTATATTATAATTGATATGGGATTTTTATATTATTTATATTACAATTGATATGGGATTTTTATATTATTTATATTATAATTGATATGGGATTTTTATATTATTTATATTACAATTGATATGGGATTTTTATATTATTTATATTATAATTGATATGGGATTTTTATATTATTTATATTACAATTGATATGGGATTTTTATATTATTAATATTACAATTGATATGGGATTTATTTCACTTTTTTTTTTTTGCATTACACTTTATACTATCTGTTGACTTATCTATTCCAAAAGGTCGTAATTTATGAGTCTAAAATGTCCACAGGTTCATTCAAAAGTACCAAGTATAAGTATCTTTTGAGAATTCAGAAGCCATGGAACAGTCATTATGACTGCGATCAGTCTTTTATGTACTTGGCTGTCAGTCTTTAATTGAAAACATAAGTACTTCACTCATGATCTATTGAAGCAATGAGGATTTGTGAAAATGTAGGTTTTACTGCAATAATGATTGAAAGTCGTGCAAAATAAAAAAAAATAATTGATGTGGTAATTGCATCTGATTCAGACGCCAGACGGAGGCAAAATTATTCTTACATTGGATAGACAGCCCATGACGATTCACGCATACCATGCACAGACACTTGATGGATCAAGGTAGGAGAAATATAACTGTATTTCTTGTGCTTTTACACGCATTACCTGCTTGACATTAAAGATTAAAACTATGAAAATTATAAAATGCAAATAAGTGTATGTTGTGTAAGCTCAGACTAACTGTTAGGATTGTTTTCAATATATATCGAATCTCGTTGCCCCGCCAAGGATGTATCTAATCACCCGAACTGGAACTACAGAACTACATATATTTTGTTCATCTGATTCACTGTGACTCTTGGATTGTAGAGTTATCAGGTTTCACCTATCCAACGTTTATACCTGACAGTAATTAAGGACGGTTTATTCAAATATCGCCTTTGCTGTTTTTTAAAATAGAATCAAATACGCTATGTTCGATTTAGCTCCATATACGTCAATCAGCACGGTGTACACAAAAAATATTCTACTCTGAATATGTCCTATAATAACATTAACGTTAGGAAGATAGGCTTCACTACCTCTTACCCACTTCCTCCCGTTACCACCGCCATGTGACACCGGTAGTAGACCAGTTTAAGCTTTCGCTCTGGTACGAATAACATTATCCGGCATAAGCTCATCGAATCCTTCAAGATCTTCGTGATTTCAAACCATCCATCTATAAGTGTGGTGATGTATTATGTGTTAAAGCGTCCGAAAAGGATTGTTGACATTTGATAAGACTTTTGTGAATATATTTCCATATTTTTCGAAATTTGTGCACTTTGTATTTTCCGATCTGGTAAGTCGCAAGGGATAGCATCATATACGTGCTTGCTGTATTTTGAATCGCAAACACCGCTAGAATTTGATATTTTGTGACATTACGGGAGTTGCTGTTGAATTATTGACATTTTCGGTTTGTTATTTCCGGTTTTGTGGCGAAATGTAGTAAATGTTAGAAGTACAAGGTCAGCGAGGACAACCATGAGTCTTGCCTTGCGTGTACGAGATGTATTTCAACAAAACCGTGTAATGTTTGCAGATCGTGGTCGGCGCGGACGTGGTCTTCGGTCCTAAGAAAGAACTTCAAGACCAAACAGAGGAAGTCGAAATTGAAACATGATGAGAAGTTATCGGAGTGAGACACATGGAGCATGCACTCAAAATAGTATCCCATCGTTAGTGTAATGGGGGCTGTGTAGTTGGCACCCCCACCCCCATCCCTCACGTCAAAAAATGCTGAGGAAAGAACATTTATCTGCAATCACATCCGATCAGCAAGAGACGGATAATGCAGTGTCTCTCGGGATGTGTCTAAAGGAATATCTGCATGGAGCCGCAGATATAGAGACTGATCAAAAAGGCGGTATCGTATCCGCTTTCGTCGGATGAATTGTTGCACCCACTCCCCCATCCCCAATTCTTCACGCATGGCTAACACTATTTCTACGTTGCCGGGAGAGTGCTATCTACAGTAGTGGCTTGGAGTTTAAGCGAGAGAAGTGAGAGTGTCCTCTCTTATGTCGGTCGACCAATGGGCGTAAGTTCTCCCGCACCCCCTCCCCCCCCTCGCATGCCAAAACGTGGCCTACGAATCAGACCTGTAAGTCAGGACAGGACGCATGGGATATAATTTTGATTTGACTGAAGTAGGTTTCCAACCGTCGGAACTGTGCGCTGCTATCTCAGTCGTTAACCGACCTGCCGCGCCTTCCTCCCAGCCTGGCAATCGAAAATCAGTTTTGTCTGTTGAATACGGAACCGTAAAGGGATCAGGGTAACCGCCTAGCCTTCTTTCCAGTCTGCCGTTCAGCCGTCCTTCAGGCATTCCTTACAGCCTTCCTTCCGGCCTTCTGGCTGACCCCGCCCCCCCCCCCCCCACACACACAGAGTCATGGCGGGGAAAATCCCGATATGACGATTCATTCCGATTCTAACATGCCAAGGACGGAATTCAGTTTTAATGCCGTTAGGGAGGAAATATATCGGATTTTAACATTGTCCGATTGCCCACTGTCTCCGTCTACGAGCCGGAAGAAGAAAGTCAAGGCTTCGGCGGCATCAATTTTTAGCTTTACGATCATTGCCGTTTGGTTCCCCGCGTTTGTTTGGGGGTCCAAGAGAAGAGGTACGGAAGCAGGCGGCGCAAGAGGTGTCTCTCCAGCTCTTCTTACCTTATCGTCTCCAAAGTCTCTGACCAAAAGGAGAGATGTTTGGATGCAAAGGGATAGACAGTAATGTCCCGGTCAACACAAACAGACTCGTCCGCAACAAGACTTCAGACGGCAACATACTTTTCAGTCTCAGATGCAATTTAATAAGGATGAAATAAAACAAAATTACTTTTCCCCAAAGTCCACCAACAACCGCCAGTGAATTATTAACTCCACCGCTGACGGAGAGTCTCCCGGTTGGTGCCAGACTTCTTCATTTTCTAAATGCTTGGATCGACCTTTTTCCTAACAACGAATGATCGATCCAAGCAGTTTAAGAAGGGCTTCGAAGTTCATTTATTCAGTCCGATTCCCTTTTGTGTTCCCCTTCAACGATGGAGATTCCAACGGATCCCTTGAAGGTGGATATTTTAATGGATGAGGTCACTTCGTTACTCTCCAAGAAGACGATTGAGAGAGGTCGCAATCCAAAAATCTCCGGGATTTTATTGAAAGTTTTCCTTGTACCAAAAGCGAATATAAGACTCAGATCAGTGATAGACCTCAAACTGTTAAACAAATTCATATTAACACCAAATTTCAAGATGAAAACGTCGTGATCAGTTCGCTTTTCTATCACAAGGGACAAGTCTGCAATCAGTCTCGATCTGACCGATGGCTACTTTCATGTCACTATCCATCCATTTTTAAGCAAGTTCATTCGTTTCGTGTTCCGAAGAACAGTTTACCAATTTCGAGCTCTACCTTTCCTACTCAATCTCAGCTCATGATAGTTTAAAAAGCCGTCAACGCTATTGTCTTCTTGTTCAGGACTGCCTCGTAGAAAACAAAGTCAGCGTACCTGAACGACATCCTTCAGAAACACACGGTATGTTCTGCTTGTCACCTACCTGGGCTTTCTAGTGAATTGGGAGGAGTCGAGTCTTATCGCCTTTCAACACTTCTTCGATCTGGATATGGATTTTTTGACTCATTTGAATCTCCTTCTTCTTCCTCAAATACGAATTGCATGGACTATCTAGCTCTCAGTATCGATCTCAAACAGTAAATGGACTTCTGCGAGAAAATTTCCGCAACTCCTCGGTTTACTTTATGTAGCGGCAGATTTGATTCCTCTAGGCCGCCTTTATATATACCCTCTGCAGATGGCATTTATCGCTTAGTTGAGCCTATTTTCAGGTCTTCTAGATCTTCATGTCTCGATCTCAATCGACATAAAACAATGTCTGTGTCAGTAGCAAGGCAGGCAATGACTTCGGCAGGAATTTCTCTGAACAAGCCCGAACCAGACGTCACGATTTGTACGGACGCCAGTTTGTTCTGTTGCTTCACTTTATCAAGGTAAGCGTCAAATGGAGCCCAGGGGATAAAGCTCTTCATACATACATTTTGGAAATTAAGGCTATAATGAACGTCTTTCGTTCGTGGCGAGAGAAACTGTGCAGGAAAGTGGTCTTTGATGTCGAAAAATCATGTGGTGATCGCTTACTTGCTCAGACAGGTAGGGGGCAAATCACCTGACTTCTGCGTCCCGGGTCCTGGTGAGGGAGTTTCTACTCTTCTACGCCGTTGCTCTTAGCACAAGATAACGGTCCAGATAAGACACATTCCTGGAAGACTGAATGGGTTGACCGCTGCACACCGCGTGGTTCCTTCACCCGTCCATCTTCAGCGGATTTGCGAACTTTGGGACGTTTGATGATATGTTTATTTGCAACGAGGTGGAGTCACAAATTCCCCACCTTCGTGTCACATGTAGCGGGCTCTGAAGCATGGACCATGGACACTCTGGCAGTCAGTTGGGATGAAATTTGGGGTTTACACCTTTCCTGCAACTGATTGCGAAGGTCATTCAGAAAATCTGGGACCAGACTTGCAAAGTGGGTCTAGTAGCCCTACTCGGGTGGAACAAGTCATGGGTGAACGATCTGCTCGAAATAGCGATAAACGTCCCAAGGAAAATCAAAACGAAATTCAGTATGTTCAAACAACCGCGATCGCACGTATTTCATCCCTATCTGGACAGGTTTCTTCTTCACGCCTGGCTATTGTCAATAGAGCCTTGCGTAGAAAGTAGTATCAACCTTTAATCGTAGTGAGAATCTAACGAGCAAGAAGACCCTGGACTTTGAAAGTCTACGAGGGGAAGTGGCGGGTATTCAGGAGCTGGTGCAGAGACAAAAACATCTTCCTTCTGAATGTCTTGATCTCTTAGGTGGCCGGCTTTTTTCTCTGGCTTTTCGAGAAGAAAACGTTAGCTCCGGTTACTGTTAGGGGACATCGCCATATGATTTCCGACACATTCATGCATCATGGTAGAGCGAATATAGATCACGACATGATCTGTCATATTTCCTGACCATCTTTGTCTTGAATAGGTGAATAGGCCTAAATCACTTACATTGTTTCCGAAATGGAACCTTTCACTTTGACTTGGCTCAACTCAGAAAAGTTTGAACACTTAGCCGGAACCTCTATAAACCCATTTTCTTACAACATTTGTTTCTGATAGCGCTAACATCGATATCCAGAGTGAGTTGCATACCCTTTCTATGGACCCGAACTATCCCCAGTTCAGATTGGGGGTTATGTGGTCCTCATGACACATCCCGGTTTATAGCAAATAATCGGTTGCTGTCTGCGGGTAATCAAAAGGTGATCATCCAATCTCTCTCCTCCATCGACACGTCTAGATGGCAGCTACGCGATACCCGGTATGTGCTCTCAAATTATATTTGAAACTCACCGAGAAAAACCATAG
Organism: Margaritifera margaritifera; assembly: GCA_029931535.1. Taxonomy (NCBI): domain Eukaryota; kingdom Metazoa; phylum Mollusca; class Bivalvia; order Unionida; family Margaritiferidae; genus Margaritifera; species Margaritifera margaritifera. Next base: position 2,104,073 of record JAQPZY010001473.1, read on the forward strand.
GTCCAGAAAATGTCTTTTTCTCCCCATTAAGGCAGGAAAAGGGGACATCACCTCTCAAGCCCTGGCTTCCTGGATGAAGTGGGTAACACGCTCAGCATATTCTGAATGATCACAGAATCATGATACGCCTCATGAGACTTTCTACTCATGAAATCTGAGACATCTCGGTGAGTCTCGCTTTCTAACTCAATGTTCTAATCCGAAATATAACATAAACTGATGGCTGGCACGAACAGTGAACCTTCTCGACTTTCTATCTCCGAGATCTAGAGTCAGAGCGACGAGAAGTGAGTCTGGTGTGTCCAATGGCTGCATCCCAGACGACCACCAGACCCTATTGTGGTCGGTACAACCTCCTCATGGGCGTGAGAGGTTACTTGACCGTCGGTTGTGCTACCTTCATATTAGAGGAGCGGTCTATCCTTCTTATTGGAAATTCAGACATTCTTCTCTTGAAAGAGGCCGATGCTAAAGGTTGGATTTTCAAGCATTTCCTCCTCCTCTTACCTACACTCCGAACGTTAATGTGATCGGGGAACGTATTCAAAGGAGAAAGCAAAGTTGTTAGTAAATCACGTTTCTTGGAGAATACTTACCCGATCACATTACTAGTAAACCCTCCCATACCTCCCCGCAAATGCAGACACCCTCGGTGATGCATCGCTCAGCTTAAACTGGTTTGCTATCGGTGCTACCTGGCGGTGGTAAGGGGAGGTAGTGGATAAGAGTTTGTTTCTTTTTGGCTACATGCTTTATAAACATGAAAGACGAAACGTTTATCTTTCTGGAATTGCTGGATTTGAGAGGTAGTAAAACTTATATTCCTAACATTAATTTGATCGTTTAAGCATTCTCGGAGAAACATAGTTTGCTAAAAAATTTGATTTCGCATCAAACCAAAGACTTTATATAATCTAGTTATTATTTTAATTAGTTATAAAGCGTAGTGCAAATTATTGGAACTTTCTGCAGCGTACAATTATTTAGGAAAACAATAATTTCGGCTATTATTTGACTAACATGGAGGGGGGTGGGGTGCATACAAATACAGCAAGACAAATTCTGATGCGCAGTTTTAAGGTAATGACCCAAAAGTTGAGCTCTTGATTATAATCAGATCTTTTGTACGTGTATACATATTTCAGGAGAGACTTTCGACTTTTGAGAGGAACCCCTGGAAATCCACGCAAGCCTCAGGTTCATCCAGTAATCTGGCTGACCCAAGACGTGATATGTTTGGTAAATCACTTACTTCATATAGGCGCGTGAAAGCATTGTCTGGAATAACCGTATATACAACCTTTAAACTCTATCTGTCACAGCATCCTCGTTTGTTTCGACCCTTTTTTAGTAGATTTAATGGAATACAATTTTCAGGGTCATTGGTCATAAATTAGTCAGTCTTGAGGGCAATCTAACAGTTTGGCTTCTTTAAGTCGTTAAATGTTACAAGTAAAACCAAACTTAGCAAACACATCACTCATTTATACACGTTCTCTGGGCTTTCTATTGATAAATATGTATTACAGTATTATAATACATTCTTTAGATTTAAAGAATGTGTTCAATATATATATATATATATATATATATATATATATATATATATATATATATATATATATATATATATATAATAGTAAAAGCTACCAGTTGTCCTCCAATATGACTGCTGATGACATCAGTTTAAAAGGGTCTGCAACGTCTTGCTAAAGCTACACTGGAGCCTACAAAAAACCAACATTCGACAGAATTAGCATATTCCAAAGAATGATACCTAAGTACAGTTATTGGTTTATGCTTATTATGCTGAAGGGAGAAATACCAAGAACGAGTTAAAATATTCAACATCATGTCGTTTTGTGCAATTTCCGCCTTGGAGATATATAAGTACTGCATCAATAATACAAATTTAGGCACTAAAATCTAGATAAATACATGCTACACATAAAAAGATGAAATGAGCGATTCACTGAATCGACTGAAATATGACATAGAAAGTATGTGATTATTTGTAAGGATGTCTACAATTATTAAAAGTGTTTTAACTGTGATTTTTCATCATGTCCACAGGGAAATGGAACGTTCGAGGTTGAGTTTAAAAATCCAAAAGATGGATGGCTCGCATTCTTTATACAGGTATGGAATAAAATTTAATGTATAGATACTTGCTGTTTGATGATTAAAATAACTTTGACTGTAACGCAGCATTGACACTTTTGAGCGAAAAATCAATAAATAATATGTTCTAATTAACAGGTATGACAGAACATAACCAATGCCACTTTCAACTCATTTGTAACAACATAACAAAGATACTTTGTTACCACTAGAGACAACTGATAGGTCACAGACATAGTAACACAGTAACACTAGCGATTCGTGCCGACTTACCAACTTAGGGGTCTTTTTACCTCATCCTAATTTGTTTTCATACAGTTTTTAAATTAGGACTTGAAAAATTGTTACTGAGTGGATATTTTCGACCCGTTTGCGATAGATTATTAAGCAATATATCTTACTTAGGCAGCCAAATGACAGTCAATTTATTAGGCTCCTTTGCATCATTGCAAATCTAAAAATTTGTAATCTTTGGTTCCTCCATTCAAATCTCCAGCCCTTATCTGACCTCTAAGTGGATACCATCATGTCATACCAATGTATTTATTGGGGGGGGGAGGGGGATTCTCTACCTCAGCCCATCTCACCCATCCCAGTTCATCCCTTTTGGAGGACCCTTCCAGATTCCCTACCTCACCCCATCCCACCCATCCCAGTTCATCCCTTTTGGAGGACCCTTCTAGATTCCCTACCTCACCCCATCCCACCCATCCCATTTCATCCCTTTTGGACAACCCTTCCAGATGCGCTTGGCACACACATTTCCTACATCTCAATCTACGTACCTCATTCTGTCTCCAGAAATCTGGCAAGTATAAGGTCATACATTTTTCCATTCTTTAACGAAATGCTTTAAATATTCTTTTGAGATTGTTAGTTGACAGTCTCTTAATATAAAAACTATTCTGCTAACTTTCCTGACCTCATCAAGATATATCACCCGCTAACTATGTTGAAATGTAAAACGTTAAAACCTCTGAAAATCGAACTCTGACTATTCCGATATATTGTCTAACTTGGTTCACTGTCTACTCCGTAGATATTATCTGATCGCTGGGGTGCTCAGAATTGACCGGTTTCCCTGTACGTGTTGTATAACCATGTGCCTATTTCAGGTGACCTTTCCGGGTTTGATGGATTCTGTGTTAGAATTCACCACCCAAGCTATGATCATTCCAAACACGTTTCCGTTCGAAGACTGCCATGGACAAGAGTGCCTAGGAGAGCTTATTTAATGTATACTAGTGAGATTGGTTCATCAAATACCCGCAAACTGTACTGGATAATCACGCAGCTTATGTGTTATACTCGTACATTTATTTGAAATATTACATTTTATGAAGGAATGTGGCATTTTAATAATCAACACAAGAAAGAAATGATCTGAGAGTAACATTGTATTTTATTATGCCCGACATAGGCTGGTCATGGGTTGGATAGCCATCCCATGCCAGTCGTACAAAAAAGTAAGAAGATATATGAATTATTATAAGTCACATACATATACACATGATAAACATAATATATATTTCTGTTAGGATAATGAGAGAGAGAGAGAGAGAGAGAGAGAGAGAGAGAGAGAGAGAGAGAGAGAGAGAGAGAGAGAGAGAGAGAGAGAGAGAGAGAGAGAGAGAGAGAGAGAGATGTAGTATACAAGAAATGTTCTAATATACTGGAAACAGCTTAGCTACAAAGTTTATGATCCGAGACTAGATTAATGTACGAACTTTTCATTACAATTTTTAAAAGCAATACATTTACCTGTCTTGTAAATCTAAGATATCTAAAGTTTAAAATTATGAATATATAAATGCTGTTGATTTATTTTGCACCTGAATATGTAATGCTTTGTACAAAGTAGAATAATTCATAGTCAAATATGCTTTTCTTGAATCCGATATTCCAAATAGTATTTCTTCACTGGTTCAATTTAGGTGATGTATAAGTGCTCACTTGGTCTCTAAAGACCTAAACATTTCATTCCAAAAGGAGGTCACCGAAACATTTCTTTCCAAAAGGAGGTCACCGAAACATTTCTTTCCAAAAGGAGGTCACCACTGGAAAAAAAACCCCAGATGCGTGAGGTTTTCATGATCTGTTTTACAAAAAGAACACTTATTATTTTCAGAGAAACCAATTTTAGCCCCAAAAAGTATTAGTAGACAACTTTCTGTGTAAAAGTCGAATTTGAAACGATCGATAGTTTGTAGACCTGGTAAGTATAGATAGTAAGCTGAAGATAGTTTCCAGGTTTTCATTATCTACCAATCCAAATTAATTTTCCCTTTTTTATTTTTTGAAGAAAGTAATTCGTCATTTTATATCAGCAATAAATAAACATTTCTACTTCGTCTTTTGTCGTTTTGAAGATATTTCAATTTGGTTGGAATATACGGAATATCTTTAATTTCTCTATCAATATGTAATTGGGGTGTTCTAAATGCTCCTGCCAAAATTAACCCATAATACGCTAGAAAATTCATATTTATATTACATTTTTCTGTGAAATTCTCCTGAGACAGATAATCACAGTTTTCATTCATTAAATCATGTATGCTGAATATACCATCGTCAAACAGATTTTAATAAATATATTTGTTTTGCAAATATTTAATGAACCTCGTACAGAGATTTTGATACAATCACATGTTTAAACAATCAACTGAATGTATATTTGGATTATTATGATTAATTTCTAGTCGTTTCTAAAAAACAATAGTACTGGGAAAATTTGTTATGGGAGATAACGGATGAGAGAGCGAGAGAGAGAGAGTATATTCATGTTATACATTCAAAACATTCGTTGTTGTCTTTATTTTATTATTGCAAAATTTATTAACTTATTCTAGTTAAGTACAATAATGGATGAAATAAATTAGTACAAACTGACGATATTTCCTCATATATCTTATAGGTGAGTACATGTATTATATTTTGCACATTAAAGTAGCTAGCAAATGATTCATAACACAAATGATAGATCAGTTATACCTTCAAAAGCTTCCAAGTCATTAATGATTTTTTCCTGTTCACAATTTGTGTAGGCTTTATACATTTCTAATTTAACCTTTATTATATGTTTTTCTTAAATGTTATCAAGGTTGGTACTTTATTGTGAATATGTAATTTAAATATGTAGTTTTTTTCCGAAGAGCAAAATCACATTTTAAATTTCGTCAGATTTGTTTGTTGTTGTTTTTCTTCTTCTCACATTTTATTTACTTCTATGAAGTTAAATGGAATAGGTGTATACATTTTTCTTTCAGCCACCTGAACAATTGTATCCAAAAATCTTTAGCTATAGCGATGTCATACAATAACTGAAAACAAAGTTCTTCTGTTTCTATTGAAAAAGAACATAACTTGTCTTGCCTAATTCTTATTTTGGGTAAAATAACATTTGTAGGTAGAATTCTATGAAAAGTATTGAAACCATTTATAATTAGTATTTTTATACACTTATGTACCAATAAATATTTTTATACACTTATGTACCAATAAATATTTTTATACACTTATGTACCAATAAATATTTTTATACACTTATGTACCAATAAATATTTTTATGCACTTATGTACCAATAAATATTTTTATACACTTATGTACCAATAAATATTTTTATACACTTATAAACCAATAAATATTTTTATACACTTATGTACCAATAAATATTTTTATACACTTATAAACCAATAAATATTTTTATACACTTATAAACCAATAAATATTTTTATACACTTATGTACCAATAAATATTTTTATACACTTATGTACCAATAAATATTTTTATACACTTATGTACCAATACATATTTTTATACACTTATGTACCAATAAATATTTTTATACACTTATGTACCAATAAATATTTTTATACACTTATGTACCAATAAATATTTTTATACACTTATGTACCAATAAATATTTGTATACACTTATGTACCAATAAATATTTGTTCCCAGTCAAAACAGTCATCGAAGTTAAGATCACGTCTCCATTTCCCTTGAACCTTTGGATATAAATTAGTTTTCAATACAAATCAATAAATAGGTTGACAATCTTTCTCTTGTTGAGTGAGTACTTGTAACAGAAATGACTAAGTTGGTCTTTGTAAGATAACATCTAATGCTTATAATTTTGAACCCTCAAATACTCATCGATAAACACATGTAATATCCTCATATTGAATTTTTTTTTATTCAACATCAATAAATTGGTATATAAAAAAGTTAAAATTAATAAACTGATTGTTGCATGTGAAATCCCCAATTATGTTCACTCCAGAACTGTGCAAATGTTTATGGAAAATGCTGTGGTCTCCGACTTTAATGTTAGCACTGAACCACACTGGCGTAGCTAGAGACAATTGGCCTGATTCTTGCTTATTTATTTCTTATAGTTTTAACCAACTGAATAAAACATCCTTTAAAAATTGTTCCTCAAACTTCTAGAAATCGTTTTAGCAAATTCAGTTCTAAAAACAGAAGTATCAAATATATGTGGACATGATTGAGTTTATAAGTTTTTTCACTTAGCTGTATATCAAACGAAAGTCTACGTTTCCAGGATGTGTTTTATGCCGTCATAAATATTTTAATGTTAATCATTTTCGATCCATCTTTGGAATATTCTTGAGTACAGACTATTCTTTTTATCTTATAATTCGATTTATCCCATAAGTTATTTATTAAAAAAACAAAAACAAAGAGCATTTTATTACTTTTATTTATAATTGTTTATGATGGATTATGTAGGCAAAGAATCAAGTGATTTGTCTTTGACACAGTAAGACTCTTAATAGCAGGATTTTTTCCAAAGGTGTCAAACTTTCCTGGGGCCATTGCAAGAACATAAGATTTATTTTTTCAGTTTTGTCTTGATAGTTTAATTCTGTAATTTTTCTTAAATTTGTAGTGAATTTAATGCCAAGCAGCGTGAAAACACCTGTTTCCCAGATTAATGAACTTTCCTGACAAAACTGATCTCTGCTATTTTTACCCTGAACCCATGCTTTATACAATACATTGTCATTTACTTTGTAAATAAATATACTTTCTCCGCCAACTTTAATGTTAGGAAAATCGGTAATTAATATATGTTCCGAACACTGTACAGTAAAATGAATCCAAACCTTAAATACAGCATGCCAAAAGAAGTTTATCGATTTATATACATTTTAACAATGTCTACACCGAACTTTGTAAATTTAAAGTAGTCTGGCCATTGAACGCTTAATAAGTTCACCCATTTTTGGTTTTCAGAATTTAAAAGCTTTCTACTCCATGAAATTGTTAAAATATCTACAAAAGAGCTGTGTTCTTGATACAAAAGAGTTTAAATCAACCATGCGTAGTCCACCATGGGAACAATTTTTAACAAAATATTTCTCGTAATTCTATCATTGAACCAATACAAACAAACTTGTAAAAAAACAGGGTATTAAGCTAATTTGATATTTGTTGTGTAAGACTTTGTAAAGACAACAACAGACATTTTGACATTGTCGATGTTTTTAAAACAATAATTATTCTAAAAAGTATTACATTTATTTTTTACCGTTACATAAGCAGGTTCATAATATCTCTTAAATTAGAATTATAATCAGTTTTAACAATTTCTAAATTAGAATTATAGTTAGTTTCAACAATTTCTTCAAGGTAAGTGAAGAACTTTACCCCTAATATTATGAAATGCGCCTGATCCCAGTTATGATTCATTTCGCAGCAAACTCGTAAATTACTGCATTGCACTCTACCTAAGCTCTGGTTTTGATAATATTCATATGCAGTCCAGACAACTTCGCACAAATACTTATTAAATTTAAAACAGTTTTTTATGATTTTGCCGTGGCTTCCATGATAAGAGCTGTATCATCTGCACATTGCAATACTTCGTTAGAAGCTAAATTATCTAAGTTAGAGGGATATATTGGTAATAATTCAGAAAGCACATAACTACATTACTTGACATGCTATGTGAACAGAAATTTCTTTCATCAGCATCAATAAAAGACCAAGGGAGGTAACTCAAGTATAACCAAATGCGTCTATATATTCCACAACGTTTTGAACTACTCACATAAACGTATATATGCAAGTTTTTGCATAAGAAAGGTTCACTGTCTATCTATGAAATATCAGTAGAATAAATATATACAAGAATTACTATGGAAGTCAACCTTGTGTACAAATTTGGTGCCACAGATATTGAAATATTCTTCAAAACAATTCACCGCATTGTCACTAGGTCCGTTTGACACTTAGGTTTATGCATTGTGACTCGGTCCGTTTGACACTTGGGTTATGCGTTGTGACTCGGTCCGTTTGACATTTGGGTTATGCAGTGGGACTCGGTCCGTTTGACAATTGAGTTATGCATTGGGACTCGGTCCGTTTGATATCTGGGTTATTGTTACTAACAAGTTATTTAAAACATTCATCTAATTCATCTATCAATTTTTCCTTAAAGCTGCAGAATCATCAGTTGTAAAATATGATCTCATTATGTTATATCGACAAATACAATAATATAAGGTTCACTCATACATACATACTGTTTCGACTCTATGGTCTATGAACAATGTAACAGAAAGAAAGTGAAACCAACAAATCAAGTAAAAATCATCAATAAATTTATTTCTAGACATATAAAGTGAAAATTCAAAGACACTTACAGTAACGTAAATTAAAATCCAAATAATCCAATAATCCTAAGCGACCTAATCACAAGTCCTAAATATAGAATGCTTCGAATGAATGACCGTATCCTTGAATGTGTTGATGTGCCTATAGTCTTTAATGTCATGATGTGCCAGTAGTTTGAATGTGCTGATGTGCCAAAATAAAGTACTCCAGAATATCTTAGAATAAGTTCACATAAATCCCAAAATCATCAGTTAAAATCAAAATTCCAAAAGTATGTGAGCACTTTTATTATCCAATGAATATTTTAAATAATTCCTCTCTCTGAACTTGGAATGATTTTTCAGGACTGTAATAACTGTTTAAAAGACTGATGGCAAGGTCGAAACTGAAAAACTGTCCACCAAACATGGCATATATAAAGATAGGTTACATGACAGAATGTTATATAATATTATATGGTGTGTGTGTGACTTTTAACACATAACTCTAAGGAAATTCTGGTTTTATCAGCAAACAAAAGCAACCCTGATCTCAAATGGAATAAACAACTTTTTTACGAAAACCGTCCTTGAACTCAAATATTAAGTAAACAACCTAATTCTAGGACAATAGCTAAACATGTCAACATTATCCTTAACATTAAGGTTTAAGCAAATATTAAAGTCAAGAAACATTTATAATTTCCTAACATATTTACAATATTATATAAACATCATACATAACACCTCCTCTCATAAAGAAAAAGAAAAATTTATTTAATTAAGCTTTCTTTTGAATATGCATAATCAAAATTTAAAATGAAAATTTATTTTAAACGTCACTCAACTCAGTTATACAAAACAAAGCAATATAGTCTATGCACGAAAAAGTGGATCTGCGATCACATTGTCTTTTCTCCTGATGTGTTGAATGTCAATGTTATATTCCTGCAATATTAATCTCCATTTCAACTATCTTCGATTTTTATCTTTCATTTTGTTGATGAAAGTAAGGGGATTGTGATCACTGTATACAATAATCGGAGAAGGATCCGAGGTAACATACACTTCAAAATGCTGTAAAGCCAATCTCAAAGCCAAACATTCCTTCTCAATTGTGGAATAATTTTCTGGCTCTTGTTTAGTTTTTTAGAAAAATAACACACAGGGTGATCCACACCATTTTTGTCTTCCTGAATCAATACCCCACCAACCCTGCATCACTTGCATCAACAGACAAATTAAATGATTGGCTGAAATTTGGTGCAGAAAGAATTTGTGCATTCTTAAGTATGACCTTTAACTTTTGTCAAAAGATTCCTGACACTTGTCAGACCAATGAAATTTGGTTTTCATACTCAACAAACTTGTCAAAGGTTAAGCAATTATAGAAAAATTTGAACAAAATTTCTGATCATATCCAGCCATACCTTAAAATCGCATCAGTTACTTTTTACAAATTGGCACCGGAAATTCAGAGATAGCTTTGACCTTAGCTTCTATACTTTTAACTTGACCTTGTCCCACAATATGTCCTAAAAATGTGACGCAAGCATGGCAAAACTCACTTTTGCTCAAATTAATCGTCGATGTACGCGTCACAATTATCTAGACCAGATGGTGTCATGTTCATCAGACGTTGAAATGTTGCAGGATAATTTTTCATACCAGACGGCATGACTTTATATTGATAAAGTCCATCTGGAGTTACAAATGCTGTTTTTTTTTTTTTTTTTTTTTTTACTCTTTCCGTGAGTGGAATTTGCCAGAATCCTTTTAAAAGGTCAAACTTGGTGACATATTTAGCATTTCCAATATTATCAATGCAATGGTCAATTCTTGGTATTGGAAATGAATCCGTTTTGGTGACACTGTTTACCTGTCTATAGTCAGTACAAATGCGGAATGTATTATCTGGCTTAGTAACAAGAATACATGGTGAACTCTAGTTACTTTTACTTGGTTCGATAAAATCATTCTACAGTAAATACTGAATTTCTTTATTCAAATAGTCCTGTTTGAGATGATTCGTCTTGTAAGGATGCTGTTTCACAGGTGTAGAATCTACAATGTCAACGTCATTATAGATTGTATTTGTTTGTGTAGGAACATCAGGAAACAAGTGCTCATACTCATGTAATAGCTGTTTTAGTTCATTTGTATCCTGTTGTTGTAAATGTACAAGTTTCAGGTCCAGATTGTTCAATATTTCTGATTTTCGAAGTTTGGTCACACCAGAGCCTCTATAGTCTGATTGTATTCCATCGTTGATATCTTCACTGTGTGGGACAGGTACAACTAAATTAAATGAATAATTAGCTGCGCTATCTCTGTCAAAATAATTCTTTAACATATTTATATGACAAAGTTGTTTCTGTTTTCGCCTCCCAGAAGTGTTAATGATATAATTTAAGTCATTTACTTTCTTTTCAACGGTATAAGGACCATAACATTTACCCAGAAGATGATTTTGAGGTATGAAGAAGAGAGCCAGAACTTTCTCACCAGGTTTAAAACTCCTTTCCTGTGAATTTCTGTCATACCTTAATTTCATTTTTGACTGGGTAGTGTGAAAATTAGTTCTTGGTTCTTCACAGGCCTTTGACAACTTGTATTTGAAAATCAGAGACATAGTCAAGAAGATTAATCTTTGAATCTTCATTTGAAAGAAGTTTCTCTTTCAATAATTTCAATGGTCCACGGACAGTATGACCAAAAACCAGTTCAAAGAAACTAAAACCCAATGACTCTTGACCTGATTCCCTAACAGCAAACAACAACCAATGAACACCCTCATCCCAATCCTTTCCTGTATCAAAACAAGATGACCAAATCATATTCTTCAAAGTCTGATGCAATCTTTCCAAAGCACCTTGACTTTCAGGGTGATAGGCGGAAGATATAAACTTTTGGATCCCTAATTCATGTTCACTTGTTGGAAAATTCCAGACATAAAATTTGACCGTTGATCCGACTGGACAGACTTGTAAAAGGCCAACAAGTGTAAAAAAAACTTCACCAAAGCTTTCACAATGGTTTTAGTTTTTATATTTCTCAGAGGAATTGCCTCTTGAAATCTTGTAGACGCACACATGATGGTCAACAAGTATTGGTTGATTGACTTGGTCTTAGGTAAAGGACCGACACAGACCACCATTATTCTACTAAATGGTTCTTCAAATGCAGGAATAGGTTGCAAATGAGCCTTAAGTATCTTCTGATTGCGTGTTCCTACCATTTGACAAGTGTGACAAAATCTCCAGTATTTCGAAACATCACTTTTAAGTTTCGGCCAATACAAATGATTCAAGATCTTGTGATAACCTTACTGACTCATAAATGACCAAGAATGTCAAGTCGATATGAACTTGGAACAACAATTTGATAGCTCACTGACCACTCGTCACCAGCGGGTACCTCAGGTGGTCTCCATTTTCTCATAAGGACCCCATTTTTCACAAAGTAACACACTGGAACTTGTACGGCTTCAGTTCACTAATAGCCTTCTGAAACAAACAGGATATTTCGGGATCTTGTTCCTGTTCAACGACAAGTGATTGTCGTTTGTCACCCTGATTAGAATGGAGAGAATGAGCTGTCAAAAGAGGATCACTGAGATCAATACCGTTTGATTGATCAATACCTGAGGAAAAAGTGACCTCATCAAAAGACTGACCAATACATGTGTCAGCTAAAGGAATAGTTTCCTGATCGACATCACTCTCAAGAGCTCTTTTTGCCATAGCTCTGGTAACTACACAAGTAGGGTACAAATCAGGGATTTCGATTTCAACAGGATCAACTTTCTGATCCAATCAAGGCTCGGCAGTTACAAGTGAATTTTCCACAACCTTATCTCCAGCAAGATCATTGCCTAGTAATAAATGAGCATTCCCAAAGGGTACAGAAGTCACTGCTCCAACAGTCATGGGTCTGGAATCTAAGTCTGATGCTAAATTGACACAGTAGATAGGAACATTGACAAAGCCGCACTCTACTCCCGGAATAAGAACACTTTAACTAGAAGAAGACTCCTCAGACAAAGGCAAAGTACCTGATAATAAAAGACTCTGAGAAGCTCCTGTGTCCCTTAATACCTTAATAGAGATAGGTTTGGCAGAATCACCAATAAGTGATATAGAACCTTCCGACATGACTGGTTCATAAGTCTCCAAATAGAATCAGACTGGGGTTTGTTTGATCCAACAAATGTTTTGCTTTCAATACCAGACCGTGACCTTGACCTCTTTGAAATAAGAGCATTTAGAAAAGCTCTGCCTTTACTCTGTTGCTTATTTTTCAACTTGAAGCAATCATAAATGAAGTGCTTTTTCGTTTTACAATAAGTGCATGTAGGAAGAGATAAGGATTTCTGATCAGTCTTATCAGATGTTGGATTCCTAACAGTTGTGCTGTTTTGGAAGTACTCGTTTGATATTGACATTTTTTTTGCCAGAAAACTGCTGAAAGGAAGACTTACTGCCAAATTAACTTTTGTGAGTCAAGGAATAATCATCAGCCATACGAGCAGCATTTTCCAAAGTTACCACTTTCTCCTCGTCAAGATAGGTTTTAACATCACTGTGGATGCACCTCTTGAACTCTTCAATTAATACGAGCTGTCTGAGGTTATCATAATCTTGATCAACCTTCTTGGTTGAGCACCACCTATCAAACAGTTGTTCTTCTTCCCTTGCAAATTCGACATGAGTTTGTCTAGTTTCTTTTCTACAATTCCTAACCTTTGTCGATATGCCTCAGGTACCAACTCATAAGCCTTCAAGATGTACTCCTTAACCACATCATAATCAACACTCTGTTGTACCGACAGTAAAGTGTAGACTTCACGAGCTTTGCCAATAAGTAAACTTTGTAATAACAAAGTCCAATGCTCTGTTGGCTATTTCAAGTTTTCAGCAATTTTCTCAAAGTGAAGAAACTATTTATATACTTCTTTTTCCTGAAAGGGGGGTACTAACCTAATATATCTAGTAACATCAAAACCTGAACTTGAGTGTAAAGGGGGTGGGGGAGGGGGAGGGTTCTCTGTTTGCCAGTTCTAATTCTCTTAATTTAAATTGCATTTCCCTTTCTTCTCTCTGCACCTGTATCTGCATCTCACTCTCCTTTTCCTCTCTCTGCATTTGTCTCTGCATCATTTCTTTCTTTTTCTGTATCTCTTGCTCCCTCTCCTCTCTCTCTGCATCTGCATCTGCCTCTCCTCTCTCTCTCTCTCTCTCTCTCTCTCTCTCTCTCTCTCTCTCTCTCTCTCTCTCTCTCTCTCTCTCTGAATCTGAAGCTTTGCTAATTCTGGTTCTTTAACTCTAATTCCCTTAATTTCCTCTCAGAACCAGATACAGGCTTAATGCACTACTACCCAAAATTCCCTTTCCTGCTAAATATTGAATTGAAATAACCTTTATCTCCTGTTTTGTTAATAATGCTTTCGCTTCAGACAGACTATATTTTCTGGCAAGTTCGAGCAACTCATCTTTTCTCATACACTCTAACCCCTCATAAGTAGGATTTGAAATGAAATTCTGAACATTAGATGTCATTATGAATGCTTGTTAGTTTCGCAACAAAAAAAATATTCATATTAAAATCTTTGCCAAAGACAGCAAAAATTCCGAGAGAAAATCGGTATGAATTTAAAAGGTAACTTTAATATCTCTAATATGCTTTAAAGAAATTCTATCCCGGACGAGCCCCGAATTTCTGTTACGACTCTATGGTCTATGAAAAATGTAACAGAAAGAAAGTGTAACCAACAAATCAGGTAGAAATCAACAAGCAATTTATTTCTAGACAATTAAAGTGAAAATTCAAAAGACACTTACAGTAACGTGAATTAAAATCAAATAATCCAATAATCCTAAGTGTTCCACTCACAAGTCCTAAATACAGAATGTTCCGAATGAACTATTGTATCCTTGAATGTGCTGATGTGCAAATAGTATTTAATGCCCTGATGTGTCAGTAGTCTTTAATGTGCTGATGTGCCAAAATTAAGTACACTAGAGTATCTTTGAATAAGTTCACATAAATCCCCAGTTCACCAATTCAAAATCTAAAAAGAGAATGAGCACTATAAGTAAATCCAGTGAATCTTTTGAAACAAATAATTCCTCTCTCTGAATTTGGAATGATTTTTTACAACTGTAATGACTCTTTATAGACTGACGATAAAGTCGAAACTAAAAACTGTCCACTATACATGGTATATGTAAAGATAGGTAACATGATATAATGTTGTAGAAAATTATACGGTGTATGTGACTTTTAGCACACAACTGTTCTAGAACTTTCTAATCTATCTGACAGAAAACAGCAATTTCAATGGCAAATTACAGTTTAACTGTAAACAAAAGCAACCCTAAACTCAAATTAAATAAACAACTATTTTACCAAAACCGTCCTTGAACTCAAATACTAAGTAAACAACTTAATTCAAGGACAATAGTTAAACATGTAAACCTTATACATAACATTAAGGTCTGAGCAAATATTAAAGTCAAGAAACATTTATAATTTCCTAAAATATTTATAATATTATATAAACATCATACATAACAATTACATAAGTGATCATGTTATAATAATGATCATACACGTATTGCTGTGTGAAAACGTTTTACTTGGGGTAACAATCTTCCCTCCTAGTCCAAGCAATGTTTGCACACAGTAAACCGTATATAATTGTTTTATTCCAGTCTGAAACTGCTGGCTCGCACAGTGTGATTTCGTGTTGGGAGCTGTTTTCAAATACAGGATTTAAACTTGATTTATACAGTATTTATTTGCAGAAGACATCATGAAAGTACATACAAATTTAACAAGAGATATAGAGGCTTGAGGAACAAGCTTTAGATGATTTCGAGCTATCTTCTCATTAATAATAATATATGCTTTGTTAATGTGGTTGACGTGAGTAATGAATGCAGAAGATTACAAACACTGAGTAAAGCTAATGAGATATTTCAATCTAATTTTACATATAATATTGTTGTAACAGCAAACAGTAATTAATAAGCATTATAGTATAAATATATTACTGTATACCTGAAAGACAAAATATAAAAATGTTTGTTTTGAGGGAAAACGGGGCTGGGTGTGTGTGTGGGGGGGGGGGGGTCTGTGGGTGTTTGTAAATTAAGGACTTTTTATCTTCAGCGCAGGTGGTATATATGTAGCAACTAAAGAATTACCAGATTTACCGATATACTAGCTTGTGTGAAGACATAAGTGCTGATTAAACAAATCTCTTAGTTGGTATTATGTACTTTTGGTCCGAGTTAAATATCTCCTCCTCGACCTCAAGCGATTGCAAAGGGTTACCCATTATTAATAAAGTTATGTCTATATTATGGGAGAAAATTCATATTCTTCGGTTTCTGATACTAAGATAGCGTATACAGTCTAAAAGAACATGCTGTTTGGTTTATGATTCACTACGTGAACACCTATTTCTAAATGACACGTGGTTTATGAAAAAATCGTTGTGTAATAAGATCCAACCTAGTCGAACTCCTGTGTGCATGATTTGTGCTATTCTTTCACATTGATTTTAATATGCCACTTGAACATAGTTGTTTTTGGATGAGTGACAGAACATAGTTGTTGTCTAGCATGCATAGCAATGCATATAAAAGTATTATTGCTAAAATTCTAAGTGAAGTTCAAGCATTTGCTCGAACACTCTAAAAGGATATTGCCTCCACGTGCAAAATCTTCCTCCGACTTCTGGGAAACCTTTAGCTTTGCAAAATGTGTAGTATATCAGCGATCGTCTGTAATTAACTCACGTGTTTTCCTATGTGATTATAATATTTTAGAAGAAGACCTAAACATTCTAATACGTATATATATATATATATATATATATATATATATATATATATATATATATATATATATATATATATATATATATATATATAACCTTCAAAAATATTGTTATGGTTACTTCTTCTTAACGGATGGTTGTATCGACATGGGGTTTTCACTAAAACACAATAACAATATACAACTGGTCTTGGAAGAAAATGGTGTTGATCTAACCTCCTTCCAATATGGCAAACATACTGGCCACCTAAAAAAAATCTTGTTATCACTACTCATCTCGAATGAATGATGGAACTGACACGGTGTTTTCACTAAAAGTCCTCTGCAAGATGTAATTGGTCGTGAGTGAAAATGGTGCACGTGTGACAACCAGCAAGTTAGTGCAACTGTGAACAAGTTTGAAAGCTAGGCCCACTTGATCTTGGGGTAAAGTAAAAAGGTCATTGCTTGCCTTTATGTACTTCATTGAGTTCATAAGTACAGTGACTTGTACATATACAAATGAATTGTGACCAGACGTTGCATTTATTTGGTGTTTCTTTTTAGTAAATATGTTGATAGCCAGCACTTTGACATTGATTTCAGTGTCAAAGGTCTTGACTCGGGCTTTTTATCTGTGATTGCTTGATAGCACGAAAACACACATTAGTATGAAGGTATTTTTATTAACCATAGTTTGTGGATATATCTAAAGAATATATGGAAGGATGCAAGGTCAATAACTTTGTCTTTGTTTTTTTTAAGATAGTAATTATGGCTCAAGACAAACTTAGCATGTGGGTAGATTTTGGCAGTATCTGAGACGACGTGAATGATCTTCTATCCATAATATCAGGTTCGAGGTCAAAGAATGTGACATAGATATTTGTACTGCACGTATTTTATGAACACGTTAACTGAAATATATAAGAAAATAGTTTGCACCAAATTTGGTATGTTGTAGTTTCTCAAGAATATCTCCGATGATTTAAATGCACAGCAATTAAAAGAAATGAAAGGATGGAACAAGTGGACATCTCGTGGATTCACAGAAATTTTATTCGGACAGTAGAGTGTCAGCCCCTTCGGGACTCTTGCTTAACTAAATATTTACTTATCTTGTCATGTAATAAATGGAATCGTATCTATTTTTACACTAGAATATCTATTTCATGAAATAATTTATCTTGCTTCTCCCACAACATAATTTGTTGTCAGCTTAACTAAATTCAATTGTTTCAATTATCTTATCAAATGCTCGTACGATTACAGAGAATTATGTTCAAACAGGTCCACGTACGCATAAATAAGCATAAAAAGTATATTTTAATTGTGGATAATTGCGTCTGACAATCCCTTCATATATATGCCAAATAACAACCCCGCATAAGCCCTAAGATACAATTTCATAGTATTATATTTCATGTATTTATTCGTAAAATATGCGTTTAAAAAGTTCAAATGTCACATAGACTCTCTTGTCCACTGACAGATTTATTACCCGTATAGGTTTTGGCTTTTATACATGTCTGTACGTATAGGTAAACACAAATTTCTTACAATTTTGTATTGGCTATATATCAGTATTATATGGTTAACATAACCTTCTTTTCTTCAGTACTTAAATCGACTTTAGGAATGAGCGACACGCCTCATTTTTTTTTCTTCTGAAACATCCAAGTGCGGATTTTTCTGCAAAGTGGGCATATTTCACCTAGTTGCGGATTTGTGCTTGAATTGGTAATTTCGAGTGTTGTTTTCAAATTTATTGTATATTGCTCATTTTTCCCATTGGAACAGAAAAAGTTGTAAATCCTGAAACAAATTACGATGAACCACCTTATGCTGAAGATAAGGCAGCGGATATATATATATATATATATATATATATATATATATATATATATATATATATATATATATATATATGTGTGTGTGTGTGTGTGTGTATGTGTATGTGCGTGTTCGACTTGTGACAGAACAAAGAAGAAACCTACAATGCTCATATTGGTGTCACAAAATCTCATTTCGCACTCACAAAAACTAAAACCCTTTAATATAAGATAAAATCCGTTTATAACAAGATCAAATACAAAAAATAACGACATATCGCATATTACTAGGCACATCGCAATTTCCCTTCTGTTTTTTTTTTTTCTTTTTTTTCTATATAGTCATTCACATAGGTTATAACGAAATTCGGATATAATAATACAATTTTGGGGATATTTTGGGTTTTGTTACATTCAACATACCACTTTCCGCTTCACTTTGTGATTATTTGTAAATCACAATCTCTCTCTGTCTCTGTCTCTGACTCTCTCTCTCTCTCCACACACACACACACACACACATATATATATATATATATATATATATATATATATATATATATATGCAGTTGTTATTTTGTGATCATCTGTACTAGTATTGGCGTGACAGTCATTGATCTTATTGAATGCGCTATGAATAGTATTGCACTTTGCACTTGATGCACTTCGAAGTTGATTTCTTCCTTTAGCTCAATATGTCGTTTTCGTTAAATTCCTCCTCGCCCCTAAACCCTTCTTCTGTATTTTCGCGTATCTTTGCTTCGACACTTTGAAAACTGTTCATTGCAGCATTTTCTTCAGAATCTTCATCACCACTATCGGTCACTGGAAGGATGGACATTTGCCTTTGGTGATTAATACGAGCTTAATTTTACTAGAGAACTTGATAATCCGAACACTCAGCAGATGTCCAACATTATCGACCCAATATGTAAGTTTATTGGCCTCGATCTTGTACAGACTTGCATATCAGACTTGTTAGGTAACACAGATAACTACATGAACGATACCCTTTGCACACCTGGAGTTTTTAGTGCTAATGAGGACATATAGTTATTGTGAGTCCTTTTGACCAGAATAACTCTTATGATACTGCAATAGAACTTAGCTAATAATCTTTGTTGATTTAGGGTTTCAGTTATAGTGAAGGAAATCAGTTAGGTCCTGTTAGCACGAATAAATGAGATATGATATAGCTACATCACATGACTAATAATCTTTTCTCACCTTTAGTTTATTAATATCCAAGGACAGGAAGATAGGTGCAAATAAACTAAATGCATGTAAACTTATGAAATAAAAGCTCGTGATTAAATATGAGTTTGGAAAAGTAGCCATTTTGCCAATCATTACAGAGACTAAATGTTTAGAATATTCTGTATATGTTTTCAAACTAACCAAGTAAGTAATTAAATAAATTAATTAAATAATTAACTAGCTACCCTTTATATTCCAGCGTACAATGATAGATTCATTATTAAGCCCAAATATATCGTCACCACTGGCGGAGACGAATTTTTCATCCTGGATTATTCTGATTACTACTTTGATCAACTGAACGGTCCCAAATATCTGAGTTTTGTATAGTTTACATTATGCAACATCGCAAAACGAGAGAGAGAGAGAGAGAGCCCTCAAAACCGAACCCTCGATACACCGAAATCCTCTCTAGACCTAAAATTTTATTCTTTCCCGAATATTTCCTTTTTTAATGTCATCATTTTTCCCCTGTAAACCAAAACCCCTGTACTCTGAAAACCGAAATACATTTTCGGTCCCAAATTCAATTTTACACTTAAAAATATCTCCATAAAACCAAAACACATTTAAAACTTGGAAATGTATTTTAGCTGCTAAGTTCCATTAACGTTGACCAGCTTTTAAGGTAAATTGTTATTAACTAAACGCTTGCAAATAAGTCAATTAAGAAAGATTATGTTTATCTGCTTATTATCTAATTGTGTTTGATGCTATTCCTTTGTATACATGATCAATATAAATTTTCTTTTTAAAAAAAAAAAATAATACCCGGACTTCAATAGCCAGGCCTGTGGCCTCGCTTTTGACACTTTGCCGATTAAGCCCGACAAAACAGTGTTAAGAAGCAACATGCGTTGTTCAGCTAATTTTTCATTATATGTTAAAAAGCAAACAACTTTCTTAATTTTTTGCTCTATTACACACACACACACACACACACACACACACACACACACACACACACACACACACACACACACACAGGCACACAGAGATGTCCTCTCATAATTATATTCTTTCTCTCTGACTGTCTGTCTGTCTCTCGTCACCTAAGCGCTTTCCCTATTTCGCACACGCACACACACAATTCTCTCTCCGTCTTTCTCAAATCACGTGAAAAACATTAACGTTATTTTAGTTTCAAAACTTTTTGGGCTTTTTTTTACCTTAAAATTGAAGGATGGTATCGATGACGATGTGCTTGTACATCTACGTATATATAAAAAAAAAACATTTTTTTTCCCGTCTGCGATACCTTCAGCAAACCGAAAACCACTCAAAACCGAAAATTAAATTTGGTTCCAAGGTTTTTCGGTTTTGAGGGGTTTCACTATATTCATTCAATCCAAAAACAATACGAATTTTCGGCGGTATCTTTATATTGAATCATTTGGATACTAGGTTTGGTTCGACAACTAATTTTTATGAAATGTTAAGAAAAGCCGAATTTTACCTTTGGTCGCCTAAATTGTATAATATTCGATTTTTATAGGAATTTTTTTAGAAATTGATGGGAGTCAGCCTGAATAATATTTTCTCGGTCAATTATTCAAATCACTGATCTGATAGTTATCAATAAGTAAAGCTTCAAATAGATAAAGTTAAAATTATCACTTCACTTCCAGAAGATATCACCGAGCACGGTTCTTGTGTTCATTCAAACAGAAATTATTTTTCGTCATAGAAGCATGCATCAAATCTAATTAACTAGATATCATGATTCGGTGTAGATCGACAAGATGTTTTCATCCAATCACTTATAAACAGCAAATTTCTTCCTTTCAAGAAATAAAAATTATGAGTTATTAAGTTCTCTTCGATGTACTCAGTTTTATGCGTTAAGTTTATTTCTAACGGTGTGAATAAAAGATAACATAAAAATTCAGAAATATTATTGGTCTGTGTAAAAGATCATTGGTAAAGGAATTATGACGTTGTTACAACTTTTATAATTGATATTTCATCAAACACGGATATTGAATTATCCGCCAAGAACTACAAATATTCGAGCAAAAATACAAAACGAAACGAAACTAATATTCAAGTAGATTCACTATCTGTGTGATAAAATTAACACATTTATCACTTATTTACTGTTTGTGGGTGATATAAATTTTTGGGATACAAAACGTTTACATATATTGTGTTTTCACTTGGACCTCCTTTTTCAAATAAAAATAAGTTTGTTGTATGTGGTGTGGTAATAATCGTGTCATGCGAGGGAAATCTCAATAACATGAAAACGCGTGATACATTACTCACACGCTTGATCATGTAATTATGATGTGTATAGTTAATTCAAAGGAGCAAGGCTTGAAAGAAAACTTTTACTGAACTGTTACGCCATACTGTGAACTCATTTATTTTCTTCTTTTTCATTTTTCGTGTCTCCACCTCCCTCAAAAAAATGATAACAATACAAACAGACAAACCAACAAACAAACAAACAAACAGACAAACAAAAAATAAATAAAAATAAAATAAAGAAGACTGGTATGAGTGAGGGGATACTAAAGATATTTTTCTTCCCATATGGATCGCTTGCATTTAGTTTTGATACTGTGTAGCTTATACCGACCCAAAATTGGTACCACACAAAGTGAAGTAAATATACAATGTTTTACATGCAGCAGGGCGCGTGAATAAACAAACTTTCTTTCTTCTTCCAGAACACTCCCTAACGTACGAGACAAGCCTGTTTTTAAGCATGAGGGCATTTTTCGTGTCGGTTATGTTGGTAATGAAATTAATCGAGAAATCCAAAAGCATATATATCTTTTGCTTTGGAGTTGTTTGCTCTATATTTCATTCTATCTTTTGACCTATCAATTCTACAACGTCGTTTCAATTCACAAAAATTTCTCAGTCTGAAAATATTTATATCTTCAGTCAAAAGCCCAAAATGTAAGTTCCTCTGAGAATTCGAAGCTTTTGAAACGGTCAGAAATTATGTATGTCTTATGTCCTTTATATACATTACATTATTTTGGCTCTCATTCTGTGATTCCGAACTGTAGAAATTCGCTAATAATCTATTGAAATGACGAGGATTTGTGAAAATGTTGGTTTTATTGCAATGATAATCGAATGTCGGGCACACACACACACAAAAATCATGTGGTTGCTGCATCTAATTCAGACGCCAAACGGGGGTAAAATAAGGCTCACATTTGATAGACAGTCTATTACGATTCACTCATACCATCCATGCACAGACACTCGATGGAAAATGGTAGGAGAAATATTAACTGTATCTCTTAATCTTTTTACACGCATTACTTGCGTATAATTCAAGAGATTATTATTCACTATGCGCTTGTAAACACTTTTCTTAATAATTATAGGACATAAAAGTTTTAAATGCAAATATGTGTCTTTGTACATACCTAGAACTATAGTTATGATTGTTGCCAATATATATATATATATATATATATATATTCCCTTTGCCTCATACAAGCATATCTCGGTCACTCGAATTAGTGTTTACAACACATCACACTATCCAAAATAGTATGAAACCGTGTTGAATCGAACAACAACTTGAACCCTAAGAGGTTCGATTTTTCAAGTTCTATTGTTTATACATGATAGAAACTAGGGGTGGTTTGTTCTAATATCGCCTTTGCGGTTTCCTCGAATAGAATCAAATACGTTATGCTTGATTCAGAGCCATATAAGTGAATCAGACGGCGTAAAAAACTATTTGCGTGAAATTAACGACCCGTAATCAAGTTATTGTGACCTTGTTCGTAAAGTGTAGTGCAATTTAGTACAAATGTTGTACAGAGTAAAACTTATTTTGGAAATTAATACTCTTGGCTATTATTTGACAACATGGAAGAGCTATAACGCATCAAACAACAGCCAGACAAATTCTACGGCGCAATTTAAAGGTATCGACCCAGACGTTGAGCCGTTGATTATAATTAGATTTTATGTGCGTGTATACAAATTTCAGGAGAGACTTCAGACTTTTAAGGGGAACCCCTGGAAATCGACACAAACCTCAAGTCCATCCAGTAATCTGGATGACCCAAGACGTTACATTTTTGGTAAATCACTTTTTTCCAGATTCTAATACACTACATTAATATGGATGCATCAATGCAATATGTGGAAAAACTATGCACAACCTTTAATTGTGTATATTTAAATTCTACCTATCACTGCATCTTCATAGAATGTTTACAGCCAGACGACTTTAAGGGTCATTGATTTTAAATGTGTCTATTTGGAGGGCAAAATAGCAGTTTTTTTATATAATTATTAAAAGTGTTTTTAATGTTAATTTTCATCATTTGAGGTTGAGTTTGAAAACCCAAAAGAGGGATGGCTGGCATTCTTTATTCCGATATGGTATAAATCTGAATGTATGGATACTTGATATTTGATGATTACTATATAGCGTTGACTGTTTAATGCAGCATGGTCATTTTTACCTTAGATACATGAATTGCATTGTTCTAAATTAACAGGGAGGAAAGAGCAACCACTAGTGCCACTTTTAACTCATTTGTAACATTATAGCAAACCTATTATGTTAGCACTACAGACAACTGATAGGTCTGAAAATCCTCTTTTCTTGAAGAAAATGTTTTCAATATTCTTTCGAAATGGCTAGTTGCCAAACGTTTAATATACAAGCCATTCCGCTGATTTCCCTAACCTCATCAAGCTATATCATACGGTAAATACTTTAAAATGTAAATTGATATATCGTACGGTAAATACTTTAAAATGTAAATTGATATATCATACGGTAAATACTTTAAAATGTAAATTGATATATCATACGGTAAATACTTTAAAATGTAAATTGATATATCATACGGTAAATACTTTAAAATGTAAACTGATATATCATTGGGTTACTATTTAAAACGTGAAACATTATAACCTGTGAAAATCGAACCCTTGCTATTCCGATATATGGTCAAACTTGACTCCTACTCACTGTTTACTCTGTACATATTATCTGGTCACTAGGGTATTCAGAATTGACCATGTTGTATAACCATGTGCCTATTTCAGGTGACCTTTCCGGGCTTGATGGGTTCTGTGTTAGAATTCACCACGCAAGCTATGATCATTCCAAACACGTTTCCGTTCGAAGACTGCCATGGACAAGAGTGACTAGGAGAGCTTGTTTAATGTACACTAGTGAGATTGACTCATCAAATACCAGCAAACTGTACAGGAAACTCACGCAGCTTAGGCATTATACTCGTACATTTATTTGAACTATTACATTTTATGAAGTAATGGGGCATTTTAATAACCAAGACAAGAAACGAAATGATTTGAAAGATTTTGTAATGCCATTTTGTCTGTGCTATTTATATTTTGTGCAATAATTAAATATCTATTGATCGAATGTGGTATTCTTGCATTTGACACGTATGTGGTAGGCGTGGATTTCAACGAAAAAGAAAGAAAGCAAACTATAGCAATAACAGATCACAGTAAAACTTTCCTTTTGGCACCAATGACGTCTAACACATTCGGCGCTCCAGAATAAAAGCAAACTTCCGATTCAGACGTTGTTAAAGTGCTGTGTAAAAAGCCTGATCTATCGATTCTATCTTTTTATGAATCTAAATTTATCATGAAATAATAAACTATTTTAAGTCAAAAGAGCTAATATAAATATATGCTGTATAAACACTGAATGTCGACTGTAACAGGAAGTTGCATTGCCGAAAGTAGATGAAACACATGAATATGGGTCACAAAGAGGAAAGTTATATGCATAGAATGAAACACATGAATATGGGTCAGAAAGAGAAAAGTTATATGCATAGAATGAAACACATGAATATGGGTCAGAAAGAGAAAAGTTATATGCATAGAATGAAACACATGAATATGGGTCAGAAAGAGAAAAGTTATATGCAGAGAATGAAACACATGAATATGGGTCACAAAGAGAAAAGTTATATGCATAGAATGAAACACATGAATATGGGTCAGAAAGAGAAAAGTTATATGCAGAGAATGAAACACATGAATATGGGTCACAAAGAGAAAAGTTATATGCATAGAATGAAACACATGAATATGGGTCACAAAGAGGAAAGTTATATGCATAGAATGAAATAGATACAAAGTAAAATACAAACAGGCGACAAACTTGCAAATGTTTCCAAAAGTTAATGTCCTCGTCATCATCAGCAACAACAGCAATAAAGAGAACAACAAAGTAATAAACTGATATCATCGTGGTTGCCACCATCTGTATCATCATCTAAACATCTTCGTCATCATAGATATTATTGTTATTATTATATTTATTATTATTAATATTATTATTATTATTATTATTATTATTATTATTATTGGTAGTAGTAGTATTAGTAGTGGTAGTGGCATTAATTATCGCTTTGCTGTTGCTGAAATACTCATTTTATTTTTGGTCTTTTATTAAAAAACAAAAGGAAGCATACTTTTCCCTGGTTAAAGTTCTTTACTTTTTTTCCCGTGTAATCATAAAAAAGTATACCGATAATTTATTTTTTAATTTTGGGAATCTCTCTCTCTCTCTCTCTCTTTCTCTCTCTCTCCTGTATTTTGACAGGACTTAGTACACAATTATTTTTCCTAAATATTCGCTACATTTGCTTTCAGTACTGAACTTTCCAGTGTGTCCACATTAAAAATAAATCACGTGTTCATCAAAAGTATCTCCCTAGAAACACTTACTGCGAAGTCCTTGCCATAGTATGTTGGGACATTTTTTGAAGAGGCTGATCTGTAAAGAAAGCAACTTACGATGAGTCAGAAATTTCGCTTTAAGGACAGTATCAGCGCTTGATCACTACTGTACACTGTAGCCATAATACGCACAGAGAATCATTGATCACTACTGTACAAAGTAGAAAAAATACACACATAGAATCTTTGATCACAACTGAGTCAGAAATTTCGCTTTAAGGACAGTATCAGCGCTTGATCACTACTGTACACTGTAGCCATAATACGCACAGAGAATCATTGATCACTACTGTACACTGTAGAAAAAATACACACATAGAATCTTTGATCACTACTGTACACTGTAGCCATAATACACACAGAGAATCACACCATAAAAATCGTCATATTCTAAAGAATAATGAATTCCCTTTAAATCAGTTTTAAGATTGCATAAATCTTAGCAAAGGATCACCACCAAATAAAGGAAGGACAATACTGTACAATTTGATACGAACTACATTCGAATACGTCGGATCTGAATGTAGTTTCAGACGAAAGTGGTAAACAGGAAGTCTAGCGTTAGTGTTTCCGTTATTGACTGATCTCGCGCCTCGTTTCATATTGTCCCTGGATATAAGTGTTGATTAAATGGCACCTAAATGTAAATTTGTTTCAGAACTACCCGTTAGATATTCCCACTGACATT
Source organism: Margaritifera margaritifera (assembly GCA_029931535.1). NCBI lineage: Eukaryota > Metazoa > Mollusca > Bivalvia > Unionida > Margaritiferidae > Margaritifera > Margaritifera margaritifera. Next base: position 2,131,135 of record JAQPZY010001473.1, read on the forward strand.
TAATATTAACGTTACTGATTAATTTTGACAGGTTTTGGAGAAATAAAATAAACAAAATTATCAATCAATCAATGATCTTTCTCATGATCAGAAAATCTAGGGTAAAATGAATATTTTTTATCCCTAAGATCTGAGACTAACATGCACCTATACAATCCCTAAGACATTTGCATCAAATGCCTAATTTAATTAAACAATTAAAAAATAGGTATCATCTGTAATTTCTTGAACTAAATTCAGACAAGAAGAACTGAAATTGCAAAACCAAAGGTATTGTCAATGTGTGTGTGATAGAAACTGACATCGCATATTAAAAAGTATTCGTCAAATGTAAGATGAAAAGAAGAAAGGGTGCTTCATGGAAGCTTTTACTACTGATATGTCCTAGTGTTGGAGTTTAGGGCAGTGGATTTTTAAAGCTAATCAACTCAATGTGCAATGTTGTATGTCAAACTGTATTCAAACAAACATACACAGCATATTATAACTTTTTCCTAAATACAATTTCCTGATGCACAGAGAAGTCATATTAATAAATAAAACATTACATGTAATATGGAATGTAGGTTTTCTAATTAAAAACTACCCCCCAAAAAAGATGAAAAAACCTTTCCAGATATAATTTTCAATATCAGTGAAGAAGACAGATGACTATGAATTTGAATGAAAATCCACGTGTATATGGATTTTGTTTTATACGAGTCTCTAGTGTTACGACTCTATGGTCTAAGAAAAATGTAACAGAAAGAAAGTGAAACCAACAAATTAAGTAAAAAATCAACAAGCAATTTATTACTAGATAATTAAAATGAAAAATCAAAAAGTCACTTACAGTAATGTGTTTTGAAATCCTAATAATCCAATAAGAATGATTGTTCTAATCACAAGTCCTAAATATAGAATGTTCCGAATTCACGGCTGTGTCCTTGAATGTTATGATGTGCTAATGGTCTCCAAAGTCCTGATGTACTAGTAATCTTGATGTGCTGATGTCAAAATGAAGTATTCCAAAATCTCTGAATAAGTTCAGTTAAATTCCAAAATCATTAATTAAAAATCCAAAATCCAAAAGTTTATGAGCACTGTTATAATCCAATGAATATTTAAAATAATTCCTCTCTTAGAATTTGGAATGAATTTTCACAACTGTAATAGCTCTTTACAAGACTAATGGTAATGTCAAAACTGAATAAATGTCCACCAAACATGGCATATATAAAGATTGGTCACATGACAGAATATTCTAGAATGTGTGTCATCTTAATGGAATTTTACTTGTAAACAAAAATTCAACCTTGACCTTCAAATTGAGAAAACATATTGATCAAAACAACCTAATTCAAGGACACTAGTTAAACATGTTTTTCCTGATAACATTAAGATTTAAGCAAATATTAAAGTGAAGAAACATTTATAATTTCATAAATTATTTATAATATTATATAAACATCATACATAACACCTCCCCTCATAAAGAAAAAGAAAGATTTATATAATAAAGCTTTCTTTTGAATATACATCTAATACTATAATAACCAAAATTAAATAAGAACATGTTTTATGATACTGGACTTAATTACATCAAGCAATATTACATTTCTAGGCACGTGAGAGTGCATCTGCAATCACATTGTCTTTTCCCCTGATGTGTCTGATGTCAATGTTATATTCCTGCAATATCAAACTCCATCTCAACAATCTCCGATTTTTATCTTTCATTTTGTTGATGAAAGTAAGGGGATTGTGATCACTGTACACAATAATTGGAGAAAGAGCTGAGGTAACATACACTTCAAAATGCTGTAAAGCCAATATCAAAGCCAAACATTCCTTCTCAATTGTGGAATAATTTTTCTGGTGCTTGTTTAGTTTTTTAGAAAAATAACACACAGGGTGATCCACACCACTCTTGTCTTCCTGAATCAATACTACACCAACCCCTACATCACTTGCATCAACAGATAATTTAAATGATTGGCTAAAATTTGGTGCAGAAAGAACTGGTGCATTCTTAAGCATGGCCCTTAACTTGTCAAAAGATTCCTGACACTTGTCAGACCAATAAAATTTGGCTTTCTTACTCAATAAACTTGTCAAAGGTTCAGCAATTTTGGAAAAATTGGAACAAAATTTCCGATAATATCCAGCCATACCTAGAAATCGCATCAGTTGCTTTTTACAAATTGGAACTTGAAATTCAGAGATAGCTTTGACCTTAGCTTCTATAGGTTTAACTTGACCTTGTCCCACAATATGTCCTAAAAATGTGACACAAGCATGGCAAAACTCACTTTTGCTCAAATTAATTGTCAGATTCGCATCACTGAGTCGATCGAAGAATTTTCGAATGGTTTCCAAATGATCTTCCCAGGTGTTGTTGTAGATAATGACGTCATCGATATAAGCGTCACAATTATCAAGACCAAATGTTATCATGTTCATCAGACGTTGAAACGTTGCAGGCGAATTTTTCATTCCAAACGGCATGACTTTATATTGATAATGTCCATCTGGAGTTACAAATGTTGAAATTTCTTTTGCCCTTTCCGTCAGTGGAATTTGCCAGAATCCTTTTAAAAGGTCAAACTTGGTGACATATTCCGCATTTCCAATTTTATCAATGCAATCGTCCATTCTTGGGATTGGAAATGAATCAGTTTTGGTGACACTGTTGACTTTTCTATAGTCAGTACACATACGGAATGTATTATCTGGCTTGGGAACAAGAATACATGGTGAACTCCAGTTACTTTTACTTGGTTCTATGAAATCATTCTCCAGTAAATACTGAATTTCTTTCTTCAGATAGTTCTGTTTGAGAGGATTCATCCTTTAAGGATGCTATTTCACAGGCGCAGAATCTACAATGTCAACGTCATGATAAATTTTACTTGTTCGTGTTGGAACATCAGGAAACAAGTGCTCATAGTCATGTAATAGCTGTTTTAGTTCATTTCTTTCCTGTTGTTGTAGATGTGAAAGTTTCTGGTCTAGGTTGTTCAATATTTCTGAATTCCGAAGATTGGTTATACCAGAGTCACTATAGTCTGATTGTACTCCATCGTTGATATCTTCACTGTGTGGGACAGGTACAACTAAATTAACAGAATAATTAGCTGGGCTATCTCTGTCAAAATATTCCTTTAACATATTTATATGACAAAGTTGTTTCTGTTTCCGTCTCCCAGGAGTGTTAATGATATAATTTAAGTCATTTACTTTCTTTTCAACGGTATAAGGACCATAAAATTTACCCTGAAGATGATTCTGAGGTATGGGAAAGAGAGCCAGAACTTTGTCACCAGGTTTAAAACTCCTTTCCTGTGAATTTCTGTCATACCTTAATTTCATTTTTGACTGGGTAGTGTGAAGATTAGTTCTTGCTACTTCACAGGCCTTTGACAACTTGTATTTGAAATCAGAGACATAAACAAGAAGATTAATCTTTGAATCTTCATTTGAAAGAAGTTTCTCTTTCAATAATTTCAATGGTCCACGGACAGTATGACCAAAAACTAGTTCAAATGGACTAAAACCCAACGACTCTTGAACTGATTCCCTAACAGCAAACAACAACAAATGAACACCCTCATCCCAATCCTTTTCTGTATCAAAGCAATATGATCGAATCATATTCTTTAAAGTTTGATGAAATCTTTCCAAAGCACCTTGACTTTCAGGGTGATAGGCAGAAGATTTAAACTGTTGGATGCCTAATTCATGCATAACTTGTTGGAAAATTCCAGACATAAAATTTGACCCTTGATCCGACTGGACAGATTTGGGAAGGCCAACAAGTGTAAAAAACTTCACCAAAGCTTTCACAATAGTTTTAGTTTTTATATTTCTCAGAGGAATTGCCTCTGGAAATCTTGTAGATGTACACATGATGGTCAACAAGTATTGGTTGCCTGACTTGGTTTTAGGTAAAGGACCAACACAGTCTACCATTATTCTACTAAATGGTTCATCAAATGCAGGAATAGGTTGCAGATGAGCCTTAGGTATCTTCTGATTGGGTTTTCCTACCATTTGACAAGTGTGACAAGATCTGCAGTATTTAGAAACATCACTTTTGAGTTTCGGCCAATAAAAATGATTCAAGATCTTGTGATAAGTCTTATGGACTCCTAAATGACCAGCCAAAGGAGTTTCATGGGCTAAATTAAGAATTTCCTGTCGATATGACTTAGGAACAACAATTTGATAGCTCACTGACCACTCGTCACCAGCGGGTACATCAGGTGGTCTCCATTTCCTCATAAGGACCCCATTTTTCACAAAGTAACACACTGGAACTTGTGTGGCTTCAGTTTCACTAATAGCCCTCTGAAACAAACAAGATATCTCGGGATCTTGCTCCTGTTCAACGACAAGGGATTGTCGTTTGTCATCCTGATTAGAACAAAGAGAATGAGTTGCCAAAAGAGGATCACTGTGATCAATACCGTTTGATTGATCAATACCTGAGGAAAAAGTGACCTCATCAAAAGACTGACCAATACATGTGTCAGCTAAAGGAATAATATCCTGATCAACATCACTCTCAAGAGCTCTTTTTGCCATAGCTCTAGTAACTGCACAAGCAGGGTACAAATCAGGGATTTCAGTTTCGACAGGATCAACTTTCTGATCCAAACAAGGCTTGTCAGTTACAAGTGGATTAACCACAACCTTATCTCCAGCTAGGTCATTGCCTAGTAATAAATGAATACCCTCTATGGGTAAAGAAGTCACTGCCCCAACAGTCACAGGTCCAGAAACTAAGTCTGATGCCAAATTTACACAATGGAGAGGAGCATTTACAAAGCCGCACTCTACTCCCTGAACAAGAACACTTTCACTTGAAGAAGACTCCTCAGACAAAGGTAAAGTACCTGATAATAAAAGACTCTGAGAAGCTCCAGTGTCCCTTAATATTTTAATTGGGATAGGTTTGGCAAAATCACCAATAAGTGATATAGAACCTTCTGACATGAATGGTTCATAAGCCTCCAAAATAGAATCAGACTGGGGTTTGTTTGACCCAACAAATGTATTGCTTTCAATACAAGACCGTGACCTTGACCTCGTAGAAATAAGAGCATTTGGAAAAGCTCTGTCTTTTCTCTGTTGCTTATTTTTCAACTTGAAGCAATCAGAAATAACATGCCCTTTCTTTTTACAATAAGTGCACGTAGGAAGAGATAAGGATTTCTGATCAGTCTTATCAGATGTTGGATTCCTAACAGTTGTGCTGTTGTGAAATTTGGAAGTACTCGAATGAGATTGAAATGGTTTTTTACCAGAAAACTGCTGAGAGGACGACTTATTGCCAAATGAAATTTTGTGAGTCAAGGAATAATCATCAGCCATACGAGCAGCATTTTCCAAAGTTTCCACATTCTGCTCGTCAAGATAGGTTTTAACATCACTATGGATGCACCTCTTGAACTCTTCAATTAATAGGAGCTGTCTGAGGTTATCATAAGCTTGATCAACTTTCTTGGCTGAGCACCACCTATCAAATAGTTGTTCTTTATCCCTTGCAAATTCGACATGAGTTTGTCCAGTTTCTTTTCTACAATTCCTAAACCTTTGTCGATATGCCTCTGGTACCAACTCATAAGCTTTCAAGATGTACTCCTTAACCACATCATAATCGGTGCTTTGTTGTACTGACAGTGAAATGTAGACTTCACGAGCTTTGCCAATAAGTACACTTTGTAATAACAAAGTCCAATGCTCTCTGGGCCATTTCAAGTTTTCAGCTATTTTCTCGAAATGAAGAAAGTATTTATCTACTTCTTTTTCCTGAAAAGGGGGTACTAACCTAATATATCTAGTAACATCAAAACCTGAACTTGTTTTTAAAGGAGTGGAGTGTGCTCTGTTTGCCAGTTCTAATTCTCTTAATTTAAATTGCATTTCCCTTTCTCCTCTTTGCATCTGCATTTGTATTTGCCTCTCTTCCTTCTGCATTTGTAGCTGCCTCTCTTCTTTCTCTCTCTCCATCTGCCTCTCTTCTTTCTCTCTCTCTCCATCTGTATCCGCCTATCTTCTTTCTCTCTCTCCATCTGTATCTGCCTCTCTTCTTTCTCTCTCTCTCTCTCTGAATCTGAAGCTTTGCCAATTCTAAATCCATCTGGTTCTTTAACTCTAATTCCCTTAATTTCCTGTCAGAACCAGATACAGGCTTTCTCTTCAAACTTAAAGCACTATTTTCAAAAATTCCCTTTCCTACTAAATACTGAATTAAAATAATCTTTATCTCCTGTTTTGTCAATGATAATTTTGCCTCAGATAGACTGTATTTTCTGGCAAGCTCGAGCAACTCATCCTTTCTCATGCACTCTAACCCCTCCTGGGTAGGTTTTGAAATGAAATTCTGAACATTAGATGCCATTGTAAATGCTTGTTGGTTTCACACACAAAAAATTCTCTATTTAAAAATCTTTGCCAAAGACAAAAACAAAAAAAAATTCCAAGACAAAATCAATATGAATTTCAAAGATAAATTTAATATCTCTAATATGTTTTAAAGAAATTCAATCCCGGAACGACGAGCCCCCAATTTCTGTTACGACTGTATGGTCTAAGAAAAATGTAACAGAAAGAAAGTGAAACCAACAAATCAAGTAAATCAACAAGCAATTTATTACTAGATAATTAAAATGAAAAATCAAAAAGTCACTTACAGTAATGTGTTTTGAAATCCTAATAATCCAATAAGAATAATTGTTCTAATCACAAGTCCTAAATATAGAATGTTCCGAATTCACGGCTGTGTCCTTGAATGTTATGATGTGCTAATGGTCTCCAAAGTCCTGATGTACTAGTAATCTTGATGTGCTGATGTCAAAATGAAGTATTCCAAAATCTCTGAATAAGTTCAGTTAAATTCCAAAATCATTAATTAAAAATCCAAAATCCAAAAGTTTATGAGCACTGTTATAATCCAATGAATATTTAAAATAATTCCTCTCTTAGAATTTGGAATGAATTTTCACAACTGTAATAGCTCTTTACAAGACTGATGGTAATGTCAAAACTGAATAAATGTCCACCAAACATGGCATATATAAAGATTGGTCACATGACAGAATGTTCTAGAATGTGTGTCATCTTAATGGAATTCTAACTGTAAACAAAATTCAACCTTGACCTTCAAATTGAGAAAACATATTGATCAAAACAACCTAATTCAAGGACACTAGTTAAACATGTTTTTCCTGATAACATTAAGATTTAAGCAAATATTAAAGTGAAGAAACATTTATAATTTCCTAAAATATTTATAATATTATATAAACATCATACATAACACTAGAAGGACCTAGACTACCTCATTTATAGTTAAAAGAATCATTTAATAATTGTGGCAGTGCTGTATAAAAAAAGGATGAACAAAATAATAAAATAATGAATTAAAAGCTCTCATTTAAACAGTGAATATAAAAAATATCAAATTATGATTGAGGAGTTACACATGTATTTTTCATCAGTTTGTTCATCTTTCGTGAATACAGATATCACTCATCTTTCATGGAGACATATATCACTCTTCCTAATCTGTTCAATTCGTGGAATCTAGATTGCATGAGGACTAAGGATATTAATCAAATACTTGGGACCAAAGTCTGTGTCTGCGAATATTTTCAATTTACCTGCTCAGAAAAAAGGTGTTCAAGGCTATAAAGTCTTTTGGGAAAAGTTCTGAAGTATCACTTCTAACAACCTTGGCTGATGCAGCCTGCTCTGTTTCAGGAAGCAGAGGTTGTTTCACAGGTGTTCTGAGTAATGGAATTGACAGAACTGTGGCAGCAAGATCATCGAGAGAATCATTCAGCGCATCTAGGAGTTTTCCCTTCTCCGTAAGGCTAAGTTCCATATTGTCCTCGAATTAAAGGACACTTGGTAGAATGATTGAGCTGTAGGTGTGTCTTTTTAATGCAAGGTAGAAAAACTCTACACAAAGCACTACTTTTTGTTTGGGATGAGACTCTGCAAGGATATATTCAAATATAGTTCAAATTTAAATAGACTATTATTTAAAAATCCCCAATGTGACGTAGACATTATCTAAACAAGCAAGCTCTCATACTCACGTACATGTTTCCAGTTACAGTACTCACTCACTATAGGCCCTTTCATTATAACAGGTTCCTTTTAAATGCAAGTATGGGCACGCATCCCATTTGATTATGCAGTAGTAAAATTACATGTAAAGTATACTGCATTATAAGGTTGTTTCACTATAAAGTGGTACACTCCATTGCTCCCATTAAGAACGTTATAATAAGGGAGTGATGTTCTTTGGTCAGTAATATTTCCTACATCTTCAGAAGAAAAATATAACTGGAAATATTGTGGCAACCAAATGTATTAAATTTGACTGTACATTCCTGAAGTCCACTCGGAGATATAATCTGCAGGACTTTATTAGGTTCATATCTAGTCAACAGACTTACAATGTTATCATTGGAATTTAAAAGAGTAGGCACATACAAGTTATTAAATTCCTATAGACCGAATTGTTATTATTCTGCCAAATTACTATACTTTTCTGGTAGGATCGGCAAATCATGCTCACATCTCATGAATGATCTATCCAAGAGGAAACTTTTTAAACGATGAAAATAATATGCATCGCGCCTAGTTTTCGACAAAAATTCCGTTGTAGGTGCGCACTATAAAAATCCTGCCCGGTGAGATCTCCCCGATTACATCAAGTAGTACCTGTGCAGCGACAGCGATAAAATAAAATCCTACTATTGTGTACAATTTACCCATACGCAAGCTTCTTCTGAAATATTACGTAGGTTGTTTTTCTGGTAATTATTTTTAGGCAATCAGCGCCCTTATTTATTTTAAATACAGTATTTAATATACCACCACACATAGGCTGGTTTCGTAGCTCATGAAATAATTAGTTGCTGTGACCATGGTTTCACCCTATACCTCGTTTTCAATTTCAGTTAAAGTATAGCTAAACTGAATTGAATTCGTGATGAAGCAGTGACTTGTGTTCATATGACTATAGTCAAAATTTACTAACATCTCGGTTCAAAATGTTTGTAGGAACTGTAATGTTGTAATTGATTGCTAACCATGAAAGACACTTACAGGTGAATGACTGTGTAACGTAGCTAGTTCCATCTGATAACTAACACTGTCTAATACTATACTTTTCTGGGTCTCCTCATCCTCTATAGCACGTGGAAGTGCCATGTACATTAGAGTTTCATTCTAATGTTATTTTTAATCAGATATCAGGAACTTGGTGAGAATAGGCAATGAGAGGGATAGATAGCCATATACCTACGTGCTTGCATATATTACGAGTGCCAGGGTTTTTTTTTTTTTTTTTTTTTTTAATGTACAGTGATTCTTGATAAATAAAGGCATTATGCTCAATATTGCCAGTGAAGAAGACTTTGATTAAGCTGCAAACGTAACTCTATCCAGTTTCAACAGTGATGGGGGTACATGGAATGTAATACGCATTTTATATCCAGTTCCATACCAAATTTGATTAAAATTTGTGGTGTCTTTCAAAAAATTGAATATATATATATGTGTGTATATATAATTCATCTACTATAAAGCTCTGATCAGAAAATAAAAATAACCGTCAGGAAAATAATCTTTCACTCACTTGAACTGACATTTCTCCTCACCACACAAGCTTCTACTCCAGTTGCAATGAGTCTTGCAATTCGAACCTGCAATAAACAAGAGAAGTTTACATGTGTGTGTGCATTTGATTGTAAACACGTATGCTGAAAGCATAAATGGTTTGGTTTTAATTCAGTGCAATGTACATTGATATGGTCACAGGCTACTAATTATTTTATCAGCTACGGAATCAGCACATGTGTGGTGATTTATTAGATACCGTAATTAAAAGAACGAAGGTCGCTGATTGGCTGTAAATAATTACCGAAAAAAAAAAAAAAAATTCAGAAGAATCCTGCTTTTGAGTACATTGTACGTGTAAATAGCAGGCTTGAATCTAAAACCATATTCATTTTATCGCCGTCGCCTCTCAGGTACTACTGGATGTAAAGGGGCAGATCTTACCGGGCCGGATTTTGTGTGTGTTGGCATGTACAAGTAAATTTTTGTCAAAAACGAGCGAAGTAACATATTATTTTCATCATTTTAAAAGCTTCCTCTTGGATAGATCGTTCATATGATGTAAGCCTGATTTTTGCCGGTCTTATCACAAAAGCATATTGATTTGGCGACGTATTAACATTACAGTCCATGAGAATCGAATTAGCTCCTGTGTCCTATAGCAACAGATACACACAGTGGATAAAGACCGCGATATAATGGGCACAATCCCTTTCTCGCCCGTTTTATCAGCCAGTTTGTCTGTACTTGTTTGCAATATTAGGAATAAGTTGTCAATTAAGTATGTTTTAGTTGCTTTTACTTACAGTACCAGCGTTTAGTCACGCTGGATATTAAAAAGCAATTATCCTAGGATAGATTAATAAAACGATGTGTAATGTAGTCCCCCAAAATATGTCTGTCGTATATTTGAGCACATAAATGTATGATTAACAATTCTCGACTTTCAAAAGTGTAAATATATCAATGAAATTATTAAAGGTATTATTTAAAAGGTCGCTGATTGGCTGAAAATAATTACCTTAAAAAAAATAACGTAACTTTTTTAGAAGAAGCCTACGTATGGGTAAATTGTACGCAATAGTAGGCTTGAACCTAAAAGCACCTTTATTGTATCTCTGTCGCCACACATGTACTACTGGGTGTAAATAGGGAAAGCTCATCGGGCCGGATTTTTATACTGGGCACCTGCCAGGGAATTTTATTTTGCAAACTGGAGACGAGTAGCATATTAATTTCATCTTTTAAAATGTTTACTCTTGGATAGATCGCTCATAGGATGTAAGCATCATTTGCTGGTCTTACCACAAAAGTATAGTAATTTGGCCATATATATACATTACTTTTATGATAATTTAATTAGTTGTCTGTGCCCATATGCGATGCATGGAATTTTAAATACAATTTATGGAAAAGTTTGGTAATATATTGAGGAGCTTACATTAGAGCATATTTTAAGTATATTATATTAAACAGATAGAATAAGTTCTATCATTAGTAAACCTTGGTGCGCGAAAGTTTGAAATTATTAAAATCCATACCCTATGGTTCTGAATAAGTTATGCTTATTTATAATATGTCACGACACAAATAAAAACAGTAACCAAGTCATTGCTTTGAAACATTTATGCAAGAAGAGTTAAAGTAAATATTAACAGTGCATTATAACTGTTTTTGTAACGTCATGTAACCGTATTATAGTCACTTCAGAAATAGTTACTTATCATGCACATAAATATAAAGCAAAACTTCACCACAAACATTTTCACACATATAACCTGCATGTGTATGTGCCTTTTAGAACTGTCAGTAACGTGCACAATCTTTATAGTATACTAAATTGATTCCTCAGCATCAGTTCTGACGTACAAAATGAATGTATTTATGGATATATATTGTCAATAATATATACAGTTCCCATGAATGTAAAATAGGATTTTCTAGGCAGATACTTAAAGAATATAATGCATAAAATCACTTGAAATATTACAACTTCGTCCTGATATGGATTGTCAGAATAACAAAAAAGACAGGAAATCTACCTGTTCGCTACACTTCAGTTGCCGGAAATATATATTCTGTATATGCTTGCCAGAACATTAGACAAGGTAAATTTGTGATCCTTTGTGCATGCTCTGAAAGTTTCTTTCCTGGTATCACTCCATACTTATTTGTAGGACTCTGCAACTTAAACCAAAGAAAGTACTCTCTGCAAAGTCTTATCCATCAAAATATATGTAAGAATTATAATGTAGGTTAACTTTGTCATTAAGAGTCTGCTATGAATAAATACCCCATTATTAGTATTTCGACCTTTAATTGATCAGTGGAGTGTCGTAAACCCTGGTTTAACCCATGAGCACAGTAAATTTGCTTCTCTAGATGGATAGCCTGTCCCATAAAGGTAATCCAGCTACATAGATAGAGAGGAACCTGTCCCATAAAGGTACTCCAACTAGATAGATAGAGAGGAGCCTGTCCCATAAAGGTACTCCAGCCAGATAGATAGAGAGGAGCCTGTCCCATACAGGTACTCCAACTAGATAGATAGAAGGGAGCTTGCGCCCATAAAGGCACTCCAATTGATAGATAGAGAGAGGCCTGACCCCATAAAGGTACTCCAGCAAGAAAGAGAGGAGCCTGTCCCCATAAAGTGCTCCAGCAAGAAAGATATAGAGGAGCCTGACCCCATAAAGTGCTCCAGCAAGAAAGATATAGAGGAGCCTGACCCCATAAAGTGCTCCAGCAAGAAAGATATAGAGGAGCCTGTCCCCATAAAGTGCTCCAGCAAGAAAGATATAGAGGAGCCTGTCCCCATAAAGTGCTCCAGCAAGAAAGATATAGAGGAGCCTGGCCCCATAAAGTGCTCCAGCAAGAAAGATATAGAGGAGCCTGGCCCCATAAAGTGCTCCAGCAAGAAAGATATAGAGGAGCCTGGCCCCATAAAGTGCTCCAGCAAGAAAGATATAGTGAAGCCTGTTCCCATAAAGACACCACACACATATAGCCATCTTAATTCTGTCCCCATTGACGCATGTCTGCTACATACATCATCATAACTGGTTATCTCACTTGTAATGTTACAAAAGATGTATTTTACAACCTCATGGAAAGAGTGTTAATGGACTACTGGAGATGTTTCTAATTTGTGGAAAGAGAAAAAAATATCTTCCCCAGAGATTAAACTTTCAATGTTTAACTTTATTCTATCTTTAAATCTAAGATGTCACTTTCACCACTGACTAGTAAAGCCATTTATGTTCCATTTATGTGCCCCCTGATTTGATATATTGTGCGGGAAAATGTAAGCCAGTCTTCATCCTGCCATGATTAGTGGTCTTTATTTTTCTCAAAATCAAAGACTATTTTGAACTCCAAATAAAAGTGAAATTCTAAAACTTGAAAAAGAAAATACATGTAACACATCTGAAAAACTGCCAAATATGAGTATTTCATGTTTGTCATGTTCTACATAAATTATGGGCATATAGTATATTGTATTTCTGTGGTAAGATGCATAAAAAGTATGAAATAGTTAGATTATAGGAAAACAAAACTTCACCCATTTGCTGAGTGAAATTTTTTCTCTATCTGCAGTGGAGTTTTGGGGAAGTCACTAGTTGGGAACGTTCCTCTGGTCTTATCAACTTATCATCAAAAGCAATAGAAGAAAGAAACCTGTTCATATCAGAGCCTGTAAGAAAAGGAACATTGTGAAGTGTGAGAAGTAATATGAAATGTTGCACGCAATTCATAACTTTCACGGTAGACTCACACACAGATGAAGGGCAGACCATAAATTATCATTTCCCATTTATTGTTTCAGAACATGGCCACAGTCTCAAAAATCTGTTAAAAAGTCGAATCATGAGGTAAGGTAATAATCTTTCGCAATTCCTCATCATTGTGTATGTTGTATATGTTGCATATAGCATATATATGCATGTATGTATATATATATATATATATATATATATATATATATATATATATATATATATATATAATTTTGTATGTTGTATATAGGTGTGATTTCTATTTGTTTTTCCATGTCATTATCTACAAGAATGAGTAGAATAAGAATATTTCATTAGCCAATCAAAGGTCCACAAAGAAAAATACAATGATATTTAATATCTCCTGAATAGAAAACAAACTGATTAGACAAAATCAAGCAAAAGTAAATACCTCCCTCTTTTGCTAAATGTCTCCTGCAGAAAAGTCCATAAACTTAATATAGTATTATCTTCGTCTAACATAATCCAGATAAAAATGTGTGAAATTAATTGAGGTGTTTAAAATTAGGTTAAATACTATAAATATTACTGAAGAGTCTCTCTCTGTATATATCATAATATGTCAGGAAAATAATTTTATTTTCAATTTCAGCAGCAGTGTTGGTATAACCAGTCAAATAACAGATTTTCGGAATGCGCAAATCTATCAGTCTCAGTTCCTAGCACACGTGAGCTTATACAAAATTTGGTAGAAGCCGAGTTATCAAGGCGATACCAGTATTTAATTCCTACAGATACAATGTCCAATAAGTAAGGTTGTCTACCTACCTCAGACATAACAGCAAAAATGTAACTATACTTGTACTCCACCAGCCCACTCACCCACCTTACCCTACCAAATTGGTACTTTCTGTGTACGCAAATGTATCTGGTGGAACATATCTACCATTCTTTTTCCCATGAAAGATCAAAGCATGACCAAATGTCCGTGTGGAAATCTCTGAAATGTACTACATACAAAGTATCCTATGGCACTCTGATTTCATACCCCCTCCCCTCCCGAGACAACTGTATCATGTGTTTATTGTTCATCTGTACATTTAGAAACATTTCTATGCTTTGAAATCTCAGTCGGTATCTTTGTAGCCATTTACAACGATATATTACCAGATTCACTGCATGAACATTTCCACAACGCTCCACGTAGAAAGGCTGTCTAAAGCAGACCTCGTCCCTCCCCAAACTATTTGATAGATCATTAGATGCAAATATATCATTTACTGGGTGGGAATGTTTCCCAATTCTTTTTCTTTTCGAAATACCGAGGCATGCATGAATTTGGCTGTGAAGGTTAAGAAATGTTCCACTAAGAAAATTAGAAATCGAACATATCTTCCCCCTCCCCTCCATAGAGGAACTATTTCATGTGTATTTGGACACCAAATATATTATTTGCTCAATGGAACATATCTATTATTATTTTTCCATTGAATGATGGAAGCACTATTTAATTTTCCTGTAACAATCTCCGAAATGTTCCATCTAGAAAAAACGTGTCCTGTGGCAATCTGATCCCACGCACCTTCCCCACCCCATCCGTTTCCTTCTAAGACAACTGCATTGAACACAGATATTTTTCCACCAGACGGATGACAGTTCCCCCAAACTATTAGAATGTACTCAGGATGGCACGGCAAAATAGATTTTATTGGATGTTTCTAGCCAGGGTCTTTAGTGTTTCAATATTTGTTTCTCTTCGCGTTAGCGAAACACGCTAAAAGGTACCCATGGAGGCCACCATGTTCGACCTCATATAACATAACAAACATGCAGGTGGTCACTACTTAAGCTCAGTGGAACGAGGCACGGGAGGAATAAAGGTTAGGGTCTCAGACAATTGTGGGATCTTGCTATGGTGCTTTCGGCATCTAGATAATGCTGAAAAATGACTGAAAAGGCTTCGTGTCTTACTTTGTCTTACAAAATGCCTTGAAGTGTATCAGTATATCTCATTTTTCTTAGGAATCTGGTGCTCAGACATTTTTCAGTCTCAGTTCCACAAGCAAGTCCAGTGCTAAGACAAAATCTATCACGTTCCGATGTGTTAGGACAAGAATGCACAAAAAAAGCAGACTATTGAGATGAAACATAAGTATGTAAGACATGTTTGTAGTTCCTAGTGCACGCTTTAAAAAAGGGATACCTAAATGAAAGCAATCTAATACAGTCTAAACATTTCTCATTTATTTCGTATTTTATATTTTCATTGAAAATCAGTGAAATAACAGTGATATGTAAGTTAAGACAGTCGGAATTAAAATATAATTCATCAATTGGATGATAAAACTACCTGCGTATATAAAAAAAACAAAAAACTTTAACTTGTTGTGTCAAAGTACCGAACATAGCCATATACAATGTCTGTGTTTCTTTCTTCCTTCTTTCTTTCTTTCTTTCTTTCAATTAAAGTAATGTGGTAAATCAGCTAATTATTTCGATAAAGTGGTAGATAATGTTACTGGGATATTTAAGGTCATTAATGATTCATTCTTCCAATGTTTTCCCGAGAAATGACTTTAAGAACATGTGTGTGTGTGTGTTGTGCGTACGTGCGCGTAATTCGAGCAAATGATATGCAGATTTTGAATTGTTTTTGCTAATCATCTCGTAAATAAAGACTTTTTGAACATTGCACAAATACACCTGCCTGTCCTTTATTTGGGTACAAAAAACAGGTACGTTCTATGCTTAGTCAAATGAATAAAAGGTCAAACGCGAAATATTGTTGCCGTTTGGCTAAACATTTTTCCAGTGTATCAGGAAGTTATTGTTGCTGTTTCACTAAACATTTCCCACTGTATCAGGAAGTTAAAATGGTGTATTTGAATAGAACGTTAAATAGTTTTGCATGTAGCTTGTTAAGGTACAGTAAATTTTCCAACGTAAGTTCGATTTCGGACTTTCTTACTGTTGTACTGTAACTATGTCTCTGATTATACAATGACTAGTTCATCATTGTGACTATCTTTATATCTTCATGTATAACCTTAAAAGTGCAAGGTGTGTAAGGTCGGTACATTGACTAGTTCATCATTGTGACTATCTTTATATCTTCATGTATAACCTTAAAAGTGCAAGGTGTGTAAGGTCGGTACATTGACTAGTTCATCATTGTGACTACCTTTATATCTTCATGTATAACCTTAAAAGTGCAAGGTGTGTAAGGTCGGTACATTGACTAGTTCATCATTGTGACTACCTTTATATCTTCATGTATAACCTTAAAAGTGCAAGGTGTGTAAGGTCGGTACATTGACTAGTTCATCATTGTGACTATCTTTATATCTTCATGTATAACCTTAAAAGTGCAAGGTGTGTAAGGTCGGTACATTGACTAGTTCATCATTGTGACTACCGTTATATCTTCATTTATAATCTTAAAAGTGCAAGGTGTGTAAGGTCGGTACATTGACTAGTTCATCATTGTGACTACCTTTATATCTTCATGTATAACCTTAAAAGTGCAAGGTGTGTAAGGTCGGTACATTGACTAGTTCATCATTGTGACTACCTTTATATCTTCATGTATAATCTTAAAAGTGCAAGGTGTGTAAGGTCGGTAGATTGACTAGTTCATCATTGTGACTACCTTTATATCTTCATGTATAACCTTAAAAGTGCAAGGTGTGTAAGGTCGGTACATTGACTAGTTCATCATTGTGACTACCTTCATATCTTCATGTATAACCTTAAAAGTGCAAGGTGTGTAAGGTCGGTACATTGACTAGTTCATCATTGTGACTACCTTTATATCTTCATGTATAATCTTAAAAGTGCAAGGTGTGTAAGGTCGGTACATTGACTAGTTCATCATTGTGACTACCTTTATATCTTCATGTATAACCTTAAAAGTGCAAGGTGTGTAAGGTCGGTACATTAACTAGTTCATCATTGTGACTACCTTTATATCTTCATGTATAACCTTAAAAGTGCAAGGTGTGTAAGGTCGGTATCGAAACATTCAGATACTTATCAGACAAGTCCGACATAACCCATCTTTTTCCATGACTACATGTACCAAATGGTCCACTGGTGATCTATACATATATACGCAATCTATTCTTGCCTATAAAAGTCAGCTGATTCGGGTTGGATCTTTAGATATCGGGTCACTTACAACTCGATCGGATAACCTTATTAGTAAGTGTGTCTACGGATGTAGAGACAACTAACTTTAATCGAAGTTTATATGCACATTTATATATACACACGTGCTCATCATTATAATGAATAAACAACAAATGACCAGTATAAATCGGTGTCTGGCCGCAACTATCTTGATGATGAACTTTATTTCGAACAGTCACGGTACTCCTCTGGATGACTATGTCAACGCCCCCGATGACCACTACAGTTACAAGGAAATCGGATCCTTTAGGGGTCCAGATTACACTATGTACACATACAACATGACATCGCAAAAATGGAAAGATGGTAAGTACCTGTCCAGAGAATTCATCTCTGCCTCTCACTCACTCACTCACTCACTTTCTCTCTCTCTCTCTCTCTCTCTCTCTCTCTCTCTCTCTCTCTCTCTCTCTCTCTCTCTCTCTGTGAAAGAGAATCAAAGTATCTTTTCATTATCTATTTTTTGTGATGTATGCCGTCTTGATTTTCACTGCAGATAATGAAATGGAACAACAATAGTTGGCAAAATACCTTGGAGTAATTATATTTCTATTTTTTTCTGGACTAATTTCTAAATGGGGGTAGATGGGAGAAATTATGGGCTTTATTTATAACTTACATATTGTAATATCAGATCATCAACCCAGAGAGGTCCATCCCATTTATCTCCAAAGTTCATATTTCATTTGGGATAAATAAAAATATATAGCTCTATACAAACACAGAAACGGACAAATGAGGGATTGAATTCCATTTAAGTTTGAAAAGCCTTTTCGAATAATCGGTAGGTTAAAAATTATTATTAATATGCACAACATATACATACATATTTTACACAATTATATTTAACTGTAGAACCAAAAGAATTCATGGATGATTCTAGACTAACAAATGAGATTTTCGATTATATTCTCCTTATTGTATGAAAGTAAACGTTGGACGGCTTCAGATTCAAGTTTGTGTAGCCTGACGAAATAAACGTTGTAGATTCAGTCCTCTATGTTGACGAAACCATCTTTCCTTTATCCTTCAAATCCTCGTTTTATATCTGTGGCATTTCTGCGCGAATTTTACAGGAACGATGACAGCGTTTTTGTGGGCAGGAGTTTTCTATGTCTTACTGTAAATTTAGGAAACCACAGATTACTTCATTGTACACCTGTGTAGCTGTCACCCTTCCCAAGCAGCTATCGTGAATTCCATATGAACAATGATTATTCGCCAAAAATATAAAAAATTAATTAATTTCAAAATAATAACAAGGTAACTTCAAAGGCGGAGGAAAGTCGGGCTATATATTGACCAGTTGAAACAAAACTACTGAAGCGATTTATATCCATATTTTGCAGAGAGCGTTTTAGACCGCCCTATTTGGTGGCACTACCTAACGATTACCATTCCTGACAAGGTGGTATTTGATTCGGCCTTCCTGTTAATAGATGGCGGTTCCAATGGTGATAGGTAAGCGGAACGAGATAGATAGCCTATTCACTGATTTCGATTACAACGTGCGATAAAGCACAAGTTGTGTTCTTTACAGACTTCACATTGGCTGATGAAATTCATGCACATAGCTGCTTGAATGATGTTTTAATAAAACGGCAACTTTTTTTTTTTTTTAAAATTATATTTTATATGCAACCTTTCATATATATGTAAATAAATAAATTTTATAAGAATTATATATCAATTTGTTGTTAAAAAATAACTCTGATGTACTCACACTTAAATAAGCATTTGAGCACTAATTTCTCTCTCTCGCTCCCTCTCTCTGAATTTCACTTTTTTAAACTTTAGTAGAGACTCCCTTTCTATTTCCGAAATATATTCTACCTACTATTACGGATCCCTTTATATGCATTACAGTACTTACAAATAAATTGTATCTTTTTATATTGTAACAGTCCCCCCAGCGTGACTGATACTTTTGTTGCGTTGACAACAACATTTGCGTCTAGTACGGGAGCTATTGGTGCTGACCTTAAGATGGTTCCTAACCAGCCTATTGTTTTCTATGTGAGTAACAACATCAGCTAGTAAGTCATCTCTAGATGTTAACACCACTCGCTTGCATTTATTACCCGGAATACTTATGAACATCGCCCAGCAGTTGTTGTCAAAGAAGTTCCAAAATAAATTGTATCATTTTCCTAGCATCACCCTAATCACCTCACCGCCATAAAAGGGAGGTAATAAATGAGGTCAATAAGCAAAAAAATGTATTGCAATGGTGCGGTAAGGATCATCTACTACATTATAAATTTATCAATTGTTTAGCAGGTAAACAAGAAAGCAAGCTGTTAAAATAAGTACACAGCAACCAACCAACCAAATAATCATATCAAATCAGATCCAATAAAACCCATATATTCATCTATCCATCTGTCGACAGACCAATCAATCTATCAGAAATCAACTCATTACTCAATTATAATCAATTAAAATTTACAATCTTGAATATTCATACACATCTATCGCAACATGGAATAATTGTACATGTACATAATTACATGCCAATACTCCACAAAAGGTGTGTAACGTGAAAACCACGGAGTGTACGTGCGTGTGTAAATCTGTTTATATATATATATATATATATATATATATATATATATATATATATAACTATAAATATATATATATATAAATATATATATATATATATATATATATATATATATATATATATATATATACATATAAAGTCAATCATTATCCCGTTGCAAGTTAAGACCGTGAATTCGATGAATATCAAGGAGTTAATTTTAAATGAAGTTAAACTGCCGTTGATAGTGTGCTCAGAAATAGGCTAAAACGATGCTGTACTATTACATTCGTAGAGATTTAACAGCTATGGTGACTTGATATTAAAATCAGTTCAAATCCTTATCTTTTTCTGCACGGTGTCTCATGTTGATTGAACATATTCAGCGGGGGGGGGGGGGGGGGGGGGGGGGGGGGGGGAAGGGGTTTATTTAACTTTTTTATTTTATTTTTATTTATTGCTTTTGTTTTTATTTTGTCAAACTTTTTTTTTTTTTTTTGGGGGGGGGGAGGAGTAGATGCGTGTGTTATATACCGTCTCTAATTGAATAAAACACCTTAAATATATGTATGGAACCTTTAGAGGTTTGACTTGTTTAACAATTATTTTGAGCACTTATTTTTAGCTTGTGACCTATCTTGTGACTTATTTGTACATGTCACCGGGGAAGTAATTCTAGATGCTGTTTGGCTGTTTTAAATGATTGCAATGGATTGTCTATGGATTGCGATTGTATCTGTTCGTCGCCGAATTCGTTTCCGCTAAGCCATGCATGACTAGGAAAAGAGGATATCCCAAAAGGAGGCGCAGTTTAGAAGCTCAAACAGGCAAGGCAATTCAACTTGTTCGTTAGAGCTCTCAATTCATCTTTGGATCAACCCGTATTTCACCAGTTACATCATTTAGATCGGTTACATCTGAACCTGTCACAGTAGCTAGCATAAAAGGCAATATGACGACAGGCGACTTAATCATTGATGACTTTATCCATAAAACTTTCTGTGGCTCTTCAGAAACCACAATAGGGTTGTGGTTGACAAAAAATAATGAAGAATTCACAAGTGAAATCGTGAGCCTAAAGGTTAATATTGTCCATTTGAGAAGACGTTTGAAGGAAAAATATCCAAACATTCAAGTTATTGAGAGTCAACTTGATAACTTTGAACAATATACTCGTCGAAGAAGTATTACAATTAACCAAGGCAAAGGAGCAAAAGTTGGAAAAACAAGAGTGTAGAAGGGAAAGGATAGATAGATAAAGAAAGAGAAAATAATTATGAATTTGTTGTTTTCAAACTGGTCCATGACCTGGATGTGGATTTTACTATAATGATATAAATAGAAGCCATCCGACTGGATCATTGCAACAGAAACATAGGGCGATTGTGGTTAAATTTGCGAGCAATCATAAATGTTACGAAATGAAGAAATCCAGGTCTAAACTGAAATCCCTAAAGCTTCCTCACAACATTTACATGAGTGACGATCTCACAAGTACATGGGCGAAAATTGCTAAGAAGGCTAGAGAACTGAGGAAAGAAGGAAAGATAGAAAGTTCGTGGACGTCGGACTGAGCTATTGTTGTTAAGAAGAACGATTATTCAGTTTCCCACATAACAACATAACTATCGATACATGAATTAGCTAGGGGATTCAGTTTAAGGTCATAATTATACATATCATCTTATCTGCGGAGAGCATACAGCCAACACAGCAACAGTTACAGCAACCCGACTAACTGGAGTCGTACCCACTTTATACACCTACTGGTTCTGATGATTCCTCCATAAAATTCTAATCTTGAGGAGTCCACAGTGTTATTTTAGTTTGCTGTGACAATTTGCATGCGAACTTGTACTAGTTTACATGTATGCTTATGAGCAGGGGATCAAAATGTTCTGTTGTTTAGACAAAGTCGTAATCATGCCCACCCATTTCAGTTATATGAATTAAGTCCTTTCTTGTATCAATTAGTAGTATATTTGTACCTCCAGTAATAATTATATTTTATGTCATTCTTATGTGCTGGTAATGTATCCTTGTACTGATGGCAGGCATAGAACCAAATCATAGGCCTGTCTGTATGCATCAAATCAACAATCTCTGTACACTGCATCTTACTATCCAGAGTTTGCAATCTAAAATCGACTTCATTCATGCCAATACTTCCTCAGTTTGATATACTAATTTTTATTGAAACTTGGCTTAATGCATCAACGATGAAATTATATTAGATTCTTCTGAAGCTTTCCGCCAGGATAGGAAAACTCTTTATGGCGCAGCAGCTGTGTACGCCAAAAGTTACATTTCTGCAATTCTACAATCTGATCTTGATTTGCCAGGTCTAGTATGTATTTGAGTAGAAATTAACTTAAATGGGGGTCAAATACTTTTTAGAGGCCTATATAGACCACCAAATAGTGAATCATCTGTGTGGGATCGTATTGGAATAAGCACGAAGAGAACCCAGAACTCAAAACCAGACTACATAGTACTTATGGGAGATTGTAATGAAAATTGTATTGTTCCCAATAATTAAGTACTACAACTATATCAGTCTTCTAATCTAAGGCAAATTATACAAGAAACAAGTAATTTGATTTAAATAGTGTTTATTTCGCAGAAGTCATCATGGAATATGCACACAAGAGATCTAGATTATTGAACAACAAGCTTAGTCTTATTTCGAGTTCTTTCCTCATTAGCAATAGTATTTACTTTATTAATGTGGCTCATGTGAGTAATGAAGGCATAGGGCATTGAAAAATGTCACTGACATATTAAAAGAAAATTGTACATACAATATTGTAATAATATGAAAAAGTAACTTATAAGCATTTATAACAACTAATTGTACATAGTTATCTGAGCCTTAAAGGAATTACAAGTTCGATGAAGTATCAGTTGTGTCGCAAAAATTTCTCTTGATATCTCAAGCTTTTCAAATTCTTTGAAGGTTGTAAATGGCGTCCCAATATACTAAAATTTTGTAGAACAAATGTTTTAAATTATCGCCAAATATCACTTCTTTGTATTTTGTCCACGGAGTTTGAAAAGTGTGTCTATAAACATCGCATTATTATGTTGTTCTTCATAACTTAAGTGTACAAATTCAATAAGGCTTTTCAACCGGTGACTCTACTACTACTACTAATAATGAGGATTTAGTACAGCGCTTAATCTTTAAAAGCTCTACGCTTATATGTATATAAGATTACAAAAAAAAGATACCGTGAAATTACAACCAAAAGCATGCTGAAAATAATTAAGGTTAAGGAAACATTGTTAAGTTTAAGTATCTTCTTGCAGTCGAAATAGATGAGTTCTTCGAGTACTCTTGAATGATATCACAGTGTCTTTGTGTCTAAGTTCAAGAGGCAATTCGTTCCAGGTAGCCGGACCCTGGTACGCAAAAGTACGTTTTCCATAGGACTTGGTTTTTGATAGTGGGAATAATGAGAATACGAGTGTCAGAAGAGGAGCGTAAGTATCTAGAAGGGGTGTACACATGGGTGAGGTCAGATAGGTATTTTGGACTGGAGGCAATCAACAAAATGTAGCAAAGAGAACAGATTTTGCTTCTGATTCTGGAGCGAACTGGTAGCCAGTGGAGGGTACAGAGCAGGGGGAAGAGGGCTCGGTTCTTGTTACTCTAGGGACGATCTGAGCAGCTGTGTTTTGAACTTCTTGAAGTAGTAGATATTGAAATGAATCAGATAGGAGAATTACAATAGTCAAATCTAGAAAGTTCTAATGAACACACAAATGTTTTAGGGGCATGAACAGAAAGAAAATTGCGAATGGAGCTGATGCGTCTCAGCTCCAGATGTGCAGCCTTGCATATGTTCATGACATGTTGTCGCATGAGAGAGTAATGTCGAGATTGTCACCTAGGTTTTGTACTGATTGTGTGAATTTAATGTTGGTGTTGCTGATACTTATTGTTTGAGGTAAAGGATGGGAATGACAGAGTCTTTGTGCGGTGATTAGAATGACTTCAGTTTTATCACATTCATCTGCAGCTTGTTACATGTCATCCATAACTTCACATCGGAAATGCACCTCTCTTGGATGTTAGCATGAACTTCAGTTAGGTGACTAGATTTGTATATTTGAGTGTCATCAGCGTGCAATTGGTGAGAAACTGGATGACGATTTATGGCACTTGAGAGGGGTTGAGTATATAGAATGAAGAAGAACGGGTCCAAGAACAGAGCCCTTTGGAACACCAAAACATAAATCAACTGAGCTGGAATGTTTTCCATTTACGGACACAATTTGTATCCTGTTGACTAAGTATGACTTGAACCATAGTAAGAATGCATCACGAATGCCAAAGACATGCTGGAGACGGTGAATAACATATCATGGTCTATTGTTTCAAAATCCTGCAGATAAGTCAAGGAGGGTGAGGACTGTAATCAGTTACTAGATATTTATAATACGATTTGCTTCAATCTCGTTCAGGAAAAGGAAGCTAGAACTGCTTTATTCGGTATACATGATGGTGTTTTGCACTCAGGATATATTATTAAGTTTTGAAATATCTACATTCAAGATAGTTTACTGGTGTGGTTAGACAAATATTTTCACTACGAAAGCGAAGAGTTGTCCTGAATTCCCGATTTTCGGATTTTTAAAACATTAATGCAGGAGTCGCTCACTTTCGTTCCTTGGACATTGTTTTTAGTATATATAAATTATATACAATCATCACTTGGACTTTGTCCATATTACACAACGTTTATAACCGTTGAAAATCCAAATGAGGCTGATTGAATTATAAATTTCGTATATTCCAACAAATTGCATGACTGGTCCAGTCAGTGGTTAGTGATAAAACATGGTCATTGCTTATAAAACGAAAGCGTAATCCAAATAACAATCATATACTGCAGATACATAGGAAAGATATTCAAGAAAGGATCCCAACATAAACATTTAGGCATTATATTGTCTTGTGACGCCGCTTGGCATGCACTTAAAAAAAGTTAATACCTTGAAGAATTTTAAATAAAGATTGCATCGCTTGACATTGGAAGGAATGTATAAATCTGATATTTGTTGACTATGCCGATGTTATCTCAAATATTTGTGCTATGTAAGAAAATGATCGATTGGAAAATAGAAATTTAAAGGCAATGAGAATAGTAACAGGTGCTACCAAGAGTGCGTATCAGACGCTACGATATGAGGAAACTGTGTTGGTGAGTCTGAATTCTGTAAGTTATGGCATACAATAATTCAGTTTTTTAAAATATACCATGGCCTTGCTTAAACTACTTGCAAGATGTAATTCAACCCTTGTTTGTTAAGAATAAGACATACACTATTCGGCCACCCGAGTTGGCCCCCTTTGTGTTGAACGACCTTTTATCAACATTCATTTCTTGAAATATTTATTTTATTTTCACTGACGGGTAATCCAAACTGTGTTTCCAAATTCTTATCTGCAGATCCTCGTTTGTAAAATAAATTCTGTCTTGCAAAGGCAAACAAATTTCCATCAAAATCATCATCTGTAAAATTCATCATAAAATATCCATACTTTCCAGGTTCGGGTACAAAATTTGCATCCTACATTATTGACAGAATTACTGTGAGTATTTGCATGGATATATTAAACCTAATTAATAATAATAATAATAATAATAATGACATATTTAACTAACAGCTAGTTTACATGATGGCCCTGCAATTAAAGCAAATATAAAACAAATTTACATGTCATGGGCAAAGAATCTACAAGGTTAACATCTACTGCAAAACAGAATACAAATGTAGCAAAAGGTACTACAAATCATACAAAATTAACATACTGTTATCACACACACACACACACACACACACACACACACACACACATATATATATCGCAGCAACCATGTACACATGCTATGCGGTCGTAAAATCAGAATTGCTCATTAAAATATTTGAGTTACAATTTTTCTTAAAAGCTGAGACATAAGGCGTGTGTTTCATATCATGCTGCAATCCGTTCCATAAAACTGTACCGGCGTAAGTACAAGATTTATTAAAATAGTAAGTAAATTTGGTATATACTAGTCATTGTTTCTACACCACTGTGTACTCCTTGTACTAATGTTCTTTATAAACTTAAATTTTTTTATAGATATTCTGGAACTAAATTATTTAAGACCTTGAAAGTAAGAACAGGTTTTCTAAAAGTAATGTAATACTTAATTGGCATTCATAAGAGTGTTGAATAGAGATGACGTAGATGTTGAAAATCTTTGACATTTCAAATTCCCTGGTTGCTCTTTTATATGACCTGTAGAGTCTCTGCATGCAAGAAGAATAACGGTGTTCTTATCACACCGTACAGCAGTAGATAAAATGTGGAAAAAGAACTGTATTATACACTTTTATGATCAACTGATCCAACATAAAAACTCCAACATAAAACCTCTAACTCTTTATATAATTCCTATTTAGTTAGATACTTTTATAAAGATTTTTTCAAAGTGGTTGGATTAGGATAAAGTATTATCAATAAGGATGCCTAAAAGTTTGACACATTTAAAATTTTAATTTGCGTTACAGAATATATTGCTAAAGTCTTAAATGCATTCATTTTGTACATTATAAAAAAAGACTTAAGACTGCACGCAAACACAATCATGAATTGTTTTCAGGGAAAGAATATATTTTAACTTTATTAAAATGACTAGAAATATAATATAGGTGGAGTATCAAAGTATGTTGAATGTTTTCTTGACATTGTGTAGAAAGAAAGTATACACTAATTTGGTTGGATAAATTACTAGTTCCACGATTCAGATTCATACTAACCGGGGAATATACAAAGAAGATACAGGAAAATTGCTCGGGATATGTACCGTATTTAGTTCATATACAGCCGGTGTTCGTATGAATCAAGTTCATATTAAGTGGGTTCGACTGTGTATGAGAGAGACAGGGATACATTGTGCGATATCTATTTGCAGGCTGATCCAGAGAAGAAGGAAAGGGCGGAAGATGCTATAATCGCGTGGACCTGGAAAACATTTGTATTGACAAACTCATCTGACCCGGAATTCCTTCTGAGAATGCCAATGACAAAAGTGAGACAATCTAATCTAAAGGAAAACATCTTTTGCAGTGTGTTTGTTTTCCTTACCTTCTTCCTCTTGCTTTATAAATAAGTAATTCGTTGTAGTAAACTTCTTATAACTTTCAGCAAAAGTATGGTAAGATAGTCTTAAGTACTATTTTTGTTTTCTTTTAGTACAAAATGGAATGAAAACCCTGAATAGTGATAGAGGTCAATCTGGGGCGTTTGGTCCTAAGTGGGAGAATAGGAAAAAAAACCACTCTTTGGCCATCTCAGAGGGTGGGGGTGGTAAGGTACATTTAGTGTTAAAATCATCCATAGGTTTAATATTTTGCGCCACTCGGTGGGTGGGGGAACAAGGGGGAGGGGGAATAGTAATTTAAGGTTCAAAACGTCTATAGGATTAACATTGGGTGGCACTATCGTCACATTATAATGATATAAGGCCCATTTGGCATCAAACGCATTTATCACACTAAACCCGTGTGACTAAGCTAAAAACCGAAAGTAGACCAAAGGTCATTACCTTTGTATGAGGTCATGACTGGAAGTATACTTTTTATGACCTCTTGTCAGGAAGAAGTTGTTCTAAGTTGCGCTTGCTCAATGTCAGAAGACGTGTGACATAATTCAGCGATAGCTCTTGTTTTACCCACCAATCAAAACTCAGGAGGATTGTCGTGTGTGTTTTTGTGACTGTATTTCTTATATATCATTTTCTGCAGATTCTCGTTGGCACATTGTCTATTCAAAAGAAAATCATTGTGTCGAAAGTCATGCGATTCGTAATGACCAAAACTCTAACTCTACAGTTTACACTTACCAAGAAGTGTGTGTAACTAGTGATGCACACCTACACACTTTATACTGGAAAGATGTACGTGACGGGAAAAGTAGTCTTGGATTCGAAGTTTGGAAACGAGCGTAGCTCGCCATGGAGAAGTAATTTATGAATGTTTACACCGTGATCCAGAACAAAAATAACCCAGACAAAGGATTGTGCTGTGGCTGATTCCAAGAAAAAAATATGGACTTTTTAAAGTCGCTGTGACATGATGTTTCATGTGTTGTCTCATTTTAGAAAAAACATTATTCCCGTATAAAAGACCGTGTGTCCTGTGTTTTATTCGCAGATGTTCAAAACAACTCGAATTATGGCTGCATCCTCCATTCTGAAAGTGATCAGATCGTCAAAGTTGAGAAGCGCTGTATCTTCGCCATCCCTTTAACATGATGATTGCTGGGCCTAGCGATTCAGCCAAAACTAACACTGTCAAGCGTTTGATGGAACATAAACAACTTTTGTTTGATCAGGACGATCAAACAAAAGTTGTTTATGTTCCATCAAACGTGGAGGACCCACGACACATCATGTGGCGTTACAAAGAGTGGCAATCGGCTGCCTCGCCACTGAAAGAAAGTCAAGGAGAACACATTTCCTTTGTAGAAGGTATTTTTCGCAAAGACGATGGGATTGTGTCTGACTCTCGTCATCTTCGATAAATTGTTACAGAAAATTAAGAAGAAATTAAACTTTGGTTTGCACGAGAACAACATTATCGCAACACTAGTATTATTTACATTACCCAAATTGTTTTTCAGCAAAGCAAAGATTGCTGTTCAATCAGTTTCACTGAGCATTATGTGGTCCTGTTCAAAAGTCTTAGAGACAAATCTGAAGTTCAACTGTTTGCTAAACAATTAGGATCTCCAAACGCGTATATACTGATCAGTTAATAAGCCACTACATCAGATTATTTGAGATTTAATACGGATTTTTTTTCACGAATAGAGACATGAGGTTGGTCCAGTGATTTCCACATTACATCCCTCGTTTTCGTCTTCCATCTAAAACAGTATTTTAAAAAAAACCTACAATCACTCACAACATCCCTGATATTATTCAACATTACTTCTGTCCAATTTCATCCTTGTGTTAGATTAATTCGCGCGCTGCACGCTATCAGTCAAGAAAAAAGAAAAAATGTCTTCGCATTTGTTGGAAGCAAGTCTCAAAAAAGGTTTTCGATGTTTGTTCGTTTTTTTATATAAAACATTTCTGACAGCACGGCAATTACCACAAGTACCCATTCACATTCCTCACCAAAAGCAATGTTTTTTCCCCCAAAAGCATAAGTAGCCAAGACAGAATTCGCCTATCCAGGAATCTATACCCACATCATGAAAGAACTATCTTGAAACCGGGTGGAAGTGGATTTCTCGGGGAGTCATTATTCGTTCGCTTCTACTATGGGATCCCAATACAGTAGCCATGGGTATAAAAACAAAACCAACAACAAAAAGAAAGACACAAAAGAGGAAAGCTGCAGTGAGATTATACCCACAATCATCTCCAACGAAGACGAATACGAAAACAACGACTTCATCCCCAAGAAAGAGAGTTACTGCCGCTTGAACGCGCACATACTCTCTAGGTAACCTCAACCTGTACTCACATCAACATTTTAAAAGGTAACACAGCCCAGTACAAAAGTGCAAGACAGAACAGTTGTGTTACAAAATTTACTGGATTTGATCAAACAAGAACTCCCTTGATTTAGTCCGTTGACAATATCTTCGTTGTCTCGCCGTCCAGTGTCCAAAGTCATGTTAGTACGGCGTCCCGACTACAAGTGGAGACGAATCCTTGTCTAATAGAAAAAGCTTGGACTGGGGTAACCTCAGTGCTCTGGACAAGATGTCGTCCCTCAAAAGTTGCCAGCAACATCGTTATCGTCGAAAGATTCCTGAAAACAAGAGGACAAATGTGACTCCTCCTCGTTTAGCCAAACAGTGGGATGTATTATCGGTACTCACCAAAGCGAATGCACCGACGCGAAAACAAATCATCCAAAAGGCTCCTAACGAAATCATCCGTGTGGCATGCGAATGTTGTTTGAACATATTGAAAGGAACAGTTCCCTTGATGAAGACAGACAAGTAGTGCTTTGGACAACATCCTAACATTTTTGGAAGCATGGTGAAAAAGAAAATTCCAGTCAGTGAAAAGAAGAAGTGCTCGTTCAAAGAGGAGGAATTATTCCAATGCTGATTGTTCTATATGACCTTTGTATAAATTAGAAGATATGAATGATGATACTTTAAAAGGAACCATTTACTTGCCCGTGTTACAAGGAATGACCAAAAAAAGACGACATCGCGTACGATATCGAAAACATTCTCAATCAAAGAACACGCAAAGTGGCTACAATGTCGTATCTAAGAAGTCAAAATCCGTTGGAAAGGTTATCTACCATGTTTTGATTCTTGGATTGCAGCTTCACAACTCATTGATTATACAAAGAAGCAGATTAACACTGTGTGGTCTTTCACTTTATCACCCCAGCAGCTACAGAAACAAAAAACATCTACAGTGGGCATGGTGTGAAGAATGTGTTCCTAAAAATCTAATTGTCTTTTTCTGTCAGATCTTTGTGTGTGTATGTGTGTGTGTTGTGTATTGAAAACTTTGGTTTGCACCAAGGAGATAAGTAACTGCAGACAATGTTACTCAGCAGTTGTATTAGCTATCTTCTTTCCAGTCCATCGTTGAAATATACCAACAGTAGCAACAACGGTAACCGCGCAAATTCTGCTCACAACCATTCAAGTTACAGGAACCCTTTGAAACCGTTCCAAATTATTCTCAATTGACATCGGGTGACTCCACCGGAATGAGAACGATTGAACCATTAATAATCAATTTTATTTGAATTTACCTAGTGACATTTCTCTGACTGTGTTTAAAACAACACGTTGTGTTGTTTCAAGGCGAAATTACATCAAGCCACACAACTCGACCAAGAAGCCCGTTGAGAAGTGGCTTTGGTGGAAATAATTCATCCGACTCATGTCTTGTAAAGCATTGGGAGACAAACAAGTTTCTACTAAAGGAACAAGTACAAGAACACTTGGAGAGAAATGAACTTAGTATTTATGGAAAAAATACAGCGCCAGATAATACCCGATTAAATATGGATGAAATGAAAATTCTTGAAGGATATTATTTTCATGGTCGATATCTCGTTCATACGATCTCAGCTATCTTCAACGATCAGTTTGGCAAGGCAATCGACACATAACAGACGTGTACTGATCGACTACCATCCACAATCTTATGCTCTATAAATGGGGATTTCCGACGGCAAAACGCCGTCGTTTCTTTGAATTTGTCTGCTTTCCTGAGTGGAAACAGACCTGGCTCCTCAGTAGAAAGATATCATCAACAACAACACTTGTTTAAAGTTTTGTCAATACCTTGTCGAAATGAACGAAGAACTAAATTTGATGTTTGTGTATTCCGATGTCGTCGATTACAATGTGGTGGGAAACACCGAAGGGTAGCTCGACATCGACGACACGGTTTGGGTGATATGTTCTCATCGCTCTTTCGTACTGTGCTTGCAAGACAAGATTTTGTTGAATGGCGTGAATGTACGTCTGGGATTGAATCAAAGAAGCACCATTTTCCATTTGATGGCTACTGCTAACGAGCAAAAAGCACAATCGAAGTAGCAAGACTCTATGTGAGACGTGTCGAAATCTTACCAAAAGTAGGAAACAACATTAATCAGGTTCTGAATTGAAGCACGGCTAAGTATCGCACACCACGAGTGGAAATCAAAGCTTTCACCATTGCCACTGGACTCCAGTCCTAAATGGAAGATTATTTCAGCGTGAACTCACTTGTTATGTATGACGAATTTATAATATGTGTCCATGAGGTAAGTTGTAATTTAGTCATTTTGTAAACAACATATTTATTGCATTTGAGTTTAAGGTCAGTCTTGTTAATGTACCATTTAACAATTAGATCGGAATTTTCCATGTCTTGATGTGAAAAAAGTCAGGTACGCACCTCGAAATTTCCATTAGAGTTACTCATATCCTAGAATATTCTGTCAGGTGACTTGTCTCTATATTTATGGAGCATTTGGTAAACAAGATTTCATTCCAATACTAAACTTC
Source organism: Margaritifera margaritifera (assembly GCA_029931535.1). Lineage (NCBI taxonomy): Eukaryota > Metazoa > Mollusca > Bivalvia > Unionida > Margaritiferidae > Margaritifera > Margaritifera margaritifera. Next base: position 2,163,266 of record JAQPZY010001473.1, read on the forward strand.
ATATTAAGATCAGTCTATTAAGGAATTAATTTTAGTAATCAGACATTACAATTGTGAACATCAGAGCAAATTTAGAGTCAGGAATTATTTATTTGAAATATTAATTGGAATTACTAAAGGTGCTCATTCTCATTTTATATTAATACTTGACTTAGGATTTATGTGATTTCATTTAAAGATATTCTGGATTACATCATTCAGGCATATCAGGACATTCAAGACTATTGACACATCAGAACATTCAAGACTACCAGCACATTAGGGCATTCAAGGTTACTGGAATTCATTTGGAACATTCTATATTTAGGACTTGTGATTAGGACACTTTGGATTATTGGCTTATTTGGACTTTAATTTATGTTTTTGTAAGTGTCTTTTTGGTTTCTATTTCTTTCTGTTACATTATTTTAAGACCTAGAGTTGTAACACCCTAAACGTTCTTTTCTTTAGCATCGTCAGCTATGTTACCCTCAACGGAGCTATTGATTAAAACTCTTTCCAATTCCACGACTACAACGTATCTAATTTAGAAGTCACCCGGGACGGCCAAACATTGTGTATCTGACCCTTTGAACCTAACGTTTCCCCGAAGAATTGCTTGTGATCTTACTTGACTCTGTTTGAAGCCACAGAACAATTGAATATCAAGGCATTTCCTACGATAGTTATGCAGGAGGGAATTGTTTGTGGGGATTTTGATTTTACCCCAGACCAAGACAGGCACAGGGACCATTTGCACCCCATTGAATTGATACAACTCCGTGTGCAACGTTGAACACGGTGCATGTGATCGTGTTTGCAGAGTTTGAGTATACCCTTTACATAAACAGTCTCAGAGTAGTGGTTCAGGACTACAAAATGTGGAAGACGAAGCGATGGACATAGACGATCAAGAACAGGAATCAAAGCAGCCACATGTACAACATAAAAGTGTTGGTGGTAAGAAGAAGAAGAAACAGTAGTGTCACGATAACCAGAACTGGAACAACATTTAGTATCCTGTTTTGCTAATCGCTTGGCTGAAAGAGTCACGCTTTTGACCAGATCATTGTTATGGATGTCAAATCAATCATCCTCGTCACGTACAATACGACAAATGTTAATGATAAGGCAAGAAGAAAAGTTGGAAAATTATCTGGATGAAGCATGGACACTCATCCAAGAAGAGATTTTATATGGCATTCAAAACTTCCATTGACTGACTTGGACACGAAACGTATCGAAACTTTCTTGCAGCAGAGTACGGATAACGGATACTTCCCGCTCTTCGACATACTTGACAGACCAATTGAAAGAAAAAAGTCAAGTGTGAAATCATTGTCTATCATTTCATGTGAAACAAAAGAAAAGGTAACTTCATTACTTCCTGACACATATTACGTACACAGCTCGATGGAATCCAGTGGTGTGTCCTAAATATGACCTCCCTCGTCAAAAATCTAAAGAGGAGCTTACTTCATCAATACAGACCAGAGTTAACGACCAGGAACCAACTGTATGGCTGTCTGCTTTACTAATAACAACATGGTGGAATATTTTGATTCGTTTGGATTACCTCCCATCGAAGAGGATATCAGAGATTTCATGAAAATAAATGTTGTTTCAACTCAGTTCAACATTGTGAGATTACAAGGATCCAAATTTGATGGTGTGTGTACAATATTGTGTGTATTTTCTTTATGATTGAAGCCTTGGATTCCTCTTACAACATTTACTGTTTTGCTTGGGATTCCATTTCCATAGAAACGACGAAAAAAATAGAAATGTGGTTTGTTGATCATTATATATATATATATATATATATATATATATAGATATATATATATATATATATATATATATATATATATATGTTTTCTTTAGCTAAGACAAGTAGTGTCCATCGATGAAACTGTCGTAGATCATTGAAACTCTGGTCTCACTTACCAATGCTGTAAAACCTGTAAATACATGATTGTTTACATTTTTGCATTTGTGCTTGTATTTGTATTTGAGAATTAAAATGATTTTGACATTTGTATTTGTATTTGAGAATGAAAATAATTTTGGTATTTATATTTGTATTTGAGAATGAAAATATTATACATGACGAGGAAGGACTGCCTAATCCTAAAATTTCATTACTTGTTCATGATAGATTCAGCGGGGCTTATTTTAAAAACTTTTGATTTAGAAATTGTGTTTGTTTGTGATATGTTTATGAATTCGGTTTGTAATTATTTTGGATGTTCTATTTGAATTGAATTAGTAATACGTGACTATTATATTCCTTATCGAAAAAGAGACACAAGAAACAATTTCTTGAATTTCAATAGCAAACGTTGCATCTTTTAATTATTTGCTATCTCCTTGCGCCGATCAAGGATTCGATTTTAAACATTTTCTTTTGTGCATCTCTTAAACAGGAGTTTTATTGCTGTATGGAGTTTACTTATGCTTGTTATGAAGGAATCTATTTTTAAATGCATCCTCGTATAGATAAAGTAAAGTAAATTAAATTCTCACTAAAAACAAAATCATAATAAAATATTTTGTGTTATTATTATTATTATTATTTATCATAGGCTGCAGTGCGCGCCCTAGACACCATCACTAGCATTGCCATGGCAAAAGTCGGAAAGAAAGTAGACAAATTCATGGTAGCTGGTGCATCAAAGGTAAGACACGATACAAAAAGTAGATACTGCGAGTAAAATCAATTGATCAGATTATCCTCTAGTATTATTACATATTCGTACATGCGCAGATTGTTTTTAGCTGACTTGATATAGGCGATTTAATGACGAAAGTAGTACTCAAATATATGATATCCACGTGCTTATTTAGAGCATTTTTTCTAAATTTAACACAAAGAAATTATTTAATAGGTATGTGACATATATAATTTATGTACTAAGTATGCAATCACGTTAAAATAACGATCATTCACGTCTTGACATGTCTTGATATGTGAACACGATTCCCACGGCTCAAAATTATTCTCTTGTGGTCTAACAAAGTTTGCACACAACAAACCGTGTATAATTATTCAGTTCCGGCTACTCCTGCTGACTTGCGGTGTGTGATTGTATGTTGTGAGCTGTTTCAAATACAGACATTTGATATTTATTAGTTTCGTGCTAAATCATAATGACGTTGATGCACCGCGCAGCGTCAACATTTACCAAAAACTTTATTTTAAAAAAAATGCAACAGTACTAATTTTTTTAAAATGAATAGTTTTGGTCTCCTGAAGATTCAGGAGTTGTGATTAATAGTTTTGGTAAAGAAAATTCCAGTATTAGACTGGTGTTTGAAAGAAAATTGTAACTAACCGTTTGTGCATAAAGCATCAAGTGGGTATATTGATGTTGATTTCTACTTTAAAACAATATTAATCTACTTTGTAATCTACGTTAGTTTAAGGGTTTCCAATACAAGTTATCGAGGGTACTGCCTGGGGTATAGTCATAATTGGATTTAACAAACCTGGCAGCTCGATTTGGAATGCTTAAATTCATTCTGTAAAACTTGGGCATGTGGATCCCAAACTGTACAGGCATATTCTAAATAAGGTCCAACTGAACTCTTGAAAACTAATTCTTTCACATTTAGTGAGTAATATGATGAATTACGTCTTAATAGGCCTTATGTACAATTTGCTTCGGTGCATACTCCTTGAATATGAAAGGTCCATTTGAGATCACTACTTATTGTGATTCCTAAATATTGTATTTGGCTGAGAGTTTCTAAAGAGGTACTTTACAGTGAGTATGACGTACTAACTTTATGAGATTTGTTGTCGTCATTTGCATTATTTTACATTTTGGGGGGATGGGGGTGGGAATCACATTCTCCGTTTTGTTGCCCACTGTCCTAGTTTATTATTTTGTAGTATCTTGGTATCCTACATAGTTTGAATTGATCTGTAGCATACACATGTGTCTACAAAGAGAGCATTTCTGAATCAATTCCAATCAGGATGTCATTTGATGTATAGGGAGAAAGGCACTGGGCCAAATATTGTGACTAGGGGTACACTAGAAGCTACCTTGGAGTAACCAGATTTGAAACCATTTACCACAACACATTGTTCTCCAAAGCATAAAAAATATATCCAGATCAGAGTTTTTCTTGCAATTCCATTAGAAAAAATTCTTTTCTTTTGACACTTCGTGGTAGACTGTGTCAAAAGCTGTCAAAGTCCAGTACAAAACTTTCTGCTTAGTCAACTAGATCTAAATGTTTAGCCCCATCACAAATGAAACAGCACAGCTGTGTTTCACAACTATGAAATTTTCGGAAGGTATGTTGGTTGTCACAAGTATTAGAAAACATTATATCGGTGCTTCATGGTGTTAGAACAGAAAATACGCTAATTGCTGGTCATTGCGCCAGCACGTTTATTAAACAGTGGGCATATATTTGTCAAAGACCAATCCTTTGGAATTTTATAAATGTTTAAAGATTGTTGATAAAGGTGTGTAAGTACTGGCGCCAATTTTAAAGACAGTTCCTTACGTTGCTTGGATGTATGTCATGAGGACCACACACTTTGGAAAGGTTTAAACCATGTTGCAACTTTTGATGTTTGTGATTTTGTGTGTTTAACGCCATTTTTCAGCACATGATAGCATATATATCGCGGCCAGTATATCTGGTAGAGAAAGAACCCGGAAAAAAACACCGGGAAGAACTACCAACACTTGTAAAGCTACTGGCAAGCTTTCTTACATACCCGCGTTGGCCAAGCCCGAGGCTCTAACCCACGCGGACAAAGGTGAGATGTCAGTGCTCTGTAAAGGTTAGCGCCTTAGACCACTCGGCCATTCGGGGTCCCTTGCAACTTTTGAACTCCAAAACATATTACTACTGTATTATTCATTTTTGGTACTTTAGATATATACACGGTGAAGGAATGTCACCGTTATAGGTAAAAACACTGCTCAGTGTTTGAGCTTTCTCTGTATCTACTTCTGCTAATTTAATATCTGTCTTAACTGGAGGAATACCTTGATAATCTTCTTTTCTTCTGGATGTTGATATGTTTCCAGAATGATTTTGAGTCTGAAGTTAGGTTCACAATCATGTTGTTAACATATAGTTGTTATGTGAATTGTTAACTCTTCTTTAATTGATGATCTTACCTGTCTCAATTTTGTTCTTAGTCTTTCACTGCTCGTACGTTTTGCTTCAGCAGGGGTTTTGCTTTTTCTACGAACTAATTTTCTAATTTTGTTTGTAATCCAAGGCATCGACGCAACCGATTTATTCACTTTTGTAGGAACAATTTTTCAGTTGTAGTAAATCGAATATATTTTTAAATCTTTACTAAGCAAATAAATATGAGACTATTTTTTGTTGTATTGGTGATACTTGTATAGATGGAGTACAAGCTATAACATCGTGGTTACTAAACTGGTCGGGTGAATGAATTGTCTGATAATCAGCCTGGTATTGAGGTCAAAAAGAGATCTAATATATTTCTTTCTCTAGCTGGAAAATTAGCTATTTGTTCTAAGAAAATTTTATTCATAATATAAATCAGGGACTGGTTCTCTGAGTTACTAAGCGTGTTCTCAATTGTGCGCATCCTATGTGTCCAGTCCGTGTTATTATAATTTAAAACCCCCACAACGTCTATAGAAGCCTTATGTCCGTTCTTGTCAGATTTTATTTTCCAAGCTGTTCTCTCAATAAATGAATACAATTATAGTAACTGGCAGGACTTGTTTACCAACTACCTATGTAATAAATGACCCATTCACAACAATTCTAACCAATCCATTGTCCCATTCGGCTAGAGGCGTTTATGTAAGATCTTCATGTACAAATAATAATACTCCATCACCACCACCATGTAAAGTTCTAGCATTCCTATATACATTGAAATTACAGTCCTCTGAAAATAACTCAGTGGTGCTCATAGAGTTGTTAATTTTAGTTTATTGGAGAGCCGTGATGTCTTGTATTTCAACATCTTGAAAGGAAAGTAACTCCAAATGCTTACCCCTAATGCTGCTTTTGTTCATTGATACAAACTTTAGTGTTGTTGTATTCAGTTTACTATTGTCATATTTGACTTTGCATGAAGTGTTGCCATTTCCTTCCTTATTTAGTATATTAAAAGTGTTTCGAGTTTTAATGGGAGGGTTGTTTTCAAGAAAAGAATCAGAAAAGTTTAGAATTTCACGTTTGAAACATATTCAAGTGCAGAATGTACCCTGAATTTCATTGTATTCTGCATTACTTAGATATGAGTAACTATTGTTGGTCCAAAGATTACAAGAGTTACATTGCAGAGCCTTTTGCGAATTCTGAACCAAACCATTATACAAGCTATCACACTGATTGGCATTATACTTTTTTTTAACCCGCTGTGAACATATTCTGTGACGGTCAGTATCACGACCATGATTGAGTTCAGTTTTGATTGCCATAATCAGGAACAACGTTCGGTTAGTATGGAAACCTTGTTTGAAATGTCTTGAAAGTTATGTTTCATTCCGGTTGCCAGGTAGTTTAACCAATATGGTGTATATACACCGAATTTAGTCGCGAGTTAACATTTCGCCAAAATAACATAAAATTTGATTACATTATAATCCCAAATGCTCCTAATCCCAAATGCTCTGAAACTACTTTTATAAGAACCACTCTAAAGGTCACGACTTTAAATTCCAAAAAAAGGGTTAAAAACAGCTACCAACAGCTACGTCCTTCCCGGTTGACGCATACCGAACTTAACTTGCCACTTGAACATAGTTCTTGTCTAATATACATAGCTATGCATGGTCTTTAAAAGAAGTTTGCTAAGATTAAAAGTGAATTTCAAGGAAAGAAAAGGAAACTATTTGCAGGTGCAAAATATTTCTAGCCTGGTCCCCACCCCTTCTGTATCTACCACGCAGCCAAATGAACGAGAGGGGACGAAACTACCGTCTTCTGGGAAACGTTTTCACTACGCATATAATGTATTAATCCGGCGATCGTCTGTAAAGAAGACATTATATTTCCCTACAGCAATAAATATTTGTCCACTTGAAAGTCTGAAACAAATGCCAAAACATATTGTATTAGTTTCCTACAGTACTTTGGTTCCTTTCTCTTTGTCCGTGTCTTTGTCAAGAAGTCAAGTTTCTGGAGAAGGAAAAAGACAAACAAATGTAATAATGCAATAATTTCTACGATCAGACCCACTCAGAATGTATCTATTTGCACAACTCTGTGAGGCAAGATTGCTAATGTGAGCCAGTAATAATTGAGTACAGTGCAGACATTTTACATATCTTGATAACATCAGTTTAAAGTCAGTTTTCAGCCTTAATATGTGATGAGGGTAGTAAGAAAATATGAATTAAAGCCAGTGCAGTAAATGATATAATCATACTTTGAAAATACAAATACAATATTAAGAAGATCAGACCTTATTCCATTCTTAATTTCTCTAACCAGCTTTTCTGTAGTTCCTCTAATGCATGCACATTTTTGGTTCGGTAAAACAGCCTCAAAAGACCAAATGATGAAGTGTGTCACTATTAAACGCGTCTAAAAATAAGTGTTATTCTATTCATGATATGTCCATATGATCATACTAAAAAAAACGAATATTTAACTTGCTGTTGGAATTACAGCGTGGTTGGGCAACGTGGACCACAGGTGCTGTGGACAAACGTGTAGTGGCTATCGCCCCAATCGTGTTGGATCTGCTGAACATGGTGAAGGTAAGTGGATCAAAGATTTAGGTACACAAGTCAACTGAAGTAAACAGAAAAATATTCATTCAATTGAAGTTGATAATTTGAAGCTTCATAAATCCAATTAATATTTTCGCTATATCATTCAGCCGTAAAATCACGCTAAAACGTTACGAAAGGTTTTAGTGTGTTGTCAGAGTCGTCAGAGGGTAATTAAGTAACACAGTGAACACTTCATTCGGCAGTATATTAGCTCTGCTAATCGAAGGTCACAAGAGCTTATGCGATGGCATGCCGTCCGTCGTCTGGCGTCCTTCCATTAGCCATAGGTTGATATAGCAACTACTCTTAAACTACTAGATGTAGGAAGAAAGTCATCAAACTTTATAAACAGTTTAGATCAGGGGTGTCAAACATACGGCCCGCCAGCGTCATTATTTATTATTATTATTTATTATTATTTATATCAAATCTGGCCAGCCATAGCAAATGAGTTTGACACCTCTGGTTTAGATGGTCTTCAATCCAAATGATGTCCTTAGACATCCAATATGGCCGCAATAGCTGCCATTTCTAACATCTTGCCATCGCTGCTCCTGCTAAAAGATTGTTATGTAGATGTGATGTTTTCACTAAAAGACTTTTTATGACATGTAAGTGGCCTTAAACGAAGAGAATGTAGATCTGACACCTGCATGGCCGCCATGGCCCATTGTTAAAATCTTGGTATGGGTATTCCTTCAGCTGGAATGAACATATCGACATGGGGTTTTCATTAAAGCCTGCCTAAGAGATATGAATGATACTGAATCAAAATTGTGCCGATCTGACGTCTACACAGCAGTCATGATTAAAATATTGTAATGGTTACTCCGCCTGAACGGATGGTTGTATACAAAAGGAGTGTTCATTAAAACATTTTTTGCAATATGTAGCTGATCCTGCATTAAAACGATATTGATCTAATCCCAAAAGAGATGTTATAGAAGCCACAATGAAACTCTTCTTATGGCTACTTTTCATGAAAGAATACTTGTATCGACATAAGGTTTTCACTAAAATAGTATAACACTATGTAGCTGGTCCTGAATGAAAATGATGGCAATCTGACTTCCAACATGTCATCCATACTGGTCCTCTGAAACACTTTGTTATCACTACTGCTCTGGAACGAATGATGGCATTGATATGTGATTTTCATTAAAAGACCTCTGCAGTATTTAATTGGTCCTGCACGAAAACGGTGCAAATATTACCACCAGCATGAACGCTCTGTTACAAACAAGTTTGCGAGCCTTAGGGTCAAGTCAAAGTTCTCTGCTTGCACTTTTTTGTGTTTCACTAAGCTCATGAATATAGAGAGTTGTACATTTACACGTTAATTTTACTTAGTTGTTTTTCAATAAACAAGTTTATAGTCATCACTCTAACATTGGTTTCAATGGTTTTTATCTGTTATGGATTGTGAGCATGATAGAATATATAAGTATGAAGGCATTTATATCAAACCACGTTTGTGGATATCTTTGAAGAATATATTGAGTGATGCAAGTTTCATAACTTGTTTTGGAGTTTTGACAAGAAAAACTCCCGGAATAAAACAAACAAATATTAAAACATAATCAAAGACCTCGGGAAGAGATTGTTGCACTGCACTTATTTTTTGTTACCAGTGATGGTGTGCTGGAGTTTCTCAAAAATATCTATGATGATGATTTAAATACTCAGTAATTAAAAAGAATAAAAAAAGATGGAAGCCTTGGACTTATTTAAATGTTTATTTGGCCTGTAGAATGCAGTCCCTCTTGTGTAAGTAAATTTGTACGTACCTTGTCAAGTAATAAATGGAATCCTATACATTTCTTTCTAGAATGTTTCATGAAAGAGTTTGTCTTGCTTCTCACATAAGATAATTTATTTTCAGCGTGACCACATTTTTATCGTTTCGGTTTTCTAATAAAATGTTCTTACTATTAAAGAGATTTACATTCAAATAGTTTAATTAATTTCAATGATGACTAACTGCCTCTGACAACCCCTCGATATTTCTGCTACGAAAACAGCCCTCCATTAGTCATACGATGTTATTTCATTATATCATTTTTCACAAAAGCCAGGTTTAATTGTCATATGGACTCTCTTGTTCACTGACCGATTTAAGGCGTTTCCGTTCTTATTGGTTTTGTCGCTTATACATGCTGTATATGTATAGGTAGGTACACACCCATTTTTTAGTTATTTATTGGCTATGTATTTGGATTATATGGGTAACATAACATTCTTTTCAGTTCTTGAATCTACATTAGATATGGGCGCCAGGCGCCCCCCCCCCCTTTTTTTTTTGTTGTTTTGACCACACTTGCGGATTGTTCGGTAAGGTGGGGATATTTCACAGCGTTTGCGGATTTATAATGCAACCAGTAATTACGTCGATTGTTTTGAAATTGATTGTAACTTCGCTATTTCCCCCTCCCCTTTTTATGTCGGTGCAGTAAAGTTTATAATGAAATAAAATATAAAGAAATATCTCCACTTTATTTGGTGTATATTTGTAACTTAAATTAATAATTTACGTATGCTTTGATTTCTGTCAGACGAATCCAGACTGACTATGTATAGAGAGAGAGAGAGAGAGAGAGAGAGAGAGAGAGACAGACAGACAGAGACAGACAGAGACAGAGAGAGTTGATTACTGGTTCGCTAATCGAGTGTGTCTGCTCCGCATGAAAACCTTTATTCGCTACTAAATTCCATCTAATATGGAGATCTCCAGTTACGCTTTGGGGTATGGGGTTTGGGGCTTGCAGGCAAACGAATTATAATTCTCTAGCTTATCAGATATATATTCTCTCTCTCGTTATATATATATATATATATATATATATATATATATATGTATGTATGTATGTATGTATGTATGTATGTATGTATGCAGAATGATTTCACTGATTCAGTTTTCATTAGAGACTCATGTATCTTTATGATTCCGTTATGCATACAAGTTTGTTATGATAATGCATATTATTTATGACTTTATGCCAATGACGTAATTCAAGGGTCCCCAACCTTTTTGTGCCTACGGTCACATTTGTGACTTTATGAGAGAGTGGCGGGCGCCAACCAATTAACTTGACCCATTTTTGGTATTTATTAGTATTCATTATAACCTCTTCCGAGGGCACACAAAAAACCTTTGTGGGCGCCATGGCGCCCGCGGGCACCGCGTTGGGGACCACTGACGTAATTGTTTATAAATATATAGACGTCATCCGTTTCTTTCAAAATATTTTTACCTGAAGAAATAAACACTAAATGCGAAACTAGTTGCACAAATTTATCCGCGTTTGTGCAGTTTTATATGGTGGCTTTTTGTTCTTGTGATAACCCCGCGTTCGTCTTGTAGTGACAGTTATTGTCATTTTGAAGTTTCTAAGAATAATTTGCACCCTGTCATCCACATGATTCAAGTTTTGATGTCTTGTTTTGGCTGAATATGTTGTTTTACTTACAGTTATCCTGCCCCTTCCCCCCCCCCCCCCGTTTTATTTCTATATTATTGTGTGTCTTACTTTGACGTTTAAAAACTGTTCGTTGTATCATTTTGTTCCAGAATCTTCATCATCACTATAGGTCACTGGGAGGATGGACATTTGCCTTTGGTGATTATTACGACCTTGATTTTACAAGAGAACTGGACAATCCGAACACACAAAAGATGGCCAATATTATCGATCCAATATGTGAGTTTATTGGCTTCGATCTTATATAGATTTGCATATCAAACCTGTTAGGTACACAACCCAGATATCTGAAACATTATGAACGATCACCTTTGCTCACCTGGGGTTTTAGTATTAATGAAGACATATAGTTACTAAGTGCCATCCTTCTTGGCCAATAATGTGTGTTGATCTACGGTTTCAGTGATAGTGAAGAAGTACAGCTAGGTCATGTTGACACGAATAAGTGAGATATGATATAGCTACAACACATGACTGGTAAACTTTGCTCACCTTGAGGTTATTAATATCCAATGACATAAATATAGGTGCAAGTAAACTCGATGCGTGTAAGCTTATGTAAAGTTCATATATAATAAAATCACGTGGTTTGAATCAGCACTAAAATATGAGTCTGGAAAAATGACCCTTTTGCAAATTATAATCGAGGCTAAATGTTTAGTATTTGAGTACATTTCCGCAAAATTCGCAAATAAATTAATTAGTTAATTAATTAATTAATTAATATCTACCTTTGATATTCCAGCTTACAATGACAGATTTATTAATAAGTCCAAACTTATCATCACCACTGGTGGAGACGAATTTTTCATCCCTGATGATTCTGATTACTACTTTGATCAACTAAAAGGTCCCAAATATTTAAGGTATGTATAGTGTGCATGATGCATTATAACAAAATGATGACAGTCATGATAAATACTATTTTTCTCAGAGATGTATTGAATCATTGATCTGCAATTTATCGATATGTAAATTAATGCTCCAAACATAACAAGGAAACATTTGAGTTCACTTTTTAGAAGACTTCACCGAGACTCGTGCTTGTAGACAATAAAAGCTGTTTCTAGAGCTGAGCAAGAGAAATTATTTTTCTTGATGCAAGACTGCAACATATCTAATCAACAAATGAACTTGGTTGAGTATAGATCCTTGAGTTGTTTTTTATCCAATCATTTATACTCGGCGAGGTTCTTTCTTCAAAAATATTTCCATGAGTGATTGTATTCTCTTTAATGGTTTAAAATTAGTTTATTTCTTGTTGGTCAGAATAAACAAATCTAGTGTATTATATTAGAGAAACAAGGTAATTCATTGTGGTGTGGAAATAATCGTTTTCTGGGAGAGAATTCTCGATCAAATGAAAACGTATTATTTAGTACTCGTACGCTTGAACATGTAAAAATGGTAGTTAATTCAAATGAACAAGGTTTGAAAGAAACATTTTACTGAACTCTTACGCCATGCAGTGAACTAATTTATTTTCTTGGTTATTATTTTGCATAGGTTCCCCCCTCTCTCCCCCCCCCAACCAAGAAAAAAGAAGACATTTTCAACAAAGTTTTAGTTTGTGGATACGCCTCTGGGATGGGTGAAGAGGGTCCTATAGTTATTTTTCTTCAAAGGTGGATCATTTACATTTAGGTTTTTAAATTTGTGATTGTAGCTACCACGAAATCCACGAAAATTGGTATTCCACAAATAAAAGTAAATTTACAGTTTGTTAAACGCAGCAATACGCATGAATAACCAAACTTTCGTTCTTCTTCCAGAAAACTCCCCAACGCAGAGCACAGCTGCGCTGGGCACGAGATTAGCCTGCTGTTCAGCCTGAGGGCATTTTTCCTGTCTGTTATGCTGGTAATGAAATCAATCGAGAAATGCATACAGTATCACGAGAGATTTTCTCGATATGTGCGGCCCTATTCGATTAATACAAAACTAAAACCTCTTACAAATAGCCAGGAATTCCAACAATAAACTGTACATTACTGGAAACTTGAAGGGTGAGTTGGAGGCTTTTGTATTATTTTGTGACAAAAAAGTCTTCCATTTTACCTTAAGTTTAAAATCTGAGTAATTAATGTTTTCTTTAGTATTTCTCTGAGAGAGTTGCCAGACATTCATGGATGTCTTGATCTGTTACTGTATTGTCAAATTTAACTTTCCTGTAAATAGTCGTTTTTTATCTGTTTTCTTGGATATATGTTATGTTCTTTTTTTCAGAATGAACCCCTTCCTAAAATGGAATGGATTAAAGTGTTGGTACGTATGGCGATTTTATATTATTTAAATTATAATGTACATATTTGCTCTGTAAGTTTGCATGATATTTCATACTGTTTACCTATCTATTCCATAACGTAGCATCACTTGAAAATACTATATAAGTCTAAAACTTGCATATGCTCTTTAAAAAAACTCTTGATGTATGTCTCACTGAGAATTAGAAATCTTCCGAACGGTCAGAAATTATGTATGCCTTCTGTCCTTTATACACATTACATTATTTTGGCACTCAATTTATTATAGAGAAGATAAATACTTCACTAATGATCTGCTAAAGTTATTAGGATGTGTGACAATGTTGGTTGTACTGCAATAATATTGTAAAAAATAAAAAGTGATGTGGTAATTGCATCTAATTCAGACGCCAAACGGGGGCAAAATTATTCTTACATTGGATAGACAGCCTATGACGATTCACGCATACCATGCACAGACACTCGATGGAAAAAGGTAGGAGAAATATTAACTATATCTCTTGTTACTTTTACATGCATTACTTGTGTGTGTGTTACGAGATTTTATTATGCATTCTGTACTTGTAAACAGATATAATATATAATTTATTCCATATATAATATATAATTTATTTAGGCAGGTATATTATGAGTGTAAGGTACCTACCTATCTGATAAGTATCCATTACGATGATGAGAAAGCGTTAAATGAATAAAGTATACATATATAACTGATCTGATATTGAATTAAAAATAATATATATATCTGCCTCAAACAAGGATGTCTCGATCAAACGAACTGGTATTAAAGAAGACACTGATAACTGCCGAAAATAATATGAAACCTTATCGACTCGAACTACAGATATGTTTTCCAACTAGTTGACTTAGACCCTAGGACGTTCGAGTTGTTAGGGTTCACCCATCTATTATGTATACATCACAGCAATTAAGGACGGTTTAATCAAATATCCCCTTTGCGGGTTTATTCAAATAGCATCAAATATGTTATCTTCCATTCAGATCCATATACTTCAATCAACAGTGCAATTTATTATGACATTTTGTTGAGGGTAAGAATTATTTAGGAAATAATAGCTTCGAATATAATTTGACAAACATGGAGGAACTACGAGGGGTATTTGAAAAGTTCTGAATATTTTTTTAAAAAACTTTTTGTTTCTTTAAAACTGTCAATAAATTTAACGACGATCAATAGACAATATAACGTTTCTATAAAATGATCTGCAGCCGCACGTGCCGCTAAAACTGCAGATATATGCGTGTGACATAACACAGGTAAATGGCAGTAATATAAAAATTCGGAGACGGAGAACAATTCTGCTACTGAGTAAAGAGCATACTGTAAAATCCAGGAGTTCATCGAGTACTCTCTGAATGATATCAAGACCGACTTGGATAAAGTTTACGGGATGTAATTCCCTGCCATCTCCTACAATTCTGAGGTAAAGGATGGCCTTGAATCCATGGAAGATAATCCACTTTCTGGAAGATCGTTGTCTGCAATTGTTGACCAGGATGTGGCTGATGTAAAGGATGCAATTGATAAAGATGCTTGGTAGAAGATATTTGTATTATAATGGACATTAATTTGTCAGTTGTTTTTAATATATTAAAGAATCATTGGAAACTCAGAAAGGTTTATGCATGATGGGTCCCAAGTTTGCTGGCCGGTGATCAAAAACAGAATCCGGTTGAAACTCCAAACTCGACACATATGACAAGAGTCACCAGAGACGTTTGAATGAGATTGTCGCAGGTGATAAAACACGGATTTACTTTCATGAACACAACTCAAGAGAAAACAATAAAGTCTGGATTTGACAAAAAAAAAAAAAAAAAAAAAAAAAACAACAAGCGGAGAATACAAATCGCTTGATGTAGTCTGACTGTATAGATAGTTAAAATCGATGCAAAAGGTCGGTCGTCTAGGTAACTGTGCCTGACTCTGCTAGTGGAATACTACCGAAACACCCGTCCGCTCACGTGTACCCGAGGCATTCATCTACTCCATGACAAAGCACCGCCGTTGTGACAGATTTGCTGAACAAGCACATCATCCAAACTTTGCAACGTCCTCCATACAGCCGTGATTTACCTCCAAGTGAAAAATTCGCTGAAGGACAGACTAGTTGAAAGCCGCCATGTGGTTGGAAGTGCGGTTTTCCAACGTATGAACAACATACGAAAAAGTGAATGCAAAATGGGATTTAATAATTGGATAATTAGACTGGGAAAGTGTACAGAGGTGCACGGGGAGTACTTCGAGGGGATGCACTGTTCACTAATAAGGAACTTTGTTGAACTGCACACTCATATTAAGAACTATTTAAATACACCTCGTAGAACGTACAAAAATCAAAAATACATTCAGACAAATTCTGCCACGCAATTTTAGGGTATCGGCCCAATCGTTGGGCCTTTGATTATAACCAGATCTTTCGTACGTGTATATATATTTCAGGAGAGACTTTCGACTATTGAGAGGAACCCCTGGAAATCCACGCAAGCCTCAAGTCCATCCAGTAATCTGGCTGACCCAAGACGTGACATTTCTGGTAAATCATCTGTCTCCAGATCCTAATACACAACCGTCATATCTATGAATTAGTGCAATATCTAGACAAACTGTATGTACCGCCATTAATTGTACATTATTAAACTTTATCTGCCACTGCGTCGTTATTTGTATAGACCCTTTTTAGTAGGTTTTATGGCAGATGATTTTAAGGGTCATTAGTCATAATATATGTCTGTTTGGAGAGTCAACTAACAGTCTGACCTCCTTAAGTTATTTAAATTAAACAAGAAAAAGCAAATTTAGCAAACACATCCCTTATTCGCTTATATGGATAATGCTAGAAAGTCAGTTCTCTGCAATTTCTGTTGATATACGCTTTAGAAAAATTAGTAAAATGTATCTGTTGTCATCCAATATGGTCACCGATGACATCAGTTTTAAAGTGTGTATGGGATTTTGCTAAAGTTACACTAGAGCCTTAAAAAAAAAAAAAAAAAAAAACCAATCCCTGCATACTACAGAATGAGTATTTTCTGAATAATGATATCTATATTCAGCTTCTGTACTATGCTTATTGTGGGGAAAAGGGATTGGGCGCTAATGACAAGTTAAAATATTTAAATTCTTGTCGTTTAGTTCAATTTCGGCCTTAGATCTATACAAGTACAGCATAGTTAATGAAGATCTAGGTACCGAAAGCTAGGTAAATTCAAACTATACGTACATAGAAAGCTAGGTAAATTCAAACAATACGTACAAAGAAAACTAGGTGAATTCAAACTATACGTACATAGATGAAGTAAGCCATTCGGTGAATTGTGGAAGTGTGACAAAGAAATTATGAGATTTTTGTACGGTTGTCTATAATTATTACGAAAATTTTGACTCTTATTTTTTTTCATGTTCACAGGGAAACGGAACATTTGAGGTTGCGTTTGAAAATCCGAATGAGGGATGGCTCGCATTCTTTATTCAGGTATGGTATACAGCTGAATGAATGGATACTTCCTGTTTGATGCTTACAATAGCGTTGACTGGTTTAATTCATCATCAGCACTATTGAGCTAAGAAACATGTTCATTTTCTAATTGACAGGTTGAAAAGAACAACAACCAATGCGACTTTAGCTCATTGGTAACAACAAAGCAAATATATTTTGCATGCACTAGAGACAACTGATAAGTCATAGACTCAGCAACACTACCAATGCATGCTGTAGGTTACCGCCGTTGGATCTCTTTATCTCATACCAATGTTGTAGACTTTTCATACAGTTTTTAAAAAGGATTTGAAAATGTGTTACTTAGTTGATGTTTTCACATGTTTGCGGTAGCTAATTAGGCAGCAGATCTTACGTATGATGCCATCCGACATTTAGCTGGTTTATCAAGCTTCTTGCATCATAGCATCGTATCTGAATAATACTGATTGAGTATCATCATGTCTTATCAAGTTTTTGTTTTGTTTGTTTGAGTGGGGTGTGATGGGGAGGCCCCACCAAAGTCAACCCCTCTTGTATGGGTGGGGGAGGGGGAATCCCTCCAATACCCTTCTTGATGTCAACACATTTACCACATCTCAGTCTACCTATCTCATTCTTTCTCGATAATATTAGCATCCATAAGGTCAGAAAATCAAATCGTCCTTTCTTTACCAAAATATTTATTTCACTGTCTCTCAATATAAACTCCATTATGCTTATTTTCTCGAGATCATCGAGATATATCACCCGCCAATTATTTTGAATGTAAAACATTAAAACGTTTGATAATCGAACCCTGACTATTCCGATATATTGTTTAACTCGGTTCCTGCTCACTGTTTACTCCGTACATTTTATCTGGTCACTAAGGTGTTCTAAATGGACCTGTGTGCCTGTACGTATTGTATAATCATGTGCCTATTTCAGGTGACCTTTCCGGGCTTGATGGGTTCTGTGTTAGAATTCACCACCCAAGCTATGATCATTCCAAACACGTTTCCGTTCGAAGACTGCCATGGACAAAAGTGTCTAGGAGAGCTTGTGTAATGCATAGTAGTGAGATTGACTCATCCAATACTCGACTATTTTACAGGAGACTCACGCAGATCCAGCATTATACTCGTACATTTGAAATATTACATTTTACGATGTAATATGGTATTTGTGTAACCAAGGCAATAAAACTATTAGGTGAAAGCAAGATTTTGTAGTGCTTTTTTCTGCGTGCTATTTATATTTTGTGCAATAATAAACTATATACCCATCGAATGTGATTTTCATGCATTTAATACTTGTATGTTACGCATGGATTTCAACCAAAAAGAAAAAAAGAGAACTCTCTGACATATTGATATAATTCTAATTTGTCCTAAAGGCAAACGCAACGTTATCTTTACCAGCTTTGTCTAATTTTAGGGAGTAATGCTTGTGATAAAGTACTAAAAGAAAGCGATTAAAAACGTCCAAATGATCATTGTATTTATTAAACGCAAGCTATTAGTTTAACTGGGATTGTAAGTAGCGGCTGCCTATCCCGTGAGAAAAACGCAACAGAGTTTCAGTAAAGACAAACAGAGTTACTTTTCTAAGTGTGATGTCAAACATGCCGTTCTTCATTAAGAAATGATCACTGCTTATCCCAATCGATAATAATATCTCTTAATGTCAACTTACTTTCAGGATACCAGTTATAAATAGAAGACTACAAGTTTACATACTTTCTTCACATCTTAGAATTCATGTCGCCTTACCCGATATATATATATATATATATATATATATATATATATATATATATATATATATATATATATATAAAGAGAGAGAGAGAGAGAGAGAGAGAGAGAGAGAGAGAGAGAGAGAGAGAGAAAAAGTAGTAGTAGTAGCAGTTGTAGTAGTAAAGAACAGCTTGTCTGAATTGTATCTAAGTAACTTCTACTTAGGAAGTTTGCAATCAATAAACACGTTCTATTTAGATTATATCAGCACTCATTAAGTATTTTCCTTATTTTAAATATCAATGTGCACGAAAAGACACAAGGATAAAATAAACACCAGACGTGAAAGAACAAATCCAAGAATAAATCGAAACGAGATGCTACAAATGAAGAAAAAAGATGAAGACTTCTTTTATTGTTTCAAATCCTCTAATACGGGGAGAGTATTGGCTTGAAAGCTGTGTTGACAGTTTATTGTGTGGTGATATGTAACCTAGGCTGACGGTTTATTGTGTGGTGACCTGTAACATAGGCTGACAGTTTATTATGTGGTGACATGTAACCTAGGCTGACAGTTTATTGTGTACACCTGTGGGAGAGTACTTTTAATCCTTTTTTTCAGCATCGATATTAATAACTCATTGTCTCCAAAACTATGACTGTCGTAAATTCGAGCACATAAATGTATGATTAATAAATATAGACTTTGAAAAGTGGACCTGTATGATTGCATTTATTGAAGCTTAAGGATGAATAATGCATAGTGTTTATACTAAAAAGTGTCGTATCTTGCCTCTGCAACATGGCAATTTATTTATTACATTTTTCCATATTTTTCAATAACTTTGATCCATCTTCTCAAATGTTTGACTGATAATATTACGGGTGGATCTCTTTCCAACTCTGGTACAATGATGTAAATGATCAAAGAAACGCTTACCTTTGATAATCGATACATTATTTAAATTGGGTTTCTCAAACGTGGTGCAAATTAAAGTGCGTGAAAAACTAGGAGCAGGTTGCAAGTTTCACTTGGATTTTCTGTGGCAATCATTGTGCCCACACAGCTTTCATAATACACATTTGTCGGACATGCACCTGTAAACGAAGAAAGGCTAATGATACCGGTTATATGAAAGTACATTCCATGACTTTGCGTAATTTTTGAGCAACGAAAATATTTTGAATATATATATATATATATATATATATATATATATATATATATATATATATATATATATATATATATATATATATATATTCAAAATCGTAATTAGAAGACAATTGTGCAATTGTGCTTTACCCGGATATTTCAAGCAAAAAGGTACTGTTGACTACGAATAATTATTATGAAAGTAAAGTTAGTTTTATTTTAGGTCACATGCTACTCATTATTTCATGAACAACAGAATCAGCTTATGGGTGTCTTGGTATATTAAGTACCATATTTTAAAGACTAAAGGTAGCTGATTCCCTGAAAACAATTACCGGAAAAAATTAACATAATTTTTGAGAAGCTTAAGTTGTACGCAATGATGGGCTTGAACCTAAAAACACTTTTATGGTATCTCTGTCGCCGGACAGGCACTACTGGATGTAAGTTTCTTTTTGGATAGATCGCTCGTAGGATGTAAGCGTGATATGCCATTCTTACCACAAAATTATAGTAATTTGGCTGCATTTTAATTATGAATTGAATTAGTTATCTGTGCCCATATGTGAAGTGTGGAATTTCAAACATAATTTATGTAGAAATATGTTAATATATTTAGGGGCTTACATGTGTGCATATTTTAAGTAAATTATATGAAACAAGTAGAAGCAGTTCTATAATTAGCAAAACTTGGTGAACAAAAGTTTGTTATTAGTACAAACCATATCCTATGGTTCTGAATAAGTGGTGCTTATTTATACTATGTGGTAACACAAATATAAACAGTAACCCAATCATTGCTTCCAAACATGTATGCTTGAAGAGTTCAAGTAAATATTAACTGTACATAAGAAATCTCTTGTAACGCTCTGTAACCATATTATAGTGACTTCAGAAATAGCTACCATTTCCATGTAAATAAATATAAAGTAATACTTTGCAACAAACAATTTCACATATTGGACCTGTATGTGTGATCATACATACTTGTATGTGCCTTTTATAATTGTCAGAAACACACACAATCTTCACGGTATACTAATTTAATTTAGGGTATTCAGTTCTGACATACAAAATTAATGTATTTATGGATGTATATTGCCAATAATATATATAATTCACATGAATGCAATATATAATTTTCTAGGCAAAGAATATGATGTATAAAAAACACGTGAAAAATTGCAACTTCGTCCTGATATGGATTTTAAAACTAACCAAAAAGATAGGAAATCAACCTGTTCTCCACACTTTAGTTGCCGGAAACATGTACTCTGTCAAAGGAACTGTGTGTATGCTCTATAAGGTTTTCTTCTCCACATCACTCCACCGCTTACGTGAAGGACTCTGCAACAATAAACAATGAAACAATGAAAGTACTCTCTATAAGCTCTTATCCATCCAATGAAAGTACTCTCTATTAGCTCTTATCCATCCAATGAAAGTACTCTCTACAAGCTCTTATCCATCCAATGAAAGTACTCTCTACAACTCTACAAGCTCTTATCCATCCAATGAAAGTACTCTCTACAAGCTCTTATCCGTCCAATGAAAGTACTCTCTACAAGCTCTTATCCATCCAATGAAAGTACTCTCTACAAGCTCTTATCCATCCAATGAAAGTACTCTCTACAAGCTCTTATCCATCCAATGAAAGTACTCTCTACAAGCTCTTATTTATCCAATGAAAGTACTCTCTACAAGCTCTTATTTATCCAATGAAAGTACTCTCTACAAGCTCTTATCCATCCAATGAAAGTACTCTCTACAAGCTCTTATCCATCCAATGAAAGTACTTTCTACAAGCTCTTATCCATGCAATGAAAGTACTCTCTACAAGCTCTTATCCATCCAAAAATATGTGTGAATTATTATGATGCAGGTTACTGATGTCATCTAGTGCCTGCAATGACTAAAAACCCTATTGTAAGTATGTCGACCTTTAACCTTTTAATCAATTGATCATAGAAGTATCGTAAACTCTGGTTTAATCATGCGCATACTAATATTGCTCCAACTAGATAGATAGATAGAGAGGAGCCTGTCCCCCATTAAGGTAACATATACATATAACAACTTCAATTCTGACCCATTGATGCGTGTCTCCTAAACAAAATATCTTAACTGGACGTCTTAAAATCTACCATATACTTGATTTGTGTGTCTCACTTTCAATGTGAAAAGGATTATATTACAACCTCATTGAAAGAGTCTTAATTGCCTACTGGAGATGTTCCTTATTTGTAGAAAGAGAAATAAATATTTTCGCCAGAGATTAAACTTTCAATGTTTAACTTTATTCTATCTTTAAATTAAACATGCCATTTTGACTATTGAGTAGTAAAGCCATTTATGTTCCTTTTTTGTAACCCCTGATTTGATCTATTGTGCTGGAAAATGAAAATCAGTCTTCATCGTATCATGATTGGGGAGTCTTTAGTTTTCTCAGTTTTGACTCCGAATGAAAGTTAAATCATAAAACCTGAAAGAGACAATAAATATGCACACTATTAAAATACTGCCAAATGTGGGCATAAGGTATATTGTATTTCTGTGGCAACTAAAAAACTTTGCTGAGTGAATTTTTTTCTCTACCTGCAGTAGAGTTTTGCCTGTAGGGGAGTCACCAGTCGGAAACTTTTATTTGATCTTGTCACTTTTGTATCGATAACAATAGAAGAATGAAACCTGTCCATATCAGAGCCTGTAAGAATAAGACCAATAAGAATATTTCATTAAAAATCAGATGACAATACAATGGGAAATAATATCACCTAAATATAAATCAAACTGATTAGACGATATCAATCAAAGTAAATAACCACCTCTCTTGCAAAATGTCTTCTGCAGAAAGGTTCATAAACTTAATATATTATCTTCATCTGACACAATCCAGATAAATTGTTGAAATTAATTAAGGTGTGTAAAAATAGGACAAATATTATAAATAATGCTGACCAGACTCTACCTTTCTATAGCATACCATGTACCATCAGCAAGGAAAATAATGTTAGTTTCGATTTCAGCTGCAGGGCAGTGTTCGCATAACCTGTCAGATACCAGAGTTTTGCGATTCGTAAATCTACCAGTCTGAGTTCTTCGTACATGTGAACTTATACAACACTTGGGTATAATACGTTTTTTAACTAAAGCCTTTTATAATTTATTAGATATGGTTCCATGCAAATATTAGTCTTATATTCGAAATAATATCGTAGTTTATTTCTCTAAAAACTAGTCTGTTCTTTGCTTTAAAGCAAATAACAGCAGGGCTGAGCAAAAAACATTTTCATCCAATTGTCCAGGACAGGTGGTTTCAGAAAATTCACTTGTCACACCCACCTTTTCACTTGTCTGAAATGTAAATCCCTTGTCAAGATTTGATGTGATTTTTGCACTTTAATCGATAGAAAGAACAAACGAAATAATGCACAACATATTTATTTCTGAAAAGAATTTAATTTTTCAAAAACATAGATTGATATTATACATTTTGCTACATCAGAGGTTTTCCGTTTTCCATTGTCCAGGTATCTTATATGCACTATTTCTTGTTCCAATACGGTAGCATCAGTACTTGCATCAGCAAGAATGGAAAGGAATGTATTGGAATTCAGACTTTCCCTAATTGTACAGACCATGTGAGATCCAGAACTGTCATGAGACTTGATTGGGTTAGTCTTGAATTTGTCAGTTTCATTGACAAACACACTGGTTAAATTTTCAACCTGTTCCAGTTTGGGATATTGTTTGCAATAATTTCAAAACATTTTTGCTTCTGAGTCAATGAATTCAAGCCAGAGATAACTATCAACCGAATCTGGCTGAAAATTTCTCCGTCTCTTAGTAGTAACATATTTTACATTTTTTGTTGTCACAGAGTCTGGCTTATGTCTCTTTGGAGAAATAGTTACCTCACACACATTAATTTTCCTTCTCTGATTCTTCCTTATTAACTTCCTTGAAAAAATATTTTAGTGAACTCATTTTATCCATTTTGTTTTTGTTTTTGATAAAAGTTTGATCTGTTGTATATTTACATAATAAAAGAAGGCAAAAGCTTTCTGGCGAACACACACGTGTACAAACGGTGAGAAAAGATAAACAAGAACATCAAGAAAGGGTGATATAAAGAAGAAACATATATATATATATATATATATATATATATATATATATATATATATATATATATATATATATATATATATATATAAGGGGTTAAATAATAATGAACAGGTAAGCAGGAAATACATAAATGTCAACTATAAACAGCAAACTGGTAAACAACAAAGGCAAGGAACTATTACAACAGGAGAAAACATATATACACGGGTGTCAATAATATTAAACGAGGGAAAAATTACTGTTAGCACGTGCAGCTCAGGCCACTCCTGATCTGTCGTGTACACGGGTGAAACAAGGTATATTAATAAAACGATATAATGTAAATGGCACCTAAATTCAAAATGTGATCCATAAATAAAAATATTAAAGGTAAATATACTGCTCAATAGTAAGTTTGTTTTTAAATACAAGGAGTTGCAAGGAGATATGACAGGTAAATTATAATGGAAGGGGTAAGCTATATGTCGGTGACTTATGAGCTGTTACAAGCTGATATCAATTACTAGTTCAAAGTCATTGAGAGCAGAATAGTCCAGGTTAGCACCATTTATCAATGAAATTAACCAGGTTTAATCGGGAAAAGTCAGCTTTGATTCTAGATTAAACGTGAACGAAAGAAGGATAACAGTGTATTACTTGTTACTAATTTTTTATGATAATATGCCCGAATACATTTAATCCATATGGCATATTTGTATTCAGCACATAATAGGAGGCATAGGTTCTCGAATTCGGGTTCCGGGAACGAAGCCTCCTTAGGAAAAAGACCGAATTTCAGGAAAGTGTAGAAGGTATTGAAAGAGTTTCAGGATAGTTTCTTCAACCATTTAATTACTTAATGTTGTAGTGGATAGACTAATTTGCATTGGAAAAATAGATGATCTACAGTTTCTACACCGCTAAAACAAGTGCATAATTTCAATTAGAAATTTGTCGCAAAAATTATTGTAATTTACTTATAGAATATAGTGGATGGTTTTAAAACACACATCTCTAGTCTTGGGGTCTATGAATTTACTATGTAAATTTTCCTAACATCGGGGAAATATAAATCATATAATTTTTGGATTTTGGGTTCTAAGAGAGAATTTTGAAGTTGTCGTCGATAAATGGTCTCAGTGGAGGATTGTCCAAAAATGAAGGTAGGATTATTTTCATGGAATTCTTTAAAAACTCTTATGCACGTTTTATAAAATTGGGGTACGTATAAGGAGTGAGTGTATTTATTGAGGCCCAAATTGGGGTTGAAAGATCTTAATTGCAAACCAATCCAATACCTTGCGAAGAATTTCCATTTGGCTGAATAATCATCATCGAGTAATTTTTGTATATGTTGGATACGTAACTCATTTTATCCATGTAGTAAATATCACCTTGCTGGAAAATGATTTCAAAAGTGACCATAACATACATTTGTCCTTAAAATATGAACAGAGACAGTTCCTTAATCAGCGTAATTGTTTCGCTTCAAAAGGCAATATCGGACGTGGAAGTTAATCCTCTGTATTATCAATTACTAGTAAAAATAAAAGAATGATCACTGTCATATAACCAGTTCATAAAGGAAACCGACACTAATGTCGGTAAAGTGCCTTTCATTAATTTAATTGGATTGATTAGCTGGATTAAAATCAACGGGTGAGTCGTTCGTGCGGATCTGGTTTAAGTAAACACAATACAGCTCACAAGGAAGCCGTTCAAAACACTGCTAATTATTCATACCGGCTTTGTTTTGTCTCAATTGTTTTGATTGGCCAATAATTTAACGTGCGCACCTGCAAGTGTTATCAATGACTACCGGTAGGTGTGATACTGGATGTAAATAGCTACACGGAGAGGGTTAGAATCAAACATTCAGTACGCCCGGAGGGCATAAACGACCAGATAAAGGTAGATAAAGTGATTATGGTATGAAAATAAGCACTTGCCCGACTTTTGTTTAAAGTTGGCAAAAAGCACTTGTCCCGGACTAGCGACTTGGAAACTTTAACTTGCCAGATTTCGAAAATGAATACTCAGGGACGTCGGGCTATGGGATTTGCTCAGCCCTGAACAGTATATAATAATTCCACTGAACGTTTTAGAAAACGTTTTAGCTTGTTGAATAGGATAACAGTCAATTGCTGGTAGATTAATAATATTTAAAATTGATACAAATGACAAAAACCATGTATCTTTGTTGTTACGTATCAACAAGGTAGAAGCTAAGTTCTCAATGCGACACCAATATTTAATTGCAGAAGAAAAAATGTCTAACAAGTAAGGTTGTCTGCCTAGCTCAGACAAAACAGAAAAATTGGAACTACATTTGTAATCCCCTCCCCCCCCCCCCAACACACAAACACACACTTCACCTTAGTAACAATTGGTATTTCTATATGGGCAAATATATTATTTATTTGGCAGAACATATCTATCATTCTTTTCACCGTGAAAGATTAAAGCAGGACCGAATGTTTATATGAAAATCACCGAAATGTTCCACACAGAAAGTTTCCTATGGCTCTCTGATTTTAACTCCCACCCCTGCTCTTTCCTCCTGAGAAAACTGTATCATGTTTATTATTTTTCATCTGTACATTTGGAAACTTTTCCATTGTTAAGACAAAATCAGACCATTGGGATGAAAAATTAGTGATTAATACATATTTGTAATTCATGTTGCACTCTTAGAAAATTAGAGACCTAATTGTAGAAAAATTTACTCTTTTTTGTCCAATTCAGTGTGAACATTTCTCATTTATTTCGTATTTTTATATTTTAATTGCAAATCAGTGAAATAGCAGTGATGTATAAGTTAAAACAGGAGGAAGCTAAATGTAATTGATTAATTCAATTAAAAGGGTCTTCTTCTGTATTGAAAAATGTAATATGATAGGAAAATAATTGCAACTTGTTTTAAAGGAAACCCATTAACTGATTGTGTGATAGTGCCGACTAAGGCTTTAGGCACGGTCTGTATTTCTATCTTTCTTTCCATTCAAGTAATGTGGGCAATCAGCTAATTATTTCGAAAAAGCAGTAGATACTGTTACTGTCATGAATATTTGATGTCATTAATGACTCATTCTTTAAATGTTTTCCCGAGAAATTAATGACTTTAAGAACAACGTGTTACCAAAACCATACTAAATAAAATACTCACATACACACAAGACACACACACTCTCTCACTTTATATATATATATATATATATATATATATATATATATATATATATATATATATATATATATATATATATATATATTGTTATGTATACTTAATCTATAATGTCTGTTTAAATCTTGGCCATGAAGGTACGTAGTACTTTAGATTTTGGTCACTATTAAACAGAATGTTTATAAGCATTTGAGTTCAAGGCCAGTCTTGTTGACAGTCTGTGGGAATCCATTTGAGATCAGATTTTATAATATGTGCCGTTGAAATCAGATATATTTTGAGAGGAATTATTTACTTAATATATTCATTGGAATTACTAAAGTGCTTATTGTCTTTTGAATTAATACATTACTTTGAACTTTTGTAAACACACTCGAATACATTCTGGATTATATCAGGACATTCAAAACAATTGGAACTCATTCGGAACATTCTATATTTAGGACCAGTGATTAGGACATTTATGATTATTTAGAGTTTGATTCACAATATTGTAAGTATCTCCAAAATTTCACTTTGTATTAGAGGGAAATAAATTGCTTGTTGATATTACTTACATTGTTGGTTTCACTTTCTTTCTGTTACATACAAGTTTTGTAAAACCTAGAGTCGTAACCATATATATATATATATATATATATATATATATATATATATATATATATATATATATATATATATATATATATATGTGTGTGTGTGTGTGTGTGTGTGTGTGTCTGTGTCTCTATCTGTGTTCTGCGTGTACGTGCTCGTAATTGGAGCAAATTATATCATACAGAGTTTGTATTGATTTTACTAATTATCTCCGAAATAATAACTATTTGAAGAAAACAAAAATACACCTGCCTGTCTTTTATTGGGGCACAAAGAACAGGAAGTTTCTGTGCTTAGTCAAGTGAATAAAACGTGAACGCTGAATATTTTTATCCGATTGGCTAAACATTTCCCACTAGTATCAGGAAGTTAAAATGGTGTTATTGAATAGAAGGTTTAATCGCTTTGTATTTAGCTTCATAAGGTAAAGTAAATTTCCCAAAGTAAATTAAATTTCGGATTTTCTAACTGAAAAGTCAATTTCCCAGCGTACGTTCCATTCTGGATTTACTCACTGTTGTAATGTAACTGTGTGTCAGATTCTTCATAGACAAGTTCAGCATTTTGACTACCTGTTAGGCCGATAACGAAACATTCAGGTACCTATCCGACATATCTGACTTAGCCCATTGTAGCATGGAATACCTAATAACTACATTGTAACAAATAACCCACTGATCTATCACATATACATATATATGCAATCTATTCTAGCCTATAAAAGTCAGCAGATTCTGATTGGATCTTTAGATATCAGGTCACTTACAACTCGATCAGATAACTATACTTACGGATACAAAGACAGCGAAATTTACACGAAGTTTCTATGCACGCGTATATACTCAGGTGTTCATCACTATCATGAATAAACAACAAATTGCCAGTATAAATCGGTTTCTGGCAGCAGCTCTTTTGCTGCTGACCGTTATTTCCAACAGCCACGGTACTCCTCTGGATGACTATGTCTACGCCCCCGATGACCACTATAGTTACAAGGAAATCGGATCCTTTAGGGGTCCGGATTACACCGTGTACATATACAACATGACTTCGCAAAAATGGAAAGATGGTAAGTACATGTCTAGAAAAGAATGCATCTCTGTAAACTAATTAAAGTATCTTCTTATTATCGATTTCTGTGATGTATGTCCAGGGCAGTCGTAAGGGGCGGGCGATAGGGGCGACCGCCCTGGGGGGAGGGAGGGGGGGGGGCGCTGAAAAGTGACGCTCGCCCGGGGCCCTGTGTATGTCGTCTTGTTTTTCGCTGCTTACAATAAATTGGAACAGCAATAGTTGGCTCAGTACCTTGGAGTAATTAGATTTTTCCTTATTCCAGACTAATTTCTAAATGGGGGTTGGTGGGATACATGTTTGAGCATTAGTTATAACTTACATATCGTAATATCAGATCATCAAACCATAGAGGTCAATCATAATTATTTCTATATATAAAGTCTATATTTCATTTGAGGAAAATTGAGAATCTGTAGCTCTAACATGCACTGAAACTGAATAATGAGAGAGTGAATTCCGGAGAAATTCTGTAACCCGAAACACAATATTTATAGTAAATTCAAATTGATCGGTAGGTTAAAAACTTCTAATTAACATGCACAACATATGCATACATATATCACACAGTTATATTTATCAGGTCATCCATTCGTGGATGGTTCTAGACTAACAAATGAGATTTTCAAGCTTTTTCTCCTTACTGAATAAAAGTGAAATTTAGTTGGCTTCAAATTCAAGTTTTTGTAATTTGTTGACATAAACCTTGTTGATCTATTCATCCTTGTTGACGAAACCCAAGCCAACTTTAATTTGTCACTGAAATTCGCATTTTATTATTTCTGTGCAATTTCTGTGCGAATTTTACAGGCAAGTTAACAGCATTTTTGACGCCAGGAGTTTTCTATCTCGTACGGTAATTTAGGAAGCAACATGTTACTTCCTTGTTGGCTTGTGTAGCTGTCGTCACTCCCAAATAGATATCGTTATAATCCACCGTGAATTCCATATAGCAATGATTGGTCGCCAAAAATAGAAATAAATACATTTAAAAACAATGAAAAGGGGACTTCAAAGATCTAGGAAAGTGGGGTTAAAAACTGACCTGTTAAAACAAAGCTGCTGAAGCGAGATTTCTATCACTATCTTGCAGAGAGTGTTTTAGACCATCCGATTTGGTGGCACTATCTAACGATTACAATTCCTGACAAGGTGGTATTTGATTCGGCCTTCCTCTTGATAGATGGCGGTTCCAATGATAAT
This sequence comes from Margaritifera margaritifera, assembly GCA_029931535.1. Taxonomy (NCBI): domain Eukaryota; kingdom Metazoa; phylum Mollusca; class Bivalvia; order Unionida; family Margaritiferidae; genus Margaritifera; species Margaritifera margaritifera. Next base: position 2,193,266 of record JAQPZY010001473.1, read on the forward strand.
AGGTAAGTTTAACGAGATAGACAGCTTATTCACTGATTTCGTTTCGTACTTGAGTAATAAATGTTCAAAAGTACAAATTGTCTTCTTTATAGACTTCATATTCACTGACGTAATTCATGCACATAGCTGCTTGAATGATAAGTTTTTAATCAAACATTTGTTTCATAAAGCAATGGTTGGAATTCTTAAAGATAGAATATATTGGATAGGCGGCAAATATTTTTTAAAACATTATGTTTGATTTGCCACTTTTCATCTATATATATAAGTACAACAGCTTTACAAAGAAATATATATCAATTTGTTGTTGAAAAATAACTCGGATGTACAAAAATTTAAATAAGCATATGAGCATTGATTTTCTCTCCAGTGACTCACTACCCCCCCCCCCCCTTCGAATTTCACTTTTTAAAACTATAGTAAGAACTCCTTTTTATTCTACCAAACACTCCGAATTCGTTTACATGCATTGACTTTCAATAGACATACCGTACTTGCAAATAATTCTTGTATTTTTTTTATATTGTAACAGTCCCCCTAGCCCGGCTGATACTTCTGTTGCCTTCACAGCAACATTTGCATCGGGTACGGGTGCAATTGCTGCTACCCTTGGGATGATTCCAAACCAACCTATTGTTTTTAATGTGAGTAGCAACATTAACAAGTATGTCATCTGTAGATGTTAACACCGCTCGCTCGCATTTCTTACTTGGAGTACTTACACTTGCACCACATGGTTTAATATATATATATATATATATATATATATATATATATATATATATATATATATATATATATATATATATATACATATAACCCAAAAGTTAATGACGAACAAGTTCCAAAACAGTATCATCCCTCAGCACATCTCCGCCATACCAGGTAGGGTGAAAAAATAAAGCCAATAAGAGAGAAAGATATTGCAAATGTACAGTCAAAAGATCAGACACTACATTATAAATGGATGTATAGTCCAAAGATCAGTTACTACATTATAAATAGATGTATAATCCAAAGATCAGTTACTACATTATAAATGGATGTATAGTCCAAAAATCAGTTACTACATTATAAATGGATGTATAGTCCAAAGATCAGTTACTACATTATAAATGGATGTATAGTCAAAAGATCAGTTACTACATTATAAATAGATGTATAGTCAAAAGATCAGTTACTACATTATAAATGGATGTATAGTCAAAAGATCAGTTACTACATTATAAATGGATGTACAGTAAAAAGATCAGTTACTACATTATAAATGGATCAACTACTGAGCTGGTAAACAAGAAGGCAAGCTGTAGAAACAGATACACAGCAACCAACCAACCAATCATCAAATCGGCTCCAATAAAACTCATACATCCATCTATCCATTTATCAACCGACCAGACAGTCTATCAAAAATCAACTCATCACTTAATTATAATACATTAAAATTGACTATCTTGAATGTTCATACATATTCATCGCAACATGGAATAAATGTACATGTACATAAGTTCATAGAAATACTCTACAAAAATTGTGTAGCGTGAAAACCACGTAGTGTAAATCGAACATTATCTCTTTTGCAAGATAATACATTGAATTATATTGGTATCCCTATACTGAATGAACATTTTCAAGAGAGAGAGAGAGGATGTTTCTTTATCTTTTTTTTTTTGTCGGTTTTATTTTATCGTTTTTTGGGTGGGTATGTGGAGGGCGAACGAGGTAAGGTAAATACATGTGTTATATACCGTTCCCATTTGAATGAAACACCTTCAATTTAAGTATTGAACAGTTAGACGTTTGACTTGTTTAACAATATCAAGCTATAGTTTGATGTATGTCCATGGATGCCACTTGCTTGTTTATTTTGTATTATTCAGGGGATTTAGTTCGTATATCAGCTGTAAAACAATAGAAAATCCCCAGCATCCAATTTTTCGATACTATACCAACTGAAGGTACTGTGTTGTTCTGACCTTGTGAACTGGTCACGTGTCAGTAATTAGCCAGAAAAGAGTAGACCTGTCACTCATTCATTGCCAAGGAAACATTTTTAAATAAATAAATGAACGGCGAACGCAAGGATGGATGGATAGTTAAGTAGAGGACCAAATGAATGAATACCGATATAAAAGTACTGAAAGAAAATCAAGATAAATTATGTTATATAAAATAATGAGAATTGGCAAACATAAAATTAACAAAATGAAAAGAGAACAAGAGAAATACAAGAAATAAGAGAAGATGGATGTTGACGTGTTGAGTGGATAGGTCACAAGCTCTAGGACAAAACCTAAAATTGTATAAGATTTTCATAAGATATGCTCAAAATAATGACAGTAACTTATCTGTAAATATCATTGGGATATTCTGTGGTAGAAATTGTAGATGCTATTTGGCTGTTTTAAAGTATTACCGTGAATTATCTGTGGATTGTGATTGTATCTGTTCGTCGCCAAATTTTGCCCACTAAGCCATGCATGACTAGGAAAAGGGGACATTCCAAAAGGAGGTGCAGTTTAGATGGTAAAACACGCAAGGCAATTAAATTTGCATTTGAGTCCTCTCAAAGCATCGTTGAATCAAATCTGATTTCACCAGTTACATCAGTTAGATCGGTCACATCTGGACCTATCACAGTAGATAACAATTGAGATCGGTCACATCATGACCTGTCACCGTAGATAACAACTGAGACAATATGGTGAGCAACGACTTCACCATGAATTACTTTATCTAGAACTTTATGTGGCTCTTCAGAAACCACAAATAAGGTCAACTATCGCTAAGGCAGTTGGTCAAGTTGTGGTAGACACAATTAAAGGAGCAGTCACAAGTGAAATCGAGAGCCTAAATTGAGAAGAAATTTGAAGCAAAGGATCAGAAAATTCACCTTCCTGAGAGTCAACCTGCTAACGTTGAACACTATTCTTGTCGAAAAAGTATTAGAATGTACGGGATATACTCGAACGAAGGCAAGGAAGTGAAAGTTGTAAAATCAAGAGTGAAGTACAGAAAGGAAAAAGATAAAGAAACAATAATGATTAATTTGGGTTTTAAACTTGCCCATGATCTGGGTGCGGATTTCACTGTCAGTAAATAGTACCCATCGGTTTGGATCCTTGCAACAGAAAAATAGGGCTCTTCTGGTTAAATTTGTGAACTATCACAAATGTTACGAAATGATAAAATGCAGGTCTAAACTGAAGTCTGTAAAGCGTCCTCACAAAATTTACACGAGTGAAGGTACAAGTACAAGTACAAGGACGAAAACTACTAAAAAGGCAAGACACTCGAGGAAAGAAGGAAATATAATAGGTACTTAAACCACTCTATCTGCGGAGATCATACAAAAGATACAGCAACCTAACTACCCGGAGTCGTACCTAGATTCTACCCCTATTTGGTTCTGCTACTGCTGCTGATCATGATGATTCCTCCATAAGATTCTAATCTTTGGGAGTACTCAGTGTTATGTTGTGTTGTTTTTTTTTTTTTTTTTTGGGGGGGGGGTCTTTGGACAGTTTACAACCTTACTTATGATAGTTTACATGCATGCTTGTGAGCATATCAGAAGTCAGTACCTAGTAGGGTCTCTCTCTCTCTCTCTCTCTCTCTCTCTCGTTGATCAAACCAGGCTGACATGATGAGGTCAAAAATAGATCAGGGTTAAAGTCCTACTATGTAGTACACAAAGAATGTCAGATTCTTGTTTACATTTTAATACAATTTTCTTTATTTGTATTTGTCTTGTGGGTTTTTATTTACTGGATTTGTTTAGTAACCAAAATTGTTCTATGCACTATAAAGAAAGATAATGTTCATTTACACTTCAGTAAAATGTTTGTGATTTTCGTATACTTTCTGAAGCTACGCGTAGTACATGCAACCACAGAGGATAGGTGCTAACAGGTTAAATGGCAATTACTAATGATCAATATCGACTGATCATTGGCCTTTTCTACGGAGTTTTAAGTACTGATGTGCTGGACTGCTTTGACTTAGTACCAACACAACTAATATATCTTTCCACTGGAAAATATCAACGTCTTGGTCTATTGCTTTTGATTTATTCGGTAAGTATCCAGGGAGATCAGCACTCACTGTTCTCTCGACAGAGTTATAATCATGACCGCCTATTTCAGGTATATGAGTTCAATCCTTTCTTGCATCAACCAGTGCTCTATTTTCACCTACAGCAATAATTTTCTTTTATGTGATTCTTATGTGCTGGTCATGTACCATTTTACTGATGGATCAATTCTTATGTGCTGGTCATATATCATTTTACTGATGGATCAATTTGTATGTGCTGGTCATGTATCCTTTCACTGATGGATTAATTCTTATGTGCTGGTCATGTATCCTTTTACTGATGGATCAAATCAGCAATCTCAGCACACTGCATATTAATATTCAGAGTCTGCTCTCTAAAATCGACTTGATTTATGCCAACACTTTTCAGTCTGATATACTAATTTTTACTGAAACTTGTCTTAATGCATGAACGATGAAATTATCATTTTAGATTAATCTGAACCTTCACGCACGGATAGGAAAACTCTTGGGGTGGGATAGCTGTCTACGTCAAAAGTTACATTCATGCAAATCTACGATCTGATCTTGATTCTACCAGGTCTAGAATGTATTTAGGTAGAAATACATTTAAATGGGAAGCAAATACTTATTAGAGGGCTATATAGACTATACAATAGTGAATATTATGTGTGTGAGCATATTGGATTACTCATGGAATGAGCCTAGAACTTGACTACATAGTCCTTATGTGAGCTTGTAATGAAAATTATATTGTTTCAACTATGCCAGTCTTGTAATGTACTGTAAATTATACAAGAAACAAATAAATTGATTTAAGCAGTATTTATTTTTTCTCTTGAGATACATCAAGATTTTCACATCCTTTGAAACTTACAAATTTCGTCCCAGTATGCAGACAAAGTTGTAGAACAAATGCTTCAAATTATCGTCCAATATAACTTCTTTGAATTTTGTCCACGTTGTTTGAAAAGTGTGTCTATACATATTGCATAATTATGTTAATCAGCATAATCTCAGTGTGCAAATAGAATCAGGCTTTACACCTAGTGACTCCACAACTAATCAGATACTAGATATTCATAATACAATTTGCTTAAATCTCGATCACGGAAAGGAAGTTAAAAATAATTTCTTTGATATATGTAAAGCGTTTGATGGTGTTTGGCACTCAGGATTGATTATTAAATTTAGAAATATCGGCATTTAAGGTAGTTTATTGGCGTGGTTATACAATTATTTATCATTATGAAAGCAATGAGTTCATCTGAATTCCCGATTTTCGTATTTTTAAAACATTAATGGATACGTGTCTGAATGATAGATCCTTGAACAATGTATAAATATGATATATGTTTGCCGATGCCGATGATATCTCGGATATTTGTATTATGTTAGAAAAGAATGATTTCAAAAAATACATGTGGAGGCTAGGAGAATTGCTGAAACTATGTGAGATCCTAAATTCTCGACGGCACAAAGTAGAAATGAATCCATTTGTTTATAATGTACCATGGTCAAGCTTAAACATTTACAAGATGCACTTCGACCCTTAGTTGAAACATACACCACTAGACCGTCCTATTCGGAACCCTTTGTGTAGAACAACTTTGTATCAAAATATATTTCTCCATTATACAATTCAAATGTGGAAGACTTTATCGAAAGAAATAATAAGTAACCCATCTTAATCATGCTTTCAAGAATAGGAACTGTACATGCGGACATATTGAAGCTGCTTTTAATTATTATGTCAAACATATACAGCTCAAAGGCATTCTGTTCGTTTCGCATTAGCATCCTAGTATCGAGTTGCAATTGAGACATTATTTTTCGGCAATTCCATGTACTCTGCTTAAATTCATATCCATATATTTATGTCAGTGGATATTTTGATAAAATTACCAAAACGCTTTTCAGATTAATACACGCGTAACAACCGTGCCTATATATTCCAACCTTTCTCATTATTATATTGTCTCTGCAACCATTACATATACTAGAATTGATCATGCATATATTTAGTTTTGAAATGTTAGTTGCCGCAGACTGTCTCATAAAACTTACCAGCGTAAGCAACAGATTTCTTATAATACTCTGGCTGGACATAAGGTGTATACAAATCACAGTTTTCACTCAACAGTCTACTCCTTACTCTTTGTACTAATATTCCTTAAATCGATATTCTGGGGCTCAATTATTAAAACCCGCAAAGTAAGTACCATTGTTTAAAGAATATAACACAATCTTTGATTGGCATCCATCTAAGAGTGTTGAAAAGAGGTGATGTAGATGTTAAAATAACTTTGACATTTAAAATCACCCTGACTGCTCTTTTATGTATGCTGCTTAGTAAGACGCATAGTCTATGCATATAAGAGGAATTATGTGATTCTTCTCACACAGGACAGCAAGAGATGAAAATGCGGAACAACAACTGTATTGTACACTTTTCGGATGAACTGATCCGACATAAAACCTTTAACCCTTTTTATAATTCCTATTTTCTTAGATACTTTTACAAAGAGTGTTTCAAAATGACTGGACCCGGATAAAGCATTATCAATTATTATGCCTAAAAGTTTCGCACATTTGGCGGATGAACTTGCTCTACAGAATATATTGCTAAAGTCTAAAACGTATTCAATTTGTACATTGTAAGAAGACTTCAGACTGCACACAAATACAATCCTGTTTTGTTTTCAGCGAAATAATATATAATTAACTTTATTGAACATGGGGAGTATCAAAGTATGTTTTATTTATTCTTGACTTCGTGTATTAGAAAAGTATGCACTAATCCGGTTGGTTCACGGTTTCTCGGTACCAAGTAATTTTGGTCCCTTCTTGCTTTGACTGAAGTCACCACACCACTTGGTGTATGGAACCCATGAACCAAACCTTACTTAGGGACCAGGGGACCTCATTCGCCTCAGCTTAAAGGGTTTTCGTACTAGTTAAAGATTCATACTTACCGGGGAAAATGCAACGAAGATAAAGGAAAATTGCAGGTTAACTGTATTGAATTCATCGTCAGCCTGTTTTCGTATGAAACGAGTTCATATTAGGCAGGTTTGACAGTACACGAGAGAGAGAGAGAGAGAGAGAGAGAGAGAGAGAGAGAGAGAGAGAGAGAGAGAGAGAGAGAGAGAGAGAGAGAGTAATATTTTACATGGATAGAAAAATTGTTCGATATCTACTATTTGCAGGCTGATCCAGAAAAGAAAGAAAGGGTGGAAGATGCCATAATCGCCTGGACCTGGAAAACATTTATACTGACAAACTCATCTGACCCGGAATTCCTTTTGAGAATGCCAATGACAAAAGTAAGACAATCTAATTTTATGCAAAACATCTTGTGCTGTGTCTTTTTTCTTACTTTCTTCATGTTATTTATAGATCAAAACTGAGTAAAACATCTAAGTAGTGATAAGGGGCACTCTTAGAAGAGGATGGAAACCTATTGTTACAACATCCGCAGGTTTAATAGTATGGGCCACTGAGGGTAGGGCTGGGGGGGGGGGAGCGGAATTTAATGTTAAAGACATACACAGGATTACCATTGGATGGCACTGTGGTCACACGCTTGTGATCTAAGGACGATTAAGCATCAAACGCATTATCCTATAACCCATGTGACTAAGCAAAATAACCAAAAGTAGCTACAAATTCATGACCTTTTTATGACATCATGACTGGAGTAGACTTTTGATAACGTCATAACGGAGAGCAGTTTGACGTTTGCATGCTCCCTGAAAAGGTATCTGCGCATGTGCACTTAAAACCTTTGTTTCAATTTAAATTAAAAAATGAAACTTGAACAATACGATATTATTTTTAGACAGAGTTGTACATACACATAAGCAAACACAAATAGAGACAAGTTGGGAATTTTGATTAGTGGTTTAGTGGGTGTGTGTTCACCAAGCTCCTTACCACACACAACAAGTCTTGACTATATCCATTATCATCGTCATCTTCACCAAGACCGTCAGAGTCAAGATCGTCCATGAGAGATGGACTATTTTCACATTCAGCCGTCCAACAAGGTGACTTCCAGAACATTTTGAACTACCGCTTACACTTACAAGGTCAAATTTAAGAGAACGCGGCTGCGTTTATAACGGACTTATTGGAGTCTATGTTGAATGAGTTCAAACGACTGTGTCGAGGTGAATCGTTTGCGACTTGCTATCACTCACGATAGTTTGAAACTTTTCCAGTCTAGATCAAATTTAGTAAACTTATTCAATTAACACCTTAATAATAATCGACAAATTTCAACATGTACAACAATCGAACGACGAATTTGACATTACCAATGGAAAAGTCAACGTCCTTATGACTCACGTTTCACCTTCTTCAAACAGCGGACATCCTAAAGTCTTATCCGTAGATCAAATCTAAACTTCCACAACAAGTATCGTTAAGATCCACAACTGCCAATATCACATGTGATCAGCCCACGCTATCGTGGTGGATAGATCTGATGTAGAGAAAATAGATATACTAGAACTGAGCGAATATGAATGAACATTAGAAAATCGGACGAATCCAAACAAAGGACAGAAGTAGAAACACATTTGGGACAAGCTAGCATTTCGAAAGAGCCCGCATGTGAATCTCATGACATGCAGAAAATTCAAGAAGTGTTAGCCCTTCACAACACGTTAAACTTTACTCTCAAGTTATTTCGTAGAGATCTCCTGTTTCAAGGACCCAATTTTCCAGCTGGAAATTATATTCACGTCTATCATCTCCAAAATCATATTGATGTTATCACCAGCATTAAAGGATTTGTCAGATATCAAATATATTGTGACAAATGTGACCAAGGATACAACAATGATGAGCAAAATATTCATTTTGGAGAGAGACGTCGTGGCTGTTTAGCTTCGAAACCTTGTTTTTCCTGACGGACAAGAAAAAATTTAATGCTCCATCTCTGGACGAAGATTTGTGAGTAAAGCGTGTTACGATCGACATGAAAAATTTGGCAATTCCAAGAGAACAAAATTGCTTATGAATTATTGTAAGTGTGTCCAGAATGTTGACCGAATCTTCGTATCAATCCAGCACCTTCAGATTGAAATGACCAAAATATTTGGATGAACCCACTCTTCAATCTTTAGCTACTGAAGGATTTGTATTATTGGGTCAAGGAGACCAAGTACGTTATTTCAGTTATGGTGTAAAACTCCACGAATGGGAGTGTAAAGATACAGCTTTCCTTGAACATGTCAGATGATCTCCCCGCTGTAACTGCCTTCCCTTGTTAGGTACAGATTATTGTCCCCATGGATACTTTATAAGACCAAATGAATAGTTTACATTTAGAGGTGCGAGAACGCATTTACCATAGATTAAAGTGAAACGCAAACTAAAAATAGATTGTAAGTTTTCAAACTATTACTATTTCAATATTATTAGAAGGCTGATTCTCTGTAAAAACTATGACAAACACAAAACTCGACGTGGGTATAATGATTTGGATGCCACGACTTCTGCATGCAGTGTTCCTCCGAATTCCATGGGAAGAGGTCAATGAAAGAGTTTATGACTTAGATGATTCCCAAGTGCTTTTAGATGAACTCGGTCCATAAGACCGGACTACTCCGTTGAATTTTGGACAACGTGACGCGTGCGTTTTGGACACTGTTTTTCTTGGATGTTGCTTACCTGCAGATTCCCTTTCATACACTTATTACCAGTTGTTGAAAAGACATGATCGCATGACGAATAAACTGTGTTCAAAAGAAAAACCACTGTGTCGAAAGTCATGCCATTAGTGATCAATACAAATCTACATCTATGTGAAGAAGACATTCGTCACACTTTGTCTACAGTTCACACTTACCAAGAATTGTGTTGTCATTAGTGATATACACCAGGATACTGTACACTCGAATGATGTACGAGACTGGAAAAGTCTTGAATTTGAAGGTTGGAAACGAAACGTAGCTCCCTAAACAAAAGTGGTTGTGAATGTTTATACCGTGACCCATGACAAAAAGAACTCAGAAGCCGGATTGTGTTGTGGCTGATCCCAAGAAAGAAATATAGACTTTTTAAGTCGCTTTGACATGGTGTTTCACGTGTTGTCTCATTTTAGAAAAAAACATAAATTGCGTTTTGCTATAAAATGTTCTGTGTCCTCTGTTTTATTCTCAGAATTTCCAAACAGCTCGAGTTATAGCTGCGTCCTCCATTCTCAAAATGATTGACGAAAAGTCGGAACGTCGAAATTGGGATCCACATTATCTTCGCCATCTCTTTGACATATTGATTGTTAGACCTAGCTATTCAGGCAAATCCAAAATTCAAACTTTTGATCGAATCCAAACAAGTTTTGTTTGATAGTCCTCCAAAACTCCTCGAGTGGTGTCACAAAGAGAGGCAATCGGCTTACTTTTTATTGAAAGAAAGTCAAGGAGAACACATTTCCTTAGTAGAAGGTATTCGTCAGTAATACTACGGGATCGTGTCTGACTCTCGTTAAAATCATCTCGTCATCTTCTATGACATATTAGGGGAATATTAAGAAGACATTAAATCTTGGTTTACACAAAACGGACATTATCGCAACGCTAGTATTATTTACATTATCTAAACTTTATTTGAAGAAAGCAAAGAGCACTTTACGATCAGTCTCAATGCCCATTACGTGGTCTTGTTGAAACGTCTTAAAGACAAATCTCAAGTCCAACTGTTAGATAAACAATTAGGATCGGCATGGCTGAATTATGCTGATGACGAAGCTACACGTTTACCGCATGGGTATTTACTGATGAATTAAAAACCCACTTCACCAGATTATTTAAGATTTGGTACTGATTTGCTTTACGATTGGAGTTATGAGCGTGGTCCAGTGATTTACGCATAACCTTCCTTCCGTTTCGTCCTCCAGCTAAACAATTATAAAAACTACATTAACCCCCATCATCTCAGACATGATTCATCATGACCCCCATAAAGGTTTATCATCGTGCTAGAGTAATTCATGTACTGTATGAGAAAAAGCACAAGTACATTCGCATTTGTTGGAAGCAAGTCTTAAACAAGTGTTGCAATTGTTTTTTTTGTTTTGTTTTTTGACGATATAGGTATTACTCCAAAGAATCATTCACATTACTCATCAAACACAAAGTTTTTGCGAAGAGCACAAAGTAGCCTTGACACAACTCACCGATGCAAGCATCTATACCCAAATTAAGAAAAAACCGGGTGGAAGTGGATTTCTAGGAGAAGTAATTATTTGCACGTTTCTACAATCGGATCACAATACAGCAGCCAAGGTCAAACAAGCTTAACCAAAAACAAAACACCATGAGAAAGACAACGAAGAAGAGAACTGCAGTGAGTTCACCCCCAAAATTATCTCTCAAGAAGACGAGGACAAAACATATGAATTCACCGCCAAGAAAGAGAGGTACTTCCGCTAGAATGTACACGTATTTTCGGAAACCTAAACCTGTAATCACATTGACATTCCAAAAGGTAGTACATCTCAAGAAACAAGTGTAAGACAGAACAGGGGTGTTACAAAGTTTACTGCATTTGTCCACTCATGAACTCAATCGATTTAGTCCATTGACAATACCTTCGTTTTCTCGTCGTCCAGTGTCCAAAGTCAAGTTGGTACAACGTCCCAACAACCAGTAGAGATGAATCCCTGTCTAAAATGTCTTAAAGAAGAACTTTGAACGGGGGTGACCTCAGTTTTCTGGACAAGATGTCCTCCCTCAATAGATGACAGTAACATCATCGCCATCAAAAGATTCCTCAAAAATTTCATTCTTCCTCGTTTAGCCAAAGATGGGATGTATTGTCGGTACTCACCGAAGCGAATGCACCGATGCGTAAACAAATCATTCAAAAGGCTCCTAAAGAAATCATATATGCTGTATAACTATATTGTTTGAACATATTGAAATGAATTGTTCCTTTGACGAAAACACAAAAGCAGCGATTAGGACGACATCGATATATTATTGGACGCATATTGAAAAAGAAAATTCCAGTCAGTGAAAAGAAAAAGTGCTCTTTCAAAGAAGAAGATTTTTCCGAGGCTGAGAGCTCTGGTGATAGTTAAAGTGGCTGCTGCACATGTGGGGCGATAGCCGGTCCTCTGTTATGAGGAGCGTTAAGGTGAAAATAAATGACGGTGCCTTCTGGAAGGACATCAATACTTGACCCCTTGACCTTATGAAAGGATGAAAATGAACCCTAATCCCTTACAAACGGTGGATGGAACTCTTGCTTTGGTACGATCAGCGGATATCTCATTTACCACCCAGTCATACTCTCACGGCGATGGACAATTTAAAGCATCAGTTGAAACCAGTAATGGATTGATCAGTCAGAAATGGAAAAATCCCAACCGTACGGACAAATATTGCAACGTCTTCAACTGCTTTACCAGAAATCTTGAGACGAAGCAGTGAAACCTACTCTTAAAGATTTCAAGAATTAGATGATGACCGAAGAAAAAACAGCAACTGCAAAGACGACGACAGACACTGCCACGGGTATGGAAGAGAAAATGAGAGAAGAGTTGGCAGATTTACAAACCACATCTGCTAAATTACTCTTTCCCGAAAATATTGCAGCAACGTTGACACCTTCACCTACACCCTACACCGATTCCACAAGAAATGAAAGCCTCGGTAAAAACAAATATGTCGACTCCCTCTGCGGCAGAAGAATAAAGTGAAGACAGAAATGAAAACAAAATTCAAGAGGAAAGAACCGAATCGGATGTCACCTGTGAAGGTCTCCTTGCCCACTATTATTACTTGGCAAACACGTATAGCACCGTAATCCAAACTACCACAAGAAGATAACAGCATCGAACATCGGGTGACGTATTGAATAGCAGCATGGATATACTTTTGGTTTGCATTTACTAAAATCTTGTCCATGCTGCTGGATAGAGAGGAATTCACAAAAATTATATCGAACAGCAAAAGCCAAACTCAAAAGTGTACGTCTGCAGGAAGTACGATAATGGTTCCGCGAACAATCGACGCACACCTTACACAAACCGATTTGAAGTAAATTTAACTGAAGTCAAACGAAGGTAGCATGAACCCATCATCAATGGCAAGCTGATTTTGCAAATAGTTCCCAACTGAGCTTACAAATATTTGTTTTGTGTACTTGATGTGCTTTCAAAATCGGCTTGAGTGGTCACTCACTTCCAAAAACAGGTTCGGAGTTACTGCGAGCTTTAAAATTTGTGTTGACACAAAGAGGCTGGCACTCTCTGCGATGGGAAAAAGACTAAGATACTGATTTTCTTAATCAACAATTTCAAAACGAATTGAAAACACCAGATTCATCTTTTGCCACTGAAAATACTGAAACCATAGCGAGTGTCGTGGAACGTTTTCATAGAACGAACGTATGTGTAAATAATTTACACATCAACATACTCTCAAACACATAGATGTGTTACCACGTCTGGTGAAAGCGTACAGTCAATCGTTCCATCGCAGTTTACGGTGTGTTCAAAACAAGTGAGTCCATAAAACAAAGAAGCATTGTTTGATTGATTGTTTGGAGCTTCTAAGACTCCCAAGAAGAAAGAAGTGTTAAACACAGGAAATTGGGTTCGCATTAGGAAAACAAAACACACTTTTGACAAAAGATATTTACCCAACTGGACAATATAATTGTTTCCTATGACAGGACACGTTCGTGGACATCATCAGCCGTGTATTGGAATATATGAGCAAAGAAACTTTAAAGGAACCTTTTACTTGCCCGAGTTACAACGACTGACTAAGAAAGTAGAAGACGTATACGATATCGAAATCATTCTCAATCAAAGAACACGCAAAGTGGGAAAACGGTAAAGAATTCAAAGTCTGTTGGAAACGTTATCCTGTTTTGATTCTTGGATTGTAGCTTCACAACTCACTGACTATAAAAAGAAGCAGAAATCATTAACATGCTGCTTTAACACTGTGGCATCTTCTTCCACTTCATCACTCCATGAGATACAGGAAAAACAACAATAGTGTCCGCGAGGAATGTGTTACTAAAAGTTAAATTGTCTTATCCTGTCAGAACTTTATCGTGTATTAGAAACTTGAGTTTGCGCCAAGGGGATAAGTAACTGTGGATCATTTTTCTCAGCAGTTGTATTAGCTGTCTTCTCCCCAATCCATCGTTGCAATATACTGACAGTATCAGCAACGGTACCCATACAAACTCCAGTCACAACCACACAAGTCATAGCATCACTTTCGAACCGTTACAATATCATTTTCATTTGCCATCGGGTGACTCATCCGAAACGATGAAAAGTTACTTTTATTTGAATTTATCTAGTGACAGTTTTCTGAATATGCTTCCAAACAACACCTTGTGTTGTTTCACGACTAAATTACCTTAAGCCATACAAGTCGACCACGAACCCCATTAGAAAGTGGGTTTGGTAGAAATCATTCACCTGACTCATGTCTTGAATATCACTGGGGTACAAATCCAGTTTGGTCGTATAAATACTAAACGAACAAGTACAAGAACAGTTGGAAAAATGACCCTTTTATTTATGAAAATAAACTCCAGAGCCAGCCAATGCACGACTGAATAACTATGATATTTGTGTCATGGTCGACATCACGTCGATACTATTTCAGCTATCTTCAACGATCAGTTTGGCAAGGCACTCGTCAAAACCAACAGACGTGTGCTGATCGACTGCCGTACGCCCTTATCGTCTAAAACTGAACGCTAAAACTATGTTCTTAACTTTTCTCCAAGTTTGTTTGCTATCTTGTTACACCGACCTCACTCCTGAGTTGAACGACATCATTAAAAACAAGTAGTTTCGGTACCTTATCGAATTAAGCGAAGGAATTATCGATTTGATGTTTGTGTACTCCAATGTCGTCGAGTACAACGTAGTGTAAAACACCGAAGAGTAGCTCGACAACGAGAACATGGTTTGGGTGGTATGTTCTCATCTCTCTTTTGTACTGTGGCAGCCGTCGTCAAACATTTTGTTCACCAAGGATTGCATTCTTCGAAAAATGGTGCCCTGATGCAAGGAAAATAATTCATCCAAAATGTGCTTGTCTACAAACAGAGTCGCAAGCAAGCGTTACTGAATGCAATGGAAAATTTGCTGATCCAGACAGGAAAAGAGCTCTTTGGACCTCACGAAACACCTATAAATTCACTACACACCCCTAATGAAGGAAACGAGTCATCCTCCAGGCAACAGCAAAGACGGGCAGAATGAGACGTAGAAAACCATTATGATCCCCACATACACGCAATAAAAAAGAATAAGAGACGAAGAATCGTCAGAGACTTGGATGTGCTTTATTGCTAAAATTTAAAAAGATGATGCACCGATTGCGAATGTTCCAAGACAGAACTAGATATGTTTGGCATGCCATATGGGGATGACAATGCAAGAACCCCAGTGGACGTGTAATCTATTGCAACGTCAGCTCCCATCAAGTTTGATAGTTTAGGGCAAACCGAAAACTACATTAATCTGAACAATAGTTACATGTACCTCAAAGTGAAAGTCATCAAAATGGACAATACCAATCCAGGTGTCGAGTGGTAGAGTGACTCCCATCAATAAATTCATGTATTCTTTATTCATTGACTTGGATTCCTACTTGTCAGGAGCAGCATGTACATATTTCCTCAAAGAGCTTACATAGAGAATCTACTAATTTAAGCCAAGATGTGTGGTGTGAAAATTCGACATGTTGGGGAAGTTCAACGATATGTCTTTGATTGCTTAGGACGATCCAGACCATAATGTAGGATTTAAAGCACAATCAAACAACGGCGTATTTTAGAAATGATGGATCGTTTGCACTTAGAACTATGGTTCAAAGACAAGTATTTATTGAATGGCGTGGATGTACGTCTGACACTGAATCAAAGAAGTACCGTTTGCCATTTGATGGCTAATGATAACGAGTATACAACCAATAATCAAAGAAGCCACACTCTATGTGTGACGCGTCGAAGTCTTACCAAAAGTAAGAAACGATATTAATCTGGCTTTAGCCAGAAGCACCGCTACGTTTCTCACACAACGAGTACAAAATCAAAACCTCCACCATTGCCGCTGGACTCCAATCCAAGATCGAAGATCATGTCTTCCAGGATCAGCTCCCAAAATTTAAAAAAAATAATAATAAGAACACACTTATTCCAGTGTAAAAGTAAATTCTTAATTTCTCGAATTTTGTTGGGATAGTAAAGAATTAGGATATTCTCCAGGCTTGTTGAAAACTTAACCCCACAAAAACAAAATCGAAAAGTAGAACACTTTCACTGCAGTCACAAAATGGTTTATTTTCGGAACAGAATTTCAGTTTGCTGCCTGTTCTGCTTCCAAACCATATTACTTTGTTTTCTATGTTAATACGTAGACCTGAGAATTTTGATTATTGATATAAAAGATTTAAATCAGATTCAAAGACTGTTCTTAGCCATTTAGAGTGAGTGATGTATCGTCTGCGGATTGAGAATTAATATAAGTTGTACCACCAACATGTGTTCCTTTAATATTCTTTTTTTATCAAATGATCCAGTATCTCCATGTCTGTATATGGATACCAATATTCAGCTCCCGCCAAATATCTATAAGACTATATTCCATATATGTATCTAAAAGAACCTCCCTTGCATTTGGATTATTCACATTATTATAAATGAAAATGTCAGAGTCTGAATCCATGACTAAATTAAAGTCTCCTCTAATTATAATATATCAATTTATTTTAAATCTGAAATGTCTCTTTTTGAGACTTCTGGGTTGTCTGTTTGGTTAATATATATTTATTAGTGTGAATCTATAATTATCAGTAGTTATGTCCAGAATAAGTTTATTTTACATATTGTCTTTCTTCACTTCATGTACGATAAATGCGATATTATTGTTGAATAATATAGTTATCCATCTAGAATTAGTAGAATATGAAATAAAGAAAGATTAATATCACCATGTAATCCTTATAATATTTTCCCACTTTTCAATGAAATGCATATCTTGTAGAAAATAAATTGAATATGGGTTTTTTTCCATTAGAATATTTAATATATCCATCCTTTTCTCTAGATTTCCCAGTCCCTGACAAATTATTGTGCCACAACATATTGGATCAGACATAAAGATCTAAATTAATTTTGTTAAGTTTTCCGTTGTAACTGAGTGTGTGCGGTAGAACTACGAAATATTGTCTAATGAACTAAGAAATGTTGTCTAGTGAAAAAAGTATATCCATGAGTATGCTGTTTTCTGGTGTGCTAACCCTCTGGAAAATATGCAGAAGGTGCAACAAAATAGGAATAAAGAAAACATAAATATTATAGCTGTCATAATCGACAAAAACTGAGAAAACAAACAAACGAACAAGCAAACGAGCAAAAAAAAGTCAGAGTTACACTGTTAGGGCAAATGTTTCCTTATAAAATAAGTTTTTCCTGGACATTAATCGTGGAAGGTCCAAGACAAAACCAACGGCCCTTTTCAGACCCATCCAGATCTCTAGAAAAAGAGACGCTACCCAGTATTGCCAGATTCTCCCCATGTATGTTTGTTTATATGTATGCATAACTGTGTCTAAAAATAATTTCTTATTTTTAATTTTCATTTTTGGTGACTTTTAGGGAAAATCTTTTTCAAGTGCGCTTGCGTCAAAAGAATTTAGTGGGCATGCGCAATGTTTTCATTGCGCATGCGGAAAAAAATATTTCAGTGTTAATGCTCAATTTTGTTGATTGCGCCAGCTTGACCTTTAAGAAATGATACTTTTCTGTTATAACGTCATAACAAATCTACTTCCGGTAATGACATCATAAAATGGTCATGATCTTTGACGTACTTTAGTTTTGGCTTAGTCACATATGTTTAAGTATGTATGATCAATATGCTTTGATGCCCAATCGGCCGTATATCATTCGAGTCTGACCATAGTGTTAATCCTATAGGCGTTTTTAACATTCACTTCCCCTTCCTCCCCAGAGCGGCCCACAATCTTAAAACTATAAACGTTTAAAAACATTAAATTCCCTCCTCCACCCCACTCCCCCGAGTGACCCAATTCAAGATGACCGGAGAGTGTATTTTTATATTTCCCCAGAGTGGCCCAAATCTCCCAAGAATGGCCCCTATAACCAATAACATGTGAATTATATTTTTAATTGAACTAGCAATACATAACTATTATATACCTCATTGAATAAGCGACACAAGTAACATTTTCTTGAATTTCAATCGCAAAAGTTGCATTATTTAAGTATTTATCATCTCCTTGCACCAATCAAGGATTCAATTTTATAAATTTTATTGTGCCCAGCTCTTGAAAATGAGTTGCATTGCTGAATGGATTTTTCTTAAGCTTGTTATAAAGGCATTAATTTTAAACCATTCGTGTATTGATAAAGAAAAGGAAATTAAAATCTCAATAAAAAAAATCATAATAAAATATTTGTGTGATTATTATTATTGTTATTATTATTATTATTATTTATCACAGGCTGCGGTGCGCGCACTAGACACCATCACTAGCGTTGCCATGGCAAAAGTCGGAAAGAAAGTAGACAAATTCATGGTAGCTGGTGCATCAAAGGTAATACACGACACAAAAAGTGGATAATGCAAGTAAAATCAACTGATGAGATTATCTCCTATTATTATTACATATTCTTGAATAATCAGGTTCTTTTAACTGACTTGATGCTGGCGATTTTGTGATATCAGTTGTACTCAAAAATATGGTCACAGGCAAGTAATTATTTTCTGAGCTACGAAAGCAGCCTATGAGCTGCGGTGTATTGAATACTATTTTTAAAAGAATGAAGGTCGCTGTTTGCCTGAAAATAAATACCTGAAAAAATTAACATAATTTTTCAGAAGAATCCTGCGTATGTGTAAATTGTACACATTGGTAGGTTACAAACCTAAACCCTAAAATTATTTTATCGCAGTCACCGAACAGGTACTACTGAATGTAAACGGGGAGGTCTTACCGGGCTGGATATTTATAGTGCGAACCTACAAGGGAATGTTTGTCAAAAACGAATCATTTTAATCATAATAAAAGTTTCTTCTTGGATACAGCATTCACAAGATGTAAGAGTGATTTGCCGATCTTACCACAAAAGTATATTAAAATTTGGCCAAATACTAACGTTACGGTTTATGTGAATTTAATTAGCTGTCTGTGCAAATAAGATATCCACGTGCGTTTTAGAGCATATTTCTAAATGTAAAAAAAGAAAAAAAGAAATTATTTAATAGATATGTGGCACATACGATTTATGTACTAAGTACGCAATCACGTTAAAATAACGGTCAATCACGTCTTGAAAAAACAGCCTACGTTGGTATAAGGGTTTCCAAGACAGCTTAGTTAATATTGGGGTCATTTTTCCTGGGGTATAGTCATAATTCGATCTAACAAGCCTGACAAAACGCTTTTGGATTTTTACAATTTTATCCTGTACTACTTGGTAATGGGGTTCCCAAACTGCACTGGCTTATTCTAAATTAGATCCCACTAAATATTTGAAAGCGGATCCTTTTGTATTTTGTGGTCAAGATGATGAATTATGTGTTAATAGTCGTAAGGTACGATTTGCTTTGAATTTGTAGGTTCTATTTCAGATAACTACTAACTGTGCCTCCTAAATATTTTATTTGGTTGAGATTTTTTAACGAAGTACCTTCCGTGAGTATGATGTATTGATTTTATGAAATTTTTCTCGTCATTTGCATTTTTGTGGGTTAAAATCGCATGCCCCATTTTATTGCCTGCTGTCCTAGTTTATTAACCTCTTTTTGTAGTATCGTGATATCCTGCATGTACAAATAATAATGCTCCATCACCACCACCATGTAAAGTTCTAGTATTCCTATATACATTGAAATTACAGTCCTCTGAAAATAACTCAGGGGTGCTCATGGAGTTGTTAATTTTAGTTTATTGGAGAGCCGTGATGTCTTGTATTTCAAATAGGAAAGGAAAGTAACTCCAAATGCTTACCCCTAATGCTGTTTATGTTCATTGATTCAAACTTTAGTGTTATTGTATTCAGTTTACTATTGCCATATTTGACTTTGCACGAAGTGTTTCTAGTTTAAACGGGAGTGTTTTATTTCGAAAAAAGAATCAAGTAAGTTTAGAATTTCACATTTGAAACATATCCAAGTGCAGAATGTACCCTGAATGTCATTGTATTCTGCATTACTTATATATGAGTAATCCGAAAATTTCAAGAGCCACATTGCAGAGCCTTGTGCGAATTCTGGATCCAACTAAATCACAAGCCACACTGTGTTTTACAAGTGGGAAAAGTCAATCATTTTCGCCTGTAAACAACTTTTCATACTTCTTCTTGATGATATACACACCTGGAATGAATCCATTTCTGGCTGTCATCACCTTACCCTTTTTTTCTAACCTGAACATACTCTGCAACGGCGTTTGATAGGAGCAGGGTTGTGTTAAATATCGCATGCCACAATTAGGAACACTGACTGCCAGGACTGCCAGGTTTGTATGGAATCCTTTTTTTTAAATGCCTTAATAAATCCGTTTTATTGCGATTGCCAGGTTTGTTAAAGTATCGTAAGAGGCTTGAAGAGCTGAACTCTGATTGGTAAAAGTGTTCTATTTAACAATGTCTGGGCAATAAAGGCCTAAAATGATTGTAAAAATGGTTTTAAAAAATGAAGCTGTTTTGTCTGTACGAAGGTCAGTTAGGATACCTTTTTACTTAAGATTACTTGACTGAGTGCGATTTAAGTTTGGATGTAAACTAATGGGGAAGGGGGAGCTGAGCATTTAGATTTTTGTCCACTTGAACCTCTTTGTATGTACAGTGAATTTTAATCACGAGTATAAATTTGAGCAAGATAGCATAAAATTTGATTCAATTAAAATCCCAAATGCTCTGAAACTACTTTCCAAAGTAGCAACTCTAAAAATAACAACTTAATATATCCTATGAAAAAGTTAACAACACCAAATACAAAAGCTGCTCCAGGTTGACACATACCGAAGTCAACTTGCCTATTGAACATAGATGTTATCTAGTATACATGGCTACGCTTGGCCTTTAAAAGTATATTTGCTAACATTCAAAGTGAAGTTCAGGTATTTGCTCGAAACCTGTCAAAGGAGACTACATGCAGGTGCAAAAATCTTTCTCCGTATTCCTACCCTGGTTCCCAGCCCTTCTGTATCTACCGTGCAGCCAAACGAGCAATAGGGGACTTCCTAGAAACGTTTTTACTATGCAAACAATGTATTAAACCGGCGATCGTCTGTCAAGAAGACATTATTTCTCCCCAGAGCATTAACAGTTTTTGTCCACTTGAAAGTCTGAAACAAATGTCAAAACATATTATTAGTTTCCTACATCACTGTGGATCTTTTATTTTATCCGTATCTTTGTCCACAAATCAAGTTTCTGGAGGAAAAGTCCAAAACAAATGTAATGAAGCCATCATTCTTACGATCAGAACCACTCAAAACGTATATATTTGTACAACTCTATGAGGCAACATGCTAATGTGAGCCCGTAACAATTTAGGACAATGAAACATGTTATATATCTTGATAACCTCAGTTTAAAGTCAAGTTTCAACTTTAATATGTGATGAGGGTAGTAAGAAAATATAAATTAAAGCCAGTGCAGCAAATGATATAATTACACTTTGATAATAAAACAAAATATTAAGAAGATCAGACCATATTCCATTCTTAATTTCTCTAACAAGCTTTTCGGTAGTTCCTCTTCTACTTACACATTTTTTGTAGGTTACAAAAGTCACAAGAAGCCAAATGATGAAGTGCATTAATGTTAAGAGCATCTAAACAATAATTGTTATTATATTTATGATATGTGTTATTATATTCATGATATGTGTTATTATATTCATGATATGTGTTATTATATTCATGATATGTGTTATTATATTCATGATATGTGTTATTATATTCATGATATGTGTTATTATATTCATGATATGTGTTATTATATTCATGATATGTGTTATTCTATTCATGATATGTGTTATTATATTCATGATATGTGTTATTCTATTCATGACATGTCCATATGCTAATACTGAAAAACAAATAGTTAACTTTCCGTTGGCATTGCAGCGTGGCTGGACAACGTGGACCACAGGTGCTGTGGACAAACGTGTGATCGCTATCGCCCCAATCGTCTTGGATCTGCTGAACATGGTGAAGGTAAGAGGTTCAAAGATTTAGCTACAAAAATCAACTGAAGTAAACAGATAAATATTCCGTCACATGAAGTCACTGATTAGAACTTTCATAAATCCAACTCATTTTGTCGTTATGTGATACATATGTCAAATCACGACAAGACGTTACGCAAAGTTTTTAAGTGTGCAGTCTGAGCCGTCAGATGGTAATTAAGTCACACCAGTGAACATTTAATTCAGCAGTATATTAGCTCTACTAATCGAATACCCAAAGAGCTTATACGATGGCCTGTCCCCGTCGTCCGGCATCCTTCCTTTAGTCCCTAGTTGTTATTGCTATTATTCTTAAACTACTACATGTAGGAAGAGAGTGATGACACTTTACAGACAGTTTCATCCTGAGATCTAGTTGGTCTTAAATGAAAATGATGGCCTTGGACATCCAATATGGCAGCCATGGCGACCATTTTGAACATCTTGGCATCGCTGCCCCTCCTGACAGATGGCCACGTAGACGTGGGGTCTTCACTAACAGATTTATTATGACATGCAACTTGCCTTAAACGAAGAGACTGCAGATCTTGGAACCAGTATTCCTCCCGCAGGGATGGCCATTTCGACATGGGATTTTCGTTAAAAGCCTGCCTAAGAGATGTACATGATCATGAATGAAAATGGGTCGATCCAATCTCCAGCATGACTAATACAGCAGTCAACATGAAAATCTTATAATGGTTACTCTCCCTGAACGGATGGTTATATAGACAAGGAGTATTCATTAAAACACTTCTCGCAATATATAATTGATCCTGTATTAAAGCGATATTGATCTAACCCCCAAATGGGTGTCTTGGAAGCTATATTGAAAATAAATCTTCTTATGGTTACTTTTCGTGAAAAGATATTTGTATCAACATGGAGTTTTCACTAAAACACTATACCAATATATAACTGGTCGTGAATAAGAATGGTGCTGATCTATCCGCCAACATGGCGACTCCTCTGGAACGAATGATGGTGCTGATATATAGTTTTCACTAAAAGACCTCTAATGTATTTAATTGATCATGAAAGAAAACGGTGCAGATCTTACCATCAGTATAAACGCGATGTTTTTATAAATAGTTTGCAAGCAAGACCTACTTGACCTTGGGGTCAAGTCAAAGGTCTCTACTTGCATTCTTGTATTCGCTGAGCTTATGAATACAGTGAGTTGTACATATACAAGTGAATTTTAAGCAGGCTTGTGCTTAGCTTTTTTTCAATAAACAAGTTTATTCTCAGCACTCTAACATTGATTTCAAAGTCAAACGTCATGTCTGGGGAATTTTTGTTTTTAAATCATAATATAGAATAATATAGACTATGACAGATTTTTGTACTGCGCTTATTTTGTGAACATGTTAACTCAAACATATAAGAAAATAGTTTTGTTACCAATGATGGTGTGCTGGAGTTTCTTAAGAATATCTCAGATGATTTAAGTACTAAGCAATTAAAAGGAATAAAAAGATCGAATAAATGGATTTCTCGTGGATTCCTTCAATCTTTCCTCGGCTAGTTAGAGTCTCAGTCCCTTAGAGTTAGAGTCTCAGTCCCTTCGAGATACTCTTGTGTAAGTAAATATTTTCGTGTCTTGTCAAGTAATAAGTGGAATTCTATATATTTCTCTCGAGAATGTTTTATGAAAGAGTTTTCCTTTCTTCTCCCACACAATAATATGTTGTAAGTGTGACACAGTTTTTATTGTTTTGGTTTTCTACTCATATGTTCTTAAGGTTAAAGAGAATTACACTCAGTTTAATATCTGCAACGCAAAAAGCGAAAAGAATTGCTGTCAATGACAGCTAACTACTTTTGACAATCCCTTGATATTTCTGCTAAATAACAGCCTTGCATTAGCCGTACGATGTAATTTCATTTTATCATATTTCACATATTTATTCATAAAAGGCGCGTAGAACGTTTTCAATTGTCATATGCGCTATTTCATTCACTAACCGATTTAAGGAGTTTCCGTTCTTATCGGTCTTGTTGTTTATACATGTCTCCATATTGTATACGTATACGTACACACCAGTTTCTTAGTTACTTATTATATATATATATATATATATATATATATATATATATATATATATATATATATATATATATCTATATATCTATATATAGAACCTTCTTTTCAATTCTTGAATCTGCATTAGATATGAACAAACCCACTACCTATTGACCACATCTGCGGATTGTTCCGTAAAGTGGAGATATTTCACCAAGTTTGCGGATTTGTGCTGGCATCGATAATTTTGCGGATTGTTATGAAATTGATTATATCTTCGCTGTTGTTTCCCACGTTTTATGTCGGTGAACATGAAAATTGTAAATGTTGAAACAATGTGCAATGATGGAACTTATGCTGAAGATATAACTAGCTGATATATTTATATAGCTAAGTGTCTTGTGACAGAAGAAAAAAAAACGTACATTGCATTTATTGGTATCAAAAAGTCGGAATTCGCGCCAAGCAAATTTAAAATCTGTAAAGAAGCAGTTAAGTTTATAAGGAAATCAAATATAACCAAATAGCTCTGCTCTGTTTAGTGTATATTTGTAACTTGAAATATCAATTTCTGTATGGTTTGATTTCTATCAGAGTGTCTGCTCTTCTTGAACATTTATTCACTACAAAGTTCCATCCTAATTTGGGGATGTACAATTAGGATATAGGATATGGGGCTTGCTGCTTGCAGACAAAGCGATGGGTGCTGTGACTCGCAGGCCTGGGTTCGATTATCAGTTGGGAACGAATATTAATTCTCTAATCTATATGATATATTCTCTCTCATATATATATATATATATATATATATATATATATATATATGTGTGTGTGTGTGTGTGTGTGTGTGTGTGTGTGTGTTTGTGTGTGTGTGTGTGTGTGTTATTGTGTATATTGGCTTTTTTGTTCTTTCGATAATCCTGCACTTGTGTTGTAGTGACAGTTATTGTCACATTGAATATTCTAAGAATAGTTTGCTTATTGTCGTCCATATTGTTGAAGTTGTGATGTCTTCTTTAGGCTGAATATATCGTTTTCCTGACATTCATCCTCTCCTCCCCCACCTCTTTTTCTTTCTATATTCTCTTGTGTCTTTACCTTAACACTATCAAAAACCGTTCATTGCATCAATTTTTTTTCCAGAATCTTCATCATCACTATCGGTCACTGGGAGGATGGACATTTGCCTTCGGTGATTATTACGACCTTGATTTTACAAAAGAACTGGACAATCCGAACACTCAGAAGATGGCCGACATTATCGATCCGATATGTAAGTTTATTAGCTTTGATTTCGTACAGAATTGCATATCAAACCTGTTAGGTACACAACACGGATTGCTGAAAGATATTAACGATAATCTTTGCTCACCTGAAGTTTTAGTGTTAATGAAGACATAGAGTTACTGTGTGTCCTTTTGACAAGAATAACTCTTATGAAACTGAAGTAAAATTTAATTGATAATCTTTATTGATATAATTTCAATGATAGTGAAGAAGTACAGTTAGGTCCTGTTAACACGAATAAGTGAGATATGATACAGCTACAACATGAATAATAATCTTTGTTCAGCTTGAGTTTAGTAATATCCAAGGACAGCAAGATAGGCGCAAATAAACTAAATGCATGTATGCTTCAGTAAGGCTAATATGTAAAACAAATCACGCGGCTTGTATTATAGTTAAAATCTGAGCCTGGAAACATGACTATAGTGCAAGTTATAATCGAGGCTAAATGACAAATATCTTGAGTACATGTCCCCAAAATTTACAAATAAAAATAATTAGTTAATTAGTTAATTAATATTTATCGTTCATTTTCCAGCATACAATGACAGATTTGTTAACAAGTCCAAGTATATCATCACCACTGGTGGAGACGAATATTTCATCCCAGATGATTCTGATTACTACTTTGATGAACTAAAAGGTCCCAAATATTTAAGGTATGTCTAGTGTGCATGATGCATCATAGCAAAACTACATACATACATACATACATACATACATACATACATACATACATACATACATACATACATACATACATACATACATACATACATACATACATACATACATGCATGCATGCATGCATGCATGCATGCATGCATACATACATACATACATACATACATACATACATACATACATACATACATATGCCAACGTAGAACACACACACACACACACACACATATATATATATATATATATATATATATATATATATATATATATATATAAGTGAAACCAACAAATCAAGTAAAAGTCAACAAGCAATTTATTTCTAGACAATTAAAGTGAAAATTCAAAAGATACTTACATTAATGTGAATTAAAGTCCAAATAATCCAATAATCCTAAGCGTCCTAATCACAAGTCCTAAATATAGAATGTTCCGAATGAATTGCAGTAGCCTTATATGTTCTGAGTGCCAGTAGTCTTGAATGTCTGAATGATGTAATCCAAAATATCTTTGAATGAATTCACTTAAATCCCAAAGTCAACTATTAATCCAAAATGAGAATGAGCTCTTTTGGTAATTCCAATGAATATTTCAAATAAATAATTCCTCTCTCTGAGTTTGCTCTGATTTTCACAACTGTAACATCTGATTACTAAAATAAATTCCCTAAAATAAATTCATTTAGCATAGGAATGAAATCTTGTTTGCCAAACCTGTATAAATATAACCTGACAGAATATTCTAGAATATGAGTAACTCTAATGGCAATTTCTTCTGCGTACCTGACTTTTCTCATATCAAGACATGGGAAATTCCAATCTAATTGTTAAATGGTATGTAAACAAGACTGACCTTGAACACAAATGCAGCAAATATTTTGTTTACAAAATGACCACCAAAATACAACTTACCTCATGGACACATGTTATAAATTCAATATATATATATATATATATATATATATATATATATATATATATACATACATATATATATAACACTGATTTTCCGAACCACGCTTACTCGGACGATATCTATGTTCCCCAATCGGTCCGGATTATCGGGATTCAAATAGGTAGATAGATAGATTTCGTCCATATAATCGGTCGTCCAGCATATCGAATTTTGGAAAAAATAACAAACAAGTGTTAAATGACATTGGCCAAGGTAAAGCCAGCTGACATGAATTATATCCACACCTTTGCCACTAAGTGATTAACTTGTATCACCCGCTGACGTACAGTTCATTACATTGGTTTGGAATGTCTTTGATAAGACCGTTATGAGTCTTTAACCCTGCTTGATTAGCTTGGGATTTCTGTTGAACAAATTACATATTGTCAAATTGGCACTCACTTAGCGACATTCGGGTTGAAGTATAAATGTTCTCTCTTTGCATCTCACTCTCTTCCTCTCCTAATTACATTTATTTTTACTATATTTACTTATCTATTATACCACATTATCATAATTTTATTAGATTATATTCGAACAAGTTTGCTTCTGATCCCTGTTACTCGGTTCTACTTTGGCGTTGTGATCGTGAATATATATATATATATATATATATATATATATATATATATATATATATATATATATATATATATATATATATTGTAATAAGTAAAACAAACTCAGGGGACACGGTATTAGTCCGTACGAGTGAATAAACCAGAAAAAGATTAATTTTTGGCGATTTATTATACTGAATTGTGCAGAAACTAGATTTACTTCCGCAACTATCTTTTATCAAACGTTAAGAAAAGCCTAAGTTTCTCAGTCGGCTACCTTGTTTAACGTTTTGTTTGATGGGAATTAAATTTATTGCCCAATCATTTATACTTATGCTCCGCGAGTTTCTATCTTCAAATACATTTTCATGAGTGACTGAGTTCTCTATCTTAAGTGTTTCAAAAATCAGTTGTATCCATCCAGTTTATTTCTACCAATATGGATAATAGAGAAGATTAAAACTCAGAGATCTTGTTGCTTAGAATAAAAAAATCATTGGAAGCGGATTTCGTCGAAGGTGAAGTTGTTGAAATTTTTATAATTCATATATCATCAAATACCAGTATTGAACTCTCCTCCCAGACTACCAATATTAAAGCAAAAGCATTAAAAGAAATTAAAATTAATCAAGGAAACAGGTACATTCATTCTCTGTGTGATAATATCAACAAATGTATCACCCCATTTACCTTTTCCTAAGTAATATAAATTGTCAGATCCTAAAAGTTTACCTATATTTTCTTTTTTTTACTTGGACTAGATTTGGACTTTGCAAACAAGTACTATATTCTTTTGTCAGAATGAACCCCTTCATAGATTAATACAAACTCCATTATATTATAGAAATAATGTGATTCATTGTGGTGTGGTAATAATTGTTTAATGTGAGATAATTCTCGATAATATGAAAACGTATGATCCATTATTCATAGACTTGTGTATGTAACTGTGGTACTTAAGCAGTGAATTCAAAAGAACAAAGATTGAAAAAACATTTACCTAAGCGGTACACCATATTCTGAATCAGTTTAATGTTCTTATTATTTTTCGTGGTCTCTCGCCACAATACCTTACCCCCACCCCCCAATCCCCCCACCCCCACCCCACTCCTAAAAGAAGACATTTCAACGATGGTTTAATTCATGGATACTCCACTGGGATGGGTGAAGGGGGTCCTACAGCTATTTTTCTTTGTAGATGCATGACTTGCATTTAGGTTTTCAAAAGTGTGGCTTCTAGCGACCAATAAATCCAACAAAATTGATATCATACAAACAAAACTAAATCTGTAGTGTGTTAAATGCAGCAAGATGCATGAATAACCAAAATTTCGTTCTTATTCCAGAAAACTCCCCAACACAGATCACAGCCTCGCTGGCTACCTGATTAGTCTGCTGTTCAGCTTGAGGGCATTTTTCCTGTCTGTTATGCTGGTAATGTAATCAATCGATAAATCTATAAAGTATCAGAGGAGATTTTCGTGATATTTGTTACCCTATTTGATAAATACAAAACTGCAACCTTGTATTTAATAGATAAAAATAAGTCATTTAGTTGCAAACTCGCAAAGCCGTAACATGCTGATTATCCCCAATCCCTCAAAATTAATGATAATTGTAATAAGAAAGTCAGGAATTCAAACAATTAGCTGCATATTACTGGAAACGTAAAGGGTTAACTGGAGGCTATTGTGCTATTTTCGACAACGAGTTCTGCATGTTATCTAATTTGCATACTATTTACCGTATTGTTTTATAGTATTTTGGACAAGTTTAAAATCGGAGTAAGTAATGATTTCTATATTATGGATAGATACTCATGAATGCCTTGATATATTTTTGTATTTTCAAATTTAAGCTTCCTGTAAATAGTCGTTGTTTATCTGTCTTCTAAGACGTATGCTATATTCTTTTGTCAGAATGAACCCCTTCCTAAAATGGAATGGATTAAAGTGTTGGTATGTATGTCGATTTTATATTATATTATATATATATATATATATATATATATATATATATATATATATATATATATATATATATATATATATAAATATATATATATATGTTTTGCATAGTTGCATGATATTTCATACTATCTGTTTCCCTATACTTTCTATAACGTAGCATTACTTGAAAATAATTTTTGATGCAAAACAGTTATATGTTCTTTAAAAAGCCCTAAATGTACGTATCCTCTTAGAATTGAAAGCTCCAGAACGGTCAGAAATTATGCATGCTATATGTCCTTTATATACATTTCATTCTACTGTCTCCTAATCTTCACTAATGATGTATTAAAGTCAGAAGGATTTACGAAAATGTTCATTGTACTGCAAATATGTTCATTGTACTGCAAAATCTTCATTGTACTGAAAAATGTTCATTGTTCTGCAAAATCTTCATTGTACTGCAAAAATGTTAATCGTACTGCAAAATCTTTATTGTGCTGCAAAAATGTTCTTTGTACTGCAAAAACGTTCAATGTAATGCAAATCTTCATTGTACTGCAAAAATGTTCATTGTACTGCAAAATATTCATTGTACTGCGAAAACGTTCATTGTACTGCAAAATTTTCATTGTGCTGCAAAAACGTCCATTGTACTGCAAACATGTTGTGGAAAATAAAAATTGATGTGGTTACTGCATCTAATTCAGACGCCAAACGGAGGCAAAATTATTCTCACATTGGATAGACAGCCTATGACGATTCACGCATACTATGCACAAACACTCGACGGAAAAAGGTAAGAGAAATATTAATTGTATATCTTGTTACTTGTACATGCACTACCTGCGTGTGATTCAAGATTTTCCTATGCATTCTGCACTTGTGAAGACTTCTCGAAGGAATTATACGACCTGAAAAGTATATATACAAATATGTGGCTTTTGTGTAATCCTAGACGTATTGTTTGGAATGTTGCCTCTCTGTCTCTCTGTCTCTGTCTCTGTCTCTCTCTCTCTCTCTCTCTCTCTCTATATATATATATATATATATATATATATATATATATATATATATATATATATGTACCTACCTGAAAAGCACCCATGACGATAATGCGAAAGCACTGAATGAATAAAGGATGAATATATTACTGATTTCCTGTTGAATTAAAAAAGTTATATATATATACATGAAACCTCGTTGACTCTAACTACAGATCTGTTTTCCAACTGATTCACTGGAACCCTAGGAGGCTCGAGTTGTTAGAGTTCATTCATCTACTGTGTACACATTACAGAAACTAAGGACGGTTTGTTCAAATATCGCCTTTGCCGTTTCTTCACAAAGAAACAAATATGTTCTGTTCGATTAAGCTCCATGTACTTCAATCAGCACGGCGTAATGAATATTCCCATGAAAGCAACCACATTATATAATCTAGTCATTTTTTGAATTCATTTGTAATGTGTTGTGCAATTTATTAGAACTTTGTTGAGAGTAATAATTATTTAGGAAATTAATAACTTCGGCTATTATTTGACAAACATGGACGAACTACAATGCATAAAAATACATTTAGACAAGTTATGTAGAGCTATTTTAAGTTATAGTTCCAGACGTTGAGCCGTTGGTTATAATCAAATCTTTCGTACGTGTATATATATATATATATATATATATATATATATATATATATATATATATATTTCAGGAGAGACTTCCGACTTTACATAGGAACCCCTGGAAACCCACGCAAACCTCAAGTCAATCCAGTAATGTGGCTGATCCAAGACGTGACATATTTGGTAAATCACTTTTTTCCCTATATGCTATGCACAATGCAATATCTAGAAGAAAATAATGGATATTCAACTTTTATTGTATAGAATGTAACTCTTTCTGTCAGTGTCATTTGAACGGACCATTTTTAGCAGGATTACTGGCAGACGACTTTAAGGGTCATTGGTCATAAATGTGCCTGTCCGGGGGGGGGGGGGGGCAAGCTAACAGTTTGGGTTGTTTAAGTCGTTTAAATTCAGCAAGGAAAAGCAAACTTAGCTAACAAATCACTTATATGAACACTGCTAGAAAGTAAGTTCTGTGCACTTTCTATTGATATATGTATTACAATATTATAATACATTCTCAAGATTCAAAGCATGTGTAAAATTATACTCTGTTTAAATAATAGTACAACTTAGCAGTTGTTCTCCAATATAGTAGCTGATGACCGATGACATCAGCTATACATGATCTATACCATCAGCTATAAATGGTCTATACCGTCTTCTTCAAGTTACACTAGAGTCTAAAAAACACTCCTGTATTCGACAGAATTACTATTTTCTGAAATAATACCTATAATCTTGGTTATTAACTATGTTTATTTGTGGAGGGGAGACTCTTTTACGGAGTTGAAATATTTAACATTATTTCATTTATTGTAATGTCCTCCTTGGATCTATAAAAGTACATCATCACCAATGAAGATTTAGATACTGAAATCTAGGTACATTCAAACTGCACGTAAAAAGATGAAGTGAGCGATTCAGTGAATCGACTAACGTATGACAGAGAAATTATGTGAGTATTTGTATGGTTGTCTATCATTAATAAAAGTGTTTTAACTGTTATTTTTCATAATGTTCACAGGGGAACGGAACGTTTGAGGTTGAGTTTGAAAATCCAACAGATGGATGGCTCGCATTTTTTATTGAGGTATTGTTTAAATCTGAAGGTATCAATACTTGCATGTATGATAATCACAATAACGTTAACTGTTTAACGCAACATTGGCACTTTAGGGTTTCGAATCATGTTCATTTTCTAATTGTCAGGTTGAAAAGAGCAACAAGCAAAGCGACTGTAGCTCACTGGCAACAATACAGCAAAGATAATATGTTAGCACTAGAGACAACTGATAGGTCACAACTTACAAACACTACCGAGTCGTGCTGTAGGTGACAGACTTTGGAGTATTTACCGCGTAAGAATTTTGTAGACGTTTCATACAGCTTTTAAAAAGGATTTCAAAAATCTGTTACTGAGTTGATGTTTCCGACATGTATTCGGTAGCTGAGTAAGAAGTAAATCTTACTTGTGATGCCATCTGCCATCTTGCATCATTGCATTTTATCAGTCTACTGATTGTGTACCATCATGTAAGTTTTTTGTTGGGGTGTGTGGGTGTGTCGTGGTAGGAAGACCCCACCTCAGTCCTCCTGTTAGATGGACCTTCCCTCCAATAACCTCGGTGATGCTCACAAATTACCTACCTCATTCTATCTCCATGGTGTTAAGATCAGAAAATTCTCCTTTCTTTAACAAAATTTTTTTTTCTAAATATTCTTTTGAAATTGTTAGCTGACTTTTTCTTAATATTAACTCTTTTCTGCTAATTTTCACGACATCATCAAGATATATCACGTAGTATCTATTTTGAAAATGTAAAACATTACAACTTGTGAAAATCGAACCATGACATTTCCGGTATATTGTCTAGCTCGGTTCCTATTCACTATCTACTCCATAAATATTATCTGCTTACTAAGGTGTTCGTAATTGAACGGTTTCCCTGTACGTATTGTATGTGCCTATTTCAGGTGACCTTTCCGAGCTTGATGGGCTCTGTGTTAGAATTCACCTCCCAAGCTATGATCATTCCAAACACGTTTCCGTTCGAAGACTGCCATGGAGAGGAGTGCCTAGGAGAACTTGTTTAATGTATATTAGTGTGATTAGTTCGCCAATAAATACTCGCATATTTTTACAAGAAACTCACGCAGCGTAGGCATTATACTCGTACATATATTTGAAATATTGCAATTTATGGAGTAATGTGGCATTTTAATAACCAAGGCAAGAAAAGAAAGGATTTGAGAGTAAAATTTTGTAATCCCATTTTGTCTGTACTATTTATATTTTGTGCAATAATTAAATATATATCCATCGAATGTGGTGTTCTTTCATTTGACACGTATATGGTACGAATAGATTTTAATAGCAAGAACAACAACAAATAAGAGATAAAGATCGCTGACATATTCACATAATTTTTAATGTATTCTTAATCCCAACGCAACGTAACTTTACGAAGTTTTATAAATTTTAGTAAGTTAAGTTTCCGATAACATACCATTAAAACTATCTAATTAAACACATTCAATCGGTAATTCACTTTATTAAATGCAAACATTTGCTCGGTTACACATTTGAAAAAATGATAAACAGTTACCGCATTCTGAAGTTAGAAATCAAACTGTTATTTCTTACATCATTATACATAAACAACAAATTATACATATATTAACTAGTCTTGACCTAAACAAAGCCGCTGGACCTGATCAGATTAGTCATAATCTGTTAAAAAATATAATTTAAGATATGTATGTGTCCTTGCAAATATTATTTAATAAATCACTTGAAGTCAGTGTGTTCACAGCACAGTGGAAGCTAGCGCATGTCATGCCGATTTGTAAGAAAAGAGACAAAACACTATTGTTTAATTATAGACCACTTTCTCTGTTGAGTTGTGTGTCTCCAGTTTTTGAAAGAATTATATTCAAACATCTATATAATTATTTGGACGAAAATGACTTGATATATAAATATCAATCTGGATTTCTTCCAGGTCATTCAACAGTTCATCAACTAATTGATCTTCATCATAAAATGTTTTTCTCGTGAGTGGAATTAAAGATCGTGTTTAACGTTCCTTGATGTCAGTAAAGCATTTGATAGAGTATGGATAAAGGGTTAGTTTATAAACTTCAAAAATATAAAATTTCTGGTAAACTTCTATCATGTCTCGAAAGCTCCTGAACAAACCGCTACGAGATAGTTTTCTGTCGAAATTCAGCATCAACACAATACCAACTCACAGCTGGGGTTCCACAAGTTTCCGTGCTAGGTCCTCTACTATTTCTTACTGATATCAGCGATAAAGCAGACAATTTAAACTCGCTTGTGAGGTTATTTACTGATGATACTTCTTCGACAAATCCTTTACAAGTGCAAAGGAATATAAACAATGATCTTGAAAAACTTAATGTATGGGCAAACTATTGGCTTGTTACTTTTAATACTTCAAAATTAGATATTTTATTGATTGCAAACAGACACACTGATTTTTCATTTCTGAAGTTCACTTTTGATAATATGTATTTGCATCCTATTAAAAATCATAGACACATAGGATTAGCAGTATCCTCTTATACCAAATTGACCAATCATATTAGTATGATTATTCAGAATGCATCTAAATATTTATCTATATTGCACGCGACTAAACAAATCTTTTCACGCAATAACTGCAACCAAACAATATACACTATGCATATGTCCAATTTTAGGATATGCTTCTGAAGTTTGGGATATTTGCTCAGACGAAGATTCGGAAACATTGGACAAAAACAAGAGAAAGCTGCTCGAATAGTTACAGGTCTACCCATTTATTGTTCTAGAGAGTCTTTTTATGCAGAACTTGCTGGGAAACTCTTGCACAATGGACGAAAAAGAAGAAATTATGCAGAATGTTTATGATTATAAATAATCAAGTACCTAACTATTTATGCAACCTTCTTCCACAAAGGAGATATGAGGCATCTAATTGCCATCTACGTAACTCTCAAAGCATGACACCAATCCCTACCGGGCTTCAGATTGTTCAAACGTCCTTTTTCCATCTAAGATTATCCTTTGGAACTCTCTCCCTGACGGTATCCAAAATTATCCTAGTCTTTCTACTTTTAAAAAATGTGTATCTAATCGAAAAAACGGGCCCCCACCATATTATGATCTTGGCAAATGTCACCTTAATATCGTACACACTAAACTTAGATACGCTTGAAGCCCCCTTCAAATCCGACTTTTACATAGTGAATTGAGTTAACTCTATCCGATGTGTGTATGTGGTTGTAATAAAGAAGATGTTGAACACTGTTTTTATGTTGCCCTTTATTTACGATTGAAATATTCCAGCTCTTTCGCTTTATCTTTCAACACACTCCATGTGTAACTCTGGATTTATTATTGAAAGGTGACGTCAAACTATGTGAAGAAACAAACCTGTAATATTAAAAAATGTCCAGAATTATATCCACGAAGCTAGACGTTTTCAGTACTTACAATTATATTCTATACTACATCATTCTATTAAATAAACGAAATGAACAACAGTGACTGTAACCAGGTCAATATCTTTCTCCTTCTTCCTCTCTCTCTCTCTCTCATTAATTGCTTATTTAATGAATTATATACGTATATGTTTCTTTTGTTTTCTGTTGAAATGTTATATGTCTTTTAATCTATGTACTTTTTGACCTTGTTTTCAGAAAAGCTTGAATGTTTCTAAAATGAATGTCATCTTTGGATCATTTTTGCATGTTTTGGGTGACCTAGATGAGTTAGTAAATTCGTGTCAAATCACATATTGTTTAATAAAACGATAATAAAATCTGTTCAAAAGAAGAAAAAAACACAATTACAGATAAAATAGTAGCTTAATTACGACTTTAACTAGCAGCCGCCTACCTATTAAGTAAACCCAACTGAGTTTCAGTAAAGACAAGCAAAGTTACTGTTCGTTGCGTGACGGTAATAATGACTCTTAATATCAACTTACTTTCAGGATGTCATTATAAAATACAATTACACATACTTTCAGGATACCAGATGTAAATATAAAATACAATTACACATACTTTCAAAATACCAGATGTCAATATAAAATACATTTACACATACTTTCAGGATACCAGATGTCAATATAAAATACATTTACACATACTTTCAGGATACCAGATGTAAATATAAAATACAATTACACATACATTCAGGATACCAGATGTCAATATAAAATACATTTACACATACTTTCAGGATACCAGATGTAAATATAAAATACATTTACACATACGTTCAGGATACCAGATGTAAATATAAAATACATTTACACATGCTTTCAAAATACCAGATGTCAATATAAAATACAATTACACATACTTTCAGGATACCAGATGTCAATATAAAATACATTTACACATACTTTCAGGATACCAGATGTCAATATAAAATACAATTACACATACTTTCAGGATGCCAGATGTCAATATAAAATATAATTACACATACTTTCAGGATACCAGATGTACATATAAAATACAATTACACATACTTTCAAATCTGGACACTCATTTCGCCCTTACCTTAAGTTCCTGGCTGATTGGAAAATACCGATGTAACTTGTTCATTAAGTTAACATGGAACATGTTCGTGCGCGCACGCACACACACACACATAGACATACTTATATATATATATATATATATATATATATATATATATATATATATATATATATATATATATATATATATATATATATATGGAACCAGGACTTTACCCCCTGTCAATTACCCCCCTGCCATTACCCCCCAGTAATTTACCCCCCCCTGGATATTACCCCCCGGTTAATTACCCCCCTGCGACGATGAAGAGCTGCCTTGGTTTCACCTCAAAATGATTATATCCTGTGCTCAAGCAATGTAACGAAAGCAAAAACATATTGTGTGTTGCTTTACCGCAATAAGATTCTATCCCGTCATTTTAATCTGTGCTCATTCTATACTACTGTGTTGGCTTCACCTCATTGAATATAATTCGAGCAGAAATGGTTTCTAATTAAGTGTTCACAAACACAATCTGAAAACTAGTATTGGCTACACATCAATAAAAATGATTTTAGCAGTTTAATCGGTGCTCAATCTATACTATTGTGTTGGCTTCACCTCATTGAATATAACTAAACCCTATATATCCTGAACGTGATAATTTCTCAGCGACTTGGAGGACATCCAGAGGATCCAACTCGAAAGAAATATCTTCTGAAAAACATGTCACCCAAATAAGTGCAATGGTTAGATCCACAAACGCGACTTGACGCGGTAAAACGTACAATGCCTCCAAAGCAAGCTGCGGGGAGCAAAGGTGCAAAGAAGGCCATTACCCCCACCAGGATGGAGCCACCTTTTTAGCAAGTATCACTTGTGGAATCGATATAAAATAACTACAATTGAACATTTAAGACAAAAATGAACTTTTGAACATCTACGTGTTTCACGTGTGAAAGCTCTATCATTATATGATATATATGCATTGTTTGACCTTTATGGTCTACTGTGAATATTTGTCAACATATACATTTACTATAAACTACAAACTTAATATACATTGCTCACCTGAAAACATTTTGTGAATAACTTTTGTGAACAGCATACTGTGAATATTGTATTGAAAATATCGAAAGAATATTGAACACAGAAAATGCATAAGTTGAAACAATACTTCACGTTAGAAATCGTGAGCAATGGTCAGAGGAAAAAGCTCGTGGCGCACAGGCGGCCCGGAACCCAAGAAATAGTCACGGAAGAACCAACGACATATGGAGAGGTAATAGAGGCGCTAACCAAGACAAACATTAAAAGCAGTAAAATAGAAGCCCTGACGTACGAGGGAAACGGGATTTATATCATACACCCGAAAGAAAAGGAGAAACTATGGTTTGGCAGTGAACTAAGGATTGGAAACAAAACTGCGACAGTAAGAGAGGCAAAGGACATAGAGAGAGAAATAAAAACCAAATATGTGGACATATACATCTCAGGGGTACCATTCGAAATACCACTCAAGGAGACATATAAGGAATACCCCATGATTCAAACAGGTCAACGAATTATTACCGTAGAGAAAGGAACGGAAGAAAAGATAACACCATCCTTTTATGTCCACGGCTTTCGAGCAAAGTCGTGGTATATAGGATGTATACATCACAGAAAATGCTTCCTATGTGGAGAAAAAGGGCACAGCCCTAAGAAGTGCCCAGCACAAAAAGAAACACACCAACAACATCAACAACAACAGCGACATCAAAAACCTCAAATGGAAACAGAAACATCACATCTAGAGACATATACGAGTGAAATAACAATTTTCCCCAAAACAAGAACAATGAAACATCAAGAACCAGTCGAATCAGAGGAAGAGAAAATTACCTTAACACCCCATACATCAGACCCCTCACCGGGAAAGATTAATATGATAAATGCGCAAAGAGAGAGAGCAAACGCAAGACAAACAACCTTCCCTAGAAAAAACACAACTATCAAAGAACAAGACAAAGACCAGGAAACAACACCGTTAGAAGTACCAATTAAAGAGCCTGGGAAAGGAAGACACAATAGACAAAAAATACAAAGGAAGGAGAAAGAACTTGAAAGACGAAAGAATGATAAACTAGAACCACAAAAGGAAGAAACAGAGCACTATAGTGGTTATACTTTTAACTACTCAACAGATGAGGAGATAACGCCAAGAAAGAGTCAACATAACCAGCCAAAACGGAAAAACATCTCTCCTCTACAACATACAGGAAAGAAATGATGGGTGAGTGGGCTCTCAGGTCGGCTTGACATGCCTCCCCCTAGTGGGGGGCATACTGGAAGCTCATCTCCCACAGTGGAAAAAAAAAATTTAAAAAAAAAAAAAAAAAAAAAAAAAAAAAAAATAATAATAATAATAATAATAATAATAATAATAATAAAATCACTTAACAAAATTGAATAACAAATGCATAACCAATAACTAATAATAATAATAAAAACTACTACCATAATAACATAAAACTAACAAGAATAATACCAATTGTAATCTCTTAAAAAAAACTAACAGCAATACACGCACATACACGTATATACAAAATAAATAACTCCAACCAAATGGAACCATAGCCAAATAAAACGTAAATATATCTAAACAGAAAACACAAACATATCAAATAAACCAAACTTCAAAAATATAATCTTAAAAAACAAAATAGGAAACTCAAATTTTTTAATCAAACTTAGACCCCTTGGCAAGGGTCAAATAAAAGCGACAACTCACTAGGGGAGGAAGGAAAGGAAACTCGCCCAACAGGCAATACCTGGAGGGAGAGGAGTACGGAACTGAATCCCCAAGAACAAGAAAACTTGGAAACTAGGCATAGAAAAAGATGAACCTCACATTAAAACTAGATTGGAAATTTAAACAATTATCTCCTGTTTAGAATAACTAATTGATAAATAAATAAATAAATAAATAAAGTACTTCTTATGAGGGGGCATTTTCCAGTTCTAATCAGCCATATATGCTGAGATGGACGAGAAATTGCCCACAAATAAAAAAAGAAAAAAAAAAAGAAAGAAATATCGTGACTGCAATGCTCGGATTATGAACATTGTTAATGACTTTGCTAATAGAGAGCACTATGAATACTTGCGAGGGATCGCACATAACATTTAGCTGTAATCATATCAATATAACATATTTTATGGTACTATGGTACTATAACATTATGATGTGATGAATTTAATATTGAATATTCCAGGACAAGTATATGTTTTCAAGGCTGAGATTAATTAACTAAAATAAAAATTTACAATAAATTCTTTTGAAATTTATTTAATTTTATTGTTTATTCTGTGGTATAACAATTATATGTTATATAGTAATTTACCGGGGGGGGGGGGGGTAATTAACCGGGGGGTAATATCCAGGGGGCGGGGGTGGGGGTTAATGACTGGGGGGTAATGGCAGGGGGGTAATTGACAGGGGGGTAAAGTCCTAGACCCACTTTTCTTAAGGTCGAGAGAAATGATTCTAATCTTAAATTTTGATTACAAATTTATTTTTATACATAAAATATTGTGCAATATTTGTCAGGAGATTAATAAAAAAACTAATATATATATATATATATATATATATATATATATATATATATATATATATATATATATATATATATATATGCGTCTAGGACTTTACCCCCCTGTCAATTAGCCCCCTGCCATGAAACAGAATATTTTTTGGGCTAAAATAAATGAGACAATGGAATATTTTCTTAGAAAATGGTCCCCTCCTTACTTTTATTTTCATAATATCAGTTTGGTATCCCAAGCCTCAGATTAAAGTATTATTTAGATGAATGTGTGAACGCAGAAACTAGTATATCCCAAAGTCCCCCCCCCCCCTCTCTCTCTCTCTCTCTCTCTCTCTCTCTCTCTCTCTCTCTCTCTGTGTACACCTCAGGCGTTAATATCTCTTTATGTCTTAAGTCATATGCATAATGGAAGACTCAAATAGTAGCAATCAGTGATTAGTATTTTCAAACTACCACACTTATTCATTGTACCACTATGTTACATATATATGTAAAGCGATGATCACAAAGATCCCCAACCTTAGCATCGCTTACCTTGTATGTGGTAATAAACGTTCAAACAAAATATTTCAGCATGTGACTACATTATCATCTTCATGGATAACCTTAAGTGTGCAAGGCTGTTAATGTCGATAAGGAAATATTCAGTTACATATCAGACAACTAGGTCATAACCATTTTAACATGGGATACAAAATAATTACATGTAATAAATGACCCACTCATTTATAGCCTATACATATAGGTGCAATGTGCGTGCCTATAATAGTCAGGAGATTCTGGCTGTATCTTCGTACATCGAGTCACTTACAACTCGATTGGATAACCTCAAATGCAATTGTACTTACTTATATAGATACAACGAACTTTAATTGAAGTTTATATGCACGGTAATATATATACAAGTGCTCACCATTATAATGAATAAACAACAAATGACCAGTATAAATCGGTCTCTGGCCGCAACGCTCTTGGTGCTGAGCCTTATTTCGAACAGTCACGGTACTCCTCTGGATGACTATGTCTACGCCCCCGATGACCACTACAGTTACAAGGAAATCGGATCCTTTAGGGGTCCAGATTACACTATATACACATACAACATGACATCGCAAAAATGGAAAGATGGTAAGTACCTGTCCAGAAGAGAATACATCTTTATCTTCCTCTGTATGTCTGTCTGGCTCTCGTAAACAAATCCAAGTATCTTCTTTTCATCGATTTTCTGTGATATCTGCCAAAAATAAAATTAAACAAAAAAAACAACAATATGCTTAATACCATGGAGTAATGAGATTTCTACTTTTTCCGGACTAATTTCTAATGGAGGTAGGTGGGAGATATATGTGAGTTGTATTTATCACTTACATATTGTAATATCAGATCATCAACCTGACAAGGGTAATCCCATTTATCTCTATATAAAGTTCGTATTGAATTGAGGGAAATTTAAAAAATAAATAAAAAATCGAGATCTAGACACAAACAGAAATGGGAATTAATGAGGCATTTAATTCAATTTCATTTTTGTCGCTCAAAGTACAGTGTTGAAAGGAAATTCAAAATAATTAATAGGTTTTCAAAATATTCTAGTAAATCTTCACAAAGTATGCATCACATAAATAACGAAACAAATATATATATATATATATATATATATATATATATATGTATATATATATATATATATATATATATATATATATATATATATATATATATATATATATATATATATATATATTAACATTGTATATCCAATCCTGTATGTTGACTGAACCAAGTTTCCTCTGTATTGACATTTTCTTTTTGTTATGTCAATGGCATTTCTGTGCCAATTTGACAGCCACGTTGTCAGAATTATTTTGGGCAGGAGGTTTTTCTGTCTTATCTCCATTTAGG
This sequence comes from Margaritifera margaritifera, assembly GCA_029931535.1. Lineage (NCBI taxonomy): Eukaryota > Metazoa > Mollusca > Bivalvia > Unionida > Margaritiferidae > Margaritifera > Margaritifera margaritifera. The sequence continues at coordinate 2,235,699 of JAQPZY010001473.1, forward strand.
AAGAAGAGCGTTACTTTTTTGTTTGCCTCTGAATCGATCGTCACTCCCATATATATCGTAATAATTCCGCGTGAATTACACACTTACAATTAAAAATTGGCAAAAACATTTTTCAATACATAGCAATATAATAAAAGGGTAACTTCAAAAAACGGGCAAACCAGGTCTGTCTACTGACCAGTTGAAAGAAAACAACTGAAATGATTTGTGTTAATATGTTGCAGAGAGTATTTTAGACCGTCCAGTTTGGTGGCACTACCTAATGATTACCATTCCTGACAAGGTGGTATTTGATTCGGCATTCCTCTTCATCGATGGCGGTTCTAATGGTGATAGGTAAGGAGAACGCAATATGCAGCTTTTAATGATTTCAATTAGCAATTGTGCTATATATGTTCAGAAGTATCAATTGCATTCTTTATAGACTTCATATCACTGACGAAATGTATGCACATAGCTGCTTGAATGATAACATTTCAATCAAACATTTTGTTTCTTCTCCATAAAGCAATATTTGACATTCCTGAAAAAGGAATAATTTGTATAGGCGACACACTGTTTTAAAAATTATGTGTGATATGCCACTTTTCTATTTTATGTAAGTAAATGAATTTTGTAATGAATATATTACTTTTTGCAACAACAACAACAAAAAAAAAAAAAAAAAAAATCTTTTGTAAAGGTTTGCATACTAATTTAATAAAGCATTTAACATTAATTCTATCACCAATGACTCTCTGTATGATTGTTTCTCTGAATTAATTTCGCTTTTAACATTGTAAAAGAGAATTTCTTTCTTTTTCCCATATATATTCCACCAAGCATTACGAAATACATTAACATGCATTGACTTTAAACATATATACAGTAGTTTAAAAAAAAAAAAATATTCATTTTGTTTAATTTTTAATATTTTTTTATTGATATAGTCCCCCTAGCGTGACTGATACTTTTGTTGCATTGACAACAACATTTGCGGCTAGTACGGGGGCAATTGGTGCTGACCTTAAGATGGTTCCAAACCAGCCAATTGTTTTCAATGTGAGTAACAACAGCTACTAGTAAGTCATCTGTATATGTTAACCCCGCTCTCTCGCTCGCTCGCATTCCTTACCTGGAGTACATAGACAACAGCGTTTGATTATCAATTCATAATATATCGTCCTGCTGATAATATATATATATATATATATATATATATATATATATATATATATATATATATATATATATATATATATATATATATATATATATCACATCATATACATTATATACACTATGAACAAGATCCAGGTGTTGTTGACGAATAAGCTCCAACATTGTTTAATTGTTTTACTTACTTCATCCGCATCACCTATCCTTTATAGCAGACTGTATAATAAACGAGGTCAGAAAGGGAAAGATCTTGCAAATGAGCCGTAATGATCCTATGTAATGAATTGATCAACTATTTGAGCTGGTAAACAAGAAAGCAAGTTCGGAAACAAATAGGTACAGGACAACCAAATAAACCAACCAACCAACCAAATCAAGTCAAATCAAATCAACTCCATTCAAACCTATCCATCCAGCTATTCGTCTATCAACTTGAATATTCATATATGTTCATCGCTATTTGGAATAGTACATAAGTACATGTAAATACTTTGTAAAAATGTTGTTTGCCAGGAGATCACGGTATACATATATATAACTCTCTCTCTCTCTCTCTCTCTCTCTCTCTCTCTCTCTCTCTCTATATATATATATATATATATATATATATATATATATATATATATAGTATGTCAGGCATTATCTCTATGAAAGCTAACGCAGTGACCTTTTATCATGATCTAAGAGTTAAGTTGAAATTAAGTTAAATTACTGACGATAATGTGCTGGATTAAAGGCCGACATTCTTTTATATTACATTTGCATATTTTCAACAGCTATAGTGACATTGATATTAAAATCAGCAGCGAAATCTTTTCTGTTTTATTTGTTGTCTCCATACTGAATTAACATTCTGAGAGAGAGAGAGAGAGAGATTTTTTAAAACGTAAATTGAACCTGAGACTGACATAAATGTGTAATACAATGTCCCTGACTGAATAAAACACCTTGCATTTATTTGGGGAATAATTGCATGCTTGTCTTATTTAGTATGTCCTGGGGCTTTTATTATGCCGAATACGGATGCCAGTCGCGTTTTGTTTTGTATTATCGGGGGATATACATCTTGGTGCACACCGAAGCTGTAAGAGCATGAATATACCTCAGTATCAATTCACTCAATGTATTACACCAAATGAAGGTGTAGTCTATTGTTCGGGCCATAAGAAGTGGTCACGCGTGAGTAATTAGCGACAAAAGCGTAGGCCTGTCACTAATTCATTGTAATAGAAACAAAATATGAATAAACGTACGAACGATGGATATATGGGTGGTCGATGAATAGATGAAAATTAAATGAATGGATGAATGAACTAACTAAATGACACAGTTCAAATGATAAAAAAATAAAATTTTAATTAATAATATGAGAAACATAACGGAAATACACAGATAATAAAATTGTACATCTACTTGCATTGTTTTTAAAGAGTGATCTTAAAATATCAAGTAAAGTTGCATTGACTGCTTATCCAAAACGTGTTTGCTAATTCTTAGCTTCATAGTCCCGTTTGTAAAATCGATTTTGCGTTGCAGTGGCAATACATTTACATCGAAATAATCATCTGGGGAATTCATTATAAACTCTTAAAAGTTTCCAGGCTTTGGTACAGAATTTGCACCCTCCATTGCTACTAAATTGTTTTGTGTATTTGAATGGATATAAATCTAATTGTATTACAGAATATATTGCCAAGTTGTAAAAGCATTCACTTTTCACGTTATTAGAAGACATACGACTGCATGAAAATGCCATGATGGATAATTTTCAGTGAAACAATATATATTTAACTTTATTGAGGGCACTAAATCACTTGATGCCTCGAAACAATGAACCAACCCTTACTTAGAGTTCAGCGGACCTGAATTTCTCTTCAGCCTTAGGTTTATTTACCATTTAAGTTATTACACCATGTATTTCGGCGATGTGACTTCAAATGCGCACAACAGAAACTCTGCATGTTTATTATTTCTAACTGATAGAAGTACCTAGATTACACGATGGAAATTGTTATAGGTAAACATATTTAATAACCTGACACTCGAACAACGGATTAACTTTTTTTTCTTTTTTCATTTAGTTTCTGAAACATTTCAAAGCTATATTGAAACAACTTCTATACATGAACAGGAGAGCTTATCACACCAAAGTGGTCATGTATTCAAACCATAGTGATCTTTGATATTACGGTGAGGAATCTCAACTTGACAACTACAATTTATTGTGTCCAATTTTGAAAGTGAATGTTAATCTTACAAATTTGTAATGACAATAAAATACTCAGAAATAATTACAATATATTGCTTCCAATGAGCTCATTTGAAGTCATATGGCCAAAATACATCGCGTAATGACCAAAATGGGTACTTAAACTTTAAGCGGGTTTACGTATAAAGCGATTCATACTAACAGGTAAAAATTACAAAGAAGATTGCGAGTTTTAGCATTAACCGGAATCATACTTCATATTTAGTGGGCTCGACTGTATATACGAGAGAGAGAGAGAGAGAGAGAGAGAGAGAGAGAGAGAGAGAGAGAGAGAGAGAGAGAGAGAGAGATGCATTTATAGATAGATTATGCCATGTCTATTTGCAGGCCGATCCGGAGAAGAAAGAAAGGGGGGAAGATGCTATAATAGCGTGGACCTGGAAAACATTTGTATTGACAAACTCATCTGACCCGGAATTCCTTTTGAGAATGCCAATGACAAAAGTAAGATAATCTAATCTTATGCAAAACATCTTTTGCAGTATTTTAGTTTTTCTTACTCCTTTCATGCTGGTTTATAAATAAGTAATTCGGTATAGCGCACTTCATATAATATTCAACCAAAGTCTGGTAAGATAGTCATAAGTTATATTTTCGTTTTCTTTTAGTACAAAATGGAATTTTAACAAATCTCGTAAGTAAACAGTTCTTTTGAAGTATGATTTAAAACTATTTGAAAGTTGCATCACATACGCTCATCATAACGGTCATTAAAGGCAATTTTAGATTAGCTCCTTTTTGAATACGCGAAAACAGTAGCATTTTCTTATATTTCGATCGCAAAAGTTTAATTCTTTAGAATTTATTTATTTATTTATTTTTTGATCTCCTTGCTGCGATCAACTATTTGATTTGAGAAATATTTTATGTTACCTCCTGCAAGCTCGGGGATGTAGAATAAACCCGATGGATTCTCCTGCATGTCGCAAGAGGCAACTAATGGAGGTTCGTGCCGCGTTGGTTCAGTGGTTAGTGTGACAGCTTCATGACGGAAAGGCTACGGGTTTGAATCCTACCATTTAAGCCGCCCAGATCGGCTACCGTGGTGTGTCCCTCTGCAATGATCTTTAGTCCAATTGCACTGGCACAAACTAATCTACTTGCATTGCAGTGCCGTTAAGCACTAAACCAAGACCAACAAAAATTGTTCTTTTGTTCATCTGTTGAATATGAGTTTCATTGCTCTATCCCTTTTACTTTGTGCTTGCATATGAAATTATATAAACCATCAACGTATTGATAAGGTAAAGTCAATTAAAATCTCACGGAAGACAAAATCATAATACAATATTTGTGCGATGTTGATGATGATGATGATGATGACTATTATTATTATTATTTACAGGCTGCCGTGCGCGCCCTAGATACCATCACTAGCGTTGCCATGGCAAAAATCGGAAAGAAAGTAGACAAATTCTTGGTGGCTGGTGCATCAAAGGTAAGACACAACTCAAACAAATAGATATTACAAGCAGAATCAACTTATAAGATTATCTCCTAGTATTATTACATATTCTTGAATGATCAAGTTGTTTAAAGAGGATTGACGCAGTCAATTTTGTTTACGTTAGTCGTACTCAAACATAGGAGTTGCACGTGCTTCTTGAGCGCATTGTTGCTTTTTTATAATATTTTTATATTTGTTTAAAAATAGAAAAGAAAAACAACTCCTTTGATAGGTATGTGGTATATAAGATTGATTGGGATTATGTTAGAATAACGATCATACACGTTTTACTGTGCGAGTAAAGTAACTCTCAGGCTCATGATCCAGACTACGTTTGTGTCGTGCTGTTTTAAATACAGGTTCTAACTTGCCATTTGAAAAATAGTTGTTTTTTAACATACACAGCTATGCGTGGCCTTTAACTATATGTTTGCTAAAATTCAAAGTGAAGTTCAAGTATTTACTCGAACACTGCAAAGAAATTGCTTCCATGTGCAGAATTTGCCTCCGTTTTCCTAATCTGATCTAAGACCTCTCTGTAGCTGCCTTACAGGCAGAAGAACGATAGGGGACCAGTCTATTGTCTATCGGGAAACGTTTTCACTTTGCAAACGATGTATAATGGGGGCCATCGTCTATAAAGAACACGTGCTTTTTTTCCTTAGAGCATTGTATTTTCATTTTCATTGCAAATCTGAAATAATACCAAACCATATTATCAAGTTCCATTATTGTCTGTCATTTGTTATAGCTCTGTAGTTCCTTTCTTGTTTGCACGTGTCTTCGTCCACATGTCAAGAGTCTGGAACAAATTGCAAACAAATGCATAAAAACAATCATTTGAACGATCAAAACCAATCAAAACGTATATTAAAACAATCATTTGAACGATCAAAACCAATCAAAACGTATCTGTTTGCACAACTCTATGAGGCAGCATTGGTACTGCGAGCCATGCATAATTTAGGTAGATATTTTCATAATTTAGATTGAAGTCAGGTTTCACTTACTATGCGATAATAGAAATGAAAAAATTATAAATTAAAGACAATGGAGCAAATTACATCATTATGCTTTGAGACAAAACGTGATATTAAGAAGACGAGACATTATTCCATTATTAATTTATCTAACCGCCGTTTCTTTGGTCCACCCCCCCCCCCCCACCAACCCCCACCCACTCCACAAACACACAAATTTTGGGTGTGGGACAACATAGACATTATAGGGCAAATGATAAGGAGCATCACTGTTAAAAACATCTAAAATGTAATTGCTACTTTATTCATGATATGTCCATATGATCATCCTGAATAAAAAATATTTAACGTTTCGTTCGCATTGCAGCGTGGTTGGACAACGTGGACCACAGGTGCTGTGGACAAACGTGTGATCGCTATAGCCCCAATCGTCATGGATCTGCTAAACATGGTGAAGGTAAGAGGGTCAAACATTTAGTTGCACAAGTCAACTAAAGTAAGCAGGAAAAATGTTAAGTTACGTGAAGTCATTGCTTTGACGTTTCATAAATCCATGTCGTATATTCGCTACATGATAGAGCAGTCAAATAACGTCAAGACGTTACGCAATGTTGTTAGCGTGTAATCTGAGAAGCCAGAGGGTAATTAAGTCACACCAGTGAACAATTTCTACATAAATTTTATTAATGCACTAATAGAAGAGCAGAAAAGTTTATGTGATGGCCTGATGTCTAGCGGCTGTCCCTTATATCCATGTTGTTATCGCTACTCCTTCTAAACTATTATATGTAGAAGGAAAACCACGAAGCTTTACACACAGTTTCATCCTGAGGTCTACTTGATCCTAAATGAAAATGATGCCCTGAACATCCTAAATAGCCGCCATGGCGGCCATCTTGATAATCTTCCTCTAGTGTCTTGATTATCATCTTATGGCTACTTCTCCTGAACGGATGGTTGCATTGATATGGTGTTTTGACTGAGACACTTAAACAATATGCAGCTGGTCTTGAATGAAAATGGTGCTGATCTAAATCTCCAACGTGGCATCCATAATGGCCCTTTCAAACATTTGTTATCATTACTTCAAGGTAACGAATGATGGCATTGGAATGAGGTTTTCACAAAAAGACCTTAGAAATATCTAACTGGTTGTGAATCCAAATTGGTGCAGATCTAACCTTCAACATGAATGCGCTTTTGTAATCAAGCATGAAAGCCAAATCTACCTGATATCGGATTGAAGTCAATGGTGTCATCTTGCATTTTTGTACTTCACTGTCGTTAGGAATACACTGAGTTTTAATATACAAATCAAATTTAACCAGACTTTTAATTTAGTTATTTTTCAATAAACAAGCTGATAGTCTGCATTCTCACAGTGATTTCAAGGTAAAACATCTTGACCCAGGTTTTAAACTGTGATGGTTTGAGAGCATGATAACACACATTAGCATAAAGCAAATATTTTTATCACACCCAGTTTGTCGATACATCTGATGAATATATTAAATGATACAAGTTCAACAACTTGATTTTTTAAATTAAAAGAAAACAATTCATTATGGATTAAACCGAACTTAGCATGTAGGAATATCTTGCTACTATCTTACTATCTAAGACGAGTTCAATGATCTTTTATCCTTGATATCACGTTCAAGGTCAAAGACCATAACAAAGATTTTAGTACTGTTTTTGTTTTGTGAACATGTTAGCTCAAACATAAAAAATACCTTTGTTCCCAAAATTTGTGTTGGTGATTCTCAAAAATATCTGATATGATTTCAATATTCAGAAATGAAAAGAAATGAAAGGATGGAAGAAATGGGCATCTCGTGGATACATACAAATTTTATTCGGACAGTAGAGTGCCCGTCACTGCGAGGGACTCTTGTTTAAGTAAATATTTACGTTCCTTGTAAAGTGATATATTAAATCGTTCACATTTTGTCTTGAGAATTTCTATTATATGAAAGAGTTTGTCTTGCTTCTCACACAAAACAATTTCTTGGTAGCGTAAACAAATATGTATTTCTTTCCGTTACCTAATTAAATGTTCTTACTATTAAAGTAAATTACACTCAAATAGTTTAATGTTTGCATAGCAAAATACGAAAATAATTTATTCGTAAAATGTGCGTAGTAGAGTTTAATCGTCATATGGACTCTATCGACCAATGGCCGATTTTAAGCTTACTCTTATCGGTTGTCTCGTTTATACATGTCTCCACATTGTATACGTATAGGTCCACAACAATTTCTTAATACTTTTTATTGGCTATATATCTGTATTATATGAGTAACATAACATTCTTTCTTCATTTCCCCTCTCTCCCCCTCCCCCGTTTCACTTTTCTTCGTGTAACACCTAAGGCACTACACACACTATCAGGTTGACTTAAAGAGCGGATATTTCACCTGGTTTGCTGATTTGTGATGGAATCAGTAATTTGGCTGATTTTGTTGAAATTGTTTTGAAATTGGTTGTGACTTCACTGGTTTTTCACCGCGCTTTAGATCGGTGAACAGGAAACTTGTAAATCCGTGAACACGTTACAATGATCAAACTTGTGCTGAAGATATAGGTAGCGGATATATTTATATAGCTAAATGTCTTGTGACAGTAGGAACAAAGAAACGTACAGTGCACTGTTTGGTGTCAAAACTTGGAATTCACGCTCAGCAAATTTAAAACCTTTAATACGCAGTAAACTCGATTTATAACGAAATCAATATAAAGAAGTATAATAATTACAAGTTTTTACAAATCTTTAGAAACAGTCATTTACATTGGTTAAAATTGCATCATTTGACGCAGAAAACTAGAAGCTATTAGTGCATAAAATAAGAAAGGAACAATTAATTTATTCATGCGCACTTCGTTTGTGTTTGGATAATACTGGCAAACAATGGTTAAAAAATAGTTCTGTTATTTATTTCTTGAGCTTCGTTATTTTTTATAACTACTTGTAATTATCAGAATCGAGTTTCATATTTTACATGATTGCACACTACGGCCGTTCACACAGTGTGTAATCGATTGTCAAGCTTCATGACTTCATGACACTAGGCACATGGCAAATTCCCTTCTGGTGTTTGACATGACAATTTATTTCTCTTTGTGTTGTATATTTCTAGCTTAAAATAATAACTTTTATATTTCTTGATTTATGTTAGGATTGATTGTGTATTTAGAGGAGAGATATTTACTGGGTGGCCAAGCGAGTGTGTTCTTGAAGGCCTATATTCACTGAAAAGTGCCATCTTAATTTATTGATAGTTGATATAGGGCATGGTGGTTGGTGCGTGCAGGCAAGCCGATGTGGGTGCTGTAACTCGCGAACCCGGATTCGATTCTCAGTCAGTGATGAATTTTAATTCTCTTCTCGAACCTTTACGATAATATTATCTCTTCTTATATATATATATATATGTATATATATATATATATATATATATATATATATATATATATATATATATATATATATATATATATATATATATATAAGAGTATCTTCGATTCGACACTTTGAAAACTGTTCATTCCATCATTTTCTCTAGAATCTTCATCACCACTATCGATCTCTGGGAGGATGGACATTTGCCTTTAATGATTACTATGACCTTAATGTTACAAGAGAACTGGATAATCCTAACACACAGAAGATGGCCAATATTATCGACCCAATATGTGAGTTTATTAGCCTTAATCTTGTACAGATTTGCATATCCACAACTTGGATAGCTGAAACATATGACCGATAATATTTGACCACCTGGAGTTTTAGTGTCAATAAAGACATATAGTTACTATGTGACCTATTGATAAGAATAACTTCGATGATATTACAGGAGATTTTAGCTGATAACTTTGTTGATCTAGAGATTCATTGATAGCGAATGAATACAGGTAGGTCCCACTGACACAAATAAATAAAATGTGATATAGTTACAACACATGACTAGTAATCTTTGCTCACCAGTAGTACAGTAATATCCAAGGACAGGAAGGTGGGTGCAAATAAACTAAATGCGTGTAAGCTTATGTAAGGCTAGCATGTAGTATAAACATATGATAAAATATGAGCTTAGAAAAATGACCTTTTTACCAATCATAACCGAGGGTAAATGCTTAGCATCTTCAGTGCATGTTCTCAAAATAAATAAATAAATAAATATGTGCCTTTAATATTCCAGCTTACAATGATAGATTCATTAACAAGCCCAAGTATATCATCACCACTGGTGGAGACGAGTTTTTCATCCCGGACGATTCTGATTACTTCTTTGATCAACTAAGTGGTCTCAAATATTTGAGGTATGCCTAGTGTACATACAGCACCATAGAAATTTTCTTTTATGAAATGTTACAGAGCCGAATTTTCCCTCTGATTGCATATATTGTTTAATGCTCGATTATGATAGGAATTATTTTCATAAATTGATGTCAGTCATTCCGAATAATATTTTTCTCAAATCATTGATCAGAAAGTTATTGATAAGTAACACTTCGAAAATATTTGTTCAGTTCACTTCTACAAGATGTCACCGAGCTTTGTTTTTTTGGACAATCAAACTTGTTTGTAAAGCTGTGCAAGAGAAATTATTTTTCTTGCAAAAGATCTAATTATCTAACGACTTTGGTTCATTCTTTCAAGAACAAAAGTCATGAGTTATTAAGTTCTTTTCGATGTTTTAAAACTCAGTTTTATGCATTAAGTTTATTTCTGCCGATATGGATAAAAGTGAACATAAAAAACTCAGACATCTTGTTAGTCCGTATAAAAGATAATTCGTAACCGAGTTCGATCATTGGTAGCGGATTGCGCTGGAGATGGAGTTGTTGCAACGTTCGTAATTGATACCTTATCAAATACGGGTATTAACGTCTCCGCCAAGGACTACAAATATTCACGGAAAAGCATACAGTGAGACTAAACTTTTATAAAGGAATCAGGTAGATTCACTATCTATATGATAGTATCAAAAAAAAATTCACTGCATTTGCCTTTTCCTAAGTTATATAAATTGTTGGATCCAAAAAGTTTACATATATTATATTTTCCTTTCTCAAATGAATTATAATATACAAATAAGGCGATTCTTTATGATGTGGTTACAATCGTTGTATACGAGAGAATTCTCAATAATACGATAACGTACGATATATTACTCGTACGCTTAAGCATGTAAATGTGGCATGGTGAATTCAAAGGAACAAGACTTGAAGAAAAAAAAAATTCTGAACTGTTATGCAATACTGTGAACTCAATCATTTTATTTGTTTATCATTTTTCGTGGTTTTTGCCTGCCACAAGGAAGACATTTTCAAGGATGATTTCATTCATGAGATATGTGAAGCAGGTCCTATAGTTATTTTTCTTTCGCAGGTAGTTCACTTGCATTTAAGTTTTTAAATGTGTATCTTATGGTGACAACGAAATCCAAGAAACTTGGTACCCCCACAAACAGAAGTAAATCTACATTATTGTACATGCAGCAGGATGCATAAATAACCAAATTTTCATTCTTCTTCTAGAAAAATCCCTAATGCAGAGCACACCTGCGCTGGGCACGAGACCAGCCTTTTCTTCGGAATGAGGGCATTTTTCATATCTGTGGCGCTGGTAATGAAGTCCGTAAATTATCAGGGGAGATTTTCACGACGTTTGTGGTCCTATTGATAAATATAATATGTAACATAGCATCTAAAATATAAAAATAAGTAATTATGTTGCAGATGTAACAATGAAGAATTCCAACCATTACGGTATATTACAGGAAGGGGTGAAGGGTAAGTTGGAGGGTTTTGTACTATTTGTCAGCAATAGGTTTTGCATTGTACTTAATTTGCATTCTATTTACCGAAATGCTTTGAAGTATTTTATTCAAAGTATAAAATCGGAGTCAGTATTTTTTAAAATTATGTCTCTGAGATAGTTGCCAAACATTTATGAATGACTTGAACTACAACCGTATTTTTAGATTTCACTTTTTAAAAAATAAATAGTCGTTGTTTAGACATATGTTCTTCTTGCAGAATGAATCTCTCCCTAAAATGGACTGGATTAAATTGCCGGTATGTATGGCGATTTAATGGCATGTACAATATAACATATATTTGTTTTGCAGTTGTTTATCGTGATAGTTTATAATATCTGTTGACTTATCATTTCATAACATCGTATAATTTGACAATAATTTCTAAGTCTAAAATTTTGTATATATTATTTCATTCAAAAGCCCTAAATGTAAGTTTTCTTTCAGAATCCGACAGTTTCATAACGGTCAGAAATTATGTACGAATTCTGTCGTTTACATGCATTACATTTTTTTGGTTCTCAATTGATTGAAAAACATAATTAATTCACTCATGATCTACTAAATTGACGGCGATTTGTGAAAATGTTTATTTTACTGCAGTAATGATTGTAAGTCGTGCAAAATAAATTAAAAGTCGATGTGGTTATTGCATCTTATTCAGACGCCAAACGGAGGCAAAATTAGGCTCACACTGGATAGACAGCCTATGACGATTCATGCATACCATGCACAGACACTCGACGGGAAAAGGTAGGAGAACTGTATCTCATGTTTCTTTTACACACATTACTTGCCTGTGAGTCAAGAGTTTCTGACGCATTCTTCACAGATAAACACTTTTCTTATGAATTATCTGACCCGAAAATTAGAACTGAAATATATGTGTCATTCTGTCAACCCATACCTATTAGTAGGATTGTTTGCAATTTATATATATATATGCTTAGACGATACCTGTACCTATTATTAGGATTGTAGGATTGTTTGCAATTTATATATATATATATATAGCAAACTCTCCAAAATGATATGAGATCTCCTTCACTCGAACTACAAAATCTGTTCTCCAACTGATTCACTGGGACCTAAAAGAGGTTCGAGTTGTCAGAGTTGTATTCGGTATACGTTACATAAATTAAGGACGGTTTGTTAAAATATCGCCTTTGCGGTTTCCTCAGATAGTATCATATATGTTATCTTCGATTCAGCTCCATACACGTAACTCAGCGCGGTGTAAAACTATTCGCATGAAAGCAACCACGTGATATAATCTAGTTATTTTAAACGTATTCGTAAAGTGCAGTGCAACTTATTGGAACTTTTTGTTGGAAGTTAAAGGTATCGACTCAGACGTTGAGCCGTTGATTATAATTAGATTTTATGTGTGTATGCAAATTTCAGGAGAGACTTCCGACTTTTAAGGGGAACCCCTGGAAATCCACACAAGGCTCAAGTCCATCCAGTAATCTGGCTGACCCAAGACGTGACATTTTTGGTAAATCACATTTTTCCATATCCTAACACACCACCTTATCCATGTATCAATGCAATATCTGAAACCAAAAACTATGTACAACCTTTAATTGTATATTATTCAACTCTATCAGCCACTGGTTGGTCATTTGCATGGATCCTAGTATATAACATCATCTAAAAAGGAACTATATAGCTTTGTTAAGTTACACTACAGCCCAAAAGAACTGCATTATATACAATTATTATTTGTCGAAGAATGATACGTATATCCAGCATCTAGACCATGCTCATCGGGAAAGGAAAGGGGGTGGGGTTGCACTAGTAAGGCGTTTTAAAATATCTTCTTCATATGCATGTTCTTCCTTAACAGAGAATCTGATTTGATCAAACCAAAAATCGAATGTGACAATGGAAATACACCATATTTAGCATTTCGTCCTTTAGTTAAACTTTCTGCATTTGATCTGTACAAGTTACAGCATCAATAATGAAGATTCGATCGCTGAAACTGAACGAGCGTCTTGGTAAGTTCAAAATATACGCACAAGAATGAAATGATCAACTCTGTGGGTTTTAATCACCAACCGAAGTATGTCAAAGAAATGTTGTAATTATGTGTACGCTTGTCTATAATTATTAAAAATGTTTTATTTTTTATTTTTCATCGTGTCCAAAGGGTAACGAAATATTCGAAGTTGAGTTTGAAAATCCAAAGGAGGGATGGCTCGCATTCTTTATTCAGGTATTATTTAAATCTGAAGGTATTGATACTTGCTGTTTGGTGACTGAAATAACATTCTTTAACGCAATATCGGCATATTTGAGCTTAGAATCATCTTCATTGTTCTAATTAAGAGGTAGAAAAGAACAGCAACCAACCAACAACAGCTCATTTGTAACAACATAGGGAAGATATCATGTTTGCGCTAGAGGCAACTAATAGGTCAGAAAATTCTCCTTTCTTGAACAAAATGTTTGAAATGCTCTTTTAAAATTGTTAGTTCACGATCTTTTGTTATAAAAGCCATTCTGCTGATTTTCTGACCTCATCAAGATTTGTCATCCAGGAACTATTTTAAAATGTAAAACATTAAAACCTGTGAAAATCGAACCCTGAGTAATCCGATGTACTGTCTAACTCGGCTCCTTTTCACTGTTTACTCAGTACATTTTATTTGGTCACTAAGGTGTTCTGAATGGACTAGTTTGCCTGTACGTATTGAAAAACAATGTGCCTATTTCAGGTGACCTTTCCGGGCTTGATGGGCTCTGTGTTAGAATTCACCACCGAAGCTATGATCATTCCAAACACGTTTCCGTTCGAAGACTGCCACGGAGAGAAGTGCCTTGGAGAGCTTGTTTAATGTATACTAGTGAGACTGGCTCACGCAATATCCGCAAATTTTACAAGAAACTCAAGCAGCTTATGCATTATATTCTTACATGTGTTTAAAATATTACATTTTATGAGATTTGACATTTTGTGATGTAATGTGGCATTTTAATAAGCAAGGCAAGAAAACAAAATGATTTAGAGTAAGATTTTGTAATGCCATTTTGTCTGTGCTATTTATATTTTGTGCAATAATTATATATATCAATCGAATGTGGTGTTCTTGCATTTAACATGTATATAGTACGAATAGATTTTAATAGCAACAACAAACAACAAAAAAGAGATAAAGATCACTGACATATTCACATAATTTTAATGTATTCTTAAAGCAAACGCAACGTTAACTTTACGAAGTTTTATAAATTTTAGTAAGTTAAGTTTCCGATAACATACCATTAAAACTATCTGATTAAACACATTCAGTTTATTAAATGCAAACATTTGCTCGGTTACACATTTAATAAATAATGATAAACAGTTACCGCATTTTGAAGTTAGAAATCAAACTGTTATTTTTTACATCATTATACATAAACAACAAATTATACATATATTAACTAGTCTTGACCTAAACAAAGCCGCTGGACCTGATCAGATTAGTCATAATCTGTTAAAAAAATAATTTAAGATATGTATGTGTCCTTGCAAATATTGTTTAATAAATCACTTGAAGTTAGTGTGTTCACTGCACAGTGGAAGCTAGCGCATGTCATGGCGATTTGCAAGAAAAGAGACAAAACACCATTGTTTAATTATAGACCACTTTCTCTGTCGAGTTGTGTGTCTACAGTTTTTGAAAGAATTATATTCAAATATCTATATAATTATTTGCACGAAAATGACTTGATATATAAATATAAATCTGGATTTCTTCCAGGTCATTCAACAGTTCATCAACTAATTGATCTTCATCATAAAATATGTTTTTCTCGTGAGTGGAATTAAATCTCGTGTTTAACGTTCTTTGATCTCAGTAAAGCTTTTGACAGAGTATGAATAAAACGGTAAGTTTATAAACTTCAAAAATATAGAATTTCTGGTAAACTTCTATCATGACTCGAAAGCTACTTAACAAACCGCTACGAGATATTCAGTATCAACAAAATGCCAACTCACAGCTGGGGTTCCACAAGTTTCCGTGCTAGGCCCTCTACTATTTCTTACTGATATCAGCGATAAAGCAGACAATTTAAACTCGCTTGTGAGGTTATTTACAGATGATACTTCTTCGACAAATCCTTTATAAGTACAAAGGATTATAAACAATGATCTTGAAAAACTTAATGCATGGGCAAACTATTGGCTTGTTACTTTTAATACTTCAAAATTAGACATTTTATTGATTGCAAACAGACAAACTGAGTTTTCATTTCTGAAGTTCACTTTCGATAATATGTATTTGCATCCTACTAAATATCATAGACACCTAGGATTAACATTATCTTCTGATACCAAATTGACCAATCATATTAGTATGATTATTCCGAATGCATCTAAATATCTATATTGCACGCGACTAAAAGAATCTTTTCACGAAATAACTCTAACAAAAACTATATACACTATACATATGTCCAATTTTAGGATATGCTTCTGAAGCCTGGGATAATTGCTCAGACGAAGATTCGGAAACACTGGACAAAAAAAAGCGGAAGCCGCTCAAATAGTTACAGGTCTACCCATTTATTGTTCTAGAGAGTCTCTTTATGCAGAAACTGGTTGGGAAACTCTTGCACAACGAGGGAAAAAGAAGAGATTATGCAAAATGTATTTGATTGGAAATAATCAAGTACCTAACTATTTATGCAACCTTCTTCCACAAAGGAGAGATGAGGCATCTAATTGCCATCTACGTAACTCTCAAAGCATCACGCCAATCACTATCAGAGTTCAGATTGTTCAAACGTCTTTTTTCCCATCTACGATTAGTCTTTGGAACTCTCTCCCTGACGGTATCCAAAAGTATCATATTCTTGCTAGTTTTTAAAAAAAGTATATCAAATCGAACAAATGGGCTACCATCATATTATGGTCTTGGCTAATGTCACCTTATAATCGTACACACTCAACTTAGATAGGCTTGAAGCCCCCTCAAATCCGACCTTTAGAGAGTGAATAGCGTTAACTCTATCCGATGTGTGTATGTGGTTGTAATAAAGAAGATGTTGAACACTATTTTGTATGTTGCCCTTTATTTACAACTGAAAGATACCGGCTCTTTCGCTTTATTTTTCAACACACTCCATGTGTAACTCTAGATTTATTGTTGAAAGATGACGTCAAACTAAGTAAAGAAACAAACTCTGTAATATTAAAAAATGTTCAGAATTATATCCATGAAACTAGACGTTTTCAGTACTTACAATTATATTCTATGTACTACATCATTCTATAAAATAAACGAAATGAACAACAGTGACTGTAACCAGGTCAATATCTTTCTCCAATGAATGGCCTGACATATACCTTTCATTTCTTCATTTACTTCTATGACGTGCAAATAAAACAAAGCTGAGAAAAAAGATTCAGTCAGTATCATCATCATCATCATCACCATCATCATCATCAACATCAACAACAACAACAACAAACTGATATTGTGGTTGCCATCATCTGTATCTCGTCATCTCAACATCGTCAACGTTGTCATCATCACCACCTTTATAATAATTATTATTATTATTATTATTATTATTATTATTATTATTATTATTATTATTATTATTATCATCATCATCATCGCTTTACTATTGTTTAAATACTCTTTTTGGTTTGGTCTTTTATTCGACCACAGAAGGAGGCATACTTTTCCTTGGTTATAAAGTACAGACCCCTTTTTCCGTTTAATTACATTTAATCTGCTTAACTTTCAAAATCATGCCCATCATTTATATTTGAATTTTGTGGAATATCTCTCTCTCTCTCTCTCTCTCTCTCTCTCTCTCTCTCTCTCTCTCTCTCGTATTTATCTGTAGACCTCAGTTTGGATTATAGATTTAGATGAAAGTGGTAAACCGGAAGTAAAGTGTTAGTATTACCGTTATTCACTGATCTCGCGCCACTTTTCATATTGTCCCTGGATGTGAGTGTTTGTTCATTGGAACCTATGTATGAATTTGTTTCAGAGCTGCCCGTTAGATATTGCCACGTACATTTAATATTAAAACTATTGAATAATTATGACAGATTTGAAAATAAAAAATAACAAATATATTAATCATTCAATGATCTTTCGCCTGATCTAGGGGAAAATGAATGTATTTTATCCGTAAGATCTGAGACTAATGTACACCTACATTATCTCTAAGAACTTTGCTGGTTACATAGCAGACATTGATGTAACAGATATTCGAAATTTTGAAGCAAATATGGGTGAATTTTATCTAAACTGGTACCCGGCCGTCTGATGCCCTCACTCACTCACAGCAGGTATGCGTAGCGAATAAACGAGCGCAGCAGACGATCAGGTACTAGTTTAAAATGCTAAGCATCAAAATCAATCTGTTGCTAAATATATGCTTGGAATCATGACAATCAGGACAATCTCCAAAAAGGTGGAAAAAAGTATATACTAAAGGGTGTAAAACTTATTGCTTGTGGTAGAACGGTTTAAATCAATACCCTTCATGTAGTGGATTATGAGAGAGAGAGAGAGAGAGAGAGAGAGAGAGAGAGAGAGAGAGAGAGAGAGAGAGAGAGAGAGAGAGAGAGAGAGAGACAGGCCAACCAGGCCAATGCGGAAAAATATAGGCAATTCTATAAACATTCTCTCTCTCTCTCTCTCTCTCTCTCTCTCTCTCTCTCTCTCTCTCTCTCTCCTAACACTTGAGTACTAGTCCCAGCTCTCTATCTTTCTCTCTCTCTCTCTCTTACCTTTTATGAACAAATAAAGACATATTGCGATATCATTAGGAACAGACATGGTTTCAGCTAGAGTCGAAAAATGTTAATTTGTTTGATCTATTAAAATCTTTCATTTCTATTGGTACATGGTAGATGGATATTTTTTGGCAGAAACAAAATTCACAAGTCTGTTTAACTCTCACGAAAGTCTAAAATATTTTAACGCAAATAATGAATTATCACTGCAGATGATTTAGACAAATCAGAACTACTTAAACGAACATTATAACTATCATCATAATCAATCATTATCATTATTATTAATAATAATTAATTATTTAAATAATAACAATAATAATAATACTGAAACATCTGATGATTACTGAACTGTCTCGACCACCTGAGCGAAATTTGTCAGCATGTCTTATTTCCTACCAATCTGCCTGAGGGCTCATGAATGTAGAATAGACCCGATGCGACCTTTAACATGTCGCAAGAGGCGACTAATGGAGGCTACCTGTTTGCTGCGGGATGTGTCCTATGATGACGTTTAAACCGAGGTTGTGGACTTTTGAATAGAGCGCTGGTTGTATAAGAAATATCTGGCAAAGCATATTTTTATTTGTTTGCACATTTTGGAATATTTATTTATTTATTTATTTATTTTTTGTTGCTTGTATCGTCGCTATGTTTGCCTTTTAAAATTGTACCCCCCTCCCTTTTTTTTTTTTTTTTGCTTGTATCTTCATTATGTTTGTCTTTTGGAATTTTACCCTTTTTTTTGCTTCTATCTTCGTTATGTTTGCCTTTTGGTGATTTTACACTTTTTTTTGTTTTGCTTGTATCTTCCTTATGTTAGCCTTTTGGGATTTTACCCTCTTTTGTTTGCTTGTATCTTCATTATGTTTGCCTTTTGGGATTTTACCCTCTTTTTTGTTTTGCTTGTTTCTTCGTTATGTTTGCCTTTTGGGATTTTACCCTTTCTTTTGCTTGTATCTTCATTATGTTTGCCTTTTGGAATTTTACCCCCTTTTTTTGCTTGTGTCTTCATTATGTTTGCCTTTTGGGATTTTACCCCTTTTTTTTGCTTGCATCTTCATTATGTTTGCCTTTTGGGATTTTACCCTTTTTTTTGCTTGTATCTTCATTATGTTTGCCTTTTGGAATTTTACCCTGTTTTTTTGTTTGTATCTTCGTTATGTTTGCCTTTTGGAATTTTACCCTTTTGTTTTGCTTGTATCTTCGCTATGTTTGCCTTTTGGGTAGTTTTTGCAGCATCTTTAGCTTTTATCTTTTGTTTCATGATGTATATTTTATTTCTGGTTGAAGGTATTTATCTTCCTGAGGATTAAGACTAGGTTTCTGTTTTTACCATATTTGTTACCTAGCTTTTGTTTAGCACTCAATAATCAAGATTGTGCTGATGTGCCGTTGCATACACATACTGACTTACTTCCTACTGAAATGATAACGAAACTCTCCACTATTTGCCCTTGAAAATTATTAAAGATCAAAAATTAAAAATAATCTACTAGCTGGAACTAACGTGCTTCCCAGCTAGCAGCAAGAACACGTGTCTGATCAGTAAATCTTTAGTTTTCAATGAAATCTCAAAGTCTATACATTTCTTTGCATTAAAAGTTATTTGCAACTTCATCATAACTTAATAAAATTGGAAAGGTTTATTTATTTATTTATTCAAATAAAGCGTTATGACCTGCTGCCAGAGAAATTCCTACTGGGAGTTTCAAGAGTTTTTGAGGTCCTGCTATGGTACTTTCAGCATCTAGATACTGCCTGAAACTGGCGTGTCTTAGCAATTTCACAGGTACTGAATGGGACTGAATGGGACTGAAAAGGCTGGAAGCTTTTATGTCTTACCGTGTATCAACATATATTAATTATCTCAGCACTCTGGTGCTCATACATTTTGCAGTCGCAGTTAGACAATCCAGTCGACTGCTAAAACAAGAAAAACAACCAGTCACTTTCATATGTGTTAGTACTAGGGTGATCAGACACAATCAGACCGTTCAGATGAGAAATGAGTGATTAAGACATTTTTTGTAGTTACTAGTTCAAGCATAGAAAAAGGGAGACCTAATTGAATGAATGTGTACTATATGCAGTCAAATAGATTTAAAAACATTCTCATTTGTTTCGTACTTTATATTCTAATTGAAAATCAGTGAAATCCTAGTGATTTTTTAAGTTCTAGGATGCACAAGCTAAATTTAATTCAACAGTTGCATGCAAAATTATATTTAAGTATTTAAAAATATAATATGAAATGCAAATAATTACAACTATTTTTAAAGAAAAGCCGTGTCATAGTACCAAACAAGGCCTCCACAAGGTCTATGCTTCCTTCTTTCTTTCCACTGAAGTAATGTGGCAAATCAGCTATTTCTTTCAATGATGTCGTAGATCATGTGACTGTCATGAGTATTTACGGTCATTAAATATTCATGTTTCCAGTGTTTTCCCAAGAAATTAATGACCTTAAGAACAACATGTCATTGTCTTCCAAAACTATAGTGACGCAAATACTATGCTAAGGCAAATACTTATATATATATATATATATATATATATATATATATATATATATATATATGTGTGTGTGTGTGTGTGTTTGTGTGTGTGCACGCGCGCGTAATTTGAGCAGTTTCATCAATTGATATCAGAAGATTGTGTATTGTTTTTCCCAATCATCTACTAAGTCAAGACTATTTCAAGTCACCAGCATGTCATTTATTGGGGCACAAAGAACAGGAAGTTTCTCTGCTTAGTCAAATGAATAAAATGTCAAAGCGGAATATTTTTGCATATTAGCCAAACATTTCCCACAAGTGTCACAAGTTGAAATAGAAGAGAACAGAACACAAACTTTATTTAGCATTAAATTACAGAAGCAATTTATACCTACAAATGTGAGGATGCAAACATATGTTATACTGCAGACGATAAGCAACATAATTCTATTGAGTATTCAGTATAATATACAGTAAAACGTCGATTATCCGGACCCATCGGGGACATAGATTTTGCCCAGATTGGTTTTGAATTATTTTGTCATTTGGTCATATGGATGATCGAATTTTGATTAAAATGTAGAACTGGGAATGAAAGTATCTGGATTAATCGATAATCGTACATTTGACTCCATAGGTATCAGTACTTTAGTAAATATTACCGTCTTGCAGACAATTTCAGAGCATGATGAAATGATAACATTGGTGTGACGGACGGTCATTGTATGTTTGGTCTTGTGAAAAAGTGTCAAAGGGCTTTGATCAAGGTAAACTAAGCTGACATTCACACCTGTGCAGGTAGATGATTAACTTTTAGCACCCATTGATCGTTGGTATTTACCTAAGCTTAAACTACTGAAAGACTATGATCAGACAGTTATGAGGCTTTAATCATGCTTGAATAGCTTCCGATTTCTGTCGGACAAATTCCATATTCACATAACGGAACTGACTTAGAGACAATCTGGTATAAAAAAACACACTCTCTCTTTGTATCTTCCTTCATCTCTCCTAATTACATTCACTTTTACTCTAAAAGATAATTTAGTTATTTATAACACCATTGTGAGTATATTTGTATGGCATTATATTACATTGTGTTTGTTTCTGGATTTTGTTACTCTATTCTATCATATCGTTGTGATCGGCAAATTAGTTTCATTTAAAAATATGTGTACATTGTAATAAGTCAAAAGTTCGGGGAACTCGGTGGGTATTCCATACGGGCGAATAATCCGGATAATCGACGTTTTACTGTACATATCATTTAATGAAAATAACAATTACCATTACATTTACATAAAATGTAAAGACCAAATTATAAATAATTCCATTAGTCTTAGAATGCAATTTAATCGTCAATTACTTCTACAAAATTAATTATTTTCGGACCTTTTCTGTTCCGCTAAGTATACAAATTTAGACAATGCATTTAGGATTGTTTTTTTAGCTTGCATACATAATGCTTTAAATTTTTCTATATTCGGTTATGAACAATAATAACGTGATAAATAGTGTCTACCCAATTCGCTATAAAATGGATAAAGAACCAAAAAATTATATTCATTTTCGACAGCTCTTAAATTACACTTACATACAACAGTGTGTTCACCAATATCGGGGAAATAGGTTCCCATTGTTTCAAGCCATATTATGAGTAACAATAACCTTTGAAAAATAATTATTATATTGATTTTTAAAGAATTTATAAATAGCACGTAAAGCCTTTACCATAACTGAGCCAACCCCGTTATGGGTTATTTTATGTCATAATAAATTGCAGTCGATTTCCTAGAACTCTTTCTCACAATCTATGAATGAGCAATATCATTTTTTTAATCAGAACTCAACACCCTGGAAATAATTGCGTGATACAAATATTTTTATATGGGTCAGAAGAATCACTAAAACATACTATGTAAGCACTGGATTAGTTCTATAAAAATCAGGATTAAAAATTATTGATGAAACAACTAAGGCAATATGCATATGGTTATTATCAGCATCGAATATGAAAATTATGTGAAAATGAAAAACAATACTTGGAGAAAGGTGTATTTAAAATACTGGGTGTGTTTTTCTCAACAAATGTTGATGATATATGAAAACTTAATTTTGAGGAAACTTGTAAGAAAATGGAAAATATATTTAGCAACTGGAATAAAACAAAACTAACTTTGTTTTATAAAATAACAGTAATAAAATCTCTAGGTCTCCCTAGATTGACTCATTTGTTTCTTTTTTTACCTAATACACTATTAGATTTTGTAAGAAGAATGAATACAATTATATATAAATATTGATGGAATGTGGATCAAATATAATAAAACGTAGGGTAATCATAAAAACATATAGGAGCAAGGTGATTACAAATGGTTGATCTCAACAATTTTATAAAATTATTGAAAATTATTTGGCTGCGACGAGTGATTAAAAAAAATAAAATAGACGCATCTTATAAATTTGGATGTTTCAAAAATATCTTCTTTTGGGACAACATACATTTCACAGGTTAGGGAAACAATAAAAAATGAATTCTGGGAAAATGTTTTAAAACCATTAAAAGCTTGGTCATCATGCATAGATAAGGTAAAAAATTTGATTCCATAAGTGAGATTATTTTTTTTCCACTATGGCTACAAGCAAAATACCTACATACGGAGAATATTTTCTAGATATAAAAATTGGTATTTGAATGGTGTTTGTCATATGAAGATGGTGAGTTTTTGTCCTTCAATAGATTGAGAAAAAAACCCATATATAATGAGAAAGGAACATTTCTAGATTAATTTACTCTTTTTGAGGAAAATATCGGACATCAAGAAACAAACTAATCAAATTAAATAAATAAAATGTTATTCAATAAAAATATAACGTTGGTATAAATACATATGTACCAGCTCTGATTGTTAATGAAAAAGGAAGTAGACCTTTCTATGAATGTTTTATTGACGCATATCAAATGTTAGAAGTTCAACTTACAAGTTGAATTAAATGTAATGGATATTATCCTAGGCACAGCGAATAGTAGTTTTATTATTATTCTTCTGATAAACATTGCAAAATATTGTATTTATAAAAATAAATTTAGCAATCAAAATTTAAGATTAGGATCTTTTTTCTCGACCTTAAGAAAAGTATTTGAAACAGAATATTTTTTGGGCTAAAATAAATGGGACAATGGAATGTTTTCTTAGAAAATGGTCCCCTCTTTACATTTATTTTCATAATATCAGTTTGGTATCCCAAACCTCAGATTAAAATATTATTTAGATGAATGTGTGAACGCAGAAACTAGTAAATCCCAAAGTCCTCCATTCCCCCCCTCCCTCTCTCTCTCTCTCTCTGTACACCTCAGGCGTTAATATCTCTTTATGTCTTAAGTCATATGCATAATGGAAGACTCAAATAGTAGCTATCAGTGATTAGTATTTTCAAACTACCACACTTATTCATTGTACCACTATGTTACATATATATGTAAAGCGATGATCACAAAGATCCCCAACCTTAGCATCGCTTACCTTGTCTGGGGTAATAAATGTTCAAAAAAAAAAAAAAAAAAAAAAAATCCAGCATGTGACTACATTATTATCTTCATGGATAACCTTAAGTGTGCAAGGCTGTTAATGCCGATAAGGAGATATTCAGTTCCATATCAGACAACTAGGTCATAACCAATTTAACATGGGATACAAATTAACTACATGTAATAAATGATCCACTGATTTATACCCTATACATATAGGTGCAATGTGCGTGCCTATAATAGTCTGGAGATTCTGGCTGTATCTTCATACATCGAGTCACTTACAACTCGATCGGATAACCTCAATTGCAATCGTAGTTACGGATATAGATACAACGAACTTTAATTGAAGTATATATGCATGCTTATATGTACATACGTGCTCATCATTATAATGAATAAAAAACAAATGACCAGTATAAATCAGCCTCTGGCCGCAACTCTCTTGGTGCTGAGTCTTATTTCGAACAGTTACGGTACTCCTCTGGATGACTATGTCTACGCCCCCGATGACCACTACAGTTACAAGGAAATCGCATCATTTAGGGGTCCGGATTACACTATGTACACATACAACATGACATCGCAAAAATGGAAAGATGGTAAGTACCTATCCAGAAGAGAATACATCTCTATCTTTCTATGTATGTCTGTCTGTCTCTCTTAAACAAATCCAAGTATCTTCTTTTTATCGATTTTCTGTGATATCTGCCACAATAAAATTAAATAAAAAACAATTGCCTTAATACCTTGGAGTAATGAGATTTCTACTTTTTCCGTACTAATTTCTATATGGAGGTAGGTGGGAGATATATGTGAGTTTTATTTATCACTTACATATTGTAATATCAGATCATTAACCTGAGAAGGGCAATCCCATTTATCTCTATACAAGGTTCGTATTGAATTGAGGATAATTTTAAAATAATTTGTAGCTCTATATATCAACAGAAACGGGATTTAATGAGGTATTTAATTCAATTTAATTTTTGTCGCTCAAAAAAGAGTGTTGAAAGCAAATTCCAAATAATTAATAGGTTTTTAAAATATTCTAGTAAATCTTCACAAAGTATGCATAACATATATATATATATATATATATATATATATATATATATATATATATATATATATATATATAATGATACAAAAATTGATAACGGCGCAAATACAAAAGAGTTTCCCAACGTTTCGAGCTAAACAAGCTCTTTGTCATGGGAAGAGACAACTTACATCCACAAAACAAACACCAAACACAAAAGCCAAGAAAACGTCTTGACTCCTACATATTTAAATGACGGAGAAATAAACAAACAAAGGATAAACAATATAAGAAAGAAAAAAGACAAAATTAAAACACGGTCTTAAACGGGTAAATTGCATATCTATGTTATGCTGCCATCAGTCCAACAAAGTTGTGTAAAATTAATTCATATCGGGAGTACTAAAAGAATGATTGTAGGCAAACAAGATTCGATTTGTAAAATTATTATCCTTATCGTATAAAACTGAAATTTAGACATCTTCTTAATTCAAGTTTTTGCAACTTGTCGACATAAACATTGTATATCCAATCCTGTATGTTGACTGAACCAAGTTTCCTCTGTATTGACATTTTCTTTTTATTATGTTTGTGCCATTTCTGTGTCAATTTGACAGCCACGTTGACAGGATTTATTTGGGCAGGAGGTTTCTCCATTTAAGAAGAAGAGCGTTACTTTATTGTTTGCCTCTGAATCGATTGTCACTCCCACATAGCAATCGTTATAATTCCGTGTGAATTCCATACTAACAATGAAAAATTGGCAAAACATTTTTCAATAAATAGATAAATAATAAAAGGGTAACTTCAAAAACAGAGGAAACTACGTCTGTCTACTGATTAGTTGAAAGAAAACAGCTGAAATGATTTGTGTTAATATGTTGCAGAGAGTATTTTAGACCATCCAGTTTGGTGGCACTACCTAACGATTACCATTCCTGACAAGGTGGTATTTGATTCGGCATTCCTCTTCATAGATGGCGGTTCCAACGGCGATAGGTTAGGAGAACGCAATATACAGCTTTTTAATGATTTCTATTAGCACTTGTGCTATATATGTTCAGAAGTATCAATTGCATTCTTTATAGACTTCATATCACAGACGAAATACATATACATAGCTGCTTGGATGATAACATTTTAATCAAACATTTTTTTCTTCTCAACCAAGGAATATTTGACATTCGTGAAAAAGGAATAATTTGGATAGGCGACACACTGTTTAAAAAAAGTATGTGTGATATGCCATTTTTCAACTTAATGTAAGTAAATGAATTTTGTAATGAATATATTACTTTTTGCAAAACAATAACTCTGTTGTAAAGGTTTTCCATACAAATTAAATAAAGCATTTTAACATTAATTATATCACCAATGACTCTCTGTATGATTGTTTCTCTGAGTGAATCTCGCTTTTAAAATAGCAAAAGAGAATTTCTTTCTTTTTCCCATATATATTCCACCAAGCATTACTAAATCTATTAACATCCATTGACTTTAAACATATATACAGTACTTTAAAAAGTTTTTTAATATTCATTTTGTTTACTTTTTTAAAATTTTTATACTGTAATAGTCCCCCTAGCGTGGCTGATAGTTCTGTTGCACTGACAACAGCATTTGCGGCTAGTACGGGAGCAATTGGTGCTGACATTAAGATGGTTCCAAACCAGCCTCTTGTTTTCAATGTGAGTAACAACAGCTACTAGTGAGTCTACTGTAGATGTTAACCCGGCTGTCTCGCTTGCTCGCATTCCTTACCTGGAGTACATAGACAAGTGTTTGATTATCAATTTATAATCTATCGTCCAGCTGATAATATATATATATATATATATATATATATATATATATATATATATATATATATATATATATATATATATATATCACACCATATATATTATGAACAAGACCCAGCTGTTGTTGACGAGCAAGCTCCAACATTGTTTAATTGTTTTAGTTACTTCATCCGCATCACCTATCCGTTATAGCAGATTATATAATAAATGAGGCCAGTAAGGGAAAGATCTTGCAAATGTGCCGTAATGGTCCTACATAATGAATTGATCAACTATTTGTGCTGGTAAACAAGAAAGCAAGATCAGAAAAAAAACAGGTACAGGACAACCAAATAAACCAACCAACCAACCAACCAACCAATCAAGTCAAATCAAATCAACTCCAATCAAATCCATCCATCCAGCTATTCGTATATCAACTGACCTATCAGAAATCAATCTATTACCAGGCTATAATCAATCAAAATCGACAAGTTTGAATATTCATACATATTCATCGCTATGTGGAATAGTACATAAGTACAAGTAAATAGTTTGTATAAATGTTGTTTGTCAGGAGATCACGGTATATATATATATATATATATATATATATATATATATATAGTTAAGTTGATAATAAGTTAAATTAGTGATGATAGTGTGCTGGATTAAAGGTCGACATTATTTGGTATTACATTCGCATATTTTCAACAGCTATAGTGACATGATATTAAAATCAGCGGGGAAATCTTTTCTGTTTTATTTGGTGTCTCCATACTGAATTAACATTAACATACTGAGAGAGAGAGAGAGAGAGAGAGAGAGAGAGAGAGAGAGAGAGAGAGAGAGAGAGAGAGAGAGAGAGAGAGAGAGAGAAAGATTTAAAACGTAAATTGAACCTGACACTGACATACATGTGTAATATCATGTCCCTGACTGAATAAAACACCTTACATTTATTAGTGGAATAATTGCATGCATGTCTTGTTTATTATGTCCTGGGGCAATTATTATGCCGAATGTTTAAGGATGTCAATTACGTTTAATTTCGTATTATCGGGGGATATACATCTTGGTGTATACTTAAGCTGTAAGAGCATGAATATACCTCAGTATGAATTCACTCAATGTCTAACACGAAATGAAGGTGTAGTCTATTGTTCTGGCCATAAGAAGTGGTCTCGCGTGAGTAAATAGCGACAAAAGCGTATACCTGTCACTAATTCATTGCAAAAGAAACAAAATATGAATAAACGTACGAACGAATGGATATATGGGTGGTCGATGTATGGATGAAATAAAAATGAATGGATGAATGAACTGACTAAATTAGACAGTTCAAATAATAAAAAATAAAATTTTAATTAATAATTTGAGAAACATAAGGAAATACACAGATAATAAAAATGTACATCTACCTGCATTGTTTTTGAAGAGTGTTCTTAGAATATCAAGTATAGTTACATTGACTGGTTATCCAAAACGTGGTTTCTAATCCTTATCTACATATTCCCGTTTGTAAAATCGATTTTGCGTTGCAGTGGCAAATACATTTACATCGAAATAATCAACTGGGAAATTCATCATAAACTCTTGATAGTTTCCGGGTTTTGGTACAGAATTTGCACCCTCCATTGCTAACTGAATTGTTTTGTGTATTTCTATGGATATAAATTTAATTGTGTTACAGAATATATTGCTAAGTTATAAAATGCATTCACTTTTCACGTTATTAGAAGACATATGACTGTATGCAAATGCTATGATGGATAGTTTTCAGTGAAACACTATATAATTAACTTTATTGAGCGGCTAGAAAAAGAGTATAGGTGGGTCTCTCAATGTACGTTTTATGTCTGCTTTAAGTTGTATAGGAGGAAAGTATGATTGATTGACGATTTCGAGGCGCCAAGTGATTTGAGCACTCGTCGCTTCGCTCGAAGGGTACTAAATCACTTGATGCCTCGAAACAGTGAACCAACCCGTACTTAGTTATCAGCGGAGCTCAATTTCTCTTCGGCCTTAGGTTTATGTACCCATTTTAGTTATTACACCATGTATTTCAGCCATATGACTTCAAATGCGCACAACAGAAACTCTGCATGGTAATTATTTCTAACTGATAGAAGTACCTAGATTACACGATGGAAATTGCTAATAGGTAAAAATATTTAATAACCTGACGCTCCAACAACGGATTCATTTTTTTTTCTTTTCTTTTTTTCTTTTTTTTTCTGAAACATTTCAAGGCAATTTTTGAAAATTCCTGTACATGTACAGGAGAGCTTATTACACTAAAGTGGTCATGTATTCAAACCATAGTGATCTCTGATATTACAGTGAGGAATCTCAGTGAGCTGGACTGTATATACACGAGAGAGAGAGAGAGAGAGAGAGAGAGAGAGAGAGAGAGAGAGAGAGAGAGAGAGAGAGAGAGATGCATTTATAGATAGATTATGCCATGTCTATTTGCAGGCCGATCCGGAGAAGAAAGAAAGGGGGGAAGATGCTATAATAGCGTGGACCTGGAAAACATTTATATTGACAAATTCATCTGACCCGGAATTCCTTTTGAGAATGCCAATGACAAAAGTAAGACAGTCTGATCCTATGCAAAACATCTTTTGCAGTATTTTAGTTTTTACTACCCTCTTCATATTGGTTTATAAATAAGTAATTCGGTATAGCGCACTTCATATAAATTTCAACCAAGGTGTGGTAAGATAGTCATAAGTCATATTTTTGTTTCCTTTTAGTACAAAATGGAATTTTAACAAATCTTGTAAGCAAACAGTTCTTTTCAAGTGTGATTTAGAACTATTTGAAAGTTGCATCACATACGCTGATCTTAACGGTGATTAAAGACAATTTTAGATTGACTCCTTTTTGAATACGCGAAAACAGTTGCATTTTCTTATATTTCGATCGCAAAAGTTTAATTCTTTAGTATTTTTGATCTCCTTGCTGCGATCACGGATTTGATTTGAGAAAATTTTTTATTTTACCTCCTGCAGGCTCGGGGATGTAGAATTAATCCGATGGGTTCCCCTACATGTCGCAAGAGGCGACTAATTGAGGCTGGTACTGCGTTGGTTCAGTGTTTAGTGTGACAGTTTCATGACAGAAAGGGTGCGGGTTTTAATCCTACCATTCCAGCGGCCCAGATCGGCTACCGCGGTGTGTCCCTCTGCAATGAACTTTAGTCCAATTGCAGTGTCACAAACTATCCTACTTGCATTGCGGTGCCGTTAAGCACCAAAGCAAACTAAAATAAAATGTTCTTTTGTGCATCTGTTGAACATCCCTTTTACTTGTGCTTGCATATGAAATCATATAAACCATGAACGTATTGATACGGTAAAGTCAATTAAATCCTCACTGAAGACAAAATCATAATACAATATTTGTGCGATGCTGCTGATGATGATGACAATTATTATTATTATTATTATTATTATTATTATTTCTCACAGGCTGCCGTACGCGCCCTAGATACCATCACTAGCGTTGCCATGGCAAAAATCGGAAAGAAAGTAGACAAATTCTTGGTGGCTGGTGAATCAAAGGTAAGACACAACACAAACAAATAGATTATTCAAGCAAAATCAACTGATAAGAGTATCCCCTGGTATTATTACATATTCTTGAATGATCAGGTTGTTTTAGGAGGATTGACACGGTAAATTCTTTTTACATTAGTCGCACTCAAACATAGGAGTTGCACGTGCTTCTTGAGCTCATTGTTTTTTTTATTATTTATTTATTTTTATTTTAAAAAGGAAGAGCAACTTCTTTGATAGGTATGTGGTATATAAGATTGATGTACTAAGTAAGGGATTATGTTAGAATAATGGTCATACACGTTTTACTGTGCCAGAAAGGTAACTCTCGGGCTCATGATCCAGACTACTTTTGTGTCGTGCTGTTTTAAAATTCAAGTTCTAACTTGCCATTTGAAAATAGTTGTTTTCTAAAATACATAGCTATGTGTGGCAATTAACTGTATGTTTGCTAAAATTCAAAGTGAAGTTCAAGAATTTACTCGAACACTGTAAAGAAATTGCTTCCATGTGCAGAATTTGCCTCCGTTTTCCTAATCTGATCTCCGACCTGTCTGTAGCTGCCTTACAGGCAGAAGACTGATAGGGGACCAGTCTACTGTCTATCAAGAAACGTTTTCACCTAATACAAAAGCATATTATCAGGTTTCATTATTGTCTGTCATTTGTTATAGCTCTGTGTTTCCTTTCTTGTTTTCCCGCGTCTTTGTCCACATGCCAAGAGTCTGGAACAAATTCCAAACAAATGCATAAAACACTCATTTGAACGATCAGAACCAATCAAAACGTATCAATTTGCATAACTCTATGAGGCAACATTACTAATGTGAGCCATGTATAATTTAGGTCGATACAGAAATTTAGATATTTTCATAATTTCAGATTGAAATCAGGTTTCACTTACTATGTGATAAGGGAAGTGAGAAAATTATGAATTAAAGACAATGGAGCAAATTACATTATTATGCTTTGAAACAAAATGCAATATTAAGAAGATCAGACGTTTTTCCATTATTAATTTATCTAACCAACGCTTCTGTGGTGCCCCCCCCCCCTCCTCCCCTACAAACACAAATATTGGGTGAGGTACAAAATAGACAGTATATGGCAAATGAAGACTAGCGTCACTGTTAAAAACATCTAAATGTAATTGTTACTTTATTCATCATATGTCCACATGATCATCCTGAATAAAAAAATATTTAACCTTCCGTTTGCTTTGCAGCGTGGTTGGACAACGTGGACCACAGCTGCTGTTGACAAGCGTGTAATCGCTTTAGCCCCAATCGTCATGGATCTGCTGAACATGGTGAAGGTAAGAGGGTCAAACATTTAGTTGAACAAGTCAACAAAATTAAACACAAAAATATTAAGTTATGTGAAGTCATTGATTTGACGTTTCATAAATCCATCTCATATATTCGCTAAATGATACAGATGTCAAATAACGTCAAGACGTTACGCAAAGTTGTTAGTGTGCAATCTGAAGCGCCAGAAGGTAATTAAGTTACACCAGTGAACAATTTTTCCAGCAGTTTATTATTGTACTAATAGAAGAGCAGAAAAGTTTATTCGATGGCCTGATGTCTAGCGTCTGTCCCTTATATCCATGTTGTTATCGCTACTCCGTCTAAGCTATTACATGTAGAAGGAAAGCCATGAAGCTTTGCAGACAGTTTCATTCTGAGGTCTTTTTGATCTTAAATGAAAATGATGCCCTGAACATCCTAAATAGCCGCCATGGCGGTCATCTTGAAAATCTTCCTCTGGTGCCGTCTTGGTCATCTTCTTATGGCTACATTTCCTGAACGGATGGTTGCATCGATATGGTGTTTTGACTGTGACACTTAAACAATATGCAGCTGGTCTTGAATGCGAATGGTGCTGATCTAATCTCCAGCATGGCATCCATAAAGGCCCTTTCAAACATTTTTTTGTCATTACTTCTAGGTAACAAATGATGGCATTGAAATGAGGTTTTCACAAAAAGACCTTAGCAATATCTAACTGGTTGTGAATCCAAATTGGTGCAGATCTAACCCTCAATATGAATGGACTTTTGTAATCAAGCATGAAAGCCAAATCTACCTGATCTCGGGTTTAAGTCAATGGTGTCTGCTTGCACTTTTGTACTTCACTGTTCTTCTGAATACACCGAGATTTAATATACAAATCCATTTTAACCAGACTTTCTATATATATGTTTTTCAATAAACAAGTTGATAGTCTGCACTCTGACAGTGATTTCAAAGTCAGGTTTTAATCTGTGATGGCTTGAGAGCATGATAACACAAATAATTATTAAGCGAATTTTTTTTATCAAACCCAGCTTGTCGATACATCTGAAGAATATATTAAACAATACAACTTCAGCAACTTTTTTTTATATATTTATTTATTTAAAAAGAAAACAGTTCATTGGAAATTAAACCGAACTTAGCAAGAGGGAATATCTTGCTACTATCTTACTGTCTGAGACGAGTTCAATGATCTTTTATTCATGATATCACGTTCAAGGTCAAAGACCATAACAAAGATTTTAGTACTCTCTTTGTTTTGTGAACACGTTAATTCAAACATAAAAAATACTTTTGTTACCAAATTTTGTGTGTTGGAGATTCTCAAAAATATCTGAGATGATTTCAATACACGGAAATGAAGAAAAATGAAAGGATGGAAGAAATGGGCATCTCGTGGATACATACAAATTTTATTCGGACAGTAGAGTGTCAGTCACTTCGAGGGACTCTTGTTTAAGTAAATATTTACGTTCCTTGTCAAGTGGTACATATAATTTTACACATTTTTTCTTGAGAATTCCACACAAAACAATTTCTTGTTAGCGTAACCAAATTTGTATTTGTTTCCGTTAACTAATTAAATGTTCTTACTATTAAAGTAAATTACACTCAGATAGTTTAATATTTACGTAGCACAATGCGAAAATAACTGATTTCAGTGACTGCTAACTGTCTCTGACAACTTCTTGATATTTCTGCAAAATAACAACCCTGCTTTAGCCTTAAGATAGAATTTCGTATTATTATATTCCATCTATTTATTCGTTAAATGTGCATAGTAGAGTTTAATCGTCATATGGACTCTATCAACCAATGACCGATTTAAAGCGTCATTCTTATCGGTTGTCTCGTTTATACATGTCTCCATACTGTATACGTATAGGTCCACAACAATTTCTTAATACTTTTTATTGGCTATATATCTGTATTATATGAGTGACATAACATTCTTTCTTCATTTCCCCCTCTTTCCTCCCTCCCCGTTTCATTTTTCTTTCTGGTACAGCTAAGGTACTGTACACACTATCAGGTGGACTTAAAGTGCGGATATTTCACCTGGTTTGCTGATTTGTGATGGAATCAGTAATTTGGCTGATTTTGTTGAAATTGTTTTTGAAATTGGTTGTAACTTCACTGGTTTTTCACCGCGTTTTAGATAGGTGAACAGGAAACTTGTAAATCCGTGAACACGTTACAATGATCAAACTTGTGCTGAAGATATAGGTAGCGGATATATTTATATAGCTAAATGTCTTGTGACAGTAGGAACAAAGAAACGTACAGTGCACTGTTTGGTGTCAAAACTTGGAATTCACGCTCAGCAAATTTAAAACCTTTAATACGCAGTAAACTCGATTTATAACGAAATCAATATAAAGAAGTATAATAATTGCAAGTTTTTACAAATCATTAGTAACAGTCATTTACATTGGTTAAACTTGCATCATGTGACGGTGTAAACTAGAAGTTATTAGTGCATAAAATCAGAAAGGATTAACTAATTTATTCATACACATTTCATGTGTGTTTTGATAATATTGGCAAACAATGGTTAAAATATATTTCTCTTATTTATTCCTTAAGCTTCGTTATTTTTTATAACCACTTGTAATTATCACAATCGAGTTTCATATTTTACATGATTGCACACTACAGCCTTTCACACAGTGTGTAATCGACTGTTAAGCTGCATGACTTCATGTAAAATATTCAGTTCAATACTTAATTACTAGGCACATGGCAATGTCCCTACTGGTGTTTGAGATGACACTTTATTTCTCTGTGTTGTGTATATTTCAAGCTTAAAATAATAACTTTTATATTTCTTGATTTGTGTTAGGATTGTTAATTTTATTTAGAAGAGAGATAATTACTGGGTTGCCAAGCGAGTGTGTCTGCTGTTCATGAAGGCCTATATTCATGGCTAAGTGCCATCTTAATTTGAGGATAGTTGAGAGGGCATTGGTTGTTGGTGCGCTCAGGCAAGCCGATGTGGGTGCTGTAAACTCGCTAACCCGGATTCGATTCTTAGTCAGTGACGAATTTTAATTCTCGAACCTTTACGATAATATTTTAACTCCTTATATATATATATATATATATATATATATATATATATATATATATATATATATATATATATATATATATATATATATATTGGTTTTTCTTATCATCATGCAACACTCCTGGGGTGAGAGTAGTTGGTTACATATCCTCATTCTTTCCCCTTTTCTATATTATTGTGTATCTTTGATTCGACACTTTGAAAACTGTTCATTCCATCATTTTCTCTAGAATCTTCATCACCACTATCGATCTCTGGGAGGATGGACATTTGCCTTTGATGATTACTATTACCTTAATATTACAAGAGAACTGGATAATCCTAACACACAGAAGATGGCCAATATTATCGACCCAATATGTGAGTTTATTAGCCTTAATCTTGTACAGATTTGCATATCCACAACTTGGATAGCTGAAACATATGACCGATAATATTTGACCACCTGGAGTTTTAGTGTCAATGGAGATATAGAGTTACTATCTGACATTTTGATTAGAATAACTCCGATGATATTGCAGGAGATTTTAGCTGATAATCTTTGTTGATCTAGAGTTTCAATGATAGCAAAGGAATACAAGTGGTCCTACTAACACAAATAAATGAGATGTGATATAGTTACAACACATGACTAGTAATCTTTGCTCACCAGTAGTACAGTAATATCCAAGGACAGGAAGGTGGGTGCAAATAAACTAAATGTGTGTAAGCTTATGTAAGGCTAGCATGTAATATAAACATATGATAAAATATGAGCTTAGAAAAGTGACCTTTTTACCAATCATAACCGAGACTAAATGTTTAGCATCTTCAGTGCATGTTCTCAAAATAAATAAATAAATAAATATTTAATTAAATAAATAACTATTTACATTTAATATTCCAGCTTACAATGATAGATTCATTAACAAGCCCAAGTATATCATCACCACTGGTGGAGACGAGTTTTTCATCCCGGACGATTCTGATTACTTCTTTGATCAACTAAATGGTCTCAAATATTTGAGGTATGCCTGGTGTACATAAAGCACCATTGAAATGTTCTTTTATGAAATGTTACAGAGCCGAATTTTCCCTCTGATTGCATATATTGTTTAATGCTCGATTTTGATAGGAATTATTTTCATAAATAGATTTCAGTCATTCCGAATAATAATATTCTCAGACATTTATTCGAATCATTGATCTGAAAGTTATTGATAAGTAACACTTCGAAAATATTTGTTTGTTCACTTCTACAAGACGTCACCGAGCTTTGTTCTTTTGGACAATCAAACTTGTTTGTAAAGCTGTGCAAGAGAAATTAATTTTGTTGCAACAGATCTAATTATCTAACGACTTTGGTTCATTCTTTCAAGAACAAAAGTCATGAGTTATTAAGTTCTTTTCGATGTTTTAAAACTCAATTTTATGCATTACATTTATTTCTGCCGATATGATAAAAGAGAACATAAAAAAAACTCAGACATCTTGTTAGTCCGTATAAAAGAACATTCGTAATCGAATTCGATCATTGGTAGCGGATTCCATTGGAGCTGGAGTTGTTGCAACGTTTATAACTGATACCTTATCAAAAACGGGTACTGACGTCTCCGCCAAGACTACAAATATTCACGAAAAAGCATACACCAAAACTAAACTTCTTCAAGGAATCAGGTAGATTCACTGTCTGTATGATAAAATCAACAAAATTTTCACTGCATTTACCTTTTTCCTAAGTAATATAAATGGTTGCATCCAAAACGTTTACATATATTATATTTTCCTTTCTCAAATGCATCATATTATAAAAATAAGGGGATTTATTGTGATGTGGGTACAATCGTTTTATACGAGAGAATTGTCAAAAATATGAAAGCGTACGATCCATTACTCGTACGCTTGAGCATGTAAATGTGGCATAGTGAATTCAAAGGAGCAAGCTTTGAAAAAAAAAACCTTGTAATGAATCGTTAAGCAATACTGTGAACTCAATCATTTTATTTGTTTATCATTTGTCGTGGTTTCTGCCCACCACAAAGAAGACATTTTCAACGATGATTTAATTCTTGGATACACCTCTGAGATATGTGAAGCGGGTCCCATAGTTATTTTGCTTCGCAGGTAGATCACTTGCATTTAAGTTTTAAGTGTGTATCTTGTGGTGACAACGAAATCCATGAAACCTGGTACAATCACAAACAAAAGTAAATCTACATTATTGTACATGCAGCAGGATGCATTAATAACCAAATTTTCATTCTTCTTCTAGAAAAATCCCTAATGCAGAGCACAGCTGCGATGGGCACGAGACTAGCCTTTTCTTGGGCATGAGGGCATTTTTCTTATCTGTGGCGCTGGTAATGAACTCAATCAAGAAGTCCATAAAGTATCAGGGGAGATTTTCGCGACGTTTGTGGTCCTGTTGACAAATCCAACATGTAACATCCCATCTAAAATATAAAAATAAGTAATTTTGTTGCAGATGTAACAATCAAGATATCCAACCATTACGGTATATTACAGGAAGGGATGAAGGGTGAGTTGGAGGATTTTAAACTATTTGTCAACAATGGGTTTTAAATTGTACTTAATTTGCATGCTATTTACCGAACTGCTTAAAAGTATTTTAGACAAAGTGTAAAATCGGAGTCAGTATTTTTTTGTTTAATTATGTCTCTGAGATAGTTGCCAAACATTTATGAATGACTTGAACTACAACCGTATTTTTAGATTTCACTTTTTTTGTAAATAGGCGTTGTTTAGACATATGTTCTTATTGCAGAATGAATCTCTCCCTAAAATGGACTGGATTAAATTGCCGGTATGTATGGCTATTTTATATTATGTACAGTATAACATATATTTGCTTTGCAATTGTTTGCGTGATAGTTCATAATATATGTTGACTTATCATTTCATAACATCGTATAACTTGACAATAATTTCTTAGTCTAAAAGCTTGTATATGTTCATTCAAAAGCCCTAAATGCACGTTTTCGTTTATATGCATGACATTTTTTTGGTTCTCAATTGATTGAAAACATAAGTAATTCCCTCATGATCTACTAAAGTGACGGCGATTTGTGAAAATGTTTGTTTTACTGCAATAATGATCGAAAGTCGTGCAAAAAAAAATAAAAGTTGATGTGGTTATTGCATCTTATTCAGATGCCAAACGGAGGCAAAATTAGGCTCACACTGGATAGACAGCCTATGACGATTCATGCATACCATGCACAGACACTCGACGGGAAAAGGTAGGAGA
Source organism: Margaritifera margaritifera (assembly GCA_029931535.1). Taxonomy (NCBI): domain Eukaryota; kingdom Metazoa; phylum Mollusca; class Bivalvia; order Unionida; family Margaritiferidae; genus Margaritifera; species Margaritifera margaritifera. Next base: position 2,274,158 of record JAQPZY010001473.1, read on the forward strand.
ACTGTATCTCATTTTTCTTTTACACACATTACTTGCCTGTGAGTCAAGATTTTCTGATGCATTCTTCACAGATAAACACTTTTCTTAGGAATTATATGACCTGAAAATTATAACTGAAAACAATGTGTCATTGTGTGAAACTATACCTATTATTAGAATTGTTTCCAATTACTATATATATGCTCCGACGATACGTATACCTATTATTAGAATTGTTTCCAATTACTATATATATGCTCCGACGATACCTATACCTATTATTAGAATTGTTTCCAATTACTATATATATGCTCCGACGATACGTATACCTATTATCTATTATTAGGATTGTTTGCAATATATATATATATATATATATATATATATATATATATATATATATATATATATATATATATATATATATATATATATATATATATATATGACGTTGTTTAGAATTACTGTATATATCTTGCGACGATGACACATTCCAAAAAAGGTCTGAAGACTCCTCGGAACTTTTGATGAACAGAGGCTACGACAAAGACCTAATAACGGAGGCAACAGAAAGGGCTAAACAAACAAAGCAATATGACCTACTAAAATATAGAGGAATGGACAATGTTGATCGGTTACCATTTATCCTGACCTACCATCCAGACCATCCCAAATTAGGTAAAATCATCCAGAAACACTGGCCAATCTTGGAATCTTGTGACACACTAAAGTTAATCCACCCAAACAAACCAGCAGTAGCCTACCGCAGATCGAAAAACCTCAAAGACATCCAACTCAGAGCGAAGCTAATGCCAATTACAAGCCAATACCATACTGGCAAATCTGGTCCCTGTGGTGATGAAAGGTGCAAAACCTGTCAACATATAATAGAAACCAGCGCATTCTCTAGCACAGCTACGAACTAAAAATTGAACATACGTGATCCAAACAGAACGTGCAAAACAGAGAATGTAATTTATCTCATCACATGTAAGATCTGCGGTCTTCAGTATGTCGCAGAAACTGAAAAGCTACACAATAGGATAAATCTTCACAGGCCTGATTGGATGACAAAGAAGCTAGACAGAAGTCAAGTTGCAGAGCACTTTTCTTCCCCTGGCCCTCTTTTAGTGATGTAGGACTAGCTGCAATTGCTCACAACCCAACTAGAGTTCCGAAACCAGTAATGAAAAAGAATCTTACTGGATAGGCCGCCTTAGAACACTGAAACCAAGCGGCTTAAGCCAAGAAGACTCCAAAAGGACAACAACACGCAAATAAAATTATCATCTTTTTACAGCCACCACTTTTTCAATTAAATGATTCATTTATTTTGCTCATTACTCACTCACTCACCTATAATTACTACTGTTTTTTGTCATTCTTCTTGGTGTTATTATTGCTATGGTCATTACTTGCATTACAGAAACAATGAAATTTCCGGGATATAATTTACGGTTCCACTACTTTACATTAAAAATCAGATGGCGTTAAAGCTCCTCCCTTTGTGGGTCAATACCAACTAGTTTACCACATCAACAGTCAAGTTGAAGACAACTAGGCGAAACATCAAACATTTTCAAGCTTAAATTCCATTAGAAATAGTCATCTAAACCTTGGTAATTTCAACGCTTTTTCTGTTTATTGTTTGTCTTGCCTGTTTTATGTTTGCCTTTGACAGAGACTCAGTGAGAGTCGAAATCGCGTAGGGTAGTTAATAACTAATTTTGCACTGTTCGTTGTCAGTTGGTTGCATCTATATATATATATATATCCAGGTGGAATATCGTTGCCTCGCACAAGGACGCCATGATCACCTGAACTGATGTTTAGAACAGAGCAAACTCTCCAAAATGATATGAGATCTCCTTCACTCGAACTACAAAATCTGTTCTCCAACTGATTAACTGGGACCCCCAGGAGATTCGGGTTGTCAGAGTTGTATTCGGTACACATTACATAAATTAAGGACGGTTTGTTTAAATATCGCCTTTGCGGTTTCGTCAAATATGTTATCTTCGATTCAGCTCATACACGTAATTCAGCACGGCGTAAAACTATTCGCATGAAATCAACCACGTGATAATATCTAGTTAATTTAAATGTATTTGCAAAGTGTAGTGCAACTTATTGAAACTATTTGTTGGAAGTCAAAGGTATCGACCCAGACGTTGAGCCGTTGATTATATTTTTATTTTATGTGTGTATGCAAATTTCAGGAGAGACTTCCGACTTTTTAGGGGAACTCCTGGAAATCCAGACAAGCCTCAAGTCCATCCAGTAATCTGGCTGACCCAAGACGTGACATTTTTGGTAAATCACTTTTTTTCATGTCGTAATACACCCCCATATCCATGTATAAATGTAATGTCTAAAACAAGAACTGTATGTACAACCTTTAATTGTATATTATTCAACTCCATCGGGCACTGGTTGGTCATTTGCATGGATCATTTTAGAAGGTTTAGTGGCAGTCATTGGCCATAACTGTGTCTGTTTGGATGGCAAGTCAGCAGCTGGGCCTCTATAAGTCATTTAAAGCATGAAGTAAAAACAATATTTGCACACAAATCACTTATATAGAAACTGATAGAAAGATCGTTCTCTACGGATAGTTTTCAGTTGTCACATATATATGACAGCATCTAAAAAGGAACTGCATTCTATACAATTATGTTTTGTCGAAGAATGATACGTATATCAAGCATCTAGACCATGCGTATCGGGAAAGGAAAGGGGGTGGGGCTGTACTAGTAAGGAGTTTTAAAATATCTTCTTCATTTGCATGTTCTTTCTTAACAGAGCATCTGATTTGATCAAAACACATATTGAATGTGACAATGGAAATACACTATATTTAGCATCTCGTCGTTTAGTTAACTTTTCTGCATTAGATTTGTAAAAGTTACAGCATCGTTAATAAAGATTCGATCGTTGAAACTGAACGAGCGTCTAGGTAAATTCAAAATATACATACAAGAATGAAATGATCAACTCTCTGGGTTTTAATCACTAACTGAAGTATGCCAAAGAAATGTTGTAATTATTTGTACGCTTGTCTATAATTATTAAAAATGTTTTATTTTTTATTTTTCATCATGTCCAAAGGGTAACGGAATATTCGAAGTTGAGTTTGAGAATCCAAAAGAGGGATGGCTCGCATTCTTTATTCAGGTATTGTTTAAATCTGAAGGTATTTATACTTGTTGTTTGGTGACTGAAATAACATTCTTTAACGCAATATCGGCATATTTGAGCTTAGAATTATGAATTTCATTGTTGTAATTAACAGCTAGAAAAGAACAGCAACCAACCAACAACAGCTCATTTGTAACAACAAAGGGATGATATTATGTTTGTACTGGAGACAACTAATAGGTCAGAAAAATCTCATTTCTTGAACAAAATGTTTTTAATATTCTTTTAAAATTGTTAGTTGACAATCTTTTGATATAAAATCCATTCTGCTGATTTTCTGACCTCATCAAGATTTGTCATCTGGTAACTGTTTTAAAATGTAAAACATTAAAACCTGTGAAAATCGAACCCTACGTATTCCAATGTACTGTCTAACTCTGCTCCTTCTCACTGTTTACTCCCTCAATTTTACCTGGTCCCTAAGGTGTTCTGAATGGACCGATTTGCCTGTACGTATTGTATAACCATGTGCCTATTTCAGGTGACCTTTCCGGGCTTGATGGGCTCTGTGTTAGAATTCACCACCGAAGCAATGATGATTCCAAACACGTTTCCGTTCGAAGACTGCCATGGAGAGAAGTGCCAAGGAGAGCTTGTTTAATGTATGCTAGTGAGACTGGCTCACGCAATATCCGCAAATTTTACAAGAAACTCACGCAGCCTATGCATTATATTCGTACATGTGTTTAAAATATTACATTTTATGAGATAATCTGGCATGTTATTTTAATTTTTGTGTAATAATAAAATATCTATCCGTCGAATAGCCATGTTCATACATTTTACACTTATATGGTACGCATGCATTTCAACAGTAAAAAAAGGACAGACATATTTACATAAATTTTACTTTATTAGTAAAACAAACACATCTGTAACTTTACCAAAAATTATTTTACTTAAAAGACAGTTGTATTGCCAAAAGAAGACGATAAACATAACCATGAGTCACAAAGAGGAAAATTCAGACAGATTTGTGTATGTTTATATTCATGGAATGAAATTGGTGCAAGGCAAACCAGAGGCGACAAAATTGCAAAGAATTCGAAAGAGTTACTATCTTTTTCCTCAGAAAAGCCATGCACAGACGAGAGTTTAATTAGTGGGCATCCATGCCAAACAGTTCTCGAGTCTCTTGTATGAAAATATGACAAATGCAGTCTTTCTATATATATATATATATATATATATATATATATATATATATATATATATATATATATATATATATATATATATATATATATATATATAGTCTGAAAGCTCACATTATAAAAGCATACACGATATATCCAAATATTCCAGGCCATAGCTTGCATAATTATAGCAAGTGAATCTTTAGCGGATCAGGGGCCGAAGGTCCCGCCCGCAAAGTGGGCTTTTTATGTAGCGTGTATATATAAAACAAAGTATGTAAAACTATACCCTAAGCAGTTTTAAAAAAGTGGCACTCAAAGTGCTTATATCTTCCAATGTTATACGCATGCGCCATCTGCTAAAACCACAAATCGCTGGTACTCGGTCTACAATGGCAAGTCAATATCATAGGCCGTAACTAGTTAACTCTCCTTCTCCTGCATAGTTAATCAGTGAAGTCATCTCCCCACCCCGAACTGTAGCGACTGTTTAGTTGTTTTACATGGGTGCTGTGCATAATGGTCAAACAATACCAAATCTGTGCACCGTGCACCTTTTCAAAAATGGCAGTTGATAATATTATATGTGTTTTCCCGACCAATGGAAGTGTGACGCAGTAGTCAGGGAACAATCACGAGTGATACTGACAATAACATATTTACATGTATGAAAGTCTACATGTTTAATGTATGAAAGTCTACATGTTTAATATTAGTATTTTGCTGAATCATACATAATAGTATGGTACGCTGGCTTTCTATTTAATTAATCTACGAGAGAATTCAGCCAGTAAAAGACCCGATACATGACTTCTGATTTTGATGTCTCAATGCATGTAATGAACGCTGAGAGACAATGGAATTTTGGCTTGAATGATTGCAGAAAGTATGTCTAGATATATCTGAGACAGCAAGGCGCCTTCTATCGGTAATCGCGATCAAGGAAGCATTTTACCAGTATGTGGGAGATCTCACTGAGCCACGCGACTAGAGGTTACTCTATCATGCTTGGTACTCATTTATTCACAGAATAATGACACTGATACTGACACACAACAGGCTTGGTCAAAGAGCAAGGTTGCACAATTAAAACACAATTTCAATATTAAAACATTAACAAAATAACAACAAAAAAGCTAACTTTAAAATATAACATTTCTTCAGTACATGACTATATGTTGTAATATTGAAATTGTGTTTGTATTGTTTAACAAGGTTGCACAATTAAAACACAATTGTAATATTACAAAATTTAAAACACAAGTCAACTAAACTTCAAATACGTACACCTCTCTCTTTCTTCAGTACAAACATATATTCTGAAATGAATAGTTGCCGTGAAAAATACTTTAATATTGTGTGAAATTTGTTTGAAGAGTTTCGTGATGTTTGTGTGAGAAATTACAAATTAGACTCTGCTCACAATTATAGTCTACCAGGACTAGCTAATGATAGAAATCAAGAGTAGCTCAAGAGATGGATTTAGCATGATATCACATAGATACGCCGAAGCAAATCACGAATACTACGGTGATGACTTGAAACTACTCATGACTTGTACAGATTCGTTTTGTATATGTGTTAAGACAGAAAAAAATTGTACAGTGTTAAGATAGAAAACTTGTACAGTGTTAAGACAGAAAACTTGTACAGTCTTAAGACAAAAAACATGTACAGTGACATGAAGTGTAACATCAAATTATATAACACTAGTGACTATCAAAGAAATACATTTGGTATCCTATAAATATATTTGAAAGCTCCTGGGATTTTCAAGGATGAGTTGAACGGTATACCTATTCAAGGATGAGTTGAACGGTATACCTATACAAGGATGAGTTGAACGGTATACCTATTCAAGGACGAGTTGAACGGTATACCTATTCAAGGATGAGTTGAACGGTATACCTATTCAAGGATGAGTTGAACGGTATATCTATTCAAGGATGAGTTGAACGGTATACCTATTCAAGGATACAGATCAAGTTTGGTTTCGCTCCAATTATCCGAAAAATAAATGTCCCCACAAGACCAGTCATACAGTTGGCTCAGCACATTTGTGCCACTTGTTGGCAAAAATCAAAACAGAAATTAGAACATCCCGAGTGTTCGTCAGCATGTCCTAATTCTTTAGCAGGACTCACAACTTACGATTATTGAAATATAATTGATAGATTTTTGCCAGCATTCGTTACATTTTATTCGAATCAGAATGCTAAATTAGCTAGCAATTTGAATTCCAAATCCAGATAAAGCCAACAAATCATGGTACCAATTTAAGCTTTCAGCTCAATTCAAAAAAGGTGACATTGTTGCAAATGCGGTAAATCTTGTTCTAATACATGATAAAGAAAAGAATCTAAAACATATAATTTTAAAAAGTGCAAGATTCCAATCAATTTAAGAATTAACATAGATTTAATTCGATTTCTTTTGCAAGATTGCACTGATAAGATAGTTTGTGAATTTCTTTAATTTGTATTCCTACTAAGTTATCATATACTATTATTCATGTATAATAATTCGCAATGTTTTAAAGCTTCTTGTCAGTGCATTACAAATCACAAAAGTGCAAGGGAATTTCCAAAGACTATGGAAACATATTTGCAAAAAGAAATAGAAGCTCAGGCGGTATTGGGTCCTTTTAAAGCCAATTCTTTTAATTCAAACATTAGAATCACATCTTTGAATTCAGTGCCACAAAGAAATTCTACTGGCAGGAGAATCATTTTAGATTTATGCTTTCCAAAAGGGTTTTCTGTAAATTACGGTATTGACAAAGATCATTACCTATACAGGATAGTAGATCTCATTTATCCAAAAGTGGATGAATTGGTCGAATTAATTGAGCAGAAAAGAAAAGGCTGTTTAATTGGTCTTTAAGAAAGATCTTAAACGATCATACATGCAAATTCCTATTTATCCAGGAGATTATGATTTGGTCTGCTTCAAATGGAGAGGAAACTTGTACCTTGATACAGTTTTATCAATGGGTCTGTGAAGTTCAGCTTAGATCTGTCAACGAGTTGCAAATGCCATTTCTTTTCTGTTTCTTCAATTGGGCATAGCACATATACATTATTTAGACAGATTTGCAGGTCTCAAAACAAGGGAAAAAGTTATACTAATGTATATTATTTCAGGCAATATATTAGAAAAATGTGGAATGAAAGAAGCCAAAGAAAAGAGTAATCCACCCTCTACAATATTGTCATTTGTAGTAATTGTTTGACACCGCAAGCATGACATTAGAAATTACTCCAGAAAGACTGGGGGAAATTAAAAGTCTGGTTCGGTAAAGAAAAGGCATCAAGGAAAAAAATTCCATCCCTGCTTGGAAAGCTAAATTTTGTATAATCTTGTGTCCGACCAAGGCAAACATTGATACCTCGCATAATAACTTGGCTCAGACAAATACATTCTTCCAAAAATCCAAGATTTATCGTCCCTGATTATGTCAGGAAAGATCTTAAATGGTGGAATACAGATCTGCCATTTTACACCGGTGTCAATAATGATGATAGAAGAATGATCTGATCCCGATGAAGTATTTTCCTCTGATGCTTGTTTCAAAGGCTGTAAAGGACTTTATCAGGGAAATTTCCTTCACAGTGAATTTCCAGAATTTATTTTTAGTCAAAGACTGTATATCAATGCTTTAGAATTGTTAAGCATTATTGTTTGCGTGAAGCTATGGGGCTCTCCTTTTAGAGGTAAGATAACTTGTTTTCTTTTTTGTGATAATCAAACATCAGTGAGCATAATTAACTCAGGAGCAGCAAGATGTTCATTCTTAAAATCTTCTCTCATAGACAAATATTTTTACAGGTCTAGATTTCAATGCCAAATTAAAGCGAGGAATCTAGAGGGTGTGCAGAATAGATTATCTGATCACTTGTCTCCTTGGAACTCAGATTCTTCCCACTGACTGGAATTTTCTAGATTAATGTCCGATATTGTTACTATGCAATGGGTCACACCTTCAGATGGTTTCGATTTCACTAATGATTGGTAATTCCAAGTTTAGGTGGCCATCTTAAGACACTGAAAGATAATCTAAAACATTCCATGAAATCAGCCTTTGCAGATGGTGCCTATAAGAATTTAACATCCAGCGGGAAGCTCATCTTCTTTTCTGAAAATATTTTGAACTCAACCCCTTTCCAACAAATACAAACACTTTAAGTTTAATTGCTCAATTTTTATTTCGTACATTTGCTTCAGTGGATTCAATAAATAATTATTTAGCTGGTATTAAGATCATGCACTGCCTTTTAGATTTGGACTATTCAAATGTAAACCAGTGTGAACTAGTTGTATGCTTAAAAGGAATATGCAGGTTAAATCCTCACTGTCCCAAGCAAGCATAACCTAGAATAGTGGAATTATTGCTCATTATTGCAAGTTTTCTGCAACTTACACAACCGGTTGATGTCACATATTGGTGTATGTTCGTATTTGCCTTTATTCTTCTTGCCAGATAATCACAATTGGTTCCAAACAGTATTAAAACAATGAATCCGAGTAAGATTTTATTGAGGTCTGATGTTTCGATGCACGATGACTACTTGCTTATCGAGTTGAAATGGACAAAAACGACCAAATTTGGGGAAATAATATTTTATATCTTTATTTAAAATACCCAATTCGGTCCTTTGTCTCGTTAAAGTCTTTCATTCAACGTGTTCGTCGATTCTTTATGATCACAACAACCTTGCATTTGTTTTGCCGAACAACAGAGTTAATACATATCCAACAATGCAGTCATGTTTACGAAATGTTATTAGTAAAACAGGCAGAGACCCCTCAAAAGTTTTCACCACACAGTTTTAGAAGAGGAGCAGCTACTTTGGCCTTTCAGGCCAACATTCCGTCAGAAGTAATACAATGTTTGCGAGACTGGAAAAGCGATGCTTTGAAAGATAAAATTAAAATTTATCGCAAACTGTCTAACTTTATCTCTACATTTTAACTTTTTCTTGCAGACAAGAAGTACACAATTATATCTAATTGTAAAACCAGATATGTCTCTAATGTAAAGAATATCATAATTCCAGCATCTCTAGGGGCTACAATTGGGAGGATCACCCAATATCAGTTTTCAAATAGGGCAAGCATTCTGAATTACGATGCAGTAATATTTCATGCCAGCACCAATAATATACAAATACAATCAGCTGAAGAAATAAAATCAGAATATGAAAATTTAGTAGCCCAATCAAGATAAATTTCTCCATCAACCAAAATAATGTTATCGTTCATTTTATATAGACCAGTGGATAATCAATTATATGGAGCAAAAAGTTTAGAAATAAATAAATTCTTGTAGTCAAGACCATGTCCCGATCTCAATGTGGTATTCATTTGCCTTATATAAACCCTTTTTCTTTGAAGGAAACACAAGAAGAGAGTTCTTCGCAGTAAAAGATGGTGGTCTTCATTTAAATTTGGAAGGGGCACCACGATTTAAGATATTTTTACTGTAGAGTTTTAGACAATCTATAACATTCTGGCAAGTCGATTTAGTTACCAATATCCTATATTTATCAGTTTGATCATAGTATTGCCCAGATCCCTTCTCTTTTCAGACAGCTTGTAATGGACTAATACTGGACGACATATCCCCACCCCCAAGTTTAGCCTCAGTAACTTTCAGTGAAACAGCAGAGATCGATTGGATTACTTTACTTGATTAGTCTGATTAGACAAGGATTGGGTTTTTACCATCATGAATCTATCTGCCATTTTAATATCCATTTTTTTTCTCAATCATTCCATTTTCAGTTCTGTTTATCTCTTGTAGTAATTTCATCTTGAATTATATCTATTTGCGTCGCCCTTGGAAGATTATTCGAACATACCAATGTGGACTTTATTCTAAGGCATTTTCCTAATACATGTAATATATTTCACTTTGGTGGTGCAATAGTAACTTTTATTTCATACCAATTTGTGTATTAGACTCAGTATAATTTAATTAGTGGTGATTCTTTGGTGGGCCTTCGGATTGGCGGCTATATTGGACATTTTCAAGTGATGTAATTTCATATTACATATGTCCATTTGTCTATCATGTTTTACCATATGTACACTATACCAAAATTGTAAATGGAACAGAAACCTGTCGAATTTGATACATATGATTGCCAATAAATCACTATCCATACGAATTGTTCCGTCGTGCTTGAATTATACTTTTGGAAGAATCAAGTGTGTGACATTTGTTATGTCAGTATTGGCTGCTATGTTGTTCTAGTTGATCTGTAGCTCCTTCTGGAGAAGAATCCGAGCACCCAAGATTAAATGTAGTTTGGGTAACACACACACAGATATATATATATATATATATATATATATATATATATATATATATATATATATATATATATATATATATATTGGAAAGAATATTATCATACAGGTCAGGAGAATTTTTAATTCGTTCCCTACTGAGATTCGAACCCGGGTCCGCAAGTTTGGGCAACAATAGCCTTGCCAATATGCACCAAACTCTATAACCCCTCAACCATACGCACATCCCCAAAAAAGGATGGAACATAGTCGCTGGTATAGCATTTTTGGGTAGGAGATACACCCGCATGACAACCCAGCAATTAACTCTCATCTAATGCACAGTCACTCCGGATTCCTAGGACAGAAATTAAGGCATATAGAAACTAATATAGATATGTACAAATATACTCTAGACTAGCGGAAAGTGCTATACCTGGATCATACACGAGGATCCATGATAATATAGAGTGAAATTATATATTGGGAAAGAATATTATCATACAAGCAAAGTGATTGTTGCCTAAACTCGCGGACCCGGGTTCGAATCTCAGTATGAATGAATTAAAGCCTCTCTCGTAATGTAGTTATAAAATGAAATCAATTCCATTTATATAATTGTTATTAACTGATTGTACAATTGATTCCATAATGTGCTGAAGGCAAATGATTTACAAATTCATAGTCTGGGCTTCCTTTCAGATGCTTTTTAAGTGTTGTGTTACACCTGAAATCCTTTTGAAGAGCACAAGGTTGCAGTTGATAATGATCAGTTAGTATCTGGAGGTCTAATGGTATCCTAAACCCATAACAATGCAGACTCTGTAGCCTCAGTACCAGAATTTTTGTTGTTGTTGTATTACCTGCCTCTGATTCCCAATTTGTATCATTCATAACGCCTTATTCCATCATATTTGTCCTAACCAAAACAGAAAACTACAAATCTGTGTATGTCATTAAAATTGTATGGTCATTCAATTTGAAAATATCATCGCTTATGTAGGATAAGGTCATGTTTTCACAAGCATTCTACCCAAATTATTTTTCATCTCCGTTTACGTACACATCAAACAAGACAAATAAACTACCTAGGACAATGTATTTGGACTTAGCTTTTATTGTTCTCTGTAGAGTTTATTTCGGATTAATGCTGCTTGGGTGCACGTTATACAACGATGTGTTGGAATGAGATATTTAACTATGTGGTATCTTCTCCTGTTTGTGTGGTATTATGTATTTATAACATACCCATTTAATCTTACAGGTTTGATCTGGTGTTCTATACAGCTGTTCAATCCGTATCACACACCCAGATTCGAACTACTTACATGTTTTCTTTAACGTCCACTCGAAGATATTTTTTGATGCACTAATAGAAAGCTTAAAAATGGGGGTATGTAATAAACACAAAACCATATTCATGTTTTGTTCTGAGTCGTGGAAAAGAACTCGTCTGATATGGCTTATGAATACATCTCCGCCTGGCGGCCTCGCCTTATCCCAATGCCATATCAAACTCATTCTTTCAGCCGACTCAGAACAAAACACGTATGTAGTTTTGTATATTTACCATGCATTGATATCTTTAATATTTTTTTTACCTATTATTACTTGTAAGCAAAATACACACTAATACCCATCACAATGAATTTGTATTTTACATGATCATAATAGAAGGCTCATTCAAATCATGGAGTTGCCTTGGTTTTTCAAGTTTTACATTTGTATATTCTGAGTGATCAATGGACTAAGCAGTATAATTGGGGTGAGTTGATGCATAACAAGGGTTACTTGCAAGTTATATCTCAATGTTACATGTAGTTTGAATAGTGAAATATAATAAAATGCCTTCACAAAACAAAATAAAAAATCAGATAAAATAAAGTTGTATCATACAAGAAGGGTAACATCATCATTGATACATTAATGAGATCATTTAAAATATTTGGTACATTTAAAACGAAGAGATTCGCTGTCATTATGTTAAGGGGATGCCTATAAAAAAGATATATTGGATGTTGTTTTAAGAATTTATATGTGAAAGAGACAGAGAAAAAAAGTGCTTATAGTATTGCTCAATAAACATTTATGACATTTTTTAATGCTTTTACAAACAAAAATCATTAAATATAATATCACCTTTAATTAGCTGTATAGTTTGAACCAAAATTATGGTACACTCTGCAAAAAAATTGCAATATTTTATATTATCGTTTTTCTCATTTCTCAGATTTGTCTGGTTTATTTATTCCTGCACTTCAACCTCTTTTGATGTTGATTTACATTTGAGTCAGGCTAAGGATACTTTTGAATACTTACATGTAGCAATGTTACTTGTTACCCTGAAGCATTTCGTTGGTCGCTTATATGTCATTGTGCCAACATTTTCCTTCCCCACCCCATATGAACACTTTTTGTTGTAATAGAAATGTAATATAATGTAAAATCTTTACATTTTTTCAACAAGAAACTTTAGCTGCAATCAGCTATTTTTGCCATAAGCAACATAACTGACATGAACTAAAACAAAATACCTTGTTCGTGGCTACATGAAACATGTCGGCTCTGGGGTGTTATGTGACAATCAGATGCTCTACTGACTGTTATCCCGCTTCTCAGAACATTTTGCCCTTCTGAACCCATTATTCAAAATACCATTTCACACATGGGAGGCCAAATTTCTTCTCTCTGAATTTTCAAAACATTTATAGTGCAAGGGCGGCTTTCTCGTTTGTATCTTTCCCCGTGTTCTAAATTCTGGCAACCCATAGTTAGGCCCTATTCTTCATTTAGCTGGTATTCCATGGATGCATTTTACCATATGTGATATTGATTAATGGTGTCAGATGCTGCCTTTAGGCTCTAGTCAAACAGATCTATATCACAATGAAAAGACTGGGGGGAAGTGGAGAGAGTATATTTTTAAAGTCATGTAACTTAGTAAATAAAACAGAAAGGCAATCAGATTAAAATAAAGATCTACTTATAAAAGTGTTGCATTTCACATTGGTGAGAGTTATCATTAGAAACCATATGTCAAAAATGAAGTTTTGCACTTTCACAAATGTAAAAGCTGTAATTTGATTGGTGATTTGAAAGGTCAACAGAACATGACCTCGTGTTGGTGCCCATCAGATCTCCGGTATGTCAGAGATCTAGATTTTAAACAGATTGAATAGAAAGGTAGACATTGAAAATTATTCGTATTTATCATACCATCCTGCATATGAACAATGAAAGAAAACATAAAATTTGGAAAAGGCAAAAATGAATAACTTTTAAGGAATGAATGAGCCTATCACAATTATGGCCTGATTTTCAACTGGTCAAACAGGGAAAGGTTCATAAACTATTCTTTTCTGGATAGAACATGTATACTTTATTCTAAAATTTGAAAAATATGACTTCTACCAAGAATTCTGTTAAGGTTATTATTGTAGCTTGTGTGGTATAAACTTTCTTACTGATCCACATCAGTAATTTCCTTTTTCACAGAAAAATAACCATAGACATCTTGAGATGAAAATCTTGTTAATAGTACTAATGTGCAAGGAATATAAAGCAAAAACTTATTCTAAACCCTATTTCTAACTGATTTCCTGATTTTAATGTACAAGATGTAGAAGTACATAACATAGATTATTTGGATAGAAAATGAATAAATCAAATAAGTGATGAATGACTCATTCAATGAATGAATCACTCAAACAATCAATTAATTCACTACTGTCTTGACGTTTTAATGAATGAATGAGTCAAGTGAATATTTCATTCATTCATTATGGCATTAAAACAGTGGTAGATGTATGAATTATCAATCTGGGATGTTCAAAGGGTCTAGGTAATCTGTCCCCAGACAACCAACAATTTTTTCTTTCTTTCTAAATTTAAATTGTATGCAGACATAGTCTATGATGGCATATATATTAGAAATGGACCAACCATATATACTCACCTTTAAGTAGAGATCAACTGCAAACTGCACAGACCCAGATCTGCCATCGCATAATGCACCAGCAGATCTGGGTCTATGCAGTTTGTTTGGAGTAATAAGTAGAACAAACAACATAGAACCTGATCTGCTGGCGCACTGTGCAACAGCATATCTGGGTCTGTGCTTTTTTGCAGTCGGACTCGTCTTATAAGGGAGTATATATACAGTAACATGGGTGAAAACCTTTTATTTCATACTTTCAGCTAAACTCATGTGGAATTGTTTGTTTTTTGTCTTTACATTTTAATCATTTGCAAATTAATTATGCCTCCTGACATATATCCTTAACTCTTTGCTCCTTTGTCTTCAGTTTTATTTTGATATTTCACTTCTTCTCATTTTTGTCACTTATCAATCTGAATAAGTTTAAAGACAATGAAAATCAACTGTTGCATAATGCGCCAGCAGATCTGGGTCAATGTTGTTTGTTCTACTGATTGCTCCTAACAAACTGCATAGACCCAGATCTGCCCATGCATTATGCAACTGCAGATCTGGGTCTGTGCAGTTTGCAGTTGGACTCGACTTATAAAGGAATATATATAGTACTGTAACTATGGGTGAAAAACTTTTATACTTTCAGGGGTTGTTTTTACATTTTATACTTTCAGGGGTTGCTTTTACATTTTACACTTTCAGGGATTGCTTTTAGATTTTATACTTTCAGGGGTTGCTTTTAGATTTTATACTTTCAGGGATTGCTTTTACATTTTATGGTTTCAGGGGTTGCTTTTACATTTTATACTTTCAGGGGTTGCTTTTACATTTTATGCTTTCAGGGGTTGCTTTTTCATTTTATACTTTCAGGGGTTGCTTTTACATTTTACACTTTCAGGGGTTGCTTTTACATTTTATACATTCAGGGGTTGCTTTTACATTTTATACATTCAGGGGTTGCTTTTACATTTTATACTTTCAGGGGTTGCTTTTACATTTTATACTTTCAGGGGTTGCTTTTACATTTTACACTTTCAGGGGTTGCTTTTACATTTTATACTTTCAGGGGTTGCTTTTACATTTTATACTTTCAGGGGTTGCTTTTACATTTTAGTGTAATCATACGGTGGCTGGATAGTGCAAAGAACTTTTTTTTCATATCTTGTTTAAACAAAATATTATTTTGTTTAAATAAGATCTCTTGTCTAAACAAGATATAACAAGAATATTTTGTGGCACTATCCAGCCACCATATAATCATTTTTTTTGCAAATTACTTATGCCTCCTAATATACATCCTTAATTCTTTGCTCCTTTGTCTTCCTGACATGTCTTTTTTTGATATTTCACCTCTAATTTGGTCACTTTTCACTCAATTAAGTTTATAGACAATCAAAGTCAACTTTTCCTTTCCTATTTTGTTGTTCTCATTAAATAATGTAACAAATTAGAATTGGACTAACACCAACATTTTTGACTTTACTTATTCACTATGACATTCAGTTTTATACTGAGCAGCTTTGGAACAACCTAGAAGAAACAATAGAAGATATTTTGATGAATAAAGATTTACTTTACTACAGTATAAATGGTAAAAAAATTACCCCCCGACATATTTTCCTAATAACCCTCAACAAAACTCTTAAATTATATGTGATGCAAATATGACCAATAGTTTTGAAACAACAAAAACTGATACTTAAAAATATGTTGTCATAAATATATATAGAGCGAAAAAGTGGAAGTTGTGGTGGGACTCTAAATATTATACTCAGCAAACATTACTCATATTGTTTGTATGACTTCAAAGCTTTAAATAGCATTCAAAATTATATTAAAAAAACAGAAAGAAATCAATCTAGTAAAATAAGGTGGTTTGTATACTAAATTGCAATCAATATATACTCTGTGATTAAGTAGAGTCCACTTTAAACTGCACAGACCCAGATCTGCCATCGCATAATGCGCCAACAGGTCTGGATCTTTGCAGTTTGTTACGAATAATCAGTAGAACAAACAAAATATACCCTGATCTGCCAGAGCATTATGCGAAGGCAGATCAGGGTCTATGTATTTTACAGGTGGACTTGACTTATAAGCGAGTATATACAGTAATGGAATAATGGAATATGCAGTTTTACTTCCATATGTGGATCATATGTGGTGATTCGAACATTTTGGGCAGAATATGAAATGTGTTGCAAGAAAATATAGTTAATATGATTTGAAAATGATTGTCTATGATCTTTCTTTGATTCTAAATGCCCAATTTTTTATGTCTGGTTCATGCTGCATAGACATACTTATTGTGGTAGAATTCATACTTTTTCCTACTACTAAAACTGCTACTCTGTTCCCCTTATTTCTTCATGAAATCAGAAAACCATAAAAATTTGATTTTATAACAGAGAGTAATCTCAAAATAAGATAATTTTTAGTTTACCTGAACCATTTTCCCATCTAAAGTGCCAAATCTTTGGCTTGTAAACATTATATCTGTCTATCAAAAAGCAATACATATTTGTGCTAAACTTTACACCCAGATGGCAAAATTTGTACCCCACTAGAAACATACAATGCATCAACGAGGTATCAACACGCATCCCTAGAAGTAACAAGCAAAAGAACATACAAATGTAATCTTTGCTAATGGAAACACAATCCTATGTTAAATTTTCTCTGCAGCATCTGTTCAAATGCATATTAACTTCACTTGATGTATAAAACTTATTTATAAAAGTTTATTCTGTTGTAATTCATTGGAACGAAGAATAGACAGTACACCAAATATTGTATATATATATATATATATATATATATATATATATAAAGATATGTACAGTGACTTTGTAATGATTTCACATATATCTTAAAGGAGCCTATACTTCATTCATTCTTTTGAATCTCATGCACATTTGTTGGATAAAACAAAAATAATCAGGTAATATGTTAATGAAATTAATTTTTTTTAAATCTCTGTCATAATTGCTATTTGTGAGGAGTATTTCGACAAAGACTAAGAATATACATCATTACATGACCTATACTGGTACATGCAGGAAAAGCAGAACTTCATGTCTTTGATGAAACATTGCTTGAATGATTAAAATCTCCACAATAAAATACCTTTTTTCAAATGCACCGAGTTGAATTTTATCATTAGAAAGTGAAGATCTACTTCTGATCTAATGAGCAAGCCACAAGCAAGAATATATGCAGAATAGTTACAATTGTACAATTACTTCAATTTGTAACTACAGCACTCCATTACTATTAGGCCCTTCATTATAACAGTTCCTGTTATAAGGCAAATATGGTCATGGATCCCATTTTATTTGAAGTAAAATTACATGTATCATGTATTTCATTATAAGGCAGTCTCACTATAAGGCAGTATACTCTATCACTCCCATGTATAGTGTTATAATAAGGGAGTACTGTATCATGTATTTCATTATAAGGCAGTATAATCTGGCTCCCATTGAAAGCATTATAATAAGGGAGTACTGTATCATGTATTTCATTATAAGGCAGTATAATCTGGCTCCCATTGAAATCATTATAATAAGGGAATACTGTATAATGTATTTCATTATAAGGCAGTCTCACTATAAGACAGTATACTCTATCACTCCCATGTATAGTGTTATAATAAGGGAGTACTGTATCATGTATTTCATTATAAGGCAGTATAATCTGGCTCCCATTGAAAGCATTATAATAAGGGAGTACTGTATCATGTATTTCATTATAAGGCAGTATAATCTGGCTCCCATTGAAATCATTATAATAAGGGAATACTGTATAATGTATTTCATTATAAGGCAGTCTCACTATAAGGCAGTATACTCTATCACTCCCATGTATAGTGTTATAATAAGGGAGTACTATATTAAGTACTTTATTATAAAGAAGTCTCAGCATAAAGCAGTCTACTCTGTGGCTCACATAGACAGTGTTATAATGTGGGAGTACTTACATTTTGTCAACAAACATTCTGTGTATATGATCAGTAACTGCAACTAATATTTACAAAAATCAACTAAAGCAGAAAAATATTCATGGAGAAAAAGTACTTGTTTTAAAAGTTTTACTCTCAATCAATAACAGAAGAATGATATCCAGTTCTTAAAAGTTAACAAATGGATGGAAAACAAAAAACAAATATTAATTTGCTATACAGATCACAAGAATCTTTGGAAAAATTTGACATTTCTTGTCAATGCACCTAGAGTTGTTAGCAGTTAAATGTTTTTGCTGCAAATCTAATACAGCAGGTACACCAGTCACATACCGATGCATCACTCTAATGGAAGTGGATCTGGGTCAGCGTCACATTTCCATCAATCCTTAGGGTATCAATACATGACAGTGGCTGAAGTCGGTGACGAAACTCCAGGAGATGTTGGTTATTCACAGCAACCTAAATAAATAATTTTAGCAGAGCAAGAGGTTCATATTGTGTTTTGTTACTTCTGTCCCTTTTAATACGATTTAAATTTATTCTCAAATAATACTTAAAACTAAACCAAAATATTTACTGGCACTCTAAATTCATATTGGTTATAAAACTGAGCAAAAATGAAACCAATTACCACCATTATTCATTACAGCCGAGTTGTAACAGATGATTTTCACATATCAAGGACTGTTATTCCATTGTTGTTAATTTTTCTCTATAATATATTTTGTACGGAATAAAAATAGGTATTTTAAACCTCAATCAATATATTTATAGATTTTCTAATTTGAAGAATATTTATAAATTAACTGTCTTTGGGAGGCCAAATGGACGAAAAAAGCTGCAGGTTTTTTTAAGAGTTTATATGTGTGCATGTGTCAAAAATTCATAAGAGAAAGGGGAAAGAAATATGACCATATGACCAGTCTGCAAAAAAAATCTGACATTTAACTTGGCATTGGCAATAAACCATTGAGAAAAGACAAGAAAAAGGAAGACAACTCTGCTATAAGAATTGCTGAATGACTCCCATGGGTATCCGCAGAAGAGGGAGAGGGGCAAGGGGGGGGGGCAGTTGCCCCTCCCGATTTAAAAAATCTATTGTGCAGTATATAAATATATTCCTTTGATTTTGGCTTTGCTCCCCCCCCCACCCCGGAAAAATTCGTGTGGACGCCCATCAACCAAAAACAGTTAATCAATAAGTTATCACATTTCCTTTAAAATTAATGTTAATAAATTATTTATCTCATAAGTATAAAATGTATGCCAATCTTCCTGATGCTCAGTACACAGAAAAGCAAGAGGAAAAATCATCAGACCTCCA
This sequence comes from Margaritifera margaritifera, assembly GCA_029931535.1. NCBI lineage: Eukaryota > Metazoa > Mollusca > Bivalvia > Unionida > Margaritiferidae > Margaritifera > Margaritifera margaritifera. The sequence goes on from JAQPZY010001473.1 coordinate 2,293,981, forward strand.
TACATGTGACAGAACCTGGATTTGAAACCAGTAAATTTACAAATTTTAATCAGTAGATTGGCCTTTAAACCAGTAGAGTTTTTACCAGCATAAATGTTACGTTTCATGGAGATGGAAAACAAAACAAGTGCTTTTTTGCAATAATATGTATTCTTTTCATACTATATTAAAACAGAAAATCTGAACATGAATCAGATTCTGATTCTGATGGAAAATGTTACAATAGTAATTAATTAATATGAGTCAGTACACGGTCAAATAATGAAAAAGGAAGAGTTGTTTATCTGAGAGTTTGCTGTAAAGATTTTTCTTTTATAAAATCCAACAGCATTTTTAGTTTCCTTCACAAGATCACTGTCTAGTGACCACTGATGACATTCATTGTGATTATTAAGCTTCACACTTAACAGGCTCGCAATAGTTCTCTGGTCCAAATTTATCCTTGAATCACTTTGTAGTTTGCGAAGAATGGAGAATGTCCTCTCTGTATCAGCATTTGAATATTGTAATGACATGACAAACACACTCAGCCTGCAAAGAAGTTCTAACTTAAGATTTCCTGTCACTCGGTTTGTAAGGTTGCTGACCACTTTCCAATACTCCTCCAAGCTATGTTCACCCCGAGGAGGAAGTTCCTGACTTGGACTTAAGATGTATTCCTGAGCCTCATCCTCAAAAACTTCTTTCTCTTCATGGCCGGCCCAGCTCCAAAAATCTGTTGGCAAGTTCCACCACTGTAAATAAAAAAAAATAAAGATGGATTTAAACTTGAAATAAAAATGAAAAAAATACATGATGTATTTAAGCTTTTATGAATAATTTATCCAAACTTTAAAAATAATTATCTTGTAGTATATTTTTAACTGATATGTTTCATCTAGGGCTTGAACTTAATTTATGTGCATGAAAACTTCAAATACTTTATGAAATACAAAAGATTTATACCTTTGAAATACACAATGCAAACTCAGGACCTTTGCTACTCACCTGCACACACTTAAACTCTGATATCTAAGCAGTGTTGAACTTCTTGTAATATTTCTTAGCCGGCGGTTTCTTAGCATTGGGAGAAAGTACACGAATTGAACAAAAAATGTAAGAGCTGTCCTCTTAAAACATCTTGAACAACACAATAACAATTAAACAAGATGAACATTAAAATACTTACTCTAGTGTGTCTGCCGAAATAATTTTTTATGGTGGGTCTCTCCATTTTATCTCCCCTCCACCAAGGGTTGGCAGATTTTCATCAAAGGCTCAGAAGACATCATGAACCACCTTTTATCCCTTTATTACTTATAACACCTCAAAAAGCATCCCACATTTGGCCTTAAATCCTCAAATTCCAACAATAAGGTAATCAATTAGCAGCTTGCTGTGTACACATGTCAGCTGTTCTTTAACAATTCTAATCTTATTGCTCTGCCACGCATCATCGCACCAGTCATTGTACTGGTAGAACATTTCCGGTCCCCAGTAGACTGGTTCTGGCTGGTTTCTTTAATGTGTTGATAGAACGTGTAAAAATACAGTTTTTTTTTTAAATACAGTTTTTTTTTAAATTGTCTTAATTTTCAACAGCAGTAGATTTCATGTACTAAACGGTATGTGCAGTGGATGGCCTTTAAAACAGTATTTTTGGCCTACTGCTGGTAGAATCACATGTATGGACCTCTCAACCTTTTCCCAATCAAACACCAAACTCACAAGGGCAGTTATAAGCACACAATTTTCACAAGGGCCTTAATATTTATCACCCTAAACTTATGAAACTCTTAACGAGCTTGCATCAAAACCAAGTACCATCTATATTCACTTATAAGTCAAGTCCAACTGTAAACTGCACCAATCCAAAGCTGTCAGCCCATTTTGAGACAGTAGATAAGGGTCTATGTTGTTTGCAGTTGGCCTTGACCTATAACCAAATTTATACAGTAACTACTGTGACAAAATATTACAGAAACTCAAAAGTTGTTTCTATATAATGGTATCTGTTCTATTTCTGCTATTGAAAGTGAAAGCTTTGAGCATGTGATATGGATTGTAGACAATGAACAATTGAATTTTTAACCATAATGACAATTAAAGAGAAACTACATGTAATCTGAAATGCAAGTACTTCACGGAAAGTATTGTTTAATTAATCGAGATTGATTTAACAACAACCATGTTGAAATGCCCATGCTTTTTACCTAGTTTCTCAGATGGTGCAAGACTCTTTACCCGGGACTGTGATCTGGGTTTTATAAACCAGTGTCAGTGGCAAATAACGTGTTTTTCCAGCCATGACGGTATATATAAACATTTGACATAAAATATTTAAAGCTGTTACTGTAATTAAAATTTGAGTACCAATAACCATCAGGTCCCATAGGACAGCCTCAAGGAAAGAGGCCAAAAAAAGAGGGTTCATTCTAAAATGTTTAAAGATACAAACATTTCAGTATAATTTTACGAAGATATGATTTTTCCATGGTAATAAAAGTATTATGTTTTTTGGTAGACTAGATGAAAAAATGTTAGCAACACCTGCCATCTATTTATTACAAACATCTAATAGGCTTTCTTCTATTCAGAAAAGATACCTTTCAGGTAAGAAAATATAACTTATGTTTGCTTCTAAAACAATTATTTACATCCATATACAGGCTGGTGAGGTGCACATTTGTCTCAATTCATGGGAAGGTAAAGGCATCAGATGGTCTAGAACACATTTGTCTCAATTCACGGGAAGGTAAAGGCATCAGATGGTCTAGAACACATTTGTCTCAATTCATGGAAAGGTAAAGGCATCAGATGGTCTAGAACACATTTGTCTCAATTCATGGGAAAGTAAAGGCATCAGATGGTCTAGAACACATTTGTCTCAATTCATGGGAAGGTAAAGGCATCAGATGGTCTAGAACACATTTGTCTCAATTCATGGGAAGGTAAAGGCATCCTATGGTCTAGAACACTAACCTTTGTAAAGAAGGGTCACTTGGTTGCAGCTAAACTTGCCATTAGCTTTTAGCCTGTATTGATAGAATGTTTAAAATGATAAGCAGGCCTAAAAGATTGGAAAATTTACTAGTCCTGCTGAATCTACACTAGTCCTAATGGTATTGACAAGGTACAAGCATTACTTCCCAAATAACCATGTTAACATAGACAATTACCCATGTATATAACATCATAAATGAAGCAAATAACTGCAACATAGTTGCAAATTCTTAATTAAAATATGCAAGTGAAAAGCTTGCTAGGAAACAATGAGTACTGAAGATGATTAGTGAGATAAAGTGCCATACTCATTTCATGATTCCATACCTTGAACTGGTGCCCTTCAACCAATATTATCATGTCAAAGGGTGCATTTGGGATGAAGGGGAAATATGACACAGTTCTTTCTTCTCTTCCCCATTTACCATACCCCCGGTGGTTACAAACTATGATATTTTTGTCAGTATAGAAATTAAAGCGTGCATCAACCGCCAGCCCAATGTAATTTGGCTCGAAGTTCATACCATTTTGAAGATAAACCGTAAATCTGTGAATGAAATATATAAGAAATTAAACTATTATATTAATCCAAAATTCACAATGATTTTTTCACTTTAAGAAACACACTTTAAACGTAACATGTGTGTGTGTGTATATATATATATATATATATATAGAGAGAGAGAGAGAGAGAGAGATCAGTTGAGCTGAACCTGAAAAATATAGGTTTAAATTTTCTATTTCTAATGAAATTCATAAAACAGAAGTTTTAAAAAATAATGGGAGCACATGAGACATCTTGGATGTTTTTATTACACTTAATGAAAATATATGCATACAAATTAACTAACTATTGTAATTTCCAGGGTAGCTTGCGCTAAATTAAGAAAATTATGGTTTTGCATGTTTTAAATTAGAAATAAACAATAGAGTCAGCTTCATTTTATTTGGAATATAAATGCTGGTACAGAGAACATTTGATTTCTCTTCGGCCCTATGCAGCAGTATAAATATATTATAGTCTGAAGGAGACTTAACTTTCTTTTGGCATTTAAATAGCAATGGCTGCAACAGAATATAATATAATTTAGTTGATTTATCATTTTTATGCATTTTTATAATATTCCTAATATATATTTTACATATTCGAGATACCATAGAACAAAAAAATTATCTCATATCGAAGAAACCTACTCTAAAATGTACTTATAATATTTTGTCTATCTAAAACTAGCGTCAAAGTTAGTGCATCAATAATGTGATGGATACTTTACCTTATCTATTTGCGCTAACACCCAATATGCAAAAGATTTCAAAAAAATATTATTGGAAAAGTAACAGAATTAAATCTGACATAAATTTAAGCCAATATCTACTTGCTCAAAATGTGTTTTGTGTTGTAATAAAATACCAAATCTCAAGACTAAAAAGAAAAAATAATGCCACATGTTGTTTTGGGGGGTTCTTTTTGAGCATAAACACATTATGTCCTTTGGCGGATCCTGTAATCAGATCTATAGAATTATCTCCCCTACCTTGAATGAGGGGTTAAGGCACTTAGGTAAGATACATTTTTTTTCTGTGAAGGAATGTAAAAGTGTTTCTCTTGAAAGGAATTGTGTCTATGTGCTTGATTTATAAATAAAGCTGTAAAGAAAAGATAAATCTAACAATATTCAAGATGTGGTAGTGAAACAATATTTATTAAAAGCCATGCATTCCTGAATGATTGGGAATAGTCTTGTTTTATCAGCAATTTCACTAAATTTTAATGAAAGGTCTCCTACTAAATGAAACTGTGAATTTATTACTGAACCGATTGTGGTATTAAAACTGTACATAGACTCATATAAAAAAATATACAAGGTCACAAAAATTTCCATAATTAGTATCACCTGCATATTTAACTGTCAGCTATGTGCTTTTTCATAATTGATTGCGAGATGTTATCCCCTGTATGTAGTATGACTATTATGAGTGTGATGTCTATTACCAGTGTTAGAGAAACTAATGGTCATGTGCTACAAGGCAGTAGTGTACCTACTACATGGGCCAGTTAGCAGAGTATGTTGAAAAATATAAGCAGAAGAATATAGACAGAAGCTTTAAAACTTGAGATTAAACAAAGCCTTTTATGTTTATTTTAATGCAAAGTTTAAACTTTATGTGATGCCGTTAATTCCATCGCAGACAATGACAAAGGAACTAAGGCCAACAACAACAAAAAATGTGTGTTTCTGGTTGGCCGACCATCCCTGTTTCTCATTGCCGACCCTAGCACTTCTTCTCCACACCACAGAAAGAAAAAAATATATATTAAAAAAAAATTTATTATAAAAAAAATAACACTGCCGAAATTAATTTGTGCATCTAATTGAGCCGGTTTTGCACAGTACTTTGAAGCATTTGAAATATTATTTGATTTATATAAAATGTTAAGAAAAACACAATACAAAAACTACCTGCCTATACTCTAATTTTAAAACCAGTGCAATAGGAAACACACATATATTTTTTTGGGCCTAATTGTCAGAAAAGAACAAGTGCATATGTATGGTACATGACATTGTTTCTTTTCAGTGGCATGTATTTTTCCATCTGCTGACTGTTTGAACTGCATTACTGAAATTATATTTGGTGTCACTTTGATGAATATTACACATTTGAGTAAATGCAAATCTTTCCCAAACAATTTATCATACTGATTATTGATAAAGGTGCCATAATGGAACTGCCTCCATCAAATTAAAACTTATGCAGTCATGTAATTAAACACGCAGAAACAACACAGGAGTCTAATTGCTGGATAAGAGGTTTTTATGTTCTCTCATCAATAGCTGCATTATCTTCTTCATTTAAAAATAATCCATTTAGGTCGACCAAAGATAGACATGAACATAATGATATGTGCCATATGTATGGATATATGTATGTATGTATGTTTGTATGTATGTAGGTAGGTAGGTAGGTAGGTAGGTAGGTATGTATGTATAGCGTTTAACATCATATCAGCACAATTCTCATATTCAGTGCTAAGTAAATTTATGTATCCCATAAAAGATAAATAAGATGAAGCCAAAGTAGGTAAAATCTTTAAAATACAAAATTCAATTCTGTTTATAATCTGAACTATTTTAAAAAGTCCAAGACCATCTCAGCTGGAACGTGACAAAGGGAGACATCCCAAGTCAAGGGTTGCCTCGATTATTTGCCTCTCATGATATGTGGGAGGGTGAGTTTGGTCTACGTCATCGAGTCTGGAGGGGGAGAACATAACAATATTAAATATAAACAATATTGGCTGTACTAATGATAATCGCCTTGTATGGGCTGTACATCCAACGTAGACCTGGTTGGTTGAAAAAATTACCAATACGCCTTAATACCTATCTATATCCACTTACCTTGTAGGGTTGGGGCTTGGAATTCCACTTATGAAGATCAATCTACCAGGATCGATGAAACCTGGGATTGGTTGCACAAAGGGTGTTGACTGAAACGTTAGTTAAATTGATGTTAAATTCAATGGGTCCTACTAATCACCGCAAAGATGTGCAAAGATGGGCACAGACATGCAAGGACAGTGCAGAGATATTTAAAACTGACAATACTGGAAATTATTGAATGTTGATACACAATTTATAAAAATAAATATATAAGAATTATAAATGTTTGTACTGTCAATGTGTTGAATATTTTTTTTTTTTACAAATGTTTATTTGCACTCGACGTTGTAATAAATTATGGTAAAGATTCAAAAATGTCTTTAGTAACAAAACGGAATCTTCTCATTATTTGTAACATATTTCAAGATTTAGAAACCTTTCTGAAAAGTAACAATTGTAAAGGTATCAAATTATACAATGATGATGTGATTTACACATTTAAATGTATTACTGCTTCTTTATACATACGACATTGCATTAATTATTGCATATATGATTTACACATTTAAATGTATTACTGCTTCTTTATACAGACGACACTGCATTAATTATTGCATATGATGTGATTTACACATATTTAAATGTATTACTGCTTCTTTATACAGACGACACTGCATTAATTATTGCATATGATAAGAATTACACATATTTAAATGTATTACTGCTTCTTTATGCAGACGACACTGCATTAATTATTGCATATGATGTGATTTACACATATTTAAATGTATTACTGCTTCTTTATGCAGACGACACTGCATTAATTATTACATATGATATGAATTACACATATTTAAATGTATTGCTGCTTCTTTATACAGACGACACTGCATTAATTATTGCATATGATGTGATTTACACATATTTAAATGTATTACTGCTTCTTTATGCAGACGACACTGCATTAATTATTGCATATGATATGAATTACACATATTTAAATGTATTGCTGCTTCTTTATACAGACGACACTGCATTAATTACACTATGTAAGACAATTTTTGTTCCTGGGTAGTAAGTGTTATTTCCTAATTGCTTATGCCTCAAAAGTATAGAAAATGGCTATTATTCTCCACAAACTTTGCTTTTGTGACCAGGACAGTGATATTTTGAAATTTACCTATTTCCAATGAGAAAACGGGCGAATTTGTGTCTTTTCGTTCTCATAAAGTCAGAAAAAACAACAACATATGAATCCAAATTAACATGTATTTATACTAAAGTAATACAAAAATGACTACAAAAGATTTAAAAGTGAGTAGTTTTTCGAGATGTACGATTATAATGTAAATCACTTTCACGAATCAGCCCCCAAATGTAGTCTCCCATCATGTTCTCGTTATACTGTCCTTGGTAGCGGCCTTCAAAGTCCAGTATATCCTGGTGGAAGTGCTCGCCTTGCTCCTTCGAGTATGCTCCCATGTTCTCCTTGAATTTATCAAGATGAGCATCAAGGATATGGACTTTGAGGGACATCCTACAGCCCATTGTGTCGTAGTTCTTCACCAGAGTTTCAACCAGCTCCACATAGTTTTCGGCCTTGTGATTGCCCAGGAAGCCCCGAACCACTGTGACAAAGCTGTTCCAAGCCGCTTTTTCCTTACTAGTGAGCTTCTTGGGGAATTCATTGCACTCCAGGATCTTCTTTATCTGTGGTCCGACGAAGACACCGGCTTTGTCCTTTGCCTCAGACAGCTTAGGGAAGAAGTCTTGAAGGTACTCGAAGGCTGCCGACTCCTTATCTAGAGCTCTGAAAAATTGTTTCATAAGGCCCAATTTGATGTGCAGTGGTGGCATCAGCATCTTCCGGGGGTCTACCAGTGGCTCCCACTTGACGTTGTTCCTCCCCACAGAGAACTCGGTCCGCTGTGGCCAGTAATGCCTGTTGTAGTGCACCTTGGTGTCCCTGCTGTCCCAAAGGCAAAGATAGCAGGGAAACTTGGTAAAACCGCCTTGGAGACCCATCAGGAATGCCACCATTTTGAAGTCTCCTATGACCTCCCAGCCGTACTCATATTACTTCAAGGCGTCCAGCAAGGTCTTGATGCTGTTGCAATCCTCTTTGAGGTGCACCAAGTGAGCCAGGGGAAGAGATGGGTACTTGTTACCATTATGGAGCAGCACGGCTTTGATGCTTCTGGATGAGCTGTCAATGAAGAGGCGCCACTCATTCTGGTTACAGGCGATTCCGATTGCCTTGAACAGACTGGTCACATTGTTGCAGAAGCAGAGCCCATCTTGACGGGTGAAGAAGCTTCCTCTGATCTGCGACTTGCACACTTTCATCCAACAAGTTCCACTGCTTGAGCCTAGACGTCAAAAGCTCGGCATTGGACTTGATGAGACCAAGATCTCTAATCAAGTCGTTGAGGTCTTTTTGGTTTGGAGTAGTATGGGTTTCTCTCCTCAGCTCCACCTCTGAAATTGTCATCTGGATCTACAACGTCTTCCTCGCTCTCTGACTTGCTGCTCTCTTCTAAATCTTCTAAAGACGGCTGCTCTCTCTCCGGAGGAGTGGGTACGGGGAGCTCATGGCAGTGTGGCACCGGGGCAATGGATGAAGGAAGGTCCGGATACGTGATAGCAGGTGCATTCTTGCCAGTCCGACGTTTGAAAGGGTCCACCATGCAGAAGTAGCAGTTGCTTGAGTGGTCAGTGGGTTCCCGCCAAATTCTTGGGATAGTGAACTTCATGGCTCTCTTTTCCCCTCTGTACCATCCTACAAAAATACATTTATTTCACCCATGACTAATGTGTAAGAGATTCTCGCAACATTTTTCATATACGATATATTTTTTCAATAACATTGAAAAGTGTAAAACATTTTAAAATTAAAAACTTCTACAATTTTAAAAATTTTAACAAATTTTATAACATAAAATTCCGAGCAACAATTGTCCATCTTACCTTCCAGAGTTTTTTTGCAGTGCTCGCAGGTGAAATGAGGTGCCCAGGGTTTGTCTTGATCCCTGACAGGCATGCCGAAATATGCCTTGTAGGCCTCACACATCTTAGCAGATGCTTCCACGGAGTACTTTTTCGCTCTTGTCTTAATAAATTGGCCACAGACATAGCAAAATGCATCTGCCGGATGCTTGCAGCCTCTTGATGCCATCTCAGAAAAATGCAGATATGTATCCACTTAGGCAGCTGGAACTAAACTGAACTGGTGGGCTTAAGGCCCCTGTATTTATACTACTATTTATATTACTGGAAAGTTCAGAAGTTACTCCAAGTTTACTCAGCACTGAATCTATCTGGAATGTTCTGGAAAATAGGTAAATTTCAAAATATCAGTGTCCTGGTCACAAAAGCAAATTTTGTTGGGAATAATAGCCATTTTCTATACTTTTGAGGCATAAGCAATTAGGAAATAACACTTACTATCCAGGAAAAAAAATATTTTTTGTTACATGGTGTTATTGCATATGATATGAATTACACATATTTAAATGTATTGCTGCTTCTTTATGCAGATGACCCTACATTAATTATTGCATATATGATTTACACATTTAAATGTATTGCTGCTTCTTTATGCAGATGACACTGCATTAATTATTGCATATGATATGAATTACACATATTTAAATGTATTGCTGGTTCTTTATGCAGATGACACTGCATTAATTATTGCATATGATATGATTTACACATATTTAAATGTATTGCTGCATCTTTATGCAGATGACACTGCAATAATTATGCATATATGATTTACACATATTTAAATGTATTGCTGCTTCTTTATACAGACACTGCATTAATTATTGCATATATGATTTGCACATTTAAATGTATTGTTGCTTCTTTATGCAGATGACACTGCATTAATTATTGCATATATGATTTACACATATTTAAATGTATTGCTGCTTCTTTATGCAGATGACACTACATTAATTATTGCATATGAGAAAGACATGCAAAAGATGATTGTTTTTCTGATTAATGTAAAACATTGAAACTGACCGTCAATGTTGAAAAGACAAACATTTGTGTTTTTGGTAATGGTAAGGTAAGGGTAGAACGATGACATACTGTATATACTCGCGTATATAATTCAATACCAACTGCTAACTGCATAGACCCAGATCTGCCATCGCATAATGCACTGGCAGATCTGGGTCTATGCAGTTTGTAAGGACTAATCAGTAGAACAAATAACAGAGACCCTGATCTGCAGGCACATTATGTGACAGCAGATCAGGGTCTATGTTATTTGCATTTGGACCCAGCTGATACATGAGTATATATGGTAGTGTCATAATTAATAATAAGAATTTAGACATGGTATACAAATACAAATATTTCAGTTTACTCTTTTCAAAAAATGGCACCTTTACCTCACCTAAAAAGAATTTAGTCATTACAGCCCACAAAGCATTGTTTTTATTATGTAAACGCATTTATAATTGAATTTACCTATTGATTGTCAGCAACTTGGGGGATCATGCATTTTTATGTATGTATTACAACTGTATTTATGTATGTACTCTGTCAATGTTATGTGACTTGTTTATATTTGTTTTTTATAGTACTACTTGTGTTATTTACTCATCCTACCTAGCAATTTTTATAATTATTATTCTAACTAATGGCAGAACTACAAGACAGAAAACGGTCAACATCGCTGACAGTCTCTTATACACAATATAATATGACTTACCTACTGCAATGTGAGAACTATGCTGTGACAGTTGTGCAAGCCTCGATCAGCATCCAGAATGCACTTATTACGCATGTAGGGGAAATTCCCCAAAAGAAGACCCAAGTCACTGTCAGTCAGGCAAGTACATGAAGCATGCAACATTCTCACAAGCATCATATTGTACAGAACCTAACAAACAATTTTCTAAACAAACTGCAAACGGCCATGATCCAACTCTGACCTTTTTATGTACTCAGCCCGGCATGATTTATAAATGATAAATTATAACCAAATATATATTCCAGATATTGAAAAAGAACATGAGCATGACACAATACAACGACTGACAAATATTACTCTAAAATCATTGATGACGTGACTATAATGGGTCAGTTAATATTGAGCACAAATAAATGAATGCCTGTTCGTTATTATCAAAGAATTTAGAAGTTTGTAGGTGATTAGTATTTGATCATCTCCTTTGCTGATGTAATTAGCAAAGGATTTTCAAAGTTTTAATGTTATTAGTATGTGATAAATTGTTTAGTTGATGTAATTTGCCGGCTACACCCTTTTAATCATTTTATATCAACTAGGACTCTACTGAGGTGTGAATACTTGCATACAAATAATTGGATAAGTATTTTTTTCATGTAATTGTTCATTACTGAAAAAACTTAAGAAATTGTGCCATTCAATAGGAATGGAAAAATAAATCATACATGTGTTAACATATATATTTTATAACCAACATTTTGAAACTGTCCTTGTACTACCACTATGTTAATTGAGTTAAAAGTAGAACATCTACTACTTGTGATTATAAACATGAGTTGACACATGTTAATCAGATTAAAGTAGCACGTCTACTACTTATGATTCTAAACATGAGTTGAAACGTGTTAATCAGATTAAAGTAGCACGTCTACTACTTGTGATTATAAACATGGGTTGACACATGTTAATCAGATTAAAGTAGCACTTCCCTACTGTATACAACACCTACACTAAGCAAATTTAATATAGCAATAAACTTCTTTTATTAATCCTGACATTGACAGATATTTTGTATAGCAATATATTTTTATTCTTCATGCTTAATATGGATTTCAATAGTTTTTATTTTTTTTTTATTTGCAGAATCAGTTACATTTATGCTTCTCACTTAATGCCTACTACAATGAATGACAATACAAATAACAAAATTTAGCTTTTCTTTAGCTTTGGTGACCATTAAGAATTATTCAGAATAAATATTACCAACATGCCAATAACTATCAAATATTTCAAAGTTATATACCTTCTTGGCACTATACGTGCATCTCTTTGCGCTGTCTTTTTAGTGACTTTCTGCTCTGGTAATTCTGTCTTTGCATGTCTCTCTGCTGTCTTTGCAGATCTTATTCCTTCTCTCAAAACTTGCCATAATTAAATATTTTACTAATTTACACAAGGACTTTTCATGGTCAATTAAAAAATATGAGAGTAGAGGTAGCAAATAATGGTGAAGGAAATTCAACTTCCAAATGACAAAATGAAAATCAGAAAATGAAATTCTTAAAAAAATGTCTTCTAAAAATCAGCAACTATCAACACATAGATTATATACATGTACCTAATATTTCTTTAGATAAAACACCTGTCAGTAACAGGAAATACCAGTTAAGTAAGGTTTGAAAAACATCTTCATGTGTCTTTGTGCACTTCTCTTTTCCCACTACTTACCTTATGTACATACAAGATCTATAATTACAAGAAACTTTCTGCATTATTATTAAATGAGATCAAATATGTTACAAACAATGAAAAAACATTTTTGAATTTATACCATAACTCATTACAATGTTGAGTGCAAATAGACATTAAAAAAAAATGAATGATCAACACATCGACAATACAAACATTTATAATTCTTGTATATTTATTTTTATTAATGTTGTATCAACATGTGCAGGCTAATTCAGACTGTGACGGATTCATACCAAAAGCCAGGCTGATTTGGATCATGTGAAATTATTAAGTTTCATCTTGGACCAAAATATGACATTTACAATTGTTTGAAACACGATATTTTTCATTATTTCCTAGGTATGCTGAGCAGTTCAAAACTGCATTTAAGGAAACAAACCACGATTTTACACGAGATAATGGTATTATTCTATATACAGATCAAATGAAATAATATAAGACTGTTTATCTTGAATTGTCAATTTAATAGTGAAATATTTTAAAAGCAGCTCATTCACCTATGTGCAAAACTGAAATAGTTAACTTAATTTTATTGAGAAGTAATACAATTACTAACACTAAACAAAATCATGAAAATAGGGTCCATGCAGTAACATTTTGTGTGTGTGTGTATATATATTGGTCTGAGTATGTTAATGCTTTTGTCAGACTTACATAAAATAAATCTTTATCCTGTATATTGTACTATATACTAATAGTGCTAAATAATTATATACCAAAATGTGAAACTGGGTTCCTGTCAAATTGATGATTTAATTCAATGCAATTTCAGACATCAATATCATACGTCTATATTCTGCTAATCTTGTGGACCTCGTATTATTTATAATAAAGAAAATGATAACACAACGAAAATGTTGGTGCTATCTTAGTTGAAAGATGAAATATAGTTTACTAATCTTTGTTACAAGAACTGTACGTTATTTTTTCACCCTGATTTCATAATGCATCATTTAATTGTATGCAAATTACTAATGCTGAATTGACTGCATGACATGGCTATAAAGAAGCATAATATTACCATCACCTGTTTAATACTTTGTTTGATTAGCATACAACATTATTTAATTTAATTGCAAACAATAACAGTAAGATCATCTGACCATCAATTTGCAAAACCCGATTAATCAATGCTGCTATAATTAAAGCACTTTTGTTGTCATTTTCCAATTTACTGAATTTAATACCATTCTAGTACACAAAATATAAAACTGACTTTAAATAACTTTGTGATCTTTGGTTGCATGGAAGTGTTAGTATATATGTGTTAATGTAATAAAATATCTATTCAGAAATCAAGATTTAATGGATTTAATATGTGCTGTAAATTAAATATTTATGTTCATTAATATTTGCAAAATTTTCAAAGGTTAGAATGAAAATAAAATATGTTGGTTTACTGGTTCAACTTTAATCGCATGATAAAATTTCAACAATAACAGTAAAGTATGTTTTAATATTGTGTTACTCGTCAATAACTCTTTATACAATATTTATTTTGCAAATACAACAATGTGTATATATTACTGTTTGATTGTGTTGAAGTCAGCCATATTGGTCTTATTTAATAAAGTTTTAAAATGTGTTACAAAGATATTTATTCCAAGAATAACTTTATGTTTTCATTATTGTAAACACTGAAAAGTTATTTGGTTATTTAAAAAAATAATACAAAATCTAAAGACGATGGTTCATATCTATTTTGTTCTAATTTCGGATAGAAATTTGCGAAGAATTGTCTTATGTAAATTTTTCAGCTGAAAATCAATCTTTTGCATTCTGTTACAGCTGAAAATCAACCTTTTGCATTCTGTTACTATGTTTGTTAAAACAGTAATAACTACTAAAATAAATCATGTATGTGTGTTCCATTGTTTTTCTTATAATATTTCACATGGTCCAAATCAGCCATGGTCCAAATCAGCCTGGCATTTGGTCTGAATCAACCAATTATTGGGTCTGAATCTTCCCTGGTCCGATATCAACCAGCATTTGTATCAACATTTAATATTTTCCAGTATTACTACTTTAAAACATCTCTGTTATTTTCTAACGTAAATCTGATAAAAGCACAAGCATTGCCCTGTCTTTGAAATGTTTAATAGGACCGGATTCAATAACTATCATATAAATTTAAAAAATTTAAGTTCAGACTTGATTTTTTTCTCATCTACGAAAGGGACTGTCCGAGTTTCTTATGACCCTTCTCACCCCATTTTAGATATTTTAACATTTATGTTGGAGTGTGGGTTCAGAGCCAATTGCCTATCGAAAAGTTGGAATTCGACACCACCGCGAGGCGGTGGCACTGGGTAGCCGCTTACTATTCTGGGACTTGGCAGAATTGGTCCACTAACATTCTCAGCCCATACAGAAATTGTACTACGCAAATCGGTCCATTACATACTCAGCCTATCACTAGATCGGTCCATGGTTGATACAGTTGAAACTAGATTTTAATCAATTTATAAAATAAAGACAAAATGTTTAAATTCCATTTGATCAAATGCTGAATTTCAAGGAAGTTTTAAAATAGTCTGTCTACATATTCAGTTATTCAGCTCAAAAACACAAAATAAAAACAAACAAAAAATTTATCACTGAGCAAAATCCTGGCTATATCTATATACATGTATATTGTACCCACTTTAATAATAACGATAATAATAACAATAATAATATTAATAACAATGGTGATAATAATTTGTTCTGACAAATGTACATAAACAAAAAGTTGAACAATGAAATAGCTACAAGTTTCTGTCAAAATTTAAGGTATTAATAACATAACTATGGGAAATGGACCCCTAATATATGTGCACATGCATATACAATACTGCAGGTGTTTGGGATACAATGGAAGTTAGCTGAGATAGTTAGCAGATTCACTCAAGACTTTTTATCCATCCATATAGGCCAGGTGAGATGGGAACATTTGAAGCAGATATGTAAATAACAAACTTGCAAAATCACTGTAACAAATTCTAATTTACTCATGGCATTCAAGTCTTTCATAATGTTACAAAATTTGAAAGTGACACTAAATAGCATACTTGATAGATTGGAAGTTCAAAAAGTGACACTAAATAGCATACTTAAAAGATTGGAAGTTCAAAAAGTGACACTAAATAGCATACTTGATAGATTGGAAGTTCAAAAAGTGACACTAAATAGCATACTTGATAGATTGGAAGTTCAAAAAGTGACACTAAATAGCATACTTGATAGATTGGAAGTTCAAAAAGTGACACTAAATAGCATACTTGATAGATTGGAAGTTCAAAAAGTGACACTAAATAGCATACTTGATAGATTGGAAGTTCAAAAACTTAGCCTTTCTGAAGACTAAGGTTTGAATCCTATCGACTTCAGTTACATTTTTAGTTCATAATAAAACACACTGCTAGCTTGATTTAGGCATTATATCTTCATATATTAGTTTAGTTAGGTTGTTCTTGCATCATTCAACTGCAAGGAAAAGTAGGTCACAGTGACCACTTTTTTTTTTATAACACAAACGATTTTGTTATTATTTGTTAACCACAATGTAAAAATGTAACCATACTGGAAAATCTTCAGCTGTAGGCATGGTATTTACATAGAATTTTTGGTCAGAGTGCTCCTTGCATCATCGTGCCACTCCCCCCATGGGAAAGTAGGTCATAGTGACTTCCTTTCCTTACAACTTCTTATTTTGCTGTATAAAAGTTATCACCATTCATAAAAACAGTGGTATACAGATAAGCTTGGTTGTCTGTCTGAAAAATCTTTACAAATTGGTTGCCATGAATGGTCACCATATCTACTAAACACACAACCCTTTACTGTCATTTTTATTCAACTTAACGCTAGTGACAAGTAACCATACATAATGTGTATGCTAGTGACAAGTAACCATACATTGTGTATGCTAGTGACAAGTAACCATACATTGTGTATGCATGCAATAACTATGATCTCCCAAAGGGCTTTTCAGGTTCGACTGAAAGTAACATCTGAATCAGTTATGTGACCCACCCCCAACACTAACCAAAAGTTACACTTTGATATCATCGATTCGTGCCCTTAACGTGAATTTTAACGCGTTCGTGAGAATCTATTCAAATAACCATAGAACGTGTTCAACTATATCTACTTCATTTAATCATCGTTAAAATCGAGAAACATGGCGCACGATTCAAGGATGCTAACGACGTGAGGAGGGATACGATATAACAACAATTTCACTCTTTATGGCGAATTGAGGATACTTAAGTTCATTCCGCACAGCATCGCGAATGATATCTGCGTCTGTTTCTCATTGAATTTTCACGTCAGCGTCCAGAAATGTATCTAAAATTACCGAATTCGTTTCGTGGACGAATGATTTAAACATAATTCGTATCGACATACCGCGCAACACCATTCATTCAATACATGCTGAAAAAGAGTGATCTATGTACGTGTAATCCGCCACGTTCCTTCTGGAGATATGGAAGTGTCCATATTTGATACAGCACTGAGCATTATGGGAGCTGTCGCGCGCCACAGTTAAACAAACATTGTCTGCATCGTCTGTAGTTTTCTTTAATTAGCATTCAACTTTCACCTAAAATGTCTACGTCAACAACAAAGAACCAACCAAAGAAAAAAATTGCCTAAAATGAATTTAATCAACATCTGAATATCAAGAAATGCACAGGAAGCAGCTTTGGATAATAATAATAATAATAATAATAATAATAATAATAATAATAATAATGATGATAATACTATCATAATGATAATTTTCCTGCTGATCTATTTCACTTATTTCAAATGTTACCTTAAACAATATTTTAATTGATTCCTGAATAGTTTGACTTTAGTGTATTATTTGTGATTTTTTTAAAAGGTAGATTTATTTCTTTATTTATTTCTTTATGTATTTAAATCAATGTGTTTATTTTCAACACGTATATTTAAGTGCCCAAAATAACATTACATCAGTCATATAGCCCCTTTATTTTTATTACACAAGTCCATTGTTATCAATGGTTGCCTTTTATATATAGTTATAATCCAATAATATATTCAATTTCTTTTTGTCAGCAAGGTAAAGCAAAATTTTTTTAAATACATGAAAGATATAAATTGTGTCTCCTATTTTAATTGTGAATAACCCTGTCGGTTGCTTGGAAATCAGTACCCCCCCCCCCCCCCCCCACCACCACCAGATCTTTGATAACAATTTCTCCATTTGTACATTGTTTTCATTTTAAAGGTAACATTCTTTTGCATGTATAGCCATAAATATTATGAATTTGGCACTCGTATTCACAAAAGTCCATGCTGTAGGTAGGGGAAAAATATATTGTCTTGATGGGTGAAAAATGATTGGCACTGTCAGAGAGAGGGTTCAATGGTGAAACATTTTTTATCTTCTGCTTTTATCTTTAAATTTTGAATAAGACCTGGACATTATGAATTAAAATTGCAGTATATTCAAATATTATAATAGAGACTGGTGTACAATCTTCTGCTTTTATCTTTAAATTTTGAATAAGACCTGGACATTATGAATTACAATTGCAGTATATTCAAATATTGTAATAGAGACTGGTGTACAGTATCAACTACATCCCGAGAACATAAAAGTGAAAAGAAATTGCAATTATTTCTCTCTTGCAAATTTTGAAATATTTAATTGAAAACAATATTTTATTTGTTCACATTACTTAAGTTATTTTGTATTCCATAGTGATTTTTCTTTATCCACACACATCATAAAATAGTGTGAGAATACTGTTCATCCATCTATGTGTCTGTTCATAAGCCTTGATATCCATTGTACATGCCATATGGCTGTATTTCAATAAAATCAAATATATAAAAAAACAACCTTTTTTATCATTGCTCAATATGGCATGCTCCCAGGCTTACCAAGCAATGATTAGATACTAAATATAACTTATTATATAATTTATGTACAATTTTAAATTTAGAAAACACACACAAACACACAAACACACTTATATATGTATATATACACATATAAATAATACAATACACTCTATTTATACTATATAATATTTCACACAATGTAATTTATTTCATATAAAATTTTTTACTATATAGTTCAAGCATGTGCAACTTCCTCCAGTGCCCGGACCAGATAAGCGATTTTTAAAGCCACACCCTATGATGTAAATAAGCGGATAATACCAGGTTGCAGACCAGATCCGACCCCCTGCACTGCTTACAAAGCATGGAGAGTATATCAAATTTATTACATATCAACTGATGCGTTATCTTTGTCAATTGTAAAGTAAAAAGATGTATTACAACGTAAGGTTAATTATATATATGTGTGTGTGAAAATTACTATATTAAATGTATAATGCACCTCAGTCAAAAGCCAACTCTATCATTATGTGCTCCACGTAATGTGCTTAAATTGTTAAACGGAGTACACTGTTTATTTTGCAATGTTCAGATAATTCATTTTTGTCTCATCTACTTTAGCAGACAACACAGTTATCGTTTTGTTAACCAAGATGTGTTGATTTCATAAACAAAAATTCAAACTTCAAACGAAGAAATAAATATTTTATATGAATATTTGTACTTTGATTATTCTGTACCCTTATATATATATATATATATATATATATATATATATATATATATATATATATATATATATATATATATATATATATATATAGTGTGTGTGTGTGTGTGTCAAATGCATCCTTTATGAATATTTCCCCCATAAGGTCACAGATAACTAAATCACTAAGTCCTTTCCAATGGATCACAATGTTATTGGGCCATAGACCACAATCTAAATGTTTCTGAAAATGAATGTTATCGTCGTAAATTTGACATATATTGTATATAAACTTTGATACAACAAAGCCTTGACTCACTGTTTTAAACCATCAGCGATAAATATTGCACTGCTTTTTATTTAATAACTAAACTGCGATGTACTGTCACACAGTTAGTCTGCAGAAAGGTAATTCCCCATGTTTACGTATCATATGGGATACATACATTTTGAATAAAAGTAACAAAAATGAATCTAATTAAACAACTAACTTCATACTTTTCATTTAGACTCCTTCTAATTTCATCTTAAAGAGGGAGCCGCGGTAGCTCAGTGGCTAGCGCGTTGAACTCGTGACCGAAAGGGTGCAGGTTCGAATCCTACCATCGGACTAGCCAAGGTCAGCTACCGTGGTGAGTCCTTGAGCAAGGCACTTTACTCCAATTGCCTCGGCACTAAATAACCTACTTGTGTTCCTGTGTTCATAAAGTACCAAACCAAACACCATTAAGAAATATGACCTACAGTAAATTATAACACAGTATTTACCGATGACACTCGTAAAATGTTACTTTAGACTGATTCTAAAGACTATAAATAATTATTGGGGTGTATCCATATACGGCACCCACTTTAAATCTTTATTTCAAGACTTCCAATGTGTTGACTGTACTATGGACAAACACAAAAATATGATATCTTCATACAAGTACTGGTTTGTACCTGAGTTAATATGAGTTGGAGAGTTCAGTCTCATTCTTTTCACTAGCGAACCAAAATACTAGTCAGAATGACCTAATTAGAAGTAAAGCCTAATATTTGTTTGTACTATGTACTAAAGGTGTCATGACCATTCACTCTATGAAGAGGTGACCAGTTTCATATGAATGGTCATGACACTTTCACTAACCTATAAAACACAATGCAGAGAAAATGGACATTAAACATTTTCATCTAGTATAAAAAGTAAAACAGAGAATCATGTTAGAGAAATTTAATTAGATTAACAAAGTTTTGCTTGCTCGAGCTAGTTAGGATACGCAATTGTTGGTACCAGCCCAATCGATGACAATGTTTTTGCTCACAAAATTTTCAGAATAATATTTTCAATAATTATGCAACAACACGGTCAAGATTTCTTGCTACTTGTTGCAATTGCAAATGCACTATGTGTAACATTGACAGTTATCATATATTATGAGTTTATCATGAATTTTATCTTGTACAATAAACGAAGAACAAATGACTGGATTTTCATTTTAAATCTGAACATGAACATGAAAGCTAAAACTAAAACATGCTCATTACAATTAAATGTTTTCTCTGTGGCATTACCTCCTTTTCCATATTATCATCATAATTTAATATGCCTCAATTCAATTATATATATATATATATATATATATATATATATATATATATATATATATATATATATATATATATATATTGGTGTCAGTATGCAAATGTTTTAGTTAGATTTTATTTTTTGTCTATATATATGCCAATGCCGTTAAAAAAAAAAGAAATTGATTTATTTAGGATTTAAGTTTATAATAAATAAACCTTATAATGAGCACCGTAAGCTATTTTCATTAGCTGAATTTATAATGTATTATTTGCTTGTATGCACATTATTGTTGAAAATGTATACTGTACAAGAGAAAAGATAAAAAGACGCATATTATTATTTACATTAGTTTAATTGAAAACAATAATAGTGAGAGAATTTGACCATCAATGTGCAAAACCTGTTTGATCAATGTCGCTATAATTAAACTATATATTCTCACCGTTTGTTTAACACTTTGTTTGATCAGTGCGTCCATAATTAATTTAATTGCAAACACTAATAATGGGATCATCTGACCATGAACTGGCAAAACCCGTTTGAACAACGCTGCTATAATTAAATGCTGACTTGAAATAACTTTGTTATCTTTGGTTACATGAGAAGTGTTATTATATTATATACGTATTAATATAATAAATTATATATTCAGAAATCAAAATTTAATTGGTTCAATATGTGCTTTAAATGAAATATTTTTAAATGTTTTAAAGGTTAAAATGAAAACAAGGTGGTGTACTGGTTCGAGATTTTACTCAAAAGATAAAAATTCAACGATTACAGTAGATTACGTTATACTATTGTGTTACTCATCAATAACTTTTGACACGTTTTTTGTTGCTGTTGATAAATACATTGCGAAGAAAGCACGATTTGCACGAGAAATCAATAAAAACCGTGAGTAAATTTATATGCATTACTGTTTGATAGTGTTGAAAGTCAGCCACACTAGCCTGATTTATGAAAATTTTAAAAATGTTATTCTGATATATTAATTCAAATAAAAACTTTATATTTTCTTGATTGTAAACTTTGAAAAGTTATTTGGTTAAAACAAATCTAAATGAGATAGTTTATATCTATTTTGTTCTGATTTCAGCTAGAAATTTGCTAATAACTATCTTATGTAATTTTAAGAGCTGAAAATCAACCTTTTACATTCTCTTATTATGTTTGCGAAAACAGTAATAACTACTAAAATAAATCAGGTATGTGGGTTCCATTGGTTTTCTTATAATATTTCACATGGTCCGAATCAGCCTGGCATTTGGTCTGAATCAGCCAGAAATTTGGTCCGAATCAGCCTGGCATTTGGGCCAAAATAGTCCGAAATTTGGGCCGAATCAGCCATGATCCGAATCAGCCTGGCATTTGGGCCGAATTAGTCCGTAATTTGGTCAGAATCAGCCATGATCCGAATCAGCCAGCATTCGTTGTCTTAATGCTAAATTACCATACTATCCAAATACTTCTATAACGGATGCCATGGAAATGTATGGCCTTGAAAATAGATAACTGCTCGCAGTTGTTGATTTGATATGAAATATGTCCTTAATTTTTTTTTTTAAAGATAAACTTTTTTAAATTTCTACTTAATGTCTGTTTATGCTATGATTTGTCTGACAAGCAATACAATCTATATTTCGATACAAAGACTCGCTGCGGGCAGCATATCGTCTGACACAATATGTGTACATGTACATGCAACTGCCAAAAAATCATAAATGAGGCAACTACATTATGACCGAAAATAACCGAATAGGAAAGCTGATCACTCCTTGATAAACAATCGACTCTTCCACGGGTCATGGTGGCGTCGACGAATTTGATGTAAATAGACCACTCTGTTTCCGCATGTACTGAACATGTGTTACGCTGTGTGTCGATTCGAATGGTGTCGAAATAGTTCGTGCGCGAAACGAAGTATGTACTTTTAGCTACATTTAGAGACGCTGTCCTGAAATATCACCCAGCTACAGAGGGTCCGTCTTTTTACTCAAATACACTCAAATATACTCAAATACACTCAAATAAATCATGTTATTGTGTATTTCAACAATAATTAAGTTCTATTTTGTCAAATATTATTAATATATATTAACAATAATCTGCAACTTTCAGCGTATTACTGATTGTGTGACGATGAATGTAGTTCTCAAATGAAATATAGTTTAAACCTGTAGTTGAATCCATGTTAAATTATTTCACTATTTAGTACATTTTTGTATTTTTAAGCATGTTTATCAACTATTTTCTTAACCAAGTATTTTAAAGGATTGCGGGACTACTTGGCCCATATAAGAGTCGGCCCATTAACGTTCTCGGCCCATAACGTACCGACCCACGATTTATATAATAATGTGCATGTAATGTTCTTTTTGTCAATGGTCATTTCATATGTTTAATCTTTGTACGTTTCTTTCAACGGTCATTTACAGTTCAATAGAAATAAAAGGAAATAATCATAATCCCAGATTAATTTACTTATATACTGTCTAATCAACAGTTTGAAACTGTCATTGTTCTGTCGCTATGCTAATTGTTAATTGAGTCGAAGGTAGCACGCGTCAACTCTACTACTTGTGATTGCAAACATTTGTTGACACGTGTGAATCTGATTAAAGTCTCACTTCCCATCCGTATACCGTACATTTTGTATCAACAGTTAATATTTTCCAGTATTCTAAGTGTACAACGTCTCTGTCCTTGTAAGGCCGGTATGTTAATTGAGTTTAATAGATATCCATTTTAATAAAAAAAAAATAAGCCAAGACAAAGGAAACATTTGTAATTCTTATTTATTTAGTTCCATAGTATGTGTAGTTGATATGTTTTCATGTAATTTAAATTATTCTTTCCAGAAACAAACAAAATAGAATGGAATATTGATGATGATGATATATATATATATATATATATATATATATATATATATATATATATATATATATATATATATATATATATATATATATATATATATATATAGTTAAAGTCAACATTCTGTACATAGAACAAATTTGCCTTAAAAGTTTGTAACTGTACATATAAGCAATAAAGCAATTAAAATTAATTTATGTTTTTGTTCTTTCATTTATGCCGCATTTTCGCTGGCCAGGCTTCTTTGCTATTTTCCTTGCTTTATTTGGCAGCGCAAATTTCTGCCGCAAATATATTATCTGGTTGTATTTTTCGTTTATTGTCTTTGAGGAAATTCATAAACAAAGTCTCTTTTGTACTAAGAATTGTAAGTGAACTTGGCGAAATAGTTTCGAAAACAGAACACTATTCAAGAGAAACTTGAATAATTTGGTATGAACCAAATTTGCTACATATTAAATACAAACTAATTTATTGCTGTCCAAACAAAATGAATAAATAACCAATGAAATATGTAAAACTCATTCACAAGAATAGTCAGAATTTGCCAATCACAATTTTCGGACATGCACAATTCGGTGTAATGAGTCACAAACTAGAAATTAGGGTGTCACTAAAAACACTTTTCGCTAATTATTACAAAAACATCACAACTTCCACCGTTCAATATAAAGAGTCATAAGTAGAAATTAAGGCTTCACTAAGAATACTTTACTAATCCTTACAAAAAACATTCTATGAAAGTTCAGGTATTCATCCAGACAACTACCTCTTATTCCAATTAACTATACAAACATGAACAGATGTCCAAATTATTGTGAAGTCAATTTATTTTATTTTCTTAGTCATGTACTCAGAACTAAGATCAATGGTTTCATTCCTATTTTTATTGTTTTATTGATATTTTCTTTAAAATATTTTGATGATGTAATAACATCACTTGTTCATAAGAATGAAGAAAACTCTATCTAAACGTGCGTAAGATGTCAATATTGTTCAAGTAAATTAAAGAGATTTTTAATGAATTTCAATTATTACTATAAACTAATAAAACTATCAATTATATTCTTTATTTCTTTTTTATGCTTTCAAACCATAAAAGGAAAAAGAAATAAAGGTTCGTGAAAAAGTTGTATCCTTCCAATTTAGTATTACATATACCATTTACGGACATAAAGCATGTCCAGGCCATTTGAATTTTTAATTAGATATGTCACGTGCTTGTAGTTATTAATAGAGTGGCTGCAAATTACGTCAACAGTCAACAGCAGAGAAAGTGGCCTTAAAGTGTTCACATTAACGATTAAAAACTAGTCTACGTATATAAATATACATCAAAAGATATATTTAATGTGTATATTTGAGTGTATTTGAGTATATTTGAGTGTATTTTAGTATATTTGAGTGTATTTGAGTAAAATGACGGACCGAGCTACAGACGCTGATATCATTAGCGCTGCTGTGCGGAACGAATAGTACTCTCTCTCTCTCTCTCTCTCTCTCTCTCTCTCTCTCTCTCTGTAAATACTCACATTATCTGCGAAAATAAATCATCTTTCTATCGATTTAATTCAAGTATGGCTCGATGTAAGGTCGTTTAAGTTTGCTGGGCCCGCGAGTAACCGGCTACCCTATGCCGCGTCGAATTCTAACTTTTTGGTAGTCAATGGGCTCTGATCCCACACCCCAGCGTAAATGTCAGTATATCTAAAAATGTGGTCAGAAGGTCAATGCCCAACTTTTATGACATTTTGTCTGAATTCTTTTTATGCCAAAAATACTCATGCACTTTCCTGGAAGTCGCTTTTGCAGGAGAGGCATTTCATGTTTGACAAAAAATAGAAATTCTCATGATTTGCACAAAATACTCTTGAGGAAGTAAACGTCTTAAGTGAGAGAATTTTTTTAAGTAAACATAATTATAAAGATAAATGATGTGATTAGGCAACCACCAGATCTTATATACTATTGCATACCAATCAGTTTTTACTCAAGAAAGAGCCAGAATTTTACCGTCATTTCCTAGCAGGAAAACGATACTGTTGTTTTCTGATTCCTCATCACCATACGCTCAGACGAGGCCGAAACTACTTTTTCCTCGAGGTTTCCTGGCTACAAATGAGCAAGCGTTAACAGTTATACCGTAGCCTCACTTGACATGTAAAAGGAAATGAGTAATATTCTCAGTAACAAATCTGTATCATTAAGTTCCGGCAATATCACTAAATTTTCCCAGATCATTAAACTCTGTTTTATTTTAATTTCATCATGATCACTATCACTTAGACGCTTGGAACAATGTGTTGGGCTGTGAATTACTGGATTTTCCAATATAAATTATTTTGAAAATTCACTGCAGTTAAATACCATAAATATTGTATCACAAAACAGCAGAACATAAACGGAGTAGTTATGTATATGGGAATTTTGGCCCATCCCATCTCATTGTCTCGACTCGCTCGATAGCTCATGCTTACGCCTTCGCTCTCTCGCTCAATCGACAATGAGATGGTCTGATCAATAATCCCCATATACATAACTACATAGGGTATTAATAAGTTTTTTGATTGTCTCTGAAACACTTATATATTATAATTAACACAAAATTTTATAGTTTGGGTATTATATACCAAATAAAGCAAATGTTTCTCGAATTATATTAGAAAGATTATTACTATCTGCTGCTCTAAATACTAAATGTAAAATTCTATTATTAAAAATTTAATAATCATTATCAAAACTTGTTAAAATATGTTTTAATAAACTTTTGGATTTTTTTTGTTGCTGTTTCATATTTTTTCTTTGTCAAATTTACTCTATTTGTTAATGGTTTATAATATGCATAAGAATCATCATCAAGTTCTAAAAAGATATCATTTTGTACACCATAATAATAATGCATTTTTTATATTTAATATAGTTAATGTTTAAATTAAACCTATTTTTGCTAAATATTCATCTATTGTTTCATTATGAAATCCATAAGCAAAAGTATTTATACCATCAGTACAATATCTCTTATCATCAAAATTACACAAACCAATTTTAACAGGAACATTTGTTTCTATCTTATGATTATGAGATCGCAGCACTGTCATAATGGCTTTATCCGGTTTTCCATTTAGCGCATCTAAATACCGTTGCATATTATATTCTTTTTTAACAACTGAATTTTTACACCTTTAAATTTTCATGTATTCTTTTTCCATTTGCAGTTGTTAAGCAATATGCTTTTGATCTTATGCCAACAAATTCAGTAATTAAAACACAGGATATTTCATCTTTAAACTTACAAGGTACTTTTTTTATTTTTAACACAGTAATATTTTGAAGTTGTTGGATATTCTGAAAAATCAAATAGATCTTTATCAAAATATATTTCTTCATAAACATCATCGCATAAAATTTCACAGAATAGGCTATCAGCATCAGTAAATAACAAATTACAATCAGAAAACTTTTTTTTAATGTAATTATAATAAAACTGATACATTACAGTTTTTGAAACATCTAATATTGTGGCACCAACATAAATAGGTGTTTCAAGTTTTTAATTTGTTATGCGCCGTTCTATTGCAACCAGATTATTATTAAAAATTCTCATTGAACTAAATAAATCATCTGAAACAAGTTAATCATGTGTTGTCTGGTTGTTAACAAGTTTAATGTTTACTCGTGTTCTAATATTTTCCATTTTTTTACCAAATACAGAATTATTCATTAATTTAAAAAAATCCTTTTCAAAATTTGTTTTAGCTAGTTGTGCTGTGTTAAAATCAATATAACCTGCTAAACATTTTGATTGTTTAAATTTTAACACCCTATGTACCTCTCCTAAAATAAGATCATGTTGTATTGCTTGTAGCAGCGCTGAATAATGTATCACATACTTCTTTTTATCATATAACGTTGGAACCAGTTTGCTGACTTTGGTATCACTGATACAATATTGTTGTTTTAGCGCTAACTGTTCAGGTGATAGCATTTCATTTGTTATTAACATTGATTCAACACAAAACGGATAATCATTATGTGATTCATGAAGTTCTTCTGGATATAAAATATCTGCTTCAACAAAATATCCAACATCTTCTGGGACATTTTTTTTTTGTTTCTTTCAGAAACTGTTCTTTTGTTATCCACTTAAAATCACCAACTGGTAGCGGCAGTTGCATTGCATATCCCTATAAGTTGTTTTTTTTTATAATATTTAATATAACTCGATGGTATTTTAGGATTATAATCTGGTAAATACTTATTATTTGCTTTTGAATGTTTTTTTTATATAATTACACTAATTGATTTTTCAATAATAAAAAAACAAAACCTATTAGGATCAGAAAACAAATCAAGTTTAACACCAGTATACTTTAACATTGCATCCCAACTTAATCCAGGTGATGAAAAATACCAACAAGGATCCAGCGCATAATGTTTTTCACAATCCATTCTAAATTGTTCAAAAAATATCAGCTAGCAAAAGATATCTGTTGAAATTGACAAATAATTTTTTTTATTCTCTTGAAAGTTATTTTGTAACAGAACTAGCTTTGACCATACTTGTATCCCATCCAAACTTGTAAACAAATACACATTATCAAATTGATGCTAAGAGTGTTGCTTTTATGTTAATTTATTAAATATTTATATCACCTCTCTGAAAACTGTTGACTTCATCACAATATAGCTCTGTGCCATTATTTATGTTCTTTATTTTTAACATTTTACATTATTTTGTATTGTAATTTGCACATTATGTTGTGCCTCCGAGACACCTAGACTCATGATATGATGCTCAATGTCAGCATTGTCGCTCCGCGACAAGCTTTGCCAGCAGTGTTGGTGTGATTCGTGCTGCATCAATTCCACCGACAATCTTATTTTACTTGTAAAGAAAAACACCTCCCTACCCACACGAGACAAAAATAATTTTTCTTAACAAACAGTACCACCCACGATAAATTGTCTTTTTTATACAGTATGATTCCAGCCTCAGTCACAAATCACAATATTTGCCATTTTTTAGCAGCCAACAGCCACACGAAAATACAAAAAAAAAAAACATTGAACCCTTCTCTGAGGTTATAACCTCTACTACATTAATAATTAAGCCCTATAGTCACGAACGAAGCAAGTGAGGCAGATTCACGCCCGTAGCTCATTAATTTAGATGCTCCTTAAACCCATTCAGACAAAATGCCAAATCATACAATCAGCAATTAACACTAAACTATCAGAAGTCGGCAATCAAATTAAGTCCTACCGCCCATTGTTGTCGTTTAATCATTGTCCACTCAATCGTTGTCCACCCAAGTGATAACTGACAATTATCAGCACTGGACACTTAACACTTAATTGTTATTATACAAGACAGCGTTACGCCCGATATCGAGATCAAAAGACGAGTAGTTGTCCGCAAACACTCAATTCCTGGTTTACAATGTGCAACCTGATTTCATCTGAGGACTTTAAATACAGTTTTGGAAATAAAAAATGGATTAATTTATGTTCACATGTTCGCATGATGACCTGCTGCGATGTTGAGGTAAATCCACTTCGCTAAATGAAGCTTTAAATAGTATAACTTTACGAAAACAGCAGCATTCACTTAGAGTAGTGATTCTTCAGGTCCATGGCCGAAACATATTACAACACAAAAAGATTATTTCAGTTATAAAGTACGCGATTTAACCAAACAGTACAATAATATTAACATTATAAATTTTCAGTGTTCTAGAGAGTAATTAAAATATAGTAAGGACTTAAACCTTTTTGTGTACAAAACTTTAACATGAAATCACATAAATATACAAATAAACTTGCACGATTTCACACAACTTTAAATTATATCTCTTTTAAAAGTATGTGTACTTAATACCATGGGCGTCCGCAGGATTTTTTCGGGGGGGGGGGGGTGACGAGGGCAAGCAATTTTTTGGGGGTTGGGGTGGGGTGGCAAAGCCAAAAAGAATGGGACCAGGCTTTTCCCAGCGGGGGGGGGGGGGGGGACAAAGCCAAAACCAAAGGGACCAGGCATGCCCTCTCACCCTCTGCGGACGCCCATGTGTAATACTAAACTACTAAACTTAAAATGCTGTATGTCGTCTCTTTCCCTCTGGTCTAAAACAGTATTTGGATAGACCTGGCCTCAAGTGAGTGCGCACAACTTTGAGATTACATGAGACACTATGTTTAGATACCAGACAAAACACTCTGCTGTGTGTTCCAATGACACCCTCGACTACATTTAAAACATTTTTTTTATTCATTTACTTATTCATTTATTTAATTTGGGCTCACTATCGTCTCTCGTCAATTCATTATTCAGTCTGACAGTCTGCCTGATATGCTGGTCTTCAGTCAATGAGTAGTAATACGACCCTAATATTAGCGCGAAGGTAATGAATCGAAATTGATTACATGCACACGAGGTTATATGCGTACCAAATCCTCCGAGATATGACCACAATTTATAGTTTGAATTACTTCCCAAGTATCCTAGAATTTGGTTTCGCCTAAGGTACTCAGTGAGGATGGGGTTAATTCTACCAAGTGTAATCGTAATCAATGGGGGCGACATTACGTCCAATTTTGATTAGGATTCTTTGACGCTACAACGCACTCAATTTTCCGTAAGAAAGAGAATGAATTTTGTCCGGGCAGTCAAGGTATATTACTCAAAGGATGCCCGCCTGATGGATTGACATACTAGACAATTTTTATGTGCGCTTTTGTAAAAATAAATCAAGTGGTATAAATAGATTAAATGATTATGTAATGTAATATGTGACAATTTCTTTTGAGGTGGTATTACCAAACCAGAAACAGAATTTATTACTACTTAGACCTTTTAAACTTTAGATCGCCTTCTTAACGCACGAAGACAAATAAAATATCCCATGCAGATAGAAAATTGTGCTCGTTCCATCATTGAATTTAGACAGAAGTCTCACTTTGATGTTGAATTGAAAAATCTTAGTATTTTTTTTCAATTTCTGTTTTCGTCGAGTAATTATAGATAAATTAGGCAAAAGTCCAAAGACAGCTGAGAAAGAATTTGCAAATAAATAGTACCAAATACAAAATAAATTCCTGATTCTTATTTCATTTTTTTATATTTTTTTAAAAGAATATATATATTTTGCTCTCACCAACAGAGCTAGAAATTTCAACGTCATGTTCATTAAACTTTAAATGCAATTTTCCTGCCTTTTTAAAACATGGAAGAATATTTTTTTTTATGTAAGTAATGGGAAGATTAATATCTCCGATTTCATTTATATTAATTTCTGAGACAGCTATCTGTGACATTATTTTTACACCAATGAAAAAGTGAAAAATACCCCCCCCCACACACACACACACACATACACAGACACACACATTTGTTTCAGATATAATTATCGTTGCTTCACTACAAATGTCGGAAAATATGTATACTAGTTCTTCAAAAATCTTAGGCTTGATTACAATGGATCTCATAAACAATTTACATGCACTTTACATAAGCAAGCAAGACAACGATTTTAACTTGTGAGAGTCAATACAAGTCACGTGGATGACCAGTGGCAGGCATACATCGTTTATATGCAAGCATATTAAAAATATAATAATGGATATAAATACATCTTGACAGTGATATATGTTTTCCAGAAATACATTTGGGCTACAAAAGTGAAAACAAAATGGGAGCTGACATATACGAAGCTTTCGGGAATATTTTTCATGAGCGGAAACCAGAAAAAATAGTTTGATGAAGGGAAAGAATTTTATAACCAAAAGGTCAAGAAATTGGTAGAGAAAAAACAGAATGCTTTTCCACTTACTCGAACAAAAAATAGCATGTTATAGAAAGACTGGTTAAAAATCTTAAGACGACAATGTGGAAATATTTCACTAAATATTAAATCAGAAAATGGATAGATGTATTGCCTGATTTTATTGACACATACAATAATACGTATCACAAATCGATACATATGTTACCCATTAACGCCATTGAACCTAAAATAGGTCTAAAATATGGATTAGACTATCTAGGCAGACAACTAATTCAATTCTCATTGATCGTAACGTTAATATTTCGGCAAATTACTATACTTTTGTGGTATGATAGGCAAATCACTCTTACATCTTATGAACCATCTATTGAAGAGGAAACTTTTTAAAGAACGAAAATAATATACTCAAAAGCAGGCTTCTCCAGAAAAAGTACATTTTTTTTTTTTTGTAATTATTTTCAGGAAGCAGAAAATATATACTTGCAAATATTGAAAAACTGCAAAAAGAGACTCGTTATTCAATCGTATAAAATAAATTTCACACTGAAAGTTTAATCAAAAACTTAGGACTATAATAAATGGTGAAACATTTGCATGGCACAACAATAACAAAATCTAAAAGAAGAGGATTAAATCCACCTCTAATTCATCTTCCTACAAGAAGAAAAGCTAACGTAATTGTTGCTCACACTAAAAATAAAATGCTGACAAGAGGCTCCAAAATTCATGTAAAAAAGTATAGAGTTGAGCAGGACAAGTATAGATTCGACCAGGTGATCATACATAGGTTGAACCATATTTAGGGAAAATAATAGTAGAACAATTTAAGATTTGGGTCCAGTAAAATTCGAGCCCGATTTAGTTATTAAACTCGCAGGGAGAGAAATGGCATATTTCATACTGTAGACTGGTATCACAGAGCATTGGCTGTGAACATAATAAACAGAAAAAAAATGAAACGGAGAGTAAAGTTCAAAATGTATTTTATATTCTAGAAACAAAATTTTGTCGGGAAATAAACACACTGATCTTTTTCCGAATAAATTATCTAATGTTACATATAGATAGATATCGGCCAATACAGAAGTGAAATGGAGAGTAAAGTTCAAAATGTGTTTATGGTCCAAAAACAAAATTTCGCCGGGAAATAAACCCTGATACACACTGGTCTTTTGTCCGAATAAATTACCTAATGCTACACATGCAAGGATATCGGTCAATACGAGGAGATTCATATATTGATTTAACAGAATGGACAGAAAATTAAAAAAAGCATGTCAGTATTAAAAGTAAAAAACAACAAATTTGTCATGCCTTAGAACCTATTATAAACCCACCAAAAGACAATCTGAATAGGCCACACACATATAACATTGGCAAATATAAACACTGGTTAATAGATGTCCAATAAATATACAAGACAAATAAAATTGAGACATAATTCAAATACCTGTTAATGATACGAAACAGTAGATAAACTTATAAAGCCAATTAGAATGACATAAAGTGATATAGACAGTCACTTAGATGTGCTAACTGTATTTGATGTGAACAATTATTACTGTGGCATAAAGGATTTGTCACGATTAATATCATCTTAAGTAAGCAAAATCCACAAATAAAATACTTTTGTAAGAAGTGTCTGAAGTATATTTTTATTCTGAGTTATTGCAAGAACACAAAGGAGTATGCTGATTAAAAAGATAACACAATAGACTTAATGTACGAAAAAGGTTCTGCAGTTAAATTTAAAAACTATCCTTACTAACTAAAAGTTTTGTATTGTGCCTTTGAAAGTAGTATGAACCAACAATTTGTTGTAAACAGAACCAGAATACATCATCGACAATTAAAACAGCAAAACACAAATTATCAGGATTCTGTCTCTACATTAAATCAATTCACAAGAACTACAAGCCTATACTTTATAGAGGAGAAGACTGCATAAATAAATTATACGAGTATTTGCATTTAATTGCAGAAACTGTTTATGATGAACGAACACCAAGAAACGCTTCCAAAATGATCTTCACTAATGAGAAAAAGACGCATGATAATTCCACCAACATATGTATTATTTGTGAAAAGGATATCTCTGAAGAAAACGAGAAGAAAAAAAATATCAACTACAAGGTAAGAGATCATGATCATCTAAGAGGTAAACACGGAGATGCTTCACATTTGGAGTGTGATTTAATTACAAACATCCTACATATATATATATATATATATATATATATATATATATATAATTATTCATATTTTGTCTGGATACTATTTTCATCTGATTATCAAGACCTTAGTAAATATGATCCAGATAAAGAAGTATAGGTAATACCAAACTCTGATGATAAATACGTTTCGTTTAGTATGGAATTTATTGATTTGAAAAAGAGCCATCAGATTCATACGTAGTTATCGATTTATGAAGCAATCACTAGAACTTGCTACAAAATCTAAACGATGATAGATTCACACAGAAAAAAAAACACATTTTGGAGGAATGGAATCAAAATATTTGAGAAAAGATGTATATCTGTGTGAATACATGGATTCATTTGATAGGTTAAATGAAACTAAATTTCCAACAACAGAAAAGTTTTATTCATATCTCAGTAGATCAGGACTTAGCAAGAGGATTATCAGTATGTTAATAATGTCATGAAATATTTCAAATTGAATTCACTTGACTACTTACATGACTACTAAGTAAAAAACAATACTTTAATGTTATCTTACATTTTTAAGACTTTAGAAATGTATCATGATGCTAGTTGGAAAATAAGTCAGGTAGAATTAGAATTGCTCACAGATTATGATACGTTTATGATGATTAAATCTGGAATTAGAAGAGGAATTAGTATCATACCAAATAGATATGCTACAGCAAATCACGAGTACGTAATCGATAGCAGCATTAAACATGATAATTTTCAAAAGTCAAGGTCATGGTCATTCATTATGTTCATAAAATTCAACAATTGTTATGAATGGGCCATGTACCAAACAATGTCTGTCATAAACTGTAAAGGGGCAAACAAACAACAAATAAAAACAATCGAAAATAATGGGATGTCTTGGAATGAAGAAAATGCACTTTGAGTAATTTTAGAAATAGATTTAGAAGTGCCAACAGATTTGCACGGCGATTTTAAAGACTATCCTGCAGTACAAGAGAAACTAATTCTAATGAGACTGATTCATCTCCATTACAGAAGAAATTGATACAAGATAAAATGAGTACAAAAGATCCAGTATCTAAATTATTGTGCAGGCTAAAAAGAAACATAAAGAGATATGTTATCCACCATTGTAAGTAGTATGTTCAGTTAGGAAGAAAAAGCTAATAAAAGATAATAGAGTAATTTTATTCAATCAAAAGATATGGTCAAAATCTTATATTGAATTGAATACATCTTTGAAACAAAAAGCAATCAGTGAGTTTGTTAAAGATTTTTTTACAATTGATGAATATGTCTGTCTTCGGAAAGCAAATGCAAGGAGAACACGTATAGAACAGATATAGTGTAAGTTGAAAGAACAAAGAGAAAACTCATAGAACAGATATGGTGTTAGTTTAAAGAACAAAACAAAAACAAAAGCAAAAACATCAAGCAAACTAATTTATGGTGGCTTTACAGTGTTAGATTCAGTTCAGTTCCTTGTGCATGTGCATTTACTACAACAAGCTCAAAAACCAATATGGTAATACAATGAAACTATTAATGACAGATAGAAATTCATTATTTGTTTATGTAGAGACAGATAGCATGAAAGAAAATATTAAATTTTACGGCAGAAGCGATTGCAAAAAAGCTAATATTTATGATGTTCCTCGGACGAATAAAATAAATACCAGAATTTTTTAAAGACTGATTGAATGGTATACCAATATAAGAGTTTTGTGTTCTTAGAAGGAAATTATGCAAGGGTATTAGAACATTAGCAATTAAAAGAATCTAAAATTAGAAATATAAAAGATCATTTATTTCCACCAGCATGAGATATACACTATTACATTGAATAAGGTTGAATTAAGTTGCCATGATGATAAAGATATGTGGTGGATCAGATAAATACACTTTCATATGGTTATTCTCCTACCACCATATACCTTCTATCTTTAGAATAAAAGACAACTGTCAATCTAACATTTTCACGAAGATCTTGCATGTCAGACTTATGTTTGTGTACTATCAACCACAAAGATACTCCGTAATGTCTACCACTGAATGCTAACTTGGTTAGCTTGGTTGCCTTCTTTTTTGCATCTTCTTTGTTTGCTAAGTCGTCTATCAGAAACAAAGTATTAGTTCCCTGGTATAAGTGGCATAGCAACCGCCCAAGCGAAAATGGATCTTTTTTACTGGGAGGGTGACCAAGAATTAAGTTTTGCGATGGGAGTGAGGTGATGAACAGAAATTCTTGTTACGCCACTGCCTGATATGCACTAATAAGCGGCTCAAGACATGTCTTTTTCACACTCTGTAACACCACATATAATCATGTTATGAGGTTCTTTCAAATAAGCTCTATGTGAGCATCAAACACCGTGTTGGTTTTTCTAGCTGCAATAAATGCGACATCAGACTTAAGGACTTGTTCGCTTTTACTCAGTTACTCTCTCTTAGCTACAATACAATTCAGAAATTCCTCTCATATTAATTGATTTTGGTTTATTTTATGATGGCTTTTTATGCTGGATGGTTTTATAAATGTTCCTAAATCAAATATAAACAATATCTGGTCTAAAAAGAATGAGTAGTTTATATTTTGGTCACGGTATTTGATTTGAACAAAATTAGCAAAATATTTAAACGCATCCATAACCAGGTTGAGATTTTTTTCTATCTATTTTCTTTTCCTCTGACTTGTTCGATGCATGTATTTCATAAGCCAGTTTATAGTCTTTAATGTTATAGGTATCATTTAATATTTTGGACATGTAGTCTGTTAATTCTGTTTTATTATCTAGTTTCATTGCCTCTGGAACATAATTAATTATTTCATAAGGATATTGATTGGTTTATAGTCGTCTCCTTAATTTTTTAAGTGAATGATTTTTGGCCACTTCCATATATTTTATTATTATCTGGGTTACTTAAATTGTACCATAAACAATGGTGATCCATACAAAGTTATTAACACTAACATTGCTTATTACAGTGTACTTGTTCCTCGTACAAGAAATATTTTGTTGCTTCTGTAGATTGTTGATTTAATTTATATCCCTGTGAATAAAGCATGGTTGGTGATCTTTGCACAGTAATCTTTTTCTTTTCAATTGATGAATTATAATAACTTTTAGGGTCGTTTATTCTGTTCTTTTTTACACGTAATCAAGACTCCTTGAAACTCATTACTGGTGAATCATGGTAACCATAAAAGAAAGCAATTCCATTTTTGTACTTTTCATTCACACGATTAGCTATTGTATCAGAAGCAATTTTATCATACCGTAGACCGGTATTCTCTAATTCAAAATGCTGGTTAGCACCTTCTGTCACTTCAGATGCTTTTCCTAGTGTAGTTGTAAATCTAAAATCTCGAGGAAGAACAAAAGGATACAACGGTCAATGACCTGTTAGTATCTGGAAATCTATATTTCTTTACGCATATCATAAATTAAACATCTACTGTACCAGTGTTATGTGCGTTAGCTGTTCCTGATCTTAACCTTCTAAGATTTCCATTAATTATTCCTTGCACTCAGTTGTTCTTATAGATGTTGTAGCCATACATATTTATTCACCATGAAAATGTTGTAATCATTCAGCTAAAAATAACATCACTACCGTAAGAAGTTGTAATGTCTCTAGTAAGATTTGTTTCCAAATTGTTCACAACTGCATTATTAGCATCTCCTTAAACTTTTGTATCGACTGCAATGAAATTTGTTTTACCAGGTACAACGAAGACATTCGGGCCTAATTTAGGTTATCATCCTGAAGCATTTGTTCAGCTTTTATACTACTTGGTGCATGTTTAATACAATGCTGCTTTGGATAATGATGTTTAACACTCCGTGTTTTTTTTCTTCTGTTTGTGATGAGTTGTATAGATATAGTTATACATTTCCATTGTTATCTATTGAATTGGCTAAATTGTATTACTTGCTCGCAGATACTTATACTCCACATGAACACTGATACCTATTGCAACGGCAATAAAAACATAAGTCATCTGCTTATCGAACGGCTGGTAAAAATTATTAAGTTTAGAATATCGAGGCTTTTCTAAAACAGCATTGGAATGAGTAGAAGAATAAAGAGAAAAGTTTCACCTAAATAATTTAAATTCTGAGTAACCAATCCTTGTTCTTTAAATCTTTCATTCGGGCAATCGATTGACTTTGCCCTGCTTTGATTGAATTCTATTAAAATCTTGTTTTTTATTTATTTAGCCGTTTGCATCAAATAATTGAAACATAAAAATACTTCCTGAAAAAGATATAGCATTAACAATAGCTCCACCAATCATAATTTCTGCTGGTGCGATATTTAGTGCTTACGTTATTTGATGGTAACAAATTTTGAAATTGATCTGAAATGTGAAATCAAATGATTCTTAGCTATTATATTCTAACATCTTCTAAATGATATATATAACATATTGAACTATTAGAAAATACTGTTAGTAAATCATCTATTATTCATTTTTCACCTAATTTATTGATATCTACCGAGTAAGCAAAATTATTATTATTATTTACCTGTAATCGTACATAAAAATAAAATTAACTGAAGATGTAATATTCAAGTTGGAATATATATATATATATATATATATATATATATATATATATATATATATATATATATATATATATATACAGATTTCTTTATTTCAATAACATAATACTCTATGTGATCTATTGTTTGCAACTTGTATTTAGTAAAATGTGATAGAACATGATCGAATCCATAAGTAGTAGCTATTGTTTGTGGTATTGTTAAATCAGAATATAAGCTTGATAAACCTTATTTACCACCTTCTCCAACTATATACAAAGTATATACCCCATTTCTTTTATTAACGAAAACAGCAAAAGCATATGATATATTGAGAAAGTAATAAAGCAATGCACGTCCATATATTATTCCTTTATAATAAATTCTTGCGAGATAAAAATTGTGTTCGGTTCGCTCTCTTAAACTTTTTTCTATTTCAATAATTCTAGTACTTATTTCAATAATCTGTAAAGTCATGTCTCTCAACAATGAAGCTTTTTAAATGTCTTTATGTCTCCTATTTCTGATTTAACTGTATCTATTCTTTTACTGAATGATTTTGTTCCAATACTGTTGTTTATTGCAAGATGTTTCTTTTCATCATGTGTTACTAAAGCATCTGTTTCGGTTGTAATTTTTCTTCTAATTCATTAAATTCTTTTCTTTATCAGGTCAATATTTTGTCTAATTCATCCATACTTCTATGTACGTTAACAGCTATTTCATTCTCAGCGTATCTATTTGTATCTGTTTTCAAATCTTCGATTTTAGCATTGAGTTCATCTTTAAGTGTTAATAAGGTTTGATCTTTAATTGTCTTAATTTTGTCACCGAAGTCAGTAATATATAAATTGTAGATCGTTATAAATAGCTCTAATCATACTTTCACACGCACTTATTTTATTTTTGTTTTCATCTATCTGTTTGGTTTTCTGCGAAATCATTATTCCTTTTTGTAACTGCAACAAAGGATTAGCATTAGTAATCAGTATATCTTCTAACTTTATCACACCAGCTTTATTCATCAACTAATTCTTTCAATTTCTTGATCTTTTTTTTCGTCGTTTAATTCTTTCTGCAATTCTTGAAGTTGAGATTACAAAATATTGTAATTGTCCAGAGACTTTATAATTTTCTATATGTCAGCCTCTAAGGCAGATATATCGCTGTTTATCCTTTGTTCAATGGGCTATACGTATTCTTGTGTGTTTGGTATTTACCCAAGTCTTTTTCTAACAGTTTGTAAAGCTTATATGGCACTGGATACAGTAATTATTCTCATGGTAAATAAATCTTGAGCCTCTAATAAATTCTTCTTCATCATCTTTCTCGTCTGTCTGTTTCTGCTGTTATTATATATTTGGCTGGGTTTATTTTATTATTTGGGATTTTTTTTTTCTTTTCTTTTCGTTTGAGCTTTGTTTAATAGTTTAATAGTTGTCAATATATTTTCAACGTGTTCTCGCCATGTTTTAGCATCTTTTAAATTAGTATTCCCCAAAGTCTTACGTATTTGTGTGTCAATTCGTATTGTACAAAAATTTTACTAACTGCGTCTGATTGTTGTACCGCATCTTCTAAATTTGTAATACGGTGGTTATTTATGTTTATGTCATTGTCTATTGATTAACCTAGTGCATCATCTTTCTCCTCTGTTTTCTCTGGAGATTTAAAACTAAACTCTCAAGGACCTCTAAAAGATATTTATCCCACCGTGTTAGTAAGTAAATTACTGCTTACTCTAGATACATTACCGTTATACCGTGGAAATCTATCACTTTCTCTTCTTCTCCTTGAATGCGGATATTCAACGTATTTATGACTCCTATTTGCAATTTTTGTATGGACTATTTACAGCATATGAAATGAAATCACCATGAAAAACATTTTTAACAGACAATAACTCTTGTAAATATGAGTAGATGCCGTTGAAGTAATTTTTGGTGTTATTGATCTGGTCTAGCAATATTTTTAAATTTATGAACCCGATTCAGTAGTTTTCTGTATAGCTCTCTGATCACTGAATCCTATAAATTTAGATTTGTGTTTAGTTATGTACATTGTTGGAAGTTACTAAAACATTATAATTGTGTTTTAAAAATTCAATATCAATACTTTCTACATTGTAATATTAGCAATCATTCCCTCTTTGACTTTCTTCATGTACATTTCCAGGTTATAAAACCCATCTGGAAGTAAAACAGGTTTTGCTTCGTTCTTGTCGTTCGTGTAATAGAATCTATTGTAATTATGACGTGGACGTAACTATACAGCTGTACAACTGCTGGAGCTTCACAAATGAAAACCTTGTCGCAGGTGTATGCCGCTGCAGACTATGCAAGATATGTGGTCACCAGTTTACCTAGAGGTAGGCCGCCACCACCACTAAAGAAGGGAAGTAATGAGTGAAGATAGAGGGTGGGAGAGGAATAGAACAAATGTAAGACCGAATAGAAAAGGTAACATTGTTTGGTGCTTCTCACAGGAACTCTGATACTGCTGCAATTCAAGAGCTATGAAATCTCAGCAGAGAGAGAGAGAGAGAGAGAGAGAGAGAGAGAGAGAGAGAGAGAGAGAGAGAGAGTGTGTGTGTGTGTGTGTGTGTGTGTGTGTGTGTGTGTGTGTGTGAGAGAGAGACAGAGAGAGAGAGGGGGAGGGTTAAGTATAAACAAGAAACTAACATCTATAATTATGACGTGGACGTAACTATACAGCTGTACAACTGCTGGAGCTACAGATTTCTATCTGCCCACTCCGGAACAAGAGCTCTCCACACAATCACTGAATGATAGGGCCCACAATCACTGAATGATAGGGCCCACAATTACTGAATGATAGGGCCCACACTCACTGAATGATAGGACCCACAATCACTGGATGATAGGGAGAATAGAGAAGAAAGGTGGGGATAATATATATGATTGACAGGGATAGCAGAAGAGAAGATTATAGACTATTAGGATGAACCCTGATATGCTCCTGCTACTCTGCAATTCTGCCTAATGTTAAATCCTTAACCGTGGAAAAAGACGATAGAAAGTTGAGGGAAAGAGAAGGAAGAATGAATAGGATTGAGAGAAGAAGGAATAAACAGAAAGGATACAAGTAGGTCAATGATGTGTCACCTGGCTAGACTTTCCTGACCAGAATGGGTTTCTTAAAAAGCGCAGAAAGATATGCTACAATAATGTGTATTGAGAACTAAAACAATTTATAACGAGCTGAACACTTATGAGAATAAATTAATTAACATTTCTCAACGAAAACACTTATACTCTGTATCGACACTTGGTAACTTACTTATCTATGATTCCAGGGGTAGAAAACCTTGGAAAATCCATCGTTGTTTCCTGCCCTGGGCAACCACCTGTGAAAGTATGGTTGCCCATCAGATTTTTCTGGTTGCGCAGTAAACTACTGCGGTTGTCTCTAAGTTTGCTGTAGTCAAAATTATTATTAAAACATATTATATATATATAGTCCCTATGGTTTGTGATTGAAAGGATGAATTTAGATAAGCGACCAATATGGGTCCCCTGGGTCTATACTATACTCACCTCCTCCTACAACCACCCCTAGTATATTGTCTCTGGGTCATAAGCATGAAACTTGTAAGATCCACACCCTATAACCATACATACACTTACTGGCCAGGAAAATACCAATTTAAATTTGCAACCAATCTTGGCCCCTTTGGAAACTTTTTATATTCCCACCCTATAACAACATATACACAAAGTGAGTATGAAAAGACAGTCGTGGAAAATCTCCCGAAAGGTGGAAAAAGTATATACAAACGAGTGTAAAATTATGGATAATGGATAGAGTCAACGTGGAAGACATTGTTATTTATGGTATAACCAGGGCTGGATTAAGACCTTTAGAGACCCTAAGCACTGAAAAGATTATGATTCCCCCAACCCCCAACCCCCACCCCCATGTAATTCGAAATAAAAACAATACAAAACCGTAATTTCTCTCTTATTTATTTATTGATTTCTTTTTGTGCCCCTGCTTTGTTGGTGCCCTAAGCACGTGCTTAGTCTGCCTGCTGGGTAATCCAGCACTGGGTATAACGGTTTTAATAAGTACTATTTGGGTAAGGAGTTGTGAGAAAACCCGGTCAATTCGGCCTATACGGATACATAGAGGCTATTCCATTAATACACTCTGTCTCTCCTGACACTAGAATACTAGTCCCATTTCTCCATCTCCCTCTCTCTCCTTTTGGGAATACATACAGACAAGGAGGCGATGTCATTAGCAACAGACAAAATTTTAACGAGAGTCGAATGTCAATTTTAAATTGTTTGATCTATTAGAAACTTTCATTGTAATCTATTATTTGTGGCAAACATACTCTAAAATATCGGTATAACTCTCACTAAAGTCTAAAATATTTTAATACGAATAGGGAATTATCACTGCAAATGATTTACACAACTCAAAACTATTTGAATGAACAATTATAATTATCATCATCAATTATTATTATTATTATTATTATTATTATTATTATTATTAAAGACACAGCTGATAATTACAGAACTGTGTCGACTACTTAAGCGAAATTTATTAGCAGGTCTGATTCCTTACTGATCCGCCTGAGGGCTCGGGGATGTAGAATAGACCCAATGTGCCCTCATGCATGTCGTAAGAGTCGACTAATGGAGGCATGTGGGATGCATCCTTTAATGATGTTTCAACCGAGGTCTTGGTCCTTTGAAAAGAGTGCAGGCTGTAAAGGAAGGAGCTGACTACGGATTTTTTTTTTTTTTTTAAATTTCTTTCATTTTGCCTCATGGTGTATATTTTCCATTTGGTTGAAGGGTATCTAGCTTTCTGAGGATTATTGCAAGGTGTTTGTATTTACTATATTGCAAGGTGTTCGTATTTACTATATTGCAAGGTGTTTGTATTTACTATATTGCAAGGTGTTTGTATTTACTATATTGCAAGGTGTTTGTATTTACTATATTGCAAGGTGTTTGTATTTACTCTATTGCATGGTGTTTGTATTTACTCTATTGGAAGGTGTTCGTATTTACTATATTGCAAGGTGTTTGTATTTACTATATTGCAAGGTGTTTGTATTTACTATATTGCAAGGTGTTTGTATTTACTATATTGCAAGGTGTTTGTATTTACTATATTACAAGGTGTTCGTATTTACTATATTGCAAGGTGTTCGTATTTACTATATTGCAAGGTGTTTGTATTTACTATATTGCAAGGTGTTTGTATTTACTATATTGCAAGGTGTTTTTATTTACTATATTGCAAGGTGTTTGTATTTACTATATTGCAAGGTGTTTGTATTTACTATATTGCAAGGTGTTCGTATTTACTATATTGCAAGGTGTTTGTATTTACTATATTGCAAGGTGTTTGTATTTACTATACTGCAAGGTGTTCGTATTTACTATATTGCAAGGTGTTTGTATTTACTATATTGCAAGGTGTTTGTATTTACTATATTGCAAGGTGTTTGTATTTACTATATTGCAAGGTGTTTGTATTTACTATATTGCAAGGTGTTCGTATTTACTATATTGCAAGGTGTTTGTATTTACTATATTGCAAGGTGTTCGTATTTACTATATTGGAAGGTGATCGTATTTACTATATTGGAAGGTGATTGTATTTACTATATTGCAAGGTGTTTGTATTTACTATATTGCAAGGTGTTTGTATTTAGTCTATTGCAAGGTGTTTGTATTTACAATATTGCAAG
The DNA here is from genome assembly GCA_029931535.1 of Margaritifera margaritifera. NCBI lineage: Eukaryota > Metazoa > Mollusca > Bivalvia > Unionida > Margaritiferidae > Margaritifera > Margaritifera margaritifera. The sequence continues at coordinate 2,338,076 of JAQPZY010001473.1, forward strand.
GTGTTTGTATTTACTCTATTGCAAGGTGTTTGTATTTACTCTATTGCATGGTGTTTGTATTTACTACATTGCAAGGTGTTTGTATTTACTATATTGCAAGGTGTTTGTATTTACTATATTGCAAGGTGTTCGTATTTACTATATTGCAAGGTGTTTGTATTTACTATATTGCAAGGTGTTTGTATTTACTATATTGCAAGGTTTTCGTATTTACTATATTGCAAGGTGTTTGTATTTACTATATTGCAAGGTGTTTGTATTTACTATATTGCAAGGTTTTCGTATTTACTATATTGCAAGGTGTTTGTATTTACTATATTGCAAGGTGTTTGTATTTACTATATTGCAAGGTGTTTGTATTTACTATATTGCAAGGTGTTTGTATTTACTATATTGCAAGGTGTTTGTATTTACTATATTGCAAGGTGTTCGTATTTACTCTATTGCATGGTGTTTGTATTTACTATATTGCAAGGTGTTTGTATTTACTATATTGCAAGGTGTTCGTATTTACTCTATTGCATGGTGTTTGTATTTACTATATTGCAAGGTGTTTGTATTTACTATATTGCAAGGTGTTTGTATTTACTATATTGCAAGGTGTTCGTATTTACTATATTGCAAAGTGTTCGTATTTACTATATTGTAAGGTGTTTAAATTTACTATATTGCAAGGTGTTTGTATTTACTATATTGCAAGGTGTTTGTATTTACTATATTGCAAGGTGTTTGTATTTACTATATTGCAAGGTGTTCGTATTTACTATATTGCAAGGTGTTCGTATTTACTATATTGCAAGGTGTTTGTATTTACTATATTGCAAGGTGTTTGTATTTACTATATTGCAAGGTGTTCGTATTTACTATATTGCAAGGTGTTTGTATTTACTATATTGCAAGGTGTTTGTGTTTACTATATTGCAAGGTGTTTGTATTTACTATATTGCAAGGTGTTTGTATTTACAATATTGCAAGGTGTTTGTATTTACTATATTGCAAGGTGTTTGTACTTACTATATTGCAAGGTGTTTGTATTTACTATATTGCAAGGTGTTCGTATTTACTATATTGCAAGGTGTTTGTATTTACTATATTGCAAGGTGTTTGTATTTACTATATTGCAAGGTGTTCGTATTTACTATATTGCAAGGTGTTCGTATTTACTATATTGCAAGGTGTTTGTATTTACTATATTGCAAGGTGTTTGTATTTACTCTATTGCAAGGTGTTCGTATTTACTCTATTGCATGGTGTTTGTATTTACTATATTGCAAGGTGTTCGTATTTACTATATTGCAAGGTGTTCGTATTTACTATATTGCAAGGTGTTTGTATTTACTATATTGCAAGGTGTTCGTATTTACTATATTGCAAGGTGTTCGTATTTACTATATTGCAAGGTGTTTGTATTTACTATATTGCAAGGTGTTTGTATTTACTATATTGCAAGGTGTTTGTATTTACTATATTGCAAGGTGTTTGTATTTACTCTATTGCATGGTTTTCGTATTTACTATATTGCAAGGTGTTCGTATTTACTATATTGCAAGGTGTTTGTATTTACTATATTGCAAGGTGTTTGTATTTACTATATTGCAAGGTGTTCGTATTTACTATATTGCAAGGTGTTTGTATTTACTATATTGCAAGGTGTTTGTATTTACTATATTGCAAGGTGTTTGTATTTACTATATTGCAAGGTGTTTGTATTTACTATATTGCAAGGTGTTCGTATTTACTATATTGCAAGGTGTTTGTATTTACTATATTGCAAGGTGTTCGTATTTACTATATTGCAAGGTGTTTGTATTTACTATATTGCAAGGTGTTTGTATTTACTATATTGCAAGGTGTTTGTATTTACTATATTACAAGGTGTTCGTATTTACTATATTGCAAGGTGTTTGTATTTACTATATTGCAAGGTGTTTGTATTTACTATATTGCAAGGTGTTCGTATTTACTATATTGCAAGGTGTTCGTATTTACTATATTGCAAGGTGTTTGTATTTACTATATTGCAAGGTGTTCGTATTTACTATATTGGAAAGTGATCGTATTTACTATATTGCAAGGTGATTGTATTTACTATATTGCAAGGTGTTTGTATTTACTATATTGCAAGGTGTTCGTATTTACTATATTGCAAGATGTTTGTATTTACCAGATTGCAAGGTGTTTGTATTTACTATATTGCAAGGTGTTTGTATTTACTCTATTGCAAGGTGTTTGTATTTACCCTATTGCATGGTGTTTGTATTTACTATATTGCAAGGTGTTTGTATTTACTATATTGCAAGGTGTTTGTATTTACTATATTGCAAGGTGTTCGTATTTACTATATTGCAAGGTGTTTGTATTTACTATATTGGAAGGTGTTTGTATTTACTATATTGCAAGGTGTTTGTATTTACTATATTGCAAGGTGTTTGTATTTACTATATTGCAAGGTGTTTGTATTTACTATATTGCAAGGTTTTTGTATTTACTATATTGCAAGGTGTTTGTATTTACTATATTGGAAGGTGTTTGTATTTACTATATTGCAAGGTGTTTGTATTTACTATATTGCAAGGTGTTCGTATTTACTATATTGCAAGGTGTTTGTATTTACTATATTGCAAGGTGTTTGTATTTACTATATTGCAAGGTGTTCGTATTTACTATATTGGAAGGTGTTTGTATTTACTATATTGCAAGGTGTTTGTATTTACTATATTGCAAGGTGTTCGTATTTACTCTATTGCATGGTTTTTTGTATTTACTATATTGCAAGGTGTTTGTATTTACTATATTGCAAGGTGTTCGTATTTACTATATTGCAAGGTGTTTGTATTTACTATATTGCAAGGTGTTTGTATTTACTATATTGCAAGGTGTTTGTATTTACTACATTCCAAGGTGTTTGTATTTACTATATTGCAAGGTGTTCGTATTTACTATATTGCAAGGTGTTCGTATTTACTATATTGCAAGGTGTTTGTATTTACTATATTGCAAGGTGTTCGTATTTACTATATTGCAAGGTGTTTGTATTTACTATATTGCAAGGTGTTCGTATTTACTATATTGCAAGGGTTGTTGTATTTACTATAATGCAAGGTGTTTCGTATTTCTATATTGCAAGTTGTTTGTATTTACTATATTGCAAAGGTGTTTTGTATTTACTATATTGCAAGGTGTTTGTATTTACTATATTGCAAGGGTTTGTATTTACTATATTGCAAGGTGTTTCGTATTTACTATATTGCAAGGTGTTTGGATTTACTATAATTGCAAGGTTGTTCGTATTTACTATATTGCAAGGTGTTTGTATTTACTATATTGCAAGGTGTTTGTATTTACTATATTGCAAGGTGTTTGTATTTACTATATTGCAAGGTGTTTGTATTTACTATATTGCAAGGTGTTTGTATTTACTATATTGCAAGGTGTTTGTATTTACTCTATTGCAAGGTGTTTGTATTTACTCTATAGCAAGGTGTTTGTATTTACTATATTGCAAGGTGTTCGTATTTACTCTATTGCATGGTGTTTGTATTTACTATATTGCAAGGTGTTCGTATTTACTATATTGCAAGGTGTTCGTATTTACTATATTGCAAGGTGTTTGTATTTACTATATTGCAAGGTGTTCGTATTTACTATATTGCAAGGTGTTCGTATTTACTATATTGCAAGGTGTTCGTATTTACTATATAGCAAGGTGTTTGTATTTACTATATTGCAAGGTGTTTGTATTTTACTATAGTGCAAGGTGATTGTATTTACTAAAGTGCATTCGTATTTACTATATTGCAAGGTGTTTGCTATTTACTATATTGCAAGGTGTTTCGTATTTACTATATTGCAAGGTGTTTGTATTTACTATATTGCAAGGTGTTTGTATTTACAATAATGCAAGGAGTGTGTATTTACAATATTGCAAGGTGTTCGTATTTACTATATTGCAAGGTGTTTGTATTTACTATATTGCAAGGTGTTTGTATTTACTATATTGCAAGGTGTTTGTATTTACTATATTGCAAGGTGTTCGTATTTACTATATTGCAAGGTGTTCGTATTTACTATATTGCAAGGTGTTTGTATTTACTATATTGCAAGGTGTTTGTATTTACTATATTGCAAGGTGTTTGTATTTACTATATTGCAAGGTGTTTGTATTTACTATATTGCAAGGTGTTTGTATTTACTATATTGCAAGGTGTTTGTATTTACTATATTGCAAGGTGTTTGTATTTACTATATTGCAAGGTGTTTGTATTTACTATATTGCAAGGTGTTTGTATTTACTATATTGCAAGGTGTTCGTATTTACTATATTGCAAGGTGTTTGTATTTACTATATTGCAAGGTGTTTGTATTTACTATATTGCAAGGTGTTCGTATTTACTATATTGCAAGGTGTTTGTATTTACTATATTGCAAGGTGTTTGTATTTACTATATTGCAAGGTGTTCGTATTTACTATATTGCAGGTGTTTGTATTTACTATATTGCAAGGTGTTTGTATTTACTATATTGCAAGGTGTTCGTATTTACTATATTGCAAGGTGTTTGTATTTACTATATTGCAAGGTGTTTGTATTTACTATATTGCAAGGTGTTTGTATTTACTATATTGCAAGGTGTTTGTATTTACTATATTGCAAGGTGTTTGTATTTACTCTATTGCAAGGTGTTTGTATTTACTCTATAGCAAGGTGTTTGTATTTACTATATTGCAAGGTGTTCGTATTTTACTATATTGCAAGGTGTTTGTATTTACTATATTGCAAGGTGTTTCGTATTTACTATATTGCAAGGTGTTTGTATTTACTATATTGCAAGGAGTTTCGTATTTACTATATTGCAAGGTGTTTGTATTTACTATATTGCAAGGTGTTTGTATTTACTAATATGCAAGGTGTTTGTATTTACTATATTGCAAGGTGTTTGTATTTACTAATATTGCAAGGTGTTCGTATTTACTATATTGCAAGGTGTTGTATTTACTATATTGCAAGGTGTTCGTATTTACTATATTGCAAGGTGTTTGTATTTACTATATTGCAAGGTGTTCGTATTTACTATATTGCAAGGTGTTGGTATTTACTATATTGCAAGGTGTTTGTATTTACTATATTGCAAGGTGTTTGTATTTACTATATTGCAAGGTGTTCGTATTTACTATATTGCAAGGTGTTCGTATTTACTATATTGCAAGGTGTTTGTATTTACTATATTGCAAGGTGTTTGTATTTACTATATTGCAAGGTGTTTGTATTTACTATATTGCAAGGTGTTTGTATTTACTATATTGCAAGGTGTTTGTATTTACTATATTGCAAGGTGTTCGTATTTACTATATTGCAAGGTGTTCGTTTTTACTATATTGCAAGGTGTTCGTATTTACTATATTGCAAGGTGTTTGTATTTACTATATTGGAAGGTGTTCGTATTTACTATATTGCAAGGTGTTTGTATTTACTATATTGCAAGGTGTTTGTATTTACTATATTGCAAGGTGTTTGTATTTACTCTATTGCAAGGTGTTTGTATTTACTCTATAGCAAGGTGTTTGTATTTACTATATTGCAAGGTGTTCGTATTTACTATATTGCAAGGTGTTCGTATTTACTATATTGCAAGGTGTTTGTATTTACTATATTGCAAGGTGTTCGTATTTACTATATTGCAAGGTGTTTGTATTTACTATATTGCAAGGTGTTTGTATTTACTATATTGCAAGGTGTTCGTATTTACTATATTGCAAGGTGTTTGTATTTACTATATTGCAAGGTGTTTGTATTTACTATATTGCAAGGTGTTTGTATTTACTATATTGCAAGGTGTTCGTATTTACTCTATTGGAAGGTGTTTGTATTTACTATATTGCAAGGTGTTTGTATTTACTAGATTGCAAGGTGTTCGTATTTACTCTATTGCATGGTGTTTGTATTTACTATTTTGCAAGGTGTTTGTATTTACTATATTGGAAGGTGTTCGTATTTACTATATTGCAAGGTGTTTGTATTTACTATATTGCAAGGTGTTCGTATTTACTATATTGCAAGGTGTTTGTATTTACTATATTGCAAGGTGTTTGTATTTACTCTATTGCATGGTGTTTGTATTTACTATATTGCAAGGTGTTCGTATTTACTATATTGCAAGGTGTTTGTATTTACTATATTGCAAGGTGTTTGTATTTACTATATTGCAAGGTGTTCGTATTTACTATATTGCAAGGTATTTGTATTTACTATATTGCAAGGTGTTCGTATTTACTATATTGCAAGGTGTTCGTATTTACTATATTGCAAGGTGTTTGTATTTACTATATTTGCTACCTATTTTTCGGCATTAAATGACAGGATTGTGCTGATGTGCCGTTAACTCCTATTCATACATACTTACTTATTCCCTAATGAAAGGACAATGGTGCGATTTATACCTCTCAACACTATTATTCCATCTCTCTCTCTCTCTCTCTCTCTCTCTCTCTCTCTCTCTCTCTCTCTCTCTCTCTCTCATTGATTGGTTCTCTATCTCTCATATAACCCTTACTTGAAGTGAAAACCCACATAATCGAAAAGTCTATCTCCACATACATATGTCACGAAGATTCGACGGCGACAATTTTTAGTGATGGTGGCATTCCTTTCGTTAAGGTGACAAAAAACCCATACAACAGGTGTGATTTAGTCTCAACCGTGTGTCCCTGACACACCTGCATCAAAAGTTTTTTGCAACTTCACCGTCACTTCATAAAATTGGACATATTTATTTCTTTAGTTGTTTATTTATTCAAATAAAGTTGTAACATGTTGCCCGAGATCTCCCACTTTGCGAGCCCGCTGCTAGAAGTTTAAAGAGTATGGTGTCTAGCTATGGCGCTTTCCGCATCTAGATGCTGACTGAATTTAATTGTAGCTTCACAGGTACAGAACGGGACTATAAATCCGAAAGGCTTTGTGTCTTACAGAATGTCTTGAAATGTCACAATATATATTATTTTCTTAGCACTCTGGTGCCCAGACATATATCAGTCGCAGTGAGACAGTCCAGTCTTGTGTTGAGACAAAAATAAATAAATAAATAAATAAATAAAGAATCAATCACGTTCATATGAGTTAGTATACAGTACTCAGACAAAATCAGATCGTTAAGATGAAAAATGAGTGCTTAAGACATTTCTGTAGTTCCTCGTTGGAAACGGGAGACCTGCTTGAATGAAAATATATACGTTGTAGTTAAAATAGAGTTTAAAGATTTCGTATTTATATCGTATTTTAAATTCTAATTGAAAGTCATTGAAATAGTAATGATTTGTAAGTTATAAGAGGCGAAGCTGAACGTAATTCAACAATTGCTTGCGAAATTCTCCTTTCATATTTAAAAATGCAATACGAAAGGCAAATAATTGCAACTCTTTTTTAAGAGAAGCCGTTTAACTAATTGTTTTATAGTACCGAACAAAGCCTCCACATGATATGTGCTTCTTTCTTTCTTTCTTTTCATTGAAGTAATGCGGCAAATCTATAATATATAACTCTGTGTGCGTGTGTGTGTGTGTGTGTGTGTGTGTGTGTGTGTGTGTGTACAGGCGCGTAATTTGAGCAACTGATATACAGATTTTCTATTGGTTTTACTAATCATCCGCTAAGTCAAGACTATTTGAATAATACACAAAGTCACCTGCCTGTCCTTTATTGGGACACAAAGAACAGGAAGTTCCTCTGCCTAGTCAAATGAATAAAATGTCAAATCGGAATATTTTTTGCCGATTTGCATAACATTTCCCAAAAGTATCAGAAAGTTAATATAGAAGAGAACACAAACTTTATTTTACAATAAATCACAAAAGCAAATTATAGCTACTGCTGTGAGAATGCAAACTTAGGTCAGCCTTCAGATTCTAAGTAACATAGTTCTGTGGAGTATTCAATATAATATACATATCATTTCATGAAAAAAAAATTTTTTAAATTGCAATTACATTTAGATAAAATGTAAAGAACAAATTAAAAATTAATTCAATTATTCTTAGGATGCAATTTAATAATTAATTAATTAAACAAAATTAGTTATTTTCTGACCTTTTCTGTTGCGCGAAGTATACAAATTTAGACAATGCGTTTAAGATTCTTTTTGAATTTGCCGAAATAATGCCTTAACATTTTTCTATATTCGGCCATGAACAATCATATCGTGGTAAATATTTTCTTCTCAGTTTTCTGTACAATGGGTAAACACAGAAATAATAATATTCATGTTAGACAGCACTTAAATTATACCGATTACATAGCCGTTACTTCCTAGGTACTACATCTTAACGATCCACTCCTGTATTACAATTATAAGATACTGCTCTAAAACTAGTTAGTGTAATTTTAAAACGAGCTTCATTCATCAAACCCAAGTACTTTTCAAATGATAACAATTCTTTATGTAGCAAATAATACACTAGCTTGATTCATGACCTCACATAATATATCCAGTTTTGTTTATACTGATCAAAAATATCAAATTGTTCCAAACGTAAGAAAATCCTATAATATCTAACAGAGATTTAACTTGAAATGCAAGATTCAGCCCATGATCAGAGTTACTGTTATAAGTATCGCTTTTTAACACAATATAAGTTTTACAAATCAAACTAATATTCGAGTCCAAAATTTTAACAGGCGTATTTTTCTAATTTTCCTCAGTGGGTGTCTCCCCAAATTCACCATGCAGAACATCCCAATTAATAGATTTTTTCACCATTATAATCATCTATAGAATTCTGTATAAATTTTTTCAACATCATTTTCTGGGTCGAAACTCCATATATCCATAAGCACAGAGTTTCAAAATGTTTACATCTTTTTCACTTACAGTTAGAACATTGTTTTCAAATAATGTGGATTACAAGCTGGCGGGAGGGTAGGTGGAAATTATAATAATTCACCATTGTAATATAGTGATGGATTACCATTTTTGAAAAAGCATAGTATTTGTTTTACTACTGTTTACCCTAATGTTCCTAAAATGGACTTATGATTCTATATTATTTAGAATGGTTTGTAATGACCGTTCAGTCAAATCAAGAGAAAACATCATATACATTTACAGTATGTTGTATTGTAGTATAAATATCGTTATAATAAAAATGCAAATAAAATTGGTGAAAGAGGTTCCCATTGTTTCAGCCATATTGTGAGTAAAATCAATCTGAAAAATTATTATTGTATCTTATAAAATTTTTCAAGAAATATAAATAGCAGATAAAGTCTTAGCCATAACTGAACTAGCCACGTTATAAGTCAATTTATGCCATAATACATTGCAGTCGATTTTATCGAACGCGTTTTCATAATCGATGAATGTGTAATATAATTTTTACCAGAACTCAACTCTCTGGAAATAATTGCGCTGAGGTTAAATATGCAACCTGTTGTCGACGTTATCTTGGTTTTCAATTACTTTTTCATACTTGTCAGCCCATTTATATACTCTTTCATTCATTATATTCGCATACATGTTTGCTAATGACTAATACGTGATCTACCCTATAGTTATCAACTTCCTCAATATTACCTTTCTTATGAATAGGTACTATAACAACTTCACTCCATAAATCTGAGTATTAACCAATTCGGAACTAACATTAAAAATATTCCAAGAAAGTTAATAATAAAATCAGCAGAGTTTAACAATCATTTCTGACAGTATATTATCGAGCCCTGTTGTTTATTTCTTTCCAGTGATTTAACAGACATTTTTATTTCATCTGGTAAAATATATATATATCTAGGTCTCCATCGATTATTTCACTATCCATCGATTATTTCACTATCCATCGATTACTTCACTATCCATCGAGAATGTCTCATCATCTTGAGAAAGATCAATTCTAAATTCATGAAAACCATAAATATTTTTTAAATGCTAGAAAAAGTAATTGCCGCATACTTTAATAGATGTCTTACTTTTACTTGTATACTATTGATTAATTTCTCTCCAAAATCCTCTGTGGATAGTATTAGACATAATATTTTGATAGCCTCGTACACCTTATGCTACTTCATCGCAATCTTCTTGGATTTATTATAACCTAATCTAGCTTTAACAGATTTTTTTAAAAATAATTATTTTAATTCTGAAGATACTCATTTATATGGATATTAAAGTTTTTCAGACAGTTTTTATCCAACCAAAACATCACTTTTCCGTTTGTTTTGATGAGATTATGTAGATACTTTCTTTTCAAAACAATGGAAGTGGACATATCAAAATAATATTTGTAAAACTATCAACAATGTCATGCAATGCATCGGGGTTATTTGCACTGACAACACGTGAAATTAGGTCACTTACCACTTCATATCTATCATACAAACAGGAGTCTTTGTTTATCATCGTCCTATAATAGTTTCTTAATAAATTTACTTTTGTTGTTAACAGCAGTAACTTCCAATGCTGAAGTATTACCGTCTCTTATTTTTACAAAAGTTTGTATTTAAATGCAGTGGTGCATGATCAGAAAATGGTGTATTCGAATAGAAATGCTGTGCATTCAATGTGCTACAGACAAGTACATTTCACAAAGTAGGTTCCTTTCCTGGTCTTCCTACTTAAAAGTAAATGCCCCAGCATAAATTCCATTCCGGATTTTCGTACTGTTTACTGCAAATGTGTCTCCATTTGATTATTAACTAGTTCAGCATATGACTATTTTTATCTCTTCATGGATAACCTAAAGTTTTCAAGGTTGGTAAGGCCGATAACGAAACATTCAGATATCAGTCAGATAGCAAGGGCACAACCATTTTTACTTTAGATGCAACATAAAGACATGTAATAAATGACCCACTAATCAATAACCTATATATATATATATATATATATATATATATATATATATATATATATATATATATATATATATATATTTGTCAAGAGATTCCGACTGGATCTTTAGACATCGGGTCACTTGCAACAGTTAACTGTAAGTGTACTTAACGGATATAGATAGAGCTAACTTTAATTGAAGTTTATATGAATGCTTGTATACACAAGTGCTCATTAGTATAATGAATAAACAACAAATGACCATTACAAACCGGTATATGTCAGCAGCTCTTGTGATATTGAGCCTTATTTCGAACAGTTACGGTACTCCTCTGGATGACTATGTCAACGCCCCCGATGACCACTACAGTTACAAGGAAATCGGATCATTTAGGGGTTCGGATTACACTATGTACACATACAACATGACATCGCAAAAATGGAAAGATGGTAAGTACCTGTCCAGAAAAGAATACATCTCTATCTCTGTCTGTCTCTCTGTCTTTCTTAAAATATTCCAAGTCTTGTCTGATTATCGATTTTCTGTGATATCTGTTTGTTTCCTTTTTGTGCTATTTGCATTTTTTTTTACTGTTTGTTTCCTTTTTGTGCTATTTGCATTTTTTTTTACTGACGACAATAAAATAGAGGAAAAACCAATTGGCTCAGTACCTAATAGTAATTAAATGTATACTTTTTCCGAACTAATTTTTAAATGGAATTTGGTGGGAGACGTGTACAAGTTTTATTTATACATGTTGTAGTCCCATTTATCTAAATATAAAGTTCACATTTTATTGAGGAAAATGCTAAATTTGTAACTCTAGACAAACACAGAAGTGGATTAATGTGGAATTTAATTCTATTTAATTTTGTTGCTCAAAACAGTCTTTAATGCAAATTCAAAACAATTGTAGGTTTTAAAAAATTCTAATAGCTCTGCACAATATAAACATAGCATAAATAATCATGCAACTGTATTTATCGGGATTACCGAAAGAGTTTATTGATGATTCTAAGCTAACAAGATTCTATTTTCACAATTATTTTCCAAATTGTATAAAAATAAAATATAGACAAGGTTTTATAGCTTGGCGACATAAACGTTGTATAACCAATCCTGTATGCTGACTTAGTTTACTCTGTCCTTGAAATTCTCTTTGTATTATTTCTGTGGCATTTCTGTGCCACTGTGACTGGCAAGTTGACAATGTATTTGAGGACAAGAGTCTTCTATGTGTTGTTTACATTTGGGAGGCGAAACGTTACTTTTTTGTTGGCCTGTGTCCTAATCCAGCGTAGATTCCATAATATCAATGAAAATTCTCCAAAACATTATGAAGTAACAAAATAATATAAAGGTATGTTCAAAAACAGAGAATATTAGATCTATCTACTAATCAGCTGAAACAAAATAATTGAAGCGATTTGTACGAATTTGTAAGCGATTTGTACGAATTTATAAGCGATTTGTACGAATTTGTAAGCGATTTGTATGAATTTGTAAGCGATTTGTATCAATTTGTTGCAGAGAGTATTTTAGACCATCCAATATGGTGGCACTACCTAACCATTACCATTCCTGACAAGGTGGTGTTTGATTCGGCGTTCCTCTTTATTGATGGTGGTTCAAACGGTAATAGGTAAGGGAGAAGCAATATACAGCTTATTTAATGATTTCTATTAGCACGTGCACGATAAATTTTCACAAGTATAAGTTGCATTCGTTACAGACGTCATATTGACTGAGTAATGAATGATAAGTTTTTAATCAAACATTTTTTTTCTCCTCAAAGCAATATTTGGCATTCCACAAAATGGAATAGATTGGATAGGCGACACACTTTTCTTTTAAAATGCATGCTTTATATGCCACCTTTCAACCATATGTAAGTAAATGAATGTTGTACAGAATACCAATTTACCCTCCCCCCACCCCCACCCACAAAACAACAAACTATATTGTAAAGGTTTGCACAAAATTTAAATAAAGCAGTTAACATTCCTTTTGTCTCCGATGGCTACCTCTCTCTCTCTCTCTCTCTCTCTCTCTCTGAATTTCGCTTTTGCAACTGTAGCAGAGAACTTTTGTCTATTTACCAAATATATTCTACCATTACGAATCCATTAACATGCATTGACTTTAAACATATATACAGTACTTAAAAATAAGTCACTGGTTTTTATATTGTAACAGTCCACCCAGCGTTACTGATACTTTTGTTGCATTGACAACAACATTTGCGGCTAGTACAGGAGCAATTGGTGCTGACCTTAAGATGGTTCCAAACCAGCCTCTTGTTTTCTATGTAAGTAACAACAGCAACCAGTAAGTCATCTGTAGCTGTTAACCCCGCTCGCTCGCATTCATTACCCGGAGTATTTAGACAACAGTGCTTGATTATCAATTTATTATCTATCGTCCTGTTGATAATATATTTATCATCACATACGTTATGATCATAACCCAGCAGTTGTTGACGAACAAGTTCCAAAATTATTTCTTTTTCTTTGCATCGCCCTAATCACCTCTCCGCTATGGCAAGTGAGGTAATAAATGAGGCAAATAAGGGAACGACATCTTGCAACTGTGCAGTAAGAATCCTACATTATTCATTGATCAACTACTAAGCTGGTAAACAAGAAAAGCGCGCTCAGAAAATATGTACACAACAACCAACCAAACAAACAACCAATTAAATCAAATCAACTTCAATCAAACCCATCCACCCAGTTATCCATATATCAACTGACCTGTCAATCTATCAGAAATCAACCTATTACTCGTGACCGTACCGAGACTCCTTGTTTATCTTAAATCAGCACCCCCCACCCCACCCCCACCCCAAGCCAACCATGATTATCAGTTTTGTTACGAAACCCCATGATCATTGATCTAGAGCATTCCTAGGTTCTGATTGGGTGTTGCCATGCAACGGCTACCAGAAATACAAGAAAAGGATGGTTGGATCCTACGATCAATTAATTTGTATTTTACTAACATATCACTTTTATCATAGAGGATTTCTACTATTCCTACATATTGCCACAAGTAGGCAAGGTGTTTTTATCGGAGATCGTATTATCAATACAGCACGACTATACACGTGTAAAATAAGAGAATTATGGGGACTGTCACCTTTTTTTTGCTTGTTGCTCTTACTTGCTAATGGCATCGAAACTAATCCTGGCCCACTCATGGGCGCTACTTCGCAAAGAGGACTCTCATCTTGTCACGTTAACAGTCAAGTCTTTGCCATAAGATTGACCTTATAAGCATTGAGTTAAACAAGTTCGATATTACTACAGTCAGTGAAACCTGGTTAGATGAATCAATTGCAACAAAGACATCTTAAAACAGAATTTTCAAGCACCAATCCGTTTCGATATAATTTAAAATGGGGGTGGCGTAGCTATCTATTTCAAAAGAGATATTCCCTTGTTTGAAAAGAAGAATTTATTTATACCAAAACTTTGAGGCCCTTCGGCTGAAATAATTCCAAAAGCAAGAAAGCTTTTAACTGGAACTTTTTATGTACAACCAAGTTTGGATTACTGGACTTTGGTCGAACTCTCAATTGAACAATCAAAACTGTATTGTCAAAACATAATAATTTTAAGAGACATCAACGAAGACCTCTTGGTACCCAGCAGGTGTAGAACTGTTACAAATATCTTAAATACCTTTAGTTTACATGAATTAATCTATTAACCCACAAGAATTACTAATTATAGATCCATATTAATGAACTTGATACTTACAAGTGATACAATAAGTTATTATTAAATGGGGATCTTAAATCCTTATTGAAGTGATCATAACCCTGTTTATTGTTCCACAAACTTCATGAATGCTTGGCAACATAGCTTTAAATGAAAAGTATGGGACTATAAAGCTACTTATGAATTGTACAGAGACTAGTTATACAGAGCTAATTCGGATTTTTCTAGTCTTTCGATAGATGAACAGGTATTTAAGATCTCAGGTAATATCTTAGAGACAGTCCATTCCGGTATTCCCAATCAAATAATAACAATTCATTTGAGCCTGGACGCACAATACTATTTGAAAATTAATTCTGGCAACGGAAAAGCATCCACTGCTTGGGTAAAAGAACAAATCTTTCTTTAGACTGGGCATAATTCAGAGATTTTAGAAACCGAATTATAAGCGCTGTAAAAAGTGCTAAACTTAAGTATTTCAACAAATTAGCTAATAGACTTCAAGATGCCAATATTGGCCCATAAGTTTGGTGAAATATAGATAACACATTTCTAAAGCAAAATAGAAAATCAGAGTATCCACCTCTGACACATAATAATAAATATTTTCACTCTAGTCTAGATAAAGCAAACTTATTTAATAATTTTTTTTTTCTGAACAGCCCTTTGTAGATGATACTCCAATACCCTTCCTTTTATACCTCTTCCTGACATTGGCCTTAATAGTATTCAGATTAGCAGTAATGATGTATAAGATGCCCTTCCAAATCTCAACATTAGCAAGGCAGGGGATCCTGACGAGATACACACTAGACTATTTAAGGAAGGCAATCACACACAATAGCGATATTTATCAGAACTTTTCAACAATTTCCTCCAAGCTTCATATTTCCAATAGCGTGGAAAGAGTCCGCTGTTATTTCTATTCATAACAACGGGAACAGAAATGCTGTTTTAAATTACCGACTTTTTCTTCTACCAAATTATTTGAAAAATGTGTCTTTAAACATTTGTATAACTATCTTACAGCCAAGAACCTAATTAATCATCTTCAATCTGGTCTCACCCCCAAAAGATTCGACTCCTTGACAACTCGTCGAAGGCCAAGAAAAAAAGAGTGATATTTTGTAATATTAGTGAGGCCTTCAACAATGTCTGGCACAAAGATTTAATTTAGAAACTAAGAAATACTAGTATTAAATTGGTGTTGGAATATTGGAATGGTTTAAAAATGATCTTTCAAAAAGGACGCAAAAAGTTGTTATTCAGGTTGTACTTCAGACCAGCAACATGTCAGGGCTGGTATGCCTCAAGGATCTATACTTGGACCACTTTTATTTTTCATTTATATTAATGAAATTGTTACTGATATTCAGTCTAATATAAATCTGTTTGATGATGATACATCGTTGTCCATTACTGCTGAGGACCCAAGCCTGGCTGCTGACGTTTGAACGAAGACCTATTTAAAATCAATTCATACGCTGATCGATCAATGGTTAGTTGATTTTAACAAACCAAATCAATGACCATATCCAGGAAATCTCAAACGGAGCATCAGCCACAACTTTTAATAGCTGATAAGGTTATAAAGAATGTCACTTCTAATAAACACTTTGGCCTAACACTGGATGAAACCTTATCGTGGCATATATATATATATATATATATATATATATATATATATATATATATATATATATATATATATATATATCAGGAAATAACTACAAAAGCATGGAAATGTTAGATATGCTACAAAGTTTGAGATTCAAACTTGATAGAAAATCATTAGAGCTTCTTTATTTCACCTTCATAAGACCTCTCTTTGAGTACGGGAATATTATCTGTGATAACTGCACCCAGTATGAAAAGATGAAATAGAAACAATACAAGATGAAGCAAGTGGAATCGTCTGTGGGGCAACAAAAACTACATCATAGGATAGAATTTTGGAGGAGACAAAATGTTAAAGACTCCATCAAGGCGTTACAAACATAGAATGATAATATTTTTTTAAATTCCCATGGCTTGGCTCCTGGATATATGCAGGCTTTGGTAAGTAATAAATACACAACTTTGTGATAGGACAAACCTCCAAACGCTTTTCGCCAGGACAAATCTATGCCAATTTTTTTTTGTTGCAAAAGTCTGTTGCGGAATGAAATCTTCTCCCTTTGAAATTCGGAACAACCGTTCGTTATTCTCTTTGAAATCACACCTACATAGTAATCTAGAAAAGGTCTCAATCTATTGCTATCAAGGTGAAAGATTAGCACAGATTATACACACAAGACTTCGACTTGGTCCCATTCTATTATTATCAAGGTGAAAGATTAGCACAGATTATACACACAAGACTTCGACTTGGTCCCATTCTATTATTATCAAGGTGAAAGATTAGCACAGATTATACACACAAGACTTCGACTTGGTCCCATTCTATTATTATCAAGGTGAAAGATTAGCACAGATTATACACATAAGACTTCGACTTGGTCCCAATCTATTGCTATCAAGGTGAAAGATTAGCACAGATTATACACATAAGACTTCGACTTGGTCCCAATCTATTACTATCAAGGTGAAAGATTAGCACAGATTATACACATAAGACTTCGACTTGGTCCCAGTCTATTACTATCAAGGTGAAAGATTAGCACAGATTATACACATAAGACTTCGACTTGGTCCCAATCTATTACTATCAAGGTGAAAGATTAGCACAGATTATACACATAAAACTTCGACTTGGTCCCAATCTATTACTATCAAGGTGAAAGATTAGCACAGATTATACACATAAGACTTCGACTAGGTTGTAGTTTGCTAAATGACGATCTTTTCAAAAACTATTTGTCATTTAGCAATACAAGATAATGCTATGAACCAGAAACCGCAAAGCATTTTCTCTTATGCTTAACAAAATATCTTACCATTAGAAACTGAATAATAGGAATTTGCCCCATAATATAGATAGAACTGCGATATTAATGGGCAACCCTTTGTAATCGCTTGAAATTAACGAGAAGATTTCAAGTCGGGCTAAAAGTATATAATTGCAACTAAGAGATTTGTTTAATCACTACTTAAGTTTTCACATTAGTCTGGTATACCTCTGGTACATATTTAGTTACTAAATATATAGCAACAGAGCTGAAGTTAAAAGCATGCTGTAACATGTGTCTGTTATAAATACTTAGAAGTTACTGTTTGATATTATTACAATATTGTATGTACAATTTTCTTTTAATACCTCATTAGCATTTTCCAATGTTTACAACCCTAGGACTTCATTACCCACATCAGCCATATTATAAAAGTAAATATTATTGTCAATGAGAAGAATGCTCGAAATAAGCTTGTTGTTCAATCCTCTATATCTCTTGTATGATTTACATACTTTTCATGATGACTCAATCCTCTATATCTCTTGTATGATTTACATACTTTTCATGATGACTCAATCCTCTATATCTCTTGTATGATTTACATACTTTTCATGATGACTCAATCCTCTATATCTCTTGTCTGATTTACATACTTTTCATGATGACTCAATCCTCTATATCTCTTGTCTGATTTACATACTTTTCATGATGACTCAATCCTCTATATCTCTTGTCTGATTTACATACTTTTCATGATGACTCAATCCTCTATATCTCTTGTATGATTTACATACTTTTCATGATGACTCAATCCTCTATATCTCTTGTATGATTTACATACTTTTCATGATGACTCAATCCTCTATATCTCTTGTATGATTTACATACTTTTCATGATGACTCAATCCTCTATATCTCTTGTATGATTTACATACTTTTCATGATGACTCAATCCTCTATATCTCTTGTCTGATTTACATACTTTTCATGATGACTCAATCCTCTATATCTCTTGTCTGATTTACATACTTTTCATGATGACTCAATCCTCTATATCTCTTGTCTGATTTACATACTTTCCATGATGACTCAATCCTCTATATCTCTTGTATGATTTACATACTTTTCATGATGACTCAATCCTCTATATCTCTTGTATGATTTACATACTTTTCATGATGACTCAATCCTCTATATCTCTTGTATGATTTACATACTTTCCATGATGACTTCTGCGAATAAATACTGTTTAAATTAACCCATTACTCAATTATGATCAATCAAAATCGACAATCTTGAATATAGTCATCGCTCCATGGAATAATATTACATAAGTACATGTAAATAGTTAATAAAAGTGTCATCGCTAAGAAGTCAAATAAGTCCAAAATTATCTCTTTGAAAGATGAGACCGTAAATTTTTTTTATCATTATCAAAGAGTTAAGTTTTAATGACGTTAAACTAGTAACTATAGTGTACTCTGATAAAGGTCGAGATTTTTTGCTATTACATTCATATATGTTTAACAGCTATAATGATATCATAATTAACACCAATAGGGAAAGTATTGTCTGTTTCTATCTGGTGTCTCCATGCTGAACGAACCCTTTGAAAAGAGAGAGAGAGAAAGAGAGAGGGAGAGAGAGATCTTTACTAGTGTCTTCTGAGGATCTGCTTATCCAGTTGCATCCTATTGTCACCATCATCTGGGATTAAGAAAACAAAAAGAAATTGGCACCTATTAAGCTGTGCATTGTAGGGGTTTTGTTTCATTATCTATTGGCTGGACTCAGGCCCGCCTGGGGGAAGGGGGGTCTATTGCCCAGGGGCCCGGCGCTTTCTAAGGGCCCGCCGTCAACTCAGCTATAACAAAATAAATTAGTCTTTGCAGTAAATATTAAAATATGTTCCTTGCAAGAATCTAAGTTATGGCAGATTACTACAGGTTTTATATGCAAAACTGTACACATGTTTATATATATATATATATATATATATATATATATATATATATATATATATATATATATATATATAAATTAAACTAGTTTTGGGGCCCATGACGGGTGTCCAGGGGCCCGGAATTTCTGTCGGCGGGCCTGGCTGGACTGAATAGTTTCTTTACTCAGAGTCAGCGTTTGGATTACATTTTAAAAGGGGTTAGACGCTTGCAAAGTGATACTCAATCTACAAAACGTTTTCCTGTAACGTTTGCCATTGATTGCATGTTGACTTCTTGGACCGTGGTAATTTTTCCATATACACAGATTCCTTGATGTCTAGTAATTGTCTCAAGGCATTCTTTGGTTTTTGCGCTGTGGAGAATTTACTGTAAGAAGTTCGGTAGCTACAACAAATATGATTTGAGTGAATGACATTTATTTTGCTCAGGACAAATCTTTTTACACAGTGACCTAACGTTCCTCTAAGTTTAACCCATTTCGCCAGGGCGTATGCATTCACATATTTTCCTGTTGCAGCTTTGGAGAAGTACATTACTCTAAGAAATAAGCACAGTGTTGGTGCAAAGTCACCTCTTTTCTTGGACTGTGATCACTCTTTTCTCACACGTGACAAATTCAATATTTGTGTGGGGCATTTAGTATCTGTACTTGGGATGAATGCTTCTCAGTACTGTGGTAATTCTTTTAGAATCGGTTCTGCTACCTCAGCTGCAGCAGCTGGAATTGAAGACCACGTGATACGAACTCTAGAACATCGGTCTCCCAGCTATTTTGTGAGATACGTCATGACTTCTCTTCAAATATTGTGTGCAGCTCGGATAAAACTGGTTTCTGCTTAATTGCTCAAGTGTTTGCAATGATTCGTCTTATGAGTGATAATAATGAGACTGGCTTTCTTGGCTGATATTTGGAATTTCTTTTTTTTTTCTTTTTAATTTAATTTGTTCTGTTATGGGGGTTCTTGTTCACATTATCAACAACTTGTTCTCTCGTTTTGGCCTTGAATTCAATTCCTTGAATTGTGACCCCCATCAAGACAATGATCAGGAGTCTGATTATAATCACATTCTTGTAGGTAGCTACGTTTTTGTACATGCCGCAATTAATCAAGATTGAAATACTGCTTAGTCTATCTGCCGGGCTCCCCAACAGGCAAATTCGTGTATTACATAATATATAATCCTGTTGGGCTACCCCCAGGTTCATTACTCAATCATGGAAACCTGCTGATTCCCCATCCTCTCACCACCACCACCCCTCCCCGCCCGTGCATTAGTATCATATAAACCTGCTGGGCTCACCCCAGGTATAGTAGGGTATGATAGAAACATGCCAGCCCCCCCCCCCCCCCCCCCCCAGGTTCACCTAGAACTTCTTGGTTAATTTACGGTTCTGTGTACTATGCTGGCTTTCACCTGCTGGGCTCCCCCCAGATGGAAGCCGGGATTGTTTAAGTTTAAAACATTACCTGCTGGGCTATGCCAGGTACATATACAAACTGAGCAGCCCCCAGGACAACCACAGTGTATTTAGTATGTTAATGTTTTGCGTTAAATTGTAAATAGATTTATTTTATTTAGTTACCTAAATACGCATATAGCTGAAGATTCCTTGTTCTTTTGGTTTTTTTTTGTTTTAATATAAACTTTATATTAAGTGGGTCGTGGCTGTATTTAGGAGAGAGTGAGAGAAAGAGAGAGAGAGAGAGAGAGAGAGAGAGAGAGAGAGAGAGAGAGAGAGAGAGAGAGAGAGAGAGAGAGAGAGAGAGAGATGCATTTATAGATAGATTATGCGATGTCTATTTGCAGGCCGATCCGGAGAAGAGAGAAAGGAAGGAAGATGCCATAATAGCGTGGACCTGGAAAACATTTGTATTGACAAATTCATCTGACCCAGAATTCCTTTTGAGAATGCCAATGACAAAAGTAAGACGATCTAATCTCATGCAAAACATCTTTTGTAATATCTTTGTTTTTCTTACTCTCTTCTCGTTGGTTTATTGATAGGTAGTGGTTAGGTAGCTGGCGACGGTTACCAAGCCTACAGGTTAGGTAGCCGGCGCCGGCTGTTTGAGAGAATTGTCCAAGCCAGTCGAAGTAGCCGGCAATCAAAATGTATAACTGGTATTCAGTGAAAATTAGAACAGCTAAATGGACATTGGGTCTGATGGTAATTATTATTTACTTTTCATTATCTCATGTTATGTTGTGTTTATATGTGGACACTTAAAATAATACCATTAAAGTATGTGTCATTGGTAATCAAACTAGAGGTAAACACAAATGTCTTGATTTTTGTGCTTTATTAAACTAATTGTGCAAGTGGTGTGTTTACATACAAGTATGAATTACACATAAACTACATGCATACCATGTACGACTAATAACAGTTTAAATAAATATTTACACTTTGTATGACTTGCACAAGCTTTATTCTCAAGCTAAATATATTGCCATTTTATTCCTAACAATGATGACAAAACCACTTTGCTTGTGGCGCTTTTTTCCTTGGTAAACATTTTACATGTGACCACTTAAGGCAGTCATCACATTCTAATGCCTGGTTATGGCTGCTGAGCGACTTCAGGGATGGTTTTCTTTGTATATATAATAGATTGTACAGTATGCCAAACATCTGCATTTGTATATATAATAGATTGTACAGTATGCCAAACATCTGCATTTGTATATATAATAGATTGTACAGTATGCCAAACATCTGCAGTGAAATGCTTCTTGAGTCTGCATGTAGGGACACTTTCATCAATACACGACACTTTTTGAGCTTCAGCCACAAACTCTTTATTTAACTTATCACCATTCATGGCAGATTGAATGTCACTGTCACTATCAAACCAACCTAACATCTGCATATATTGTTCATTGATATCCTTGTAAATGAAAAATGTAATCTTAGACGGATGAAAATGTAAACAAAAAAAATTATTAAATCTTTTAAATCTGAAGAATTGTGAATAAAATAGTACAGCTGGACTGGACCTCTAGTTCAAGCAGTGTACCAAATTTCACAGAGACGCTTTGAACGGTTTTAGAGTTATGATCAGTAGCTAATTAATCAAGATGCTAGGCCACATAAAAATTTTACATATACAATTTTTTGTTGCCTCATAATTCCAATAATATCTATTACTAAACTACTCTGAAATTTCGTAACCACTCATATTTGTATTTGTAAAAATAAGCTCGAGACTCCGGACTCCTCATGTTTTTATAAAACAAAATACCATTCAGTCCCTGGACCACAAACTAATTTTTTGATTGTGCATTGAATGAAGCGCGACAGACTAAGATATACGGCAAGAAAAGTAAACACAGGCATCAGTAAATGACGCATCGCTGTATGACTGGTTATATTAACCATGTATTACATCATATATTTTCTTGACATAAGTATGCTATTAATGTAAACATTTTTATCGCAAGGTTTAAAGGTGATTCATCACAACTGTACATCTTATTTATGCATAGACTGTGTTTTAAAAATAAAAAATTATCACACTGAGAAATTAATTACAGCACTGCATTTATACACTGTTATATCACAACCCTTCTTATCATTATATTGAAAGAATTATACTAAAAATGAATGGTGGATTTAAAGTGTAGCAATCAAAAATTCTACAAACTAAAGCACAATACCATATGTTAGTCCATAGAGAATTTTACAGTGTTCTAAAGCAAGTTTGGTAGCGCAAGCAGAATAAGGTTTGTATTTCCAATCGACAATCAAGATATATAACATTTGAACTTGTCCTCCTATTATATATATATATATATATATATATATATATATATATATATATATATATATATATATATATATATATATATATTACGAGTTGATGTTACTTAAGATAACAGGGCATGTGAAACTGTATTGCACCTTAAATCTCTAGAGAACAGTTTCACATGCAATGTACATAGATAGCTTTTAATAAACCCGCTATAATACCAGACCCCCCGCCCCCGGAGCTCCCACCCCACCCCCCACCCCCAAGAAAAAATTAGTCTTATTCATCACCTAACGATTAAACATGAAATCTGCATATGAACAAGCAATAGTTGGTGCATGGTACAAAGAACATGACAATTCATATCATAACTGGTACATCACAATTCTGTGCGCATTTTCGATCACACTATTCTGTCTTCATGTTGTTTGTGCATAGTAAAAGCAACATAGAATATTAGGCTAAGTATGAGCCAATATAAATCATCATCAGAGTATAGGGTGCTTTTAATGATTTAATTTTAGGCTACCGGTAACATGTACAAAATCAAATGTATTCCAGTGCTAATATTCATACTTGTAATTATCTGTCAATTCCGTTTAATGGCTCCAAGTGCAAAACTCTGTTAACAAGAGATATGAGATAATTTAGCTATGTTTAGATCCCTCTATTGTCCTGGTGTCTCTTTTCTACAACTTTGTGTAATTTGTGTCTTCAAACAATGTTTTTCTTTGCTGAAAGATCTTCAAAGCTATCAACCTGATCACCCATATTGAACATATCTACGACGACTGATTGATATTATCCCAAAAGGGAATATAATGGATTTCATCTTTCTTATCATATTTAAATCTCGAATCTGAATTAATTGCAAAATAAATTCAGGCTTGAAATTATGAGGTGATTTGGAGGTATAGATGTCACCAGTGAAGCAATTAAAAAAATACAGTCACACTAATTAGTGATTAATTTGACTTCCTTGTTTACAGAAAAAAATCCAAAGTGTCGGGGTTGAGTTCATGTGGGGTACATTATGTCACTCTTGACAACAATTAGCCAACTGATAATGGGATTTTGATGGCTTCCTTCTTAGTATAAAAAGTCCAAAGTTTCAGGATTTAGTTCATGTGTAGTAAATGGTGTTGCGGTGTAATGGAACTTTGATTTTAGAATGTGTTGTAATATGTCTTTTAAACGTGACAGATGAGAAAATGATATGGAAAATAATAATGGGGAAATTATTATTGAAAAACACCGACCTTTTTACACTTAAATAGGAAGATAAAAGATAAATGATCATTATAATAAAAGTTAAAAGGTTAATAAACTTGTAAGTGGTTAAGAGTATATGACTAAATATAAATATAATCTGACTGCCAGCTACCTAGCCTTGACGGGACAATTCTCTTCAATAGCCGGCGTCGGCTACCAAGCCACTACCTAGCTTGTAGGCTACGTAACCGTCGCGGGCTACCTAGCCACTAGCTAGTTTGTAGGCTACGTAACCGTCGCGGGCTACCGAGCCACTACCTATCTGATAAGTAATTTGGTATAGGATGCTTCATATAACTTTCAACCAAAGTACTGTAAAATAGTCATAAGTAATATTTCTGTTTTCGTTTAGTGCAAAATGGAATAAAAAAAAGATCTCGTATGCAAAGCAAAATCTTTTGTAGTGTGATTTTAAACCACTTGAAAGTTGCATCAAATTCGCTCACCTTAACATTATAAAGTAAAGTAAATCAAAACTCAATGATAACAAAATCAGAATAAAATATTGTGTGATGATGATGATGATCATCATCATCATTGTCATTATTATTTATCACAGGCTGCCGTGCGCGCCCTAGACACCATCACGAGCGTTGCCATGGCAAAAGTTGGAAAGAAAGTGGACAAATTCATGGTCGGTGGTGCATCAAAGGTAAGCCACGACACAAAAGTAGTCACTCAAAGTAAAATCAAACTGATCAGAATATCCCCTGGTATTATTACAGATTCGTACATAATCAGGTTGTTTTTAGAGGCCTTGACGCGGGCGATGTTGTCACCTTACTCGTAATCAAATATAGAAATTACACGTGCTTCTTGTGTGCATTTTGTTTTGATTTTAAAACTCCTTTGATAGGTATGTGGTATATATGATTTATGTACTAAGTAAGTGATTTTATTAGAATAATGATCATACACGTTTTGCGTGTGAAACCTTACCATCTGGCTCAAAATCGTCCCGCCTGGCCCAAGCAATGTTTTGTGTTGTGAGCTGTTTTCAAATACATGGTTTTTTAACTTGCCACTTGAACATAGTTATTATGTGTTACACGTATAGTTATGAGTGGTCTTTAACTGTATGCTTGCTAAAATTCAAAGTGAAGTAACGAGCACTGAAAAAAATTGCTTCCATGTACAAAATATTCCTCCGTCTCTCTAGCCTGGTTCGCAGCCTATCTGTAGCTACGGCACAACCACAAGAACCACAGGGGACCAGTCTACCGCCTTCAATGCTTTTTTTCTAGAGCATTATATTTCTTTTTGCCTATTTGAAAGTCTGAAATGTAGACCAAACCATATTATCAAGTTTCGTTATTTTCTGGCATTTGTTATATCACTGTGGTTCCTGTTTTTTTTTTTTTTTTTTTGCTTTTTTTTTTGCTCGTGTCTTTGTCCACATGTTAAGTATCTGGAAAAATTCCAAACAAATCTATAAAAACAGTCATTTCTAATATCAAAATCACTAAAAACGTATCTAGTTGCACATCTCTGTGAGGTAACATTGCCAAAGCGTCCCATTAATATCATAGGCCGATACTGAAATGTTAGATGTCTTCATAATTTCAGTTTGAAGCCAGGTTTCACTTACTATGTGATGATGCAAGTGGGAAACTTATGAATAGACCAGACGTTATTTAATTATTAATTTATCTAACCATCGTTTCTGTGGTTCCCATTATACACACACAACATATCTGGTGCCAGTATAGCGCAAATGATGTTAAAAGCATCTAAAATATAATTGTTATCCTATCAATAATTTGTCCATATGATCATACTGAAGAAAAAAAAAATTCCGCTCCCATTGCAGCGTGGTTGGACAACGTGGACCACTGGTGCTGTGGACAAACGTGTGATCGCTATAACCCCAATCGTCATGGATCTACTGAACATGGTGAAGGTAAGAGGGTCAAGGATTTTGTTGCATAAGTCAACTAAAGTAAACAGAAAAATATTAAGTCACGTGAAGTACATGATTTGACGTTTCATAAATCCATCTCATATATTCGCTACATGATACAGATGTCAAATAACGTCAAGACGCTGTTAGTGTGCAATCTGAGGCGCCAGACGGTAATTAAGTCAAACGAGTGAACAATTTCTTCAGAAGTTTATTATTCTACTAATAGAAGACCAGAAAACTTATGTGATCGCCTGTCGTGCGGTGTCTGTCCATTAAATTCAGGTTGTTATCGCTGTTGTTAGTGAACTATTACATGTAGGAGGAAAGTCATGAAACTCTACACTCAATTTCATCCTAAGTTCTAGTTGGTCCTAAATGGAAATGATACCCTGGACATCCAATATGGTCGCCATGGCAGCCATGTTGATAATCTTGCTATAACTGCTTCTCCCGAACGGATGGTCGTGTGGACATTGGGTTTTCACTAAAAGACTTCTTATGACATGCAAATGGTCCTAAATGAAAATAATACTGATCTGACACCTAACATGACCGCCATGGCGGCCATCTTGAAATCTTGTTATCGTTATTCCTACTACAGAGATGGACATATCGACATAAGGTTTCCACTAAAGCCTACCTGTGAGATGCTGATCAATCTTAGTTGAAAATGGTGCCAATCGGACTTCTAACGTGGCCACTACAGCAGTCATCATGAAAATCTTGTTCTGGTTATTCCTCCTCGATGGATGGTTGCCTCGACATTGGGTGTTTATTAAAACATTACAATATATAGTTGGTCCTATATTAAAAGGACGTTGAACTAATCTCCAACATTGCTGCCTTTGCTGTCGTCTTGAGAATCGTTTTATGGCTATTTCTCCTGAACGGTTGGTTGTGTCGAACTGGTGTTTTCACTAAAACACTATAACAATATGCAGCTGGTCTTGAATGGAAATGGTCCTGATCCAATTTCCTACATAATAACCATAATTGCTCTCTCAAACATTTTGCTATCGCTATTCCTATGGAATTAATGATGGCACTGACATGAGGTTTTCACGAAAAGACCTTTGCAATATGTACTTGGTTCTTAATGAAACACTAACATGAATGCGCTATTGTAATCAAGTTTGAAAACCAGATCTACTTGACCTTGGGCTGAAGTCAATTGTGTCTGCTTGCATTTTTGTACATCACTGCGCTTATTGAATACAGTGAGTTTTGCATATACAAATTAAATGTAACCAGACCTTTTATGTATATGTTTTTCAATAAACAAGTTGATAGTCTGCATTCTGACATTGATATCAAGGTCAAACGTCTTGATCCGGGGTTTTATCTGTGATGGCTTGTGAGCACGATAATGCACGTAAGTATGAAGGGATTTTTATCAAACCCAGTTTGTTGATATGTGTGAAGATTATATTGAATAATACAAGTTCAGCAACTTGTTGTTTATTTGTTTGCTTTTTGTTTCTTTTTTTCTTTATTTTTTTTTAATTAAAATTTTAAAAAAAAATAATAATTATGGATCAAACCAAACTTAGCACGTGGGCACATCTTGACAGTATCTGAAAGGAGTTTAATGACCTTCCATCCATAATATCACGTCCAAGGTCAAAGACCATGACAAAACTTTGTGTACTGCCTTTTTTTAACATGTTAGCACACACACACACACACACACACACACACACACACACACACACACACACACAATATTTTTGTTACCAAATTTGGCGAGTTGAAGTTTCTCAAGAATATTCGAGATGATTTCAATACTCAGCAATTAAAAGGAATAAAAAAATATGAAAAAAAATTGATATCTCGTGGACTCCCACAAATTTCATTCGGTCAGTACAGTGTCAGTCCCGTCGAGGGACACTTGTTTAAATAAATATTTACGAACCTTGTCAGTGATAAATGAAATCCTACACATTTCTTTTGAGAAATGTTTATTTCATGAAAGAGTTTATCTTGTTTCTCACACAAAATATTTTTGTTGTTAGTGTAACCAAATTGTATTGTTTCGGTTTTCTAATCATATGATCTTACGATTAAAAAGAGTTACACTCAAATAATTTAACTTTTGCATCGTAAAACGGGAGAAGAACGGATTTCAATGACTGCTAACTGCTTCTGACAACCCTTTATATTTCTGCTAAATAACAACCCTGCATTGGCCTTAAGATAAAATTTCAAACTATTATACTTCATCTATTTATTCGTAAAATGCGGGTAGTAGAATTTAATCGTCGTATGGACTCTATCGTCTACTGACCGATTTAATGCGTC
Organism: Margaritifera margaritifera; assembly: GCA_029931535.1. Taxonomy (NCBI): domain Eukaryota; kingdom Metazoa; phylum Mollusca; class Bivalvia; order Unionida; family Margaritiferidae; genus Margaritifera; species Margaritifera margaritifera. Next base: position 2,366,697 of record JAQPZY010001473.1, read on the forward strand.
ACTCTTATCGCTTGTCTCGTTGATATACGTATCCATGTTGTATGCGTATAAGTCCACACTAAATAAATGTTGTATGTGTATAGGTCCACAATAATTTCTTACTGCGTTTTATTGGCTATATATTTGTATTGCTAGTATATGAGTAACATAACATTCTTTCTTCAGTTCTTGAATCTACAGCAGTTATGAGCGACCCCCCCCCCCCCCTTTGTTTATTTCTCTTGTGATACATCTAAGACACCGATCACGTAGCAGTGGACCACACCTGTGGATTTTTTTTACTTAAAGTGCGGATATTTCACCTAGTTTGCGATTTGTGAAGGAATCTGTAATTTGCGGATTGTATAGATCGTAACTTCACTGGTTTTTCGCCATGCTTTATGTCGGTGAACAGGAAACTTGTAAATACTTAAATAATTTACAATGATCAAACTTGTGCTGAAGATACAGGTAGCGGATATATTTCTATAGTTAATTGTCTTGTGACAGTAGGATGAAAAAAGTACAGTGCAATTTTTAGTGTAAAAAAATCGGAATTCGCTCTCAGCAAATTTATATACTTTAATGTGGAGTGAACTCCGTATATAACAAAAACAATTATAAACAAATATCAGATAACAATTAAAAAAAATTACCAAGCCCTTGTGACAATCATTTAGATTGGTTAAATTGCAGAAAACTAGAAGTTATTAGTGCATAAAAGCATCAGAAAGGAACTACTAATTTATTCATACACTCTTCGTTTGTGTTTCGACAATATTTATAAATAATGGTTAAAATATAATTCTTTTATTTATTTCTTGAGATTTGTTATTATTTTTATAACTATTTGTAATTATAACAACTGAAAATCATATTTTACAGGATTTGCACACAACGGCCCTTCACACAGTGTGTACTCGATTTTCATCATATTTCACAGGATTTGCACACTACGGCTCTTCACACCGTGTGTACTCGATGTCACACAATGTGTACTCGATTTTCATCATATTTCACAGGATTTGCACACTACGGCTCTTCACACCGTGTGTACTCGATGTCACACAATGTGTACTCGATTTTCATCATATTTCACAGGATTTGCACACTACGGCCCTTCACACATTGTGTACTCAATTTTCATCATATTTTACAAGATTTGCACACTACGGCCCTTCACACAGTGTGTACTCGATTTTCATCATATTTTACAGGATTGGCACACTATGCCCCTTCACACAGTGTGTACTCAATTTTCAAGCTTCATGTCTTTATGAATTCTGTAAAATATAAATTTACATTCCTAATTACTAGGCGCGTCGCAAGGTCCCTTCTGTTTTTGTTTCAATTATTTTTTTTAAATTTTTTTATTTTTGTATATAATTCTTTATTTCTCTGTTTGGTATAATATTTCTAGCTTAAAATAATAACATCTATATTTTTTTAAAAATTTATTTAAGGGAGTGACTATATTTAGGGAGACATAATTACTGGATCGCCAAGCGAGTGTGTCTGCACTCATGAATGCTTATTTACACGGCTAAGTTCCATCCTAATTTGGGGATAGTTGAAAGCTTATGGTGATTGGTGTGTGCAGGAAAGGCGATAGGTGCCGCAACTCACGAACCCGGATTCGATTCTCAGTCAGAGACGAATTGTAATTTTCTAACCTGTACGATAATATTTTCTCTCTCCTCTTTCTCACCTGTATGATAAAATTCTCTCTCTCTCTCTCTCTCTCTCTCTCTCTCTCTCTCTCTCTCTCTCTCTCTCTCTCTCTCCTGATATATATATATATATATATATATATATATATATATATATATATATATATATATATATATATATATATATATATATAAGGTTCTGTGAATAGTATTGCACCTTGCCAGCCACTTGATGGTTGATTTTGATGTCTTCTTTAGGCAGAACATGTCGTTTTCCTTTTTTTATCCTAGTCATTCTTCGATAATATTGTGTATTTTCGATTCAACACTTTGAAAACTTTTCATTGCATCATTTTCTCCAGAATCTTCATCACCACTATCGGTCACTGGGAGGATGGACATTTGCTTTTGATGATTACTACGACCTTAATGTTACGAGAGAACTAGATAATCCGAACACCCAAAAGATGGCCAATATTATCGACCCAATATGTAAGTTTATTGGCTTCGATCTTGTACAGAATTGCACATTAAACCTGTTAGGTACACAACTTGGATAACTGAAAAATGTGACCGATAATCTTTTTCCACCTGTAGTTTTAGTGTCAATGAAGACATAGTTACAGTGTGTCCATTTTGACAATAATAACTCTTATAATATTGCAGGAGAACTGAGCTGATAATATTTGCTGATCTAGGATTTCAAGGATACTGAAGAAATACAGTTAGATCCTCCAAAGACAAGGGTTAGGGTTAGGGTTAGGGGTTAAGGTTTAGGGTTATATGATATAGCTACAACACATGACTAATAATCTTTCCTCACCTTGAGGTTATTAATATCCAAGGACAGAAAGATAGGTGCAAATAAACTAAATGCGTGTATGCTTATGTAATAAAATCACGTGATAAAATATGAGTTTAGAAAAGTGACCTTTTTACCAATCATTACAGAGACTAAATGTTTAGCAGATTCAGTACATGTTTTCAAAATAAATAAATTATTTATTTAATTAATATTTATCATTCATATTCCAGCTTACAATGATAGATTCATTAACAAGCCCAAGTATATCATCACCACTGGTGGAGACGAGTTTTTCATTCCGGATGATTCTGATTACTTCTTTGATCAACTAAATGGTCCAAAATATTTGAGGTACGCCTAGTGTACATGATACACCTTAGTAAAACTATATATATATATAATCTACAAAGAAGATTAATTTTGGTGATATATTTATGTAGATACTTGGTATGACACAGCCAAACATTTTATGAAATGTTACAGAACCGAATTTTGCCCCTGCTTGTATATATTGTTATTTAATGCTCGATTTTGATGGGAATTAGTTTCATAAATTGATATCACTCATCCTGAATACTATATTCTCAGACATGTATTCAAATCATTGATCTGACAGTTATCGATAAGTAACTTCGAAAATATCTGTTCAGTTCACTTTAGAAGCTGTCACCGATCTCCGTTCTTGGACAGTCAAACTTGTTAAGCTGTGCAAGAGAAATTATTTTTCTGCAACAGATCTAATTATCTAATGAATTTGGATCATTCTTTCAACAAAAAAAATGTCATGAGTTATTAAGTTCTCTTCAAAGTTTTTAAACTCAGTTTTATGCAATGAGTTTATTTCTGTAGATATGGATCAAAAGGAACATCATTTTTTTTAGACAGAAATCAGACATCTTGTTAATCCGTATAAAAGCTCATTCGTAACCGAATTCGGTCGTTGGTAGCGGATTTCGCTGGATCTGGAGTTGTTGCAACGTTTATAATTGATACCTTATCAAATACTGGTATTGGCGTCTCTGCCAAGGACTACAAATATTCACGCAAAAGCATACAGCGAAACTAAATTTCATCAAGGAATCAGGTACATTCAATATCTGTATGATAATATAAAAAACAATTCATTTGCCTTTTTCCTAAGTTATATAAATTGTTGGATCCAAAAAGTTTACATATATTTTATTTTTCTTTCTCAAATGCATTATATTATACAAATAATGGGATTCGTTGTGGTGTGGCAGTACTCATTTTATACGGGAAATTCTCAATAATATAAAAACATACGAGCCATTACTCATACGCTTGAGCATGTAAATGTGGCATGGTGAATTCAAAGGAGCAAGCCTTGAAAGAAAACTTTTACTGAACTGTTACACAATAATGGGAGCTCAATCACTTCTTTGTTTATCATTTTCCGTGGCTTTGCCCAACAAAAAGAAGACATTTTCAACAATGATTTAGATTTTGGATAACTCTGGGGTATGTGAAGCGGGTCCTATAGCTATGTTTCTTCACAGGTTGATCACTAGCATTTAGGTTTGTTAATGAGTGGCTTGTGGTGACGAGGAAGTCCACGAAAACTGGTAGCCCACAAAAAGGTAAATATACAGTATTTTACATGCGGCAGGACGCACAAATAACCAAACTTTCTTTCTTCTTCTAGAAAACTCCCCAATGCAGAGCACAGCTGCGCTGGGCACGAGACTAGCCTCTTTTTCGGAATGAGGGCATTTTTCCTGTCTGTGGTGCTGGTAATGAAATCAACCGAGAAATCCATAAATTATCAGGGGACATTTTCGCGGCGTTTGTAGTTATACTGATATATTCAATATGTAACTTCGCATCAAATATATAAAATAAGTAATTTTGTTGCAGATGTAACAATCAAGAATTCCAACCATTACGGTACATAAAAGGTAGAGGTGAAGGGTGAGTTGGAGGGTGTTGAACTATTTGTAGACGGGTTTGCATTGTACTTGATTTTGCATACTATTTACCGAACTGTTTTATAGTATTGTTGACAAAGTGTAAAATCGGAGTCAGTAAATTTTTCTTTATTATATCTCTGTGATAGTTGCTAGACATTTATGAATCACTTGAAATAAAACCGTATTTTTAGATTTCACTTTTTTTGTAAATAGTCGTTGTATATACTTTTGCTATGTTCTTATTACAGAATGAATCTCTCCCTAAAATGGACTGGATTAAATTGCCGGTATGTATGGTTATTTATATTATTTATTGTATAATATATATTGCCTTTTAAGTTGTTTGCGTGATAGTTCATACTTTCAGTTGACTTATCATTCCATAACATCTTATCACTTGATAATAATTTCTCAGTCAAAAAATATTTTATATGTTCATCCAAAATCCATAAATGCAAGTTTTCTTTGAGAATTCAAAAGCTCCGTTACGGTCAGAAAATATGTACGTCATCTGGTTTTTATATGCATTACATTAGTTTGGTTCTCAATTGATTGAAAACATATGTACTTCACTCGTGATCTACTAAAGTCACGGGGATCTGTGAAAATGTTGGTTTTACCGCAATAATGATCGAAAGTCGTGCAAAATAAAATAACAGTTGATATGATTATTGCATGTAATTCAGACGCCAAACGGAGGCAAAATTAGGCTCACACTGGATAAACAGCCTATGACGATTCACGCATACCATGCACAGACACTCGATGGAAAAAGGTAGGAGAACTGTATCTCATGTTCCTTTTACGCGCATTACTTCTGTTTGAGTCAAGATTTTTTTATGCATTCTGCAAATATAAACACTTTTCTTATGAATTATGACATGAAAATTATCACTGCAAAATATGTGGCATTGTGTGAACATATGCCTATTATTAAAACTGTGTGCACACACACATCAAGGTCGAATCTCGTTGCCTTAAACAAGAACGCCTCAATCACCCGAACTGATGTTATTAGTTAAATGGGGTTCCTGGGGGACAATGGGGCATTAACATTAGCCCATAGGTTTACACGAGGCGACATTTGGGGGACAAGGGTAATCCTATGTTAAATTGGGCCATAGGTTAACATGCGGGAAACACTTGGGGGACAAGGGGAAATCCTATGTTAAATTGGTCCATGGGTTTAACATGCGGATGGTATTATAGGGACAAAAGTATTTATGGGGACAAAAGTCTTTATAGGGACAAGGGAAAAAGTAATGTTAAAATGGTGAACGAAAAAAGGGTCGACAGTTGATAGGGACAAGGGAAAATGTAATGTCCTAATGGTGAAGGGAACAATGGTCGACATTTTATGGGGTCTACGAGAATTTAAGATGGAAATGTTTATGGGGGTCTACAAAAATTTAACATGGGAATAGTTAACTACTATCCAATTACTTAGTTATCTATTATCCAATTACTTAGTTATCTACTCTCCAACACCCCATACACACTATCCAAAACGCCTTGTGCAGTGTCTAAAAAACCCACACTTACTATCAGACGAAAAGGGTATGATGTGAAAGAAGGGGATCAAATTACACAAACATACTATCCAACACCCACTGTTTGATTACTATCCAACACACAGTCTGCTATCCAACACCCAATTTTTCGAGTACTATCCAACACCCAATTTTTGATTAATATCCAGCATCAACGTTTTGGTTACTATCCAACACCCTATACACACTATCCAAAACGCCTTGTGTAGTGTCTAAAAGCCCACACATACTATCAGACAAAAAGGGTATGATGTAAAAGAAGGGGATCGAATCACATAAACATACCGTCCAACACCCACGTTTTGATTACTATCCAACACCCACTTTTTGGATACTATGAAACACCCGCTATCCAAAACGCCTTGTGTGGTGTCTAAAACTCCAAACCTATTATCAGAGGAAAAGGGTATGATGTAAAAGAAGGAGATGAAGTCACACAAACATACTACCCAGCACTTACTTTTTGAGTACTATCCAACACGCACTCTTTGATTACCATCCAACACGCACTTTTTGATTACCATCCAACACGCACTTTTTTGATTACTATCCAACAAGACCCTACTATTCAAAACCCACTTTTGATTACTATCCAACACCCGCTTTGTATATACTATCCAAACTCCACTTTTGATTAATATCGAACACGCTGTGTGAGTAACAAAGACCACCTACACTTACTAACCAACGAAAAGGGTAGGAGTGCTTTACACGGATTATACTTACATACACACAAACCTACTCTCACATAAGAGTGGTAGATGTAAAAGAACGGGATGAAATATACACATACTACCATATACAAGCAAGTGTGGATGGCAAATCTGGCGAACGCACAGCTTTATATGGCAAAAACACTCACGTAAAGAAAAACATTCCTCCTATTCGGTACGTGGACGTGAAAGAAAATATGACCAAGATGGATAAATGTGAACAAGCATGTCAATGCAGTCTTTTTTAAAACAAATAAATAGATCAAAACCATTCGTTTTAAAATCAACATGTTCAATAATGATAAGAAGCATCTCTAGCTCAAAACAGGAATACAAAACAAAGTTTTAAACATGAACGTATTTACAGGGTTGACAACGTTATGAAGTCAAACTTGACTTCCAATGATCTAAGACACTGTAATTTGGCATGGATGCACACCCCGTTTCTGGGCTAAAGAAAAGAGTTAATGTTCACAAAAGCATCTTTCTATATTATTATCGTTTCTAGAATACTCATAAACAAAATAAGTCACTAAATGTTCTAAGAGAAATCCAAGACTTATTTGCATGGTTGACAACGTTGTGAAATCAAAACTGACTCCCAATCATCTAAAACACTGTCATTTTGCCATCGATGCACACTTGGTTTCCTGGCTAAAAGAGATAACCATAATGTTCACAAAAGCATCTTTCTATATTATTATCGTTTCTAGAGTACTCACGATCAAAACAAGTCAAAAGTCACTAAATGTCCTGACGTAAACCCAAGACTGCGTTGATGAAGAAAATACACACAATATTGTCCCCACACATTATGGAATCCGATCCTTGTAATTTCACATTATTGAATCGAGTCGATGCAGCATTTCTTCTCATAAAATCAATGATGTAGTCTTCCAGAGGAGTTAATCCATAAGAATCAAAATTTTCCAAACTGTGATCGTTGGGAAAGTAGACAACTACCAAATGGGTTCCTGGTCTATGACTGTTGTCTGTGTTGATGATCATCTTTAGGTTTTCGATGGAGAAATTCATCTTTAGCATATACGACAGGATACCAAGAAGCTGTGTACGAACTGTGAATCAGACTGTAATGAAGTTCCCAGGTATCCATTCTTTTTCTCGCTTTGTTTTCCAAATATTCAGTTTCTTCTTTTCACGGGTAATGATAAGTTATCAATTCACACCTGACTTTTTCCTTGAAAAGTTCTGTCAAGTAAGTTGATGAACGGGTAGTCTCCGCACTCTGTCGCAAAAGAGCTTCGGTGCTTTTCGTCCATGCCTTCCAACTTTCCTTCTGAACTCATCATCAAACATTTGTCGTGTTGTTTCTGATAACGATGATCGATTTGACATCCATAGCAATGTTCTCTAGCCCGCCCTGTGATTCTTTCAGCCAAGTCAGTAGCAAAACAGGAGACTAAATGTTGTTCTTGTTCTGGCCATCTTGACAATATGACTGTATGTATTTTTGTCTTCTTGTTCTGGATTTAGAAGAAAACAAATAATTGAAAGAAGAAAAAAAATCATCGCCGCCTATTTCCGTACGTTCTTCGTGTTCCATCTTTTCTTTTCTTCTAATAGTCTAGGATCGCTTCTCTTAAACTGTTGATTTCCAGAGTATTGTTAAATTCTGCATACAAGATGTCGTTCACTGTGTTAGCCAGAGCTGTTGCAAACTGAAGTTCCACACGACGTTGGCCTGACTCTATTGGGCGGAAATGTCTATTGTCGCTGCCTTGATCCGGAGTGAAATCAAATTCCCATAAAGCATATCCTCCTGCATAATCGTCGTACGAAATACCGTGGCTGCTGTTGGTACCCAACTGTCCTGTGGCTTAAAACAGTGTCAAGTAAGATCTCAAGTAATTGTTCGGGGCAAAGTTAGGTTCAAAAGGTATGGTACACAACGTTTGGCCATCTCGAGTGACTTCTACCTTGGACATGTTGAATTGTTGGAATTCGAAAGGATTTTGATCGATGGCTGCGTTCAGGGCCGTATTGCTGACGATGCCAGTGACCAAAGGTTTGGGTAGCTGTCCTTGGAAAACATGATCTTCGATCTTGGATCGGAGTCCAGAGGCAACGGTGAAAGTTTTCACTTCCACTCGCCGTAGAGGATACTTGGCGGTCGTTCTGATCATTGTTTGATTGATGTCGTTTCCCACTTTAGATAAGACTTCCACACGGCGCACGCAAAGTCTGGCTTCTTCGATGATGGTTTTGTGCTCGTTAGCATTAGCCATCAACTGGAACACGGTACTACTTTGATTCAGTCTCAGGCGTGCATTGACTCCATTTAACAGATGCTTGTCTTGCAACCACATGTCCAGATGCAAACGATCCATCATTTCTAAACTGCGTCCTTGTTTGATTTTGTTTCTACGGTCGTTAAGTCCAACATTGTGAGGATCGTCATCTTCTAGCAACTCTGTGTCATTGAACTTGTCTAATGTGTCAGGTTTCCATATCACGGAAGCATCCAGATATGTGTTTTTGGCTTCTTTTCCTTAAGTCAGGAGAGTTTTCAGGTACGCTCGGTAAGGGTAAGTATCCATGCTGCTGCTCACCAGTCTGTTATTTAAGTATAAATCCACTTCGCTGAACAACGAATGCATGAAATTGTTCACGGGAGCTACTCTGACATCGGCGCCTGGATTGGTGTTGTCCACATTGAGAACTTTTACTTTCAGGTACAAGTGACTGTTATTCAGATAGATGCAATCTTTGGTTTGTCATTTGATTTCAAATTCGATAGGTGCCGAGGTAGTCAAAGACGACACAGGATGAAATTCTACCCATTGGGATTCTTGCATCGTCATCATCGTCAGTGGCATGGGAAATAGCTTGAGCTCTGACTTCGAACATTCGCAAGACTCTCGGTGCATAATTTTTTTCTCCCTTTTTTGTTTTTCAGATAGTAATCCAACACGAGCAGTTCTCAGACAGCTGCTGTTCTTTTTTCCTTCTGATCGTGCCTATGAGGTCTGAAAAGTTTCCGACGTCTCTTTCTGCCTTGTCCTTGCTGTGGCGTATATGAGGAATCAATGCCTTCTCCAGAATTGTAACCAAATTGATATGGGTGTCTTGATGACCCAAAAGGTCTTTTCAAGTTTGAAGCAACACATTCTTTTCTGCTTTTATGAAGGCTTTTTTAGGACTTTGTTGGTCGATGGACGTTTTGGAGACATTTTTTTTCCTTGGTCAAAGTTGCATCTTTTTAAAGCATGCAATCCTTAAGTGACTATAGATTTCAAGATGGGTACTACGGTACGAAAAGCTGATTTTAATATATTTCCTAAACCATGTCCTTGTTGTCGAGCGACTCCTTGGTACAAAGGATACATCTGTTTTTACAGTTCACTGGAGAATCGTTTTTGAAAATGTAGTTTCACGGTGGCTTTTTGTTTGGAGAATACAGTGTTTTGTTCCAGATCTCCTTTTATACTAAGATTGATAGTCAAAATACGATTTACTGACAGGAAGATAATGACGATGTACAAATTCTCAGTGAACGTGATACGTGTTTCCTCCTTCATTGTAAGCAGGTATGGCAGAATCCACTTTTAAAGGAATGACTCACAGCAACGCAGCAGCTGTGTTTCTTACGACGTTATACTCGACGACATATGAGTACACAAACATCAAATACAGTTCTTTGTTCAGTTCGATAGGGAAGCGAAAATACTTGTAGAATCGATCGTTGTTGTGAATGTCTTTTGAATGCGGTGCTGTGTTCGTGTTTCCACACAGAATAGCACACAAACTAGAAAAAATCTGATAGACAGCGTTTTGCCGTCGGAAGAATACATTTCAAGACGATGAGCAATTTTATGGTACTCAATCAGTACACTTTGGCGAGTTTTCTCCAGTGATTTGCCAAACGGATCGTTGAAAATAGCTGAAATCGTTTCGACGAGATGTTGAGCATTAAACTAAAATCCTGCAGAAATTCTCATGGAATAGATATTCAACTGGGTTTGCTGGATGGTAAATGTGTGGGTGTTGGATAGTAGATAACTGGGTGTTGGATGGTAAATAACTGGGTGTTGGTCACTCCAAAAGGTATGTTGATGGTATAGTATGGGTTTTGGATAGTAGATAACTCTGTGATGGTCACTTAAAGCGGAGTTTTGATGGTATAGTGTGGGTGCTGCCCAATAGATAGCTGGGTTTTGGATAGTAGATAACTGAGTGTATGTCACTCGAAAATGCGTATTGATTAGTAATTAAAGTTTTAACATAAAATTTTCTGTTAGAGGACAAAGAGACCCATATTTTTGAACCAATGGACATTTCATCATTACATATCACGTTAAAGGTAACAGAGACCCAAAGCCAAAAATTATAGCTTCAATGATAAATTCTCATCTTTTAAATGAACTAGTCCTCCTGAATTCTCATAAATTACATACTTACATGAATTTCCCTGGACTAGACTTTTCGCATATCCGCTCTTTTATATATTTTTCTCAACCTTCAACCCCTCTAAGCTTTGGCCACTAGCAGAGTTGCCAATATGTATAGTTTATAGTTTATAATTAATAGATTATTTTACCAGTAATAAATATTTGATTACAAGTGAGACGCAACATTTTTATTTTCATAAATATTAGGAAAGCCGTTTGATAGTAGAATATACATACACTAGAACTTGAGGGTAACATGTTCGTACCAATAACAAAAAGTTTCACATTTGTACTGTTTGTAAATTTACTGTTTACAATTGCATTCTCTGCGACATAGATGTTTTAAACATTGGTATTTGAATGCTTTAAAAAAGCTGATTCGTTTGAAAATGTTCAAATGATCTGAAAACATTCCTGTAAATAGACAGTATAGAGAAGCACATTCAGCATCTACCTTCAAAACTGCGAGAATGCATTTACAACTACTTGTACAGATACAAGTGAAATGCCAAGAACAATTTGCATCCGAAAAGGCAGAGACTTTTGAATCATTGGTATCAGATGTTATAAGAAGACTGATTATTTTGAAAATGTTCAAAATGGTCAGACATTGATCAACCGCAAAGACAGTATAGGACTTGCGATGCCACGACTTCTGTCTTCAGTGTTACACCAAATTCCATGAAAGAAAGTCAGTGACACTGTTCAAGACTTAGTGGACTTGCAAGTACTGTTAAAAGAACTGATTACACAATACGAGAAGATTTCTTTAAATTTTGGACACCGTGTCGTCCGTGTGTAAGCTTTCGTTGACCAACAGATTCTTTGAGGCAAGTATATTAACAGTACATGCAAAAACATGTCAACCATTGGGACTTGAACTGTTTAAATTTAACCCTGTACGTGTAAATAGTCGTTCTCAGTTATCTGGATTCACTTTTGATGCAGCTGGAAGATGAAGCAAAATCTTCAGTTAGAACGAATTTCTTGTCTGATATTGACTCTCTTTGTCCAGTGGAGGTAGATGGTGTTGGAAATGGGTCAATCATGTACTCTTCAAAATTGCTAGCGTGAACTTCTGCCAACACTTCTTGGAGAGTGTCGGGTGACACAGAATGTCGTCGTTGCTTGACTTCTGGAAATGTGTGCTCGTTTCATGACAGTAGATGATTCAAATTTATTTTGACTAGGTTACATCTTTTTCCCTATATATAGAGTACACCTCGACCTAAGAGAATGCACTCATTCAGTTTTCAATCTGTGAAGATGGAAGAGCCACAACAGATCGCACTTTTGTTCAGATATTTATAGAGAGTCATTCAAAATTATACTTCCAGTAAGACTTCTGACTACTCCATTCGAGATAAAAGTCAAGATACCTGTTATATCTGTCAGGAAAAAAAAAGGATATTGGGTTCTAGAATGTCAACATCGTCAATGAAAAGGAACGTCTAAGGCACGAGAAAATAGAGACAAAAGTAAGTTACCTGTTATCAATGTCAGCAAAAAAGACACTTGCCATGAGCGTGTCTCAAGAAAAAAGAAAACGAAGAGGATTCAGAAGCAGAAACAGAAGAAGAACCCGTTCCAGTAAAGAAATTGAAGAAGGCGAGACAAGCAGAAGAAACAGTAGAAAAGGAAGAATCCATGCCAGTATAGAAATTCAAAAGAGAAAGACAGTAAAAAGGTGGACTTTTGTTGTGTTTTATAAAATGTAATCGTTATTCTCATTTCACATGAATATATGAAAGAAAACGTAAGTATATCTTGTCTTGATCTTTTTCTTTTAGCATGGATAAGATATTCAAACACACTTTTACCGAAAAAAAATGGCGTGTTGGATTGTAAGTGTGGGTGTTGGATAGTAAATATAGGGTATTGGATAGTTTATGACTGGGCATTGGTCAATCTACCGCTTTCGTTGGTCAGTAAGTGTGTGGTGTGGTCACTGCAAACAGCGTGAAAATTTCTATTTTGTATACATATCTTTCAGAATTTTTCACAAATGTTATTTTCACAATTTATAAACAAATTTGCAATTTTAAATTTGTCGGGACATTTTTCAGTCTTGGCTAAATTCCGTATATTTTATTTATTATTTTATTGGTGAGAAAACTGTACATTTGTGCATTTCTTCTTTTACAGTTTTTGAGAATTTGTAAACATTATTTTTAAAAAAATTATATTTTGGGCAAAATTGCTTTATTAATCATCGCTAAATTCTGTACTAGTTTAGAAATTTGAGTATTAATTTCAGCCTCGACCATATTTTAAATTCTTTCCGGACATTTGTTTAGTGTCAGCTGAAGTCCGTATGAGTTTCGGAATTTTAGTACTACTTTTAATCTTGGCCAAGTTTTATACATTCTTTTTTTTTCCGGATTATTTTCAGTCTCTGATAAAGTCCGGTACAATTTCGGAATTTAAGTGCTAAATAAGTCTTGGCCAATTTTTTTTAAAAATCCGGATATTTTCCAGTCTTCTTTACAGTCCGGTACAATTTAGGAATTTTAGTGCTACTTAAGTCTCAGCCATTTGAATTTAATGTTCTGGATTTGTTTCAGTCTCCGCTAGAGTCTGTGACATTTTCATAATTTTAGTACTTCCCTTTGTCCCCCAAGTGTCTTCGGCATGTTAATCCTGTCCCCCAAGTGTCGCCACATGTAAACATATGGGCTAATGTTAATGCCCCATCGTCCCCTAAGAGTCCCACTTAACTACTTATGTTAAGTGGGACTCTTGGGAACACTGCAAATTCTCCAAGATGATATGAGATTTCCTTGAATCGAACTACAAAATCTGTTCTTCAGCTGATTCACTGGTACCCGGGCCAGGGAGGTTCTTGATGTCATAGTTATAATTTGTATACATTACTAAAGTTAAGGACGGTTTGTTCAAATATCTCCTTTGCGGTTTCCTCATATAGAATCAGATATGTTATGTTCGATTCATTTCCATGCACGTGAATCAGCATGTCGTAAAACTATTCGTATGAAAGCAACAACGTTATATAATCTAGTTATTTTACATTTATTTGTAAAGTGAAGTGCAATTTATTGGAACTTTTTGGTGGGAGTTTACATCCTTTTGGAAAGTAATACTTTCGGCCATTTTTTATTTTTTGTTCACAAACATAGAGGAACTACATCGCATCATAAAACAAACAGATAAATTCTGCGGCGCAAATTTTTAAGATATCGACCCTACGTTGAGCCGTTGATTATAATTAGATTGTATGTGTGTGTATGCAAATTTCAGGAGAGACTTCCGACTTTTAAGGGGAACCCCTGGAAATCCACACAAGCCTCAAGTCCATCCAGTAATCTGGCTGACCCAAGACGTGACATTTTTGGTAAATCACTTTTTTCATATCTTTATACACCACCTTCATATCTATGTATCAGTGCAATATCATGACAAATCTGTATGTACAACCATTAATTGTATATTATTCAACTCTATCGGCCACTGGTTGGTCATTTTTATGGATCCTTTTCGAAGGTTTACTGGCAAAAATTGGTCATAAATGTGTCTGTTTGGATGGCAAGCTATCAACTGAGCCTCAGTAAGTCGTTTAAATTTAAGAAGTTAAAGCAATATTTGCACACAAACGACTTTGTAGAAACTGTTAGAGAGCTCGTTCTCTGCGCTTTCCATTGATGTATGTATTATAATATTATAATACTTTCCTTACATTTAAATAATTTTTGCAATTGTCTCTCTCACACACCTCTCTCTCTCTCTCTCTCTCTCTCTCTCTCTCTCTCTCTCTCTCTCTCTCTCTCTCTCTCTCTCTCTCTCTCGAACTCTTTATAAATAAGAGTAAATCATTTCGGGCGTCCTCCAATACTGTCGTCTATAACATCATTTGAAATGGATTTTAATGCCTTCTTAAGTTACACAAGAGCCCCCAAAACTGTCTTTTATAGACTTATTATTTGCCGAAGAATGATACCTATACCCAGCATTGCATTTAGACCATGCTTATCGTGGAAGGGAGTGGAGGTAGGGGTGGCGCTAGTTTGGAGTTTTAAAATATCTTCTTCATTTGCATGTTCTTTCTTAACAGAGCATCTGATTTGATCAAACCACATATCGAACGTGACAATGGAAATACACCATATTTAGCATCTCGTCGTTTAGTTAAATGTTCTGCATTTGATTTGTAAAAGTTACAGTATCGTTAATAAAGATTCCATCACTGAAACTGAACTAGCGTCTTGGTAAATTCAAAATATACATACAAGGATGAAATGATCGACTCTCTGGGTTTTAATCACCAACTGAAGTATGTCAAATAAATGTTGTAATTATTTGTACGCTTTTCTATAATTATTAAAAATATTTTCACTTTTTTTTTCATCATGTCCAAAGGGTAACGGAATGTTCGAAGTTGAGTTTGAGAATCCAAAAGAGGGATGGCTCGCATTCTTTATTCAGGTATTGTTTAAATCTGAAGGTATTGATACTTGCTGTTTGGCAACTGAAATACCATTCGTTAACGGAATATCGGCATATTTGAGCTTTGAATTATGAATTTCATTGTTCTAATTAACAGGTAGAAAAGAACAGCAACAAACCAACAACAGCTCATTAGTAATAACATAGGGAAGATATTACGTTTGCGCTAAAGACAACTAATAGGTCAGAAAAACTCTTTTCTTGAACAAAATGTTTTTAATGTTCTTTTAAAATTGTTGGTTGACAATCTTTTGATATAAAATCCATTCTGCTGATTTTCTGCTCTCACCAAGATATATCATCTGGTCACTATTTTAAAATGTAAAAACATTAAAACCTGCGAAAACGAACCCTGACTACTCCTATGTATTGTCTAAGTCGGTTCCTTCTCATTGTCTAATCCGTAAATTGTATCTGGTCACTGTTGGGAATGGACCGGTTTGCCTGTACGTATTGTATAACCAAGTGCCTATTTCAGGTGACGTTTCCGGGCTTGATGGGTTCTGTGTTAGAATTCACCACTGAAGCTATGATCATTCCAAACACTTTTCCGTTCGAAGACTGCCATGGAGAGGAGTGCCTAGGAGAGCTTGTTTAATGTATACTAGTGAGATTGGTTCAACCAATACCCGCAAATTGTACTGGAAACTCACGCCGCTTCGGCATTATATTAATACATTTATTTGAAATACTACATATAATGAGATAATGTGGCATGCTATTTTAATTTTTGCGGATTAATAAAATATATATCCGTCGAATATCCATGTTCATACATTTTACACTTATATGGCGCGCATGCATTTCAACAGGGAAAAAAATTAAAGGATACTGACATATTGACATGAATATTTACTTTATTCGTAAAGCAAACGCAGCCTTAACTTTTGTATCATTATTTTTATAAGAGACAGTTGTGTTGCCAAAAGAAATGAGTCAGAAAGAGGAACGTTCGGGGACATTCTGTGTGCGTATATTGAATGAAATTTGTGCAAGGTAAACCAGAAGCAAAAAGTTGCAAAGAATTCCAAAGATTCACAATCTATTTGCACATGAAGGCCGTTCACAGACGAGAGTTTGTTTAGTGGTTAAGCATCCATGCCGAACAGTTCTCGAGTCTCTTGTATGAAGATATGACAAACGCGGTCTTTATATATATATATGAAAACTCACATAATAAAAGCATACACGAAATATCCAAATATTCCAGGCTTAGCTTCTGCTAACAGAAACTGATAGCTGTATATCTTCTTAGCATGCATAATTATTGTGAGCAAATCTTGAGCTGGTCAGGGGCCGCAGTCCCCGTCCGCAAAGTGAGCTCTGTATGTGGCGTATTTATGTAAAACAGGGTATGTAAAAACTATACCCCAAGCAGTTTGAAGAAAGTGGAACCCAAAGTTCCTATATCTTACTGTGTACTGCGCATGCGCCATGTGGGAAAACCACAATTCGCTGGTACCCAGCCTAAATTGGCAAGCCAGTATAATATCCCGGTGTCCAGTAAGCCCTCCGTCTCCTTGTTGGTTATTCAGTGACGTCTTTTGCACAACAGTTTCATAATTCCCATAAGGGCAAGTTTGGACCCCCCCCCCCCCCCCCCCCCCCCCGCTGCAGCGATTGTTTTATAACTTTACATCTGTCGCGGTGCATGATGGGTAAAGTATACGAATTGTGTGCACTTAACTTATATATATATCCTCTTGTAAACAAATCCTCTTGAAATTGAGAAATTGTTTGTGTCCCGAATTTTTCTTTCTTTGATTTCAATACAAAAATATTCAGAAAACCAAAAACCCTCTACTGTGATAACAGATACACTTTTTAGGAGCCAGATTTTATGTTAGCACTAAAATGATCCACATAACACCGAACCTTACTCAGAACGTGGCCAGGTATTTGCCAGATCTTAGCTTTGAGGTCTGCCAACGGTCGGGAAATAGTCTATAAGTAAAATAAAGCACGGCACACACACTGGCACATATTACAGCCAGTGTTAACAACAAGCTAATTGTTAGTCTTTAAACCTGGATAAAGTGACATCTTTCAAAGTTAAATGGTTGTAATATAGTGACAGTGGTTGTCAAATAAACGGAGATTTTGTTTATTTGCCGATTATCTGACTATGCCTGGTACTGTACACCTACATAATCCTCAATCAAATGACTTTTGAACATAAAACAAGGTTCGCGACCTCACCTTTGACATTAGTGCTGACCAAGACCAGAAAAACAACAATTTTGCAACAATGTACTTTCATATTTATCGGATAGTAACATTTTATCAAATCATGCAAATTTACATAAAAGTATAAACACATGTGTTGAAACAAAATTAGTGCAAACCCTTACACTATAAATATCAATGGAAACAAGATCTATATATTTAAGAAAAAGGGCATAAAGTAGGCACTAATCAAATATACACAATATGTTATAAATATGGGAACATAACTGATTGCATATCGGTTTAGATGAGATCTGAGAACCTCAGTAAACTGAAAACCCCTTAAAACCTAAGCTTTTATATCTTGTTCCATTAGTTTTCGGTCTCGAAAGGTTTCAATAATATATATATATATATATATATATATATATATATATATATATGGTCGACAAGAAAACGTAAGTAGTGTAAATTTCAGATAAAATAGAAGGAGAAAGTAATTATTTCTGTTTGTGATGCGCGTCCGTTGCGCGTCCTTTCTCCTGCATTTGGCTCTTTTAGCTCGTCAAAGTTTCATTGTTCATTTAAGGTCATTTAAAATTGATCTATAATAAGTTACAATCGTGGTAACTCATGCAAACCCTTTAGGATTATTAACCATCAATAACTAACAAGAAAATCTGTTGTGTAAATGAGTAACAAGAACAACACTTGTTTTCGTTTGCAAAACGTCTATCCGTTGTTACAACTACCATAGTCTTGATTTTTGTTATGGTTTATACACGTTTCTAAGTTGGGTCCAACTGCAAACAACATAGACTAAGATGTGCTGTCGCATAATGCGCAGGCATATCATGGTCTATGTTGTTTGTTCTACTGATTAATCCTAACAAACTGCATAGACCCAGATCTCCCGGCGCATTATGCGACGGCAGATCTGGGTCTATGAAATTTGCAGTTTGATTCGACTTCAACGCGAGTATAGACGGTACATAATGCCCAGTTGATTGGCGGTCAGTTTTGCTCATTATTCCTTTGTGTTACGATAAACCATTGCTATGAAATCAGATACTAGTAAATTATATGTGTATGGTTAAATTAAACTGATTAATTGCCAATCATTATATTACCAATATACGCATGTCTATAGTCTTAATAACATAGTCTTAAGCTACTGATCATGGAGTACTTGAATGGCCACATACATCCGTGTCTTTAGTTAGTAAAGGAGAACCCCCACAGCTTTACTCCGCCACTTATTTTTAAATTTATGATTTTGTGACATTAATGGACATGTGAGTAATGTCAAAAGTTAATAAAAACGTCGTGATGGTCTAGTAAAACGAGTTGCTTGTACAACCCCTTGTCCCCTTAAAAAAAAGAAAAAGAAAAACAACAAAGAATGATGGAAAACAATAATGTAACACAAAATGTTACTTTATTGATTTATTTTATTATAAAGGTTTTAATTTTCTGGAAGAAAAAGTGGTACGGCTATTGCAGCACTGTCTCTCGTCAGCCTGAAGATACATTACGAGAAAGAAATTCTGCAGTTTTTCCGTAACCGCCGAAAAGAAAAAAGCTGACCGGTGTTGGATTCGGTTAGATAATTATACCGGAAGTTTACACTGCGCAGGTCGACATAGTTGGTAATGTAAACAGCTGAACATTTGGTGTAAAGTTATCTTGAGCTTTGAAAGTCTTTCTCTACAAGAAATCAAGTAAAATGTCCTACAGGGATTTGAGAAGTACGACCGCTCTTTGATCATGTTTAATTTTTTTTCTTTCTGACGAGAAAGAACTGAGCGGGTTAGAAAAGGTGCCGGGGCAGCATCCATTGAACTTGTATTCTTTCGAATGGTACCGAGACGTTTCGCCCCATGGACGTTTCGGCCCAAGACATTTCGCCCCACTTCATGGACGTACCTGGACGTTTCGTCCCATGGACGTTTCGGCCCAAGACATTTCGCCCCACTTCAATGGACGTTTCGGCCCAAGACATTTCGCCCCACATTCAGTGTACATTTCTACATTTCTTAACTATCATTCCCAACAAATATGTTTACCCTTCATATTAAACTGCATGTAGTTAAGCGGCATTTCGTTTGATCTTCGCTCATACTAGTTGTCATCTTGAATTATTCTGAGACTTCTGTTGGCGAGATTAAAGAACGTGTCGCTGGTTGAGAAACTTACTTGCGTTAAGCACCCGGCATTTCCTTGAAGTTTGTTTTTGAAATTCAGCACCAACACCTTACTGAAATGCTGTGCCAGAATGTATGGCCCATGTTAGACTGATCAACATTAAAGCTGGACTGAGACCTCATCTTTTTCTATTACACACCAAGTACATGCCATTTGTTTCTTTCTTGAATAAAAGATTATGCCTTTGAACTCTTCTGGACTTATTTTAAACAATAATATCAGAATTGTAAATCAAACAAAGAAGAAAACATTGAACTCCTTTTTTGCAAATGACCATCACCAAAAATGGACTTTCATCAGTTTTCGTAACTGCGAAAATAAAAATATCGCAGTATAGAAAATAATGATCACTGTAAACGATAGATTCATTTTCTGATCAGTCTTAGTACATAAACGAAGAAAAAGGGGAAAATATTGTCAGATATAATGACAGGCCGAATGTAAATCTAACAAATTGAAATGGGTCTGTCAAATAGTCTAAGTATAAGCCTATTCTTCTTCTTAGTATTATTATCATTATTACTATCTTATTCTGATATGAGGATAACTTGTCTTACTATCTCTTATTTTCTATACTCTTCATCACGATATATGGAGAAAAGACTTGTTTCAAACATAATTATAATTTCAAAAGAACACCGTTTTAAACGAACATAATTATTTATTAAATGAAATCATGGTCCGAAACGACCATTCAAGTGAGGCGAAATGTCCATTCTTTTTTTTTAAGTGGGGTGAAATGTCTATTGAAGTGAGGTGAAATGTCTATTGAAGTGGGGCAAAATGACCATTGAAGTGGGGCGAAATGACCATTGAAGTGGGGCGAAATGTCTTGGGCCGAAACGTCCATGGGGCGAAAGGTCCCTGATTCCTTTCGAATCTTAAGTTCCATGAGTTTTTGACCTAAGTTGAATGTTGATGAAAGTGAACAATATCTCTCATTTTTTATTAAAGAATTTGCAATTTATATCTTAAACATGTGGAAAGGATACAATGCATCAGTATAAATAAACCATAGGATCGAATTATGAGGTAGAAAGGGGTTAGAGTTTCCTCTGACCTTTCCCACCCTGTGTTAGGTATTTGGACAGTTAAGTTGGGGTGGGAGGTCAGAGCAGCTTAGGGTCATTTTGGCCCAAAACCAGTTCGGCCCGAGTTTGTCACAAACGCTACTTTTGGTTGGGTCGATTCGGCCGGGAAGTTTTGGCCGACATGTTTTATTAGGGATATACTGTGCTAGTTTAATAAGATGTTTTCATTGGAATTGTATAACGTTGAGCAACAAAGGGCCAGTGATCATAGTGACATATCAGCTGATGTATTTTTATGAAATTAAAAACAAATTAAAAGTGGCTGATTCGGATCAAGCTTATTTGGACCAAATTACAGGCTGATTCGGACATAAAGTCAGGCTGATTCGGACCATGTGAAATATTATTAAATTTTATCTTAGATTTAAATGTGACATTTACAATTGTTTCAAATATGACATTTCTCAATTTTCCCTAGTACGTTGAGCAGTTCAAAACTGCATTTAAGGAAACAAAACTCCAGATTTTACGTGAGATAATGGCATTATTCTGTATACAGATCAAATGAAATAATGTAAAACCATTTATCTTGCATTGCCAAATTAATAATAAATATTTTCAAAGCAGCTCATTCACCTTTTGTGCAAAATTGAAATAGTTTATTTTATTGCGAAATAATACAATTACTAACACTGAATTTTTTTTTTTGAAAACAGGCCCATGCAGTAAAATGTTTTCATCTATATATATTGGTCTGAGTATGTTAATGCATTTGTTAGATTTATATAGATTTTATCTTTTTTATAAAATAGATAACCAATCTTGTTTGTGTTGATCAAAGAGGCTGATTTTAATATAAATCCTAGTACCTCCCTTCCTCATAAAACTATGGGAAAACCTTTTATTGGTGTTTTGCAATTACACCTTTACAAATAAACACTTAATTTTTTCATTAAAATCAAAAGAACTATAACAAATTTATTTTATATAATAATGATTTACTTCTTAAATATGAACAGCAATAAACATGGAACATTGCCATAAATATACCCATTGTAATAATAAGACACATATACATATGCATTTGGCAATTAATAATATCAAGTGGGATTTTGTCAATCTTTCTTATCAAAGACTCAATTATAAGACAGAAAGATATAACATTAATCAATCTGATAATAAAGTTGATGATAAACAATCAACATTGAAAAACATCTACTTAACCAAGTTTAACTGAATTAGTAAATTTTAAAAAAATCAATAAATGGTACCAATATTAGTATTTATTTAAAATGATGTTGTTAAAATTACAAACACAATGCATATATGCACATGAGAAAATGTTATTTATTACTCTATTAACTTTTGCGCAATACATACATTTACATATTTTTAACTAGATAAATTACACATTCACATTCTGTTTTGCATAAATGTACATGAACTTTTTATATACTGTCTATTTTAAAACATAGCGGGCCGAAACGACTCACATATGTGGGCCAAATCGACCTGGATGACATAGTGGGCCAAAACAATCCAACCAAATCAACCCAGGCTGATCTGGTTTTGGGCTGAAATGACCTGTACCCATCAGAGCTCATCCCATATTAAAAAAGGTCGATTTCATCGAAACTGCATGGTAGTGGAATAGGGTAGATGCCTACTATCAGACCTAGTAAAGATAATTGACTTTACACTGAGCACAACCTGAATGAAATTGATAAGAAATTATAAATCAGGCAAGTAGGTTTTGATACAAGGAAGCCCTGTGTATAGCAACTATGTTATGCTGATTCCAAGGGGTTTCAGTGAATTCCAACTTTTTAGTAGTGGATGCACTCTGACTATCCAACCCAATATAACTGTCCAGATTTAATGCCCCCTAATACAGGGTGAGAAACGTCAGAGGAAACTCGGAAAAGGGTTTTGGGGTGGTGGGTGGATATGTGCATAATTAATTGAATAACCAAGTAAAGAGGGAAAACTCTTAGATTTGCCTCATATATATGATTAATTACAGGGTTCTTGCTAGGCTCACATTTCTGGGCAAAGTCACTTAACGCACCAGCCCGAATAGGGCAGAGTTATGGAAAATGGGGAGAAATTAGTGAAGAGTGGTCATAATTTAGAATGATTTAAAACTGTTGCTGTGTAGTATTTAAAAAAAAAACATAGATCAACTTTATATTTTATTTTTCCTTTGTCTGATGCAGCAAATTTGTCAAATGAGTTTGTATTTGCAAATATTGATCTCTATCAAAAACAAGGGACACATATGGAGGTACAAGTCTTCGTTTCTTACTTTTACAGGATGAAATAAACTTGTTTATCCTTACTAACAATCAGCCTGTAAACCTCTACAGAGCAATAATTTACTTTTGATTAGGCTGCAAATACATGAAATTTCACTTCAAGTTGAGTGTGTGAATTTTCAGCAATAATCTGGTAGATTGAAAAATAATTGCAAACATAAATAGGGATTAAATTGACACAAAAGTTGATCAAAAGCATGGAAATACTATGCTGAAACTTTTACATTACTCGCTGAAGAGAAAAAATAGACACAAGAGTTGATATTGTATTCAGAATATGAAAGCACCTTGTGGTAAAAAAGGGTGATGAAGACGTCAACTCTAGAAAAGCTGATTTCAGCTTTGGCTTTTTTGCATTTTTGGGTGAAATGGCTGGCAATGAGGTGTGTTTCACCAGAATCGCTGCCCAGCATGGACTCTGTAATCGGACAAAGTCCTTTATGGTCTACTTACCACATTTGTTTTCAGGAATGGACAGTCTTCATGGCAGCACTTAAATTTGATGGGTTTTTTAATGAATGTTTAGGAGTTATTAAAACTCTATGCAATCAAAGTTTCTACAGGACTGATTGTGTATAAGGAGGGTGGGAAAAAAGTTTTCATTGGTCAATAAATAAATAAATATCTTACCAGTATCTGATGACCAAAGTACTCATAACAACCGCTTTTACATGGTCACATGAGTGGTATTACTACACAGGTTGCACTGTATTATAATTCAACTTTGATGTCATTCACTTTCATTCATTCATTCTGAAGGTGAAGATTCTGCCTTTTCTGTAGTCTCTTCTGAACTTTGAACAAACAAAGCTGCACATATGCCTGTTTTGAAAATGATTCCAGCTATGCAAAAGATTAAAATACAGTAGAACTTTAAAACTTAAAGTGCTGTGGGACCTAAATTTATATATGCTATCTATAATGTAATATTGTATGATGTTTTCCATCGGTCTGTTACTAATATTGTTTCCACACAATAACTCAAGTTCTCCACCATCTACAATTACCAAACTTTGTGGATGGCTTGCACTTGGGGTAAGGAAGAACCTATCAATTTAGGGTTCTAAAGGTCAAGGGTCAAGGTCACTGACTGAAAGAAGAAATGGTTTCTGCACAAAAAATGAAGTTAATACTGGATATACACAGATGACTGTTGAAAATAGGGCAGGCATATAATATGCTTTTCATGGCACTCTTATTTGCTAGAGATTTTGGCTGTTTTGAGCTTTTGAGGGACACAGGCAAGATGATAAATCCCAGCACTGAGTAAGTCCTTTTATTTTTGTTGATTATTTTAGTGATGTTTAAACTATTGAAGTTTTACTGTGTAATATTTCAGCAACATTGTCATAGACTTGCTTATAATATCTAGAACTTTATGGTCCAGTGGAAGGCCTTAAACTTTATAATCCTACAGGGATAATGACCCAAATATTTCACCTTTTTCAATGAAGTTGGCATTGCTAATACCCAGATGTGTAGAATCAAGATTATACTACTCTGTCATACTTTCCTACGTCACAAGCAAGTGGATTTTTTGGGCTTTTTGGCAATTGCTTTATGTGTCATCAATTGCAATAATTGTTTGAACTGTTTGAAGAAAGCAAAGCTGCTTATGCAAGAAAACCAGCTGAGGTACTTAGCTACTACTTAAGTTTATGGTATGCTACATCACTTTAGCTAAATATCGTGTATGGAAAATTACAGACAAAACTTGCTTAGAATCGGATGTTGCCATGTTGAAAAACATGTTCGATTGAAGGTAGATTTTTGCCTCTGATTTCAGTTTTGTGAAAATGATGTATCACATACAGGACACTGAAGTAGTGGCTTTTTTATCAAGACTATTTTTCTTGTCTGATCAAGTCATTCTGATTTATTTGAACACTGTGACCAGTTGTTTCAGTCATTTGGGATTTAAAGCACTGCAGAAAAGCCCAAATCAATCCAAATGCCTTTTATATAGGATGGTGAGATTGATACTAAGCATGTACAGGTTAGTTTTTAGAGATGTAATGTATTTATTGTTTCCTTTTCAAAAGACTGCCTTGTTGAAGGTGGTGGAAGGCTGTGTCTTTTATGTTGTGCTTACTATGAGTCTTTCATTTCCCTTATTTATATATTGGTATTAAAATGTTTGAAAAACTAATTTTTAAACAGTAACTGCTTTAGAGAAACAGAGACGGGAGACAAATGGTTTTTGGTGTTCAGATTTGGGTGGTGTCTGCATAAAATTGGGGTTCACAGTGAAATTTGATAATAAAACAAAGACCAACTTACAAACAACCAGACTTGTTTAATTTAATTATTTAATGGTGAGGCCAGATTTAACATGAAACAAAATGAGAGGGGTGAGATGGAATAGCCTTTGACCATTATAACATTTAAATTTAACCTTGATTTTCAACATTAAAGAAATAAAATACTGAGATAATATTTTGAATTGAAATCATATCTGAATGAACCTGTTGCTCAAAGGCTTGACTGTTACTAAGAAACCAAACATTTTATTTTTTCAATACAGCCTTACTATCAGTATGGCATTATAATATGAAATCTTAATTAAATTCTCAGTATCATCAAATAAATTGGAACTTTTTGTGCTCTTAATGTTAATGAAAATACTTAATCTTTTCTATTATCTTTTGATTTATTTTGTATGAAACTTTATTTTGATCCTGTTTAGGCATGCACTGGTAAATGATGTATAGTATGAAGCTATGTAAATGTTGGGAAACCGCTTATCTAAACCTAGGTGTTTTGTAATAATTTGCTTGACACTTTGGGATTTTTTGTTAGCACAGTTGGATTGAATTTGCAGTACAGTGCCTGAAATTTTAGGGGTCACAATCAGGGGTCATGTTGTCTTTACTAATTTACTAATTTCGTGCTGTTTAGCAATCTCATTTTTAGAAAAAATGAAGAGGGGTAGATGATATAAAAAGTAATTAAATCAGTTAAATCCTATACGTGATGACTGCTATAATGATGAAGACAGTTTTCACCTCAGTTGGATGAAGATCATCATGAAATTCCCTAATGTAATAAATGTCCCATGCATAGTCAATTGTAATACAAGACAAAATTAATTATTAAAAATCCTTGTTAGCTGTGTATAAATGTCATGTGCCATGTTGTTTCCTTGTAAAGTTTTTTTTCATTTTTATTAATTATTACCTAGTAGTATGTTTTTAGTAAGTAAAACATCTAAATTGTAGATGATGTACTATAATTTTGGGTATTAGAGATAACTGGTTGTTTGGAGTACTCTTCAACAATATATCTTGCCTCAGCTCAGTTTGTTATCACTGTGCTTATTTAAAAAGTGTCAGGGATTTCATGATACTTTCTGTCTATATGTCTGTCTGTCATTGCCACATCTCTTTGTAAACTACAATTAATGAAACTTTGTAGTTATATTGCCCATTTGGTGACCATCTGCAAGAGGGGTGTTATTGCCTGTCACAACTGGGGTCCGTGGGAGGGGACAAAGGTAAAATGTAAAAATCTTAATTTGCAATGACATTTTCAAATATTTTCTGACTGAACATCATATAATATGCAGCAATGGTAGGAAGATGCATATATTTAACAGATTTTGCATTATAACCCCAGGGTCAGCGTTGGTGGGTTGGAAAATGCAATGAAAAGCATGTGGATTTGTGATGGCACTTGTTCTAGTTTGGTCTGTTGTTAGAGGTAAAAATTGCTGATTACTGCTAATCTCAAAGTAAAAAAGATGCAGTGTTAAATTAATGAATGAAGAAATACAAATATTAATGAAAAAAAGGAAAGAAAGTTAATCAGAGGCAAAGTACCTTATTAAATTTTTTACATGAAATGGCCAGTTGGCTCTCAAACCTGCAACCCTCTACATTAGAACTTAATTCTCTTGAACAATCTGTGTTCTGCTGGACAACCTGTCTTATCTGACCTGGGATAAATTTCACCAACACAGGTCTTTAGTTAAGTCTTGACTTGAGACATTTGATTAGTCAGTTTGAAATCAGACTTAAATTCCAGCCAATCAGACCCTTGGATTCTAAACTTAAATTTAAGTCAGAAGTTAAGTTCTGTTGGTGAAATTCAGGCCAGATTCTTAATGAATGGATTAGTTTGTAATTGTATGAGATCATCGTTCATGAAAGACCCTATTTGCAGGAAGAATAAGTGATCAGTCAACAGAGATTTAACTGTATTAGATAGATGCTCTACTGACAGTTGTCCTCAAATCCTTCTGCAATCTTCTATGATCTCTTATGAATGAGCCTTGATATTTATGGTCAGTATATAATCTGAGAGGTTTTGTACTCAATTGTTTTAATATATTCCCCATTCAATAGACACTGGTTTAAATTTCTAATGGTATAGAGGAATACATGGCCATTCATAAGTTGATAACATTTTAAATTTTTAATAACATTAAGCTTTCTTGTTCTTTTGTATTTTATATTTGTAATATACTAACAAAGCATTTTATTACAGTATTTTAATGTTTGTTCCTCTTTCAGATTTTACAGAAATGATGAGGGCTTTAGGATATCATAGGCTTATCTCCATGGAAAATTTTCGCTCTCCCAATTTTCCTCTTGTCGCTGAAGTTTTAAAATGGCTTGTAAAAAGGTAATATTGAAATTTGTTTCACTTCAGTCACTTTTGGGGTATTTTCTAACATTGTTACAAATCTAATTTTTATTGGAATCAGTGTATGCTTCTGGATTGAACTCCAGAAATTTTATTCGTAATGTAGATGCTTGATTTAGGTATAAAACTGCAACACATTTTTAGCAGTTTGGCATGAGGGTTTTCCTCCAGCATGCAGAGTCCCTACATCGAAAACCTCCAGTTTGAGGTCCTGGACTCAATGTTTTGAAAATTTTGTCTACAGTTCTGTGTATTGTATTCTCAGTTCTTGGAGAAATGTGGTTCTGGACTTCTTCCAGCTATGCTAAATGCATTGATTTCACAAGTCTATGTGACAAAGATTAGTTTATCACAATTTGCAATTGATCCATACTACCTCTATGGACACATATGCATAAAAAGAGTTTGATGTAAAAAGAAAAAATTGATTTAATATAGACAGAGAAGGGTAGGAAACTCTTCTGATAACAGCTTACAGAATGTGCAGCATGACATTTTTTCAAATTAGGCAGTTCTGTATTGGCCTTAAATTTTCATAAACTTTTTACTAATTCTTTTTTTCTGGTCTATGAATAATTAAAAATAAAAAGAAAATTTCCACTTAATGTTTACTTATGAAAATTTGCTACATTTTTAATAAGAAAAACAGTTAGTGTATGAAATATTAAAGTAAAAGAAAATAATCTTGATTTTTATGGATTGATGATGTACTAAAAATTAGAGTGTATGAATAATTACAGACAAAACAGTCTGTAATGAAAAACATGGGGATTTCATGGTGTGTTGTGATGGCCAGCCATCAGAGTAGCTCTAGTTTATTGTTTTATCATAAATATTTTATATCTCTGGTAAATCTATTACTGTTGCATTTTTGGAGATAATTCAGGGTTTAATTCCACAATTGATCTGCAAATAGAATGTATATCATCATATTTCATTCTTCATTGAAATTAACAGTTAAGGATGAGTGAAAGACATCAAACAACATAGATAATGCGTTTCATATTTATTTCTTTGTTGAGATACAGTGATCAATGTTTAATTGACTCAGAGTGGTGTTTTTAAAGGTAATCAACAGCAGCTAAACCTTTGATGTACCAAACATAATTATGATGCATTGTCTTACTAAATTCTAGCTTGAACACAGATATATTCCAGAGGTGTCATGATAGTACAAATAAGTATAAACACTGAACCTGAACGTTCACATAGATTTTGTATCTGAATGAATATAGTCAGACAAAGTATCAACATGGGCCATATAAGAAACTTGTACACTGTGAAAGTCAAGCTAACCATCATTGCCTATGCAAAAGCACATGGTAACAGCCGCAGGGAGGGAGTTCAGTGTAGGAGTCTTTATTTTAGGGAGTGGAGAAGAATGACATATTATGGGGATGTATAGCGACTTTTTGAGACTGATGATGACAAAGAGGAATTTAAAGGATTTGATGCAACAGACTGAACTCCATCAACAAGGCAACCTTTAAATGTCTATTTTAAGGGCCAACCAAAAATCGGAAAGATATACTTCTATATTGCCACTTTTTTCATTCTTTATTTTTTTATATCTTTAAAATAATAATTGCTCATGATCGAGTGCTGTGTACTGACAGAAAATACCAGAGAAACAGTCAAGCAGTGGTTTATTGTAAACAATTCAAACATTGTGTAACAAATGATGATCAGTGCACAATCCAAAATGATAGACTATTGTTGCACTACAAAAACTGAGTGAAATTATCATGATTTTAAAATGTATTATATCCCCTGCATATTATATGGCAGAACTAAGTTTTTTCCCTCATTCTGGGTTGAAAATTGGGGTGCGCATTATACATCAGTACATGTTATACATACCAAACTATGGTATTGATTGTTGGATTTTGCAAGGTAAGACATAAAAGTTAGGTTAACAGTGTATAATTCAACATAAATGCAAGAATGATGATTTGCTGAAATTGCTTGTTTCAGATATGATCCTACTTCAGATGTGCATGGAGACACAGACACAGAGCAGGATCGTGTCATATTCATCAAGTCTGTCGCAGAGTTCATGGTATGTATGTGCTGAAAATTGTGTGTTCAGTATTCCAGGCTTCACTTATTTTCTTGCAAAATCATGGAAA
Source organism: Margaritifera margaritifera (assembly GCA_029931535.1). Classification (NCBI taxonomy): domain Eukaryota; kingdom Metazoa; phylum Mollusca; class Bivalvia; order Unionida; family Margaritiferidae; genus Margaritifera; species Margaritifera margaritifera. Next base: position 2,396,702 of record JAQPZY010001473.1, read on the forward strand.
TATATTTTCCTGACATAAAGTTGATAGAGAGAGAGGGAATATTTTGGGCTATGTCATCAGTTGAAGAAAACAATAATGAGCGTATTTTATAGATCAAGCACCATATGACAATATACAACTATACAAAACATGCTAAATTCAGACCTGTTTTAGTTGAAGTTCTGATTAAAGCAATGCAAACTCTTATTTCTTGAATCAATCTCATGAACTATATAATAAACATTCTTAGTGCCAAATTCATCTTATGAAGGCATTTAACCAGATGTTGTTTTAGAAATAACTATTGAAATATGAAACATAGATAACAAAATGGTAGGAAACCTAGATAACAAAATGGTAGGACCTAGACAACAAAATGGTAGCAAACCTAGATAACAAAATGGTAGGAAACATAGATAACAAAAGGTTAGCAAACCTAGATTACAAAATGGTAGCACCCAATAGTTTTGTTCTCTCTTTTATTCTTTTCTTTATTAACAATCACTTTATTTTCTGTATTGAAAACTGGTTATAGCAAATTCTGTAAATGTAATTAATATGTAGTCTTTAGCTCACAATGCCATAGGGCCAACCGGGCTTATGGTATGGTCCTTCATCCAGTGTGCATTGTCTGTTGTGCATCAAGCATTTACAATGGTCCTTCATCCAGTGTGCATTGTCTGTTGTGCGTCAAGCATTTACAATGGTTATTTACAACTTCTGCTCAAAAACCACTCAACAGAATTAGACCAAACATCCTTGCATGATGTTTTTTCAAATTTGTTTAAATGATGGCAATACATCCTCAGATATGACCACCAAACAGTACTAAAAGCAGAAAAACCTTTAAAAGACTTGTTATTAACAACCACTCAACAGATTTTGACCAAATTTGCCAGAAAAAGTCTTGGTTTAGATGGATTTCTATTTTGTATAAATGATGCTGATCTGCTATCAAATATGGCCACCAATACTGAAAATATAAAAAACCTAAAACTATTTCTTCTCATAACTGTTGAACAGAATTTGACCAGTTTTGAATGAAATCATCCCATATTGAAGTTCTTTAAAGTTTGACAAAATAATGCCAATCTGCCATCAAATATGGCCACTGCTACTGAAAATAGAAAAAACATGTAAACAACTTCTTTCCAAAACCGTCAAACACAATTTAAGCAAATTTGACAGGAAGGATCCAGTCACGGAGAGCTTTAAATTTTATACAAATGATGCTGATCCTAATCAACTATGGTTACCATTACTAAAATTAGAAAAACGTTTAAACAACTTCACCAAAACCACAAAACAGAATATTTTCATATTTAGCAGAAAGCATCTTGGCACAAAGACCATATAAATTTATGGAAATTATGCCGATCATCAGATATGGCTGTCATAACTAAACATAGAAAAACTGTTAAAATACTTCTCCAAAACTGTCGAGCAGAATTTGACCAAACTTGATAGAAAGCATCTCATGCCAGTTGGCCTATTGAAACAAGGGAAGTAACCTGTGGTAAGGAGTATTGAGAATCACAGGTAACAGATTTAAAAAAATAATTGTAGCATACAGGATGTATAATTTTCAAATAGACAAGTTATTAATAAACAGAATAATACACTTTAGAGATTAAATTGAATAATCTGTTATTTAAATGTTAGTTACAAATTATTTTAAATATATATTTAATATTTTTAGCTTTTAAAAGACAAAAATAATCCAATATTCCTTCCTTCTGAAACACTTCCAAGTTTTAAAAGTACTTAGAGCAAAGAAACATATGGCCTTGCAAAAAAAAAATCCTGAGAAAGTTTTGGTAGCCAATCCAGGCTGATCAATGGTTGGAATCAAACCCACACATTTCCGGTCATGTGTCCAGTGCCTTAACCATAGGCCACCATGACTACCTTGTGTGGGGATATCAGTGACTTCCAAGTAATTACCCCAGGGCATAAGGACAGACCCAGGAATCCATGCTGAATGCATAAATTAACTCCTCGTGTAGTACAAAGTGAGAGTATATATACTAAAAGGGTGTATATATACTTAAAGGATGTATATATACTTAAAGGGTGGGACTTTGAACAGTTTATGAGTTATGACCAGGAGGCTAAATCCCAGAGGACAAGGAGAGACCCATGCCAAATGTATATATCATATTTTCTGCATGTCTTTGGGCAGCAAAAAAATTTTGATATTTTTCTGTCAAAAAATGTCTGCAAATATTTCATTTAGTGTCCAAAAACAAACAAATGAACAAAAAGTACAAGCCCTGGCAACCAGAGTCACACAAAAAGTACAAGCCCTGGCAACCAGAGTCACACAAAAAGTACAAGCCCTGGCAACCAGAGTCACACAAAAAGTACAAGCCCTGGCAACCAGAGTCACACAAAAAGTACAAGCCCTGGCAACCAGAGTCACACAAAAAGTACAAGCCCTGGCAACCAGAGTCACACAAAAAGTACAAGCCCTGGCAACCAGAGTCACACAAAAAGTACAAGTCCTGGCAACCAGAGTCACACAAAAAGTACAAGTCCTGGCAACCAGAGTCACACAAATGGTATGAGGCTATTCCTTAAGTTGTACACCAAAGGAATCACACTTTATATTTAGAATAATGAATGAAAATTGACATTACATGCCATGTTTCATCAATTTTTTTTCATTCCACAAGAAAATAAAAGCATGAAGAAAAAAAACACAACTTCAAATATGAAAGAAAAGAATTTGCAGAGTTTAAATCTCATATGTATATGTTCTATAAAAGAAGATAAGATATACCAGCATTAATAGACAATGTAGAAGCTGAGTATTTTAAACATTTATTTCCATTCCACAGTTTCAATACATGTATTAATTTGCATTCACAAGCTAAGATGTGTCAGTTACCTAGGAGATCAATATCATGCCTTAGTGGGACTTTTGTTTAGCTCACTTGGCAGTAAAGTCCTGTGTGTGTCATGTGTCATGTGTTGTCCATTGTCTGTCTATCAACAATTGCTTGTTACCTCTTGAGTCCATATTTCTGATTTTGATCAAACTTGGAATATTAGTTTGTATTAGAGCTGAAATGTATACCAAATTTTCCTATTCGAATATTTGTTGAATGTATTCAGATAGAATTAGAATACTTGTTGCTATCAAATCCGTTCTTTTTTCTTAGTCTATTTTGGTATGTATTGATTTCTACCTCTACCCCCCCCCTTCCCCAAAGCCACATTGATAACTCTGTGAACTCAGTCATCTAAGTCAAATTAAATGACATTTTGGGGTTCTTTAATAATAATTTATGTGGAATATACGACTGCATCATCAAGATCTTGGACGAGTTTGATAATGAGCAAGATCCATGCATACTAATGAGGTGATCTTGCAGCTTATTGGCTGAGCTTGTTGCCACTCAGAATGTCATATTTCTGATCCAGTTTTGATCAAACTTGAAATACAGGCTTTTATGATCATGATCTTGTATGATTTTGTTAACAAGTGAGATCCAGAAATACTAATGAGGTTATTTTGGAGACAATTTCTGATCCTATTTTTAGTAAACTTGGTAAAGTAGACTTAAATCATCAAGATCTTGGAATGGTAAAATTATGAGCTAGATAAAAGTATATTGATGATATGATCTTGCGTCTGATTAGTTGAGCTTGTCAACACCTTAGTGACTATTTCTGATAAGATTTTTAACAAGCATAGTTAGACTTATATCTTAAAGATATCCAATGAGTTTTATTGTGAGCAAGATCTGCAAATATTAGGGAAATTCAGTATAGTCAGAAATAGTCCTCAATTTATATGCTATTTAATCAATTTGTTTTCTTTTTTAATGTACCTTCCATTGCTAAAGGGAAGTAACCCATGATACTGACTATTTAGAGACACAGGTTTGTTGTTTTTTCCCTTGCAAGAATATGCAAATCAGTTAAAGAAATAAGTTTTAGAAGACAAGATACAGTTCAACATAACAATTTATCAAATTAGCAAAATAATACACCTTGGGATTAAAATGAATAATTTGTAATTTATAACTGAGAAAAAGTATAAAATAGATATATATCAAAGTTTAGTTTGTAAACCCTATGAATCATGACAATTTTGTGACACAATTTTATTATATAATATATAATGAGATACTGAAATGTATCAGTGGGAGAAAAATGATACTGCTGGAGTGGAAATAGCACTTTTATCTCCACAGTGGTGATATCACTTTTGGATTTACTTTCTTTCCCATTTAGGAAATGTATCTTCCCTTATGTATGTTATTCAAACCAGTATTGCCATATTTAGGCCTATTTCATTTTTCTTCTGCTCCTTCTCTCTCTCCTTCCATTCCCCTCTCTCTCTCTCTTGTGTGCGCACTTCATCAGAATGAACAGATCTTGAAATATATGTCAAGACTGTAGACCCTCCAGTATACATTTATGTAATAAATGAGGAGGCGCTCTCAGGAAATGCCTAAAAATGAACTCCAAACAACAGAATGTAGGCTTCAAGTATTGACTTTTTATAAGTAGTTTTCCACATTAAACATGCAAATTGTCAGTGACTAAACTTAACATGGCATGTTGCTAGTCGATATTCTGTGATACCCATACAGTAACATATACATGTTAAACTCTGCAACAAAGAGAACACATTTTTTTGGAAAAATACTTGATTAAATATAGTAATAAAATTGTTTAAGTAGCAATTTTAACTCTCATCACAATTATAATCATGTTTGAAAATGATGGATAAATTGGGGATAGATGTGTGTTGATTGCTAACCAAAATTAAGAGGCAATCAAAATTTGGGTGCAGCGTCTGTTCCTGAACTAGGCTGCAAGCTTGCCAAGGTCACACAATTCATGTTTGAATGCACCACCCCCCCTTCCCCAAATCCTAACAAGTAAACTCATAATCATTAAAATTTTGTGTTTAAAGATGTTAGGCTCTAATATCTGTTGGATATAACTGGTCAGTGATGTTTCTACAATACCACCACCCTAACAATGTTCAGTGTCAATCTGTGCAAGAAATGTGTTTATGAAATTAAAAATCTCTTAATTTTTTGTATTAATTTTAAATTCGCAAAATACACAATTTGAAGCATTATATGTAAAAGCTAAATTTGTAAAAAGTCGCCGTCCTAAAATTATTGTAAAACTTTGGAACTTCTTTTTATTGATATAGTAATGCAGCTGTTAATCACATTGGCCCTAAATGGAGAAAAAATCCATGCAAAACCAATGGTTTTTGCCTTAACAAATATATAATAAAAAGAAAATCTACGTTGTTTTTTTTTGTAGATATAAGGAAATATTTCACTTGTGAAGCGGAAACATTTTGTAGATTTGACACTCATGGCTTTGCCACTCATGACAGTTCAATGTTTCTACTTCACTAGTGAAATATTTCCTTATATCTACTCAAAAAATGTAGATATCCTCTATATATTGATGCACTGTGAGTGGACAAAGAGAACCGAGGATGCATTGATGTTAGAGACCATACATAAGCTATGGAAGGATCAGAATTGTTTGACAGAATTATAGGTTTTAATTTTTTAAATTTATTTGCAGATAATTATTTCTTAAAATTTTACCATATTTGAAATTTTTAAATATTTGGAAGCAAGTTTGATAAGTTTGTGAAATAGAGTTTGACAGTTGCTAGTATTGCCATGTTCAAGTGCCGGAAACATTTGTCGTTTATAAGCTATCACATATATTGTGCATTATTTTATGGCATTTTATATACTCAGTGTCATGACTCACAAATTATTTGGAATTTGTATTTGCATCTTTAGCTTTTAATAACAAAAATACCCCAATATGCTTTTATTCTGAAACACTTTGATTCAGTTATCAAAATTTAAAAAACCTATGGCCTTAAAAAGATGTGAATTATAATTTCAATTCATGTGAAACCCCCATGACTCTGTAAACCACACATTAAACCTAAATCTGTAACTTTTAAAGCTCGTAGATGACTTTGATTGTATGCTAGAGACTGTAGATAATAATTATGCCTTTATCTTTGGAAAGAATTTTTATCAGACTAGTAAATAGGTAAAATCAACATGATATAAAGTTTGCAGATAGTTTACATAGGTTGTGTTCTTACAGTAAGACATAAGCCTGCTTAGTAAAATGGTCAATTGTTAAGTTATGTAAGCCATGTGAGCGATATCAGGCCCACTTGGTCCTCTTGTTTTTTATTCCATTCCATGACAGTGGTAGGGTATATAGTGTTACCCTTGTCTATCACACTGGTTAGGTTTTATGTTCAGGTCATTTCAGGCACTGTGGTGGGGTGTCCATGTTTCTTGAACACATTTCTGGTTTTTCATTCAAATTAAAACTCTTGAGATCAAATTGTATGTTGCTTCCATTGTCAGGCCACCAAAGCCCATATCAAACTGAACACCAAGAAGCTGTACCAGGCAGATGGATATGCTGTGAAGGAGCTTCTGAAAGTCACCTCAGTGCTGTACAATGCCATGAAGACCAATGTGGTTAACCAGCTGACAAACAGTGAAGAAGATGACACTTCTCCAATATCTTTTGATATTTCCTCAAGGGTATGTATGTATGTATGTATGTATGTATGTATGTATGTATGTATGTATGTATGGATGGATGGATGGATGGATGGATGGATGGATGGATGGATGGATGCATGGATGCATGCATGCATAGGCAATATGTTTTTCCTCTTTAGCATTAAAAACTTATATCACTGAAATGGGTAATTTGCTTCTTTTTGTATAGTGAAATCAGGAATAAAGATTATAATTTTTAAACAGAGAAAAAAATAAAAATTCTGAATGAATCTTCATCACTTCCTAAAATCAGCTTAGATAAATTTGAAAGAATATGAACAGGTGATACAAGAAACACAGTCTTGATACAGAAAAATTTAATTTACAAATATTATACATTGTGATCATTTGATAATCTTACTGTAAAACCATAATGTTTCCTGTTGTAAGGCTTTAATTCATGGGACTACTCTGTAATTTCTTTATATGATATGATAGAATCTGTCAAGACAACTTTTTTATTTCAGATCTGTTTCCAGGAATCCAGTTTTTCTTTCTTTTTTTATCAGAATAAAAAAATCATTCCATTACAGTATAATCTCAGTATTCAGAATGAATCTTGCCATTAAATATATAGGATGAACCCAGCTGTCAGAGAAATGGGTAAGATTATGACTAGTTTGTTAAAAAATTTCATATCATTGGATTTTATGAACCTGAGTCATATTGCAGAGTGTTATCAAGGATATTAGACTAAATGAATTTGTTGCTTAGAAGGAAGGGTTGCCAAAAAAAGGAGCAGACATTGCCATGGCAAATGCAGGATTTGAGAATTCCAAAGTAGTTGGGTACATTTGTTATAGCTGGACAGGAATGATCCATCCATTTGAACTCTTGTTGGAATATTCATGCAGGGCTTTGGATAAGCAGTGTATTTGCTTATTTTACACAGACAAATCAACTAAAAATGCATACATACCTTTTTTAATAAATTCAGATTTTGGAAAAAATTTAATTTTATGCATTTACTCAAATTTGTCAGCATATTGCCCCTGCTGTAAACACAGTCCATGTTGTATAATGGCATGTTTGATCAATATAAAATATGTTAACAGTTCAAGTTCAGGATGATCCATGCATGCTGAAAATGATAGTACTAGATCAATGTGGGAACAATTATTTATTAAAAAGAGTCATATAATCCAATGCATCTTGAATTAATCTTTGTCACTAATCTGATGCATTCAAAAAGGCATGATTAATATCTTGAGGATTAAGACTCAGTCAGGTATTGTAAGTTTATGTTTTGTAATGTTCACAAAATACCCCATTGATTTTAAAAAAACACAATTAGTTTCAAACCAGGGTGTAAAATAGCCAGTATATTAATTATTATCTTGAGCTCTGTTCATGAGGGCCTCGTCCACACAGGTATTGGGTGCATGCATCTTGTTTGCCTGGTCTAGAGGAATTATCTCATGCACATCCAGCATGCACAATGCATACATTCCACTATACCTTTTTCTCAAGTAGACTTAACCTTAATATGTATTCCGATAAACAGTCAAATGAACATATCATTTTTGTCGAGCTATACCTGAATACAGTATTAAGAGTTCGCTGACAGAATTCATAAATATGTTCATATCAAATTCATTTCTCTGTGCTTCTAACCTGCAGATAAGTGAACTGAAAGAAGCAAGGAAACTGGCAACAGAAATCACAGTCAAAGGAGCGGCACTTTATGATCTTTTGGGAAAAGAGGTGGACCTTAGGGTAGGCAAGATACTTTTCTTCATTAGCTCACCTTAGCCCTGTGTTCAACATGTGTTGTGTGTTGTGCATTCTACACCATCCATCTTCATTTGCTATTTTAAACTTCTCAAAAACCACTGGACCAAATTCAGCCAAACTTGGCAGAGAGCATCCTGGCATGAAGGCCTTCTAAGTTTATACAAGTGATGCCAATCTGCCATCCAATATGGCCATCATTACTAAAAATATAAAAAACGTTCAAACGACTTCTCAAAAACTGCCAAACAGAATTTTACCAAATTTGACAGAAAGCATCCTAGAATGCCTTTCAGGTCTATACAAATGATGCAGGCCCACCATCAGGTACAGCTGCTGTTGCTTAAAAAAGAAAATCATTAAAATGAAATCTTGCTAAAAAAAACAAACCTACTGAACAGAATTTGACCAAATTTCACTGAGCACGTCCTGACATTAAGGCTCTATAATATTTGACAAATTATGCCAATCCAATATCAAATATGGTTACCATTATTAAAAATAGAAAACTTGTAAAAATTTTCTCAGAAACTGATGAACAGAATTTGACCAATTTGACAGAAAGTTTCGTGTTATAAAGTCCTATCAAGTTTGTAATGCCAATCTGCCATCAAGTATGGCTGTTGTTACAAAAAATATGAAAACCTTTTTAAAAACAAAATTTGACAGAGAGCATCCTGGCGTGAATGCCTTTCAGATTATAAAAATTATGCCAATCTGCCATCAAATGTGGCCACCATGCTTGCCATGACTTAAATAGAAAAACTTTTAAATGGCTTCCTCTATAAAAAAAAACTGCTAAACAGAATCTGACTAAATTTGACAGAAAGCATTCTAGAATAAAGGTCTTTCAAATTTATATAAATGATGCAGATCCACCATCAAATATGACTACTGCTACTGAAAATAGAAAAACTTTATGATGACTTAATGTAAACAAAATCTCAGATGAACAGAATTTGACCAAAATTAACATAGCACTTCCTGGCATTAAGGCTTTATAATTTGAAACAAATCAAATTTTTAAATTACTTCTTCTCAAAAACTGTTGAACAGAATTTGAGCAAATTTGACAGGAAGCATCCTGGCATAAAGGCCTTTCAGGTTTGTACAAATGATGATATTCTAATAAAAACCTTTCAGGTTTGTACAAATGATGCCATTCTGATAAATGCCTTTCAGGTTTGTACAAATGATATCTGTTATCAACTGACTCCTGTTACAAAAAATATAACATTTAAATGACTTCTTTTCAGAATCTGCTGAACAGAATTTGACTGAAATTGACAGGAAGCATTTTGCATAAATGCATTTTAAATTTGTACAGTTGATGCTATTTGTCTTCATTTGTGGCAGCTGTTACTGAAAATAAGAAAGTTTTAAACAACATTTTCTCAAAACTGCTGAATAGAGTTTTACCACATTTGATTGAAAACATCCTGGCATAAAAGCCTTTCAGTTTGGTACAGACAATGCTGATCTGTCATCAAATCTGGCCACTGTAACAGAAAAACCCTTTAAATGTTTTGAAGTCAGGTTCTAAAGATAACTTTACAAAATCAAAAGCTTACCTCAAATAGATAGCTTATTTCTGTATATAAGGCCAGCAGTTTAAATCTTCAAATTGTTAACATAGAGACTACCATATATACTCACATGTAGGTCGGATTCAACTACAAACTGCATAGGCCCAGATATACCTTCACATAATGCACCAGCAGATCTGGGTCTATGCAGTTTGTTAGGAGTAATCAGTAGAACAAGCAACATAGATCCAGATTCGCTGGTGCATTATGTGATGGCAGTTCAGGGTCTATGTTGTTTGCAGTTGGACCCAACTTACAAGCAAGTGTATGTATATATATATGAAGGGTAAGTTCCTTGATTTGTCTCTAATACACAGTTCAGTTACTCATAGAGACTACATTCTTTGCTCCTCATCATTGCGACAAATTCACAAATTTATGACAAAAAATATTACTTTGTGATTTATTTTCCAAATTTGTCAGAATTGCATATCAGATACCCTCTAGTATATATGTATCTAAAAAAAAACATAACAGTGAATAAAAAAACAGGGAAAATCTTATATTAAATTCTGGTTCATAATTGTTATTATCAATATATCTGATTAAGATTATCCTTGACATTAACAGCTGTCAGCTTAATGATAATTATAAAATGTATAGATGATCTTGTCTTCCCTCTAACATATGGAGCTCCATTTCTAATTAGACAATATATCTTTCAAAGAAGTTGGCCTATCTCAAAATTAGGTTACTCCCCAAATAAGAAACATTATGGGAGGTCCTTTAGTACCATAATGATAGACACCATATTTAGTATTGCCTGTGAGGTCCTTTAGTACCATAATGATAGACACCATATTTAGTATTGCCTGGGAGGTCCTTTAGTACCATAATGATAGACACTATATTTAGTATTGCCTGGGAGGTCCTTTAGTACCATAATGATAAACATCAGAATTGATAATGCCTGGCAGGTCCTTGTGAACAAAATTATATTTTTAATGTCTCAAGAATTTTGCCTAGGTTTTGTTGACGTTTTCTTATTAAATTCAAAAGTTACATGCTACCTTGACCCTCAATCAAATCTACCATATATACTTGGTTATAAGAAGGGTCCAACTGCAAGAACATAGACCCTGATCTGCCATTGCATAATGCACCAGCAGATCAGGGTCTATGTTGTTTGTTCTACTGATTACTCCTCGCAAACTGCATAGACCCAGATCTGCTGGTGCATTATGTGACAGCATATCTGGGTCTGTGCAGTTTGCAGTTGGACCTGACTTATATGCTAGTAAATACAGTATACAATCTTCACACTCCAAACACTAAGAGAAGGCAAATTTAAAGCAAGGCACAATACAGTTTACCTTTATTGCCTTTACATTTACATTATTACCTCATTTGTGAGGAGCACCTATATATGTCACCAAAAGACCTATTGGTGGTATTCTATTTAGAGTGGGTTACTGGGTTGTATAAGAACTGTTCTTTGCACTGTTAGGGCAGAAGGTAGTATTTAATATATGAGCTCTTTTGTATAGGAATATTTAATATGGCAGGCATATGCACAGACTGTTACACTATTGCACAGAATTTTCCTGATTTTTAAGCTTGGTTATTTATCATCCGAGAAATGAACGTCGCTTATCTTTATAGAAACATAACATTTAGTCATTACAATTAAATAAAAAGTTTTGACTAAATGCTAGAATGTTCACTGTGGACAAAATTCAAGTCACAGATGACATTATATAGGCACCCTATATTTATGTAAAATTATATTCCCTTGCAAATTATTCAGTGCAGTCCTTACTGCATGGTTTGCTTGTATAATGCTTGTGGCTTGCTACCTTCATTCATCCATTGCTTTTGGTCCTTGCCAATACAGAACTGTTTGTAATGGTTAGCAAATGAATACTTCAAATATCCCTTGCAATACTTTCCTTCTTTAATACAGCCATTTTGTTTTATTTGCTTGCCTATGAATCAGGAGATGTTATAGGTACCGTTATACTTTCCAACTGCCACAGCAGTGTCAGGGCATGGTCACCATGTACAATCATAATTTACTATGTCGAAGTTTTTAACAGTTACATATCTTCTACATCATTTACTTTATTAAACTGAAACTTTGTGATAATATCACTATAAGAGTTTTTGTCTCGTCTGCTTAAGCTGATGGTATTGTTGTGAACAATGTTAAGCTGCATGTTAAAGTTTTTGAATGACTTGTCCATATCTTCTAGTACATGATTTGAATGACTTGTCCATATCTTCTAATACATGATTTGAATGACTTGTCCATAGCTTCTAGTACATGATTTGAATGACTTGTCCATAGCTTCTAGTACATAATTTGAATGACTTGTCCATATCTTCTAGTACATGATTTGAATGACTTGTACATATCTTCTAGTACATGATTTGTTTTATTCTGATGAAACATTAGGATAGCATTAATAATAAATTTTACTGAAAATCCCAACTTTGTACCCATATATGCAAAGTTTTCCTGTCTTGCCTGTGTAAGCTACAACCTCATAATGCCCTTTGCAGATGATAATCCACATTCTACAGAACCATCATCATTGTTGTATCACTTTTTTTTTGTTTCTAGGAGCTGAGAACCGTTGCCATAGCCAGACAGTTGGAGATCAATGAAGTGGAAATGAGTCTTCAGGCATCAATCAAAGCTGTTGAGGTGAGAATTGATTTACAACTACTGTAGTATAATTTATTTTCGTGGGGCTCAATTTTCATGGTTTTGTAACAAAAAGACATTGTCGTGGGTACTTAAATTCGTGGTTTTGCCTGTAAAAGTTTGCATATTACTAAGTGTTTAATTTCGTAGTTTAACCTCTACAAATACCCAAAATAAAGAATAAAAAAGAATAAAACTCTGCCGACGCAAACGGTGGTCACTTGAATGTTTATAACAGTACTTTCACATGTATAAGCACAAATCAAAAACCTGACAAGTTCAATACTGACACAGTGTTTTAATCCAAGTGAATAACATCAATGGAAGCCGACGCAGCCAACAACATTAAAACAATACCACCGCCTCTATGATCACAAACAACACACATGTCAAGGTCAATCACTTACACCGTGTTTTCGTCTGAGTGCTCAATATCAAAGGAAGCCGACACAGTCTACAACACTAAGTCAGTCGGTTATTAAAGTAACCTGTATGATCTCTAACTTAAACCACTATCCATAAAGGGAATAAAACATGTGACCGGCTGCCCTTTGCTCAATGCAATCAACAGACAGTGGCAATATTTGATGCGTCTTGAGCCCATCAATGTGAGAAGATGCTAACTAAATTGAAAGACAGTGGAATCACGCGTTTGTTAGTGCCTGCCTCATGTACAGACCAACTTCAACCACTAGACTTGACAATAAATAAAGAGTACAAAGAATAATTAAAATCACACTTCCACAACTGGTATGCTAAATAGGTCATGGAGGCCGTCACAAAAAAGGAAGATGCTACTGGTGACGATCACTGATTGCAACCTCATTAATCAAGCCAATTCGGGTATGGATAATTGCAGCTCACGCGACAATGAGTGAAAGATGTGAGCTAATTATCAGTGGTTTGGAGAAAGCTGGACTTGTTTAATTCTGCAATTTGGGGATTATTTACCAGACAAGCATTTGTGTGTACATGGAGACTTATTTGACACGATGTTGATACAGGGGCTTTGTCCGAAAATCAGTGAAGTGTGAGCTTTAGTACTCTGCTGTAATTAGTGTATATACGTAGTGTTTCATTAATAATAGTGCTTCAAGCAATAGTTCTAGTATTTTACAGGCTTGTTGTTCTTTTGGATTAAAAATGCATGAATAAAATGAAATGTGGTTTCAGGAGGATTTAAATTGTTCAACAACAGTTGTACTCGAGTGAAGGATCGATTTGAATAAGTATTTAATTTAATTTTCATATACTATTATTTTTTATTATTCTTTCTTTTATTTTCAACATTACTAGTGTTTGAATACCTTGTGCTTTTTCTTGTTTCTCTCTATCCTTACTTATCTCGCATATCGATTTAAGGCAGTGAGTGGACATTACAGCTATCGGATATCTTATCGACACGTGTGCATTGAAACAATATATTATGCTTTATAATTCTTTTTTCAAAGGTTTAAAATAAAACAAAACACGTGTAAAAGCTAATATTTTATTTTCAAATTACAGTATTGACGTTGATTTATGAAATACTAGTAGGTTCCTTAATCTCTAGGAATGACACACAGTAAGAAAATGAGCCGGGGGGGGGGGGGGCATCATCATCATACGTGGCTAATTTTTTGTTGGGCATTTAAATTTGTGGTTCATGGCAACAACAGAAACCATAAAAATTGGTCAACCACGAAAATTGATGATACTACAGTATCTGAATATGGCAGTAGCATTAAGCATTACCTGTGTTAGCAAACAGTGAGACATATGTATCCCTTTTCAGGTGGTGTTAACATCAGCACTAAGATAGATACTGTGTCAATAATTTGTGCAAGTCAGATACAGTAGGGTTACCTGACAGCATGGTGAGACGCTCCATTCCACATAACCTTTGTTAGTAAATGTTATATGATATGGCTAAAAACATTGCCAAGGCTCAGAATTAACTTTTTCAGTACTTGCAGCATTTTAATAGTTGTAAAATTTTCACCTAGCAAAAGTCAGGCTATTTTCAATGTCCACTATCATATTTCATATTTTGAAATAAAAATGTTAACACACTTCCAAAATATCAGTAGCAAGAAACTGTGTGTTGATTTTTTTTTCAGCCAGCTATATCAGAAATGTAGCTTGCTAGCATCAATTTTGAGCCTTGGTAGTTCCTGACAGAAAATGCAAGACAGTTCTGTCAAGAGGCAAGACCTTCAATTTCAGTAGATGACAATTCAGTCAAACTAATGGAGTTTGATAGAGAATCCATAGTTTTTTAATTTTTGTGGCATTTTAAAAACTGTTTTGTGGCAGAATTTAAAAATTTGAATTCAATATATGATTTTGATGCAGCTGATTATTTTTATTTAAAGCTAGAATCTTCAGTTTTAAATTAGGAACTTGTAAGTTATCTGTGATGATATGGCTCTTCGTTGCATGGTAATGTGAGATACCATTCTAAAGGGGATGATGTAGAGATCAGACCACTAAATTCATTTTCCATTGAGAAAATAAAATTATTTTGTGCACTAGGTGACTCATTACACAATACATATACTTCTTGACTGAAGTAAATGCAAACTCTCTGAACAATCTAAATTATGTACTTTGTGGCATTTTCTAAATGTCCCTAAGGTTATGGTACAGATAAAAAGCTACCTTAATCATCAATTTTGCACTAGGTAGGCACAAGATAATTTTAGAGCCTGCCATAAAAAAAATCAAATTTGTGTATGGACAGAATCTATGTAGAAGTTCAAAGCACTAATATGAGTCTTAGAAATTTACAAATGAAAAGATTCCATGCTGATATTACAGCCAGTAGCCTGATCTCCAAGCCTTTGTATAAAATACTGTATCCTATGTTCCCCCACTTCTGCACATTTCAGTTAATAATTAGTGGCTTGTTTCCTGTACAAAAATTGTGATTTTACAGTAGTCAGCCATATTAAATAACATTTCACTAGCTGTCTCTATGCAAAAGCAATTGCATCTCACAGTCGTGGTTTACAATTTTTTTTTAAAATTGGTGGAATTTTTTTCCTGTTTTGTAGTTGTCAGTTTTAAAATCTACTTCCAAAATAACACCTATTTTGTCCTCTGTTTGCTTGAAAAACATAAATCAGAGGATTTTGCTTCTGATGTGAATTTTGGTTATGTCTTGCACTAGTTATGTTATATAGCTAATAAACGTTGAACATCAACCAAAGGAGATTATCTGCAATTTAATCAACAGGGTGAAATATTGGAAATTGTGTTGTGACTATAGCAACTATTCTATGTCATTGACATACTATCTTTCTATGGGCAAAATTCAGCACTCCTGGCTTACATTAGTGTCATGTGTACACTTGTGTAATAAGCTATTGAGCTATCAAGAAGAGGGAGATCACTCTTTGAACCACCATTCCCACGTCTCAAGGAGTCAAATACCACTCCATTCACAGAACTGTGCAGCTTTTCCAACCTAAATAAAGACTACCATGTAAACTGTTATTATTTCTTAAATGAGCAATGGTTCCCTATGTAGTGACACTGAGGACCTCCTGGATACCAATCCACCCATAATAATATGAGAAAGATGGAGAAAGTTTAATGAAAAAGTCGGGATATATCCATAAAATTCTATTTAAATTACATGTTAGGTCATACCACCAAGTTTGAATTTTTAACACTTAGCTGTTGATAACCCTTGTTTCATATTCTTGTGAATTCCAGGTATATCCACACATTTTCCATAAGCAGTTGAAAATACAATAAATTGCACTATTTTCAACCCTTTTCTATAAGAGCTCAATCTCATAAGCGAAAGAAAACATGAATACATGAATCTTCTTTATAAAATGTTTTACTTTTGCTTATGAGATTGGGCTCTTATAGAAAAGCTTGATTGGTAATACCTTATCGAATATGTAGAACACAACAGTCTTCATGTATCTGTGTTGTAGGTGTAGGATGACTAGATTTCCATTTTTAAAAAATCATATTTTCATTAACTCGCAACAGAGTGACTTTTCTTACGATGTACATATATAAAAAGACCATTACAGAATGAGTTTATCAGTAGTTGTGCCTGTTTTATCTGGGATATAATAGCTGGCAGGTTTTTTCCTAGTATGGATCAGACCACTAATTCATTTTCTGTTGACATCAATGTTAAAATTTGAGAAAATGCAAATATTTTGTGCACAAGACAGAGTCTATGTTGAAGTTGAAAGCACTGATAAAAGTTTTGGACAATTAAAAAAAGTATATTTGGCAAGCCGAGAATTTTTTTTATGCTGGTCGTAAGATGGATATTATATTATGGCATCCATCCATCTGTCCATCTGGTAAAATTTGTCTGGCCATAACTGTGTATAAGTTGGAGGGATTTTCATTAAACTTTGTCCAAGTATATATCATGACAAGACAGTGTGTTGCCTCAAGGTAAAGGTCATGATAAGGGAAAAAGTAATTCTTTGACTTGTCTGGTGTATAACTTTTGAACCGCTGAAGCATGGCTGCCAATCTTCCAGATGAGGGTTTTTTCAGACGCCAAATGTATTGTGTGGTTTCAAGGCTCTGGTTAGTGCATATGACCCAAATAAGTGACATTGTACAAGTGAGAATAAGTTATTTATTTATATAATATGTTTTCTTTGAAGCATTTAATACCCTTCCAAACAAAAGACAGCTTGCAGACTTAGCATCATCATATGTCATAAACACACAAACACACACACACCCCCACATGCACATACATAATCACAACCACACCATTATTAAAAATCCACTGGAGAAGCCTATCGATTTTGTGGTCAAACTGTCAAAGGTCAAGGTCACTAACAGAAAAAAAATGGTTTCTACACAATAACTTGAGTTCTCCTCAATGTACAGTTACCAAACTTTGTGGATTGCTTGCACTTGGGGTAAGGAAGAACCCTGTCAGTTTTGGGGTCAAGAGATAAAAGGTCAAGGTCAATGTGACTGAAAGAAGAAAAATAGTTTTAGCATAGTAAGTTTGGTTCTAGAGCACATATCTTGACCAAAGTTTGTAAAGGTCACATGTCATGGTCATGGTAAGTGTAATAAGAAAATAGTGGTCTCTGTACATTAAGTTTAATTAGTGTGTTAAGTGGTTGCTGAAAGGACTATTAAACAAGGGGCAGGCATATAATGTGCCATTGATGGTACTGATGTTAAAACATAATAATGATGTACATATCAACTTGTTATTTAGAATGAAATTAAGAAGACAATCCATATGCTGGAGAATGTGGCATCAGATGAAGCAAACTTGGAAGCCAAGATTGAGAAAAAGAAAAATGAACTGGAGAGAAATCAAAAACGTCTTCAGACCTTGCAGACTGTTAGGTATGAATGCATTGGCAACAATAATAAATCATGCAAATACATTGGCAGTGTTTTCAGTAAGAGCAGGGAGCTGATACAATTTACACCCTACTCTCTTTTCATTTACAGCTTCACTGGAAATAATCTCCATAGTTTTAAATATAACAGCCAGCATGTTACCTTATGTTTCATGTTGAAAAACACCTAAGTTCCTTGTGTTTGATGTAACTTGTTTCATAATTATCAGAACAAGATAAAAGTTTCAGTTAGTTATAATTCCTTTGATTATTTTTCTTTTCTGAACAAGTCTATACCATCATTATTTTCTGTAATTTATCATTTTAATGTCCAAGGAACACATTTTTGTTAATAAGAAACCAGGAGAACAAAAGGTAGATATTTCTGCAGGCGAAATATACATCAGTTGTCTGTTCTTGATGAGTCCATAATTACATACATTTTAAAAGATATTTTAGTTTGTTTTGTTTTTGTTATTGTTCTGGTTTATTTTAATCAAGTAACTATGAAATAGTGAAAACTTTTTCTGTTCTGTAATGATTGTTCATGAATTTTTAGATGGTTTATAGAAAAGGAGATAAAAATGCACATTTTTGTCCAGCTCTCTTTCTAAGATAATAGTCTGGTTTGATAACAATGCATAAATTCCTTTCACAATTGGTTATCATATTAGTTAAAATCAGTGAAATGCTTCTTTTTATTATTTTCTCAAATTGATACTTGATTTAAGGATGAATTATTGTATAATTATTATATATACTTGTGTACAAGTCACATCCAACTGCAAACAGCACAGACACTGATCTGCAGTCACATAATGCACCAGTAGATGAGGGTCCATGCTGTTTGTTCTACTGATTACTCTTAACAAACTGCATTGACCCAGATCTGGTGGTGCATTATACGAGAGAAGATCTGGATCAATGCAGTTTGCAGCTGGGTCCGACTTATATGCAAGTATATACAGTACATAAAAAGTTTTTGATCCCACTTTTGATTCATTTCTTAAACTAGTTCAAAGTATCAACATGTAAATCTCACTAAATGTTACCATCATTTTTCTTTCAGGCCTGCATATATGGATGAATATGAGAAACTGGAGGAAGATTTACAGAAGCTCTATGATTCTTACTTAATAAGATTCCGAAACCTGTCATACCTAGAACAACAGTTAGAGGACTATAACAGAATAGAACAAGACAAGTTTGAGGTAACATTCCTATAGTTAGGTTTGTATGATTGAGGTAAAACTGACAGTTAATGTAATACCAAAATATATATGTACACTGGGTAAATTCTAGAATGGAAAATTTATGGGGTAAGTTTGAAGAAAAGGGGGGATATTTGTTGAGTCTGTCTGATAGAAGTGCCACATAGTGATCACTTTGGCATCTGTGTGTATGTCCATCTGTAAATCCATCCATACCCTTGATTAAGGCCAATGTTAGTGTTTTTTAGATTAAATTCAGTTTAAAAAGTTGTTTGCTTTCTAGTTAAATTATAGGCTGGATCAACAAAAAGTGTGTCTCTTGTTCTAAATATTTATATTCAACCTTCATTTTAAAACAGAATGTTTGCAGTCGGTATCAGGTTATATGCGAGTATATACGGTACCTTTATTTTCACTTTATATAAGTTTTTGTGGGCAGACAACTCTTAGCTCTTTTATAGCTAAAATTTAGCTTGGGAGGGCTGGATTTGTGAGACAGTGGTCTAGTCCTAAGGTATTATGATCAGGTAAGTAATATCGAAGAAACATTTTTTTCTCCAAAATTTGGTATCTTGAAGATCTTACATGAGTTCAATAATGAGCAAGATTCACACCTATTAATGAGGTGATCTGGCCTCAGATTGACTGAGCTTGTTACCACTCTGGTAGCCATATTTTTATCTGATTTAGAATATAGGCTTATATGATCAAGATCTCACATGAGTAAAATAATGTGTGGAATCCACACATATTTATGAGGCAATCTTGCCAAGCTTGTTACCACTCCAAAGCTGTGTTTCTGATTCAATTTTGATCAAACTTGGTAAATAGGCTTAAATTATCAAGACCTTGGATGAGTACAGTTATGAGCAAGATCCATGTATAGCAGCGAGGTGATTTTTTAATCTGATTGGATGAGATTGTCAACGCTTTAGTAACTCTATTTCTGATATTTTGTATCAACTTTGGTATGCAGGCTTATATCAAGATATATGTTTTTTCATGAGTAAGATGTTACATATTAATGAGATGATCTTGCATATGATTGGTTGAACATCTTACTACTTGAGAGACTGTATTTCTAACCCCTAATTTTTAATCAAAGTTGGTAAATTGGCTAATATCATCCAGATGTTGGATGAATTTTATTATGATCAAGACCTATGCATATTTATGAGGTGATCTTGCATCTAATTGGCTGAGTTTTTTTACCACACTAGAGACTGGATTTTGATTAGACTTGATAAAATGGGCATTGTCATCAAGATCTTTGTTGAGTATGATTGTGAGTGAAATTCATGCATATTAACTCATTCAGCCCCAGCACTGTTATCAGTAGCACTGCTGCTATGCCCCAGCAGCACTAAGCTGTGTCTAGCAGCTTGTGCCCCAGAGAGTTTTTACCTATTTTAGAAAATTTTGTAAACATCATGCACATGTATTCATTCTTACCTTAATTTCCCTTCTTATACCCAATAGAAATCCATGAAATTTTCACCAATTGTACCAAATACATTTGTCTACACAGTCATGTATTTTTTTGCTATTTGTCCACTAAAATCATCGATTTGGACAGGCCGAAGATGATCGTTCCAGTTTGCTAGATCCGCAAGAACTGTATCATCATCGCTATCAGCATCCTGTTCTTCTGGCGATTCAATCTCGGAAACTTCTATGTCCGAGTCTAAATCTCGTAAAGTATCCAACTGCCGAACATATCTTTCCTCTGCTTGCTAAAAAATTTCTTGATCAAACCCGAGAAACTTCTCATTTTCACTCTCACAATCATCAAATATCACTCTTAAGTCCGCCATTGTTTAAAATTTTTCATGAATGAAACGCGTAGTAAAACTGCTCTCAATTAGTAACCTTGGCTTATGAATAGTTCAATTTACACAAAGGAAAGTAAAATCATTTCTGATTGGTTTAATATTGTCAGATTCTTGGAAAAACCCCATTTGTAACCAGTCAGAGATGTTGTTACTAACACACATTCACCACGACTGTAGACCGGATCGGCCATTGAATGCAGTAAACAAATCACGACTACAGGCGGGATCGGCCATTGAATGCAGAAAGCGGATCACTCCTATAGGCGGGATCGGGGCCGAATGAGTTAATGATGTGACCATGCATTTGATTGACAGAGCTGGTCAACACTAGCAACTATACTTCTGATCAGATTTTGATCAAACTTGTTAAATATTCTTATATTATCAAGATGTTAGTTGAGTTTGATTATGAGCAAGATCTATGTATATTAATGAGGCAATCTTGTATCTGATTGGCCATTCTGGAGACTGAATATTAGTCGGATTTTGCTCCTCCCTGGTAAATAAGCTTATATTTTCATTGTTGTAGATGCATTCTATAATAGTGAGATCTATGCATATTAATGAAATACCTTGCTTATTTTTCAAATACATTAGCCAACCATAATACCTTAGGAAAACTACTACTACCTCACAAATCAAGCCCTCCCAAGCTAAAAACTTGTTAGCTGAAAGCTCAAGGTTATCTGCCCACCTAGGTGGCAGTTAGGTAGAGTGGTCTCCCCTTGGTACTGGGATTGGCGCTAAATCCCATGCATACTTCAGTTACTACTTCCGCTCATGCAGTGTAACATGCCAGTGCATCCCTCACATAGCTATAGCCTTCATTCGCAGGTAAGTTTCTATGTTCACTTGATCTTAGTGTCCACCTCATGGTTAGGTAACGTGACGCGATACTAACTACCTGTATAACCGTCATTCGGCCTTACCTACAGGTAACATTATAGTATATTGATGTTATCGCATCCACTTCGTAAGTATGAATAGCTACGCCGAGTACACAATTGGTGTTGAAATTGTGTGTGCTATACAACCACTTGCTGTATAGTTTTTGCCAGGTGCACATACGTACAGGTAAGTTTTCTACATAGTTATCTTAGTGTCCACTTTGTAAGTACTAGAGGCGATACTTCAATGATTTTCCTGTATAGGCAGTCTATTGACCTTGTCTACAGGTAACTTCTGTTCCAGTCATATTGCCAAATGTCCACTTCATAAGTATTAATAGCGATGTTTTAATATACCTGTATTTACACTCATTTACAGGTAAGGGTATAGTGTGTTGCTCTGTACATGCACACTGTGGGTCATTAAGCAGGACGCATGTGGGGCTATACCTGTTATTGTCTGCTCTATTTTGTCTTACAGATTAGACCATGGGCAAGACTTTGTGTAAACGTGGGAAACAAATGATGGACAACCACCCTCTTGTTTTGCTTGCTCTGGCTGTCAACCTATGAACACTTGTAACACATGCACTGCATGGACAGAATCTCAGTGGACTGCAACATTAGGGGTACCTAAAGGGAAGGCGCTGAAGCACCCCTTAAAGGATGATGATGCAATAAGTATTCATGCAAACGTTGCTGCGCTACAGGATTTACTTCCAGAGACTCCACTCCATTTGTCAGCTATGAAGCATCACAAGCTAGCATGCACTGCCTCAGCTCCGGCTCCTCCTTCACATTCACCACATGATAAGCCCCTCTTTGCCAAACCAGTAGGCATGATATCAGGGCTCAATGCCATATTGCCTGATGTGCAACAAGATTGAGAAAAGAACAGAATATCTTGCACTTCAGATTCAGTGACTGGCTACGAGGATCAGATATCCCGTATCCCATATCTGAGTTATGAACCGGACAATGTCAGGCTACCAGAATGGCCTCTGTCCAGTCTTCCGAACTGCCATAAGAGCATGCATAGGGATCAGGTTATCATGCATAGTGCCTCTAGGCACTCACTGCACATGATGCACAGTCTTGTGCCTTAGTGCCTTCTCAAGCCTTTGGCACTCAGGGAACCTCACTTAGCGAGCGCCTGGAAGTCACTGTATCTCATTTGGGGCGTTCTGCAAGCATGGTCAGCTCTTGTCAAGAGACATTGATGTCTCCACCTTTATCCACTAACAATGACACCGGTTCCATATCCCACTTGTCTCTGTTAGACCTCACTATGATGCACGAGGACTCTGCCTTTAGGGCTTCAATTGAGGAAGTTTTGTGTCTCCTGACACTGGAGTTCTGTCCTCTTCCTCCCGCATCGTCAACTACCTGGTCCAAAGTTCTTGCATCTGTGGACCTCTTGACCAAAAAGGCTGAACTGACTTTCCACCTACTGCCACAGTCTGGTAGAGTTTCTGACTTTCCACCTACTGCCACAGTCTGGTAGAGTTTCTGACTTTCCACCTACTACCACAATCTGGTAGAGTTTCTGACTTTCCACCTACTGCCACAGTCTGGTAGAGTTTCTGACTTTCCACCTACTGCCACAGTCTGGTAGAGTTTCTGACTTTCCACCTACTACCACAGTCTGGTAGAGTTTCTGACTTTCCACCTACTGCCACAGTCTGGTAGAGTTTCTGTTGGGCTGCTTACATCGCCAATTACAAGACCCGACACCTTCCCTCAATTTTAGCCGACAATTCTACAAGACACACATATAGCTTTGTATATAGATACCCCAGCAGTCAACCACAATATTGCTGCAGTGAGGATGACTAAGCCATACTCCATACGCATGGACTGGAAGCATTTCAACAACACCCAACATGACAGCCTACCTACAACCAAAAAATGATGTCATACTCATGCCGCCCTTTCCACACATCCCAGTAGGTGGAAGGCTCCAATTTTTTGCTGCCGAATGAAACAATATTTGCCATGATGACCTATGTACCAGGCAAGTGGTTTCAGAGGGACTCAAGGTCACCTTCAGCACACCTTCAGCTACAAACATTCCCAACAACCCATTCAAAACCATCACTCTGCAGCAAGAAATTAATGACCTCCAAAAAAGGGCAGTAGAAATCGTTCACAATGTACATGTTCCGGGATTTTATTCTATGCTGTTCCTGGTCCCAAAGGCTAATGGGTCACTTCATCCCGTCATCAACCTATTCGCACTCAATCAGTTCATTTGTGCCCCTTGATTCACAATGGAAACACCATGTCGGGTTCTCAATGCCGTCCAGGAAGGAGACTACACAATCAGCATGGACTTAAAAGATGCATATCTTCATGACCCTATTCACACGGCTTCCAGGAAGTTCCTGAGATTCACCTACAAAGACACCGTTTACCAGTTCCAAGCGCTCCAGTTTGGACTCAACATAAGCCCCTGGGTTTTCACACGAGTGATGGATCGGGTAATGGCCCATGTCCAGATCACCTCCATGGCAGCTACATCAAACTACCTGGACAACATCCTTCAAAAACATCTGGTAAGTCATATATTGGAGCAGGACATGAGATCCCTGGTTATTCTCCTTCTCAACCTCTGCTTCCTTGTCAATGAGGACAAATCCAGCCTAATACCATCACAGCACTTTGTCCATCTAGGGATGGAGTTCCACACTAAGGTAAACAGAGTATGCCTCCCTCACAAACAAGCATTGAAAATCAGTACCATGGTGGCTTCCTTGCTGATACAAGACAAACTATCTGCCTGAGAATTCCTCTTCCTGCTGGGCTTGCTGAATGCGGCAGCAGACTTCATCATCCTAGGTTGCCTCTTTATGCACACCATTGCAAATGATCCTGTTGTCCAAATGGAGGCTGAAATGTTGCTCATTGGACCAACCTCTCACTATATCTCAGGAGATGAAGTCCCATCTCAGACGATGGGGCGACCTCAACTGCAGGTACAACCTCTGGAAATCAAACATCTGTCTAGATGCGAGCACAGAGGGCTGGGGTGCACACCTTCTACTATCATTCCAGGAAGCCAAGGGAGTGTGGCCCCCGCAAGATCGCAAATTACATATCAATCTTCTCGAGATGAAAGCCATCTTGAAAGTCTTTCATTGGTGGCAAGAGGCTCTATATAGAAAGGGAGTTCTCATTCTGTCTGGCAACTCAGCTGTGGTGACTTATATCAAACAGCAGGGGGGAACCAAGTCTCCAGATCTTTGTGTTCTCGTTTGGGACTTTCTCAGGTCATATCATGAATGACAAATCCACATTCAAGTTCCATACCAACTCAATGTATTAGTGGACTTGCTGTCCCAGACAAATCGACTAATACAAACGGAATGGTCTCTTCACCCATCAGTCTTTACATGAATATGTGCCCTATGGGATTGACCAATAGTAGATCTATTTGCAACAAGGTGGAATGCCAAATTCCCAACCTTTGTCTCACCAGTCACAGATCCGACGGCCTGGGCAGTCAATGCACTTTCCATAGATTGGAACGGCCTGAACGCTTATGCTTATCTGCCAACACCTCTGATCCGGAAGGTGATACAGAAAGCAAGCGAATCGGAGTGTCGCCTCATTCTGATTGCCCGCTCAAGTGGGAAAAATCATGGATCAATGACCTCATCAAACTGGCTGCAGAAATCCCCAGGAAAATTGGAACATTTCCGCATCTACTAAAAGAACCACAATGGCAGGTATTTCATCCCAACCCAGAGTTGCTGAACTTGCACGCCTGGCTGATATTGAACATGCCCTCAGCAACAAACATTTCTCCCGACCAGTGGTGGGGAGAATTGCTAGGGCGAGATGGCCCTCCACTCTAAAAGTCTATGAAGGCAAATGTAGAGTTTTCACCTGATGGTGTGCCCAAGAAAATATTATGCCCCTGCAGGCGCCAATACCTAAAATAGCTAACTTCCTACTATGGCTCTTTGACAAGAAACAGTTAGCACCAATTACCATCAAAAGCTATCGTTCCACAATCTCTGACACGCTGCATCATCATGGAAGAGAGGATTTGGAACAAAACAAAGATCTATCCGATCTCCTGGCTAACTTTGATTCCATACGCCAAAACCTTTGGTGCTATGCCCTAAGTGGAATCTATCATGAGTACTCACATGACTGAACAAGAAATTGTTTAAACCACTCTTGTGAGCCTCATTGGTTCATCTCTCATACAAAACCTGCTTCCTCATCACATTGGCGATGGCAGGACTCATAAGCGAAATAAATGAGCTATGAGTCGACCCCAACAGTTCAGACCAGATGGGTCGGTATCATTCATGATGGGTCTTGCTTTCATTCCTAAGAACAGACTACCGTTCATGCGCAACCAGACCTTTGTAATGAAATCTCTGGCTACTTTAGACACTTCATCTCAAGGTTGTCTACAGGACCCAGTATTGGCTCTGAAGTGGTACCTGAAAAGGACTGAGCCGGTACATCAAGGGAGATCACGCCTCTTTTTACCCCTCAGAGAGGGAAAGGATGACATATCAGAACATCCACTTTCGTCCTGGATTAAAGGGGTTATTCATTCTGCATATCGGGAAATAACTCCAACTCATATGAGTCTATTACATATTTTGGCTCACAAAGTTAGGGCAGTCACCACAAGCATTACGTGTGAGCGAAACTGTTCCCTGACAGACATCATTCATGCCGTGGGATGGAGGTCCGAGTCCACTTTCTCCAGCTTTTATCCCCAAGATCTTTCATCCCAAAAGACTCAGCTCAACCTGGA
Source organism: Margaritifera margaritifera (assembly GCA_029931535.1). Lineage (NCBI taxonomy): Eukaryota > Metazoa > Mollusca > Bivalvia > Unionida > Margaritiferidae > Margaritifera > Margaritifera margaritifera. The sequence continues at coordinate 2,423,278 of JAQPZY010001473.1, forward strand.
AGGACCTTTAGCCATGGCGCAACAGGTTACCTTCCCGGGTTGGTCGACAGCTTCATAGGAATCGGCTTCATGACTTCCACTGGATTTGCGGGGGGGAAAAATTTTCCCTTCGAAGCCGCTCCCCAACATATGGCATCTGTTCTCCAGTCGGGTCATCTAGAAGCTATCTCACATACCTTAGGGGTCATCTAGAAGCTGTCTCACATACCTTAGGGGACCGGAGATGGACTTTCCGGGATAAGGGGATGTAACTCCCTCCACCTCTTACCTATTCCTCTAAGGTATTATGCTTGGGTAACATATTTAAAGAAGAAACCAATTTTTCTAAGTAAAATATGTTTCTTTGATAATACTTACCCAATCATAATACACATACACCCTCCCAGCCTTTCCGCAGTTACATCCTTATCAGAGAGTGTGCTTCCCACTCCAGTAGTAACTGAAGTATGCATGGGATTTAGCGCCAATCCCTGTACCAAGGGGAGATCACTCTAGCTAACTGCCACCTAGGTGGGCAGATAACTTTTAGCTTTTAGCTAAAAAGTTGTTAGCTTGGGAGGGCTGGATTTGCGAGGTAGTAGTAGGTCTCCTAAGTTATTATGATTGGGTAAGTATTATTGAAGAAACATTTTACTTAGAAAAATGGGTATCTTATTGGCTGAGCTTGTTAAGTCACTATATCTAGAGACTATATTATTCAACTAATTTCTGCCAACCTTGGTAAATGGGTTTATATCATCAAGATCTTGGATGGCTTCTATTATGAACAAGAAATAATGCATATTAATTATGCCTTTATCTTTAGAAAGAATCTTTTATCAGGATATAAGAAAATAGGTCAAATGAACATCATATCAAGATAGTTTACATAGGTTTTATACTTAAAATACTACATATGAAGTCTGTTTAATGAAATGGTCAACTGTTAAGTTTTATAGGCTTGATAAACAATATAAGGCCTGCTTGGGCCCTTGTTACAAATTGTGTCTCTCTGTCCATCCATTCATCCATTAATCACACTCTTCTCTAGTTAATATCTCCTGTACGGTTTGAGATATCTTCATGAAACTTGGTATGCATTTGTGTCATGACAAACATTTCTGTCACATGTAAGTTTCAGCTTTTTCATGTTAGCACTTTTAGAGTTTTATTAATACATATTGTGTCTCTCAGTCCTTCCAACCGTTATATATTCTGTATGGCTTGAGATACCTTCATGAAAGTTGGTATATATTTGTATCTTGACAAGAGTTTGAGTCCCATATAAGATTCGGCTTAATCGGATTAGTAGTATTGGTGTTATCTTCCCATGTTTGAAAATTGTATTTACACTTAATATTTCCTTAACTGTTTGAGGAATTTTCATTAAACTTTGTATGCTCTTGAATCATGACTAGACAATGCATCTTGTAAAAGAATGGGCTCTGTCCGTTCAGCATTTCAAGAGTTATCCCCATTTTAAAAAATTGGTGTCCATATAGCTGTATGTTACACTCTTGACAGTCAATATCTGCTGGACCATTTTGAGATATCTCCATAAAACTTGGCATGCATTTGTATCATGACAAGAGTTTATGTCACATGTAAGAATGGTTTATTTCAGTTTTAGAGTAGTGGGTATTTCAAAAGCACTCACTTACTGACATATCTATTTTGGGGTTGCTCCCCTAGCAATGTGTGGCTTCTAAAGCAACCATATGGAAAACCTTTTCATCTTCTGCAGAATGGCCCAACCAGTTTTGATCGAACATGGTAGGAATGTTTTTTAGGACATGCTCTTTCAAAAAATTTCCTGGGGTGGCCCTAGCAGTGATATGGCTTTCTTAGTAACTAGGTGGAAAATCTATTTTTGGCTTATCTTTTAGACCTATTGAGCCAGTTTGATCAAACTAGGTAGGAATGTTTTTTTGAACATGCTCTGTCAGAATTGTGTTCAGAGCAGCTCCCCAGGCAATTGTGTTGCTTTCTTAGCAATCAGCTGGAAAAACTGTTTTAAGCTTCTTCTCCCACCTTAGGGCTAAAGGATGTAGAATAGGGCCAATGCGTCTTCCTGCATGTTGTAAGAGACAATTAATGGAGGCAACCTTTTGACCCTATGTTTCAGCTAAGAAGGTCTTGGAATTTTTAAAAGAAACCTTTTTATATGAAAACTCTGACTTTGTATTTTGAGGATTTTACTTTTTTTTCCATTATCTTTGCTTTGTAATCCTTTTCGTGGATACCTAAACTTACTCAGTACTATATAGCCAGGATTGTGCTGATGTGCCATTAAACTATACATATATATATATATATATATATATATATATATATATATATATATATATATATTTCAACTTCTTCAGAAGAATGGCTAAGCCAAGTTAGATCAAACTCAGAAGGAATTTTTCATAGGACATGTTCTTTCATGATGGTTCTCGTTTGTTTTCATTTCACTTTGTTTTTCCCCAGGCCATGGTTTAGCTTTCCTTTGCATAACAATGAAAGCCAAAGTGGGTCACGGTGGCCTGGGCTACAGAATAAACAAAAATATGGTACTCCACAAATGAAAGCAAATACACAGTATTCAATAGACTCTTGTGAGTGTTCTAATTAAATGATAAAGAAAAATCTATTTACACCCAAGCCGTTTTTGTTTAGAAGCTATTGATAAACTTTCTAAGAAAAATAGAACAAGCATTATCCACCATAACCATGATAACAGAATCAGAATGTTTTAATAAAGCTACTACATTAAGATATGTTGCTATTCAGTTGGTGCATCATATAGTTTATCTGATTGATAATGTTTGCATATAATATTTTGGTACAAAATTTATAATATATTAGCAATTAACTTTTAACATGACTTTAGGTTTAAATAAGTCCAAGGTGAAAAGCACAGTTTTAAAAGAAAATCAGTCCAAAATGTACTTATTTAGTGGTTACAGTAGATTTTATTTGTAACTTTACTCTTTTTGTCATTGAGAGGAAAAGTTTTTTTCATGTACTCATGCACCTTAAAATAACTGTTCCATACCTCAATGAAATGTTAATATCAAATTATATGATAATCATGAACCATCCATGGCTAGTGCCTCATATGTAAAGAAGGAGAGAACATTTTTATGTAATAATTTCTATTCATATCTGCTTATTAATGTTTTTGATTGTGTTCAAATCCATTTATTTAATTGACTTTTTTGACTTGCATGTGTTAGAATGCAGTATTAAACATGCTAAAGGTTTTCAATGATGTAGATAAATAATTGTTTATACTCTGCACTGTATAATTCTTACTATCCTTGTGTTACAAAAATGTGTATTGGATGTATCATAATGTTGATGAAGTGAGTAGAGTTGTATAATACATGTATGCTAATCTTATAAGACATTATAGCACACAGCTACATATGCAAGTTATGCTTAGTAAAAGATATGTGCCTCAGTCACTGACATCACCCAAGATTCATGTTCTCATTTAATATTATTTGTGTTTTGTGCTACAAACCTTAAGATATCAGTTGGGAGTTATCATAAAGTTGACAAAATGGAAATTATACCAATAGCATTCCAGATAAAAAAATTAAGTATAACCCACGGCTCTTATATGAAAACGTGGTTAGCATGGTCTATGCTAAGGGGCAATATGGGCAAAATGGTTGCCCTAGACTCTGTCATTTAACCTAAACACACCCAAAAAGCAAAGCTCACTTTGCCTTGCCTTGACTTCATGTTATTTCCCCACACCCACTTTTGTTTCAGTTCAGTGCATTAATAATGAAAGTAAACTGCTGACTTTTGTGTCAGTAATTGCTTCAGAGAGGAGGTGGAAAGTTTGATAAGAAGCTTTCTGCTCTGTGGTCAATTTTAGTGTTAATTTGATGATCATAAATGCCAGAAATTACATTGCTATCTACAGAATTCCTGCACAATTCCTGCCAAAAATTAATGCATAATCCTTCAAAATTTGAATTTGTGTAGTCCAATTGGAAGTGAATTATGATTCAGTGGATGTATCCAGGTTAATTACTAATAATATTAATCACTTTATCTAATATTGTATTCTTTAAATGTGTGAAAAGACCAATCCTACAATGACAAAAATTGTTGATCTTTTATTGTTACCTATTTTTGAGGTTGTCATTTTACAAAATTCCTATGTTATACAACAACTGCAGTGAAGCAAAATTAGAAATGTTATAATATTTTTATAACGTTTTAATAGTATTTCATCCATGTTTTAATCATCTGACATGAAAATATGCAAAAATCAGAATCAGAAGCTTAAAATGACTATACTAAACTTATACATTTAAAAATTTCTGCATTCACTTCTACACTGTTTGACAACTTTGCCCCATTCTGGCTGGAGAGAGAAATAGAGCCAAATAATCATTTGGGTGAAAAAGTTTTAATAAAAACTAAAGAGTCCTAAATAGAGCCTGGGTAAATAATATCCTTTGCATGCACATGCTAGTTTCCATTAATATTACTTCGTTTCAGAATTGGCTTTATGGTAGTTCCATATTGTCTCTAATTTGTCGTACCTACTAAATTTTTGTAGAACATTGATCCATAAATATAAGACTTATTTTTGCCTTCTAAAGTTTTGAACTTAATGCTTTTTCTAAATAAAAAATGACCAATTTTTAGTTACTTCAAGAAAATTATAATTATTATTTTTGTCTACAGTTATTCTACACCTTAAGAAAAAAAATAATAGAAAAGTGTAGCAATAATAAAGACATTACAATAATGGCATTTTTCTGAGTCTGATTGGTTTAAAATGTTGGGGTATTTTGGGATTTTTAAAAATCTCTCTTCATCAAACTGACAGAAGGAGCCACTACACCTACTTAAAGGGACATAACTCTGAAACATCCACTTGTCAGTCATGGAAAATACTACTTCTTGGATGTTGTATACCAATTACAAGAGCAAGCCTCTGATAGCTGAGAGCAAACATGTCATGTTGGTAGTATATTTGAAAATGAATCCCTTGTTTCATCTATACAATTTGAATTTTATTTTTAAAATACCAGGAGACTGAAGCAGCATTGAAACAAATGGCAGACAGACTGAAGAGTGAAGAAAAGAAGCAGATTGTTTTAACTGAAGATAATGAAAAAGGTACATGTACATTAATGCGCAGTATTTGAATACAGCAAGTCTTAATTCCTGATATAAAAGTGAATTTGAGTGACGGTGTAATCGTCTGTGTACAGGTCATCCAGCAAGGTTGTTAAAATAATTTAAGGTGTGTTGTATACTGAAAGAAATAAAAGAATGGTTTTCACTCTAAAACGCTATGCTTCCTTTTGATTATTCACTCTAAGCATATTAATTGATACTAAATCTATGATCCATTTTGCTAATTAGCCAGATCATTTCTAATCTTTGTGTTTTAGAGACATCACATTTCTAGCATTGATATGATTGTCAGCAGCGATGTTATCAATGTAAACATTCTGTGTTAAAGTTTTTGAATGTCAGATAGAGTAACGATACATAATAGCAAAGCACAAGATATGCTCATGTGCATTTATGCATCTTTTTATGCATCTCTTGTTCCTGTCAATATATACGTGTGCAATATCCAATTATATTTTGTGTATTATATATGCACCACTTATTGGTACTGAGAATTCCTATGTAAAATTTCCATATCTCACTCTGGAAACTAGATTTGATCTGTTTGTAAGAGTCAGGTCAAATGAGACTGGTGTTTTTATGAGTCACTGCCTACTGATACTTTTCTTCAGATATTTCTATCTTCTAGATAACACATACTTAACATAATGCATGTCAAGAAATTGATATCCATCATTAACTATTTAAAAAATCTAGTTATTAAAATTCCATTTGCCTGAGTATTTAACAATGAAGATGTAACAATATGAATGTGCTGGATTAGACATAAAGGAATAAGTAGAAAAACGTAACAACTATTTGTAACTGAAGTCATATTTCTGATTAAAATACCATATATACTAGAATATAAGTCATATCCAACTGCAAACTGCATCATTATAATCTGCTGGCTGATCTGAGTTTATGCATTTTGTTATGATTAATCAGTAGAACAAACAACATAGACCCTGATCTGCCGGCACATTGTGCAATTGCAGATCAGGGTCTATGTTGTTGGCAGTTGGACCCGACATATATGCGAGTATATATATGGTAGATTGTGGAAATTGGCAACATGGTCTTTATAAAACAAGTACATGTAAATTTAGTAATGACAAAATATCTAGTGGAGTTTTAGTATTTGGCTTAAGATTATCAGAAATGGTTTCAACACTCAGCAGTTAAAAAGAAAAACTGGTCATATCTTAAATTCTTGGACAGTAGAGCATCAGTCCCTTAGAGGGACTTTTGTTATTTATGCTATTAGATAAAAGTATCAGTTTTATTTCCAATAATACATTAAAAGAAAAGAAAAAAAAAATCATTTCAAAGGGTTGAATCAAAGCTAGCTCAGTGTGTCAAGACTGACTGATGTAGGATTATTTATAGTACATGTGGTATGATAAGAGTGATCAGGCAGTGTAGTTTCTTACCAAAATATGCATTACGTCATTGGCTTCTTGACAAAAAGATATTTTGTCTCACCTGCATAACCATGATGAAATATAGGTATCTGGTAGCAATGGCGGCAATGGCACCATAAACAGGTTTAAAGTTTTGTGTTAAAGTTTTTAAAAGTCAGATGTGGAGAGGGATACATCAGTGCACAGACACAGGTGAGACACCAGGTTTCACAGAACACTTGCCTGACATGCATGCATATAATGTGTTTGATATTGATGGGAAAAATGCTTTCTTAATTTTAAAAAGTAAGATGTGTGCAGATGAATAACATTATTCTTGTTTCTCTCATGCATTAGACCCTCGAATAATTTACATAAAAGGTTAAACTAACAGGTCACTCTTGTTGAATTACATGTGACCTTCATAATTATAATATATACTGAGACAGATTTTTAAAATATTTTTTCTTAAATTTATTTTTCTGCTCACAAAATTTAAGAAGAAATAAAATGTTCAAAATAACGATTCCAAAACTTGCGTAAAAGAAAGAAATTTACTCCCACACCAGACTTTTATATTCAGTGAATATAGAAAATACTTGTACTTTCAGTTTGTTTGGGCACTGGTGGCATATTCATTTCACCAAGTCTGCCATAGAAGAAGCTGTATATGTTTTTCCATTACTTATTTCCAGGCTCTGAGGAAGAGACATCAGAAGAGAGTGAAGATGAAGAAGAAGAGGGTGAAGATAGACCCATGCAAAGAAGAAGTCGACCTGATGGTAAATAACCACAAATTATTTCATTAAGCATACAATGTTTACAAGAATTTGGCAAGTGAAAAAAAATTTGGAAAATATTATTGACATTAAATGGAAAACAGGTATGCAGTATGTATATTGACAAAGAGTTAACCACGTAAATATTTCAAAGATTCTGAATTTACAAAAGTCTTAAAATTTTAGTGATTCTAAAATAAGGTATGCTTACAGTTAGTGGTATTTAGAACTAACTGCCTTTGATGATAGAAGGGAGTTCAAATCTGGTTTCACTCATATTCAGTGTTGCTGCATCTAGAGTGTTTTGCATAATTTGCATGCATTTCCTGTTGGCCATTTGTTGTGTAAAGTATCCTTATTCAGTGCAAAAAATTAATCAATAATGCTTCATTCATTTCTATAATCAGTCAATAATATCCTGTACAGGACTTGACCTTGGAATTCGTGAACTATAAATAACACTTCCTAGAAGTCAGAACTTTCTGTACCTTGCTTCAGTTAGATGGTATCCTTTGAAACTCTCTGTTGTGTTTCGGACATGTGATCTTGGTCACATGCTGTGCCTCATGATCAAGCCAAGATAATTGATTGACAACAGTGGAATGATTAAACCATGTGGTTTCATGGAAGACTAACTCCCAGTGAGTGAGTGACAATTGGAAATTTATCAAATTCTACTTTGACAATGTATTCAGAAAGATTTCAGGTGGTGTATCTCAGGAATGGAATAGCAAGAAAAGATATTATTAACATTGTGATATTCCTCGGTGATCATCCAGAATTGCAGATTTATTTTTCTCAGTGGCTCCTATCTGTAGAGGGACATGCAGTTTGTATTGCTTTGTCATGGCACAGGCAAGAATATCTTGCCATATCACAGACTTTATTCACAATGTTACTAAGAGTGATCAGTGAAAACATTTTCTTCAGAAAATATGATATCTTTTGGTTTTGTTTTAAACAGGTACTTCTGTTTCATGTATCATTTAATGCTTATAATTTTTCCTGTCTTTACTATGCTAACCAATAGATGGCCCACATTTTTAAAGGTCATGGGTCATTTGACATACTCAAAGGCAAACCTGTATGGAACACTATATATTTCATTCATTTAGTTAATATCAGTTGCAAGTGGTTAATATGTATATAAGTTTTTATTTTGCTGATCCCAAATTAATAGGTGTTTTTGGCTTCAGATTTCAATCAAAATGCATACAACCATGTACACTAACAATTACATTAATATATCTATTTTACCTGGATGTACTGTGTCAAAGTATTGTCATTTTTGTATAGCTCACCTTGGTAAAAGCTCAATATAACAATCACATTGGCATCAATGTCAGCATGTCCATCCACACCCTAAATTAACCTCTGTGTTAAAGTTATTTCTTTGCTTTTGTTTCAGTACATATTTTTTTGCACAATCCTAGGATTTGGAATTTAGCTTAAGTTTGCACTTGTGTTTATCTACCTAAATAAATGTCCTCATTATTGAGGCTTGGGGGCAGGCTCAACATGCAGGCCATGGCCAGCTACTTGTTATAATCTTTTCTTCTGCCCTAAGGCTTATCTGTCCATGTCCAAAGGCCTGAATTGTATGCTTTACATCTGTTAAACAAACAAAAAAAATACAAAAGGAATTCAAATTTCTTTATCATCACTACATTTTGTTTTTTACGACATTGCAGTCGATCATTTAAAGCAAAGTTAATATGCAGCTTTTATTTTTATATTTGTTTTGTTTTATTATTTTAAACTGTTTCATTAAAAATGGTCTAAACTCGGGTCTGTAAATAGGTTAATTATTGGAATTTGTTTTATTATTTTTCTGTGCAGCAACTACAACATGTTCTTAGCATTATTTTAAAAATCCATTTCAGCGGCTCATGCAGCACAAGGTGATAGGAGAGTCCAGGGAAATATGATGGGGGACATTAGTGAGGTATGTAGCTTGGTTATATGGAACGTATATTATTTTCCTGGCAGAAGACAAGTTAAGTTTCCCTGAACCAACCGTTTTGTAAATAAGCTTTCTCTGCAGACTGATCACAGATTTTGTTCCAAAATTAGACCATTCTGATGGTTATCAAACTTTTTTATCCTGGCCTCTTCCAGAATATAGCAAATATTTTTGGTTCCAGTAGTGTCTGTCTTACAGATGTTTTACTGTTTAGCATTATAAAAAATAGGTCAAAAACAAAATTGCAAAAACCATCTTTGTTTTATCATTCTAGCCAGCTATGAAAATCTATATGTATTTTCAATCTTAAATAATTCTGGATGACAGCAGTTAAATATTTTTAATTTTTTAAAATTTCTATTAATCTCCTTGCATCTATTAACAGAGCATTGCCTAAGTTACTGCAACATATGTTCAAAATTGTTTTAGATACCAGTGCAAGAAATTGTCATCAACTTGTAGTTTTTGGGACATGCCTCTTACATATGTAAGATTTTGTTAAGTTTGATAGAATTTCTCCTCTAGTTATCATATAGTAACTAGCAGTTCATGAAGCAGTCTGTTAGTATTATCCTGGTCTATCCATATGCACAATCCAGAAATTTATTACAGAGAAGGGGAAGGGCACTTCTTACCCAAAGGGCAGTTTTTGTGAGGTAGGGCCTTTTTTGAGAATCACAATTTTATTAATGATATTTATAATTTCATAAGGATATTTTTCTTCACAAATTGTAATTAATCAGTTAGAATTTATAAGGAAAAAAAAAGGAATCAAAGGTAACAATATGAACAGACATGTTTCTGGGTTTTTAAGAAATAAAGAATTAAGATTAAAAAAGGTAAGTTGACAATGTACATTTTGTATAGCTGACTGCTAACTTTGTACACATTATCATTAAATGTTAGCATGTTAGCAATATACATGCCAACAATGATAACTATAAAGTAATACAAATATTTATTAGGAAACAAAGAAAAAATTCTAGGAGTAATTAAATTCATACCATCACCATTACATAGTGACTTAATAAAAAGATCCATAGTGACCTAATAAAAAGATCCATGTTGGTTCACATAGTGACTTAATAAAAAGATCCATGTTCAATATAAATTATCATATTCTAACAAATAAGCACAACTACCTTAAAGTTTTTAAGTGCCCCATCCCCACACCTTAAAAAACAAAATGTGTGAAAATGTTCAGGCAATTGACTTAATTTCCCTCATAAAAGATTTATTTACCATTACAGTATTATAAAATATGTATTTTATTAGTAGATTTCTACAGGCTTTGCGTTCTATTGAATTTTCATGTATATGCTTTGATATGTATGGTAAATCCGGCTAGTTCTAGTACTGCTTGTATATTCCAGCTGGATAGGCATCCTCTGAAGTAACATACCTAGTCCAAAATTACAAAGTGACGACACTCCTGTGTGTACTGTAAACACTATTATAACCATTTACTTGCTACATTTGTTACATGTATCAGATGGGGGGGGGGGGGGCTTTTAAGCACAACAATTGACCTCAAGTATTTACTCCGAAAATAATAAAATAGACCTATAAAACCAGTATTACTGCTTCTTAAAGATAAAATAAAAAAGGCAGGGCGAGTATGTCACCATTTTTATTGATTACAAACAATGGAAAGTTGTACAATATCATAATATGCATTTGCATTACACACAAAATAATCTTCACTCAAAAACATTCAACTGTACTGTCAAAAATTGCAATATACCATGATTGTAAACAAACACATTTTTTTTTTATGGCGTAAGTGACGTGGATTTATTTTATCTTTAGCTTTGTAGCAACTGGTGTAATGTCAATGGTTGTCATTCAGATTTGTAGCAACTGATGTAATGTCAATGGCTGTCATTCAAATTTGTAGCGACTGATGTAATGTCAATGGCTGTCATTCAAATTTGTAGCAGCTGATGTAATGTCAACAGCTGTCAATGGTTGTCATTCAGATTTGTATTAACTGATGTAATGGCAATGGCTGTCATTAAAATTTGTAGCAATTGATGTAATATCAATGGCTGTCATTCAAATTTGTAGCAGCTAATGTAATATCAATGGCTGTCATGGTTGTCATTCAGATTTGTAGCAACTGATGTAATGTCAATGGCTGTCATTCAAATTTGTAGCAGCTGATGTAATGTCAATGGCTGTCAATGGTTGTCATTCAGATTTGTAGCAACTGACGTAATGGCAATGGTTGTCATTCAGATTTGTAGCAACTGATGTAATGTCAATGGCTATCATTCAGATTCTTCTGTATATAAAGTGATGCATTATTTCATATCATACATGTCAAGTACATACATGTATACAGCCTCTTATTAATTATTTATTTCACATCAAAAACAAGGCTGACCACAGGGTTATGTATTGGGTGGTATGGCAGGTAGCGATAAACAGTGAAATCATCTATTTTGTACAAAATTAAATGGAAAAAAAATGCTTATCCTGAAATAGATGTTGTTTGCCAAAATGGGTGTTATTGAACAGTTGTGGTTTGCAACAATTCTTTTCTGATTTTCAAGTTGGGAATGTCGTAGTTTTTCACTTTGCATGGTTGTACCAGAGGTGTAAATCCTGCAAGCAGCCTTGCAAAATAGGAAGATCTATAGTTGCATTCGGATTTTTAAATTAAAAAAATCAGCATATTCCAGAATATTTAGGCTTTGATGCTTATTTTATGTGGCAGAAAGAATAATCTAAGTCATCTTTGGGATTAGTGAATTTTAATGAGATAGGCAGTCTGTCTGTAGTAACACCCTTTGATCTTAAAATTAAGCTCAGGTGAAGACATACACCTAATACTTGGTGTTTAGTCCAAGTAGAATGTGATTTGCAGTCAGTTAACCAAATGATTCAAGTTTGAAAACAATTAAACGTCAACCAATTTAATAAACAAGTCATACAAAAAATGACAAGGTGTTTATAAAGATGCTAATTTTGCATTTCTAGAAGGCAGAGGGGTGCACTGAAATGGGCCGAGGGGTGCACTGAAATGGGCAGAGAGGTGCACTGAAACGGGCAGAGCGGTGGGCCATTTGAGGGGTGGAGCAGGGCACCCTTCTATTTCTTTTTACCCGGAACACTGCATATATTTGTCTAGTTGTTTATCTGTTACACCTTGGTTAAGTATGTATGTTTAAGTCAGTTTCAGGTACTGTTGGTGGGGGCATCCATTTTCAGTGAACACATTCCTAGGTGTTGGTGGGGTATCCATTTTCAGTGAACACATTCCTAGGTGAAATACAGTTAATTAGTCTCTTTGATCTTGCCAGTGTTTATGTGACTCATGTTCTTATGAGTTACCATGCAGGTCAGTAGAATTTATTTCAATCAATCCAGTTTGATAGTTTTTATGGAAATTGTTTCGTAAGATTAATTTGAACTCACCATTGTCACAAGGATAGATCGAGCAGGCCTGGATCAGTAAAGGAACTGAAGACCTGTTATCAAAATAACATACAACATACAACTGAACATAGTTGTTCTAATTTATTTTGGCTCAGGTTTTCATTTCTATTATTCCTTTCAGGAGAGTGGGTCAGAAGAATCTGGGGACTCAGAGATCGATTTGGATGAAGATGATGAGGATGATGAGGATGACGATGATGATGATGACGACATAGACAGTGATGATCAGCAGATCGAGGGGCCTGGGAAGTCTCGGGGTCGTAATCAACCTGTACAGCAGGAACTAAATGACAGTGATAACGATTTCTAATGTACTTTCATACAAGATATGAACCATTCCTATCTGTGATAAATATCAAATCATAAAGTCAAATAAAAGGCCATCATATGTCAACTACTCCACAAACATTTACCAAGTTGTTGGAGTAGTGTTCCTATAGAAATTCATGATCTTTGACTAGATGCAGTTTTTAAATATTAATTTTGTTTTATTTTACTTACTTAAATTGTTGTACATAGAATCATATGTATTTAAATTCAGCAATTGCATTAGGGTGTAAAGCTGCATCAGAAATTATTGAAACTGAACATAAAAAAGAGAAGGTTGGTTTTGCTTTCTTTCTCCTGAGCTAGAACTAATTTCACGCACTGAACATGTAATAGTACACATTAGATTCATAAACAAATGTGGAACATATGAGATAATATAGTGTACTTTCACTGCACAACAAAATATGTTCATTGATAAATATTGAGTACATGATTAGCAGTCATTCTTCACTGAACATTCCATCCATGTATCATTACATGTATAAGAATGTATACAATGAGAGGCCATCATTTAACAGGAAGATGGGATTTTAAATAATTGCATATTCTGTCCATGTAAAAATTCTGCATTGTCATGTCTTTTGTATAATATTGTCACTTTTATTTATACATGTACATCTGCTATGGAAAGCTCAATAAAATGTCTGTACTATAAGTAAATTTCATTGTTATCATTCTCATGCAACACCGAGATAATTATCCTTGCGCTTTTTCTGTAGAGAATATTTGGACTGTAATTCAACCTGTCCAATTTTTCTTGCAATAGCACATGTGTGTATGTGTAGTATCATACAATTCTAATTTCTCCTTTTGAACACTACTGGTCAAAGACCAGAAGAGTTTATGTGATGGTCCTCAGTTGTCTGTCCAAAGTCTGTTATCCAGCATCCAGTATTTTTATTGGTACTCCTAAACTACTTGGAGGCAAGTCAGAAAACTTGGCACACAATTTCATCTTCAAGACAAATCACAATATTGTTTTTGCACTTCTAGATGTGCAACACAAACTGATATCATACTTCCTACATCATGACATCAGGTACCTGTAGTGGGTTTTTTGAGCATGGTGTAGTGTGTTTAAGAATGCGCCACTTTAGTCAATGATGAACAAAGTCTTATATTTTTAGCTCTCCTGCTCATAGACCAGAAGAGCTTATGGGATGGCCTGTTGTCTGTCATCTGTCATCCATACATTCATTAACACAAGTTTGTTATCATACTTCTCCTAAACTACTTGGAGGATTGCCATGAAACTTTACAAATGCTTTCATCCCAAGGTCTAGTTGGTCTTAAATGACAATATTATTATCACTACTGCTCTGATCTGCTAGCCACTATGGCCACCATGGTGGACATCTTGAAAATCTTATTATTGCTACTTCTCCTGAATGGATGGTCATAACAACATGGGGTTTTCGCCAGAAGACTTCCTATGATGTCTAGTTGGTCCTAAGTGACAATGGTGCCAATCTGACCACGAATATGGCTGCCATGGCAGCCATTTTGAAAGTCTTATCATCACTGTGCCTTCTAGATGGATGGTCATATCTTGAAAATCTTGCTATTTGTTATCACTACTCCTCCTAAACTAATGAAAGGATTGCCATGAAACTTTACAAAACACATGCATCCCAAGGTATAGTGGGTCCTAAATGAAAATGGTACCCTTCAGACATCCATTATTGCTACCACAGAAGCCATCTTGAAAATTTTGTTATCAATACTCCTGATGAACAGAGAGTCATATCAACATGGGATTTTCATGAAAAGACTTCTTATGATGTCTCGTTCGTCTTAAATGGAAATGGTGCTGAACTGATATCTTGAAAATCTTGCTGTTACTCATGAATGGATGGTCATATTGACATGGGATTTTCACTAAAAGACTTTTTATGATGTCGAGTTGCAACAAAATGAAAATGGTGCCCCTCAGACATCCAGTTTGGTAGCCATGTCAGCCATCTTCAAAATCTTGCTATCACTACTCTTGATGGATGGTCATATCAACATGGGGTTTTCACGAATAGTCTTCTCATGATGACTGGTTGGTCCTCAATGAAAATGGTGCCAATCTGACATCCAATATGGTCACCATGGCAACCATCATGAAAATGTTGTTGCTGCTTCTCCTAATCAGATGGTCAGATCTACATGGAGTTTTCATTAAAAGATTTTGTTTGATGTCTAGTTGGTCCTAAATTAAAATTGTACCCATCAATTTTAGTCAGCACTCTGACATTGATTTTTTGGTCGACAGTCTTGACTTAAGTTTTGAGCTGTTCTGGATTGTCAGCTGATAACACAAGCAGATATGAATTAATTTTTATCACTGAACCCAGTCAGTGGATATATCTGAAGAATAATTTGAATGATACCACTTCAATAACTTGTTGGGTTTTTTTTCTTCACAAAAATATTACTTGTAGATTTAACCAAACTTTACATGTGGTTATATCTTAACATTGTCCAAGACAAGTTCAGTGATTTTCTATCCATGATGTCAGGGTCAAGGTCAATGGCCATGATAAAGAACTTTGTAATGCATTTACAGGTTCCTTGTAAACATGTTAATTCAAACATATGAAAATAATTTTGTTGCAAAATTTGATCCATTGGAGTTTCTCAAGAATATCAGAGATTGTTTCAGTATTCATTTAAGAAAGAAGTGTTTTAGTGTCAGTCCCTTCAAGGGACTCTTGTTACAAAAGAGCAGAGATAACAAGTATTTAAAAATATTAAAATTGCAGTACGTAATAGTTTACTTACCAATTGTTTTTGCGATTTGTGTTATGGATAGGCATATAGTAACAAATTTGTTAATATGATTTGACTGTTTATGACTCTGTATGAGAATTAAGAGTTGCAGGAAAAAAGCTGGTCGCATATGATTGATTGATACAAGATAGACACAGAGAAAAAAAAAAAAAAAGAGTCTCAAATTCCAGTTTCACAGATTAGGTGAAACCCTATCAGTTCTCTTACCAAAATACCTCTCCTTTTCTATCTTTCCATGTCATTTTTTTCATTTCATTCTTTTATATTCTTCCTTTTCTAATTGAGAACAAAGAAAAAGTAATTTCACTCACTCACTTTGCAGCATAGAAGAGAAAATCATAGACTCTTATCTTTTTGTGGGCTTCAATATGCAAATATACAGCTTTATTACTAAATTTTTTTGCATAAGCCTGACAATATAGGGTACATTGTACAAAGTAAAACTTTCAGCTAGTGCTTATGAATTTAAATGTTTGGCTGTGTAATAAGATTCGTCATTTGCTAAAATGTGTAATCAGTGATTAGCATTGTTTAGAAGAAACAATGTTGGTATGGAAATAGAACAGTCACGAGTTGTAAATACATCGGAAATACCATTTGCAACAACTTAATTATGATCTAAGCAGGAATAATATGAATCAACGACAAAATAATGTACCAATTGTCTCAGTTCATTTTTTATCAACTAATTATTATGTAACTATACTGAGGTTTTTGGAAAAATTCCAATTGTAGATTTGGAAATATTGTGTTTTCTATGAGTTTCTAACTTAGAAATCTGCAGAATGAAGATAATTTGGATAAATTTTTATACTTGTAATTCCTTATCTATTACAATTGTCATTTAAACAAAACTTTATAGGATGAAAACAAACTCTGTCCAAAGCATCCATATTTCTATATGTTTTTGCTTCATTTAACATTCTATTACTTTATCAAATTGTTCCTCAACTAATTATAGATTGCACCATGGTATCTCAAAAAGGATATCGGTGACATATTAATACTTTTTTATGCTTTTCATTTAGCTATTCACATACAACACATGCAAAGTTTCTGGAAAATGGTGCAGATCTGACCTCCAACATGGCTACTATGGTTGTTGTCTTGAAAATATTATTGCTACATTTACATCTCCTTAATGAATGGCCATAGCGAAATGGGGTCTTCACTAAAATACTTCGTATGATATGTTGTTGGTCCTTAATAAAAATGGTATTGATGTGACCTCCAATGTGGCCACCCTGCCAGCCATCTTGAAAATCTTCTCATTGCCACTCCTCCCAAATGGATGGTCATATCAACATGGGGTTTTCACATAGTACACTTCTTATGATATGTAGTTGCTCCTAACTAAAATTGGTGCCAATCTGACCGTCAACATGGACATCAGCTTGAAAAATCTTGTTTTCACTACTTCTGAAGGAATTTTCACTAAGACATTCTTACGATATATAGTTGGAAATAAGTCAAGATGTTGCATATCTTACCTCCAACATTGCTACTATAGTGGCTATAATGAAAATCATGTAATTGCTTGCTTCGCCTGAATGGAAAGTTGTATTGGCATAGATTTTACACTAAAATACTTCTGACAATGTGATCTTTGTCCTAAATAAAAATGATGCCAATTTGACCTCCAACATGACCATCAGAGTAGCCATCCTAAAAATCTTACGGCCACTTACTCCTGCATGAATGGTCATATTGACATTGGTTTTTCACTAAGACACTTATTGCAATATGTAGTTGTTCTTAATTAAAAGTGGTGCCAATCTGAGCTCAGAGGGGCCCCAAGTGGCTGAATGGTCTAAGGTGCTTGCCTTTATAGATTACTCACACACCTCTGTCTGCATGGGTGCGAGTCTCAGTTTGCCCAACATGGGTATGTAAGAAACCTTGCCAGTAGCTTCCCGTGGGTCAGTGGTTCTTCCCAGGCTCCTCAGAATAGCCTATCATGTGCTGAAAAATGGCGCTAAACCCCACACACAAAAATTATGTCTAGAATGACTGCCAATGTCCATCTTGAAAATCTTATTATAGATGATCATATTGATTGGATGGTTTTATTGATATGGGTTTTTCTCTAAAACACTTGCAATGATATGTAATAGTTCTTGCATTAAAATGGTGTAAATCTGATGTCCAAAATGACAGCTGTGGTGGCCATCTTGAAAATCTTCTTGTTGTTACTCCTCTTGAATGGATTTTTAATTGACTTAAATATTTTACTAAAAAACGTTTTTCAATATGTTATTAGCCCCTGATGAAAATGGTGATTTGACCTCCAGTATGACTACTGTGGGTTACATCTTAAAAAATCTTGCTATTTGTATTTATTCTTAAGAGCATGTCATATCATTAGATAATTTTTCACTGAAGGACTTACTGCAATAAAACGCTTGTCCAAAATGAAAATGATGACCGACCTCCAACACATATACTATCTGATTTTGACCAGACTTGGTATTTTAGTTACATTTCAGCAAAAAAGTTGTTTGTCAGCACTCTGATATTTATTTCAAGGTCAAAGGTCGTGAGTCAAATTTGTTATGTAATGTAATGGCTTGTGTTTGTGATAACACAAACAAGTATCAATGGATTTTTATCAAACTTTGTTTGTGGATTTATCTGAAGATTACCTTGAATGTGTACCAGTTCAGTGGTCATAACTTGGGCATTTGAAATGTAATGGCTTGTGAATTGAACACTTCAAACAAATAGTAATTTTGAATTTTAACAAAACTTAACATATAGGGATTATCTTGACTTCTATGTTAGATGAGTTCATTGATCTATCCATGTCATCAGGTTCAAAGTCTAAGGTTGACTTCTATGTTAGATGAGTTCATTGATCTATCCATGTCATCAGGTTCAAAGTCTAAGGTTAACTTCTATGTTAGATGAGTTCATTGATCTATCGATGTCATCAGGTTCAAAGTCTAAGGCTGACTTCTATGTTAGATGAGTTCATTGATCTATCCATGTCATCAGGTTCAAAGTCTAAGGTTGACTTCTATGTTAGATGAGTTCATTGATCTATCCATGTCATCAGGTTCAAAGTCTAAGGCTGACTTCTATGTTAGATGAGTTCATTGATCTATCGATGTCATCAGGTTCAAAGTCTAAGGTCATGATTAAGATATTTTACTGCACTTATCTCATGAAGATGATGACACATATAAGAAAACAAAATTTTATATATGAGGTGTCAGTCAAAGGAAATACTAAAGTTAGGAGAGTTGTAAAAACCTGTACACCCTGTCAAAAGACAGTGTAATGAATGTAGTACCCCTTATAGCTTTTTGTTCCCCTTTCCCAACATAACGGTAAATAAAAACATTTCCTCTTCTGAATAGGATTCAAATAATTTGGTCATGTTGACAAACATAATATTCTAGAGTTACTTCCCGCTGATGAAATATCACTCCAATGTCTCAGTAGAATATTTCTTTTTGCATAAATTATGTTGAACATATTAAAAAATATTGCAAATATTTTGAAAGATATATATAATAATCAATTTATAAATTTCAAATCAATAGAATGGAGGCGACCATTTAAAAAAAAATATTTACACTATTGCTATGTACACTATTCATACACCCAGTGTCACTTAATTTTCATACACCCCTGTCCAGAATTCATAAATTGCATCAGAACTGCAAATACTGCATCCTATGCATTGCTTATTGACCAATCAAATACTTAGAAATGTCTCTATGGGTGTGTGTGTATGTATATATATATATATATATATATATAAACTTATTCAGTATGCTCTAGTTTCTCAAGAATATCATATATGTACTCAATACTCAGCAGTTAAAAAGAATAAATTGATGGAAGAAATGGACTTGTATCATGGATTCCTACCAATTCTTTTCAGCCAGTAGAGTGCTGTCCCTTTGAGAGACTCTTGTTTGCTTAGTATTGAACGATAAGGTGAAGTTTCCAAACATGAACAACAGTTTTTGTATTTGGGTCCATGCTTATATTGAATTGCTAGTGGTTTTTGTGGATGAATGCTGATTGAAAAGTTTCAGGACATGCACGATTCCCTTAGATTTCTAATTTTTGGAGCATTAAAGGAAACTTTTCACTAAAATTTGTATTAGAATACAAAATATAAGTGTGATGCACTAAAGAATTTGTCTTCTGTATCTAGTTGAATTTTCATAGGTGTAAATTAAGCTCTACCCATATGTCTCAAAGACTTTTTGTTATAACTTCTTATTTGTAATCACACACACATATGTCTGTGACAAACCTTGTTAAGGATGACTGCTGCTACTTCTCAGAAGGTACCATTTTCATAGGAAAAGTGTAATGTAATAACAGCACTGTTACATAAAAACCAATAATGATATTTTGCTATGGTAATACATAGGTATCACAATGCCATGGTGATACATAGGTATCACATTGCCATGGTGATACATAGGTATCACGTTTCTGCAGTGGCAACATTGTTATTGTCAATGTTAAGATATTATTTTAAAGATTTTATGTTTACTAAAGTGCTTAGAAGGTATATACATGAGGGTACATCATCACATGGGTCACTGGTGAGCCACTGATCTACAGAACTTTTGTTGGAGAAGGTATTTAAAATTATTTTTAAAGCTTTAATTACATCTACTTATTGATTTGATGACAAATAATGTTGAAATACTTATCGATTCATGGAGCAGTCTTGAGATATTTGATTTTTTTTAGTAATCAGATGAAGAATATGTGAAAGGTACCACCACAAACTCTTGGTCTTTTTTTGGCAGGAGTTCTAGTGTCATTTGGTTTTGGGGTACTACAGTAAACAGTCCCTACTCAGAGCTCATGCAAAACTATTATCGGGACAGTTTATACAGCTGTTTTAGAGACAATTAAAAAATGGCAAGGTGGTCAGAGATAAACAGCCACTTTTCAGAGATTTACTTAATTGGCTCACAATAGCTAGGGTGACGTGTCGTGTCAAATCCTTTGAGCGCTGCTGAGGGAGAGCCCATTAGGATAATTTGCATAGGTAAAGGACACTAAGTGGAACAACCCAATTTGTCTGAAGTTAAGTATATCAAAGAGATGTGTGTTGATGAACAAATGTTATTACACATCACTGACTGCATTGAATGAGAATGTTGAAGCCATCTTTATTACAGTTTGTGATCAGCAGCAACATTTCTTTGAAGTTGGATTTTTACTCCATATATAAAATGCAAAACATGATTATTTCAGTAGTTGGAAAAGTGTGCAAGTGTGATTCATTTTCAAAGGTCATATGTCAAAACGTAGTTGTGATTCAGGAAATGTGGAGCTATCTGCGAAGCAAGCAGAGCCCAGCAAAACAAAATTTCAGAATTCCTGGTTGATGGAGTTTGACTTTGTGAAGTGCAGCAGCAAGGGGGAACATTTTATTCTGTGCACATATTGCAACCACCATATTGACATTAGCCATTCTGGAGTGTATGACATCCATCGACATAGCAACACCACCCAGTATAGTGACACGGCAAGAATGCAGAACTCAATCCCCAAAGTAACTAGCTTGTTTATACATTCATCGACAGACAATGTCACTTGAGCTGAAGTACTTTTCTGCAATTTCATTGCTGAGCACAATCTGCCATTTTCAGGAGCAGATCATTTTTCAGACCTATGCAAAGCAATACCCTGATAGCGATATTGCTAAGAAATTCAGTTGCAAAGGACAAAAACGACAAATATTATAAATAATGCAATTGCACCAATGTTGTACAAACAAGTAACCGAGTTATGCCAAAATAACAAATTTTTAGTCCTGATTGATGTATTAAATGGCAAGGGAGATGACTAGACCGTCGCTATTTTGGTCCAGGTTTATGACCATGGCGTGAATAAAGTTTGTAGAAAGTTTGTCTGACTACCTGTATGTAACATCGGGACAAGCCAAAACACATTCAACATGCTGAATGGAGTATTCAGGTTTGTTCTCTTTATTATTATTCATTATCTTCATCTTGTTAAAATACCAGGTTTTAATTGCCCAAAGCTTTTCAGGATAAATTTTAGCCATGAAATAGATCGATTTAAAGGCAATAATAAGCACATGCTCATGTTTAAACAGTTGATTTGTATTGATAAAGATATTATGTTAATACCCTTACTGGACATAGGTGTTTATTTCTGCCTCCGCCCTACCCGGAAGGTAAATGGTCAGTCCATAATGTGATTTATAATTTCTTTTCTATAGAGAAAAGCATCTCTCATGGGCCAACTGCATTGGAAACAGTTCAGCCAATGCCAGTGTTATGGTTGGCAAGAACAATTCCATTCTGACCAGGATTCACTCAGAGAATCCAGCAGTATATGACCTAGGGTGCATCTGCCACCTTGCCAACCTAGTGGTACATTATGGAATGAAAACTCTCACGATCACCCCAGATGAGCTACTGATAGACATGGAGTACTACCATTTCCAGCACAGGTAGATTACTGTTTTTCTGTAAAATAATCCTTTTGTTCTTAAGTTTCAATAAAGATTAAAAATTATTCCTGGTGAAATGGAAAAAAAAAGAAGTTTTTCTTTTAAATATTAATTATGCACAGTTTTGAACTGTATATGAGATTGAGATAGTACTGTGTAAAATCTGCGCAATATGTTTGATTCAGATCAACCTTGACAGCATAATGTTATTTTCTTTCAATTCCAAGCATAAAGCCAATCTCCTGAGCTTTCAAGAGTTCACAGCCATTCAACCCATGAAAATTCTGAAGCACTGTGCAGCTAGATGGCTGTCCTTGAAGAAGTGTCTGGGAAGACTTATTGAACAGTGGCCTGCTCTCTTGGCCTATTGTAAGAGCCATGAAGAGTCTGAAAAGCCATGAAGAGTGCAGAGATGTTTGGAAATGCTAGGCAGTCGGGAGTGCTGGTTGTACGGCTGCTTCCTGGAGTTTCTACTCTCAATCATGAACGAGTTTAATACCGCATTCCCGGTAAAAAGATATTTTTAATTTACATGTATGTTAACCAAAGTACAAGAACAACATTACCTTGAAGTGTACATAAACATCAAGCCTGCGCTTTTGTATAATTTTATTTAATAAAAATAAGCCCTGCTTTGTTGAATTAATATCTGTTACCAAGATGAAATTAAAGATTACAAATTAATTTTTTGTCATTTGTTTTCCTATTGATCAGCATTATTCTTCCTTTATTTATAGTCTGGTGAGAGCATGATTAGTCATCTCCATCCAGAAATGAACAGAGTCTGGTGAGAGCATGATTAGTCATCTCCATCCAGAAATGAACAGATTCTTGAGGAGACTGATGGCAAAATTTGTGAAGTCCAAGGTGATAACAACTGAGCAGGACATTACAAAGGTAAATTAAAACTCTTCAGAGAATCAACTGAATGATGACCTGATAGCAGTGGGGCTTAAGACCATGGAATGTATACATGAACAAGAAGAAGACATAGCCCCAGAGACAAAGAAGTCATTCTTTAGGTAAATAATTTGATTAATTTCTGAGTTCTTCTTGTATAATTGTTATGATCATGTAATAATGTGAAAGGAAAATACAATAGACCTCACATGATATTGTAACAGATTGGGGGGGGGGGGGGTATATGTTTAAGCTTATATAATTGTAATAATAAGTTTTAAAAAATTCTTCACTTTGGAACCTTTTATTTTTGACTGTGTAATTATGATAAAATGCTAATAAAAGGAAAAGACGACTAAAACACGAGTATGTAAATATGTGTAATATACAGAGACTATTATATGCTGGCCTTCATAACCCCAATCTAATCATTCAGCAAAAAATGGATGGCCTACAGTGCAGGTATTTTGTAAGTAAACCTTGATTTCTTAGCATGGCAGGAGATAGCTGCTTATTTTAGTATGGCACAATATTAGTTTTGCATTAAACCGGAATCAGTAGCAATGAACTGAATTGATTTAGATTATTGTACTACAGATGCCATTTCAGTCTCTATTTGATAAAAAATAAATAAAATTTCATTGAATTGTCTTATTTTGATAACTATCTATTAGCTTCTTAATGTGGTTTAGTATATGTGTCATTATAAATACCTCAAGACAGTAATGTTTTTATTTGGTGCTGATTTGTATCTATGGACACTATTACTGTTGATAGCTATCTGCCGACCTTCGAATTTAGCTCCTATTTATACTCTTCAGAAAATAGTCATGTGACGTAATTCTGACCAATGATTGCTTGTCTGGCATGCCGAACAGGTTGAAGAGTAAACAAGTACCAGTGAATGCTGACAACATTGAAAATACATTGCCTAACATAAAAAATGAAGAATACAATATTAAAAGTTAAAAACATACTCATATTTGTATAAAGAAGGCCAGCATTTACAATGAACAAGTGAAATTAAATAGAAATGTGAAATAGGATAAATTTAGTGTGGAACCAGTCATCTGATATAGCGTCGGCCATCTTCGAGAAGAAAGTTTACTTTAGTGTTTTCATCGACATCTTTTAGTTGTAGATCTCATGGCTGTTAGGTTTAGAGTACTTGAAGAGAACAAACAAGTTTCTCTGCAAGAGTAGACTGAAGACTACATACTTACCCCACTTCAGGAGCTACAACACAGTAGGGATGTATTTTTCAGTGGCCCTCAAAATGAATTTGATAAGATTTTCTGCAAGATTTGAATTGCCTCTGGTAGAATGTAATACAATTTAGAAAGTAACACTTGCAGCCTGCATTCCCTATTTGTGAATGCAAGGAAACCTCAGTAAATTATAAATAAAATATTGCATTAACTCATTTTTAGACCTCCTGCAATGTTTGCTGACAAACAGTTGGCTTTATCAAAAAGCTATGCTAATTGAATAATTTAATGTAATCTGGCTAAAAAGATTTTTGTCTCATATGCAAAGAAAGTAGCAAAAGGCAAAACTATCTGTTAGTTTCCTTCCGTCTGGTTTTGCTGTTGGTGGTTGTTTCTTTTTTGAGCAATTTCTCCTGTTGGCATTAGTGGATCATCTATGCACAACTCCATCATGAGAAGAAAAAATAATTTGATATTAAATATATGACTTTGAAGGTAAAGGTCAAGACCAAGGTGTGGTATTTATTTAAACTGGGATAGGGGTCAGTCATTAAAGTAAATTGCATGTACTTCATATTCTTTTCCCATGAATGAATTGTCTTTAGACAATATGTCATGAGATATTGAATATTGTTAGATATTGCAAGTTTAAAAAGGTCCAATGTCAAAGTCATAGCGTCAGTTAGATACAATTCTGGGAAAAGACTTTATCTCATGTTCTCGTGGACCAGTTTGCATGAGACTTTGCACACAAGTTTACAAGTGTGCATGGAATAGTCTTGAGATGAGACATCTAAGATCAGAAGTCAAGGTTACATGGTACATTTGAGCTTTTTGGATAATACTTGAACATTTTTGGAAGTGGCTGTTCCTTCTGTTTCCATGGAAGTATTGTCATCATATTACTGAGAACATGAAACATTCCCAGTAATGGGATGGTCAGAAGGTCAAAGGTCAAGGTCTTTTTTTACGGGAATGTATCACTAAGGCTTCATTGAAACTGTCACTAGGGAGACAATTATAATTGATATTTTTAACATTCAAGAAATTCCATTCCCAAGTAAATTGTAGTACATGACCAATTTTGGCTTCATGGTTTCATCACTGAAGTATAATGCCTTTTTTCTACTAGAATGTTCAAAATCTTACATACATTTATAATTATCTCGTGCTCATTGAAGGTCACAAATGTAAGAGATCACTATACTATTGGGGTGTCATCATCATCAGACTTTGCCCAAAGCTGCATAGGGGACAAGAAACTTTCCTTGCAGTCAAGCGCGAAAAAGATCAAAGGTTACAAGGAACACTTATTTAAAGAGGAAAGAGAATGTTAACATTATATGTAATTGGGTCTGTCTCCTGTTTCCATGTATTCTGACACTGCACAGAAGTTAAACATTGATAATTTTGGGGTTTAAAAGTGATGCAAATTAAAGATCATGGACTAATAGGTCAATAATTTGAAATTATTTTGTATCGTATTGGATATATTTGGTACACAAGTTTACTTAGAATGCATATAGCATTCTTAGGGATGATGAATTAAAAGTCATACATGTAACACAAGGTCACAGGATAAGTTATTTAGACTGTTGTGTTGTATTATCAAAAGTCTAGGAAATGGTTATATCTCTGTTTTATTAATTGCTTAAAATGTGCAATATATCTCCTTTTGAATTGCTCAAATAAATCAGTCTAAGGCCACGTCCATCACAAGGGACACAAGATTGTTAACAATTATATATAATCCACTAATTCACAGGCTTGCATTATATATATATATATATATATATATATATATATATATATATATATATATATATATATATATAGTCGCACAGATCACATGAAAAGAAGAGATTCTAGACACGCATGTTCCAATACTGTGCGTGTGTGAAGATGGACCATATGATCCCTTACTGAATTTTCATAAAGGCAGGAAATAATGATTTTGTTCTTCTGTCTGTACTCATGTACATAAGTACATCTTTAGGTAAATCTTGTAACCAAGACTGGCATGTGTAATATATAGAAATTATAGTCTCAATATGAACATAGTCTCTATATAAACAATCGTTGCATGATGATAGTAATATCTAACTACTTATCTTGAAATACTTTTATCAAATCTCGTCATCTCATCCATATGAAGTGCTGAAAACAGCAGAAAGTCACACAAATCATATGAAAAGAAGAGATTCTAGATGTACATGTTCCAATACCGTGAGTTTTGCTCTCTGACTGCAAATTCTCAATATCGAATAACAGTTATTTTGCATAAAAATATCGTCTCTTGCCCAGGCTGTATTAGCCTAGAGAATTGGCAGGTATGATTCTGGAATTTGCAAGTATTAGTCTAGAATATGCAGTTATCAATCTCATCCAGGTACACTGGCACTAATGTTTAACCGACGGCTCTGGGTACCAGGATGGTATAGATTTCCATTGCATTGCGATGAAAGCTGAAACAGGCTGTGTGACTGATGGTAGCTAGTGCATATAATCCAATTTCACTCAATTTCTCAAAAAGTTTCCTCAAACTGAAATTTTACATTATGATGTTTATGATATTTCTGACAATACTGAGATTGCTGAAACGATGATACAATTCAATGGACGAAAATAACTTTTTTGTTCCGACTTTGTATACCTGTGAGTCCTTTCAATTTAAAAAAAAACAAGTTGAGAAATTTGTCAAATTTGAGAAAATTCTCAATTTTTCCTCACAGACAAAACAAGACTAATTTCAGGAAAATGCAGTATATTATGACTGTATTTTAAACCTTAATGCCTGTTTAAAGGTAGACCTGAATGCTATATACTACGATCGGGAATATTAATGTTTTAGACATTTTACATGTACTGAGAAGACTTGATGTACATTCATTCACTAGATATGGCTATTTAATAACCACCAGAAGGGGTTAGACCACCAATAATTTTCCTTCATATGACATACATGCATTTCTTCAAGCTGAACTCAGACCAACATTCCAATCACATTATAGACCATTACAAATACCTGAACTTCAACCAACATTCCAATCACATTATAGACCATTACACATACCTGAACTCAGACCAACATTCCAATCACATTATAGACCATTACAAATACCTGAACTCAAACCAACATTCCAATCACATTATAGACCATTACAAATACCTGAACTCAAACCAACATTCCAATCACATTATAGACCATTACACATACCTGAACTCAGACCAACATTCCAATCACATTATAGACCATTACAAATACCTGAACTCAAACCAACATTCCAATCACATTATAGACTGTTACAAATACCTGATTTCAGACCAACATTCCAATCACACTATAGACCATTACAAATACCTGAACTCAAACCAATATTCCAATCACATTATAGACCATTACAAATACCTGATTTCAGACCAACATTCCAATCACATTATAGACCATTACAAATACCTGAACTTCAACCAACATTCCAATCACATTATAGACCATTACAAATACCTGAACTCAAACCAACATTCCAATCACATTATAGACCATTACAAATACCTGAACTCAAACCAACATTCCAATCACATTATAGACCATTACAAATACCTGAACTCAAACCAACATTCCAATCACATTATAGACCATTACAAATACCTGAGCTTCAACCAACATTCCAATCACATTATAGACCATTACAAATACCTGAACTCAAACCAACATTCCAATCACATTATAGACCATTACAAATACCTGAACTCAAACCAACATTCCAATCACATTATAGACCATTACAAATACCTGAACTCAAACCAACATTCCAATCACATTATAGACCATTACAAATACCTGAACTCAAACCAACATTCCAATCACAATATAGACCATTACAAATACCTGAACTCAGACCAACATTCCAATCACATTATAGACCATTACACATACCTGAACTCAAACCAACATTCCAATCACAATATAGACCATTACAAATACCAAGACTTGTTAGATGTTGCCCAGCATATTTACGTTTAACACGTGATGAAAACCTACTGGGGTTATAGTTCCATTTCCAGGTCAGTCAAAACATAGTTTGTGACCATATTTCACACTTATTTTACCATTCAGAACTACCTAGGTTATTTCTGCCAGACAAAATAATGCTCTGATGTATGTCGGTGCAGTAATTTACCAAAAAATCACACATTTAGTTCACCGGAAATTTCTCTGCCAAAAAAAGAAACCCAGTCTATTTGGACCATCTAAGATTTTTCTATGATTGTATTCACTGTTGGAGCGACCAAGAGGTGACAAATTTAAAAAAATAGATCATTTGTAACTTCTCAGTCAATCCTTGTTTTGTAAATAGCCAAAATGATCTGAATGGCAGCAATCGACATACATTTGAGTTATGATCAATATGACCTTGAAGTTGCGGATCTAACATTACATGTGCACTTCCACCACACTGCTTTCACAACCACAATAAAATGCATAACAATATAAAGAATGACTAATTCCCATTTATTCCATGTTAAAAATCAGTTGATGTCATGAATATTTCACAATGAAAGGCACATCCAGACAAAACCTCTAAATTTAGATATGAACTACTTAGCTGGGTACTGACATGTAAACATTTTATCCTGGTCTGACCCTTGTTAGAATGAGGCCTCTACCGAAACATCCAAGCAACTTTTTGTAAACAGCTCAATACGCATGCACGAGCTTGTGACGTCAATGGCAGAACAGTGTGCAATATGCAGAATAGTAGCGTAAAAGTGGATAGTCCTCATCGTCATCTTGGGGGATCGCAGAGAATTTTATGCCATTTCTAGGGGAATGGCGCCATTTCCATACTGCCCACTTGCAAGCAGGCGGGGTTTTAGTGAGTAGTGATATATCAGATGTCTCAGGTATCTGCCAATCCAAACTAAAGGCATTTTCATCACTTGTTACCTATGGTATATGTATCATGTCTTCTGCTTTGGCTTTATTATATTTACCATGGCTCAAAAGCAGTTTACTTGTTAAATTTAATTGAGATATTTGTGATGAAGGAATAAGTGGTATAAGATGGTCACTTGAACAGCGGAAAATCATCTGTATTTTGAATGGGAGATATTCTTTGTTTGTAAACAAAATAGCAATGTTATTTCACAATCGTTATTTGAGACTATTTGAAATCTAAAAAACAATACCACCTGATATATTGGAAGCAATTTAAGTAATTTAAACCTGAGCATTCAACTTTTTAAAATCATTTTTAGAGGGAACATGGATCTTGAAGCTGACTATGTCGATGCTACTATGCATTGTATGAAAGAAATGTTTCCAATTTGCTCCTGATGATATGTTCTTTTGTGAAGAGAGACTTGTTAGTTTTATGAACTAGCCTAAACAATTAACACCATACAAGTATTCTTTGGCAAAGGCTTCTATGCAAGACAAGGTGATTGTAATACATGTTTTGTCTGCAACATAAAGCTTCATCATGGGAGAAATCTGATGAACCATTGGCAGAACATAGACATTGGTAGCCGAATTGTGTTTACTTGAAAATCATCTGTCATGTAGAGTTAAAGAGCAATGATAAACCAGTCTTGAAAAAGAAAGATAACAGAGCAGCTTAAAGCAAGTTCTAAATCAGACTTAAATTTGTATTGTAGAAATTGCTCTAATCAAATTTAAGAATGGAAAACTCCAATGCCACCATTGTTAATGCCATGAAGGCAGAATGTAACTACAGTTTTGGACTACACATGATATATCTCGAAAGTGTTACAATAGCAAATTGTAATGGATGTAAATCTAGAAGTTTAATGTCTTGCAACATGAATGCAAGACTCTCACTGGAGCAGTAGACTGAACAAATAGAATTGGAGGAGTAAGTTACCAAGCTTGATATTCCTCACAGCAAATTAGAAAGCTACAAAGAGAAATTATTTTCAGATGAGTTGAGAAATAGAATGTTGCAAATTAAAGAATGCAAGGGGTATATTCT
The DNA here is from genome assembly GCA_029931535.1 of Margaritifera margaritifera. Taxonomy (NCBI): domain Eukaryota; kingdom Metazoa; phylum Mollusca; class Bivalvia; order Unionida; family Margaritiferidae; genus Margaritifera; species Margaritifera margaritifera. The sequence goes on from JAQPZY010001473.1 coordinate 2,453,642, forward strand.
TAAACTGGTGCTTCAAATGATATGATTTGAAAGTTCATATGTTGAATGAATGATATCGATTTATTGCAGCAGATAGAGACAACAGTGGGTGGTGCAAAATCCCAGGTCCATAATATGAGGGTCTAAATGACTCGATTCCTAGGGTCTTCCATTTACTAATGGAGAGGTGTCAGACCAAGCAGAATATACATATAGTGAGTTGAAAGCGTTTTTCAAAGTTCTTATGTCAAAACAAGAAATAACCAATTAACTATTAGTTAAGACAATTTTGGCATTTTTTATGACTTTTATTCAAATCAAGTGAGGCATGGAGTAAAGAACACGAAAAATAGTTCATCACAATATAGTGCTTATTTGAATTGTAAAATTGTTTGTGTATTGCAGGATGAATTCAGCATTATATTTGACAAGGTCTTGATGGATAATATTGAAGTAGTAACTCGACAAAACTGTTATGGAATGTTTGTGGATCACCCCTATGAAAAACACCTTGAGTTTATTATATATTCCACCAGTGATAAGTTCATATAAATTTTTAGTGATATTTTAAAGGCAGTGGATAATAAAGATGTACTTCAACAATTGGAAGAGGCCAGCAGAAAACTTTATATACATTCAGGTCAACTGCTTGTATATAAAAAGAAACTTTTCTCAGATGATAGAGGAAAGTTGGAGTAAAAACTAGTGAGTGGAATGATAAACTGTTAGATACCGTGTTGATAATGATTTCTCTTGAAAACAATTTAACAAGTAACTATGATACACATTGCAATTATTTTCTTGCTAAAGACTATTCTCTTAGTATGTATTACAGTTCTTAATGTCAAAATGTCTTTGAATAAACTTTATTGTACTCAGAATTGAAAAAGGTTTAACATACCATATCCAGTTAATAACAATGTTTAATCTTTAACACCTTTTAATTATTTGATTTTAAAATCGATTTTGCAATTTCAGAATCTTTTTCATAATCGTTTCTGACATTTCTTTACTCGTGGCTATTATTAGTCTGTATTTTCTTTTTTGACGTTTGGTTATTACTTTTAAGTGTATCATTGTCTAGTCCTTCCTTAACTTTGCTCTATGCAGGTAAAAATATAATGCTATCAGTTACAAGTTTATTTATGGAATGATTGAATTTTTGTGTGTATTCAAAATTGCAACCATATGAAATAATAGAAATTCTTTTATTGTAAATAAAAATATGTAATTCTCTTAAACAAAGTATAAAAACCACTACTCATGCTGATAATGATTATATTGGTATTATTAGAGGATGATGGATAAAAACAGAAAGAAGAAACGCTTGAAAAATATTACTTTGACATGTCAAATCCTGCCTCATTTTCTGGTCCACAGTAATTGTATAAAATTGTAAGTGAAAAATTTCACTGATACTTCAGTTCAGATTTCGTCAATAGGTGTCTCAATAACCTAGATGCATATTCATTCCCGAGAGAAGTACACAGGTTCACAACTGCTAATGGACTCGTCTCCTCCATTGATGAACCATTTGATGCAGATCTAATGTCTATGGCCAACCTAGCGAAGGGAAAGGTTATTGATATGTTCTCCAGGTACTTGTTTGTTAAATCTTTAAAAACAAAATCAGCTAAATCAATATTAAGTACAATGGAAGAGATCTTTCAAGATAGCAAGCCCATCAAACTTTGATCAGGCAAGGGGTCTGAATTTGCAAGCCAGTGGTTCAAAAAATTTATGAAAGACCATAGTGTTTACTTTTTTACAACTCAGAACCTCGCAAGGGTTAATTATGCAGAAAGTGTGCAAAGAACCATAAAAAACAGCTCTTCATAAGGTAATGATCGCCTTTTATTTCGACCAGCCAGAGCAAGTCTAACTTTTTTTTATAGTTATGGAATAAGTCCTCTGTTCTGTAACAAGCAATTTTCAGAGTTTACCAAAAGACATTCTGCTACTTTATTACAAAATAAGAAGCAATTGCAAAGTGGTTATTTTAAAGTGTGCAGATTGTTCTGTTTATTTTAGCTTAGATTAAGCCTTGCCAATTATCAATGGATGATATCATAAAGATGTTTAATTCTACATTACATCAAAATGATTTGTTTCTGTATAATTTCAAGAGTGCTGTATATCCACACAGTTTAAAAGATGATTGCAAATATAATCAATCATGCACTTCTTTTGTTAAAAAGTAGAAATAATAGAATTATGTGTTATCTTTTGTTGTTTTGTTTCTTTCCTTCATAATTTTATATTTTACATGCATTTGCATTATCACACACATCCATATAAAATATACTTATTTATTTTATGGTACAGAAATTTCCAAAAGTTAAAACCAATCATCATAAATGTTTTGGATAAGCAACAATACTTGTTGAAACAATGTCGCATATAGAATCTGATGAATCTGAGGCTTTAGTGAAGTTTGAAAGCCCTTTGACTTGTATAAATGATGGGTCTACTGGATTTGGAAAGATGACATTACTTTATGAAGTTTTAAAGGATGAAAGTGGTTTATTCACAGAATCTCCACACACACATACACAAAATATTTTACTGCTTTGGTGTGAAGTCAAAGTCTATTGTTATGTACGGTTAACTTAGTCCATATAGTAAGTCACACTTTTAGTTTTAGTTAAGCTGTCAACAACATATTTACCACATTTGAGTTCAAGGCTAGTCCTGTTTACAACTGTTTAGATCTAGCTTGGGGATTTCCCACTAAATTGACGCACATCCTGTTGATGTGGGTCATTTGAACGATGCACATCTTATTGCCTTGTGGGTTATTATAAGTTGTGTATATAATAGGACTTGATACGCATGTATTCATTCCCGTTTTAAAATAAGTCCTTGGGAATCTGTGATCAGAATTTATAGTTGTGCTGTAGATGAAAGGAATTATTTATTTGAACATTCATTGGAATTAGCATAAAGTGTTCATTAATCTTCGGATTTATATATATGACTTTTGGATATTTGTAAATATTCTCAAAGATATTCTGGACTGTATCATTGTGGTATATCAGAAGATTCAAGACTATTCATTCATTCATTTAGAACATTCATTCATTCCCAACATTTTAAAATTTCTGATCTGTGTTTAGGACATTTAGGATTATTGGAATTTAATTCACAAATTGTGTTGTTTGAATTTTCATTTTAATTACAGAGAAATACATTGTTTGTTGATTTTACATGCATTGTTGGTTTCACTTTCTTTCTGTTACGTTATTTAAAGACCTAGAGTCATAACACTATTATCTGAAATGAAACAATCTCTTCCAATTATTGAATTTTTGGAAGGCTTGCCATCCAGACAAGATTTAGAAATATGGGCTATAGACTCGGAACATGAACTTGTAATCATTGACAATTTACTTCAGAAAGCTTCTCAAAATGTCATTATGGTTGACCTATTCTGTCAGTGTAGTCATCATTTGAATTTTTCAACTCTTTTTGTGGTTTAGAATTTATTTGCGGGTGGACAATTATGTTAAACACTCAGTATTTCTTGTTGTTCAAAAACCCACGTGATCAACTTCAGGTTCAAAACTTTAGGCAGACATATGTTTCCAGGCCAGACAAATTATTTCACAGATGCTTAGAGAAGGGCACTTGAAAGCAAATATGGATACCGTTTGTAAAAGATTTATCACCACATTCCAAGCCAGAGTATAAACTTCTTACACATGTATTGCCTTATCAGTTGACTACTGTATTCCTATTTAAAAGCAATAAAACAATATGAGTGTCTTAGTGAAGACAGAAAGACATTTTGTGCGACTTTTGCTTTCCACTAAGAACCAACAAAGAATAGTGCTTGTGAAAACTATAACACTACCTCAGATAAAAGCTATTGTACAAAATCGTATTTAACGTCTTACATGGGAATCAATCAGTATCAAAGAAGGACAAAAGTACTTTATGAAAGAACAAATTATTTATTCGCCATTTTATTTGGAAAGGAATTGTTATTTATGATGTTTATATAATATTATAAATATTTTAGGAAATTATAAATGTTTTTTCACTTTAATATTTGCTTAAATCTTAATGTTATCAGGAAAAACATGTTTAACTAGTGTCCTTGAATTAGGTTGTTTTGATCAATATGTTTTCTCAATTTGAAGGTCAAGGTTGAATTTTTGTTTACAAGTAAAATTCCATTAAGATGACACATGTTCTAGAACATTCTGTCATGTGACCAATCTTTATATATGCCATGTTTGGTGGACATTTATTCAGTTTTGACATTACCATCAGTCTTGTAAAGAGCTATTACAGTTGTGAAAATTCATTCCAAATTCTAAGAGAGGAATTATTTTAAATATTCATTGGATTATAACAGTGCTCACAAACTTTTGGATTTTGGATTTTTAATTGATGATTTTGGAATTTATGTGAACTTATATTCAGATATTTTGGAATACTTCATTTTGACATCAGCAGATCAAAGATTACTAGTACATCAGGACTTTGGAGACCATTAGCACATCATAACATTCAAGGACACAGCCGTGAATTCGGAACATTCTATATTTAGGACTTGTGATTAGAACAATCATTCTTATTGGATTATTAGGATTTCAAAACACATTACTGTAAGTGACTTTTTGATTTTTCATTTTAATTATCTAGTAATAAATTGCTTGTTGATTTTTTACTTGATTTGTTGGTTTCACTTTCTTTCTGTTACATTTTTCTTAGACCATAGAGTCGTAACAGAAATTGGGGGCTCGTCTTCTGGGATCTGAATTTCTTTAAAGCATATTAGAGATATTAAAGTTATTTTTGAAATTCATATTGATTTTGTCTCGGAATTTTTTTTTGTCTTTGGCAAAGATTTTATATAGAGAAATTTTTTTGTGTGAAACCAACAAGCATTTACTATGGCATCTAATGTTCAGAATTTCATTTCAAAACCTACCCAGGAGGGATTAGAGTGCATGAGAAAGGATGAGTTGCTCGAGCTTGCCAGAAAATACAGTCTATCTGAGGCAAAAGTATCATTGACAAAACAGGAAATAAAGATTATTTTAATTCAATATTTAGCAGGAAAGAGAATTTTTGAAAATAGTGCTTTAAGTTTGAAGAGAAAGCCTGTATCTGGTTCTGACAGGAAATTAAGGGAATTAGAGTTAAATAACCAGATGGATTTAGAGTTGGCAAAGCTTCAGATTCAGAGAGAGAGAGAGAAAGAAGAGAGGCAGATACAGATGGAGAGAGAGAAAGAAGAGAGGCAGATGGAGAGAGAGAAAGAAGAGAGGCAGCTACAAATGCAGAAGGAAGAGAGGCAGATACAAATGCAGAAGGAAGAGAGGCAGATACAAATGCAGAAGGAAGAGAGGCAAATACAAATGCAGATGCAAAGAGAAGAAAAGGAAATGCAATTTAAATTAAGAGAATTAGAACTGGCAAACAGAGCACACTCCACTCCTTTAAAAACAAGTTCAGGTTTTGATGTTACTAGATATATTAGGTTAGTACCCCCTTTTCAGGAAAAAGAAGTAGATAAATACTTTCTTCATTTCGAGAAAATAGCTGAAAACTTGAAATGGCCCAGAGAGCATTGGACTTTGTTATTACAAAGTGTACTTATTGGCAAAGCTCGTGAAGTCTACACTTCACTGTCAGTACAACAAAGCACTGATTATGATGTGGTTAAGGAGTACATCTTGAAAGCTTATGAGTTGGTACCAGAGGCATATCGACAAAGGTTTAGGAATTGTAGAAAAGAAACTGGACAAACTCATGTCGAATTTGCAAGGGATAAAGAACAACTATTTGATAGGTGGTGCTCAGCCAAGAAAGTTGATCAAGGTTATGATAACCTCCGACAGCTCGTATTAATTGAAGAGTTCAAGAGGTGCATCCATAGTGATGTTAAAACCTATCTTGACGAGCGGAATGTGGAAACTTTGGAAAATGCTGCTCGTATGGCTGATGATTATTCCTTGACTCACAAAATTTCATTTGGTAATAAATCGTCCTCTCAGCAGTTTTCCGGTAAAAAACCATTTCAATCTCATTCGAGTACTTCCAAATTTCACAACAGCACAACTGTTAGGAATCAAACATCTGATAAGACTGATCAGAAATCCTTATCTCTTCCTACGTGCACTTATTGTAAAACGAAAGGGCACGTTACTTCTGATTGCTTCAAGTTGAAAAATAAGCAACAGAGTAAAGACAGAGCTTTTCCAAATGCTCTTATTTCTACGAGGTCAAGGTCACGGTCTTGTATTGAAAACAATACATTTGTTGGGTCAAACAAACCCCAGTCTGATTCTATTTTGGAGGCTTATGAACCATTCATGTCAGAAGGTTCTATATCACTTATTGGTGATTCTGCCAAGCCTATCCCAATTAAAATATTAAGGGACACTGGAGCTTCTCAGAGTCTTTTATTATCAGGTACTTTGCCTTTGTCTGAGGAGTCTTCTTCAAGTGAAAGTGTTCTTGTTCAGGGAGTAGTGTGCGGCTTTGTAAATGTTCCTCTCCATTGTGTAAATTTGGCATCAGACTTAGTTTCTGGACCTGTGACTGTTGGGGCAGTGACTTCGTTACCCATAGAGGGTGTTCATTTATTACTAGGCAATGACCTAGCTGGAGATAAGGTTGTGGTTAATCCACTTGTAACTGACAAGCCTTGTTTGGATCAGAAAGTTGATCCTGTCGAAACTGAAATCCCTGATTTGTACCCTGCTTGTGCAGTTACTAGAGCTATGGCAAAAAGAGCTCTTGAGAGTGATGTTGATCAGGATATTATTCCTTTAGCTGACACATGTATTGGTCAGTCTTTTGATGAGGTCACTTTTTCCTCAGGTATTGATCAATCAAACGGTATTGATCACAGTGATCCTCTTTTGGCAACTCATTCTCTTTGTTCTAATCAGGATGACAAACAACAATCCCTTGTCGTTGAACAGGAGCAAGATCCCGAGATATCTTGTTTGTTTCAGAGGGCTATTAGTGAAACTGAAGCCACACAAGTTCCAGTGTGTTACTTTGTGAAAAATGGGGTCCTTATGAGGAAATGGAGACCACCTGATGTACCCGCTGGTGACGAGTGGTCAGTGAGCTATCAAATTGTTGTTCCTAAGTCATATCGACAGGAAATTCTTAATTTAGCCCATGAAACTCCTTTGGCTGGTCATTTAGGAGTCTGTAAGACTTATCACAAGATCTTGAATCATTTTTATTGGATGAAACTCAAAAGTGATGTTTCTAAATACTGCAGATCTTGTCACACTTGTCAAATGGTAGGAAAACCCAATCAGAAGATACCTAAGGCTCATCTGCAACCTATTCCTGCATTTGATGAACCATTTAGTAGAATAATGGTAGACTGTGTTGGTCCTTTACCTAAAACCAAGTCAGGCAACCAATACTTGTTGACCATCATGTGTACATCTACAAGATTTCCAGAGGCAATTCCTCTGAGAAATATAAAAACTAAAACTATTGTGAAAGTTTTGGTGAAGTTTTTTTACACTTGTTGGCCTTCCCAAATCTGTCCAGTCGGATCAAGGGTCAAATTTTATGTCTGAAATTTTCCAACAAGTTATGCATGAATTAGGCATCCAACAGTTTAAATCTTCTGCCTATCACCCTGAAAGTCAAGGTGCTTTGGAAAGATTTCATCAAACTTTGAAGAATATGATTCGATCATATTGCTTTGATACAGAAAAGGATTGGGATGAGGGTGTTCATTTGTTGTTGTTTGCTGTTAGGGAATCAGTTCAAGAGTCGTTGGGTTTTAGTCCCTTTGAACTAGTTTTTGGTCATACTGTCCGTGGACCATTGAAATTATTGAAAGAGAAACTTCTTTCAAATGAAGATTCAAAGATTAATCTTCTTGATTATGTCTCTGATTTCAAATACAAGTTGTCAAAGGCCTGTGAAGTAGCCAGAACTAATCTTCACACTACTCAGTCAAAAATGAAATTAAGGTATGACAGAAATTCACAGGAAAGGAGTTTTAAACCTGGTGACAAAGTTATGGCTCTCTTTCCCATACCTCAGAATCCTCTTCAGGCTAAATTGTATGGTCCTTATACCGTTGAAAAGAAAGTAAATGACTTAAATTATATCATTAACACTCCTGGGAGACGGAAACAGAAACAACTTTGTCATATAAATATGTTAAAGGAATATTTTGACAGAGATAGCCCAGCTAATTATTCAGTTAATTTAGTTGTACCTGTCCCACACAGTGAAGATATCAACGATGGAATACGATCAGACTATAGTGACTCTGGTATAACCAATCTTCGGAATTCAGAAATATTGAATAACCTAGACCAGAAACTTTCACATCTACAACAACAGGAAAGAAATGAACTAAAACAGCTATTACATGACTATGAGCACTTGTTTCCTGATGTTCCAACACGAACAAGTAAAATTTATCATGACGTTGACATTGTAGATTCTGCGCCTGTGAAACAGCATCCTTATAGGATGAATCCTCTCAAACAGAACTATCTGAAGAAAGAAATTCAGTATCTACTGGAGAATGATTTCATAGAACCAAGTAAAAGTAACTGGAGTTCACCATGTATTCTTGTTCCCAAGCCAGATAATACATTCCGTATGTGTACTGACTATAGAAAAGTCAACAGTGTCACCAAAACTGATTCATTTCCAATCCCAAGAATGGACGATTGCATTGATAAAATTGGAAATGCGGAATATGTCACCAAGTTTGACCTTTTAAAAGGATTCTGGCAAATTCCACTGACGGAAAGGGCAAAAGAAATTTCAGCATTTGCAACTCCAGATGGACTTTATCAATATAAAGTCATGCCGTTTGGAATGAAAAATTCGCCTGCAACGTTTCAACGTCTGATGAACATGATAACATTTGGTCTTGATAATTGTGACGCTTATATCGATAACGTCATTATCTACAACAACACCTGGGAAGATCATTTGGAAACCATTCGAAAATTCTTTGATCGACTCAGCGATGTGAATCTGACAATTAATTTGAGCAAAAGTGAGTTTTGCCATGCTTGTGTCACATTTTTAGGACATATTGTGGGACAAGGTCAAGTTAAACCTATAGAAGCTAAGGTCAAAGCTATCTCTGAATTTCAAGTTCCAATTTGTAAAAAGCAACTGATGCGATTTCTAGGTATGGCTGGATATTATCGGAAATTTTGTTCCAATTTTTCCAAAATTGCTGAACCTTTGACAAGTTTATTGAGTAAGAAAACCAAATTTTTTTGGTCTGACAAGTGTCAGGAATCTTTTGACAAGTTAAAGGCCATGCTTAAGAATGCACCAGTTCTTTCTGCACCAAATTTTAGCCAATCATTTAAATTATCTGTTGATGCAAGTGATGTAGGGGTTGGTGGAGTATTGATTCAGGAAGACAAAAGTGGTGTGGATCACCCTGTGTGTTATTTTTCTAAAAAACTAAACAAGCACCAGAAAAATTATTCCACAATTGAGAAGGAATGTTTGGCTTTGATATTGGCTTTACAGCATTTTGAAGTGTATGTTACCTCAGCTCTTTCTCCAATTATTGTGTACAGTGATCACAATCCCCTTACTTTCATCAACAAAATGAAAGATAAAAATCGGAGATTGTTGAGATGGAGTTTGATATTGCAAGAATATAACATTGACATCAAACACATCAGGGGAAAAGACAATGTGATTGCAGATGCACTCTCACGTGCCTAGAAATGTAATATTGCTTGATGTAATTAAGTCCAGTATCATAAAACATGTTCTTATGTAATTTTGGTTATTATAGTATTAGATGTATATTCAAAAGAAAGCTTTATTATATAAATCTTTCTTTTTCTTTATGAGGGGAGGTGTTATGTATGATGTTTATATAATATTATAAATATTTTAGGAAATTATAAATGTTTCTTCACTTTAATATTTGCTTAAATCTTAATGTTATCAGGAAAAACATGTTTAACTAGTGTCCTTGAATTAGGTTGTTTTGATCAATATGTTTTCTCAATTTGAAGGTCAAGGTTGAATTTTTGTTTACAAGTAAAATTCCATTAAGATGACACATGTTCTAGAACATTCTGTCATGTGACCAATCTTTATATATGCCATGTTTGGTGGACATTTATTCAGTTTTGACATTACCATCAGTCTTGTAAAGAGCTATTACAGTTGTGAAAATTCATTCCAAATTCTAAGAGAGGAATTATTTTAAATATTCATTGGATTATAACAGTGCTCACAAACTTTTGGATTTTGGATTTTTAATTGATGATTTTGGAATTTATGTGAACTTATATTCAGATATTTTGGAATACTTCATTTTGACTTCAGCAGATCAAAGATTACTAGTACATCAGGACTTTGGAGACCATTAGCACATCATAACATTCAAGGACACAGCCGTGAATTCGGAACATTCTATATTTAGGACTTGTGATTAGAACAATCATTCTTATTGGATTATTAGGATTTCAAAACACATTACTGTAAGTGACTTTTTGATTTTTCATTTTAATTATCTAGTAATAAATTGCTTGTTGATTTTTTACTTGATTTGTTGGTTTCACTTTCTTTCTGTTACATTTTTCTTAGACCATAGAGTCGTAACAGAATATCGTATGAAACTTGACATGAACTATTGTTAAGGTATTTAAAAAGATTGTATTGCTAATCAAAGCCATTGAGAAAGAAATATAAACATGGTACAGGAGTTATTGCTTATATCTAAAACCAAACAAGAAAGTATGGAAAAATCAATTTATGATCAGAAGGCTAGATCTACAACTATCAAGGAAGACCAAGCAGAATTAACATCTGACAGAGGATGCTGCAGAAATCGAAGTGACTGACAAGAAAAGAGTAAAATACAGCAAATAAAAAGTTAAGAGAAGAAATTTTCCTAGTTTGTACGTAACACGTCCTGTTTCACAAATGGATTTCTTTGCTAGTAGAGAACCACATGTGGTAACAAAAATCGAACCTCCAAGAAACATATCATAAAGAAATTGAAATAGATCAACAATGAAGTTTTTGAGAGTTGATTATGTGCTACTTTATGATTGGTATAATTTTCTTCAATGCCCAATTTAATATAGTAAATGGAAACTTTGAAGGAGTTCTTTATTTTGTGAGAGATGATCACGTGGGTCCATTATGATTGGTGGAATTCTCTTCAATACCCTCCATTATGATTGGTGGAATTCTCTTCAATACCCACTATAATCTAGTAAATGCAAAGTTTGAAGGAGTGCTTCATTTTGTGATAGATGATTACGTGGGTACATTATGATTGGTGGAATTCTCTTCAATACCCACTGTAATATATAGTAAATGGAAAGTTTGAAGGAGTGCTTCATTTTGTGAGAGATAATCACGTGGGTACATTATGACTGGTGGAATTCTTTTCAATACCCACTGTAATCTAGTAAATGGAAAGTTTGAAGGAGTTCTTTATTTTGTGAGAGATAATTACGTGGGTACATTATGATTGGTGGAATTCTCTTCAATACTCACTGTAATCTAGTAAATGGAAAGTTTGAAGGAGTGCTTTATTTTGTGAGAGATAATCACGTGGGCACATTTTGATTGGTGGAATTCTCTTCAATACCCAATGTAATCTAGTAAGTGGAGGCTCTGGAATATGCCCACTTTTGTTCAGTGACACTGTGAGCAAAAAAAGTAAAACCAGTGTAAATGAATGAGCAATACTAGCACTGGTGGTATTAAAATATGGAACTGCCATCTGTTGAATAATTGACTTTCCGGTTTTGTAAGGAAGAAGTAAATGAAACTTGAGCCAAAACTAATACTGGTGGTTCTTGTGGGAAAATCTATAGCCAAAACTAATACTGGTGGTTCTTGTGGGGAAACCTATAGCCAAAACTAATACTGGTAGTTCTTGTGGGAAAACCTATAGCCAAAACGAATACTGGTAGTTCTTGTGGGAAAACCTATAGCTAAAACTAATACTGGTGGTTCTTGTGGGAAAACCTATAGCCAAAACGAATACTGGTAGTTCTTGTGGGAAAACCTATAGCCAAAACTAATACTGGTGGTTCTTGTGGGGAAACCTATAGCCAAAACTAATACTGGTGGTTCTTGTGGGAAAACCTATAGCCAAAACGAATACTGGTGGTTCTTGTGGGAAAACCTATAGCAGAAAGTCTAATTTAATACGACACGTGTTATCTCATACTTCGAGAGTGAAATGTACACTGTGTGGAAAGCAGTTCAGACGAAGTGATCATTTATAACGTCATCATCGTTTTGTGCATGAACCTGGTGTGAAACAATTTAACTGCAGACATAGTGATGAACTCAAGGAAGATTATTCATCATTGTTTCAACATGTGACCGCATATCATTCACTGTCTAGAAATCAAATAGGCGGACGAAAGGAGCCTACTCTTTCAATGCAGCTACCTGAAAGTGAAAATAGAAATTCTTAGGAAAATATTGGTAAATAAGCGATTCCAAGACAAGAAAACAATACTTTCCATCCGTCTTCGATAAGTAACGAAAATTTACAGCAGCAAAACAGAACCTCGCAGCAAGGTGCTTTGCAGGATGGTGTTCAAAACCTTATCATTAGCCAAAACAATCGTGAAAAAACATGACTTGCTAATTGTTTCGCAAACGTGAAGTTACAGATCATAAAATATTTAAAATCATGTGTTCGAAATCATGGTATAAAATATTATCCGTGTGCTCAGATTGAAATGTATAGAGATAGCCTTCCTAAAATGTGTAGAGATAGACAGGAAGGCGAACTCGAAACTACTAGACTATAGACATTCTTTACCTTTACATTAAGAGAACATAAAATAAATGAAGGTTTACAAAAATCTAAGTGAGTCTGGAAATGTTTGGGGAGACATGCATCTGGATGGAATATTGAAAATGTTATACAGTTAGAAATTCACACTGTATTTTGTCTTCTATACTAGGATCGAGTTATAGTGACCTACCTGACACACTGAAAAAAAATCAAATTACATACTCAACATTAGAACTTTGGATAAGAAATGTTTTACCTGGAGTATTCTCGCTTCCTTTCATCCAGTACAACTACTTCCTCAAAATGTGAAACATTATGAGCCTCTGGAGTTTGAATTAAATATGAATGGCATAAGCTACACAGTAGAATTGTCTAAACTGGATAAATATGAAAGCCAGAATCCAAATATTTCTATAAACCTATTTGCCTTTGAACAAAAATATATAATATCTTTAACAATCACATAATGTTCGGGAAGAATTCATGATATAAATTTGCTTCTTTTATAAAATGAAAAACAAATATCACATTATTGCATGATAAAGGATTTTAATATATTTTTATCGAGAAAAAAAATTCAAAGCAAATCTAAACTTCTTTTGCCCCAATTGTTTTAGTGGTTTCACAGGAGAGGGGATATTAGAAAATAATGTGCCATACTGCTCAATTAATGGTGCTCTAAATGTAGAATTGCCAGAAAATAGTAAAAAAAATAATTTACAATTCAAACATTTTGTAAAACAATTAGGAGTACCTTTTTATGCAGATTTTTAAATATTAAGCAGGAAAATTTATTCATATTATCCAAATCCTGAAGAATCAAGTACGATCCCAATCACACTGTTAGAGACCCGTGGATTAGGATACAAAATTGTTTGCGTTGATTCAAGGTACACAAAACCTACAATCATCTACAGGGTTAAATATCCTTAAATTGATTGAATGTTTGATGAAACAAAAAGAAGATACAGCGAGGATTTTGGATAAAGTTCAACCGATGAAAATAGCTAAAGAAGATGAAATCAGTTTTACAAATGCTTTAAATGTTGTTTTGTCATAAAAATGTCATTATAATGAACAAAGAATTCGATATCATTTTTATGCCAGGGGTAAGCTGTTTGGACTAGCGCATTAGCAATTTCGTTATCAGATAAACGTCAAATGAAAATGCATTGTATCAAATCATTGAATTCTTTTAAGAGAGAGAGAGAGATGACGTAAGACTGTGCACAAGACTGCTGAAGAGATCGATTCTTATCATTGACCTTGTTCTCCGCGTATTATTATTATTATTTTTTTTTTTTACTGACAAACAGTCATATCAGAAAAAAAACGTCTTACCAAGACATGCTTATGAAGAGAACCACGTTTAACTAATAACATTTGATCACATATTTTTTAAAAAATTGTTTAACTAGCGGTCGAATATGAAATTTCCTCATTTAATGTATGGTATTATTTATAGAGCTTTTGGGGGGAAGAAATTGCAAGTATTGTAAAAATATGAGTACGAATTTACATGTCTTCAGCAGTTGTGAACAACACAGTCTTACATAATAATTCGCAATGCGGGATTGCCCCAGTGACTTTACATGGAATCGAGTCACGGAAAACTGCCGAAGTTGTACGTTTGTACCGAGGGGTAGGGGAGGGGGGAGGATGTTCCTTGCTGTGTACATTTTCGATAACCGTTGATCGCATCGGGTCGACATTTTCAGATATTGCATAAATCATAATACTGAATAATTTAAAGGTATATGATATAAGGGACTCGGGTCAATCTTTAATGTTAAAAGAACAACTCATGATGCCAATGTGAAAGATACTGAACAATTTCAATTTGAGGAAGAAAATATGAGATTCTTAGTGAAACCGGGGCCAGTCTTGTAAATTTATGACTTGTTACATTTACTTACTCTTGACCTACTTGTTATACATATAGATTCGCCTACTTTACTTCAAAACCTGTTGAATCTCGCATCTGAACAGATATCTTTAGTTCATTTTGCCGTTCGTATTGTAACACACACAGGGGTTCCTCTACCGAGCGAATCAAACACCTGCGTAAGGACTTCCCGACAACATTCGTTGTCAACTGGAAGTTCTCGTAACTCGCCCAGACTATGATCGATAAAATTTTTTCTCTGATCAATAAATAAATGACCACAATGTCACAACTAGAACTTCATATTTGCATGGCTTTTCCTTGTTAGCATTGCCGTGGCATGAAGCACATAACACAATTCAAACACCCAATGCAGAGAACTAAAGAAATACTAAAACTGCATCAATAGAATCTTGTCTCAATTTATTTTAGGTACAGATAGGATAAGCTCTCAAAATAATTCTTTTACTAAAATTTTACTTTTCATTATTAACCAATCTTGGATCACCAAACCCGTATATACTCTATTGTATCTTATTTCTAGACTGGTTCACAGTTGTTCCATATAATTAGTACCGTGAGTCCTAAAAAGAACAGTCTGAATCGGGTTTAGCACGTGTACTTTCACCAACTGCTACAATGAAAGGCATCTTCAAACAAAGGGATGACCTCTTCCCAATTATTCCATGGCACAAAACAGTAGTTCTTGTCACGAATATCTTCCACCGAAAGGCACAATCAATTAACACCTCTGAATTAAAATAGGAACTACTTGGATCCATGCTCACTTATGCTAGTCTGACCCCATCTCAAACTACGAAACCAATCCATGCAATTGCAAAGTCTCTTAACAACTGTAAGTATGATGTCTGTTCCTAGAAATCTGCTAATTACTCGGGCTGGGAAATATTTTCCGAACACCGACTTCCCATAATCAAACAACTAGTCACTAAACCTATAAACGGAGACGTAAATACAAATGGAACATACCCACATTTATTACAGTATTAAGCTGTATATATATATATATATATATATATATATATATATATATATATATATATATATATATATATATATATATATATCACAATCACAGAAAATTTGTGTTAAGGTTTTTGGTTAAAGTTTGTTTCATTTGTTTATATTTCCTAACCCCCTTGTTAGATTGTATTGATACTTGGGATGAATCATTATGAAGATAGGATAATTAATTCTACCACATACTCACCCCTTTAACCTAGGTGTCAGAGTCGTAGGAAATGTGCACAAAGGTTTTGCTTTAAAAAAAACAAACAAATTGCCTATTTTTCCTAAAGCATTTGATGCATTCTCGTCATAGATGACATTAACCATTTTGAGGCCAAGACAGTTGATTTGCCACCTGCTCGCTAGACCCTATGTCATTGGAATAATGGTCACAGTCATTGAATAATTGGGTAAAGGTTTTTGTTCAATTTTTTTTTCTTCATTTGATTTTATTTCCTTTACTCTATGATAGACTTTTTTTATACTTTCGATGACTCACTATGAAGCTAAGACAAATCGTTCTGCGATATGCTCTCTCAACCTTTTGGCCTTAGGTCAAAGTCATATATATGGCAACAATGGTTTGATCGTTTTTGATATGGAAGTCCTGACCTTCTTGTTAATTGTACAGATAGAAAAAAATAAAAACATATCATTCCAATATTGTAATTTGCAATCAAAGATTTTTACTTGCCATAATTGCCAAAGTGCTTTGAAAGGAATGCATCGACATGAGAGATTTAAAATATTCTATCATCCTTGATTAGCTGAAAAACTTAGACATTTCATTTTTAAGATATCATTTATTCCTTATCTTCTCAGTATACTAAATAACATACGGAAAATGAATCATTGAGAAACAGTCTCAAACGTCATCTGTTGAAGAAATTTATTGCTTTATTCTCATTTATTGACATTTTTTTTTCTTCGCTAAAATCCTCAACAAATCATGTTTGGCATGGTCAAGTAAAAAATTGTGTGAAAATCACAAATTAAAGGCAACCACCAATATGTCTCGCCTGGGTAATTTATGTAGCAATACTTTCCTGTCTTTATGATTACCAAATACAGTCACCCATCGTTTTAGCCAACTTTACCTTAGTTACAAAACAATCCACAGTACATTGGTAAGAAACATTTGATTGCCAACACCTCAACAATCTAAAACTGTGGCCTTGTAAAATTGGAGTAATTTAGAGATAACGGAAGGCACCAGTCTACATTAAGGGCCATATACATGGAAATACTTTTGAATGATAAAAGTGTAATAAAATATTAAAACATCGTTGCGGTAGCTATTGACACGTTGCGAAACACACATTCTAGCTCCGGTATTGATATGGAAAAGCTTATAATTCAAGTTGGACATTTTTACAGACGGAAACCACTATTGATATAAGGCAATTATTCGAGGAGTTTTTAATTTGCCCATCAGATTTAATGATGCTGGCCCTCACGTCATTGTATTATCCCTCTGTATCAGCCAGATTATTGATTTCTTCGGCGAAGACATCAGCAGCAGTATCGATTGGAACCAGGTAATTTTACCTGCATATCGAACTCATATGTTACTACGAATTCGGCATTTTGTTCATTAATACAGAATGGTGACAAACTAGAAGCGTTTCGAGGCATGCGTCGTGACGGCTATAATCTGAGAAAAAAGCAATTGAAAAATAGACCTTATTTACTTGCTTAAACGTCACAATGAAACCGTTTCTTTAATAGCGTCATGAATTGGCAGACAGTTTGAAAGGAATTAATTACCTCTGCTGAGACTGTTTAGAAGTATTGTAATCAATGATTGGTTTAAAACGTTTTTACGTAAATAATATATTAACAGACTCCAAGGACACATTGATTTAATCTTCAGGTGACACAGTTAGATTTAGTGCCATTTCCAGTGAAAAGCGGTCTTTACTGAACCTAGACCAATCGATGAAGACAGATTTTGTCAACATGCTTAATACAATGCATCAAAGACTTTTACATATCATTGCGGCAAGTTAACCAAGGAAATCTGGCCAAACATAATGGCGTCGCCTTTGACAATACAAGTGTCATTTGCGGTGGGAGCAGGGTTTCTGGGAAGCTTATTCCTGATCATTGCTATCTCAGTGGATACATGGGAAGTGGTAACCTTCCGGATGGATGTCTTATCACAGTACACCAACAATACCTCCAGAACGTACTCAGTCGATCTTGCCACATCGGACAATGACTTTTCAAAATTCACTGAAAATGAGACCACCTATGTCAATGGTTCTGAACAAAGTAGGTTAAAGAATTATTTTCTGTTTACAACGTACACCGGAATATGGAGAACATGTGATATTCTTTCAGGTAAGTTTTGTTTCATATAATTTCGTTATCTCTCTCTCTCTCTCTCTCTCTCTCCGATTTAGACAGCGACTTCAAATCGGTTATCCTTAGCAGGTTGACTAAAATGCTATGAAAAGCAAACTTAAGGTATGAAAGCAGAAGCAGAAAGAGGCGATGAAGATGGTGATTAAGCGAAATTTCATATATATATTGAAGATTGTTTATAACGTTTCACAGACTTTGGACATACATGTAGTAAACAATTTCTACTGGTATGATAACGGTCAGAACTCATGTGGAATGGTAATACAATTTTCAAACAACATATATTTGTATCAATACATGTTATCATGAAGACAAAAAGTGACAAACCAGTAAGTTTTACCATCCGATGAATGTGTCAACATACATGTGCATGTACCAGCCGTTGAATCATAACAATCACTTTTATGTGAAATCGTCTTTGTTCAATAACTCGGTTGCTTCCTGGCGATCACTAATTTCACAAACAATATCTTCATGGCAAATCAAATTTACATCTAAATTGTTGGTAATACAGGTGTGGCAGTGTCACTATCAGAATTAACATAATACAAGAAATTAACATCCTCATTACCAGACCCAAGTATGTGTCATGCATCATAGCAAGGGGAACATATCCTCATCACAGACAAATTGTTAGCAAAGAACAAATCTACACCACTTCCAACCATAGCCTCCCCAGACAGTCTACCAGATCAGTTTGCAAATGTCTTCCACAACAAAGTGAAAACTATCAGAGATCCACTTGACGGCATCACACAACCTGACCCATCCTCACCCTATAGCTATGATACAGAATTTCAACAACTCTTATTCACAATATTTCAGTCTGTATCTATTGATTTTCTACGAAGAGTCCTAAAGAACTGCGCCCCAAATTCTTGTGAACTAGATCAAATTCCTACATCACTGCTATTAGAGTGTTTGGATGCTGTATTGCCTGCTCTGACCAACGTCATAAATACTTCTCTTTCTACAGCTGTTTTTCCATCACTTTTAAAACTGCTATTGTAGAGCCCCTTTTGAAAAACCATACCCTTGACCCCAACAACTTGCAAAACTATCGCCCTATCTCTAACCTCTCATTCATGTCAAAATTCAAAGAAAAAGTTGTTCTGTCTCAAATAGCATCTCACTTAAATTTACATAATCTCATCAGTAATTTCCAGTCGGCTTATCGCCCCTCTCACAACACTGAAACTGCCATCCTAAAAATTGCGAATGACCTTCTTTCTGATTTGGACGATGGTAAGATTTCAGTTCTCACACTCCTTGACTTATCCGCAGCCTTTGATACAATTGACCACGATATCTTACTTCATCGTCTGCAGCACGTTTTTGGCATCCACAGTACTGCTTTATCACGGTTCAAGTCATATCTAACGGAAATAAACCAAATTGTTTCAATAAATAATAAACATTCCAGATCAGATAATCTTTGTTACGGTGTCCCACAGGGTTCGGTTCTAGCACCAGTTATCTTTATTCTTTATACACAGCCCCTATGAAGCGTTATAAATTGCCACCCTGTGTCCCACCAGCTATATGCCGACGACACTCAACTGTACAAATCTAGCTGTTCAAATGAAGTCGCTTCCACCATCCAAAGCGTAGAGAAGTGCATCTCTGATGTTAAGTCATGGATGAGGTGTAATAAGCTACAAATAAACGATGATAAAACTGAAGCCATGCTTTTTATCCCGCAAAGAATTTCTCGAGCCCTTCTGTTACAAGAATCAATTAATATCAGTGACACCTCCATTAAATTTAGACAATCATTTAGAAATCTAGGTGTTACTTTTGATAGCTCCCTCTCACTACACCAGCATGTCCTGAACACTTGTAGAGCAGCATACCTGGAGCTGAGACGCATCAGCACTATTTGCAACCTTCTCACAATTGATGCCACAAAAACCATTGTGTGTTCATTAGTACTCTCTGGACTTGACTATTGTAACGCTCTTCTTTCTGGTCTACCACTGTGTCTTCTGCAGAAACTTCAAAAGGCCCAAAACACTGCAGCAAGGATCATTCTTAGAGCACCAAGAACGGATCATACCACCCCACTTCTTCACAAACTCTACTGGCTACCTGTTCGCGGTAGAATCAAGCACAAAATCGCTTCTCTGTGTTGTACTTTACTGCTTCTGGTACGAAATACCTCTCCGATCTCACCCACTTGTACACTCCTGCTAGAAGCTTGCGCTCATCATTGGACACTCGTAAACTTAGTATTCCCAAGGTTAAAACTAAGTTATACGGACAATGTTCATTTATATATCAGGGCCCAGCTACTTGGAATGAACTGCCTCTTGATCTCAGACACAAAGAGACCACGATCACATTCAAGAGTAATCTCAAGACACATCTTTTCCACCAGCAAGAATAAATTTAGCATTTACCATTGGCCATTAGTGTTAGATTGAAACTGTATTGTAAATTCATGTTTCATGTTGTTTTGTGTGTAACAATTCATTTGTGTTTGATATTGTTTGTGAGATATTTTCATGTTTTTATATGTTGTCTGTATGCAAACTGGTTTTTTTAATGCCTTTATGTGTTAAGTCATCATTATTATTATTATCCTCATCAGCATTGCTATCACTAATATTGACATCTGTTTTCTCACTAAACCCTGTTTGCAACACAGTTTGCAACACAATATGTGGAACATCACGCCATGCTCGATAAATTATATTGAACTCGTAAGGTATATTTAATTCCCGCTCATTTTTTTTTTTTTTTTTGTTTGTTTGTTTGAAGGGAGGTGGGTGTCAAGGCTCGCGAGGTATCTTTGAATTATAGCATGTCGGTAATTTAACTTCTATTCCCCATATTTTTTGTTTTCAGCTTTGTGTCTAAAGAAACATTTTTCTAGTTCTGACCGGACATTTTTCAGCCATTTTCACGAGTCAGAATTCAAAACGAACACAATAAAGACTTCAAGCTGTACTCAATTAGTCAACATACGAAAATTATGCTTAAATTGCATTTAACCAGCAACCCGTGATTCTAAAGTACCAATTATGAATTAGGTGTGGTTATCACGTCTTTGTTACCTGGCGTCTTTGTTAGGCCATTGTTATTTCTTGATTATGAATGACGTGTTATTATCACGCTTTTGTTACTTGGCGCGTTATTGTTACGGCTTTGTCATTTGAACGACCGCCATTGTGTATCTGACTTTGGCGCCTCAGATGATAAAAACATTATAATTGAGCTCATTTACTCAGACGAACTTTGGAATACTTAGTCATTAGGAATTTGGCAGGGAAAATTAAAGTCAAACGTTTTAACAATTTTAACAGAGAAAATACTTTATCCAAGAACGTAAAAACAATATTAAATGTATATATATATATATATATATATATATATATATATATATATATATATATATATATATATATATATATATATATATATATAAGTGGTCAAGCTAGACTTGAAGTGAAGTGATTGATCGGTAGCTTCACATCGGCGCGGTGGATCATGGGCAAAACGTACGGAGATTCCGTACTTTCACGAAAGCTGTAGGATGATAGTTATCTGCGATCTCACGAGCACCAGAAGTGTGACGCAGTTGTCAGCAAAAGTGCTCCTACTCGTATCGGAAAGAGAGGAGGATGTTCCGATTGCTTTCAAAAATTCCAGTTCTACAACAAGGTGATACTGCACATTTCTTTTTTTCTTTTTTTTTTTTTTGGGGGGGGGGTGCTTGCAGAAAAGCATGCTCTCGTCACCATCTTCATCGCTTCATCGCCTCTTTCTGCTTTCCCACGTAAGTTTCAAGGAATTCGCAAATAAATAACTGAAATCATTTAAATTTGTTTAGCAATGAGCCAGCAGATCTATCGCTGACAGTATTAGATTATTATGTGCCAAAATTCAACGCCAAACTGGCTGAAATGACAACTCAAAAGGAAGCTTGACCCTGTTGTCAAAAGGCGTGTACTGGCAGTAGCTTTTTTACGACCATATCTGTGGAGCAGTTTGGGACGAACGGGGTCTGCCCAGTTGTCCAGATATGGTCTATCCCTTCTATTTCTATATCAACAAATATGAATTAACTGAAAATATTACTCTTACCGTTATGGGCGTTTGTATCTCTGTCCTATATTAGACTAGTCTGTACTTGAGATCAGCATCGAGTTTGTATCTGTGTCCTATATTAGACTAGTCTGTACTCTATTCTGTTGACTTGGCATCTCGTGTCATTGTAAAGATTACATTCATGAATGATTATATTCAGAATGAGAGAGTTCAATTTGTGTTGCAGAATCAGAAAAATAATGTGCAATCGTAAAGTATGGTGTGACTATTTTATGATGATGCAAATTAAGGTGGTCTTGGATTTTCAAAACGAAGAAACAGAAAGCAGCTGCTGAAGTTTAGTTGATGACATTATTTTTCTGTAATACTGGTTATTTTTACTTTTGTTTCTTTCAATTTGTTCACAACTCATTGTAACGTCAGCCTGACCTAGATTATGATACCAGCACATATTATATATAGCTAAGTTAGATTTTGTGGCGACATGCTTGATAACTTTTAAAGTATCTGTGATTAATAGAGATTTTTAAATTTCAATCATAACATATCTCTGTCGTCAATTCGTGCTTTAGATTACATTATTTGAAAATGTAGATGACTAAAATCCAATTATACTAAATCGTGTTATATCCACAAGAAAACGCAGGATGTTGACAAAACAACATGTTATTATTCACTTATTGTCAGTTCTCATTGTGAATTAAAAATCGATGGCAATTGAAATAAAAGTAAAACAAACCAAAACATTATGCTACAGATATTAGGTTCTAAATAATGACTATGACGATAATAATAATAATAATAATAATAATAATAATAATAATAATAATAATAATAAGTTGATTCACTTTGCGTATTCGACATGTGGTGAGTTACTTTGAATTTCAGATGTAACTTATCACTATTGTGCGTTCCTTAATAGTTGATTTATTTAACAATCTTATACGTTTTTTGTCAGTAGTTTCCATAAACTCAAACTGCATGGCTTCTTATGGATTATATCAACAGTTGAGACAATTTTCGGATGACACAGTTGCTATAAAGTTATACGAATATGGCAGCTTCTGATGAGATCTAGATTAAACAACCGTCGCTATGTCAACCGCAGACATTCATTTACAACAAACCTGTAACACCATCACGTCTATTCAGCCTTAATTGGCAACTAAACGCCGTGGATTAATGTAGGCTGATTTGATATATTGATATCCTAGAGAATATCTCCGGTGTAACTTTTGATAAAATAACAATGACATTTGCATTTATATTGATTTATCTTAAACAGAAACTGGAGACATTGGAAGAACCTGAAGATCATTAATCATTACAAACCCCATTTGCTGAGAATAAAATATCCACTGGTAAAATTGATTTCATGTCATTGGGAATATTTTGATACAGTTCGTGAGTAGTATAGGGAGTGAACTGGGGGCAGTAGGAGGCACTTGGGGGCATACATGGGAAATTAACATGGAGAGGCACTTGGGGGCAGTAGGAGGCACTTGGGGACAGAAGTGTTTATAGGGTCAAAAGTGTTTATAGGGTAGAAGTATTTTATAGGGACAGAATAAACACATAGACAAACATAAAGACATAGAAACACTATTGGCAATTTTAAGATAATCTTTTCTGAGAGATGTGGGTGGCTCTGAAAAGGACCGTTGGAGTTTTGTTAACCAAGTTAACACATATCACACCTCTTCACGGGTCTTCTTCTCCTTAAACTTCTCAGCACTACAGGTCCGTAGATGAGCAACCGCTTCAGACACCCTTGTCTCTCCACATAAATCCGTCTCTTCCAAAGAGCTGTAGCCGTAATCTTTGTGACAGTCTGGGGAAGTAGGAGGCACTTGGGGGCATATATGGGAAATTAACATGGAGAGGCACTTGGGGGCAGTAGGAGGCACTTGGGGGCAGAAGAGTTTATGGAGCAGAAGTGTTTATAGGGTCAAAAGTGTTTATAGGGTAGAAGTATTTTATAGGGACAGAATAGACACATAAACAAACATAAAGACATAGAAACACTATTGCCAATTTGAAGATAATCTTTTATAAGAGATGAAGGTGGCCCTGAAAAGTGCCGTTTGTTTTTTACTTTTTTCTCCCTGATCACCATTTCTTCAGGAAGCCTAGGAGGTAAAACTTCTTCTTAGGTGGATCAGGGATCCAGTAGGGGTGGCCCTATCTCCTGAACTTGTCCTGGATCTTCATCCAGTTCTCGTTCAGGCGCTGAAAGTCCCTTCCTCTCTTCTCCTTTTCCTTCACCATTCTTTCCTTAGCCCAGGTAGACTTGATTTTGGCCACTTCTTCTTCCATCACTTGTCTTATAAGTCCCTTGGCTCTTTGTAGGGCAACCGCTTCCCTTCTCACACTACTGAGGGATGGATATAACCAAAAATCTTCCTGTACCTTTTTTAGGAGGTACTCCACCCCTTGCATGAAATCCAGCGCTTTCTTTAACAACCCCACTCGACCATTTTGAATTACAGAGACAGTCTTCAGTTTCATGGCTTCTTCCTCCATGACTTCATTGACTTGGCTCCTAGCTGTTTTTAGGGCTGACACGTGCCTTTGTCACATAGTGTATGGGTGGTTGGGTAACGCCAACAGTACTCTATATTTTCTAACAGGTACACTACCCCCACCATTACATCCCAGGCTTCCTGCAAATTCTCCACTGTTGTCATTCTTGTCTTCTTATCAGTTGACGATGAATGGCGTGAATGATGAATGCTTCACTTTATATGCTGGAAGCACGGACGTGAAGGAAAACATCCCTCCAAGAAAAATACAAAATCATATGACACATAAAACACACCATTTTACGCGGACCTAAAAAACACTCTTTATAATTTTTTTTACACAAGGGTAATGGAGTGTTGATAGACACTACACCAAACACACTGTATACAAACATATTCTACAAACACACAAGGGAAAGGGATTTTTGTGATTGGAAAAGACAAAGGCAGATACAAACATAGACTCAACACACCAATTTTTAGGCAAATACAATTCCTTAGCAATTTGTGTTGGCTCTGAAAAGGGCCGTTTGGTTGTCAAGTTCACCTAGAGATGCCCGCACCTCCCAGGTCTGGCACCACAAGCCGCACATTTTGCACGCCATCGATCTCCACGCCAGGGATTGCTGGAGATGGGAAAGGCAGAAGGGGCTGTGTGGCTTCACTGTAACAATCCTCAGTGGCAGGGACAGTGAATGTCTGTCTTCTCCTCCTATACACCCTTTGTGCTTGTGGATGCTGTTGTGGAGGTTGCTGTGGTTGTGGCTGTGGCTGTGATCTCTGCTGTGGCTGTGGTTGCGGCGGCGGTGTCCTCACCACAGGTTTCACAGCACAGTTGGGCAGCATCATCAGATGAGGCCGCACCATCTTCTTCTTCTCCTCTTCTTCTTCCTTCTTTTCCTTGTCCTCTACATCTTCTTCCAACGTGATGAGGACTAGTTCGTCCATCAAACGACGAACATGCTCCAGGTGAACTTGAATTTCTCTAAGCTTTTCCGTCCTACTGCTGCTCATATATTTTTGGCTGTTGGTAGCCCGACTGGTGAACGCACCGCTTTATATACTTACACGGACGTGAAGGAAAACACCCCTCACACCAGAAATACAACCCACACATACAGAAAACACAAACACCAAGTACGCAGGCCTAAAAGAAAAACACTTTTTAACATAGAAAGGGTATGGGAATGTTGATAGACACACTCTACACAAACATACTCTACACACACACAAGGGAAAGGGCTGTTTTTGGTTGGAGAAAAAAGACAAGACAGACACAAACATACACCGAACATGCAAACACACAATTTTTTAAGGCAATCATGGAGTAATCTTTTCTAAGAGATGTGGGTGGCCCTGAAAAGGACCGTTAGGGGTGTTGTGTGAGAAGTTTAACTTCTGGCAGGACGCCCACGTTTCACCACAGGTTGCACTGCAACACAGGGGCGCTTTCTTGTGAAGGAGAAGGCAAACTCCTCACAGTCCATCTTACAGGACACTTCTCCTTCTTGTTGTTGCAGCTGCTGCAAGAGTTGTTGTTGTAGTTGTTGTTGCTGCCTTTGCTGCTGCTCCAGTCTTTGTCTCTCCTCCCATTCCACTCTGTCCCCGATGATCTCTTCTCGCAGGACTTCTTCCACCAGGTACTGTACCATTTGCACGAAAATCATCGTGTTCTTTTCTGGGTTCTTCTGAATCAGGTTAAGTCTAACCCGATGCATGTTCATCGGTTCATTCAGTTTACTAATCTTCTCAATCATGTTGAGGTGTTGACGAGTCAACGAGAGTGACCCGACTGGCAAACGCACCGCTTTATATGCTGAAAGCGCGAACGCGATGGAAAACATGTCCCAGATCGATAGAGAAAGAAATGTGAAAGAGTTGGTACCTCACATCGATAGAGAGAGGGTGAAAGAGCATATACATTCCATTTTTTTCAATCCATAAACAACACAACACCATTTTTTTTAAAAATCAACATTTTTTTAATAAACAAGAAGAACCTTCTCTGACACAAAATACAAACCAACATTTTTAAACATGAATGTATTTACAGGGTTGACAACGTGGTGAAGTCAAACTCGACTTCCACTGTTCTAAGTCATTTGGCTACGTTTCTGAGCTAAAGACAAGAGATAACCATAATGTTCACGAAACCATCTTTCTACTTTAGCATCGTTTCTAGCGTACTCCCTATCATAACAAGTCACTAAATGGTCTAAGGGAAATCTAAGACTGCGTTGATGAAGAAAATACACACAATATTGTCCACACATCATGGAATCTGATCCTTGTAATCTCACATTATTGAATCGAGTGGAGACAGCGTTTCTTCTCATAAAGTCAATGATGTCGTCTTCCAAAGGAGGTAATCCATAAGAATCAAAATATTCCATACTGTGATCGTTGGGAAAGTACACTGCCACCCTATGGGTTCCTGGTCGATGACTGTGTCGGTATTGATGACATAGGCTTGAATATCTTTAGGTTTGCGATGTGGAAGTTCATCTTTAGCACACACCACAGGATTCCAAGAAGCGGTGTACGAACTGCGAGTCAACAGGTAATGAAGTTCCCAGGTATCCATTTTTTTCACATGTAACGATAAGTCATCAATTCACACCTGACTTTTTCCTTGAATATGTCTGTCAAGTAACTCGATGAACGGGTAGTATCTGTACTCTGTTGCAAGAGAGCTTCGATGCGTTGGGTCTCCAGAGAATTGAGTGGAGATAAGGAAGGATCCTGCAGGTTTTTATTCCACTTTCTCAACACATTCTCTTCTTAAATCAGAGACCATGCCTCATCCAGATACTCTTCCAATTTTTCTTCTGCACTCATCATCAAACATTTGTCGTGTTGTTTCTGACTCGGATGATTGATTTGACACCCATAACATTGTTCTCTAGCCATATCTGTAATTCTTCCAGACAATTCCGTAGCAAAGCAGGAGACTAAATGTTCTTGTTCTGGCCATCTTGACAGAGTACATTTGGTAAATCCAGTAAACTTTGTAACACTACTGTTCCGGCTACTTTTCTCTTCTTCACTTGTGGTTTGTGACTGCTGTGGTTCTAGATCACAAAATCCCTCATCTTCTATCTCCATTGGTTCTTCGTGTTGCGTCTTTAATAGTCTAGAATTACTTCTCTCAAACTGTTGATTTCCAAAGTATTGCGAATTTGGCATAGGAGATGACGCTCATGGTGTTAGCCAGAGCTGTGGCAAACTGAAGTTCCACACGAAGTTGGCCTGATTCTATAGGGTGGAAATGTCCTTCGTCGCTGCCTTGGTCGGGAGTGAAATCAAAGCCCCCAAAAGCATATCCTCCTGCATAATCCTCGTACGAAATGCCGTGGGTGCTGTTGCTGCCTAACTGTCCTGTGGCTTCAAACAGAGTCAAGTAAGATCACAAGTAATTTTTCTGGGCAAAATTAGGTTCAAAAGGTCTGGTACACAACGTCTGACCATCTCGAGTGACTTCTGTATTGGAGACATTGAAGTGTTGAAAGTCGAAAGGATTTTGATTGATGGCTCAGTTGAGGGCTGCATTACTGACGATGCCGATGAGTAAACGTTTGGGGAGCTGTCCTTGGAACACATGATCTTCGACTTTGGATCGGAGTCCAGAGGCAATTGTAAACGTTTTCACTTCCACTCGTCGCACAGGATACTTAGCGGTGGTTCTGCTCAAAGTTTGACTGATGTCGTTGGCTACTTTAGGTAACACTTCTACACGGCGCACGTAAAGTCAAGCTTCTTCGATGATGGTTTTGTACTCGTTCGCATTAGCCATCAAATGGAAGACGTACCGTAGTACCTACTGCGATTCAGTCTCAGGCGTACATCCACTCCGTTCAACAAATACTTGTCTTGCAACCACTTGTCCAAATGCGAACAATCCATCAGTTCTAAAGTGCGCCCTTGTCTGATTTTCTTTCGGCGCTCGTTAAATCCCACATTGTGAGCATCGTCATCTGCAGTCAACGCTGTGTCGTTGAACTTTTCCGAGGTGTCAGGTTTCCATACCACGGAAGCATCCAGATGGGTGTTCTTGGCTTCTTTTCCGTACGTCAAGAGATTTTCCAAGTAAGCACAGTAAGGGTAAATATCCATGTTGCTGCTGACCAGTTTGTTATTAAAGTACAAATCCACTTCGCTGAACAACGAATGCATCAAATTATTGACGGGAGCTACTCTTGCATCGTCCTCGGGATTTGTGTTGTCCGTTTTGAGTACTTTGAGTTTCAGATATAAGTGACTGCTATTCAGATCGATGTAAACTTCAGTTTGTCCTTTGCTTTCAAATTCGATAGGGGCTGAAGTCGTCAAAGACGACACAGGATGAAATTCTACCCATTGGGATTCTTGCATCGTCATCATGGTAGGTGGCATGGCAAACAGATCCAGTTCTGACTTGGTACACTCGCAAGAATCTCGGTACATCATTTTATTGTCTCAGTTAGTAATCAAACACGCCTAATACTCTGACAGTCCTTTTTTCGTATTCTTTTTCTGAACACCATGTTTATGTGCTCTGAAGGGGTTTCGACGTCTCTTTCTGCCTTTTCATTGCTGTGGCGTTGAGGAACAAGTAATGCAAGGGCCAGAAGTGTGAAGCGAATTTATAGGGGTCTCTCGGCGGCCCAAAAATACTTTTTCAGTATGCAGCAACACATTTTTACTACTCTGATAAAGGCTTCTTTAGAATTTTGTTTGTCGATGAGGACGTTTTGAAGAAATTCTTTTCCTTGCGTCAAAGCGGCATCTTTCAAGGCATGAAATCCTCGAGTCACCATGGGTTTCAAGATTGGGGCTACCGTAGGAAAAGCGGATTTTAACATATCTCCTAAACCATGTCCTCGTTGTCGAGCAACTCATAGGTACACAGGATACATCTTGTGTTACAATTCACTGGAGAACCGTTTTCGAAAATGTAGTTTCACCGTGACGTTTCCTTTAGAGAATATAATATTTTGTCCCAGATCTCCTTTTATACTATTGTTGACACTGATAATGAGGGTGAACGTGATACGTGTTTCCACCTTCCTCGTACGCAGCGGTGGCTGAATCCCCTTTGAAAGGAATAACTGGCAGTAACGGAGCGGCTGTTTCCCACCACGTTGTACTCGATCACTTCGGAGTACACAAACAATAAATTCAGTCCTTCGTTCAATTCGACAGGGTAGCGAAAATACTTGTAAAATCGATCGTTAATGATGATATCTTTGGTAGGAGCTATGACAGGAACTATGGCTGTATTTCAAACATAGCAAACAACATAGCAAACAACTCAGAAAAAGTAATGGACAATATTTTGGCGTCCGAAAAATACATTTTTAGACGATGAGAAATGGCATGATACTCGATCAGGACAGTTTTCTTGGTTTTGTCCAGGGCTTTGCCAAACTGGTCGTTGAAAATAGCCGCAATGGTGTCCACCAAATGTCGAGCACTAAAATAAAAGCCTGCAGGGATACTCATATGATATATACTTAATTGAGGATTGGCGGGTGCTGGTCTTTTGGATTCGTAAAAGCAAGGATAATTTTTGTCCAAGTGTTCTTGCACTTGCTCGTTCAGGATTTCGACGACAAAAGTGATTTGATCTTCAGCCACATTCCAAACTTGCGTAGGATGAATGATTTCTACCAAAGCCACTTCCCAATGAGCTTCGTGATCCAACTGTAATACATAAGGTATTGTTGGGAAACACATCCATAGAACTGTCACTGGGTAAAGTTAAATAAAATTGGTTATTCATAGTTCGAGGGTTCTGGTGTCCGAGGAGTCACTTGAGTTCAAAGGAGAATGTTCAAATGTTCCAAAAGAGGACTACTGTTGTTGTGACTGGAAGAAGGATGACTGGCTTTGGCCGCACTGTTGTGGTGGTTGTTGTTGTTACTGTCCGTACTATATTTCAAGGATGGACTTGGCAGAAGATAACCAATGCAACTGCTGAGTAAAATGGTCCATAATTGTTTGTCACCTTGTTGCAAACTCAAATTGGCAGTCGCTGCTCCGATGACACAATACACCACAAAGATTTGGCAGAAAAAGATGATTTGATTTGTAGGCACACGTTCTCCGCACCGCACTTATAAAGGTTGTTTTGTAATTCTTGAAGAGAGGAACTATGTGAAGAAGAGGTAGCTTGCTGTGTTGAACGGCATGTTGGTTACTACTTCTTTTTATAGTCGACGAATCCAAGAATCAAAACTAGGAGGATATCATTTCCAACGCACTTTGACTTCTTCCACTTGACGTTTACCCACTTTACGTGTTCTTCATTCGAGAATGCTTTCGACATCGTATAAGTCGTCTTCTTTTTTGGTCACTCGTTGTAACTCAGGCAAGTAAAAAGTTCCTTTAACACTTCTCCGTGCAAGTCTTCCAGGAAACCATTCGGTAGTCCAGTTCGGTAAATAACCTTTGTCAAAAGTGCGTTTGGTTTTTCCAATGCGAACCCAATCTCCCGTCTTGAGCACCACTGCTTTCTCGTGTCCAATCTTAGGTGTACCAAACAATCGATCAAACAGATTAACCATCTCGTGACTTTCGGGAGTACGTGCGCGTTCTAGCAGCAGTACCTCCCTTTCGGGCAGCAGGAGATGTTGTAGTTGGTTTTATCTTCTTAGGGCTTTTCTTTTTCTTGTGTGTGGTGGTGTGTTGTTCTGACCAACTTTGAGGAGATTTGGTATTTTTCTTTTTCTTCTTGGTTTTGGCTTTGACATTAGGATCCCATTTCAAAAGAGAACAAATAACGACACCTCCTAAAGAACCACTACCACCAGGTGTCAAAATGATTTGCTTTTTAGTGTGTGGATCTATTCTGGGATCTGCCAGTTGTAACAACGCACTTTTATGTTTTTTAAAAAAAAAACAAAAACGTTTGGTTTGATGGGGTATGTGAATGATGCCTTGAAGTAATTGACGTGCTGTCAAAGTAAACCATCATAAAACTTCTTTGAGACTAGCTTCTAACAAATGGGCACATACAGGGCACGAATCGATTTGGCAGGAGGATGAGATTGAAAGGAAGTCATCTTGAAGACTGTGGGAAATAAATGACGTGGTGGATGTTTTTTTATAGTTTTTTTCTTTCAGAGAGTTGCCGAAGGGGACGTGTAAATGACAGGACCTCCTTATTGACACCAATGGTGAAACAATTGGGTACGAAATCTCAAATAATCGGGAGTGGTGGGTTTTAAATCGATGAGTAAATACGCATGAGGTGTTTGAGTGGCATCGTCGTACGCATAATTCAGCCAAGGAGTGTCTAACTATTTGGCTAACTCTTGCACTTGAGATTTGTCTCTGGGACTTTTAAACAACACCACATAATGAGCATTGAGACTGATGGTACGATGGGCTTTACTTTGTTGAAATAAACTTTGAGTAATGTAATAATACTTGCATTACGATGATGTCCTTTTTGTGTAAACCAACGTTTAATTTCTTCTTCGTCTTCTCCAAACATGTCATCAAAGATGACCAGATGTGCTTGATTCAAGTCAGACACGATCCCATCGTCTTTGCGAGGAATGCCTTCGACAAACGAAATGACGTCTCCTTGACTTTCTTGAAGTAAGGTGTAAGACGATTGCCACTCTTTGTAACACCACACGATACGTTGAAGAGGACGATCAAACAAATGAGATTTGTGTTCGATCAAACGTTTGACAAATTCGGTTTTTCTTGAACCTCTGGGTCCAGCAATCAACATGTTAAAAGGATGGCGCAGATACAAATCTGACGATCTAACTTTTCGTCAATAACTTTGACAACAGAAGAGGAGACAGAGGAGACAGAGGAGGATGCTGCCATGACTGATGTATGGAGAATTTTGAGAGGAACATGAAAGTCACAAGACATTTTATACATTTCATACATGTTTAATGTTTTAAACAAAAAAACTTATTTACATGCCATGAATTAAAACACGAAAAAACACATCAAGTAAAAAAATGTCACATTTGACTTTGGTTCTAAGTTCACTTGTTCTTGTCTTGCATGATTAGTGACACGCAAGGTCCTTGGCATAGTGTGCCACTTCTTGTAGCCAAGCATCGAAACAAAAACTTTTCCAGTCACGTACATCTTTCCAAGCGTTAAGTTGTTGGTGTAACCAACTAGCGATACACACTTCTTGGAAAGTATGAAGTGTAGATAAAGTTTGACAAATGTCTTCTTCACACAGAGGTACGATTCTCAACGCTTTGAGCCCAATTTGTCTTTCATGCACCGATAAAGTGTGAATGGTCGTGTCTTTGTTGCATGAACCGTTCATAAATAGTCCACAACGAACACTGTTCAACAAAAATAATCCACAACAAAATTTCCTGGGAAACGAAATTCAAGAAAAGTAGTCACTAACACACACACCACATAGTGTCCAAAATTCTATGGAAACAGTTCGTGTATCAGTAGTTTGTAATCCTCCAGGTCTAAACACTATCATTGACTTCCTTCCACGGAATTCATTCCACGACTGAAGACAACGGTCCTAGTATGGTCAGTTTTTACATCCAGGTTCACAAGGTTTGTATCTTTGGTGATAGTCTACCCCAAGGCATCTGTGATAGTTTCTCCCAAGAATCAGTCTTCTTATACTGTGGAAATGGCGATAGTTTAAAAATCGAGAAATGACTTTGAGTTTGCGTTTCACTTGTATCTTGACAAACTCTCTGTAAATGCGTTCTCGCAGCTCCAAAGGCAGATTCTGAATGTGCTCTTCTAAGCTAGTCATTCACGGGCACGTCTTTCTTTTAGATGAAATAGTCACACAATTGCCAAATGGAATCTGGTGATAAAGGATATCCAAGATATTCATTGATTACCTTTCTACACCTCAGACGCCGTGAAGGCGTTTCGTCTTGAGGTGACACTTCTTCTACAAGTTTTTTGTATTCCTCTAAGTTTGTAACTTTTTCCTGAACTTCGTTCCATAGAATTCTGTGTAACAGTGTCACATTGTAGGTTGTGCTATCCAAACTCTTAAAGGTGTCATCTAGTTCTTCGTGAATGTCTGACCATTTGAATACTTTTAAACTAATCAGCACTTTTATAGCATTCAAATACCAATCGTTAAAACGTCTATGTCGTAAAGGATGCAATTGTTCTTTGCGTTTCACTTGAATCTGGACCAACTCTCTGTAAATGCGTTCTCGCAGCTCCGGAGGCAAGCAATGAATGTGCTCTTGTAAAGTATCCGACATATTACTTCTTTGGACCGACCAAAGGTAGGTAGCGACAGCGCGGATACCATCTGGCAGTTTCCCAGTATCCTGAGTCTTTATACTCCCAATTGTGAAGTGTCACACCGCAGCTGAAACACTGAACTTTGTCGCCTTCTCCCAAGTAGACAAATCCAGCTCTGGCTAACGCTTTGGGAGTAGGTCCTTGCAGATATTTAGGCTATTTATCTTTGAGCGTCTGGAATCGACTTTCAAAGTCACAATAGCTAGGCAAAGCCACAGGAAACATGTATTCTTTCCCCATGTATGGATGTCATCCACAGGTAGGTACACGCTTAGCATCACATTGACCAATAAAGAAGAAATGGCGTCGTGCTGCATCGCTTTCGCTAGTGGGGCGGTAAGGCACACGAACGGCATCGCTTTCGATGGTCCCATGGGAGCGACAAGCTGCATCGCTGATGTCAAAGCGTACGGCATCCGTCTCATCGCAAGGCACCGCATCTTACTCGATGTCGTGATCAAACTTGGAGTCCACAGTAGATCCCTTACTCGGTGACTGTGTCAAGTTCGTCAGTATCGGTGTCTGTGTAATGGCTTCCACATTGAACTTGAAGTTCACAGTGAGTTCCTCACTCGGTGACTGTGCGGAATTAGTATTCATCTTCTTCTTCTTCTTACTCGGTCAAAGTTTGTAGTCACAATGAATTGTTAGTCTTGGAAGTTGTCCCTTTTTGATACTGAAAATCGGCGAGTCTGTACGGTAAAGTGGTGTGGTCTGGAAGTCGCACTCGTTTCTGTTAGACAATTTGATATACTTTTTCTAAATGGCGACTGACGATTTCGTGGTTTGGAAAACGCACGATTTTGTGGGTTCTAAAGTTTTCACTCGAAAGTCTTGAGCTTGTCCAGACTGTAAAGCATTTTTCAAGACCTCAAAGTTCACCACTTGACTGGCTCGATACTTCAGTGTCAATCCTTTGACTGTGCATTTGGTATGGAGTTGTCCCTGTTGGTCTCTGTACTGGTAGCCGTAAATTTTTGGGCCACCGCTGGCAAAACTTAGGATCGTCTCTTGGGGGTGCTCGTCCGTACATGCCCCTAAACGATCTCCTTCGATGGTGGTGTGTTGGCTACCAGGGCGATGGATGTAAATACAACTGTCGGTGTCAAAGTACAGGACTCGATCTCCCAACACTTCTAAAGCCTCATCGTACAATTTCAAGCGAGCATGGGCTGTCACGTATGCTGCAATGACCACATTGCTAAAGTCGTCGGGGTGAACAAACTTGGGTTCTTCTTCGTAATTCACCAAGATTAAATCTTCACGAATGATTTCCACGTGTTTCATGAGTTTTCCTTTGTCGTTCACCAGTTGAAAGTACTGGGATCTGCCAAATATTCCGTCTTGGGAAAGATCGGACATTGTGCCAATTTTCCTGACAAACAATTCAACATGACTTTGGCAAACGATCTTCTTCCTTCGTTCTTTTCTACGTCTTCCAAAGTGATGCCTTCTACAGAACGGTACTGTTCTTTGAATTTGACTTGGTCTTCTGGTATCTGACACCGAGAGGGATCGCCACTGGCTTCTTGTTTCAGTTTCAGAAATTCGTTGAGGTAGCTTGAGAAAATTCCTGGATTCGAGGCGTCGTCCTTTTGGTATTGTGCTGTGGTAGGAAAGTGCCAAATCTCGTATACTTTCAACAAGCGGTATCCCCGATCCAGAGCCCGAAACAATTCGACGCTGACCCACGTTCATGTCAAAGCGTGCTCTTCCTCTGTGTTGTGACAAGGGAGATCTTGATTACATGTTTCAGCACACGTACGGCATAAAGGAAACATCAGTTTTCATTGGCAATGATGGGGTAAGACAGGATGGTACAAATTGGTCGGGGATAAGACTTTGCATTTGATCAATCCTTCGTATTGACGAATGTGTTCCACGTCGATGTGTTCTGTCAGGATTTCAGGGTGTCCGGTAGAGAATCGCTTATATTTGCACACCCAAGGATAGAACGAACACACGTCGATGTATTTTATTTCTTCTCCTCGAGATTCGTCTACGTCGTACAGCAAGCGTGTAGCATTGGTTCGTCCTCCAAACAAACTGTGGTGTGGGTCCAAAGGTTCGATGTCTGCCACGTCGTAACTTTCGGCAATGCGTCTAAATTCTGGATCGGTTTTGAAACGTCGATCGTACTCGTGCTCCCACATTTCTACCACTTGGTATCCTTGACAATCTAACTTCAGGCGCAGTTGGTATCTGTGTTCATACAACTCTTCCTTGGTGAACTCTGAAAAAGGACTTTTCAGGTCTCGCTGAGGAAAACAGGTAGGGCACCCGTGAAATAAGCATCCCTGAAATACGTTCACCGTCTGAGGGTTTTCTAATTCCCAACCATCCACAGAAAGACTTCCAATTTCCTTTTCTCCCCCGTTTCTCGCATGTTGTATCCATTTGTCTTCCTTTTTACACAAGTAATGCAACCAACGCAAAACTTTGACAGAGTATTGACGGCTGACCGAGAAATAAGTGTTAGGGGCATAGTTGGTTCTCGGACATGAACTTTTTTCTGTACACTAATCCACACGCTTTGGCTAGGGTAAACGCTTCATTCAAAGGATCGACTTCTCCGTGATCAAGAAATAATTGTCGAAACTTTCCACGGCAAAGGCGTAAAATGTCCACATCGGAACGACAATACTTAAGCATTTCTTCTTGAAAATCAAACGGGTCTGAAGCGTGAGCGTGGTACCAAGCGTAGAAGGCTTCTCGGTGTTCGGTGTGCATCCCATCAGGGTCGTAATAGTGAACGTTAGGCAAATGGGGGAGCACTACGTGTTGATTGGCTTCGGTATTGAAAAAGTGGGGAAAATACCCTTTGGCCATTTCTGTCATTCCAAATGTTTTAGGCATTCGACTCAAAGGCAATGTCGAATAACTCGGGGAATCTTTGAATTGTACTTGTCCCACTTTCATGTAGATATGCTTGGCTCCGTTCATGGTGACCGTGGGGCATTCGGTGTCTTGTTCTGAATAATATCTTAACATAAACTGTCCATCGTATCCCGAGAAATTGTGAGCCATGACGGTAGCATATCGATGACAGTCGCCGTAACGTCGAATGTCCTCTTCGCTCCAAGTGTCGTCGATTGGATCTAAGATCAATTGGGCAAAATCGGCAAGAGTGTTGGGGCCACGAAAGATTGTTTCACGTCCTCCTGGAATCCTACTACAATGAGGACAGTGAACATATATAGGTTCTTGTATAAACTTCTCACAAGCCCGATGAGCGACACAAAAATTAGGGATGTGAATACCCGTCTCTTGCATACATTCAAAGTCAAAAAAGATAAAATCCACTTTTGTCTTGTTCTTCTTCTGCTGCTGATCACCCTTTAATTCTTTCTCCAGTTCGTTGTCATATTTTTGAATGTAACATTGATGTTCAAAGTCTACGATTTGGTCACAAATACGACATCTTTTCTTTCCGGCACAAACGTGTGCCTTGGAGTTATTGGTTCGAATCGGCTGTCC
Source organism: Margaritifera margaritifera (assembly GCA_029931535.1). NCBI lineage: Eukaryota > Metazoa > Mollusca > Bivalvia > Unionida > Margaritiferidae > Margaritifera > Margaritifera margaritifera. The sequence continues at coordinate 2,490,975 of JAQPZY010001473.1, forward strand.
ACACTTGGAGCACAATCTCAATAAGTCACGAGCACGTTTCTGCTGGTGAACTTGTGTCATGCGATGTTGTTCGTAACAAGAGGGGCTGACAAAGGTTCACTGGCAAGAAAAGCAATGAATGTGTTCTTCAGGAATGCATGGCGTGGAAGCTAAGCAGCCCCGACATATCTCTCCGCAATGAATGTGTTTGTCCCGACTACAAAATCCTTTGTCACATTTCTCGCAGTAGTATGCGTATCCAAGAAATCCTGTGATACTACCGAAGTGCCACACACGGTCTCTTTCGATATGCCTGCTTGTTGTAACAGGAGTTCTGCCTCTTTTCGTTGTTGGACTCTGTCCGATTTTCGAATTTTCTCCCATCCAATTTTCCATTCTGCGGTCTCGTTTTTGTCGGCATACGTTCGCCCCACGACGATGGCACGGGCTAAGCACATCTGGTCTTAGAAGTTGTTGATTTGGACGATACTGCGTTTGGTACTGCGAAGGTCGTTCACCAATAACACTTTGCGTGGTCCGCTACCTCTAGGAGGTGAAACGTGGGTCATGTGAAATGTGGCTTTTCCATCGGTGATGATAAACTCGTCATTTGATTGTTGAACGTGTTCAATTTTGTCCATGACTTTAGAATGTGTTAATTCTGCCGGGGTACTAAACTCGATCCAAACAGGAGACTTTAAACTGTCGTGATGGATGGAAAGCCTCAACCGATCGTCCTCTTTGGCTCCGCATTGCCGTTTCAATGTATCTAACAAAGAATCCCACAAATCGGTAATGAATCCTGCGGGGTACTTCAGACTTGAAGTCTTTAAAGTTGACCGTGTAAGTGTAAGCCGTGGTTCTAAATTTTCTGGAAGTCGCTTTTTGGGTCTCTCGAATGTGATAGTAATTTTCTGGAGCTACGGAACGACTTTCTTTTTTAGGGGTTCTAGACTCTCTTGGTCTTGTGGAAGGTATTGTTTCAGGTTCACTCATGTCCTCTTCAAAATCGCTGGCATGGACTTAGGCTAGCACTTCAGCTAGCGGTGTTGAGGCGGCACGGAAAGTCGCCGTCGTGGCCTCTTAGTTTCTTTTGGTTTCTCACTGAAATTTCATCTTAATGTCCAGCATTGATTTGATTGAGCTTTACACATCAGAGTAACTATTCGTTATTCAACTTTCAAACTGTGAAGGTGCCACACATAACTGCTGAAGAGTTACAACAGATCTCACTTTTCCTCAGACGTTTTCCGAAAGTCTATCGAAAGTTTCAAAGAGATAAAAGTCAAGATACTTGCTATATCTGCCAAGAGAAAGGACATTGGGCTCCAGAATGTCCACCACGTCAAGACCAAGGAAAAGAAAAGAGAGACAAAGGGAAAGATACCTGTTATCATTTTCAAGAAAAAGGACAATGGTCTTCAAATTGTCCTAAGAAACAAGAGAACAAGCAAGAGAGGAAGGAGGCAGAGGGTTCTTCAGCACAAGAAGAAGAAGAACCCATCCCAGTTGTCAAGAAATGTAAGAAGTCAAGACGACTGGAAGACAGTGAAGAAGAAGAACCCATGATGCATGTGAAGAAATTCAAAAAGATAGACAGACAGTGAAAGAAAAAAAATGGACTTGAGTGATGTGTTGTGAAATGTTCATTGTGATTTTTAAAAAAGAGAATATCCAAAAAGGAAAAAAAGTAAGTGTCTCTTGGTTTTTATTTTTTATAGTATGGACGCACACACGCACTCATACACAATCCAATGATGGGATTTAAAGTTTTACTTGATTTGGCAATTTGATTTCTTTTCTAAGATATGTGGGTGCCCCTGAAAAGGACCGTTGGGTGCGTTTGTTTTTTAAAACAAACTTATGGACTGGACATAATGAGCTTTAACTGCCCCAATCCCTTTCCACGGCCAAATCCTACTCCTGCTGCTGCTGCTGCTTTGGTAGTGGTGGTAGTAGTACTAGTAGTTAATGGTGGTGGTGGTAGCATCTCAGTAGTAGTAGTAGTGAGCGTGGATGATGTAATGGGTTTAGAATGTTTAGCCCGTGATGGTCTCTTTCTCTTGGGTTGAGTTAAAGAAGTTTGGTACATGTTTCTCAGATTCTTTAACTCTGCAAAAATATCTTGTAGCATAATCACCGTTCGATTATCAGCACTCCCTTCCTTCTGTCCCTCCTACTTCAAAAATGTATGCCTCTACTCTTCTTCTGCTTGGTTTCTTCTTTCCTCTTCTTGCTGCAGAAATGCTTCTTCTGCTTCTCTCTGATGCTGCAAATTTTTTTCCAATTCTTCTTTCTGTCTCTTTCTAAAATCATCCACCACGGGTAATGAAGGTGGTACTACGGCGGTTGTTTCAGGCAAAAAATTTTGCGACGACAGAAAATCCACAAAATCCAAATTAAAATCTTCTGGTTGAATGTTGAACACTGCATTTGTCGTACTATCACTCCGAACATACGATGTTTCCGTCCCAGGCTCACCCCAATACATCGTCTTCGTTGTATCAGCCATACTCAAAAGGTAAAACCGTACGAACGCTGTGGCGCCTATATCCTAAAGGTGACGTCACCCCCCCCCGCTCTCTTCTGATTGGAAGAGAGACCCTACCTTTTGCAACGCACCTTTGGATTGGTAGACCATTTCGATCCGTTTCGATCCGATCTTTGGCTATATATATACCAGCGTTTTTGTGACATAGTTCACCTGTTCTCAAGACAAGAAGATGCATACTTCCGTATAATTTTTTAAGTATCGTATCGGACATGCTCTTCAACCCGGACTACCCCATGTATGTCAGATTATCATGGACTGTCACAAAGATTACGGCTACAGCTCTTTGGAAGAGACGGATTTATGCGGAGAGACAAGTGTGTCTGAAGTAGTTGCTCATCTACGGAACTGAAGTGCTTAGAAGTTTAAGGAGAAGAAGACCCGTGAAGAGGTGTGATATGTGTTAACTTGGTTAACAAAACTCCAACGGTCCTTTTCAGAGCCACCCACATCTCTCAGAAAAGATTATCTTAAAATTGCCAATAGTGTTTCTATGTCTTTATGTTTGTCTATGTGTTTATTCTGTCCCTATAAAATACTTCTACCCTATAAACACTTTTCACCCTATTAACACTTCTGCCCCCAAGTGTCTCCTACTGCCCCCAAGTGCCGCTCCATGTTAATTTCCGATATATGCCCCAAAGTGCCTCCTACTGCCTCCAGTTCCCTCCCTATACTACTTTCGGGCTTTGAAATTTCGACATGAAAGTTCTTGCGGCATAATTTTATTAAAACATTTCTTGTCGAGAACAATTTTAAAATAAAAGAATTTCACATTTTCTTGTGTTTTTTTAAAATATATTTTATCCTACATTCATACATATTTGTCACGCATTTTGAGAGTCCTTAAGATATACATTATAACAAGCCAATGTTATGAAAGTAGCTAGTGAGGGGGTATATTACCCCGATCACATCAAGACATAGACGGGGTGGGGGGTGGGGGGAGTCAAACGTGTTGCGCGAATTTGGCTTGAGGTTGTTGTTTCCTCTTTATTTCCAAGGACCTTAAGACAGCAGACGCTGTCACTTAAGGGTTCTAAAACACGCTAAAATCATACATAATTTTCATCCAATCAAACAAAAGACCAAACATTCGTGAGACTCTAATTTCACACTTGTATTGTTTTTCTAACTTCATACTGGTATAATTTATCAGTACGCATTTCTGATTAATATTTCACTTCATGTACACGAAACAGGCCTTAAACACCTAATACACATAAGTATTCCAACCTCTAATTGCTAAGCACCTTTAGTTGTAGGTGAAAATATCCCGAGATATCCTACTATTAAGAATTTCGACGGGGGCAATTTATGATGAATGTACCTTCTAATTAGCTAATTACTCAGTTTGAGGAATATATTCTCAACACCGATTACCACAATCAAACAAATAATCTCTGAATGATAATGACTATTAAAATCTATAAAGTGGTTTGTTATATTATTTGAATGCAGGTTCTTATTTGGTTCCAATATTTTGCTATAAAGATTCGTGAGCAAAAATAGCAACGTATAAATGATACGTCGACTTTATGCTAGATGTCTCATCTGACCCAATGTCATTGACGTCAGAACGACAACCACAATTTCCACAGCAGCAGAAACAACAACAATAAATAAATAAATAAATAAGATTTAAAGAAAAAACGTTATATAAAAAAGACTCTTTAAAATCACTGGAGATCATAACGAGCATATTTCTAAAATGGCGTCATGATGAGTCTAATTGTTTCATATATTCTTATAGCTTAAAGATCTCATTCTAAAATGGCGTCAAGATGTGTCTAATTGTTTCATATATACTTATAGCTTAAAGTTCTCATTCTAAAATGGCGTCATGTTTGATAAAGATGATAGCCTGACTCTTATCTTGTATGTGATAGTATAAGTAAAGAGTAACTAGGCTTGTTAAAATTTGCATTTGATCTTAATTCGATGTTAAAATTCGTCTTGAATGCATGCATTTAATTTTAATTCGATGTTAAAATTCGTCTTGAATGCATGCATTTGATCTTAATTCTATGTTATAATTCGTCTTGAATGCATGCATTTGATCTTAATTCGATGTTATAAATCGTCTTGAATGCATGCTTTTGATCTGAATTCGATGTTATAATTCGTCTTGAATGCATGCTTTTGATCTTAATTCTATGTTATAAATAGTCAACTCATCACATAATATTGCTTTTCTCATATTATTGTTTACATTACATATTATTTTCAAACATAAAGTATACAGAAGACGAGCAATTTTAGCCCATATTTATTAATGAATATCGTTACGGGTCGGCAACGATTGCCTGAAAACTATCGCTACGTCATTCCATCAACCAATTACATATACATATTCATTTTCTTGCCTTTAATTATGAAGACAGTTGAATATATCCAAGTTATTTCGATAAGCGGTGAAAATGTATTTGATTGGAAACGAAAGTCCCTGTTCTCTGTACCATTAAGTCTGAAATAAAGAATTCTTGTCGTATCTTGAAGCATGGATATGCTTTATTACAGCCTATCAGGCTTGTCCAAGATATCCGACTCCTGTAACTTGTTCAAGATATCCGACTCCTGTAACTTGTCCAAGATATCCGACTCCTGTAACTTGTCCAAGATATCCGACTCCTGTAACTTGTCCAAGATATCCGACTCCTGTAACTTGTCCAAGATATCCGACTCCTTTAACTTGACGGATCAAAACAATTTTATTCACTTTAATATCCTCTCATTTACTTGTCTTCAGATGCTTCTCGCTACCGGTTGGAGACGTTAAAAGGAAAGAAGATAAAGCGGTGTTACGTATTCGTCAGCGAGTACGATGAAGAGGAAACAAATTTACCAGATCAAATGAAAGGCATCGGAGGTAAACCATTTCTAACACCTTCCTTTGTCGAGATATCGCACCTTCTTCTTTTCCACTCATGATTGCTTTTATGTCAATGACTATTAAACAAGCTTTCATTGAAACCGCCAAATGCATGAACTGAATGTATGATATTACAAAAGACAGTGGCGTAGCAAGAAATTCTGGCTCTCCCCCCTTTATGGGAATTTTAGGCCCCCACTGGGCGTGGTCCCCACCCACACACCGCAAGTTGCGTGGGTTGTTAGGGCGGTTGCTACGCCACTGGCAAAAGAGTATCACTGAAATGTTAGACTGAGTGAGTTACCTCGGGACTTGGCATTCTTTTATATTACTTGGCTATTTATGGGATTTCCCACGCAAAATGTTAAATAAAGAAATGTACAGTATTGTGTTATTGAAGGAGTAAAACTGTTTTGATGCTCTGCCTTGAGATCAAAAGATGAAGTAAGTCATTTGTTGAGTTATGGGGTCATATTCAGATTGTTTCAATATGTTACAGAGTGAAAGTTTACGCTATAACGTCCTCCCCTCCTCCCCCCCTCTCTCTCTCTCTCTCTGAAGTTAGATATATACAACGATCATAATTGCTTTGACAAAGTAAGCTAGACGCTATTTATCGCTTGTAGCATAGTTTCCTAGTCATTGTTTAATGTTTGGTCATGAAATTTCACATTTATCACGTATGTTAATGCCCATAAAAACTAAATTGTAGTTATAATGACCTACTTTTCTTGCTAAACTGACTATGCCAAGATTTTTGGAATATATACCATACAGCTATACATCATCCTATCTAATTTTCCGTTGGTTCATTCTCAGCACGGACCTTTAAATATGTATCCAATTATAATTTTGAAAGAAGAGAAAATCGTTTATTTGGAATGATATCATGTTTCATGCAATATTTAACTCGCGTCCTCTTTTGGATCTTTTCTAAAGTTCCAATGTTATTCTTGTAGATACAAGTAGCAACCTTATGAAACAGGAAGCGATATCCAACTTTCGGAGTCGAAGTACACACAATACAGTGATAAGTCTCCGACAAATGTTGCATCTATGCCTTGATATGAACAATTGGGATTTTCGACCATTATTTTCTTTTACAGTCCACATGTGAATACTAAATATAATTCTGACATCAAGTATTAGTACTTATAAGAGCGCTTTGAAGTCTAATACTTTGTTGTGATTTAAATCATGCATGAAATACAGATTGAGATGGCAAAGATCACTGTTGTTTACAACGTATAAGTAAGTACATATTGTCCAACTACGAAACCGTGGCTAGGTCAATGTTTCTGTGGATTTGGTTTGTATTGGGTGTTTACAGCACAGCAATAGAAGTGGGTTATTTATTGTCGAGGCGATTGGTGCAAAGTGGCATGTCCAAGGATACACCACGGTAGCCGACTTGCAATTATACGATGATAATATTCCAATCCTCACCCTTTCTGTCGTGAGTCCAGCACGCTGACCACTGAGCCACTGTGTGTCACTGGATTCAGACAGACCTGGAAGAGAGAGTGAGGGTGATTCTGCACAACTTTCCCTCATTTAAATCCACTCACGCGCAAGTCATGACGTCATTCACCTCCTTCCACCAGATGCCTTCAAGTCCTGGGGCGATGGGTGACCGGCAAAGCAGCAGGTGTGGATAGTCTGGGATCAGTAGCTGCAGACACAGGCAACTCAGGGCATAGGGTCACTTTATACTGGACGAAGCAGCAGTGGAACTAGGCAGCCCCAGGGTGACTGAGCAGCCCTTTTTAGGATCACACTGCTCACCTCCGTAGCATGAGGAAGGGGCTAGAAAAGGTGCCCTAAACATTGCCTGCTTCACCTTAACCCTGATCAGAATACCGCGGCTGACGGGGATCCCACCTAACGGTCAAAAATCTAACAAAACTACAAAGGTGATGCAACTCACCATCGGTGACTGGATGGTGCGCACACTAATGGACAGTACATCAGCAGATATACCAGAGAGAAGAACAGCTCTAGTTGGTAGAGAAATGGCCACATACAACATCCTGATAGCAGCCCTGAGTGAAACTCGCCTAGCTGAGGAAGGACAACTCACCGAAGTAGGAGTCGGCTACACCTTCTTCTCGACTGGCCGAAATAAAGAACAGCGACGTAAAGCTTGTGTTGGGTGTGCCATCAAATAATCAGCAAGCTCGAAAATCTCCCAAAGGGTTGGAACGACAGACTAATGCAAATGAGACTCCCGCTGTCTATAAACAGACATGCAACTATCATCAGCGCCTATGCACCCACCATCATCAACGCAGATGAGATCAAGGACAAATTTTATGAAGACCTGCAGTATCTTATCTTTGAAGTACCAACGGCAGATAAGCTCATCATCCTTGGTAACTTCAGTGCTAGAGTCGGCACAGATCACCAGACATAGCCAGGTGTCATTGTAAAAAATGGCTTTGGCAAATGCAACAACAACGGACTCCTCTTACTGAGAAAATGCGCTGAACACGATGCACCCACACCCTAAGCACTGGCATCTCATTGACTACGTCATCGTCAGGAGAAGAGACAGGCAAGATGTCCAAGTGACGAAGGTCATGAGAAGCGCAGAATGCTGGACTGACCACAGGTTCGTAGACTCCAAGCTCAATATCCAGATTCAACCTAGCAGACGACCACAAGGCAAAAAAGTGCCCCAAATGCTTAATGTCGACAAATTGAAACAAGAGAATGTGAAACAGGCATTTGTCAAAGAACTGTGCTGCCAACCAGATACAATAGATATGAACTCCGAGAATGTAGAGGAAAACTAGGCATCCTTCAGAGACTCTGTGTACTCGACTGCATCCAAAACCCTCGGTCTCACTACACGTAAACATCGAGACTGGTTTGATGAGAACGATGCTGCCATACAGAGACTTCTAAATGAGAAACATTGGTTACAGTAGGCCTGTTTAGAAGACAGCACTTTATCATCTAATAAAGCAGCCTTCAACAACATCAAGAGGACTGTCCAGTGCAAACTCAGAGCGTTGCAAGACTCATGGCTCAGCGATAAGGCAGATGAGATTCAGTCCTACGCAGACAGGAATGACATGAAGAATTTCTATGATACTTTGATAGTTATCAGGAACATCTCCAATACTGAGTACTAACAGCACCACACTGCTCACTGACAAAGTAAAGATACTTCAAAGATGGACAGAACACTGCAACAACATCCTCAATCAACAGTCATCTATCAGTGAGGAGGCAAATGATCGGCTGCCCCAAGTAGAAATCAACATATCACTTGGTAATCCTCCAACGCTGACTGAAACTGAGAAAGCAATTGACCTGCTATAAAATGGCAAAGCACCTGGAGCAGATACTATACCAGCAGAAGTCTAGAAAGGCAGAGGCCCGCACATGGCACAGAAACTGACTGAACTCTTCCACTCAATGTGGACTCAAGGAATTATACCCCAGGAGTACAAGGATGCATCCATCGTCCACTTGCACAAGTGAAAAGGCAACATACAATCCTGCGACAACCATTGGGGCATCTCCTTGCTGTCAATAGCCGGCAAAATCCTCGCCAGAATTATGCTGAATCGCCTTGTGCATTGAATCAATCCAAAGCTCCTGCATGTGAGTCAGTGTGGCGTCAGGAAAGGGCTAGGGACCACAGACATTATGTTTGCAGCTCGTCAACTCCAGCAGAAATGCCAAGAACAGAACTCCTTCCTGTACACGACATTCATCGACCTGACAAAAGCCTTTGACACAGTCAGCCGCGGGGCCTTTGGAAGATGGCAAAGTTTGGTTGCCCAGAGAAATTCATCGTGATGGTTCGGCAATTCCATGATGGCATGCTCGCTCGTGTCGTGGACGACGGTGAGTTATCTGAACCATTCCCAGTCACCAATGGAGTCAAGCAGGGCTGTGTGTTGGCCCCAACCCTCTTCACTATGATGTTCTCTGCCCTGTTTACTGAATGCGTTCTGTCACTGTGACACGGGGATCGACATCAGATACCGGACTGACGGCAAGCTCTTTAATCTGAGGAGAATATAGGGGAGGACAAAGTTACAGAAAGTGACTGTTCGTGATCTCCTATTTGCTGAACGCTGTTCCCTGAATGCTAAATATGAGTCGGACATGCAACAGAGCATGGACCATTTCTCTTCAGCTTGTGACAATTTCGGTCGCACAGTCAATATCAAGAAGACAGAGGTGATGCACCAGCCTGCACCAGGAAAGCCTTACGTAGAGCCTGCCACCACAGTAAAGGCCAAACCCTCCTGTCGGTGGACAAGTTCACCTATCTCGGCAACTCACTGTCACATGTAGTCCACGTGATGATGAAACCAACGCCAGAATTGCCGACCCTGTTGTATGCATGCGAAACCTGGACGGTGAATAAGTGACATACCAAGAAGCTGAACCATTTTTACATTGGCTGCCTGAGGAAACTGATGAGGATAAGATTGCAGGACAGTGTCCCAGACATTGAGGTTCTCGCACAGACTGGCATTCTAAGCATCCACACTCTGCTGATGAAATCACACTTGAGATGGGCAGGTCACGTCACCAGGATGTCAGAAGAGCGACTACCAAAAAAGATCTTCTACGGCGAGCTGAAGTAGGGAAGGCAATCTCAGGGTGGTCAGAAGAAACGCTTCAAAGATTCCCTCAAGTCATCCTTGAAACATTTCAACATTGACCCTTATTGTTGGGAAGATCTCACACCTGGCGCAGTCTCATCCATACTGGAGCTTGAGACTTTGAACTGAGGAGAAGTGCAGAGGCAGCGTAAATCTCAGAAATGCAGCACGTCCTCCATTGCTCAAGCAAACCCAAGCAGCATCTCCTGTCAATTGTGCCTCAGACAGTTCAGAGCACAAATTGGCCTGAGCAGCCACTCACGTACCCACATAAACCAAACCGGTTAGTGATGTCATGGTCATCTTCGAACTTGAAGGACGAACAACAAAAACAAAAAACAATTGAATAGAGTAGCCGACATATATAGAATATCGCATATCCCAGGGTGTGAAACAACTGGATTCTATTCAGATTTTTTTCGGTAAATGGTAACTGTTTGCATGCACAGCACTGCATCTGGTGAGCTGAGGCGTTTTGTTTGTTTTGAAAGTAAAACTATACCCGCCAACGGAAAAGGTGTAGGTAGATACACGTTCTTCTTATTTATTGGTAGAACATATATAAAGAAATAGAGACTAACATTATTTGTTCCATTAAATATGTATAATTGATTAAATATTATAAATTTAGCAATGAAAATTATAAATAAACTTACCATTAGAACTTTTCAGATATGTCTGACAGAATGCAAACGGTTAATCCAAATGTTTCCTTTAATAGACGTTCCATGTCAGAATTAATAAAGAACATATGCCCCTTTTTACAATTATTGTGCAAAGTTTTTTAAGAGTGTAAAAGTTATAATATCAAATCTTAAAATTAGAAATATGGAAGAATTTTTTTTTAATTTGATAGATAAATAATTCAAAAGAAGTATCATAGAGGGGATGGTGCATTTTTAGATTGCACAATACTTTTGTATTTATATTTTTGTCAGTTATTTTACAAATAATAAATAAAATTATAAAAGTTCAGTTCCATTGTTATAGGTTAGGAAGTTCTCATGATATATACAGCAGTAGAGAAAAACGGAATTTTCATGATATATACAGCAGTAGAGAAAAACGGAATTTTCATGATATATACAGCAGTAGAGAAAAACGGAATTTTCATGATATATACAGCAGTAGAGAAAAACGGAATTTTCATGATATATACAGCAGTAGAGAAAAACGGAATTTTCATGATATATACAGCAGTAGGGAAATGAAAGGATCAAGAAAGGACCAGGCTGCTGTATGTATAAAGAAAGTTGTCGTTGAGAAATAGAAATGATTAAAAGTCTTGTAGGCAACATACGTTAAAGCTGGCTTAGGCCAACTAAACCAGTTTTTGAGTATGTGTTCCTGACACACCAAAAAGAAAAAAAGCGGTGAAAAAGGAAATGACCAGGTTGATATATGTATAAAGTGCCGGTGAGAAATAAAAGTGACACAATGCGTTGTAGGCAACATACTTTAAAGCGGGCTAAGTCCAAACAGTTTTTGAGCATGTGTTTCCGACACACCAAAAAAGCGGTGTTTTTTTTTAAAATTATATATATATATATGTGTGTGTGTGTATGTATGTATATATATATATATATATATATATATATATATATATATATATATATATATATATATATTATGTACATATTATTGAGTATACATTTTTGTATATTTTATCATGTAAATATGACAATAACATTTTATTTTAAAAAAGAAAAAGGTAAAACAGCTGTGTTGTATTTGTTACCGCTGAGAAGTAGAAATACCCAAAAACATATTAGGCAAATTACTTTAAAGGGGGTTCAGTCCAACCAAACCGTTATTGTGTTTCTGACCCACACCAATAGCAACAGAAGTGACCAAATACAACAGAGTTATCAATAAAGTTCATATATAAAAATCTATTGGATAGATGGTATCGAGACGGTGAATCTAATGTTTCTTTTAACAGACGTTCCATTTCCGAATTAACAATATAAATTACCTTAAATGAAAACTCTTGGAAATTATGGAAGCCGTGATTAAAGTGTATGTGAGACATGAGATTAAAAAGATGATCGATAAAGTTATTTATGTCAAATCTATGTTTGTTCATGCATTTAGATAACTGCTTACGGGTTTGTCCAACACATTTCTTTTTACAAGTTATCAACAAAATAACATTAGACGTTGCACAGTTAGTATCATAACGCATCTTAAATGTTTCTTTGGTATTTCTGCTACTGAAATAAGTATTTTTATTAAGGAAAGAACAGTGCGAACATCTGGATCTATTATATTTAGTTGATGAACCATGACTTTGAAACATTTAACAACTTTAACTCATTTAGTATTGAAATATGCTAAAACTGTGAAATCTGACGTCATAACTAGCATGCCATACTCTCCAATTATTTTTGTCATACTTAACAGACATACTTATATTTCATCTTCGCCTCCTATCATTATTGATGCTTATGTCCATATGTTAAGTTCTTCCAGTCATCTTTATTTCATCACTGTGTTCCTTGTGGAATATGTATACACATACAAAGCAATGTAGGTAATAGTTACCTATCCCTTCTGTAATTACATTTTTTCATTTAACTTCTGCTTCAATCTTACTCTTCTTTATGCGATTATAAAACTTTCTCGAATGTGCTACCAAATATAAGACTTTTCTATCCTTTACCAAACAGCGCCGTCACTTCATATACAAAATAAAGTGTTAAAAAATACCCTTCAAAACAAACAATACAACAAAAAATTATATGCAACAAACAAACTAAATTCCTTCCTTTTCACACATTTCATGCATACTAACCTCATGTGCAACTTTGTTACACGCCATTACTCTTGCGTCCTCTCTTGGTACTTTTCTAAAGTACCGATCGTATTCTTATACCCAATTCACTTGCACTTGCGTTTGCAAAATGTAAGAAAGCAAGTTACGGAGTCAACAATTGTATTGATAGGAGATTTTGGAGTTGACGCGGTTGGGGTCTATTTTTGGTAACGAGGAAAGCCTGGCTGTCATCTAGATTGTGGTAGTATAAACAGAGCAAACAGTAACTAGGCTTGTTCAAATTCGTCTTGGACGCATTTATTTGATCTTAATTCGATGTTCAAATTCGTCTTGGACGCATTTATTTGATCTTATTTCGATGTTATAAATCGTCAACTCATCCAACATAGCAACAGAACAAAAAGGTGCAAATAGAAGGATGATACTCTAATTTGATAGCGGTAAATATCTCCATAGTAGTTACCAGGGGGAAAGAATTACAAAATTATAGTGTCAAAATTCTATTTTGCAGTGTATTTTCCCTGTAGTATTTACCGGGAACAAATCAGAGTGTTAGCCTTGTATATTGCATTTTTTAATCTTCTTTTATAAGCAGACGTTGCTGACTATCATGGATCACTAGGTCAGCGCACTAGATTGCTTGGCCATGTCGCCATTTTGAAATCTGCTAAAGATAGAGTGTTATTTTTTACAATTAAAGAAATGTACAATGTTGGACTTTGCTGGACTATTGTCCTTTCACACTCCCCTTGTCACAGATTTTGCACAGTTAAAAAATCAAAAATGAACGCGAGGACTTCAACATTTTTGCACTGTAGCTGTTATTGTCTGCATTACTTGTAATAATTACTCATAGCAGCGTGTATATAACGATAAACTCTCTCATATGACCATTAAACTTTTTATTGTTTTATGGTCGATAGTACAAGAAAATTAAGGTAATGACTTTGAGGCAAGCTTAACGTCGTATAAATAAAGCTCCGCAGCAGAAAAAGTAAGACAAAGATCTGCTGCAAGAATCAATTCGTGCACGATAATCGTTCTATAATTATACATTTTTCCTCTCCGTTGAAGGGATGCAGAATTCCGCCGCTTCTTGCATTATTGTCAGCCTCATCAACTTGGCGGCGGCGGCTATAGTAGGAACCATCGGAATCATACAGAAACAGGTGTCTGCCTGCATGGTCACAGGTGTTCTCTATTTTATGGCAGGTGAGTCGCATCTATGCACATATAGAAAGCGATGGGGGGTGGGGGGACGTAGTGTCTGAGTAAAGCCATTTGGTTTGCAACGCTGTGGTCCCAAGCTCGATTCTTAAGTGCTCATTACATGTAAGGCTTTTAAAGTCACACGTTAATTTTTGGTGCTTTTCACTCTTAATACGGTTTCCTCTAAATCTAGCACAAATTTAGGATATTAAACATTAGCGTAGGATATAAAACGTACCTTTGGGAAACATTACATATGAGAAATATTTAAATCTTTTTGCGAATTTATACTTTTGAAAAAGTTGCCTCTCAAATGTTTGCGACTTCGCAATTTTCAAACTGTTTTATTCCATTATGCGAGGTTACCTTTTATGTTTTTTTTTACCAAGTCGCAAAATCGCAAACATTAAATCGCGCCCAAATTTCCCCATCCACGTTATTAACAATAACAAAAGTCAGTGTAAATACTTGTACACTCGAAGGATAATATATAAGGTAAAGCTAGCCAGGTTTTTAAGATTTCCAAAATTATTTTCGAGAGAGAGAGAGAGAGAGAGAGAGAGAGAGAGAGAGAGAGAGAGAGAGAGAGAGAGAGAGAGAGAGATTATCTACTTTAGCGTATTGCCAATGTAGACCATCGACCCATAATACTACAGTTGCGTAATACTATTTAATATAGTCGAGCACCATATTACATGGAGTGAAAATTAAAAAAGATAAAAAAGTTAAGCACAATATAAATATGAAGTTAGATGAAACGGGAATAACAATGATTCAGATATGTAAGAAAACAATTCTACAGCTTTGTGGCATTCAGTTTATTCCATGAATATCTTATATACATTTTAGAAACTGAATTAGATTTGATCACCAGGATGACGAAATTGACAACAAATTCAAGGTTTGATTTTTCGGTTTGTTCACGTGACTACTACAAGTAGTTTTGTGAAAGGACAAGCAGGTTTTTCAGGCCTATAGTTCATTGGACAAGTGGCATTTAAGACAAGTACATAAGTCATGTCATATCATGTCGAATAAAAAATATGGTCTTAAACTTCCAGAGACTGTGACATTCATTAGCATGTGATTTTTTAGATGCTAACAGGCTAGATTACTCGTTTATGTAGCATATATATTCTCATGAAAGGAAAAAAAACAAAAGGACTAAGAAAATATCTAAGCAACATTTTTTAAAAAATCTTCCTTTTAATTTACTTTTTAAAGAATCGAAAGCATATTTTACAAGTACTTTTGGAGTGAGATAAGTACTTTCCAAACACCAATTGACCATGGGTCAAGCACTTTAAAAAAAAAATGAAAATTGAACCCTGCAAATTATGTCTGCAACAGTTTTTTTTTTTTTTTTTGTATTTATCTGAGCCGTTTTAACCTCGGTGAAACCTTGTATGGGCAAAATATAAATTATAATGCGCAATATGAAAGACAAAAGAAAAATTAGAAAAGAAGAAACAGGAAAGTTTGAACATTGCTACATATCTAAATTTGCGCATTTCTTCTTTTCATTTCAGGTCTTTTCTGTGTATTTGGATTAACAATATTCCACACAAAAATGTATTATGAGAAATACCATTGCTACAGTTTTGACGTAGATAAGCTTCCTGGTCCCGCGTGTGATGCCCGTGTTGTGGAAATAGGCTGGGCCATTTCACTTGCCTGGGCTGCCATTGTTGTATGCATCATAGGATTTGCATTGTGGATGTTTACTACGAGGACCTTGAGAGTGATTATATCAAAGACCATGTTATGATTTTATGACGTAGTCTTTTTACATATAGCTTTAGTGGAAGGTTTTGTGATTGCAAAAAAACTGATCGGCAAAATTAACCTTTTCCTTAAGGCTGATAAGCATTATTGCTAGATTCGTTGATTTTTTCCGATTTCCGAGACATATCAATAATAGTAGCCGATTGTTTGCTCGAAAAAGAAGTTGTAATAAAGAATTCTGGCACTTGTCAATCGTAACTAATCGACTATTGGTTCCATGCAACTAATTGTGTCACCCTCTTTGAATAAAGTCATTATTATTATTATTATTTTTATTATTATTGCTGTAATCCGAGAATAATGGCTTGTGTTGGGTATAATGAAATGTGCGATGTTTACAAAATTTGTTCACTCTAAGATACCTTCAATGTTTGTCATTACTCAAGTACAACCGGAATACTTACACGTTTTCTGCCAATCCTATTGCAAGCAACCGAAGCATTTAAAATGCCGCAGAAGCAGTTCAAAACACTAGCCTTCCAGGATTATCGCATTAAATGTTTCCCTTTTTTATACGTTTGAGGTGTATTTTCGGTGAAGGAAATTCCCGAGAAGTTGTCACTGGGTATTAATGAAACTGCTAAGGATCTTTCTGTAAAACACGTGCTCACTTGCCTTATAAACAAAGTCAAACAATATTTCTTCTCAAGGGAATCCTGAGCAGGATCAAAATTTAATTTCATCATCGCAACAGCAAAAAACAAAAATAGTATTCGTCATATATAAGACACAATGGACTTCAGGTTTTAAGAGTGACAACCATTTTAGGTCTATAGGACCATCTTTAAATAATGGGAATCGACATTTTATATTCCATCTATGTTTATGCCTTTAATTTATAAAGAGAGAGCTCAATGATCGTTGGTTATGCCTTATAAATATCGATCCGTTTGAGGTAATGTAAATCTACACTTACATATGCATGGCCTTTTGCAAAAGGTAATTGTCAAATCATGTGAGAGTACGAGTTGAGGCTATTTATTCTATAATTTGCGGGTTACAAGTTAAAACAAATTACAAATATTAATTAAATATATTTCTATCTCTCCATTAACATTTGAGATGTTTCGAGGTGTTCTTTGAAACCTCATTGTTCTCAACATATAAGAAGTCTCGCACACTGTATTGAAGAAGTCGACATTAACAATGCTGCAACTGATGGCAAACTTTGAAGAAAAAACAAAACAAAGCACAAAAAAAAACAAAAAAAACAAAACAAACAAGTATGTATCCTAGAAAAGCCTAATTGATTTTACAAGTCATATTAAATATACATGGTCAAGTTGTCTTTTTCCAGCGAAAGTTCAATTGACAGGAGGGAAGTGTACTTTTATCTTTTGGTTTACATCATGCATTCTTTAAGTGTATGTGCCATCAACATGTTGAGATAGATACGCAGTGACTTCTTGAACTATATCAACCATAGGTTATTACTTACTTGTTCCTGTCCATTGCTTTCAAATGAACTGTAACCAAACTATTTGGTGGCATGTTTCTTAAAGTCTTGTAAAAATACAACCTGTACATGCTCTGAAAGGAAACTAACAACAATTTGCTTGAAATATATTGATCTTATTTGCTACATGGACGTCCTTCTTGCGCTAGATTTGAATTTTATGTTGCCTGCTCCATGGATGTCATTCTTACTTTAGACTTGGAATTATATTGCAACTAGCAGATAGACCTCCAGTAGACCAACAAGTTGTTCTCTGCCTACTTTTTTTCTGACGTGACTGGTGGCGGAGAACAAACATATGAAGACATAATCCAGGGATTTTAAAATTTTATAAAAGTCAGCTTGCCTAGGGCAAGCTGACTGGAAAATTGAACTTGCCCATGGGAAATATGAGCTTGCCCCAAACATAATATCCCAACATGAGTGAAAAAATAAGATAAAATAAAATAAGGGATATTTTAAGGAAATATTTATTTTAACTTTGTTTTCTTTCTATCTTTGTTGGCACCTTAAGATCATATGCCGATAATTAAAGTTAGCAAAAAATATATATGTAAATAATACATGTAGATAGATATGTAGACGATAAAGAATTAGAATGGAATGCAGATCTAGTTAGAGGATCAAAAACAGATATGTATATGTATATAGACAGATAAATATCGGTTAAGTAGAAAAGTATATGGAAATACCTAGATTTTTAAGAGAGAGAGAGAGATGTTTAGCTAAGAGACCTTAACTGAAAAATTAAACAACCAATAACAGATATGCGTTAACTTAATTTTAATCATGTTTTAATATATAACATGTTTGTTTATCTACTTTTCCATTTAAGTTCAGATGCTCATGCAGATTTAAGTATCCATCCAGTAAAAAAAACAAGGTAAAAATGAATCCATTACTAACATATTCCATAAGTATCCATGATTTCACTCCGTACTTTTTTTCTGCTAACCACATTAATATTTATCATCTAGTCATCTTGAAATCGGCGACATGCAGACAAATATTTGACAAGCCGACTTGTGGGAATGATTTGTGAACACTTTCTTTTATCCATATAATTATCAGGTAAACAGCATATCATAAACACCGCTTGTGGGTGCTTCATTTTCCTAATATCAATCACGCTTTGAACGAAATCCTGCTGGGGGATAATCGTTAGAGACGAGTGCCTTTTATTTCCGAACACACCCGTCAAAGAAATCTCACGAGTTATATTATTAACAATTAACACCATGTCACCTTAAAATCGGTGACATGAATCAAAACAATCTTTGACAATCCAATTGTTTAGAGTCGGCAAGCTGACAAATTGCCCGAAGCTAACTTGGAACATAAAAGTCGGCGAATCCCGGATACGTACACATATTACGACTCAAATGTAACTGATAAGTTAAATATAAATATGTATTCCCTATTGGTGAAAATTTGCTTTAAGTAGTAAATATTCACATTATCACGTCTACGCAAGAAAATGTGAGACTGACCTTGACATTGACTACACAATGGAAATGACATCCAATAGATCATGGATGAAAGAAACTGTGGACATTTATGTAAAAGAAGAATGCGGTACATGTAAACACTAAATGAAGGTGATGATATACGTACTGTGGTGAGATGGCAAGGTATAAAACTTGCAGAACAAAGCATTACGAATGTATTTTTTACCCAGACCACTGACGTGAAATAAAACCTCTTGCACCTCTCAACTCTCTCTCAATTATTTGGACTTGCCCGTGGGCAAGTGCGTTGCAAACTTCAGCTTGCCCAAGCCGAATTGCAATGATAACTCAATCTGGAGGGTCCGCGCCGTTATACATGCGGATTTACGGGTCGCTCGCTACTACTTAATACATTTATTTCGACTGATCTTTGTATCTAGATGGTAAGTATAATCCCTCTTCTATTGATCCATGGGACTAAATCTTTTAGAACACTCACCTTTTAATATTAATCCCTGTCAGAATAGAACACCTGTTGGTCTCGGATTTGAACTGCTGACGCATGCGTGGAAAGCAGTATCACTCCAAGCAAGAGCAACGCGTTTTAACAGGTCGAATAAGGACGAGACGCGAGTAAGTCATTCTCAGGGAGCCGCTTTTGCAATCGGAACATCGCTCAGCCATTCCGCTGAGTCATAAGATAACCTCGGATGACGTTGTAGAAATAGACATAACTTTGCTGGGTTTGGTGATTTGTCTCTGAATAAATTTGAAGAAAAAAAAATGAATAAAGGTTTTAATACCAATTTTTTTCGGTAGTCATTTGCAGGGTGGGAGAGTGAGAGTGGGGGTATGTTAATTCTATTTATATAACATATAAGACCAGGTACAGTTAGGAAGATTGGGGCCCGTATAAGTTCCATTTTGGACTCTATCAACCACAATTAAATAAGCAGTGTCACTTGTATCGGATATTTACCTTGTCATGTATGTTTCCATGTAATGTATGCAAAAGTGTACCATTCTTTTGTCTTACTGTTTGTATGGACATATATATATATAATGTCCTTTTGGCAAATCTACGTTCTTACCTTCTAACTTTATAGATAGTTTCATCATGAAATCAACAATAACAACAACAACAAAGTTAATAATAATAATAATAATAATAATAATAATAATGTATTCATTATAAGTGAATAGCCATTAATCTGTGGATTAGTGAGGGGTTATCTAAATAGCAGAGTTTTTCTAATATGATTTCGATACCTTCGTTCTAAATGGTTTCCTTGAACTAACAAATGCCTCCAGTTATTTCTTGATTGAAATTATTTAGAGGATTTTCGAATGTCACAGTTTCTATAAACATCTCAATACATGGCAGCCACTAATATGAGCCAGATTAAACAACCGTTGCTATATCAACAGCACAGACTTCTGTACAACACGTGTGTAATACGAACACCGGTTCAGTCCTAATTGTTGACTAAATGCGGTTGATATGAATTATTTATTAGGGTCAAATTATTCTTATGTATAATCCTAGATGAACTTTCAAGAACCCTGCATATATTGATTTATCTTGAATCTGAAATAGAAGCCTGAGCTACATCCATACAGAGAAGATTAAAATCTCATTATAAATGCCACCCGCTGAGAATCAAGTACCTAACATTGATTTTTTTGGTTTTGTGAATACCTATTTGTTTTCTTTCCTTTTGTCACATGATATTAGTTATTACAGGAATACGAGACATTGATCAATAAGGGGTTTCGTTTACTACAACAACAGGATAAACACGTCCATAGTTATTTAAAAAAAAACATGTTATTTATTGATAAACAAGAAATATCTGTGTGACAAACTGACTAATAGAAATACTTATGATAAGTTCATGTCTTTGAAAGGATCCAATGGAGGTATACAAGCAGATAACAAACGGAATATTGAATAGTAGTATATTTTTTTTACGAGTTCTATTAGAAGTATTCGGCGTATACAAGGGACACTTTGTAATTTAAACGCTTTTCCTTTAATTAAGGAATTAATTTTGGATGTCTTGTAACTTTATACATTATTAGTTTTCATTCGTACTTTCTGTGTGATTGCAATGCTGTACCGTATAAATGGTGAAAGTACACCATCGGTATCAAATAATGGGATATCTTGGGGACTCGGAATGACGTCATAGGCAACCATATATATATATATATATATATATATATATATATATATATAAGTGTGTGTGTGTGTATGTGTGTGTGTGAATGACAGTTTAAATAAATTATTTGGATCTAGGAAAGATATTTCCTAACATACTTTAATAGAAAGAGCAGACACATTCTTTCTGATGGCGCATTGAACAATATTTTGTGTGCTGATTTTGTCACAGTATACACTGTTTTGAAAATAGCAAATTTGGCGACTTATATAGGATCAGGTGCCATCTTGTCCACCATATAGATAAATTTATGACCACTGATGTTTAAGATCATCTGCTAGTGACTTTACTGGAAAAATTGCCGCCTCAGATTCTCACCATATTTTATTGTTGTGTTGTATTGCATGGTAAATGTTTCAGGGAGTCGTCTTTAAACATCTATACAATTATCTTGGAATTTTTAAAAGAGTGTGGTTTATATCAGAAATTGGACTTTGTAATATAAGGATTTTTACTTTTTCTGGCTTTATCTTTTTCTATATGTCTTTATGAGGATACCTAAATGGCATTGCATACCAAGGATTGAGCTAATGTGCCGTTAAATACGCTGTCTCAGTCTCTCTCCCAGATAAGTATATGTTTTAAACGGACAACCAATACTTTCGTATATTTAGATCTTGGCACAGAGAAGAGAAACTATCCTGAATAATCAGGATGTATAAGCTAAAGAAAAATGATAAAATGACAAGAAATGATTACATGTCTTGAAATGGACCTATTATCTATGACTAAGGTTAAAGGGTTTTGATGCAACCTATCAACATAATAGCGTTATAATGCTTGGCAAATTTGACTTAAACTAAAAACTGTTCTGGCAAATGCACCGTGCGTCAGTTCTTTTCCTGTCAGTTTTCTCAGACTCGCTCTTCTCGGTAGTGTAGGTAACATAACTTCTGGCGCACATGAGCAATTATTGACCCATTTTTAATTTTTTTTATGAGTGTAAATTCTGGCTCAGTGGTCGTCAAATGGTGTATGAGAAAACCTGGCTCACTACCTACCAACGCTTTAAGAACGTAACTCCTGGCTCACTCAACTAACGCCCAAATATTTTATGACCTTAACATCTGGCTCAGTGGTCATCAAATTAATTCTTATACAAAGGTCACCTGCAGACAAAAAAATATGGAATGAAAAGCTAGCCCATATTTTACTTTATTTGTTTATTTATTTATTTTAATTTTGAAATTCTATGAATCCTACAAACTATGCAATTGATCCAGACACATATGAAGACTTTTATATAAATACCATGGAAATCAGATTTAGAAAACTAACAAGTAGTCCACTTTACCATTATCCTGCAACCAAGTTAAATGCACTAGTTTATAACGAATAGCAAATGTATTTACATAGATAAATACATATTAAACAGAAAATGACTATTTTGAGTACAATCGACTACATATTTTCAAACAAAACACTTTAACATTTGATAGTGATGAGTCAGTGAAACAGATATAACGTACAGTGTAATATGAATTTTCGGCAAAACCAGTTAAACTGGGCATTGTCAATGACAGCATCAAAATGTGAAATATGTTACAGGCATTTATCAGATAAAAATATAGGTTTTGATGTATACATTATACGAAAACTGCTGTCTGAATGCTCAATGAATGATCAAGCATTTAATCCAACAGAGAACAATATAGATCTAACTAAATTTGAATTAATTTGTAATAACTTTAATATTTCACCGGGTCATGATTGGAGACATTTAAGAGAGAATATTCTGTTATGTATGATGTTCATATAATATTATCAATATTTTAGGAAATTACAAATGTTTCTTGACTTTAATATTTGCTTAAACCTTAATGTTAAGTATGATGTTGACATCTTTAGCTATTGTCCTTGGATTAGGTTGTTTACTTAGTATTTGAGTCAAGGACAGTTTTGGTAAACAAATTGTTGAATCGATTTGAGGTCAAGGTTGATTTTGTTTACAGATAAAACCTGAATTTCTTTAGAGTTATGTGTCAAAAGTCACATACACAATACTATTCTAGAATATTCTGTCATGTGACCTATCTTTATATATACCATGTTTAGTGGACAGTTTTTCAGTTTTGATCTCAACATCAGTCTTTAAAAAAAATCATTCCAAATTCAGAGAGAGGAATTATTTAAAATATTCATTGGATTATAAAAGTGCTCATAGACTTTTGGATTTTGGATTTCGAACTGATGATTTTGGGATTTATGTGAACATGTTCAAAGATATTCTGGAGTACTTCGTTTTTGCACATCAGAACATTAAAGACTACTGGCACATCAGGACATTAAGGACTATTGGACCATCAGCACATTCAAGGATACGGTAATTCATTCAGAAGATTCTATATTTAGGACTTGTGATTAGGACACTTAGGATTATTGGATTATTTGGATTTTAATTGACGTTATTGTAAGTGCTTTTTGATTTTCATTTCTATTATCAAGAAATAAATTGTTGTTGATTTTTACTTGATTTGTTGGTTTCACTTTCTTTCTGTTACATTTCTTTTAGACCACAGAGTCGTGATAATTCATGTTGCTATTGTGCCTAGAACCTATACAAACTATAGATGGACATGACTGAAGATGAGAAAAGCAGACAGGAAGCATATGATTGTTTGGTTTTTGTTGATTTAAGCGGCACTTATAATGTGTTATTGGTTATATCCTGCCAGGGAAATGGGAGATAAGTGCCTTTCCTAAGGTCACAGCAAGGCAGTGGACCACAGCTGACCTGGGCGGATATCAAACCCGCGACCCTTTGATTACAGACAGAGCTACCGCGACTCTTAGAAAGATATGAATTCGACAAATGATGGAATAGAGGATTGTGGATACGATACAGTCCTGGGCAATATAAATCTGAAAAAACACCAGAAGAAGAAATAGGATCGATTAATTTCTTTCTACAAAATAGCAAGGATCTTACAAATGAAAGAATAGTGCATGTAAATCAGAGTGTTACAGAGTCTGACTATACTGTTCATGTTACAGTAAAAGGAATGTTGGAATATTTAAGTTTAAGTGAAGAAAGTTATGATTCAGATAAAACGATTACATTAATATTTAAACAAGATATTCAAAATTAAAAAGTTAGGTTTCATTATGCAGTTGGTGGTGAAGGCACATTTCTAATACCAGTGATATGGTGATAAAAATGGACATTAAAGAAGGTTATAATAATAATTTACCAAAGTCATCAGATTCATTTAAACATTGAGTAAATCCTGATGCAAATACTGAGGTGGTAACGACTACAACAACAGTAATAATTTGCCAACAGACAGACAACACAGATAATACCACTAATACGAATTATGCAGATAAACCACCAACAAATATATCTGATTATATGGATCATGAAGCAAATAAACAAGTATTTATTATTTTTTCTATGTTTGCAGGAGTTGGCACAATTTACCTCTTTAAATAACCACCTAGATAACAGATTATTTATTGTCTGATACTTTATTACTATAAAAAACACTTTTTGGTATAATTGCAGAGAACAAGCTAATTAATGCAAAAATTATAAAAATGACATTATCAACCATTAAAGAAATAATATTTGTTCAGGTCAATGTTAAAAGCCAGTTTATACACTACCAGTGATACCATGCCTTGCTGCTGCTTTGTACAGCAAAGTTAAACAAATACTAAGTAATATTTTTCATGTCTTTTTAAAATATATCAATGAAAGAATCAAGACTGCAGCTACCTTGGCTACTGTTTGTGAATCATTTTACAAAACTTGCTATGATTAGGTCCAGAGTTATTGTTATAACACCAATAGCTGCAAAAACAATAGCAACTGTTGCACCTTTTTCTGTAAACAGTCCTTTTTAACCTTTCACCTAATGTTAACTTTCATTAATTTGTCACAGCTTACCCTAGAACATGCATCCGGAGAGCTCAGAAAATAGATCAATTGAACGCTTAATCATGTTTAGCATGAAAAAAGATCGGATGAGTAGCTGAGTAACTGATTGGAGAAATGTGACCCTTTTAGTTTGCAAAAAGTCCGTCCGTTGTTGTAAATACCATAGCCTTGATAAAGCTGATAGCCGCTGGTCAGGGCGGCCGTTTAAAAAAGGAACCACCGTGTTGACATGTAGTTTCTGAATTTGCTATTCTCAGTAGTTCACTGGATGGTTTGAAGGTGATGCAAGTGTCATTACTGTTCATGTTTACTCTCATTAGAGACTGGATGGTACCGTTGTTTAATCTTCCGCGTAGATCTTGTTGACTTTTTCAGAGCATTGAAAATGCTTTCTGCATCTATTCTGATGCAGGGTGGTGTTGCTTCACTGGAAAAAATCTCCATATTTTTCAATATAACTGCCAACATGTTACCTTGTGTTCATGTTGAAAAACACATTAGTTCCTTGTGCTTGCTGTAACTTCTTTCATAATTACCAGAACAAAATGAAAGTATGAGTCAGTCATAACTCCTACTTAAAAAATAATATCTACTATTTCATAATTGAAAAGGTAACATGTTGCTTTTTGAACAAGTGTATTCCATCATTTTCTGTAATTGATCATTTGAATGCCCAAGGAAGACATTTTTCCTAATAAGAAACCAGGATCACAAATGGCAGACATTTCTGCAGGCAAAATATACATCAGTTGTCCGTTCTTGATAAGTCCAGTATTGCATGTATTTTAAAAGACATTTTCATTTGTTTTATTTTTGTTATTGTTCTGGTTTTATTTTAAACAAATAACTATGAGATCGTGAAACACTTGTTTATGTTCTATTAACGATTGTTCATGAATTTGTAGATGGTGCATAGAGAAGGGACAAAATGAACATTTTGCTAGCTCTCTTTCTATGACAATAGTAAGGTTCAATAAGAATACATATATTCCTTTCATAATTGATTATCTTATTAGATAAAATCAGTGAAATGCTTTATTTTTTATATTTTCTTGAAGGATACTTTATTTGAGGATGAATTATTGCATAATTGAAGTTGGGTCCAAATGCAAACAACATAGACACTGATCTGCCGTCGCATAATGCGACAGCAGATCATTGTCTATGTTGATTGTTCCACTGATTACTTCTAACAAACTGCATTGACCCAGATGGAAAGAAGATCTGGATCAATGCAGTTTGCACTTGGTTCCGACTTATAGATGAGTATATACAGTACATAACAAGTTTTTAATGCCACTTTTGATTCATTTCTTAAACTAGTTCAAAGTATCAACATGTAAATCTCACTAAATATTACCATCAGTTTTCTTTTAGGATTGCATATATGGATGAATATGAGAAACTGGAGGAAGATATACAGAAGCTCTACGATTCTTACTTAATAAGATTCCGAAACCTGTAATACCTAGAACAACAGTTAGAGGACTATAACAGAATAGAACAAGACAAGTTTGATTGTATGACTGAGGTAAAACTGACACTTAATGTAAGAAGAAAATTTAAAGGTAGCTCAACAAAAAGTGTATCTTGCTCTAAATATCACTGGGATTTATGACTGGATAAAATCTAAGCTCAAGTTTTGCATGCTTAAATAATAAAATTATTTTGAAATAAAATGTTTTCTTTAGACTTAATATTGAGATACTTACCTTTATTTTGAGTTTATATCAATTGTTCAGAGGGATAAACTTTTGACTTGAGCACGTATTCAAGTTACGAAGTTTTATGAAAGTTCAAAGATGACCAGGGCATCACTAATTGGTTTTTCTATGAGCACGTGAGTGGCTGATCAGGCCAATAATAATAATAATAATAATAATAATAATAATAATGAGGACTTTGTATAGCGCCTAATCTTTACAAGCTCTAAGCGCTTTACAATATTAGATAACACCTAAAAACATATATAATGATATGATTACGAAAAACAAACACCATGAAATTAGAAAACAAAAACATGCTGAAAATAGTTAAGGTAAGGAAATATTATTAAGTCTCTAGGTCTATTCTTGCAGTCGAAATAGGTGAGTTTTAAGAGCGCTCTAAAAAGAGATCACTGTGTCTTTGTGTCTAAGTTCAGTGGGCAATTCGTTCCACGTTGCTGGGCCCTGGTATGCAAAAGAACGTTGTCTGTATGACTTCATTTTGATAGTGGGAATAATGAGAATACGAGTGTCGGAAGAGGAGCGTAAGTATCTTGCTGGTGTGTACACATGGGTGAGGTGAGATAGGTATGTTGGACTGGAGTCAGTCAATGAAACGTAGCACAGAGAACAAATTTTGTGTTTGATTCCGGATCTAATGGGTAGCCAGTGTAGGGTACAGAGCAGGGGGGAGGTGTGCTCTGTTCGTGGTACTCTAAGAATGATCCGAGTAGCTGTGTTTTGAACTTATTGAAGTTTCTTGAGTAGATCCTGAGACGAACCTGATAGAATTGAGTTACAATAGTCCAGTCTTGAAAGTACTAATGAACACACAAGTGTTTTAGTGGCATCAGCTGAAAGATAATTGCGAATGGAGCTGATGCGTCTCAGCTCAAGATATACAGCCTTGCTGTATATGACATGTTGGTGCAATGAGAGAGTACTGTCTCGAGTAACACCTAGGTTTCGTATTGACTGTGTGAATTTAATGTTGGTGTTGCTGATATTTATTGTTTTGAGATAAAGGATGTGAATGAGAAAGTCTTTGTGTTGTAATCAGAATGGCTTCAGTTTTATCAGCATTCATCTGCAGCTTGTTTCATGTCATCCATGATTTCACATCGGAAATGCACCTCTCTACACCTTGGATGGTAGCATCAACTTCAGTTGGGTGGCTCGATTTGTACATTTGGGTGTCATCAGCGTACAATTTGTTGAGACACTGGATGACTATCTATGACACTTGAGAGTGGCTGAGTGTATAGAATGAAGAGAACTGGTCCAAGAACAGAACCTTGTGGAACACCAAAACATAGATCAACTGGGCTGGAGTGTTTTCCATTTGCGGACACAATTTGTGTCCTGTTGACCAAGTAGGACTTGAACCATAGCAAGGCTGTACCGTGAATGCCAAATACATGCTGGAGACGGTGAAGTAATATATCATGGTCTATTGTGTCAAATGCTGCAGACAAGTCAAGGAGGGTGAGGACTGTAATCTTTCCACTATCCAAAGCAGAGAGAAGGTCGTTAACTACTTTCAGAAGGGTAGTTTCGGTACTGTGGCGAGGGCGATATGTAGACTGTACATTGCTAAAAAGACTGTTTGAATTCAGATGAGATACAAGTTGAGATAGAAAAACTTTTTCGAAGATTTTTGACATAAATTGGAGGTTAGAAACTGGGCGGTAGTTCTTTAAATCGTTATGGTCAAGTGTTGGTTTCTTCAACAGAGGCTTTACAATGGCAGTTTTGAAAAATGATGGGAATTCACCGGATGAGAGAGAAGTATTAATAACATCAGTTAGTGAAGGCAATATTGGATCTAAGCACTCAAGCAGCAGTGATGTCGAAATCGGATCAAGTTCACATGACTTTGGGGCACTCTTCATCCCGATTGTAACGTTTAATCCATAGAGACCGGTTCAAATGCTGCTAACGGTTGCCGCTGAAATTCTGTATCGCAACTGTATGGCGACAATGAGTCTGTTGAAATTGTGTTGACAAGCTTATCTCAAATGGTTTGTACTTTGTCACGGAAGAAATTTGCGAACTGGTCCGGACGGTCGACTGGAGAGAAGGTAGTTGGAAGTGGTGTACATTTGTTCCTTGACATTAGCTTGTTACTAATCTCGAAGAGCTCTATGCAGCTGGAACTTTCAGTGATCTTAGTACTGTAGTGGGCTGATTTAGCTGCATGGACTATGTTTGTAACATTCTTCTTAGCGGCTTCATAAATTTGCATATGAATAGTGAGTCTGGTGGAAAGCCAAAGCCTCTCAGCCTTACGGCGGTCTCTTTTAGCAGTGCGAAGCTGGTCCCTAACACTGCTATACCACGGAGAACACTTTTGAATTGATACTCTGCACTTGGTTGCTTGAGGATGTTTGTCAAGCAATGAACGCAGGCAGTTATCAAGTTGTTCTGCTGTAGGAGGTAACAAAGTTGTTAGGATTGCTTGGATGTCATGCATTAGGTTGGTTCTGTTTATCATACGGAGGTTTCTCTCAGTAGCAAATAAAGGTGGAGGGTTTGGGACTGATACGTCAAGATGGCATATAATGCAGAAGTGATCTGATGCAAGTTCTTGAGATACCAATGAAGACTGTAGAATATTATCATCTGGTCTATGAAGAATCCAGTCTAAAATGTGACCATGTTTATGGGTGGGTTGGCTAACTGACTGTTTGAGGTTGAAAACGTGAATGGAATCTAAGAGTTTTGATGTGTATGGGTTTCCAGGACAGTCAAAGTGAAATTTGAAATCTCCAAGAATAATCAGATTGCCACCTATCGAATTTCCATACTCCAAGAGATTCGGAAACTGTTCCAAAAAGAGAGATTCAGTCAGCTTGTTTTTTCTACTAGGATTAGGGCGGTAGAGGCAGAAAAAATGGACTGACCTTTGTTCCAGTGTGAGTGAGGTTTGGACTAGTTCAAACGATGTGTGGTAGAAATTGAAGGATGTAGTGTGATTAAGACGGTTGATCATGGAGTTCTTTGCGATGACAGCAATTCCACCTTCGCGGGAGTGGCGGGGGAACGACTTGATGGAGTAACCAGGGGGTGTTAGATCCGCGCACTTGGGCTCATCGCCTGATGTTTTTAGCCATGTTTCTGTCAGGAAAAAGATGTCGATATTCTGATCGTTGATAAAATTAACTATTTCTGTGCGCTTGTCCGGTGGTCCTACTGATTGGGCATTGAATAATGCGATGCGCAGTGGTATCTCTTGGATAGTTGACACAAAGGTTGACGATTTCAGAGGAATTTGAATTAAGTTATTGAAATTAACGGCATAGTTTTCAAATTGTCGTGCCGGACATGGCAAAAGGGAGATAACTGGAATTCTTCTTCCTGTTCTACGCCGGCCAGCTTTGAAACACCGTTTCTTTTTTCGCTTCCGCTTACATTTAAGTAATGATGAATGTAGTCCCAGGTCGTTAAGTCTAGTGCACAATGTAGTGTGGAGAGCCAAGGAGTGGTCATTTAAAGCAATTAATGAGGGTCCATCATAGAATAAACGGGTGGACTGGTGAGTATCACGTGATGGCGGTATGTCCAACAACAAAGGTAGTTGTAGCAGTGGAGCAAGAAGGCTGAGAAAAATTCTAATAGTTCTCGTTTCCAAAACAAGAAGATGATGAAACACATTCCAACAGAACAGCCAATGCATGATGAACACAATAACGTAGACGAAGACTGACAACAAGCACATAACTCATGAAAAACGGCACAAAAATCCGGAGCAGCTGCCTCAAGCCTGTTAAGCGATAGCGGCCATTTTGCAGTATGTGTGCTCTGCACTGTCTGTGGCACACTGCACAGGAAATGCCGATTGGGGTTGTTTGATCAACAGAGGCCATGCTGCAGTTTCGAGATTTATACTGTTCGCGTTCCTGCACTGCTGCTGCAATTCTCTTCAGCTCATAGTCTGTAGCTCCAGCATGGTTGATACTACGATAGATGGAACGATCCTGTGCGAACTCTTCCTAAGACTCAGGCCAATGTTCAAGTATTTCAAGGACGATTTGAGAGAGTCTGTGATGCGTTTCTTCTGACTTCTCTGAGATGACTGTCCCTCCTTCAGCAAGCCGTAGAAGATTTTCTTTGGTAGTCGCTCATCTGACATCCTGGTGATGTGGCCTGCCCATCTCATCTGTGATTTTATTAGTAGAGTATGGATGCTTGGAATACCTTTCGATGTGAGAACCTCATTGTCTGGGACCTTGTATTGACATCTTATCCTCATCAGTTTCCTCTGGCAGCCCATGTGAAAATGGTTCAGCTTCTTCGCATAGCATCTGTGAGACCGAAATTGTCACAAGATGAAGAGAAATGGCCTATACTCTATTGCTTATCAGATTCAGATTTGACATACAGGGAACAGTTGTCAGAAAATAGGAGATCACGAACAGTTGTTTCCTATAACTTTGTCTTCAACCGAAGACTCCTCAGATTAAATCTTGGCATCAATCCGGTATCTGATGTCGATCTCAATGTCATAGCGACAGAAAGCATCTGTAAACATGGCAGAGAACCTTATACTGAAGAGAGTTGGGGCTTGACTTCATTGGTGACTGGGAATGGTTCAGATGATTAACCGTCGTTCACGACGCGAGCGTGCAAGCCATCATGGAATTTACGAACCATTACGATGAATTTCTCTGGGCCATCAAATTTCGCCATGATCTTCGAGAGATTCCCACGATTGACTATGTCAAAGGCTTTTGTTAAGTCAGCGAATGTAGTGTACAGGTTGGAGTTCTGTTACTGGCGTTTCCCCTGGAGTTGGCGAGCTGCAAACACCATGTCTGTGGTCTTTCGTTCTTTCCTGAAGCCACACTAACTTTCAGGCAGGAGTTTGTTTGGTCGATTTGATGCACAAGGTGATTCAGCTGAATTCGTGCAAAGATATTTAAGGCTATTGACAGCAAGGAGATGCTCCAATAGTGTTGTCATAGGATTGTCAGTTGCCTTTCCGCTTGTGCAAGTGGACGATGGATGCATCCTTGTACTCCTGGGGTATAGTTCCTTGAGTCCACATTGATTGGAAGAGTTCAATCAGTTTATGTGTTATGTGTGAGCCTTCGGCTTTGTAGACTCCTGCCGGTATATTATCTGTTCAAGGTGCTTTGCCATTTGACAGCAGGTCAATTGCTTTCTCAGTTTCAGTCAGAGTTGGAGGATCAGCAAGTGATATGTTGATTTCCACTTGGGGCAGTCGATCAGTTGCCTCTTCAGTGATCGATTACTGTTGATTGTGCATGTTGTTTAAGTGTTCTGCCCATCTTGTAGTATCTGTTCTTTGTCAGCGAGCAGTGCGGTACCGTCAGCACTCAGTATTAGATACCTTCTTGATGACCGTGGTCCGTAGATTGTCTTCACAGCATCATAGAATTTATTCATGTCATTCCTGTCTGCGTAGGACTGAATCTCATCTGCCTTATTGCTCAGCCATGAGTCTTGCAACTCTAAGTTTGCATTGGACAGTCCTTGATGTTTTTTAAATGCTGTATTCTTAGATGATGAAGTGTTGTCTTCTAAACAGGCCGTTTGGAGCTGATGTTTCTTCTTTCGATAGTCTACTTATGGCAGTATCGTTTTCATCAAACCAATCTTGAAGTTTAGGAGTTGTGGGACCTAGGATTTTGGATGCAGCCGAGCAAATATAGTTTCTGAAGGATGTCCAGTTTTCTTTCACGTTCTCTGAGTTCGCATCAATTATTTCTAGTTGGCTGCACAGTTCTTCAACAAGCGCCTGTTTCATATTCTTCTGATTTAGTGTGAAGACATTGAGCATTTTGGGCGTTTTATCGCCTTGTGATCGTCTGCTAAACTGAATCTGAATATTGAACGTTCGAAACACTAAGCCTTTGGTCAGTCCAGCATTCTGCACTTTTCATGGCCTTCGTCACTCGGACATCCTGCCCGTCTCTTTTCCTGAGGATGACGCAGTCATTGAGATGTCAGTACTTAGAGTGCGGGTGCAACCCAGATGTCTTGTTGCGCTTTGACAGGGGGCCGGTTGTGTTGGTGATAAGGACGTCGTGTTCAGCGCATTTCCACAGTAAGAGGAGTCCATTGTTGTTATATTTGCCAAAGGCATTTTTGCCGATGACACCTGGCCGTGTCTTGTGATATGCGCCAATTCTAACCTTGGAGTGTCCAAGGCTGATGAGCTTTTCTTTCTTCGGTACTTCTGCGATAGGAGATTCCAGACCTTCATAAGATTTGTCCTTGATCTCATTTGGGTTGGTCATGGTCGGTGGATAAGTACTAATGATGGTTGCATGTCTTTTTCCAGACAGTGGAAGTCTCGTTGATTCATAATTGTCTGTAGAAACTGAATTAAAATTATTCCTGAAATGAATAATAATGAGAGAAAATTTTCATGATTCCTAGACTAATCTCTCTCTCTCTCTCTCTCTCTCTCTCTCTCTCTCTCTCATCCACACGGCCTCCAAGACCTGAAATTGTCAGCGATTTCGGAGTGGGGTGGGGGTTGTGGGGGTGGAGTGGGGGAGGAGTCTGCTAGACCGCAAGTCCGACCTTTCCTTTTTATTCATGTATTGCTGTAGTCGTCTGTCTCCAGCAAATTTGCATCTCTCTCTCTCTCTCTCTCTCTCTCTCTCTCTCTCTCTCTCTCTCTCTCTCTCTCTCTCTCTCTCTCTCTCTCTCTCTCTCTCCGTGTGGATTCGGTAAATTGTATTTTTATATTCTATTTTCGCGATGTTGAGATTGAGCGCACTCACTCGTTTAGCCCCCAACTTTAAAGTTATATCTGAGTCTCCTCTATCAGTAAACTATAAATTATTCTGTATGATGTCTTATGCAATATCTAAACATATTGGCTCGATGCGATCAACGATTAGTGAGATATTAGTTTTAATTTACCTATCAAAATATTTCCCATAACCATGTACAACTTCTACGTCACTCTAGGAACCCCCCGCATTGCGAATCACCATTTTTAATCAGCATGGGAAGGAGGTGTGTCTTTGGTCGATGTAGCAGTACTAGTATGTTCTCACCGTTTCAGCGTAGCAGTACGAGTATGTTCTCACCGTCTCAGCATCACGAAAAATAGAATATCATGAAATGGTGTTTCAATTATCAGCTTAACGTTAAATGAAATGCAATGCATCAAATGATTGAATTCGTTTGAGAGAGAGAGAGAGAGAGAGAGATGATGATGCAAGACTGTGCTCACGATTGCTGAAGTGAGTCGTCCTTTACCTAGACCGACAAGTTGTTCTCCGCTCTTTTATTTTATTTATGACAACCGGTCATGCCAGAAAATAAAATAAGTGGTGGAGCACAACTTGTTGGTTTATGCTTTACCAAGACATGCCGATGAAGAGAACCACATTTAACTAATAGAAACTGGTCACGCATTGTTTTTGTTTTTTTTGTTTGTTTTTTTTAAAATAGCGGCTGAATATGAAACCTTCTCATCTAATATATGGTATTGTTTATATAGCTTTCAGGAGGAAAACGTCGAATGCATTGTGGAAACATGAGTACAGATTTACATGTCTTCAGCAGTCGTGAGCACAATCTTACATAGTCATTCGCAATGCGCGGTTACATAAGTGACGTCACATGGACATGAGTCACGGAAAGTATGGAAGTTGTATACGGTCTAGAGGGAATATTCATGATATGTACATTTAAACTAAATATATCGATAACCGTTGATCGCATCGGGTCGAAAGTTTTAAATATTGCATAAATCATCACACTTAATAATATAAAGGTATTTTTTTAGGGGGGAGGAAGGGGGGACTAAGGTCTACCTTTCATGTTGAAGGAACAACTCATAATGCCAAAGCAACCAATACGAAAGATACTGAAAAATCTCAATTTGAGGGAGAAAATGTGAGATTTTGAGTAAAACCGGGGCCAGGCTTGTAAATTCATGCCGTCGGCGCATCTATTTACGCTTGACACAACCTTCTTGCTTCAAAGACTGTTGAATCTCACAACTGAACGGATATCCCAAGTTCATTTTACCTTTAGTACTAAGTAGTATATGTACCACATTGATTTTACCGTTCGTATTAAGTAGCATACATGTCACATATCTATCAGCTTGGGTGAATGAAACGATGACTAATGATATAATATAAATATTTCGGACGCTTTTCTCACAGAGCACGGCATACATCAAATTCAATGTAGCATATACTCAAGAAGTCAACTTAATGACGGTTTTCGGACTGTTTAGGGACTGTTTAGGGTCTGTTTTTGCTGTTAGTGAGAAGCCAAACATAGCAGTCAGTTTTCCAACGGCGGCGACAACTTTTTGTTAATGTTTTAGTTAATGGTATTCATTTGCATATATTTCCTAAATCCTTTGATACATTCTCATTATACTTGGGATGAATCATTATGAAGTCAAGACAATTCATTGTACCAGTCGCTGGATCAGCCATTTAACCTTGCAGTCGGGATCACAATCACAGATAATTTGCGTTAAGGTTTTGGTTAACGTTTTTTATTTGCTTATATTTTCTAAACCACTAGATGATTTGTTTTTTCATACTTGGGATGAATCATTACGAAGCTAAGACAATTCATTCACCAACACAGTGGCTTGTCACTTTGACCTTGGGGTCAAAATCGCAGTTTAATAAAATCTGCATTAAGGTTTTGGTTTAAAAAAAAATTTTTTATTTGCTTATATTTCCTAAATCCCTTGTTAAATATGCGTAAAGGTTTTGGAAAAAAAATATTTTAAATTTGCCTATATTTCCTTAACCCCTCGATAGATTCTCGTCATACTTGGCATGAATCATGTTGAAGCTGACACAGTTCATTGTGCCACATGCTCACTAGATACTTCGAACTTGTGGTCACAGTCATAAAAAATTTGCGTTAAGGTTTCAGTTCAATTTGGGGGGGGGGGGGGGTTGGTTTAAAAAGAAATAAAATATTTTCTTAACTCCTTGATGGATTTTTTTTATCATACTTTAGATGAATCAATATGAAGCGAAAACAATTTGTTCTGCGACATGCTAGCTCAACCTTTTGACTCTTAGGTCAAAGTCACATGTATTACAGCAATAATTTGATCGTTGTTGACATGATAGTCCTGACCTTCCACTTAAATGTACAGATATAAAAAATAGAAACATATAATTCCAATATTGTAATCTGCAATCAAAGATTTTTATTTGCGATAATTGCCAAATTGCTTTGAAAGGTATGCATCGAAATGAGAGTTTTAAATATTCTATCATCCGTGGTTAGCTTAAAAACTTGGACATTTCATTTTTAATATCTCATTTATTTCTGATCTTTTCAACTAAATAAATAACACATAGAAAAAGCACCAATCCTAAACAGTTTCACATGTGACATGTTGAAGAAATTTATTGCTTTGTTCTAATTTATTCACATTTTTCCCCGATACAAAATTTCAACAAATCATGCTTGGCATGGTCAGGTAACAACTTGTTAGAAAATCACAAATCAAAGGCAAGCCCCAATAAGTCTCGCCCGGTTAGTTTGTGAAGCAATACCTTTCCGACTTTCATGATTACCCAAAACAGTAACCTCTCGTTTTAGAAAACATCGCCTTTGTTACAAAAATGCACGTTACATGGGTAAAAAACATTTGACTGCCAACACCTCAACAATCTAAAACTGTGGCCTTGTAAAATCGGAGTAATTTAGAGATAACGGAAGACACTAGTCTACATTAAGAGCCACATACGTGGAAATACTTTGAAATGATAAAAGTGTTAATAAAATATTAAATCATAGTTGTGGTAGCTATTGACACTTTGCAAAACACACATTCAAGCTCCCGTATATTTATGGAAAAGCTTATAATTCAAGTTGGACATTTTTACAGACGGAAACCACTATTGATATAAGGCAATTATTCGAGGAGTTTTTAATTTGCCCATCAGATTTAATGATGATGGCCCTCACGTCATTTGTATTATCACTCTATGTCAGCCAGATTATTGATTTCTTCGGCGAAGACAGCAGCAGCAGTATCGATTGGAACCAGGTAATTTTACCTGCATATCGAACTCATATGTTATTACCAATTGGGCGCTTTGTTCATTAATACAGACTGGTGACAAACTAAAAGCATTTCGAAGTATGCGTCGTGACGGCTATAATCTGAGAAAAAAAAGCAATTGAAAAATAGACCTTATTTACTTGCTTAAACATCACAATGAAACCGTTTCTTTAAAAGCGTCATGAATTGGCAGACAGTTTGAAAGGAAGTATTTGCCTCTGCTGTATCTGTTTAGAAGTATTGTAAGCAATGATTGGTTTAAACCTTTTTACGTGAAAAACATACGAACAGACTCCAAGGACACATTGATTTAATCTTCAGGTGAACTTTTAGATTCGTGCCAATTCCAGCGGAAAGCGGTCTTTACTGAACCTAGACCAATCGATGAAGACGGATGTCGTCAATACAAGGAATTAAAGACTTTTACATAGTATTGCGGCAAGTTAACCAAGGAAATCTGGCCATACATAATGGCGTCGCCTTTGATAATATTAGTGTCATTCGTGGTGGGAGCAGGTATTCTGGGAAGCTTATTCCTGATAATTGCCATCTCAGTGGATACTTGGGAATTGGTAACCTTCCGGATGGATGTCTTATCACGGTACACCAACAATAGCTCCAGAAAATATTCCGTCGATCTTGCCACATCAGACAATGACTTTTCAAAATTCACTGAAAATGAGACCACCTATGTCAATGGTTCTGAACAAAGTAGGTTAAAGAATTATTTTCTGTTTACTACGTACACCGGAATATGGAGAACATGTGATATTCTTTCAGGTAAGTTTTGTACCATATAATTTCTTTACAGGACTATGGTAAATGTTTTAATGATTTTGTTTATTATCATCATCGCTGTTACATATTTAACCGTTTTAGAAATAATGCGAAAAATCATAACCCCACGTCTTGAAGTTAGTGAGCTAGTGTTGGGCCAACTTTTGAGGTTGTACGTGATCATGCATGCAAGTACAACGAATGCCGATGGTCAGCTCACGGACAAGCAGGCTTGCACGTTTTAAGAAAAGAATGCCAGGCATGCAAATTGGATCAAGATCTGACAGCAGTTGGCTTTATTGAGAACCAGGTATCGCGAGTTACGAGGTGTTCCAATTAGTAGAACGGTATGATTCTTGACCCGAACGCAGCGATGCAACTCAGATTTTATCGTATGATACAAACCAGGTCCAAAATAACCTAAAACATTGTTAATGTGCTTTGTCAGATTTATCATCAGTTTGATCAGTGGAAGTAACTGAAAAGTGGACAACATTTTAATAAAGGAATGTGATTTTTTTTAAAAATATTGTAACCAACCTGTGAACTAAAAATATTTTAGTTAAACAGTGCACACAATATCTCTACTTCTTTCATTAGAAAGGTTTGTGTCTTTAATAATGCGTAAATAGCAGGAATTTGTTGTATTTCCTCTAGGTAATAGAATTGAAAAATGACTCTAACCAGTAATTATTTCGTTGGTCACGGTGTGCCTCTTCAAGCCTTGCAAATTATGTTTCAATTTATGTTTATGCCCAGTTAAGTCATAAACGACACTAGAATGTAAATACATATTGTTATGTGATCAATTTAAATTCCAATTTGGCAGATACATTAATCTCTTATTTCAGACAGAAGCAGCTTTCAAAATATTGCATATTTTCATCTGTGCCCAAACAATCAAAATACATTAATCTTTTAATAATAATTATACATTTCTTTTAAACCACATATTAAAAAAACTTGTGTACAATTCTGACACGTTTCATGAAAATAGGACTTAAAGAGAAAGAATGCAGCGAAAATCATTATCCGGTACTTCCTTTTGTCGTTACCCCAGAAAGCTAGGGATTAATTAAAATGATACCGTGAATTAATCGTTTCGCGAGATGCCGCATCGGTGAATTGTCATTCGTAGACCCAAACGATATACATGTAACCTGTATGTGATTTCAAATGTGCACGCGGGCGCGTGTGTGTGTGTGTAAAGATAGGTGGACGCTGAAATAAAGAAAGAGAAAGAGGAATATATATTAGTAAATCTTATCATCTTGTGTGAGCACGCGTATGTGTGTGAAGAGTGAAAGAGGCAGATAGAACACCATACTGAGGGTCAAAAAAGATAAAAGTGCATATTTTATTTTGTGCTCAAGTTTGTATGTGTGCTCGTGTTTGCACATCAACATTGTGAGGTCTTACCATGTGCACGTGTACACACTAACGTTGAGATTATTGTAGTAAATAGGTGTGTATTCTCTCATTTATAAAGTAATTACGATAAAATCTTACCAAAAAAAAAAAAAATTGTTTTTAAAAACAAAAATAGGTTTTCATCCTAATATAGGTATGTATACACAAGTTAATCATTAGGACCTTTCAAAACTGATGTGTAAACAAGTTACATGATGGGGTCTCTCAAAGTCAGTCAGTACTAATGTCATCCAAGTCACATGATGGGGTCTCTCAAAGTCAATCGGTGCTAATTTCATGCAAGTCACAGGATGGGGTCTCTCAAAGTCGATCGGTACTAATGTCATCCAAGTCACATGATGGGGTCTCTCAAAGTCAATCGGTACTAATGCCATCCAAGTCCTTTTGATACTGTTGCATCAGGAAGCTGTATTTTATGCAATGTCGTAGTGAGGATGAAAAATCACTGACATTGAAATATATTCTTTGACAATGTAGGTTTGATTTCATTTTAAGACGCGTTGTAAACATATGATGATTTCATTTTAAGACGCACTGTAAACATATGATGATTTCATATTAAGACACATTGTAAACATATGATGATTTCATTTTAAGACGCATTGTAAACATATGATGATTTCTGTTTTTGAGCTATTAACTATTAGGATAATTATCTAACTTAATTTTTTTTAAAAAAGTGATTTCTTTGTCTAAAACTTGCTCATAAATTACAATATTGTCTAAACAAAAATCAGCACCTCGAAGATACGTACTATTTTGGGGTCATCAAACACCTTTTGAAGTTACGTACTATTTTGGGGTCATCAAACACCTTTTGAAAAGTTACGTTTTTGGACATCATAGACTCATATATTCATATTGAAGATATGTTTAAAATGTGTTCAGAAATCTTCATAAATGTTTCAGAACCCGTATTGAACTATGCAAGGTCGACTGAAATAATTTAGGTGTAAATTAGGGAGTGTTGTAATTTGAGAAGACAAATTTACCAAGCAAGGCGTTTCATGTAACGAACCCTTTTTGGCTAAGGTACGTAATATTTAATATTATGTAAAATATGAGTTAATGTTCATATAAAATTTCACTACGTAGCATTAATTCAAATTTTACCTTTTTCCGTGCATTATCAAGTTTCGATCAAAATATGCAACTACTAGCTACACCGAAATAAAGGTCTTATTTAAAACTGAATCTGAACATAGTCTAGCATGTTAGTAATCTGAAAGAAAAACGACATTTAGTGTAAACCATTTGGCCCTTAGGCGTCTTTCGCATCGTCCTGACTCCTGAGAAGAATGATTGCCTATTTCCATGTGATTTTAAGACTTCGAATATTTAGATGCCCCCAAATAGTCAATATGGCATGTCAAACGTTGTAGGAAATATTTTACATGAATACGTTAATTAAGCATGCACAATGAATATTGAATATCAATCAAAAGAAGTAAAATAGATTGAATATTAATGACATTTAAGTCATATAAATAACGACATTTTAAAATATAAATGGTAATTATTGACTATAAATTGAATATTTATTATATATAAGTACAAAATAGTAAATAGAATTGATTTGGATTCAATTGAAATATATTTAATCAGATTGTGCTATCTTTGACACTCCATATGTCAATGTATGCTTTGCTCATTACACAATATACGGTCTTTAATTACGCCAGCAACTTGTACGGACTGTTTAATTTCGGTCGCGCAAGTATATGAGAAGCATGGGTTGTTCCTGTTGTTGTTGTTCTTGTAGATGATTAAATTCATTTTTTTCATTATAGGATAGGTGAAAAAAGAGAGTTGAT
Source organism: Margaritifera margaritifera (assembly GCA_029931535.1). NCBI lineage: Eukaryota > Metazoa > Mollusca > Bivalvia > Unionida > Margaritiferidae > Margaritifera > Margaritifera margaritifera. Next base: position 2,531,548 of record JAQPZY010001473.1, read on the forward strand.
CAAATACAAAACAGAAAGAAAGTCGCGGTAATCCAATAGATCAGTTGCAGAGTATATTCTCGTGTGATACCAGTGATATCGTATGGTAGAGGACTCAAAGGGTATACTTAAATAGAAAACTCGACCACTTAAGAGTTTTCGATTTGTGTACCAATACCTTTTTTGACGCCCCACCGTACGATATCACCGGTATCTCACTGGCGCATATCGTGCAACTAATGCTTCATTTTAGACCAACCCCTTAACTCACTCTTCAATCGACATTCACACCTCCTAGGTTGAAATGTATGTTACTGTTAAAGTGGCCTCGGGTGCTGCACTCCGTGCATTTACTATCCCGTCTGTATCTCTGTATCATATGGATCTTCCGTGATAGTGGCTGATATAAGGAAGGATACACAGTAGTGCAGATTCTTTTTTTATAATCTAAATTACATTGGAAAACTTAATATTTCTTTCGAATTTCTGCAATGAATGGCTATTTTTCCTTCAGTATTTCCCTTTCATTGAACATATTGCAAGCTGAGGGATTTTTACTTTTTATTTCTACCGATTTTTTTATTGACTGTATCTGAGACTAACATACATGTGTTATATACTTCCCCTCATTTTATCTAAATGCGGAATTAATTTCTTTTTTTTTTTTTTTTTTTTTGTAACTGCAGACTAAAACAGATTTATTGCCAAGTCTGTGGTATCAACCTGTTTGATCCTGAATTTCCACATATTCAAGAGAGAGAGAGAGAGAAGGTGGGGTGTTCTTGCATAAGTTTGATTATCATAAACTAGTCAGAAATTACCCACAGCATGCCGGAATCCTGGTTGTCTAATAGTTTATCTCTGCATAAACAATGTAAATGGCTAAAAACATCCTGGGACTTCTAGTTCCAGAAACAACATAAAAAGTACACATTAGGCTGAGTTTGCTTCTAAAGAAAGTGGAAATGGATTTCAGGTTGTAAAAGCTGTTAAAATTCAATGTATTTAAATAACTGTCCAATGCATATTTATGAGCTCGCGCAATTTCACAGTCAAGGATTTTATTTAATGCATTTTATTCTTTGACTCTATCCCGTTTGAAAAACATATCTAAAACGTTATTAGTCCTTATTTCTACCATATGACCTCTTTCTCGTTTCACAGATTCTTTGTGTCGACTAGAAATCTTTAATACGCAGATACATTTAAAAATTCTTATATATTCTGTATGCCTGCGTGACTAAACATTCATAAAAATAGGAAACTACGAGGATATTAAGAAGAGTGATTCTACGAGTCACCTGTAATATGAATCTCAAAATTAATCATTCTGAAGGTAAACAAAGGTGCGTGCAAGAGAGAGAGAGAGAGAGAGAGAGAGGTATCATAACTTGGGGCTTGTGTTCTTACCTATATTCCAGGCGGTCTACAAATTATAACTCTCCAACATGTTTCACGTAGACAGTGAGTTTTCCTCAAAAGAAATGTGAAAGGATTTCAGATTGTAAAAGCTATTAAATTGTAATATATTTACATAGGTAATAATATGTGGCGATCTGGAAACAAGGGGAATTTAACATTATATCATCCATTTTGAAAAGTGATAAATATGGCTCTCTGGAAACAAGAGGAAAATGTAATGTTAAAATTAACACTAGCCTTAGATTTTTTTTTTTTAATTTTTTTTTTACAAATATGGCTCTTTGGGGACAAGGGGAAACGCAATGTTAAATTAAACATGAAATTTCCCATTGTTGCTTTATATTTTCTTTTTCACAAAATGGTACTCGGGGAACAAGGGGAAATGTAATGTTACACCTTCTATCCAACACACCGTTTGGAGTGACCAACACCCAGTCATATACTATCCAATACCCCACACTTACTATCCAACACACCGTTTGAAATGACAAACGCCCTACACTTACTAACCAACGAAAAGGGTAAAATGTAAAAGAAGGGGGATGAAATCACACACTATCATACACAAGAGGGTAGGAGTGCTAACACGCATACTATACAAACATACACACAAACATACTATCACACTGGGGTGGAGTTTAAGTTTAGTTGTGAATAGACAAAAGACGTAAACAAACATAAAACACACATAGATTGGCAACGATTGAATAGTATCTCTTTTCTAAGAGACCTCCATGACCCTCAAAAGGGCCGTGGTGTGATTAACCCAAAATGCTTAATACATACTGCACATCCTGGACTGAGCTCTACACTCTGCACATTTACTACTCCATTTCGAGTGGCCCCAAGTGGCTCCAAGGATTGATTCTTTGTTGGGCTGCTTCTTCTTCCCAGGCACGTAACCTCTCCTGAACTATTTGCCATCTGGCGATGAGGAGTTCTTGCTTCCTCTCCTTTTCTGTCTCCCTCGCTCCTTCGCCTCCTCAACCCAGACTCTCTTAATCTTCGCTATCTCCTCCTTCATTACTTCGCAAACAAGCTCTTTCCCTGTTCGAAAGAAATCATTTTCCACTCGTGATGTTGCGTGGGGTAGTATTCCCTCCTCTAGTCGAAGAGGAGCTCTGTTCTCTCGAACATGACTATGGTTTCACACAGATTTCCCATCTGGCAGTGATATCTGCTCATTCTACTCATTTGACGAGTCGACGAGGAATGGCAAGTGTTACGACTCTATGGTCTAAGAAAAATGTAACAGAAAGAAAGTGAAACCAACAAATCAAGTAAAAAATCAACAAGCAATTTATTACTAGATAATTAAAATGAAAAATCAAAAAGTCACTTACAGTAATGTGTTTTGAAATCCTAATAATCCAATAAGAATGATTGTTCTAATCACAAGTCCTAAATATAGAATGTTCCGAATTCACGGCTGTGTCCTTGAATGTTAAGATGTGCTAATGGTCTCCAAAGTCCTGATGTACTAGAAATCTTGAGGTGCTGAAGTCAAAATGAAGTATTCCAAAATCTTTGAATAAGTTCACTTAAATTCCAAAATTGTCAATTAAAAATCCAAAATCCAAAAGTTTATGAGCACTGTTATAATCCAATGAATATTTAAAATAATTCCTCTCTTAGAATTTGGAATGAATTTTCACAACTGTAATAGCTCTTCACAAGACTGATGGTAATGTCAAAACTGAAAAAATGTCCACCAAACATGGTATATATAAAGATTGGTCACATGACAGAATGTTCTAGAATATGAGTCATCTTAATGGAATTCTAACTGTAAACAAAATCAACCTTGACCTTCAAATTGAGAAAACATATTGATCAAAACAACCTAATTCAAGGACACTAGTTAAACATGTTTTTCCTGATAACATTAAGATTCAAGCAAATATTAAAGTGAAGAAACATTTATAATTTCCTAAAATATTCACAATATTATATAAACATCATACATAACACAAGACTGACTGATTGAGTTTGACTTAAGGTCGTGTTAAATATACGCACAGCGTACTAAACAATTATGGAACAATGTCCGTTATGGGCCAAGTTAGAAAAGACATGTTAGGAATCACAAAGCGGCAGCGGAATCATGAATTGAAAACGCCATAGTTATACACTTTTATTCAAAGTCTGCCAAGTTTTCTAAGTCAGACTGTCCCTTTGACAAAACCTATTTGAGTTTCACTAATTATATTTGGTAAAGCGTTTATTTTAATTCTATTTGCTATGGCTGAAGAAGCAATTTTTAGATCAAAATTATAAACCGATATAGGTCTCCAATTTTTTTTAAAAAAAAAAAACCTTTGATTTTCCCTTTTTTTGGACACAAGTAATAACTTCTTGTTTTTGTGTAACAGATAAAGAATTATCTCCATATGCATAATGAAGAACTCTTAGTTAAAGCTGTTCAAGATCCAAAATAATTTATAAAATTATGTAGTAAAAACCTTCCAAGCCAGGTGATTTTCCATATATTTTAATGCAGAGAGACATTCCTATAATACTAATGGACCTTCCAGCGAACTGGCATCTTCTGTTAATAACTTATTTATAAATGGGTCGGATGAGTTAAAAAAAATGTACTTCGATGATTGTTTTTAATTTTCTGATTTCTCGATGAGTAAAGATTCTTGCAGAAAGATTTCTGTTATTGTATGATTGTTCTTAAATCAATAATTTCTGATACATTTTCAAAAATTACTTGAGGTATCAATTTCTCCATAAAATGTCTCTTTTCCAAATTACAAAAAAGCTAATACTTTTCACCTTCCACTTTCCACCTTGATTTTGCCCTTAGTATAGTTCCTTTGACTTTTTCCTCTCTGGTTGGCTTCCGTCGTGTTTCTAAAATATCTATTTCATCATATTTATCAACAAGATAGTCACTGTTATAGAGACTTTCAAGCTGTTCCTCTACCTCTCTTTCTTGTTTATTCCACTGCTTTTTCTTGAATGATGAATATGATATTGTTTTTCCCCTTATCATTATTTTAAGAGTTTCCCAAAATAGCTGTTCATTGATGGTAAAATGAATTTCACCCTAATTATCCTCTTCGTCTGATCTGTATAGCTCTATAGCTTCAGATACACAGTTTTACAGAATGTACATAATCAGGATCATTCAAAAAACTTTTGTTGACTTTAGGGATTTCGAATTCTAAGATAGGTCATCTGCAGGTTGTGGCAATTTATTAGCTCGTTGCAGATCTGTGATGTGAGGTCGACCGGGCATTAGCCGTATTTTCCTCCTCTTTGTCTGGTGTTGATGCCGCCTTCCTTCAACATGCTTTGAAGGCTTTGTTCCGTACTCTTTGTCTGGTGTTGATGCCGCCTTCCTTCAACATGCTTTGAAGGCTTTGTTCCGTACTCTTTGTCTGGTGTTGATGCCGCCTTCCTTCAACATGCTTTGAAGGCTTTTATTCCGTACTCTTTGTCTGGTGTTGATGCCGCCTTCCTTCAACATGCTTTGAAGGCTTTGTTCCGTACTCTTTGTCTGGTGTTGATGCCGCCTTCCTTCAACATGCTTTGAAGGCTTTGTTCCGTACTCTTTTGGTAGCGCTTATAATTGTCTCAGTATTTTGATCGTGTTGTTTAGCGTGTACTCTTTTATGAAATAGGCTTGCGATCCGGATATCCTTAGTCTGGTTGCAAATATCTTTGAAGACCTTCTGTTCTAGTGCCTGGATTGTTTGGTCTGCGACCGCCGCAGGTGTAGGAGTTAACGTGGCAAGGGATAGGCTTTGGATTCCCATAACCGCCTCCTGCTGTCTCTGGGGTCGTCTCTCCTCCTGTTGTTTTCTATTTGTATCCTCCTTTGTCGTCACTCTGTGAGCTCCTGTCGGTTTCCGAGTATGCTTTTCCGCCATACTTGGTTCTCAATTGCGCCACTTCGCTTGAGTCTGATTGTGTTGATTCTGCTCAGTTCCCTTTTGTCGATTATGGGTTACTACCGTAATCTGTTTTTGAGTGGGCAGTCTTTTTTGGGACTGGATTCGACAAGACTGGCGAATGCACCACTGTATATGCTTGAGACGCAGACGTGAAGGAAAACATACCTCAAAAGTGGAGACGCGAACATGAAGGAAAACATTCCTAGGTGTAGTACACAGAGAAGCTAGAATACAAGTTAAGAGGAATCATGCTGACCTAAAGGAAACTATTCTACTTTGAAAAATTCAAAGATTGACAGAAATACACTAAAATGACTGAAATGACAATTCAAAACGAAGCTTGACACTAGGGCTGAACTGGCAGTGGTTTTGTTTTTGACCATAACTGGGCAACAATTTGGGACGTAACTGGTCTTCCCATTTGTCCAGATACAGTGTATACGTTCTTCTTCTTCAATCTCAGTGGTTTTGTTTTTGACCATAGCTGGGCAACAATTTGGGACGTACCTGGTCTTCCCATTTGTCCAGATACAGTGTATACGTTCTTCTTCTTCAATCTCAGTGGTTTTGTTTTTGACCATAGCTGGGCAACAATTTGGGACCTACCTGGTCTTCCCATTTGTCCAGATACAGTCTATCCGTTCTTCTTCTATCTCAACAAATATGAATTATCTCAACAGATTATTTTTAAGATTATGGGCGTCTATATCTCTGTCCATTATTAGGCTGATCTGTACTTGAGATCAGCAACGAAGAAGAGAGAAGATGAAACGGTTAAATTGTTGTTTAGGTTTTATGTAATTGTTTATTTTTAATATTGAAGGACGGGGATGAACCCAAGAAAGATGCCAGATTCAAGGAAAAGGAGACATAAGCTTGAATCTCTTGACTTGGGATTTCCTATCATTATAAAGATTGCAATCATGAATGATTATATTCGTAAGGAGAAAGTTTAATTTATATTACATGATCTGAAAAATGATATGCCGCCGCAAAGTGTGGTGTGATTTTTTATTATGATGCAGGTACAGGTGGTTATGGATTTTCAAAGCAAAGAAACATAAAGCAGCTGCCGAAGTTTAGATGATGACACTGTTTTCCTGTCATATTGATTTTCTTTACTTTTGTTTCTTTCCATTTGTTCTCTAACCTCACATTAACGTCAGCCTGGCCAAGATTATGATACCAGCACATATAATATATAGCTCAGTTAGATTTTGCGGCGACATGCTTGATAACTTGACAGAATCTGTGATTCGTAAAGATTTTTAAATTTAAATCATAACATATCTCTGTCGTCAATTCCTGCTGTAGATTAGATTATTTGAAAATGTAGGTGACTAAAATCGAACTATACTAAATCATGTTATATCCACAAGAAAACGTAGGATGTTGGCAAAACAGATCTTTGTTCACTTATTGTCAATTCTCATTGTCAATTAAAAATCGATGGCAAGTCAAATAATATTCAACAAAATATGCTATAGATATTAGGTGCTAAATAATGAATATGACGATGATATTGATGACGATATTAATAATAATAATAATAATAATAATAATAATATAAATAATAATAATATTAATAAATTGATTTACTTTGCGCATTCGATTAGTGGTGAGTTACTTCAAATTTCTGATGTAACTTAGAAGTAAAGCATTTATTGGGCACTCATTGATAGTTCATTTGTTGAACAATCTTGTACATGTTGTGCCAGTAGTCTCTGTGAACTAACAAACTGCATGGCTTGCTATAGATTACATTAGCCACAGAGCCGACTTTCGGATGACACAGTTGCAATAAACTTATCTAATGAAATCCAGATAAAACAACGGTCGCCATGTCAACCGCAGACATTCATTAGCAAAAAATCTGTAACACGAACACCTACTGAGCCCTGAGCCTTAATTGGCAACTAAACGCCGTAGATTAATCCAGGCCGATTTCATATATTGATTAAGTAAAACTATCTCCGGTGTAACTTTCGATATAATAAAAAGAACTCTGCATTTTAACTAATGTGTCTTAAAACAGAAACTGGATATTAGGCTACTTTCGGCTACATTCATATGGAAGAATCTGAAGATCATGAATCATTAAAATGCCATTTGCTGAGAATAAGATATCCCCTAGGAAAATTAATTTCATATCATTGTGAATATTTTGGATACAGTTCGTGCTTGGAATGTTCGATACGGAAAATTTCGGGGCGTAATTTTATTAAAATATTTATTGTTTGTGTTTTGTTGTTGTTATTGTTGTTGTTTTTACGTCCTGCATTCATACGTATTTGGCACGCGTTTTGAGTGTTCTTAAGTTATACATTGTAACATGCCTGGGGACTAAAAGTAGCTAGTGATGAAGTATTACCGTATTCTTGTTCCAAAGTTCACATCAAGACCGAGCGGAATAAATGTCAAACGTACTACATGAATTTGACTAGCTGTCGCTGTTTCCTCTTTCTTTCCAGCGACCTTAAGACAGCAGACACTGCCACTTATGGGTTCTAAAACGCACTAAGACCACTAATAATTTTCATCCAATCAAACTAAAGACCACACATTCACGAGACTCTTAATTTCACACCTGTAATGCTTTTTGTGAACCCTTGAGCGTCCTCTTTATTAGATTGCTCATATCCATACTGGTACTTGGGGATGTTTTTTATTTCTTGAAGTTTGGTTTGGTTTTATGGGTCTAACGCCATTTTTCAGCACATGATAGGCTATACATGGCGGCCAGTATAACTGGTTGAGGAAGAACATTGGTCGAGCCCAAGACTCGAACCCACGCAGAGAGAGGTGAAATGGCAATGAGAGATGTAAAGGCGAGCGCCTTAGACCACTCGGCCACGCGGGGCACCATTTCTTGAAATAAAGAAGTACCTCCTTATTGGACTGTCTTTCTCACCATCATGAATAAAGGTATAGCAGAATGGAGTACCAGGCACATATGATGCAAAGAGAATGGTGTGTCCAACTATATGGGACTGTCTTTTGCACCTTGATGCAAATCAATGTTATGTTATAATAGCAGAATAGTGTACTTTTCTCTTAAGAGTTAAAATATAAAAAAGTAGTGTTCACGACAAAAATGTAGTCTTATAGATGATAGTATGTCCCCTTTCCACTTCCTGTGCATGCAATTTACGCAAACCTAGAAAGCAGCAATTTTAAAGCAAAATGCATGCTTTAAAAAGACAATAACAATAATTTGCTTCAAATAGATTGATCTTATTTGATCCATGGACACCCTTCTTCAGTCAGACATAAATTGTATAGTGTCCGCGCAAAACCATCGGACACTTTATGCCGCTCAATTTAATATTATTTAATGAATTAGTGACGACACTCCAAGGAGCACTGTTTTGACAAGTTTCATAAATTTTACTTTTAATTTATTTTTTTATTTTTATTTTCCTATCCGATTCAAAACGTCGAAAACATGTGAAATTAGGATTGTGTTCAATGTAAAAAGGCCGAAAATGGCGTTGAAATAAAGTCAAGTTTAGATATTCGTAGGGGTTTCTAAAAATAGAGCATGACTACGAGTAATATGATCACATAACGCAAGACGGTATAGTCTGAGACGCGAAGAGCAGCTAGGCCTCGAGATGATTTCACGTTAATTTTTGTAGAAATTGAAAACCATTTACTGCTGTTGCCGATAGGATGAAAGCGATGTAATGTACAGTAACGTATTTTCCAAGGAGTAAAGCAGTTTTGATCCATAATGTTTAGAGAAATAGAAAAAGCAAGTCATGTGTTGTTCAAAGGGATCGTGGGGATCATTAAGTGTGATACCGAGCGAAAGCTCTCTGTCTCTGTCTGTCTGTCTGTCTGTCTGTCTCTCTGATATTGTGGTTAGATAAATACAGTGAACAGAATTGCTTTGGCAAAGTATGCTAGACACTCTCTGTCGTATTAGTTCAGGTTCCTAGACACTGTTGCATGTATGGTCATACAATTTCCTGTATGCATTTAAATTTATCACTTATGTTAACACTAATACAAAGTAAATTGTGGTTGTAATGACATACTTTTCTTGCTAAACTGGCTATGCCAAATTTTTGGGATTATATACCATATAGGTGACGCGGGCAAGGTAACATTCAACAGAATTTCCTGTTCCTTCATTCTTAGCACAGATCTTGAAATTTGCATACGATTATAAGCGCGAAAGAAGAGAACAATATTTCATTTAGTTTGAATTTATGTTTCATGCAATATTTTACTCGCGTCCTCTTTGGTACCAATTTTATTCATGTTCTTACTTCGCATTGGTATACTTTATCATTACGCAATTCTAAGCCATCGATCGGTAGTCCCAAACACCGAATAAAGAAAAGTATTCCTATCTCTAATTACTAAGAACTTGTAGGAGAGACTATACCGAGATATCCTTATATTAAGACTTTTGACGGGATTAATTTTCAAAACTCAACCATGCTACCATAAAGCTTCGTGAGTGCGGTTCGGTATGACGATTGTACCTACTAATTAGCTAATCACTCGGTTGTTGAGGAATGTCTTCTCAAAAACGATTGCCTAGAAGCAAACAAATAATCGCCAAAAGATAATGTCTTTTGAAGCTATAACTAGGTTTGTTTCAATATTTGAATGCAGGCTCTTGTTTGGTTCCAATATTTTGCTATGAAGATTCATAAGCAAAAACAGTAACGTATACAATGATACGTCGACTCGATGCTAGATAAGATTGTGACCCCAAAGTCATTAACGTCAGAAAGACAACCACAATTCGACAGCTGTAGCAGCAGCAACGACAATAAATAAATAAATAAATAAATAAATAAATAATATTTAAAGAAAAAACGTTTGAAAAATCTAGACTCTTTAAAATCACTGGAGATCATATCGAGCATAGTTCTAAAATGGCATCATGATGTGTCTAATTGTTTCATATTTCTTGAGGTTTTTATTCTGACAATATACGGAAGGAATCTGAAGTACGCTGCCATGATGATCGAGAAATATTTCATACACAAACGATACGTTGCCATGTTTATCCAAAAATCTTAATTTAATTAACTTGTACTCATCTTGAAACCTAGCCATCCCTCACATTGTGCTTTAATTTGAAACCAGTTATAAAGTAAACGATTGTAGTTTAGGAGAATATGAGATTTTTGTTATCACGCTGTTGCGGTCTATTTTTGGTCACGAGGAAAACCTGGTTGTCTTCTTGTCTATGATAGTATTAGCAGAGAATAACTAGGCTTCTTAAAATTTGCATTTGGTCTTAATTCGATGTTATAAATCGTCTTGAATGCATCCATTTGATCTTAATGCGATGTTATAAATCGTCTTGAATGCATGCATTTGATCTTAATTCGATGTTTTAAATCGTCTTGAATGCAAGCATTTGATCTTAATTCGATGTTATAATTCGTCTTGAATGCATGCATTTGATCTTAATTCGATGTTATAATTCGTCTTGAATGCATGCATTTGATCTTAATTCGATGTTATAAATCGTCTTGAATGCATGCATTTGATCTTAATTCGATGTTATAAATCGTCTTGAAAGCATGCATTTGATCTTAATTCGATGTTATAATTTGTCTTGAATGCATGCATTTGATCTTAGTTCGATGTTATAAATCGTTTTGAATGCATGCATTTGATCTTAATACGATGTTATAATTCGTCTTGAATGCATGCATTTGGTCTTAATTCGATGTTATAAATCGTCTTGAACGCATGCATTTGATCTTAATACGATGTTATAATTCGTCTTGAATGCATGCATTTGATCTTAATTCGATGTTATAAATCGTTTTGAATGCATGCATTTGATCTTAATACGATGTTATAATTCGTCTTGAATGCATGCATTTGGTCTTAATTCGATGTTATAAATCGTCTTGAACGCATGCATTTGATCTTAATTCGATGTTATAAATCGTCTTGAATGCATGCATTTGATCTTAATTCGATGTTATTAATCTTCGACTCATCAAATAATATTGAATCTCTTATAATATTGTTTACCTTAGATATTATTTTCAAACATAAAGCATACAGAGGACGATAAAGTTTTGCCTATGTTTATTCATGAATATTGTAACGGGATTGCCTGAAAATATATATCTACGTCAATCCATCAATCAATTACATGTAAATATTCATTTTCTTGTCTTTAATTGTTAAGACAGTTGGATATATCCTACTTGTTTCGATAAATTTAAATTTATTTGATAGGAAACGAAACTTCCTGTTTACGATAGCGAGAAACCCTAACAGAAACGTACGGTCTTTAGTTGCTTTTTATTTGCATTACAGACTAATTTGGTATAATTGGAGAGGGGGGTTGTTGTATTTTTTATTTCAATAAATATCCTGTAATAGTGTCTACTTCCATAAGTTTAATTTGCCGACTGTCTTAACTTTGTCGTTTAATTTGAACAGTTTTCTGGAAGAAGTGAATTGTCTTTCAGGCACAGTTAGAGTTGTTTAATATCAACAGTTAAACTCCGTAAGCGAAATAGATCTAATAACTAATAACAATAAAATTGGATTTATTTCATCAAGATATTGATATTGCTTGTGTATCAGAAAGTAGGCTCTAAATGTGATAATTTTACATTACTTTACATAGCAGTGGCCGATAAATTGATGTTCACTCAAACACTCATAAAAGACCCCACATTACCCCATCATCCCCCAGCACACACACACACACACACACACACACACACACACACACACACACACACACACACACGCAGCCTTCTATATGCAAAGAATGCGCAATCGTAAGACAAGGAATACTTGTGTATGAGTACCTTTTTTTTTTTTTTTTTTTTGTTTTTGTCATTGACTTAAGAAAGACTTGTATACGTTAACACTTATCATCACTTGCAGCATCGTCGTCGTCGTCGTCGTCATTATAGTTATGATTAAAATACATTTACATTTTAACATAGATGTTTGAACCATGAAGTCTGCAATAAAGAATTCCTATCTTATCTTAAATCTTTGATATGCTTTAATAGGCTTGTCCAAGATCTGTGACTCTTGTAATTTTGACGGATCAAGTAATGTGATTCACTTTTGACATGCTTTAATGGGCTTGTCCAAGATCTGTGACTCTTGTAATTTTGACGGATCAAGTAATGTGATTCACTTTTGATATGCTTTAATAGGCTTGTCCAAGATCTGTGACTCTTGTAATTTTGACAGATCAAGTAATGTGATTCACTTTTGATATGCTTTAATAGGCTTGTCCAAGATCTGTGACTCTTGTAATTTTGACGGATCAAGTAATGTGATTCACTTTTGATATGCTTTAATAGGCTTGTCCAAGATCTGTGACTTTTGTAATTTTGACAGATCAAGTAATGTGATTTACTTTTGATATGCTTTAATCGGCTTGTCCAAGATCTGTGACTCTTATAATTTTGACGGATCAAGTAATGTGATTCACTTTTGATATGCTTTAATAGGCTTGTCCAAGATCTGTGACTCCTGTAATTTTGACGGATCAAGTAATGTGATTCACTTTAATATCCTCTCATTTACTTGTCTTCAGATGACTCTCGCTACCGGTTGGAGACGCTAAAAGGAGAGAAGATGAAGCGATGTTACGTATTCGTCAGCGAGTACGATGAAGAGAACACAAATTTACCAGACCATATGAAAAGCATTGGAAGTAAGTCATTTCAAATACTTTCCTTGTTAATAGATCGCTCCTCCTTCTCATTCTGTCGTGATTGTTTATATGTAAATGTTTACTGAACAAGCTTTCATTTAACTGAATATTTGATACCGCAAAAGAGTATCACTGATATTTTAGTGTGAGTGAGTTACCTCGTGACTTTGCATTCTTTTAAATCATTTGGCTATTTATGGAGTTTCACACATACAAGTTTGAATAAAGAAAAACAAAAACTAAAACAGAATAAGCTATGTCTAATTTTAAAAACACAAAAAACCCCACAAACAAATAATTGACAGCTTTAGCAATTCAGTATCTTGTAAGAGTCAGTTTCCAGACAGGTGTATAAACATTGTATTGTATCTACTACACCTCTGGAAGTTTCGTATCACTTTCGGTTTCGTCAGGTCGCTATTTTGCATCTGTATAATAGATACAAGTATCGACCTTACGAAATCGGAAGCGATATCAAACATTCGGAGTCGGAGTACATACAATACAGAGATATAGAAATCTCCGACAAATGTTGGTTCTATGCAATTAGGATTTTTTATTTTCTTGTACACACCAGAATACTGGTTATAATCATGGCATCAAGTATTCATATTCATTAGAACGCTTTGAAGCCTAACACCTTTTACGAACTGTGGTCATGTTGTGACTGAATTTTTGAGGTTTTATGGGACATGACGGCCAGTGTATTTGGTGAAGGAAGAACCCGGGAAAACCCACGGGAAGCTACCGACAACCTTTCTCACATACCCACGTTGGCCGAGCCGAGACTCTAATCCACACGAACATAGGTGAGATGTCAGTGATCTGTAAAGGCGAGCGCTTTGTACCACTCGACCACCCGGGCCTCACGTAGTGACTGGAATCATGCATCAAATACTGATTGACATAGCAATGACCGATGTTGTTTACAACGTATAAGTAAATAAATATTAGCCAACTACGAAACCGTGGCTAGGTCAGTGTTTATGTGGATTTTATATGGTTTAGTGTTTTACGGCACAGCAATACAAGTAGGCTGTTCATTGTCGAGGCAATTGGTGCAAAGTGCCATCAACAAGGACACACCACGGTAGCCAATTTGGGTTGATCCGATGGTAAGATTTGAACACCCAATCTTTCCGTTGCGAGTCCGGCACTCTAACCACTGAAGCACTACGTATATGTGGTGACGGCTACCGATTGCATAAATGTTTGCATTTTGTTCACTCGTCCATAACTTGAATCATGATACCCATTATCACATTTTTTAAATTAAAATATTCGAGTTAGCTCACTTGCATCCAATTCAATTGCGCTTGTACATAAAAAATGTAAGAAAAACATTGAAGTCAACCGGTTCAGTTTTGTTAACTATGCAAAGTTTGTGACTTTAATGACACTGTTTCAAGCAAAGTCCAACATTGTATACATTTCTCCAAATGCAAGAAACTCTATTAGTACCATATTTCAACATGGCGACATGAGAAAGTAATCTTGGGCACTGACCTTTGTGCCGTACGATATTCAGTGCCGTCTGCTTAGAGCGAAAAAACGTACAAAATAGAAGGATGATACTCGAATTTGTTCCTGGTAAATATATCTGTAATATTTACTAGGAACAAAATTCTAGTGTCAAACTTCTATTTTGCAGGGTTGTTGTTGTTGTTGTATTTACCGTGAACAAATTAGAGCGTCAAGCTTCTATATTGCATTTTATTTCTCTGTACGCTGCGTCGGTGACTATCTTCGGTCACTAGGTCAGAGCACTAGATTGCTTGGCCACATCGTCATTTTGAAATCTGGTAATGATAGAGTTTCTTACAATTAAAGAAATGTACAATGCTGTACTTAGGACTTAGCTAGAACTAGTGTCCTCACACTCTCCCCTTGTCCCAATATTTTGCATATTTGAAGAAAAAAAAAATATAAAAAAAATAACGCGAGTACTTTAATATTTTTTCATCATACCTGTTATTGTCTTCATTACTTGTAAAAAAAACATACTCAGTGCGGCTTATATATAATAATAAAATCTCTCGTATGACCACTAATATTTCCATTGTTTAATGGTCGATAGTACAAGCAAATTAAGGCAATGACCCTCAGGCAAGCATAAAGTCGCAGAAAAAAATATGACAAAGATATGCTGCAAAAATCAATTGGAGCACGATAATCATTCTGTAATTATACAATTTTCCTCTCCGTTGAAGGGATGCAGAATTCAGCCGCCTCGTGCTTTATTGTCAGCCTGATCGACCTGGCGGCCGCGGCTGTAGTAGGGACCATCTCAATCGTGCTGAAACAGGTGTCAGCCTGCATGGTCACCGGTGTTCTCTACTTTATGGCAGGTGAGTCGCATCTATGCACACATAGAAAAGGGGGGGGGGGGGGTAATATGGGACTAAAGCCATTTGGTTTGCAATGTTGTGGTCCCAAACTCGATTCTTGGGAATCAATAGATGTTAAGCTTTTGAAGTCGCACGTTAATTTTCGGTGCTTGTCACTCTGTTATTCCGGTTTCCTCTAAATCTAACACAAATTCACAATATTAAATGTACCTTGAAGAGACAGGATATATGCAAAATATTTGAACCTTTTTGCGATTTATACTTTTAAAAACTTTGCTTCATATATTTTTCGACTTAGCAATTTTCAAACTGTTTTATTTCATTTGCGAGGTTACCTTACATGTTTCTTGACCAGGCCGCAAAAATCGCAAAATTTAAATCGCATGCAATTTTCTCCATCCACGTTATTAACATTTACAAAAGTAAGTGTAAATACCTGTACACTCGAAGAATAATGTATAAAGGTAAAGCTAGTCAGGTTTTAATGATTTCCAAATGTATTTTCATGAGAGAGAGAGAGAGAGAGAGAGAGAGAGAGAGAGAGAGAGAGAGAGAGAGAGAGAGATTATGTACTTTAGGTAGCCTGCAGTGGTTTTGTTTGGTGGTGAACGTTAGTTTGGAAGTTTGGATGAGTTTTTGTACTTTCTAGACCTTACCATTGTGAAAATGACGATGACAATAGTGTATTGGTAATGTAGGCCATCGATCCATAATACTACAGTTGCGTAATATTATTTGAATAATGTGGAACACCATATTACATAGAGTGAAAATTAAAAAAGAAAAAATGATCCAGATATGTAAGAAAACAATTATACAGCTTTGAGGCATTCAATTTATTCCATGAATATCTTATATACATTTTAGAAACTGAATTAGATTTGATCACCAGGATGACGAAATGGACAACAAATTCATGGTTTGATTTTTAGATTTGTTCACTTGACTACTACAAGGAGTTTTGTGAAAGGACAAGCAGGTTTTTCAGGCCTACAGTTCATTGGACAAGTGGTTTTTAAGACAAGTACATAAGTCATGTCATAACATGTCGAATAAAAAATATGGTCTTAAACTTCCAGAGACTGTGACATTCATTAGAATACGCTTTTTTAGATGCTAACAGGCTAGATTACTCGTTTATGTAACGCACATGCTCATGAATAGGTAAAAAGATTCCAAAAGACTAAGAAAATATTTGAGCAAAATTTTAAAAAATCTTCCTTTTAATTTACTTTTTAAAATATCAAAAGCATATTTTACAAGTACATTTGAAGTGAGAAAATTACATTCCAAACACTACTTGACCATGGGTCAATCACTTTAAAAAATGAACATTGAACCCTGCTTGATTATTATTACGCTCGTGAAAGAAAAAAAAATAATAAAAAGAAAATAATTGAACAAAAACTTTTGAAAATATTGTTTTTAACTGACTTTTTAAGAAACCAAGAAATACTAAAGCATATCTTACAAGTAGTTTTGGAGTGTGACAAGTACTTTCCAAAATCCACTTGACCATGGGTCAAGGACTTTAAAAAATGAAAATTGAACCCTTCAATTTATGTCTACACATAGTGTTTTGTTTATATCTGAATCGTTTTAACCTTAGTGACTTCCAACAAAATGAAGCCTTGTATGGGGAAAGATAAAATAAAATACGCAATATGGAAGACAAGAGAAAAATTTGAAAAGAAGGAAAAGGAAACTTTGAATATTTTTCTTGGTACATATCTAAATTTTAGCATTTCTTCTTTTCATTGCAGGTCTTTTCTGTGTATTTGGATTAACAATATTCCACACAAAAATATATTATGAGAAATACCAGTGCTACAGTTTTGTCGAACAAAAGTTTCCGGGCCCGGCGTGTGATGCTCGGGTTGTTGAAATAGGCTGGGCCATTTCACTTACCTGGGCTGCCTTGGTAGTGTGCATCATATCATCTGTGTTGTGGATGTTCGCTACGAGGGCATTTCGAGTCATTAAATCAAAGACCCTGTTGTGATTTTGTTAGCTTACATTTTTACATATAGCTTTATTGGAAGGTTTTGTAATCGCAATGGAACTGATCGCCAAATTAACCTTTTCATTAAGGTGGATAGGCATTATTGATAGATTCGTTGACTTCTATTTAGATGTCTTCTGCCTTATTGAATTAGCAGTACCACTCCATAAATATAAAACGACGTTTATGTTATCATTATTTCTGAGACATATCAATAGCAGTAGCCGATTGTTTGATTGAAAGAGTTGTATTAAAGAATGCTGGCACTTGTCAATCGTAGCTACTCGACTATTACTTCCATGCAAGTAATTATGTCAGAAGCAGTTAAAAACACTCGCCTTCCAGGACTCTCGCAATAAAATGTTCCCCTTTTTCATGTATTTTCGGTGAAGGAAATTCTCGAGAAGTTGCCACAGGGTATTAATGAAACTGCTAAGGATCTTTCTGTAAAACAAGTGCTCACTTGTCCTATAAACAAAGTAAAACAATATTTCTTCTCTAGCGAATTCTGAGCAGGATCGAAATTTCGTCATATATAAGACACAATGGACTTCAGGTTTGAATAGCATATAGTCTAATGGACTATTTTTAAACGAGAGGAATTGAAACTTTAAATTTTACATTCAATCTATGTTTAGACTTTAATTTATCAACATAATCTCTCTCTCTCTCTCTCTCTATATATATATATATATTTATATATATATATATATATATATATGTGTGTGTGTGTGTGTGTGTGTGTGTGTGTGTGCGCGCGCGCTTAGATGATTATATCTTATAAATATCGATCCTTTTGAGGTAATGTAAATTTACATCTACATATACATATACATATATATATATATATATATATATATATATATATATATATATATATATATATATATATATACAGGTAATCGTCAAATCACGTGAGCGTACGAGTTGAGGCTATTTATTCTGTAATTTGCGGAGTATAAGTAAACAAATAAATACGGATCATAATTAGAAACATTTATATATCTCCATTAATATTGGAGATATTTCGAGGTGTTTTTTGAAACTGTATTGTCCTCAGTATATAAGTCTAGTACACTGTATTGAAGAAAGTCGATATTACTTTAAAGAGAAAAAAAAAAACTAAAAAAAGTATGTATCCTCGAAAAGCCTAATTCATTTTACAAATCATATTAAATATACATGACCAAGTTTTACTTTTCCAACGAAAGTTCAATTGAAAGGAGAGGAGTGTACTTTTATCTTTAGGTTTACATCATGTATTCTTAAAGTGTATGTGCCATCAACATGTTGAGATAGATACACAGTGACTTCTTGAACTATATCAACCATAGGTTATTACTTTGTTCCTGTCCATTGCCTTCAAATGAACTCTAATAAAAAGATTTTGGTGGCATGTTTATTAAAGTCTTGTAAAATATATATTTTCAGCAATTTGATGAGTACATAATTCCTGAACCCAAATCAATCTGTACATTTTTTATATTTATCGTTGTTTTTTTTGTTTTTTTGTTTGTTGTTAAATAAAATAATACCCACCAAAATATTGAATCACTTATTTCTTCCTTCCAGTTTTAAAATCAGGAAACTTATGACTAGTTTTATATTCAAATTTGTCAATAATGTCACACCTGCGGTTACAGAATATTGGTCTTTAACAGCAAATATATATTATAAAGGTAAAAATATTTGCTAAATTATAATATGAAAGGAATTTGTATATACTAGAACGCCATACTATGCATGTAACATTGATAGCAGTTTTGAATGTGTATAAGCAGTCAAGGACTACTTGTATACAAGTGCAAAGCATACCAGCGTTGTTTTGACGTCGATTGTTAACTAATGCCAGTTTTTACCGCTTTGTACGATTGGTAATGTTTTTAATTTATTTACAGCAGACCTAGAACATACAACCATTATATCACTAGCTAAACTGAAGTAATAACACAAAAGCAAATAGTGGGATAAACTGGCCACAGCTCAAAAAAATTCACAAGTTGAATAGATCCAGGGAGACGAACTGGTAACCTACACTTAGTGTAACCGGGCATGGCAGAGTCCCTTTGGTAACAAAGGTGACCAGTCCACCCAGATCCCATAGGTTGGACAGGATCAGATATGGTTCTCAACTGATTAGTCATAACATTTAAACCATCTTTCTCCGTGGTTACTCATTCTTGAGACTTACACAGGTAAGCAAACTCGCAACTGGTACCAGATGTAGAGTGAGTCTCTCTGGTGACACGAGTAGACATGTTTTTCCAAATCGCTCCTTCCCTCCTAATGCACACTAGGTAAGGATTTGTGCAGATATGAGCCAGTTGAGTTCCATGATCCCCGAATCACACCAATGTAGTGATTGTATACGCCTTTTCATATGCCATTTGAGCGAGTCTGTAACCACTTATCACCATACTATCAGGAAGGTGGAAACAATACGCTTGTGCCATTCAGGAATGTTTCCAAAGCACATTAAAGAGCATTTAGGAAAACTGTGTTGCCTAAATCGGACAAATGGGTACCACCATAGCGGAAGAGAGCAGTTTCACTAAATGTCAAAGTTGGATGTCGTATTAGGTAACCACCGGATTGAAGTACAAATGCTCCAATTTATACGTTTCCTAGCTTTGTCAAACAGTTTTGGGTTCTTGGTATTATGCCAAAATAAACGTGGGAGAATATCAGACTATATTACTTCAGTTTGAGTGTGATTGCAGTAGGTCTTAACACTGATAGTTTAATGTCATTGAGGAGGTCCTTTGATTTCCTGCTTGTCAAGTCATTACAGCCCAGGTGAATCAAAAGGTCAGATGGTGGGCCGAGTAATAAAGCCGTCGCGAATGTCTTGTAAAATTGGCTCCAACACAAACCTCTCCAACCCTGCCACTGGATTATTGCTCCCCTGGCGTCCAGTCCAAGATTAGCACCAAATGGACTTTTTGCTATATATATATATATGAAGAGCCAACCATCAGAGTACTGGTCTTATTGTCTGCAAGGCTTAAAGTCTTAATTAGTTTGTCGACCCAAACTGGAATTCGGATGTAACGAATATCCACTAGATTTCCATCTACCCCATCTTTTATTTCATCGTCAGGTACCCCCCGCATAGCCGCCTCAGTTGCTGCTCTGATGCGAAACGAATGAGTTCTATATACACACACACACCTTTTTTTTTCTTTTCTCCTACAAAACTTAAAGCTCGCTTGAGAACTGCTGCGAATTGGTAACGAAGACCCATCGAAATGAATGAATAACTGTGATTTGACTGGGCATCAATGGATTATTGATAACTAGTATTGCATCGAGTACACTGGACAAGGGAAAACATTACGCACTGCCTGTAAAACTAGGGTTGTGCCAATGCCTTTTTGGTCATTCTTGTAGTCTCTAATTTGTATATACATTACGTGTGGTTGATAGTTAGAGTGTATCAAAACATCACCAGAACAAAGAGGGCGGGTATCTGGTTAATGAGACAAGGATGTAATTTCACTTACTCAAAGAAAAGTAAAGAAGGACTAAGTAAAAGTTGCAGCAAATAGCTTAGGTTCATATATGGAGAAGCAGACATAAGGCAAGGCAACAACAATCCTGGTTAAGAGGTCAAGAGTTATAAGGTCACAAAAAACATCTTTCCTTTTGTCCCTACGTTTAAGTCCTTCTAACATTTGTTTCTACTAAGAAACAGTTTGTGTTGTCAACCCATGAATTTGCCTTATGTTGGTAATATCACTCTTGTAAATGCAAACTGTGGAGGCTGCAAGCTTTCTTAGAGAAAGGAATATCATAAATCAAACCAGGTGATCTGTATGAGCAGGCAATGTTTGCTGAAGTGCGTAGTTAGAACGGAACAAGCTAAAACAAGCAAGAGCGGTCTGGTAGGTTCTATGCGACTAACATGACATAAGAGTTTGCCAAAATAGAGGAGGCTTCTAGCCTAAGATCTTTGTGGGAGTTTTCTCTGCATTTGGCGCAAACTGCCTGAATTTGTCCCACAGTGAACGAGAAATATCATAAGCTGTAAAAGTTTGGGAACCGGGGATATGTTTGACTTTGATTACTCTGTAATGTTTGGGGGTCAATACCGGACTAAAGACATCAATGCCGGCGACTTTGGAGTTTTCTTGTTCAATATATATATATATATATATATATATATATATATATATATATATATATATATATATATGTATATATATATATAACCTTTTGTTGCCAAGAAATTTGTCCCAAATTAAAACTGCTGTTACTACAGGTACTATTCCCCATAAGGCCTAAAGTCTACCAATCAGAGGGCAAACCACATGTACCCATTGGCCCCATAAATAAGTAACAAAGCACCTAGCACTGGCAGTAAAAATACTAGAGTGTCATGGAAGACCCAGAGTCGATCGGGGATTAGGGTAATGCCATTATAGTCCTGAAGAAACTGTTCCAATACTTTAAGATCATCCCTTATGCCCTTGGTTACTCTGATCCGATGGTAAGGTTTTCTGGCCCCTTTTGTATCATCGATTAGTCTGCGACAGAAAGCACACCCTGGTGAAACTACATGAGAAGCAAAATTAAGGGAACTAATTAATGATTGAAAATCCTTTAATATCAACTCCTGCTTTCCCAGAGCTGATTTAATTTTTTTCTTTCAGATCTAAAAGTTTCTTAGTCGGCAACCTTAGCTGCATCTGTATGGTATCTAATTCTATTCCAAGAACGAGAATGATTTAGAGTAGGGCCTACGGTCTTATCTGGTGCCAGGGGAACACCCAACACACTATACATTTCCTGGAATACACACATGGTATCGAGACAATAAATGGTTTTAGCTTGCCCCCAGACAGAAAGTCGTCAAGTAAATGTTGTATGCAGATATGACCACATCGCTGTTCCACTAGCCAATGAACACATGTGGGAAAGTGTTCAAAACGTGCGCAGCTGATCAATGAACCCATAGGGAGACATTTATCAAAGTAGTATTTGCCATCAATCTTGAATCCAAGCAGCTCAAAATCCCCATGGCAGACTGGTAAAAGACGAAAGGCTGATTTAATATTAGATTTTGCAAGCAGAGCCCCTGGACCTAAATTCTGAACCATTTTGACTGCATCATCTAGTCTAGAGTACTTTACAGAGCACCTGTCAGGGTCTATGTAATCAGTGAGGGATTAATTCTCAGGATAAGAAAGGTGATGTATAACTCGAAAATCCCCATTTTGTTTTTGCTACTAAGCCCAATGGTGAGCATCTCAAAGTCGGAAAGGGGGTTACAGGAAAATGCCCGGCAACCCTTCCTGCATCGATTTCTTTCCCAATTGTTTTATTGTAAAATCTCAGGTGCCTCCCTAGCAATTAGAATCCCGAAGTTGTGGAGGCCCACTGTAGTTAAGCGAGATACCGTAAATGAAACCATTAATTAATTCATTTGCAACATAGTTTTGGGGATATTGGGCAATGGCTTTGGGCAAATTTCCAATATTTATTGGACTTTTTCCCAAAGAATATTAATAATTTTGGACGACTGAAAGGATTGCTCGGTTTGTTTGAAATTAAATGCAGGGTGTGGTCCCCTACACTATGCGCAGGCACGCTTGAATCTGCATTTGAGATAAAATTTGCAGGACCCTTTATTATGACACCAGCAGTTTTAGTGTTTATAGTCTATTCAAATGAGTATCCATTTAAGGATTTGACGAGGCAGGGTGACCCGCAGTGTGGATTTTAGGCGAGTCCTTGCAATTTGTGGCAATATGCAAGACCCAGAGTTCCATATCAATCAACCCCCAAGATGTGGTAGGATACTGAGCTTTCTTCAAACGGTACTGCTCATCGTAAGTAACACACGCAGTTGTAGTTGCCTTGCTTGCGGCCAAAGGAATATCTTTCATACACTTAAGCAACTCTCGTATGCCGTGGGAGTGCCGTTCCAAATACAAACTCATGTACACAAGGAATGCCTAAGTATATGTGTAAATAAAAGTAGTAGACGTGGTGGTGGTTATTTGCACCACGAAGCGACCTCCTTTTGGGACAATCTCACCGAAGTTCCCTGTAAGGTTTGATTTATTTCCTGCGTGGGTTTTAGCACGAGTACAAGATGAATAAATTCCCCTTTTCGAATCTTTTCGATTAGATGCATTGAAACGTGACACCCCACAGGCTCAAAGCGACTAGATATAGGGATTGGGACATCATGTACAGATATAAAGTCTACTAGGCAAGGAGAGTGAAGATGTTATGGACAGAGGAATGGACTTTCATGTAAAAATGGGGAATTATTTTGCATGTCTGTACAAGGAAATACCACTGGTTTCACCGCCGCTGCATCTCTATGTATAATGTTACGACTCTATGGTCTAGAAAAAAAATTTAACAGAAAGAAAGTGAAACCAACAGATCAAGTAAAAATCAACTAGCAATTTATTTCTAGACAATTAAAGTTAAAATTCAAAAGACACTTACAGTAATGTGAATTAAAATCCAAATAATCCAATAATCCTAAGTGTCCTAATCACAAGTCCTAAATATAGAATCTTCCAAATGAAAGACGAAATCCTTGAATATGTTGATGTGCCAATTGTTTTTAATGTCCTGATGTGCCAGTAGTCATTAATGTCCTGATGTACCAGAATGAAGTACTCCAGAATATTGTTGAATAAGTTCACATAAATCCCCAACTCATCAATTCAAAATCCAAAATCCAAGAGTCTATGAGCACTTTTATAATCCAATGAATATTTTAAATAATTCCTCTCTCTGAATTTGGAATGATTTTTCACAACTGTAATGGCTCTTTAAAGACTGACGTTAAGGTCAAAACTGAAAAACTGTCCACTAAACATGGTATATATAAAGATAGGTTACATGACAGAATGTTCTAGAATATTATAGTGTGTGTGACTTTTGACATATAACTCTAAAGGAAATTCTGGTTTTATCTGTAAACAAAATCAACCTTGACCTCAAATTGAATCAACAACTTGTTTACCAAAACCGTCCTTGAACTCAAATACTAAGTAAATAACCTAATTCAAGGATAATATCTAAACATTTCAACATTATACTTAACATTAAGGTTTAAGAAATATTAGAGTCAAGAAAACATTTATAATTTCCTAAAATATGTATAATATTATATAAACATCATAAATAACATTAATCTGACCCCGATGGGTTTCTGCGGCAATGTTCATATCCTATCTCTCTCTTTGTCCTTTGAGTTCCCTTCCAAGTGACATGCGGGCTGGGGGTGAATGGTACGACCGGACTTTGATTTCTTATACCCTGGTGCCATCGCTGTTGCCCCAGGTTTTCTCTTTAAGCCTCGAACTGGCATTCTCTAAATCGATTTCTTTTACTTTCGAATTCCACAATTTCGTGATATGACTGAAGCGCAAATTTCGATGAAAAGATTTTATTGAATTGTTACAGGACTCGAATGACAAATATAATTTACAGTCTGCCACGCTGTCTTCATTGACCGGAATTGATCATGGTCATGTACATGGTTGAACATACAGTGAAACAACTATTTTTGTGAGGTAGATTGTCTCCCTTATACTACAGTAGACTTATTAACACATTTTATGAATGTTACAAACCATATCACACACTTTGATTACTATGTTGTGTTAAATCTAATTACCATTAAGCAGATAATTGTAATTAAATAACCACAACATGACACTGAAGTTTTAAAACACAGCGTAACTTTAAAAATTTGAAATCCTTGCCCAGGATTTTACGAAAAAAATTAAAGTTTTCTCCTTAAATATATATATTGTTTTCTTCTTTCTTTTGCTGCAATGATAAAATGATGAAATATATTAATGATGCCAAGTCTTCGATTATAAACTAAAAGCCAGGTCAAGGTCCTATCTAGCAAAATGTCTTGAACAACAAACCTTTGCTGAAATTGAGGTTACACTTCAATACCTTCACAAATGAACTCTCAGAGAATGATATCAACAGGATTAAAGACCAAAGTGTGGATAGAATTCAGAGACAAACTTAACCAAGCGAGATGATAAAGTGAAACAAGACAAGCGAGTCATGGGTCGATTGGAACTCGAAAAGACATAGAAGGAAATGATTAAAGCTTTGCAACTGCCAGAGGACCACCAAATGTGCAAGGTACAAGGAAGTTAAAGCAAGGGTCCAAAGATCTGACAACAGAGTCTATAGGAGATACATTTAGAGTATCAGTAACACAGAAGACTCAGAAGAGTCATCGCTCAACCACACACGATTCTGGTCTTTCGTTAAATCTCTGAGCCAAGGCATTTCTGGTGTGGCTCCATTTAAGAACAATGGTCAGAATGACAACGTCCAATACTGCATCAGATTATTTCCTTTGAGAGCAACACAATAGCAGTTTATACAGCCCAAGTTTAATGCTAAATTATTTATACTTTCACAAGCTTTGATAGTAATTATTTAAATATAGTTATTGTTTCAAAGACAGCACGATAAACAATTTACACGTACTAAGAAAAGGCATTGCATTGCTTTGATTTGAATTTATTTCCGCTGCAAGGTTTACTATATATAGATAGATATGTCAACCATCAAGGGTTTAAAATGTAAAGCGCCAACTAGTGACACAAAAATTTTAATTACCAATGCCAACAAATGTGGAAACATAAAGAATATTCTCAGCTCAATACTAAAGAATGTATCTGTATATCTATCTATCTATATATTACTAAACTTCTGGAATATTTGTATGAGAACTTCGGGAAACGGGACCAATTCTTTTGGTCCCAAGGCGTATGGATTAACCGAAGTAGACTTTACTAGCATACCTATTTCTGAGGTTATCCCATCTTTATCTATTGAAATAAAAGAAAAAGGGTTAAGCAGGCGTCTACAGAAGATGAAATCAATACGAAATATGTGAATATTATATGAATCCATGCCAGAATTCTTAAAGAGTTTGCCACATATATCACTATTGCTAGGTTTCATCTGATTGAATGAAAACAGGATCCATTCCCAAAAAACGGAAAGTGGCAAATGTCACTGCCATTTTTGTGAAGGAAGTAACAATTAACGTTAGTAGTTAGAGTGCAGTGTCTTTAACATGCATTTTTTGCAAGATTCAAGGGGATATTTTGGTCAGTAACACTATCAAACACACAGAGAAACACGGAATTCTGGCATATTACCAAGGCTAGTTAGACCACACGGGAGTTGTAAGACGCAAATAGTTACATCCTGCCTTAAAATTTGAAGGAATGTTGATATTAATGTCTGAACTAATTTGATCAGAATTTCTTTTCAAAAGCTTTCGATTGAATCCTGTATCAATATTTCCTTCATAAGCTTGACCTTTATGGCATCAGGTCCCATCGCAGTCGATGTAAAAGGGGTTTTTGTCCCGGTCAGGGGGCAGACGGTTTGGGGGCCTGTGTAGGGGGTGGATCAGCCAGTTGGCGGCGTGTTTAACTCCAGCAGTGCGTCTGTGGATGGTGCCAGCCGGTTGGTGGTCCCGTTACAACGACTGCCAGCCTTACGAAATGTGAGGGAAAAAGACTAGTTGTTCGGCCGGTCAAGACTCCCCTTGAAGCCAGCTCAAAACTAGCTTTGTAGTAGCCACTAGACCGGATCAACCAACTTATACCATATTAGGAAAAGACATTATTATAGGTTATGACAGGAAAGCTCAACTAATTGGCGGACATGAGCGACGCTGACATAAGTGACGGCGAGCTTTTCGAGGCCCTTGCCGCTTGCCGGCGATTTTGACGACTTCGTCGGAGGTGGTAAGTGATCAAGCAACTAGGATGATGAAGACAAGTGGAAGAGTGAGGGCCCTGGAGGACTCACGGTACTAATTCAACTCCCATAGTAAACCTATGGAAACATCATGATATTAAAAATTCAATAACTTTAAATTTCTGAATGCTCATGATCAAACCTATATTTATCAGTATAGACCCATCCTTGCTGCAAGCTTCTGGGTTAAGAAAACCACATGAGCCGCACCATATTTTGGATCTACATGTACATGAAACATGTGTTATCCATTCTGCACCTAATGAATCAGGTGCTACTGTTCTTATTTACTGTTCCTAAGTCAAGTCTATAAAAATACTAAAATTGCATCAATAGAATCTTGTCTCTATTTTTTTTTAGGTACAGATAGGATAAGCTCTCAAAATAATTTTTTACTAAAATTTTACTTTTCATTATTAACTAAGTATGGACCACCAAACCCGTATATACTCTATTAAATCTTCACCCATTTCTAGACTGGTTCACAGTTGTTCCCTATAATTAGTACCGTGAGTCCTGGAGACGAGCTCAACAGCAACGCCTGACGGGACGCAAAACGCCCCACGTTGCATTTGTCTGGTATGGCTCGTCCTCCATTATCGATTCGTGTCCTTCGTGTGCCGGACGAGGAGGGGGTTATGTCCTACGTTCTCCAGGGGGCAGAGGCGGCCAGGCTTATTTTCGTTCGTGCCAAGCAGATTTCAGAGTACCCTACTGCATACTTAAAACTGCAAGCAGAGGGCAAATAACCCAAAGTTAATATGACGATGCGCTTGATGCATCATTGGCGAGTAGGCAGAAGATTCGCCTTGCTGAACAGGCAGCTCAAGCCACACGACCAGTTCCGATTCCTAGGCAGTCGATTCATCGTATGGACCTATCAGTCTGAGTCCCACGGCCAGTACCGGCACCCAAACAATCAATTCGCCCGATTGAAAAAGCCAGTCCCAGCTCTACGACCAGTTTTAACTCCTAGTCAGTTGAAACGGTCGGTTTCAACAGATTTCAGCGATTCGATAGACGAGATTCTTTATGAGAAGCAGCCAGCAGCCGGCTCAAGAGTAAAGAAAAGTCACCGAAAATTATCAGCCATAGTAAAGCTAGGTACTAGTAATGATGTTGCAAAATACTATTGCGTCACTGTGCCAAAAAAGCAGTCTTGAATCTAATGCTTCTGTATTTCTGGATGCTATGGCTCCTTGTATACAAGCTGTACTTGAATAGGAACTTAGTGAACTTGGTAGTCTAAAGTTTAGCCTAGTGTTGACGGCACAGTTTCAAAATGCTGTACCAGGCCTACAAAACGTATATGATGATGAAGCTGAGCTAGACGTTGTTAAAGTAGAAGCATGTTTTCCAAACCAAGCCATTGTCACACTGCGCACTGATGGGATAAAGAAGCAGATTATTGAAGTTGATGTCACCATACTAAGCTACATTAAAGAATACATGCGTGAGGGGTCAGGATGGGCATTTGACCGATGCAAAGTGCTTCAACTACAATTATCACAGTACCGCCCTTTTCTCGGACGTAGCTACATCTTAACACTAAAGTGCATACCACCACGCTCAGTTATTATTCTAAAGAAAAATGACAACCGTTGTTTTGAGTGGGCCGTCCTGTCGACTCTTTACACAGCATACGATCACCATGTTGATCAGCCAGGAAAGGACCGCCAGCATTTAGACAAGCTTGACGATACAAACATCGACTTTTCTGTAAAGGTTAATGATATTGGCAAGTTTGAGCGCCCATCGCAGCTAATACTTTTTGTTGGAAAAAGGCCTATAAGCTCTGCGCATTAGCGAGTAGCAAAAACACGAGACAACATTCAATAG
Source organism: Margaritifera margaritifera (assembly GCA_029931535.1). Taxonomy (NCBI): domain Eukaryota; kingdom Metazoa; phylum Mollusca; class Bivalvia; order Unionida; family Margaritiferidae; genus Margaritifera; species Margaritifera margaritifera. The sequence goes on from JAQPZY010001473.1 coordinate 2,560,492, forward strand.
ACTTCAGGCTGCTCACTTTAGAAACACAATGTGAAAAGAGACACTATTTCTGGATAAAGAACCTAATGGCATCACAACAAACACAAGGAACAGAAGCACGACTGCCGCCGGTGCCTCTACATCTTCAGCCGTGCCAACCTATTGGAAGCCCACACGAAAGACTGCCGCGGTATAAGCGAAAGTCCCAGCGTGTATCCTTACCATAGCCAGGCCTAGTCTTCCAGAACGACCACCACCAGATGCGCGCCCCATATATTATTTATGCAGATTTCAAGGAACTAAACGTGCTAATGGAATGCCCCGCCCGCAATCCTTAGCAAAGCAACACACAAAAATCGCTAACCAGGTTCCATGTAGTTTTTGTTACATAGTTGTTCGCAGCGACGGCGTTTCAAAGGAGCCAGTACTATACCATGGGAAGGATGCTGTTGACACTTTCATCCATAGCCTTAAGTGTGAGATGGAAGAGATCCGGCTGAGATCTGAATGGATGAAGACGACTGCAATGTTTTTCAGAAAGCCACAGACTGCCACATCTGTAGCGAAGATCTCGGTAACATTAAGGTGCGAAACCACTGCCATAATACCATGTAACCTCAAGTTGCGCATCTACCCATAACAAATACAGATGCCAGTTGTGTTTCATAACCTATGCGGCTACTACGGTCACCTTATCAAGGAAGCTATCGGAACAGCCTCATATGGAAAAATAAATGCCATTCCAAACAACATGGAGAAGTATAACGACCTTTTCACTAGGGCAGCTTAGTTTATTGATAGTCTTCAGTTTATGAACAGCCACCTGGAAACGTTGGTAGCTAGTCTACCTAAGGAGGCATTCCTCACACAATGCTTGGCGCTGACATTAACATCCTTACATGCAAAGGATTCTACCCATACGAATACACAAGCAGCTGAGAGCGATTCGAAGAAACACAGCTTCCACTGATAGAGACCATTTATAGCCAACTCAGCCATGCCGGTACAACCAAAGGAGAGTATGAGCATGCGGAGAGCGTTTGGAAGACATTTGTTTGCCAAAAGACGAGAAGCTACCACGACCTCTACCTCAAGAACGATGTGCTTCTGCTAACGGACGCGTACGAGGCATTCCGTTACACCTCGCTAAAGAACTAAGGCCTCAACCCGGTCTATGACTACAGAGGACCAGGAATGAGCTGGGATGCCTTACTGGAAATCACTGGTACCAAGCTCGTGCTGCTGACAGACACCGACATGCACCTATTTATTGAGAAGGGCTTCCGTGGCGGAATTTCGATGGTGAGCCTGCTTCATGCGAAAGCGAACATCCCAATATGGCCAGACTAGGACAACAACAAGTAAAAGATCTGTATATCCTACCTTACATAAACAACCTCTACGATTTGGCCATGATGCAGCGTCTACCAACTGGTGATTTTAAGTGGGTCATCATTCCCGCATTCGAATTAACTGCGGCGTGCGCGCTCAAGGGTTACATCATTGAAGTCGACATCGAGTATCCTGAGGAGCTCTATGACACGCACAGCGACTATCTTCTGGCTCCTGAAAATAAGAGCGTTTCAGAAGATTTGATAAGCTACTAACAGCGTGATTTAGTGACCAAACAGGAAGATAAGTTAATTGAAAGCATGAAGCTAGTTCCCAGCCTACGCAAGTAAGAGCACTATGAGGCCCTTTACCGAAATCTCCAGCTCTACACCAGACTTGGGGTGCTCGTCACCAAAAATCCACAGGGCAAAAGGTTTTTATCAAAGCGCGTGGATGGCACCATACATACAGCTAAATAAAAACCTACAAACCAAGGCAAAGTCAGAGTTAAAGAAACAAAATTCAAGCTGATAAACAACTCTGTCTTTGGGAAGACCATGGAAAACATAAGAAAACATAAGAAAGCGGATTCGGGTGGATCTTGTGCGGCCTGAAGTCGAAGAAGACAAGCTGCGTCACCTGATTACTAACCCAGCGTTTCAGTCGCTGAAAATCTTTAGCGGCAATCTTGTTGGTGCTTATTCTACAAAGGCCAACCTGAAGCTCAACCTGCTGTAAATGGACACTGACAGTCTGCTGCTGAGCTTAAAGACCGCAGATGTCTCACCTCTATGGCATGAGCAACTACCCTAAAGAGCATCTGCTCCACAGCACGGCAAATAAAAAGGTCGTAGGCAAATTTAAGGATGAATGCTATGGAAAGCCCATTACCGAGTTTTCGGCCTCTGCCGCAGGATGTACTCCATAATAGTTAGATGCCACGAATCTAGAACACAGATACGTAATGCCATAGCCGTAAGGACCTACCTTAGTCATCACCTCTACCTCGAGTGCCTCTGAGAGAAAAAGAAGTTCCGGCACGCCATGACCACCAAACGCAGCGACGACCGCAAAATGGGGGTATTCCGCATAAACAAGACAATCCTTAGTCCGCTAGACACCAAAAAGTGGATTGCGCCGGACGGTATTACGACGCAGCCATATGGCCACTACCGCGGAGTAGTACCTCAACGAGAACTTTAGCCTGAGCCATGGATAAGGCGTTAGCTGAGTCCCTTCAGGCACAATCTGTAGTTCCTCGCGAACGAAGCTTCTACGCGAAGAAACACTACCCTAAAGATGGTATATAGATGGCTGCCTGGGATATCAAACCAGTCAGGCAGGGTGAAAACCTTGAGCGACCACACATGGTCATTGGTATGGCGTTGCCCACCTTGCAGCTCTCTCGGCCTGTACAGGTACCGAACCAAGTTATTTGAGGTCAGGCAGTGATCTTCCAGACCAACCGGTCGCGTCACAAAAGCTGCAGACGTTGCTGACCGGGCAGACGTAGCACGAGTGGCATCAATAGATTTATTTACCAGTGATTCACGTGACGTCACTCTTTAAGGCCACCACAATGACAAGCAGCCGCCCAACCTACTCGTTGCTACGCTTTGCAGTCTCGCTCTCGGCAAGCAACATCTCCTGGGCGAACTGGTGCCCAAACAGTCGCTCGGCTAGAGTACGATTGAAACGCTCCACAATGCCATGCGCACGGTGGACGCCTGTCACATCCCGCCTCACACGCATGCCTTGCTTAGCCAAGAGTTGCGACACTGCGCCCATAAACTCCTGGCCGGGGTCAAGCTGCAGTAAATTGGGCCACATTAGCGTCCCCCGCATTGCAGATACCTACAAAATCATCAGCGACGTTGGAAACCTCCTTGATGGTCAAGGACTCGGCCTCCTTGCAACAACTGGTGACATCAACAACGGTCAGCGCATATTTGTATGTGTATCGCCCAACCGTGTCGTGCGGCAAAAACAAAACATCAGCCTGGTGTGCCTCATTAGGCGTTGAAACATCAAAGCGCGGTTGGTGAATTTTACGTGATGCTGGCAGATAACTCTGCCAAATGGCCTGCTTGTCGAGTCACGCCCTAAAAATATTTTGCGAGACTTTGGCGGCTTCTTCCAGCTTCTTGAGCGCTGACACGCCCTTACAGTTACCACGCTCGCTGTAGTATATTGCCCAAAGCATAGTATAAATTGAGCTTATTCTTTGCATTGCACAACGAGAGCCATTTTTAAAAAGGCCGATAAAATTTACTCTGTTGGAACAACAACAGCTAGAGCAAGTTTGTTAGGAGAGCTAGCGCGTTTAAATGTGCCCGGCCAGAACCAGTTTGGATTTCCTTACGCCCTTTACGAGACAGTTGCTAGGCGTTCGCAGACTTTGGGGCCCTGTATGTTGTATAGATCATCGATCATGTCGACATCAGCCTTTTGCCGGTCGCGGATATCGCGACTGTGCGAGTATGTCGGTAGCACACGGCATCTACAAGGTTTATGGAGGCCTCGCGAGGCTTGGGTCGGCTGTCGGCGTCCAGTCGAATGTTAAGCGATAGATGCCCCGGCAGCTTTTCACCGCTGGCAGCGATGTCGCCGTCTTGCTTGCGTTCACATGCCTTGTCGTACCGACTAGCAGCGGCACGCGCGATGATGGTGGACTTTGTGATCCGTATACCACCCATTGACTTTTCAGCCACAAAAAAGCCAAAAAAAGCCGCGACACCACTGCTCCATGCCGCTTGACCGCATCCGATGCTGCTCATTGGCCCCTCTGGCTGTGGAAAAACGCAGCTGCTGCTAAACTTCATGAGGCGCAGGATGAAATAGAATAGACTCTATGTGGTTGCACCCAGTGCGGACGACGAAAGAAGCTATGACATCCTGCGGCAAATCAGCAACGCCGCCGTTTTCAAACAAGTCAAGATGATGTCAGAGGCCACGGGCGAAAAGCAAAGCGGCGAAACACACGTCCCTGTGACCTTTATCTTCAACGTTCAAGAGGTCCTTATGCCCTGATAACCTAGACTGCGACCAAGACAACGTCATCGTCCATGACGACGAGATGCTACAGGGGCGAAGGAATCCTACGCATCTTTTTAGCCGCGGGCGACATAAGAACGGCGACTGTTGCACCTAGATCAGCGCTACTCCCATATACGAAAGGTAATTCGCGACAACGTGAATATGTTGGTGTTCTTCCGTGGGACTGACGTCAGTAGTTGAGGGGGGGTATTGAGACCAAAAGGGGGCACTTGAGACCTTTACGAGAGTTTAACATGGCGGGGTTTTTTAACGTGGCGGAAGTGTGGGAGGGAGGGGAATAGAATTAATCTTTCTTGAAAAAGGGTGGTCCTGTTGTATGCCTCCCAAATATTTAAGATATGTTATGTTTTGCTGCACATGCCTTGCGGCTACAAACAATGTTACAACATTTCCCAAAACCGAAGACGGGAGAACAGTAAAAACACGTCTTGTTTTATCGACAGTCTGAAATGGACTGACTGAAAATACATTGTTACAGTTTTCATGAACGCATGTTTGGGCTCAAGAATGAGAGTGTAGAATAGGACGGGTTATAGAGTGCAGAATTGGATGGGTCATACTCGAGTCATTCTTACACCGTAAAGCTATGTGCTTGTTTGTTTTGTTTGTTTGTTTTTTTTTGGTTTTTTTTGGTTTCCTTCTGAAAACGGTAGATCTAGAATTTTTTCGTGACACATTGCAGTGCCAAAATAGGAACAAAGCTAAGATACCTGACATGCACAAGAACAACCAAACTCAAGATTTTATATAATCCAACGATTTACCTATGGAAGAAAAATCGTTGTACAATTTTAAGGGGTGCAAGTTTTTGAAAAAATTACAAAACTAACGTCACATTTCACATAATCATTGTGACTACTGCCAACATTTGTGGAGAGGCATCTTAAAACGGGAACATATACCATTATCATTTCAATCGAAATCATTGTATAAGAAACTTAGTGCGTGTGTTTGTGAAACAGAGAGAATTGACATTACGACGGAGAGAGAGAGAGAGAGAGAGAGAGAGAATATTTTATTCCTACTTTTAAAAATATCACGACACTTACGTTTTTTATGGTATATTTTCCTTAAGAAATTTCAAAATCACACATTCCATTTAAAAAATCACATCGATAGGAAAAAAATCCTCTTTTTTCGGTAAAATATCACAAGGTTGAATTGGAGACATAGTCTACTAAAATCCTTCTTTTGAAAACGTAGATGTAAAATTCTCACAAAATAATACATCCAAACGTTCTGTGATGTATTTTGACTTAAGGCTGATACACTTTCCATTGATCACAAATTATACGATGGGGTTGTGCACAGAACATTAGATTATAATGGTCTAGACTAAAAGTAACACTAAACTTCCGAAATTGTACCAGACGTTAGCGGAGACTGAAAATAATCCTGAAAAAAAAAAAAATGGAAAAAATTGGCTGACTAAAAAATAGTACTAAAATTTCGTAACTCATTTAAATTTTTTTTGTTATTTTATATTTTTCTATATACAAACCCAAATAAACCCAAAACCCAAAAATTTTATTTGATGGACTGCAAAAGTTGTTGTTGTTGTTGTTGTTGTTGTCTTTGCTGCTGCTGCTGTTGGTGCTGTAGTCTATTTTCTTTCCTCCCAATTTTAGATCGATAGAAAGAGAGGGAAAGTGGTTTTTGTTTTGGTTTGGTGGGTAAAAAACAAACCACACAACACCATTCAGATATATACATCAATAATAATAATTATATTTTATTCAATGTATATACATTATGTTACTCGTGGTAATAAAAACAATTTCATATAAGTCCAATACAGTTCAATACACTTCCATATTTACCATTTCATTCTCTTCTTGTTCTGACACTTCAGGAAGATTCTTGTCTACAATTCTCTCATAACTTTCTTCTGGACTCTCATTGATAAACTCCAACTTAATAAAATGTCCATTATCATCTTGAATCCACTTCCGTTTTTGACAAATCCTGTAAACTTTACGATGATCTAATCCAAAGCATCTTGCCACATCACGAATGGAATCCATGCGACTATATAATCCTGAATTCAAGTCAGTTAATTTCACTGGTCTCACAAATCCTCCAATGACTTGACTCTTCTTCTCTGGCTCTTCTCATCTAGGTTGAAATCTTTTCTGGAACTTCTTCGAAAAGGCTGACTTATAAATCCCAGTACAGCAAAAGTAGATACTTCCTGGATGACAATCAAAATATTGAGCAGCCTTTGCCATACTTTCAAATCTTCTTTCCTCAGTCTCACCAACCAACTGACACAACACACTTCTAGCACTTCCAAAATTAACTCTCCTTTTTTCTTTATTATTCTTTACATGTTTATGTAAACAAGTTTGTTCACTAGCAGTCATCACTTTAAGATTTTCTATTCTATCATCATCAAGTACATCATTGAGATGTACCACTCGACTCTGTCTTGGTAGATCCACTCCATTTACTGCTTCAAAGACAAATCTCCCTCTATTTATATGTTTTTTCTTCTTTCCTTCCTTACCAGCAACCGTAATCCTTATCAATCCAGTTGATCTCAAAATTCCTTTGACTTTCCTTCCAGACTTCATCCTTATATTATAGACATTTCCAAGTATGTCCGCAGCATAATTATTATACACCTTATGAATGTACTTATTCAGTTCAATTCCAGTATCTTGACTTTTATCTTGACCGCAGTATTTTTCCATCTTCACAGTTTGAAAGTACAATCCCAAAGACTGATTCTGAAGGTACGAAGGTCTCTCTTTATATAGTCTCCTCTCTCTATATAAAGGTGCCTGGGTGAAAACTCAATCAGTTTCAAAGTAAAGTTCAAGATGAAAAGATCACGTCCAAACCATGATAAACCAGAAGAAGAAGAAGAACAAGAAGAACAAACCAAGAGGCCACGACGACAAAGGTATTCCGTGCCGCCTGAAACACCCTTAGAGGAAGTACTGGCTCAAGTTCATGCCAGTGACTTTGAAGACGAAATAAGTGAACAACAACCTGAAACCCAAACTTCCAAACCACCACTACCACCCAAAACCAAAACCACTACTACCAACACCAGAATCCCTGACCAAGAAAGTCCTACTACCTCTACCGTGGCTCCTGAAAATTACTATCGGATTCGAGAGACACAAAAAATCACTTCTCGAAAATTTAGGACCACGGCCTATACTCACACAGTACACTTCAAAGACTTCAAGTCCGAAGTACCTCCTGAGAAAGCGGCGGGGTTCATTAGCGATTTGTGGGAATCTGTCTTAATCAACTTGAAACGGCAATGTGGAGCTAAAGAAGAGGATCGGTTGAGACTTGCCATCCATCATGACCAATTGAAGAGTCCCGTTTGGATTGAATTTAGCAGTCCGGCAGAATTAACTCCAGACAAAGTCATGTCCAAAATAGAACATGTGCAACAATCCAACGACAAGTTTACCATCACCGATGGAAAGGCCACACTTTACTTGACTCACGTTTCCCCTCCTTGAGGAAGTGGACGAAGTAGGAAACCGTTACTGGTGGACGATATTCGAAGTACCAAACGCAGTGTCGTCCAAATCGACAATACTCAAGACCAGATGTGCTTTGCTCGGGCTATTGTGGTGGGCCGCACCTATGCTAACAAGAACGAGAGCAAAGAATGGAAAAGAGCCCGGAATAACATTCGACAGTCGGACAGAACCAAACAACGAAACGAAGCAGAACTCCTGTTGCAACAAGCAGGCATCCCTAACCAGCCAAGTGGTTAACTTTGAGGTTTTGAAAAATGCTTTGCTGTCTGGACAAGTGGAAGACTTTCGAGTGCACACGTTAGAACCTCACAAGATCGTACGGTTACCTAATCATCAAATTGTCACTCGTCCTTTACAAAAAGTGTACCAAATCGTGTACCAGAAGCGAGTGAGACTTCCAGACCACACCACTTTACATTACTGACACGCCGATCTGCAGTATAAAAAAGGGCACCCCTTCCAAACCTAACCCTTCATTGTGACTTTTAACGTTGACCGAGCAAGAAGAAGAAAAAAAAGATTAATTTTGTCATCCTCCCACCAAAGATGAATAAGAATACTCATGCCACCCACCCACCGAGGGAGAAATCTAGTGGTGTGAACTCCAAGTACCATTACGACTTGGAGTGCGATGCAGTGCCATGCGACGAGACGGATTCCGTAAGCGTTGACAGCATCGATTCATACGATCAGACGGATGCCGTACGCTTGGACATCGTCGGTGCAGCACGTGTACCTCACCGTCCCTCTAGAGATGCAGGACGACCTTTCTTCTTTATTGGGAAGAATGCTAAACGTACATGTGAATGTCATAAAGAATTGACGATACCTGTGGCTTTGCCTGGTTATTCCAAGTATGATAATCGACTCGAGACGTTCAAAGACAAGTGGCCTAAATTTCTACTACAATTCACTACTGACAAAGCTTTAGCCAGATCTGGATTTATCTACTTGGGAGAAGGAGATAAAGTTCAATGTTTCAGTTGCGGTGTGAGACTTCACCAATGGGAGCCTACCGACTCAGCTTACATTGAACATGCCAGATGGTCTCCGCACTGTCAGTTCTTACCTTTAGTGGCCTCAGAAGAGTACGGGTACGATGAGCCAGATGCCAAGAAGAAGTAAAAAAACATGTCGGAGGATACTTTACAAGAATACATTTGTGGTTTACCTTTGGAGCTGCGAGAACGCATTTACCAGTATTTTGTCCCTAGTTTTAGAAGATCGCATTTGTGACTTGCCTTCGAAGTTGCGAGTACGCATTTACAAAGAGTTGGTCCAGATCCAAGTGAAACCCAAACTCAAAGTCATTCCTCGATTTGCACACTACCGTGACTTTTACCGTATCAGAAATCTGATTTTGAAGAAAAACTATCACCAGTATCGTGAAGAATACAAAAGAGAGTTACTTCTTTCCAAATCGGAAACTTTACCCAAGTACATTGCTGGCATGCCTTTGAAGTTACGAAAACGGATTTACCAAGAGTTTGTCAAAATCCAAGTGAAACGTAAACTCAAAGTCATTTCTCGATTTTTACACTATACCCTCTTTCAAGGGTGTCTTTCATGACTAGGACACGAAACTATTGTTGTACATTGACGTGTTTATATGACAGTTTGATGGTTTTAGTGGTAGTCTTCATTGTGTACGTGTTCATTTTAATTGCATATTTTCTCACTAATTCACTTCTTTGTGTTCGTGTAAAGTTGTTAAAATATGTTTTTGTTGGTTGGTTGGTTGTTTTTTGTTAAAAAAATAAAAAAATAAACGTGTATGAAAATGTATAAAATGTCTTGGGTCTTTGTCTTCTTCTCAAAAATCTTCTTACCTCAGACATGGCTACATCATCTTCTTATTCTACCTCGTCTACCTCTTCTGCTTCTGTCGTCAAAGTGATTGACGAAAAGTTAGATCGTCAAAGTTGGAATGCTTTGTATCTGCGCCATCCATTTAACATGTTGATTGCTGGACCGAGTGGTTCAGGCAAAACCGAATTTGTCAAACGATTGATCGAACACAAAACTGATTTGTTTGATCATCCACCTCAACGTATCGTGTGGTGTTACAAAGAGTGGCAACCGTCTTACACGTTATTGAAAGAAAGTCAAGGAGAAACCATTTCATTTGTGGATGGTATTCCTCACGAAGACGATGGAATCGTGTCTGACGTGAGTCAAACTCATTTAGTTATTTTTGATGACATGTTAGGAGAAGACGAAGAAGAAATTAAACTTTGGTTTACACGAAAAGGTCACCATCGTCATGCTAGTATTGTGTACATAACACAAAATTTATTTCAACAGAGTAAAGCCCATCGAACTATTAGTTTGAATGCTCATTACGTGGTCTTGTTTAAAAGCCCCAGAGACAAATCTCAAGTACAAGTGTTAGCCAAACAGTTAGGGGCTCCTTGGCTCAATTATGCGTACGACGATGCCACTCAAACCCCTCACGAGTATTTACTCATTGATTTAAAACCGACCACTCCTGACTATTTAAGATTTCGTGCCAGTATCTTTCACCCTTGGGGTGAAGAAGGTGGTCCTGTCATTTACACGTCCCCTTCAGCCCATTTTTGAAAAAAACTATAAAAACAACCTACGACGTCATTTTTGTCTCACACTCTTTTTTTGGAGAGAAGATGACTTCCTTTCAATCTCATCCTTCGGCTAAATTGACTCGTGCCTTGTATGGCATCAGTCGTGAAAAAAATGCACAAGTCCGTGCTCATTTGTTAGAAGCGAGTCTGAAAGAAGTGTTACGATGGTTTACTTTGACAGCACGTCAATTACTACAAGGCATCATTCACATCCCTCATCAAACTCAACGTTTTTTTCAAAGACATAAATCGGCATTGTCACAACTGGCTGATCCTAGAATCGATTCACGGACTAAAAAACAAATCATTTTAACTCCTGGTGGAAGTGGTTCTTTAGGAGGGGTTATGATTCGTTCCCTTTTGAAATGGGATCCTAATGATGCCAAAGCCAAAAAACCCAAATCACCTAAAAAGAAGAAGAAGAAAGTCAGCCAAAAAAAAAAGAAAAGCCCCCAAAAGAAGAAATCCCCAAAGAAAAGTCGTGCCAAGAAGAAGAAAAGAAGTACTTCTGCAACCAGGAAGAAAAAAACACTACCACAACAACAGACCCCATTAGTAACAAGGTCACCTTTTGCGTCCACATCTTCTTCACATTTTACCATGATGCCTGTCAAACCAGACTTAAGTCCCGTGTTTCCTAATTTAATGCAAAAATGGAAACCTATTTCAAAAGTGACCCCGTCGGGACCGTCAACTTCAACTGATTTAGCCATGGCAGCAGCTAGCAATAAAGTACCATCCCCTAAAACCAAAGTCCAAGAAAGAACTGGTATCTTACAAAGTTTAGTAGATTTATCCAAACAAGAATTGAGTCGATTTAGTCCCTTGAAAACACCTCAACGTCAAGTGAGACCTGTCGTGAAGTTGGTACGTCGTGCAGACAATCAGTGGAGACGTGTTCCAGTATAAAATAGAAGGGTACCCTGCTAAAAGACTTCAGACTTGTTTTCTACCGACTAAAAAAGATGGCTCCCAAACATTCACACCACCAAAAAAAGAAGAAAACCACCAAAAAAGGACGACTTCTTCCCCCTCGTCTGGCGAAACATTGGGATGTCTTGTCTGTCCTGAACAAATCCAAACCTCCCATGCGAAAACAACTCATTCAAACAGCTCCTAAAGAAATCATCGATACCGTGTGTGAATGTTGTTTGAACGTGTTAAAAGGAACGGTACCTTTGTCTAAGATACAGAAACAAAAATTAGGGAAACATCGGAATGTTCTTCGTCAAATGGTGAAAAAGAAAATACCTCTTCAACAAAAGAAAAAAATGTTGGTACAACGAGGTGGATTTCAACCTATGTTGATAGGACCATTGTTAAAAATAGCCGCTCCTTTGTTAGGAACGATTGCTGGACCACTTTTAGGAGGAGTCATGCGATAAAAAAAAAGAAGGATAAAAAGGACCACCCTTCTCTGAAATGACCACACCTTTTTGGTACCTTTGAATGAAATGGAAGGACGAAAACTGACTTTAGTACCTTACAAACGATGGATGGAATTTCATCGTTGGAACGAACAACGGATTCCTCATTTACCAGTCAATCCTAATCTCAACGAAATGTCTCAGTTACAACAAGAAATACAATCCCTGATGGAACGTAACGATTTGTCCGAAACAGAAAAAACCCAACGGTACGGTCAACTTTTACAACGTCTACAACTCTTTCGTCAAAAAGCAGTCGACGAAACAGCTCCACCCACTCTGAGAGATTTTAAGGCTCTGATGAAAAGCGAACCTAAAGTGACTATCAAAAAAGAAAAAGAAGAAAAAGAAGAAGAAGAAGAAGAAGAAGAAGAAGAGTTTTTACTAACTCCACCTCTTAAAAAAATAAAAAAGTTAGCCACCCCAGATTGGATAAAAAAGAAAAGGTCTACCCCTTTATCCTCAGAAGAGAAAAAGAAAGAAGTGAAGAAAGAAGTCAAAACAGAACCGATGACCCCTGTTCAAACCACATCTACTTTTACCCCAGTAGCACGTCGGACACGTAAACAACAACAATCCAAAAAGATACCTCACGAAGAAAAGAGTATTGGAAATTGGTTAACTTATTCTTCTTGAGGAAAAAAAATCATGGAGAAACTGTTAGCTACCATTTATTACAATCCTGGTCATGCTGCTGGTTACGGAGGAGTTCAAAAATTATATCGAGCTGCTAAAAGTCAATTGAAAAGTTTACGTTTGCCCGAAGTACGACGATGGTTACAAGAACAATCGACGTACACGTTACATAAACCCATTCGACGTAAATTTTCTAGAAGTACTACTCAAGTGGAAGGGATCGATCATCAATGGCAAGCTGATTTAGCGGATATCTCTCATTTAGCCACTTACAATCGTGGTTACAAATATTTGTTTTGTGTCATCGATGTGTTTTCCAAATTTGCTTGGGTCGTGCCTTTGACTTCTAAAAGCAGTACCAAATTGGTACGAGCCTTAAAATTGGTCTTGAAACAAAGTGGACGTCAACCTTTACGATGGCAAACGGACAAAGGCACCGAATTTCTAAACCAAGCTTTTCAAAAAGAATTGAAACAAAGACACATTCATTTTTTTACGACCGAAAATCCTGAAACCAAAGCCAGTATTGTGGAACGTTTTCAAAGAACTTTGAAAGAACGCATGTGGAAATATTTTACACATCAACATACTCTCAAGTACATCGACGTGTTACCTCATTTGGTCAAAGCGTACAATCAATCGTACCATCGTAGCATCGGATGTACCCCCGAAGAGGTCAGCCCTGAAAACGAAGTGACCGTGTTTGATAAATTATTTGGTTCACCACCCCAGAAGAAAAAAAAAAGAAAAAGAAAAACCTTGTTGGAGTTAAAGACGGGAGATTGGGTTCGCATCGGAAAAACCAAACGTACTTTTGACAAAGGTTATTTACCTAACTGGACTACCGAATTGTTTCGTGTCACTACCCCCGTCCGTGGACGTGATCCTCCCGTCTATAAATTGGAAGACATGCACGGTGAAGTTCTCAAAGGAACATTTTACTTGCCTGAGTTACAACGAGTGACTAAAAAAGAAGACGCCTTGTACGACATCGAAAGCATTCTCGAACAAAGAACACGCAAAGTAGGTAAACGTCGAGCAGAAGAAGTCAAAGTACGTTGGAAAGGATATCCTCCTAGTTTTGATTCTTGGATTGCAGCTTCCCAAGTCGTCGACTATAAAAAGAAAAAGAAGTAAACTCACAACATGCCATTCAACACAGTAGCCACCCAGACGACTTCAACGACTCCTTCACAGAGTTCTTCTTCTCTTCAAGAAATACAAAAACAACCCCTTTGGGTGTGGTGCGGAGAACGTGTGCCTAAAAATCAAATCGTCTTTTTCTGCCAAATCTTTGTAGTGTATTGTGTCATCGGAGCAGCTATTGCCAATTTGAGTTTACAACAAGGAGACAAACAATTGTGGACCATTTTACTGAGCAGTTGCATCGGTTATCTTTTACCCAGTCCCTCTTTGAAATTTACGACGACAGACAACAGCAGCCATAGCAACAACCACGCTAGTTCGACCAACGCCAGTTCACCTTCTTCTTCGTCCAGTCACCACCACAATACCAATTCTCTTTTGGAACCTTTTGAACATCATTCTTCTGTTCATTTGAGTGACTCCTCGGACACCAGAACCACCTTAGAACTATGAATGACCAATTTTATTTAACTTTACCCAGTGACAGTTCCATGGATGTGTTTCCCAACAACAAATTATGTTGTTTCACGGCCAAATTACCTCAGGCCTTCCAATTGGATCACGACGCTCATTGGGAAGTGGCTTTGGTAGAAATCATTCATCCTACGCAAATCAAGAATGTGTCTGGAAATCAAACCATTTTTGACGTAGCAATCTATAACGAAAAAGTGCAAAAAGAGTTGGACGCTCATGATCCTGAAATTGGGAAAAAAATGAGTTCAAAAACTGACAATACTCCCTACTCGACCTATCGCATGAGAATTCCTGAAGGGTATTATTTTAGTGCTCAACATTTGGTGGAGACGATTGCGGCCGTCTTCGAAGCCCAATTTGGCAAAGCCTTGGAAAAAAACCAAAAATGGGTAGAGATCAAATACCATCCTGTGGCACGCCGTATCTGGATACAATTTTTGAAAGGGCATGAGGGAAAGCCATTCAACGAGAAAGAAGACAAACACTTACCCACGCACGAAAGAAAATTCATGACCATCGGTTTTTCTGCTGGGTTGTTTGATATTTTGGGTGGAAATAAAAAGTATCATGGTGAACGAACAATCCACACCAACACCGATTTCGGAGAGGCTTTTCGCACCCCTATCGAATTGAACGTTGGACTGAATTTAATGTTTGTGTACTCCGATGTGGTGGAGTACAACGTGGTGGGTCACACAGCTGCTCCCTTACTGAGAGTCATTCCTTTCAAAGTGGATACTGCTGCTGGTGCGTACGAAGAAGGTGGAAACACGTTTCACGTTCACCGTGAATTTGTACATCCTCATTATCTTCCAGTAAGTAAATCGTATTTTGACAGTGTCAACATTAGTATAAAAGGAGATTTGGGACAAGATGTGCCATTCATTGACAAAGGAAAAGTCACGGTGAAACTACATTTTCGAAAAAAAACAAGTTCTCTAACGAATTGTAACTAACCTCCCAAACAAAAAAATGTATCCAGTGTACCAAGGAGTGGCTCGACAACGAGGACATGGTTTAGGAGATATGTTAAAATCGGCTTTTCGGACGGTAGCTCCTATTTTGAAACCGATGGTGACTCGAGGATTTCATGCCTTAAAAGATGCCGCTTTGACACAAGGAAAAGAATTTTTGCAAAATGTCCTCATCGACAAACAAAACCCTAAAGAAGCTTTTATGAGAGCAGGCAAAAATGTGTTGATGACCACTGGTAAAGATCTTTTAGGCCTCCAAGAAAATCCTATAAATACGCTTCACGCTTCAGACCCTGGCATTACTTCACAGCAGCAAGGACAAGGTAGAAAGAGACGACAACAACGTCTAAATCCTTTCAAAGTTCATAAAAAAAACACACGGCAGTTCCAAAAAGAATAAGAAAAGAAGAAGAACTGGTAGAGAATTAGACGTGTTTGATTATTAATAACTGTGAAAATGATGCACCGAGATTCTTGCGAATGTACCAAGTCAGAACTGGATATGTTTTCTATGCCTCCCACCATGATGACGATGCAAGAATCCCAATGGGTGGAATTTCATCCTGTATCGTCTTTGACGGAATCAGCTCCTATAGAATTTGAAATCAAAGGACAAACCGAAGATTACATCGATCTGAATAACAGTTACTTGTACCTGAAACTTCAAGTACAAAAAAATGACAACACCCTTCCTGGGGAAGCTGCCCGAGTGGCACCCGTCAATAATTTCATGCATTCCTTGTTCAGCGGAGTAGATTTGTACTTGAATAACAAACTGGTCAGCAGCAGTTTGGATACTTACCCTTACCGTGCTTATTTGGAAAATCTCTTGACGTACGGAAAAGAAGCCAAGAACACTCATCTGGATGCTTCGGTGGTCTGGAAACCTGACACCTCGGAAAAGTTCAACGACACAGAGCTGTCGGTACCGGCGAAGACTTCTGCTAATGATGGTGATCCTATAATTCCAGCAGTCCCTCACAATGTGGGATTCAACGACCGTCGAAAGAAAATCAGACGAAGTTTAGAACTGATGGATCGTTTGCATTTGGACATGTGGTTGCAAGACAAGTATTTGTTGAACGGAGTAGATGTACGCCTGAGACTGAATCGCAGTAGTGCCGCCTTCCATTTGATGGCTCATGCTAACGAGTGGAAAACCAAAATCCAAGAAGCCAAACTTTACGTGCGACGTGTAGAAGTCTTACCAAAAGTAGCCAATGACATCAGTCAATCCTTGAGCAGAACCACTGCTAAGTATCCTGTGCGACGAGTGGAAGTGAAAACCTTTACCATAGCCGCTGGACTCCGATCCAAAGTCGAAGATCACATCTTCCAAGGACAGCTCCCCAAACGTTTGCTGATTGGCATCGTCAGTAATGCAGCCCTCAACGGAGTCCACGATCAGAATCCGTTCGAGTTTAAACACTACAACGTCTCCAAGATAGAAGTCAGTCGAGATGGTAAGACCTTGTGTACCAGACCTTTTGAACCTAACTTTAGCGACGGCCATAAAAATTACTTGCGATCTTACCTGAGCCTGTTTGAAGCCACGGGACAGTTAGGGCGCGACACCAGCCACGGCATTTCGTACGACGATTATGCAGGAGGGTATGCTTTGTGGGGTTTTGATTTCACTCCGGACCAAGGCAGCGATGAAGGACATTTCCACCCTATAAAATCAGGCCCACTTCGTGTGGAACTTCAGTTTGCAGATCCTCTACCCGACACAGTGAACGTCGTCTTGTATGCAGAATTTGATAATACTCTAGAGATCAACAGTTTGAGAGAAGTGATTCTAGACTATTAGAAGAAGAAAAAAAAGATGCAACACGTAGAAGAAGAACCTATGGAAATAGATCAGGAATTTTGTAAGAAGTCACAAACTACCACAAATGATGATGATGACGAAGTTTTGGATATTCCTTAGAACATTTACTGACTTATTTTGATAGTGACTATGTTCGAAACGATGCTAAAGTACAAGAATGGTTTTGTCAACGTTATGGTTATCTCTTGTCTTTAGCTCACAATCGTAGTGTACATAAAAATGATGATGTAGATGTAGAAAGTTTAACATTTACTTTACCTTCCCAACGTTGTCAACCTTGTAAATATGTTCCTGTTTGAAAATTTATGGTTGAATGGTTAGTATTTTTATGTTAGAATAGTTATTGTTAATTAAAAAATGGTTATTGTTGAAAAAAAATATGGTGTTGTGTGGTTTTTTATTGAATTTGAAATAATAATGATTATGTTCTATCTCTCTCTTTCTATCGATCTGAAGTCACCCTCTCTATCTATTATCTCACTGTCGATCTGAACCCTATTTTTAGGTCAGCGCAATGGATGGTGTGGTGTATGTATTGGATAAAAAATAAAAAATTTAAAATAAAAAATGGTTGATAATGAACATTTTATTAAGTTGGAGTTTATCAATGAGAGTCCAGAAGAAAGTTATGAGAGAATTGTAGACAAGAATCTTCCTGAAGTGTCAGAACAAGAAGAGAATGAAATGGTAAATATGGAAGTGTATTGAACTGTATTGGACTTATATGAAATTGTTTTTATTACCACGAGTAACATAATGTATATACATTGAATAAAATATAATTATTATTATTGATGTATATATCTGAATGGTGTTGTGTGGTTTGTTTTTTACCCACCAAACCAAAACAAAAACCACTTTCCCTCTCTTTCTATCGATCTAAAATTGGGAGGAAAGAAAATAGACTACAGCACCAACAGCAGCAGCAGCAAAGACAACAACAACAACAACAACAACTTTTGCAGTCCATCAAATAAAATTTTTGGGTTTTGGGTTTATTTGGGTTTGTATATAGAAAAATATAAAATAACAAAAAAAATTTAAATGAGTTACGAAATTTTAGTACTATTTTTTAGTCAGCCAATTTTTTCCATTTTTTTTTTTTTTTCAGGATTATTTTCAGTCTCCGCTAACGTCCGGTACAATTTCGGAAGTTTAGTGTTACTTTTAGTCTAGACCATTATAATCTAATGTTCTGTGCACAACCCCATCGTATAATTTGTGATCAATGGAAAGTGTATCAGCCTTAAGTCAAAATACATCACAGAACGTTTGGATGTATTATTTTGTGAGAATTTTACATCTACGTTTTCAAAAGAAGGATTTTAGTAGACTATGTCTCCAATTCAACCTTGTGATATTTTACCGAAAAAAGAGGATTTTTTTCCTATCGATGTGATTTTTTAAATGGAATGTGTGATTTTGAAATTTCTTAAGGAAAATATACCATAAAAAACGTAAGTGTCGTGATATTTTTAAAAGTAGGAATACAATATTCTCTCTCTCTCTCTCTCTCTCTCTCTCTCTCTCTCTCTCTCTCTCTCTCTCTCCGTCGTAATGTCAATTCTCTCTGTTTCACAAACACACGCACTAAGTTTCTTATACAATGATTTCGATTGAAATGATAATGGTATCTGTTCCCGTTTTAAGATGCCTCTCCACAAATGTTGGCAGTAGTCACAATGATTATGTGAAATGTGACGTTAGTTTTGTAATTTTTTCAAAAACTTGCACCCCTTAAAATTGTACAACGATTTTTCTTCCATAGGTAAATCGTTGGATTATATAAAATCTTGAGTTTGGTTGTTCTTGTGCATGTCAGGTATCTTAGCTTTGTTCCTATTTTGGCACTGCAATGTGTCACGAAAAAATTCTAGATCTACCGTTTTCAGAAGGAAACCAAAAAAAAAACAAAAAAAACCAAACAAACAAAACAAACAAGCACATAGCTTTACGGTGTAAGAATGACTCGAGTATGACCCATCCAATTCTGCACTCTATAACCCGTCCTATTCTACACTCTCATTCTTGAGCCCAAACATGCGTTCATGAAAACTGTAACAATGTATTTTCAGTCAGTCCATTTCAGACTGTCGATAAAACAAGACGTGTTTTTACTGTTCTCCCGTCTTCGGTTTTGGGAAATGTTGTAACATTGTTTGTAGCCGCAAGGCATGTGCAGCAAAACATAACATATCTTAAATATTTGGGAGGCATACAACAGGACCACCCTCTTTCAAGAAAGATTAATTCTATTCCCCTCCCTCCCACACTTCCGCCACGTTAAAAAACCCCGCCATGTTAAACTCTCGTAAAGGTCTCAAGTGCCCCCTTTTGGTCTCAATACCCCCCCTCAACTACTGACGTCCATAGACTGTGCAACGTGTACACCACATGGTGTGCCGCCGGCATGGACTGGCACGAGTTTCAGCTACCGCCGAGGCTACTACCTGTGCCGCAAAGGCCGCCAAGGAGACTTGCAGGGAGCTCAAAGACGTAAAGCAGACAGCTCAGTAAAGTAAGTAGTCAAGCACATCGGCGTTGGAAAGGGTACCAGAAGGCCTCAGTGCTGTCCTACCGCATGCTTGCAAACAGCTTACCGCCGACCTTGAAAAGCTCGAAAAGCATTTTAAAGACATGTTCGAATTTAAAGCTTCTGTCTTTGCTAAAAGCAAATACTGACCGGAAGTTTGTGTATATTCAGGGGGAAGGCAATCTTGAGGGAAGCAGGGGACCGACGACTGGGCAAATGGAGTCATACTGGCACAAAATGACAGCGGTGATCAGTCAACCAATTGCGTTTCATGCGAAGGTTTTACAATTAGCTTTGTGCCTATGTTGCCGCTGAAGACACCATTTGGTGTGAGGGCCTCAACGTCGACACACAAACGTCTGGGGTCTCAAACGCTCTAACCATCTTTGGCTTCTGCAATTGGAACTTCCATTATACTTAGCTTCAAGCGAAAACAACAACGTCCTGGGGGAGCAACCAGTCATAGACAAAACAATTGTTACAAAGGCTAGTAGTGCCTTTGGAATGTTTAGAATAAACCTACTAGTGAGCAATGAACTGACCAAAATCTACTATTTTCTTCTCTCTGTTGCACCTCCAGAATTAGAATACTGCACCGCAGAATGCAAATCAACCACCAAACTGGAAATACATTAGACACGTATTGTTAACGACTTGCTGCCAGATTAACTATCAACCGATACTACAATACAAGCAGTGTATCATGTATGCTTGACTAGCTACGATGGGAATCATTAGAATCGATTGGACTGCAGTGTGAACTGATCATGTCTTACAAAGTAGTATTTAATCTGGTGGACATCCAATTCGACTTGTACTTAACCACAGCTTCAACTAGGCCAAGTACCAATCACAGCTAGACATTCAGACTCTTCTCAGGCACACGCCAATATTAGAAATGCGCGTTTTTAATCAAGGCGATTCGTTTATAGACTACACTTCAAGCTTGAATAATTCAGGTACTTAGTTTGATACTCTTCAAACAGAAGCTCTCCACATTTTTCGTTTAAATCATACCCCACCTCTCCTTTTTCCCCTGTACGCAGAAGGTCGAATGAGGAAGGAGGTTCGTTGCAAATCATTCTCAGGGAGCCGGTACGGCAATCGGAACATCGCTCGGCCATTTCCGTCAAGTCGAGAAATAAACTCGGATGTAGTTTTAGGAATATATATAAATTTGATGGATTTGGTGATTCTCCTCTGGCGGAGTACACCGCATATGTTGCGACATAAAAGGCCGACAATGGTCCGATTGCGACTTTGTTTTCTTTCAGCCGCCTTATTGTGCCACGTAAACACAGGTAGTTCTGAATATAGTTCTCAATGACGGCGAATTACATCTGAGGTTTCTTTTGGACTTGACGGAAATGGTCGGGGATGTTCCGATTTCCGCTACGGTAGACGGATTGGTAAAGTTTGAATGCTGATAACGCTGACGACGTTGAATAATTTGGTTAATTATGAAAGTGTAACGTGTGAAGCAGAATAAATATAAATACCTGACAGAGACTAGATATTAACAAAGATCTCTAACATCTTGATATCTACAAGGGAGCCCAATAACTCCATTGGTAGAGCGTCGGACTCGTAATCCAAAGGTCTTGGATTCGATAACCGCCCGAGCAACCAGGGTCATCTGCCTCGTTGTGTTCACGGGAATGGCACTTGCTTCCCGTTTCCTCGGCATGATGTAGCCAATGATATGTTAAAAGTGCCGTTAAAAACAAAAACCAATAAAATCTTCTAAAACGAGTATATTTATTCTCTGAATGAAATTTTAGGATTTCTCCCAATAATTTAGGATTTTAATGCAACTATGGTCAAACTCATCGTTGTTTCCTCCAGCTGTAGATTAATTCATTGAGATATGAGTAGCTGTGTAAATGAGTTTTCCGTTTTACAGACGGAAACAGATCCAGTTAACAAGTGAACTTTATTTCAGTAGATATTTAAGAAATCTAGAAACCCTTATCGTCGATCTTACTAACAACTACATAGATAGATAGACAGACAGACAGACAACCAAATAGATAGGCAGATAGACAGATTTGCTGAAGATAAGATTTGGGGAGCTTTTGGAGCTACACGAAATAAAGGACAAACAAGAGTCCGGAAGTAATTGCTAATAGCTCCGGGATTGGAGGAAGGGGCAGGGTTATAAATCAAAAGGAAACATCAACGCAACAGTAATACGAAAGAAATGTTTTGTACCAAATTTTTAGTCGGGTTCTGAAAATAAGGGATTCGATTGATCTTTCCCATCCACCCACCCCTTTACCATTTCGCCTTGATTATTGCTAAAACATCAATTTTAGCTATTTTTTCTTGTGCTGTTATCTAGATAATCGATATAATCCATAAGAGAGAAAGGGCATCTTGACTTTTTTGCAAAGAAGATTTTGTTTTCACATTGAAGTAGACCTTCAGAGCGCTATATTGCGACGTCAGAGTTGGGGCAACAGCTATTGATCTGAGAGAGCACCACTACTGACAATTGGGCTTCAAGTTTTTATCAAAGTTATACTGTTTCTATCATCTGGCACAATTTTGAATAAAGGCTGATAGATAGGTTTTGTTTTATTTCTGTACCTATACTTCGAAGTATGGACTCTTTTTGATAGCTTTTCTTCTACATTTTTTTGCCGAACGAGGGAGGAGGCAGGGTAGCAATAGCTGTAGATCTTTTTTTATAGAACATATAAAGTCAGGTAGAATTAGAAATTCTGAATTTTGAATAAATTTGAAGAAAAAAATGAATAAAGGTTTTCATATGGATTCTTTTTCGATCGCCTTACCATTTGTTGGGGTCGGAGAAGGGAAAAGGGGGTGGGGTGGGATAGTTCCTTTTATAGAATATATAAGAACATGTACAATTAGGAAGATTGGGGCCCATATAAGTTCCAGGCTGACTCTATCTTCCTCAATTAAATAAGCAGTGTCACTTGTATCGGATATTTACCTTGTCGTGTGTGTTTCCATGTACTGTATGCAAAGGGGTACCATTCTATTGTCTTACTGTTTGTATGGATATATATATATATATATATATATATATATATATATATATATATATATATATATATAATGTCCTTTAGGAAAATCTACGTTCTTACCTTCTAACTGTATAGATCCTTTCATCATGAAATCATCGACAACAACAACAACAACAACAACAACATTAATAATAATAATAATAATAATAATAATAATAATAATAATAATAATAATACAGTAGTGTAGTCATTTGAATTGAATCACCATGAATCTATGGATTAGTCAGAGGTTAACTAATTATCAGAGATACTAAAAAGTAATAAATATTTTTTATTTTTCTCGCGAGTTTGTTTTTTAATATGGTTTCGATACTTTTGTTCTAAATGGTTTCCTTGAACTAACAAACTCCTCCAGTTATTCCTGGATTAAAATTATTC
Source organism: Margaritifera margaritifera (assembly GCA_029931535.1). Classification (NCBI taxonomy): domain Eukaryota; kingdom Metazoa; phylum Mollusca; class Bivalvia; order Unionida; family Margaritiferidae; genus Margaritifera; species Margaritifera margaritifera. The sequence continues at coordinate 2,583,418 of JAQPZY010001473.1, forward strand.
AAAGGATTTTCGAATGTCACACAACTGTAACACGAACACCGATTCAGTCCTAATTGTTGACTAAATGCCGTAGATTATAGGCCGATATGAATTATTTATTAGGGTCAAATTATTCTTATGTGTAAATCCTAGATGAACTTTCAAGAACCACGCATACATTGATTTATCTTGAACCAGAAATACAAGCCTGAGCTACATCCATACAGAGAAGATTAAAATCTCATTATAAATGTTTTGGTCCTGTGAATACCTATTTGTTTTCTTCCTTTTGTCACATGATATTAGTTTTTACAGGAACACGAGACATTGATCAATAAATGGTTTCTTTTACTACAACGACAATGTAGCCACGGCATAGTTATTTTTTTAAGGACATTGTTTATTGATAACTGATAAGTACCTGTGTGTTAAAGGAACAATTACGTGAAAGAAAGACTTATGAAAGTTTCATGTCTTTGAAAGGATCTAATACAGGTATACAAGTAGATAACAAACGGTACATTGAATAGTATTATAATGGAGGTATACAAGCAGATAACAAACGGTACATTGAATAGTATTATAATGGAGGTATACAAGCAGATACCAAGTGGTACATTGAATAGTATTATAATGGAGGTATACAAGCAGATACCAAGTGGTACATTGAATAGTATTATAATGGAGGTATACAAGCAGATACCAAGTGGTACATTGAATAGTATTATAATGGAGGTATACAAGCAGATAACAAACTGTACATTGAATAGTATTATAATGGAGGTATACAAGTAGATAACAAACTGTACATTGAATAGTATTATAATGGAGATATACAAGCAGATACCAAGTGGTACATTGAATAGTATTATAATGGAGGTATACAAGCAGATACCAAGTGGTACATTGAATAGTATTATAATGGAGGTATACACGTAGATAACAAACGGTACATTGAATAGTATTATAATGGAGGTATACAAGTAGATACCAAGTAGTACATTGAATAGTATTATAATGGAGGTATACAAGCAGATAATAAACGGTACATTGAATAGTATTATAATGGAGGTATACAAGCAGATACCAAGTGGTACATTGAATAGTATTATAATGGAGGTATAAAAGTAGATAACAAACGGTACATTGAATAGTATTATAATGGAGGTATACAAGTAGATAACAAACGGTACATTGAATAGTATTATAATGGAGGTATACAAGCAGATACCAAGAGGTACATTGAATAGTATTATAATGGAGGTATACAAGCAGATACCAAGTGGTACATTGAATAGTATTATAATGGAGGTATACAAGTAGATAACAAAGGGTACATTGAATAGTATTATAATAGAGGTATACAAGTAGATAACAAACGGTACATTGAATAGTATTATAATGGAGGTATACATGTAGATAACAAACGGTACATTGAATAGTATTATAATGGAGGTATACAAGTAGATAACAAACGGTACATTGAATAGTATTATAATGGAGGTATACAAGTAGATAACAAACGGTACATTGAATAGTATTATAATGGAGATATACAAGTAGATAACAAACGGTACATTGAATCGTATTATAATGGAGGTATACAAGTATATACTGTTACGACTCTATGGTCTAAGAAAAATGTAACAGAAAGAAAGTGAAACCAACAAATCATGTAAAAAATCAACAAGCAATTTATTACTAGATAATTAAAATGAAAAATCAAAAAGTCACTTACAGTAATGTGTTTTGAAATCCTAATAATCCAATAAGAATGATTGTTCTAATCACAAGTCCTAAATATAGAATGTTCCGAATTCACGGCTGTGTCCTTGAATGTTATGATGTGCTAATGGTCTCCAAAGTCCTGATGTACTAGAAATCTTGATGTGCTGATGTCAAACTGAAGTATTCCAAAATCTTTGAATAAGTTCACTTAAATTCCAAAATCATCAATTAAAAATCCAAAATCCAAAAGTTTATGAGCACTGTTATAATCCAATGAATATTTAAAATAATTCCTCTCTTAGAATTTGGAATGAATTTTCACAACTGTAATAGCTCTTTACAAGACTGATGGTGATGTCAAAACTGACAAAATGTCCACCAAACATGGTATATATAAAGATTGGTCACATGACAGAATGTTCTAGAATATGAGTCATCTTAATGGAATTCTAACTGTAAACAAAATTCAACCTTGACCTTCAAATTGAGAAAACATATTGATCAAAACAACCTAATTCAAGGACACTAGTTAAACATGTTTTTCCTGATAAACACCAAGATTCAAGCAAATATTAAAGTGAAGAAACATTTATAATTTCCTAAAATATTTATAATATTATATAAACATCATACATAACAATACCAAACGGTACATTGAATAGTATTATAATGGAGGTATACAAGCAGATACCAAGTGGTACATTGAATAGTATTATATTTCGTTATGAATTATACTATATGTATTCAGCGCATACAAGGGACACTTTGCAATTTAAACGATTTTCTTTTAATTAAGTAATTATCTTGTTTTATGTCACGTAATGAATAGCAAATGTATTTATTGAGATATGACACAGAAAATGACTATTTTACGTACAATCGACTTCAGATTTTAAAACACTACACTTTAACACTTGATAGTGACGAGTCAGTGAAACAGATATAAGGTACAGCGTAATATGAAGTTTTGGCAAAACCAGTTAAACTGGGCATTGTCAATGACAGTATCAGGCTGTGAAATAAGTTACTGGCATTTATTAGATAAATGTATACTAGAGGTAGTAAAATCAATATATAGTTTTTCACATATATGCATTATATAAAAACTGCTTCCTGAATACTCAGTACCATTACCATATTACCATATGATCAAGGATTTAATCCAACAGACAATGATATGATATAACTAAATATGAATTAATTTGTAATTACTTGAATATCCTATTACATCATGATTGGAGACATTTAAGAGGGAAGAATATTCATGTTTTTATTGGGCCTAGAACCTTTAAAAAAATATAGATGGACATGACTGAAGATGAGAAAAGTAGACAGGAAGTATATGATTTGTTTTATTTTTGTTGTTTTCAAAAGCACTTTTAACTCATCATTGGCTATATCCTGCCGGGGAAATAAGAGCTAAATGCCTTTCCCAAGGACACACCAAGGCAGCCCACCCGGGCTGGCCTGGGCGGGTATCAAACCCGTCACCCTTCGATTACGATTCGGACACTCTACCAACATAGTTACCACGGCTCCCTGAAACATATAAACTCAACAAACGATGGAATAGGGGATAGTGGACAACATACAGTCCTGAGCAATATGAGTCTGAAAAAACACCAGAAGAAGAATTATGTCTTTCTACAAAATAGCAACGGTCTTACAAATGAAGGAATAGTGCGTCTAAATCAGAGTACTAGATCATATGCGATTTATATATTAGGTAGCCAAACACAAAGTAGAAGATCTAATACAGAATCTGAATATACTGTTCATGACAGATTAAAAGAAAAAAAATGTTTGAATATTTAATTTTATCTGGAAAAGGTTATGATGTAGGAAAAAAACATCATATTAAGATTTCAACAATATATTTCAGATTCAAAAGTTAGGTTAATCCGATGGTGATAACAATTTCAACGGCTGTAATAATTCTCCAACTGACAGACAGACACCACAGATGATAAGACCAAAAAGAATTAAGCAGACACGCCTACAACCAATATGTCTGATATTATGGATCATGAAGTAAATAAAAAAGTATTTTTATTATTATGTATGTTGATTGCAAGAGCTGGTGCAATTTACTTCTTGAAATAAATAAAGTACTTAGATAATAGATTAATTCACCTGTAATACTTTTGTAACAAAAAATAAACCTCTTTGGTACAATTGCAGAGAACAGGCTAATAAATCCTAGAATTACCAAAATGTCATTATCAGCTTTTTAAAAAAATAATTTTCCAGCCGATGTTACAAGCCGGCTTATTACACAACCAATGATACCAGACAATGTTGCTGCTTTTTAGTTAGGTTAGACAGTTACTCAGCAATATTTGTTATGCCTTCTTTTAATATATCAATGAACAAGTCAGGACTGCCGCTACCTTTTGCAAAATTTACTATGATTGGATCAAGGGTTGTTGCTTTATAACCAGTAGTTGCAAAAGAGTAACCATTGTCACACATTTTTCTTTGAACAGTCATGTTAACCTTTCACCTAACGGTAACTTTATTTTAATTTTTGGCTCAGTGTTATTAGTATTTTCTCTAAAGTTATTTCCTGTTTCTGTTTATTGGCCGGCAATTTGTGCTCCTTTAGTATCATAACTTTGCAATAAATCATTGAGCTTAGCTTTTGTAGGTGGATCCTGCTCTTTATTAATATTATTTCTTCTATTTTTATTTATTTTGTTGTCAAACGAGTCAAGGTCTGTTGTTATAGATATTATTTTTCAATATACAACATCAACATCAGTGAAATGTCCTCTTAATTTTCTGTCTTCTTATTCAGTACACAATCTACGAAAATGTCCTTCTCTAGTCATAGATTATTCTAGATCATTTTTTAGTTTCTGAATTTTATTCGTTAAATCAAGATTTCCCTTGTTTAAATTCTGTTGTATTTCTTCTATATCATTTAAAGATTCTAACAAATTCGTTTCAGCATTACTATCTTTAAATGTAGTCATTTCTGTTTCAATTATATCTGGTTTATTGCATATGTTTCCTTTCTTTTCCAACCTGTATCTTGCAAAAGCCTATTTCTACTTGGTTTACTAGCTATACTGTTATATGATAAGATGTTTTTGTCTTGCCAAACCTAGACAGTTGAAAATCAGGGTTCTCAATTTCTTCGTAATACAATGTTTTATTCATAATTTTAAATTTCCGTTTTTTAAACTATACTCTTCTTCACTAAACTAAAATTATGCATTTTTACTAATCCAGAGAAATTTGTTGAACTGTTAATTTAGGGGTGTTGGGGGTTTAGGTTTTCCAACTGGTTTTAAAAGACAAGGAGTATGCATTGGACGAATTTCTTCAACCAACTTATCATAACCACCGTCCGTCATTTTATACTATTTAAATGGACCAAAATCAACTTGAAAAATAATTCGCTTTTTGGGGAATCTAAATAAGATATAAATCGACAAGATTTCGGAACTGTTTCACAGGACTGTTCTACTATTAGTATATATGAAGACGGAATAACAGTAGCCTATAAACAGGAAGTAAAAAGAATACCGTAAATGCAACATACACAACAGGACACATAGCCAATAATGAGTTGGATAAAATGCATTCAAAACAAAAAAAAAGAAAGCATATGACAGTTTTGAATATTAAATCAGCTCAAGTATCAAGGTCGTTGTCAGATGCAATAATACTAGAAAATGCATCATTGATGAGTAAGTTATTTTTTTCAAATTGAATACTTAACCAAATTACAGGATGAGTTGAAAGGAGACTACGTAACAGCAACGGAATTATAAACTTTAGTGGGATTTTATCTTATATGTTTGGATTATCAATTTGAACATTAAATGCTAGCGTGACAACTTTTAAGTACACTAAGCTTTAGAAAAGTAGAAAATATCTACGTTATAACATCAGTAACTATAACTGCTATTTAAGATATTTGTAACTTGCAAATAACTTGAGGGTAACTTGAAGATAGCTTGAAAATAACTTGATTAGTTATTTAGGAAAACTGTGATTTACTTACAAAATAAATGTAAGGCAGGGAGGGAAACGAACAAGTTCTTAAAAGTATAACTGAACAAAAATTAAAGATTCCTAAATCACCAGAGAAGATAAATTCACAAAAGATATAAGATCATCGTAAAGTTGAACTTAGAAAACATTTTGGAAAACTTTCACAGGAATTTAAAAATGCCAAAGCAGAAAAATTAAGAATATTATGGCTTCTGGGAGCAGATTCATCCATGCATGACTTATACGGTGTTAGGATATGCTACGGCATTTATTACTTGATAAATGGCAAAGTTGTTGCAGCATATTAAAAATAAATTTATTAAAAAAATACACCTAAAAAGAATCATTCACTGTGACGTCAGAACTGCATCGGGAGCCTGCTAACATATCTTCCAAAGAGTGAAAGCAAATCCATTTCCAGAAATTCTACAGATTAACTATGACTTGTACAGTAATCGTATTACAAATTTAGTAGATACGATAGAAAATTGTGATGCATTAATAAAGGTTTTACACAAAAACGTCTTGATGCTCAAATGCTCAAGATTATTTAGGATCATAATTTAAAAGATATAACAACACGGAAAGAAGTTAATTTAATCTGTGGATCAGTGTATCACAGAGAAATCCACTAAACTCTCAGAACTGCAAAGTCAAATAGATTATAAGAATAAAAAGATTTCTGATACTCAAGATGTATTTACTAAGAGATTAATTACTCTATGTATTTACCAAGAGATTAATTACTCTTTGTATTTACCACGAAATGAATTACTCTATCAACTTCATTACAAGTTTTACCAAGAGATTAATTACTCTATCAACTGCTTTACAAGCTTTACAAACCGTTAGAGAGGAATCAAGCATAATACATGTAGAGAACGTGCAACAATACTTTCAACCAAATGAACAAAGGATAAATGCTGAAATATCAGCCTTTGAGTGTGACGTGGAGAAAATAAAGAAGTCTCTTGATAACGATAAAGATATTAAAAAGTTAGTTGAGGAATTTAAGGATGGTGTGAAAAGTAGGAAAAAAAAAGACTGGCAGCTATCTATAATAGTCATTCAGAATTAAAGAGGAAAAATGGCTTCAAAAGTCAAAAGAAAGACGAGGACTTAAAGAATAAGTTTAATGTGAGTGAAAGTTTGATTAGATCTGTGAAAAAAACCATCGACTTATATATTTCAGATTTAAGCGATAAAACAAAAGAATTATAGAACAGGACATAGTGAGTCTCAAAAATGAACTATCTGCTCGAATAGAAAAAGTTCTAATATCTAATAAAGTATATACAGATCAAAAAACGTCCTAATTGTCACGAAATTGTGTATACTAAAATACCTTTGTATAATATATGAACGAAAATATACATGGGTTTCGTTGCCGCGCACAGCGTTAACCGGGGGAGGATAGTTTCAACCTGAGCTATTTCAAAATACTGAGTTCGATTCACCCACTGATGCACGTACAAATTGCCGGCGGTGAGAAAAACCCGAGTATGACGAGTTCTCTGTCCGTGGATTTGATTACAACCAGGGTACTTATAGCCCAAATTCTCTGTTTCGCCACAATATAGATGAGTTTTGTCAGGAAGCTGTCCACTTTACGGAAGCAAATCTTTAGCTGTAGAGGTATAAAAATGTATTCTTTCTTGCTATCTGGTCTATGTGATAGGATTGTTTTATATCTTGGATGTTTCGGAATTTATTCTAAATTTTACAGAGAGTCATACCTATCTCACATAACGCCATGTTATTGGATAGGATCTAGTCTGTTTCAAGTTAGATATTTTTATTGCTGAACAGACACGTCGAATTCAAGTATACGTTGTATGCATTACATGCTCGAGTTCTTATAATCCAGTGCGATTATTCTTGCCGGAGATTAATGTACGAACGTGGTTATTATAATAGTTAGCCAGGTTTTGCCCCTATAACAAAAGTGACAACCATTGAGTCAGAAGATACTCTCATAAAACTTTGATGAACACTGAGCCTGAAGTTACGCTTATACAGATTTGGGGGTTACTGAAACGGACGTTTCTCTCACCACTGACCTAGGTGGTTCAAGTATTATTTATCAAAAGTACTTTAAAATATTGTTTTTGGTGGGTTTTTTATATATACAAAATTACTTTAAAAAGTGAGCCAGAATTTTCGTTTCCTCCACTACTACTTTCCTCTAGATACATACATTTATTATTATTATTATTATTATTATTATTATTATTATTACATTTTTCTATGTTTTCTTGTAATGTAAATAATGCATATCATTGCTGCTTGTAGTGGCAATTTGATTTGGGATGTACAGCTAGAAGTGAAACATAATGCACCGACACAGATGGCACCATACAAAACACGATCTCCAAGGTCACTGCAAGCAGTATAACAATATTGTGCTGATAGCCTGTATTATTACTCTTTCGCCTAATTCATAGATAATAAATCCATTTCTAGGCATGTACGGTAAAGACTGTTTATTACTTACTTAGGTAAAACGTTTAGAACGTTCAGTTTAATTTTCTCGGCTAAATTACTAATGAATATGTATTACAAAGGCTTTATTATAACGATCCAAATTTACAACGTTTAATTGGTTATAGACTTTGATTTGTGTTGTTCGAGAAAATTAGCTCAGTTATAACGTTTTTATCACCGGATGCGCCGACGCCATGTAAACAATGGCCGCGGTCGTTTAAATAACAAAGGCGTAACAAAGGCGCCACGTAACAAAAGCGTGATAATCACACCTCATTGATAATCGGCAATTTAGAATCGCGGGTTCCTATTCAATGCAATTAACGCATGACAAGAAATGCTTTGTTTTGTACTTTTTGGGCCAAATAATTTGGAAATATCATTTAGCTACTATTATAAATCTGTATGTTGAATAAATGAGTACATCTTGAAGTAAATCTCTCTCGTGTTTCAAGGAGGCATCCAAGCATCCCTCCCGAACCTTGACAACAAAATTGAGGGTGAAATATATGTATTGTCTGCAATCAATATGATTTATCGTTTATGGCGTGATGTAGCCTCAGACAATGTTGCAAACTGTTTTGTTAAGGCAGGGTTTAGTGAGCAAACAGATGATAACGATGATACTGAGAATATTCCCCTTGCGACAGTGCATGGCGTGTTACGCCTACTTGGGTCTGGTAACGAAGATGTTGAATTCTCGGATACTGTTAATTCCAATAGTGACATTGTCACATCTGCGATACCAGCAATTGAAGATGTTGTTTGTGAAATTAGTGATCGCCAGGAAGCGACCGATTTTTCTGCTACTGGAAGTGACGAGGACGGTGATGACTTAGTAGCAGCTGTTGTATGCGGAACCAGCGACGTTCTAGATAGCCTAGCGGACATTAGACCTACATGCTCAGAGTGACACACCTGATATTCTTTATGAGCATTAGCATGTCACTGAAAAATATATCAACACAACATCTAAAATTAATAAAAATAGATAACTATTTACAATTTCTTTCCGTCTGGTGCATGTACAGGTGTGTTGACACTTTCAACGGACGGTAAAACTTGTTTACTATATGTACGTCCAACGTCATTGACATGTACATCAACACAGACACGAATATAAACATTTTGAAAAATAAATAACGTTTCTCGGTTACAATGTTGTAAAAATTCCAGTCCAGTGTGAAACGTTATAAACAATCTTTACTGGAGTTATTTCTTGGCATTTAGGGTTTTTTTTCCTTTTGTTGAGACCTTTTCATAATTCTGGATAAGTTGTCTTCTCTGTGCCAGAATGTAAATATTTATTGTTCTACACGTGTCACTGTCTGTCTGTCTGTATGTGTGTGTGTGTTCTTTATTGTGTCCATGAGGAAGATCTTACTATAGGTTGAAACGTAGGGAAACTTTATTATATTCCCCGCGTCGTTTTCCAACTTTTGTGTCGTTATATAATATTTGTGCTCTTGGTTTGCATTCCCATTTTGTTTCATTCGAACGTCTTGAAAATCCGACACCTAGCAAAAAATTCTTTAAATGCATTCTTAAATACGGGCCTTTAAGGGGTAAATCAATCAGGCCGAGCAACGAAATTAGATTTGGAAATTTTGCTACTTACACAGAATGTCTGAAACAAAAAGCAAGCTTTTCATGTGATAAAGTTATTGTCAAATAGGAATTCTGAAGAAAATATTTTTTTTTTTTTTTTTTGACATTTGTATGCATTATCTGACTTTTAAAAAAAAAAAATGTAAACTATATAAAGCTGCTAGTATTTTCTTTATAAGTCACATAAGTCTACATGAAATGAGAATTAAGTGTCCTAACCACTGGGCTTAGCTGTCGTGCGATAGCCCAACTGGAAACACGGTTCGTCTATCAGATCAACCTGCAAGAAAAGAAATATGAAATAAGTGATATATTTTTTTTCTTTCACAACATGTTTGAATTGTTTTTTTGTTTGGTTTTGTTGGATTTTTTTTTTTTTTTTTTTGGGGGGGGGGGGATCCTAAGAGTCCATTCTGAAAGTAACCATCGTCCTTGAAGCACAAAATAGGAAGTTACTTCTCAACACGCTAATTAAAACAATATACAGTAAACGCTTTCGGAATGTTGGAGAATATTTTCTGTTCATTTCTTAGTGACAAATAGTAGATGTGAAATAAAATTTTGAGTGGGGACCTCACGTTTAGCACTCAAGTTTCCAGTTTGGGCTCAAACCCACCACTCGGGGTGGGCCCAACCGTTTAGGAGCTTAAAGACCACTCCCACCCTCCGGCTCAAACTGGATTATTTATTTTAACAAATGTGAACAAAATGGTATACAGCTTGATGATGGTGTTCATTAGCAGAAGCAAACAGCAACTGAGAACCAAACAGGTATGTGGAAAAAACTACGTGGGTATATACTGCCATGCTCATGTCGCGAAGAGCAGAACAGAATGTGTGATCTTGCCAGAGCAGATCATCGTATTTGCAAGGACTGTGGAAGCAACGTGATTGCAAGAGACCTGACAAGAATTGATAAGATTCTTTGCGAGATGCGGTCACATAATACATTTTATTTAAAGGAGTATGGTTCATAGAATATAGATATTAAGCAATGTCTGCTACCGAGAGATTGGGAGAGTTGCTTCGGAGGGGGCTGCTGACAAGGAGAGAGTATGAGACTACCCTGCAGGTGGGCGAGGCTGGCCAACGGCCTGTTCCGGCTCCTAAGCGCACAGTTGAAAAACCTGTTCCGGCCCTTAGACGCAGGGTTTAGCATCTAGAACCGGCTACTAGGCACAGGGTTGAACCTACTGCCAAAATCACGCAGGATAAGTATTGACGACTTGACAGACGAGCTGCTTAAAGACTTTATTCCGCAGTGAGAGCTTTCGGCCTTTATAGAGCGGCAGATTGTGACAGACTACCGTCCCAGAAAAGGACGGGCTCAAAGCAAACATTTAAGCATTTCTTAATGCCGTGGCAACTAGTGCGCGGGGCATCATTGGCAGAGAGCTAAGGGAATTTGGCGGCTTCAAATTTAGCGTCATGTTTACGGCACAGCTGGTGAAATCTGCACCAGGCCAGTAGGACGACATAATTAAGTTTACAGCTTTTTACAGCGTATTTCAGAAGCGCCGACACTGCCGTGCTTCGCACCGACGAGATCGAACAGCTGGTCGCCGAAGCAAACGCGGCAATTCATAAGCATATCGAAAAGTACATGCGCGAGGGTTCTGGGTGACACTTTGTGAGGTGCGTAGAACTCGATCTTGGTGAATCGCAGTACCGCCCATTTTGAGACCGGAGCTACATCCCAACGCCAAAGTGTATTCCACCACGATCCGTTATCAATGTGAAAAACACCGACAACCACTGTTTCGAGTGGGCTATTCTGTTGGCTCTATACCCAGAAGACGATAACGCTGACAGTCCAGGCAAGTACCACCAGCAACTGGGTGAGCTAGATTTTGCTGGCATTGACTTCCCGGTCAAGGTGAGCGACATTGGAAAGTTTGAGCGCCGCAACTTGTGAATCACAGTTAGCGTCTTTAGATGGCAAAAGGGCCTCTACCCGCTACGTATCAGCGAGGAAGTAAGGCCACACACTGTGGACCTACTGATGCTCGAGAAAAGAGCCACTACGTTTGGATAAAAGACCTAAGCCGTATGGTATACAAGCCAAAAAAGAGCAGAAGTAAGAAGCACGTCTTATCTTGATGCCTTCACGTCTCAAGACCGCCGCGGTATAGGCGAAAAGCTAGAGCACGTAGCCTTACCGGACCCAGGAAAAAACATCATGTAGTTTCAGAATCACCAACGCCAGATCCGTGTTCCATACATCATATATGCAGACTTCGAAGCACTGAACGAGCCAGGTTAAAGGTGCTACCAGAAAACCAGACAAAAGCAGCACGCAGAAAATCGCTGACCAAATCTCATGTATCTACCGCTACGTGGTCGTCCGCAAGGAGCCGGTGCTCTACGGGGACAAGGACGCCGTGGCGACCTTCATCAGGTACCCGGAGGCGGAGCTAGAAGAGATTCCCGAGGTCTTCCGGAACCCCGCAGAGATGATCATGGATGGGGACGACCGGAGGAATTTTCAGGAAGCAGTAGACTGCCACGTCTGCGGCGGAGATCTGCGGGCGACAGGGTGAGAGACCACTGTCGGTTTAACGGCAAGTACGGCGGCGCCGCCCATAAAGCATGTAACTTTAAACTGCGCATCTACATCAGAAAACATGAAGGTGCCAGTTGTTCTGCATAACCTGCGAGGCAACGACGGTCACTTCATCGTGCAGGCGACCGGAACGGCCTCGACGGAAAAGATTCCAAACAACATGGAAAATAGAATGGCATTCTCACTCGGGCAGTTGCAGTTTGTTGACAGCCTTCAGTTTATGAACAGCAGCCTCGACAAGCTGGCCACTAATATGCCTGAGGAGGCGTTTCGCGCCACAGTACAGTACTGATGTTGACCTTTTACCAATACGTGAGCAGCTTGGAGCGGTCTAACTAAACCTAGATTCCGCCGATGAGGGCCATTTATGTGTGGCACTCTAAAGATATTACGTACTTCTGTGAGAGTGACATGTGTAAGGTAGAGTTATTTGCATTTGCAACATGCACAATGGAGAGAATGTTGGAACTGAAAATGATCAAACAGAGCTAGCAGTATTTTGATACGTGCACAACTAAAGTAAGGCCAAGCGGTATACTCTATATCCCAAATTACTCCCACCAATCATACACCAAAATAAAGGGAATGAAACGTTCTTTTAACGATACATAAGATATACAATTTCTTTTTTAAATAGCCAGAATAACCAGTGTGGAAAACGTAGGAAATTTTTTTTCTTTTAAAATCTAACCCTGTGCAAAATACGAAACTGTAGAGCACCGCCATAGCCAATTCACCAGAGCAGGAATCGAAGCGAAAGACTACGAGCACGCGAAGAGTGTTTGGAAAATGTTTAACTCTCAGAACCATGGAGACTACCACACCTCTACCTGAAGAATGATGTGCTTTTGCTGCAGAAGACCGGTATTAAGCTCGATCTGTTCACAGACATCGACATGCACCTGTTTGCCGAGAAAGGCATCTGTGGTGACATTTCGATGGTGCGCGAAAGGGAATAACCCGATGTCCCAGACTACAACAGCAAAAAGCCAAACAGATGGACAACCTACTTAGACTTTCACAACCTATATGGCTGGGCCATGATGCAGAGTCATCCAACTGGTGGTTTTAATTGGGTCGAGCCGCCAGCGTAAGCATTCGAAACAATTCTCACGTGTGATGCGGACTCACCAAAGGGCTACATTACCGAAGCAGATCTCTAGTGTCCGGAGAAGTTTCATGACGCGCACAGCGACTACCAATTGCCCCCTGAGGCACTGTGTGTCCCAGAGAGTTTGCTGAGCGACTATCAGCGTGGTTTAGTAATGAACTGGGAGGTAAGTTCACTGAAAGCACGAAGTTAGCCCCCAGACTGCAAAAAACGAGCGATACGTGGTATACTACCAGAACCTCTACAGTTCTACACCGGGATAAGCGTCACCAAAGCAATGCCTTGGCAACATCTTCCAGTAACCTCGCGGGCTGTAGTATATCGCCTCAAACTTAGTGTCCATTGTGCTTCCTGTTTATATTGCAAACGAGAATCATTTATAAAAGGCTAAAAAATGCACTTTTGACACTAGCGCCCTCGCAAGCGCCCGCCTACCACTAGCTTGGCTTTCATGTCACCTTTGACGAGCAAGCGGGCAAGGCCTTCGCCCAGTTGGGAGCCGTGGATGTTGTTCAGGTCGTGTACAAATATCCACATCGGCCTTTCGGTGGTCGCGGGGGTCGTGACTGTGTGAGTAGCACGCGGCATCCACACGATTTGGCGCCTCGCCAGGCTTTGGTCGTCCGTCGGCGTCCAGTCGAATGTCAAACCGTGTGCCTGGCCCGCAGTAGTTGTGGGGATACTTGCTCCAAGGCAGCCAAAGCAGCGTTTAAAGGCTGTCAGCGATGTCGTCGGTTGTCCTGCGCAGAGGCCTTGTGTGAGGCTTGCCCCACGATGATGAGAACGTTTCACCCCGCATACCGCACAAGTTCCTTGGAGCGGGTGTTTCTCATTGCCACCTAATGGCAGCCTGCAGTCTCAGTCTTCCGTATACAGCGCAGAAAATACGCGAGCATTTCAAAGGACGCAGCGGCACTTTGATAGAATGGACATCGTTCACTTCTCAGCCATAAAGAAGATAAAAATACCGCGGCACTACTGGGTTCTGCTGCCTGATCGCGTTCGGACGCTGGTCACAGGTCCATCAGCCCGCGGAAAGAAGCAGCTGCTGCTGAACCTTCTGACATGCTGGATGACATTGAACAGGCTCTACGTGTTTGCGCCCAGCGTGACGATCAGAAATGCTACGACATTCTGCGGCTGATCAACGACGCCGTTTTCGAGCAGGTTAAGTTGCTAGCAGATGCCGTGGGCGAAAAGTCAAGCGACTGAACACTTGCCGCCATAGAGGACCCCGCGACGTCTATCTCCAACGTCGAAGAGGACCCAGGCCCTGATGACCTAGACCACAACCAGGACAATGTCATCGTCTATGACAACGTGATGCTCTAGGGGAAAAATTCCTTCACGTCTCTTTAGCCGCAGGTGGCACAAGACTGCCGACGTGTTGTACTTTATTCAAATGTCTAGCGTGCAAGACAAAATACGGATAATATACTGGGACATATCACGATATAACGCGCTGTGCGACACGCTAAACGCCCGCCAGCTAACACAGACTGAGGCCACCCACGAGTTCCAGGAAACTTTTGCGCCTCACATAAAGTCATCCAAGGAGACCCACGAGGAGGTCAACATCGCAAAGCAGGCAGTTCAGGGCACGAACTAGGTTGTCAGAGTTGTAAAGCAAACAGTTCAGGAATGTACAGAGCAATCGCATTGGCGCTGGAAAGCCTATCCGAAGACTCAGGTTCTTCACTACCGCCTCTTTTCTAATAGCTCGCCGTCGGCCTTGAATCACTAAAAAATGTATAGAAGGCATGTCGGGGCCCAAAGCCTCTGACTTTGCAAAACATGAGGACTGGCCGGAAGTCTGGACACATTCACTCAGAAGCAAAGGGCCGATGAATGGGCAAAGTTTCTTTTCAAAACGTACAAAGGCCTCCCACCCAACTCTCGCATTAAGGGCCGTACAAAGACAAAATTTGACCATTTCATGAGCTTCGGAAGCTCGCCGTAGTTCTAACTGGCAGAGGCAAGCGCAAAAACTGGTGAAGGCCTGCCCAAACAGCTGTCGAAACATAGAGCCAAACTGCCCGAGTGAGCAACGCGCTAGTCATGGGAGGGTTTACACAATCCAAAGCCACAGCGGCACCAACGAGCTGATCAAACGCTTACAAATACTGATAGGTGCTTCTCGGGCCGGCAACACGTCCCACGAGACAGTCAAAAAAGCAAGCGCCATCTGCCAAAGTCTGCAAAAGGATTATATCATGGGCAAGGATGCATTTAGAGCGTTGATGGCTTAGATACCTGACGAAGTTTGTGACACATAGCGCGAGCCGAGATGGACACCCATGAAGTTGTAAAAAAAATAAATTAGACAGGCGATGAGGTTCCGAGTCTGAGGATCATTCAAGAGCACACTGCCCCCTCCCTCACCCCCATTTCACCCCCTAAACCACACAGATGGTGTGGGCGAGTAAAAACAAAAAGCCGGCATTTTTCGCCATTTTCTGACGCCATTTGAGGCCCAGAGGGGGCGCGAACTCGAGATTACCATAGCTAGCCCAACATCTGCTCCAGGCTTTTTGGCGGCCTTACGCCTGGAAGACCGTAAACCGGCCAACAGACGCCTACCAAATAGACGCCATTAACAAGGACGTCAAGCGGCAGATACAGCCCGGTAGGGCGACGGCACCAAAATTAGCATTCTTGTCAATGAACCAACCCTTTCAGCAACAGTAGATATCAGTTCTGCCGCCTACCTCGTCAATATCACAGCCTCAAGCCTGCGCCAGCTGTTGTAATCGCCTGACACACTAGACCACGAAAAAGTCATTCTTTGTCAGGACTACAACGTCGCGCCCTGCATAGGCGGATCACCACCACGATCTCCGTATATCTTACACGCGACGCCGTGGTTGACTCATACGTGGACTCGAGCACCAATGATAAGACTAGTCTTGGCTACGTGCGCTATAGCTTTACCCCGGACCAGAGTTCCCGGACGACTCCTGTCATTCGCACAGCACCTACCCGTCTACTTGCCTTGTGGCAAACACTTCCAGAGGCTAGTGTACTCCTGCGGAAGATGTGTGCGCATTTTCAGAGGACATTACTGTGCCCTTAGAAAAAAATGCACTCGCCCAAAATATTTTCAGACGGGGCGGCAAGTGTACCCGAATGGAAGATGGGTGGGCAATTCAAGAGGCCGTATTATACATTTTTAGAGGCCTAGTATACGCAGGCGATTATGGCCGCTACCAACAAATTCCAATGCGAGAAGTGTTTAGCGGATTTCGCAGACAATGCACATTTTCGGCAACACGATTCCAGAAAGATCACGTATGTTCCGATTGTCCATGATCTTGCGCGGGCGAAGTCCCAATAAGTAGCCGCTTTAAGAGCAAATACGGTAAACCAGTGTAAGCACTGCGAATGACGGTTCGCGACCCTATCTTCCATGTACCGCTATATGCGCCAAAGTTACAAAACCGCAAACCGCGGAGAGGGCCTGGATAAACAGGAGGAAAAGCCGGATGAAAAGCCGATGGATCCCGCACAGCAGCGGCAGCTGGCGGCGAAGGTTGACGACCTCCAAGTGCAGACCGCGCGGCTGGAAGCACAAATTGTAGAGCTGATAGCAGTGGTCAAGGGCCAGTTGGTGCTCGGTCCACGGACGACCCCTGCGGCCGTCGCGGCCCAGATCGGCGTGGGATTGCCGAAAGAGGCGGCAGCGCCTGCGAAAGAAGGACCAGTGGTGCTTGCACAAGTGTTCAAGGCACCCAGGTAATCGCAGAGCTTCTAACGTGCTGGCTAGCTGTCGGACTGCCTGGTAATAAGTCTCATTGAGAACGCGGAGTATAGCCTTCTGTTGACACCAGACACAGTGTCAACGCGTGCAATAGTCCGAAACGCGTACTGCCGTCAATGAAGTGGCCAGCCAAAAAGTTACCACCCTGTTTAAAATCGCCGTCTAGGCTGCTGTAGTCACGCCGTTCGAAATGTGCGATGCTATCACCTCAAACGTGGCCATGGGAACATGCCTTCGTCTGACACCATATAAGTGGGGGGAAACCGTACAAATCTCAGGGCGGTCATATTAGAAGATGGCCAAAAGGCAACAAACCTAGCTCAAGACCTTCGTTTACCACAAGCAAATATTAATGGAATCCTTTCAGGACGTGCTTTGCAACAGCAGCATCTGCGACCTATGGTACTACTACCTTTACGCAGCAGCCAGCGACCTCTATTAGAAGAGCAGCATGGAGGCGCAGGGCACCTCACACTACTTTTCGCCGTCTTGACTGCTGCGGCTATGCCGCACGATGCGCGCAATTATATTGCGCCACCAATCTGGGCAACCTTATTAGAAGATTGTTTAAAGATGGAATACCTCATGCAAAACGTAATGGCTTTCTTTCAGGATGTACAAGACCTCGCCCTCAACATAAGGACCCCTGTGCTCCGCAACCGCAGCATTCGCGACCTGCAATACTACTCGTAAGAAGCCAGCGATTCCAACCGAAAGGGTCGAGTGGAGCTGCAGATGCAGGACACCTCGAGCTACATTCTTCCCTCTGAAGCCTTTATCGAGGTTGTCGGCAAACTTACGAAGGAAGATGGGACAGTTTACGCTGTGGCGGACAAGGTGGCATATGTCAATAACGACGTGATGGGGCTGTTTGACAGTGCCCGCTATCTCGTTGTTAACAAGGAAGTTGAGGCCTGCCTTGATAACGTCGACGTAGCCATGACCATTCTAGGCCTTGCTCACTAGAGTGACGACTGTGCTCGAAGCGCCGGCCCATAGATGATATTAGTGAAGGACGCAACAGACAACGCCGACGATGTCCTGTTTCCAGCAATACGGTTCAGAAACGCCACGGGTGACGGTCGAACGGATGCAACAGGGCCCATTAACCAAAACTTCAACGCGGGCTTCGTGCTATGAAAAGCACAGGAGGACGCGCGCGGCTTCTTTTCCAGCGCCATACCGCTGTCACACATCTTTGGCTTCTGCTGAGATGTACTCGAGGTCATCTTTGGTACCTAGAGCTAAGCTGTAACAACACTGACGATGACGCCATCTTCTGCGCCAATGTCGCGGCCGAAGGCAAGGTCACACTCACAAAACTCACCCTTTGGATGCCGGCCGTGACGCCGTCACTGGTGGCATAGACCAACCTGCTTAACTTCATGGAGGGGGCGGGTTGCCATGAGCAGACTCCCAGGAAAACGCGGTAAACGGACAGTTTTCCTTGCAAATAAGCGTCCAGCAAGGTATCACCGCGCCCCGGAACACCTTTGTTGCGTTTCGGGACGTGACACGGTTAAATGACCAAGAACGCAACCTGATGGTGCTCGACAAGCTCGGTGTCACTGAGGTGAACCAGTGCCTCAACGGCTACCAGGAGCCGTCTGAGGAAATCCTTCTAGACCACGCCAGCAAAAACGCGGCTCGCACTTACCGCTAAATTCTGAGCTTCATGAGCCGCGATCAAAACGTGGACCCAGGCCTCCAGATAATATGGAGGAATTCACCTGCCTCTACCCAATCTACTACTTCAACCTGAAACACCTCGACCTTGTCAAGTAGGCTACAGAGTTATTGTCGTTATCGAGGGCGCAGGTGGGCGAATTAAACTCATTGAAGCCCCCATTGAAAACACCATTTAAACACCCACAGCCAAACCCTGCATATGCCAGCAAGCCAACACAATACCATATGAAAAACAATTAGTGTCCCTCTCCGAAGGCCAGCTCGAAAAGATTGCCGATTCCATAAAGGACGGCCGCCTAGTCTTCCTGCGGCTTTGTTTTGTCAACCTTTATGGACATATCCCACTCATGCAAACGTCCACCCAGACTAAGCACCTCAAAGCCCCCCGCAAGGCAAAGCGTCGCATCGACCTTAAACTTTCGACCTCAGCTCTGAAATTCATGCACAAAGAAGGCGGCATCATGCCCCTGCACGCCCTTGTTATTCCGTCTCTTTTTTTGCGATTCCGCCTGCTTTTAACATATATCAAATTTAAAATGGCCAAAAGGTCATCTGCTGTCCATTATCTGTTAATCCTAGGGCATTCCTCCTTTCGTTAATGCACTTAGACTGACCCGGACAGAATTCATTTTGTTTTAGTAGGGTCAGTGTTGCTAGTTTCACCCGACTCTTTATGCAAGGACCAGCACCTTCTGGCTGACCTAGGCTGCTTCATTTGTACACATGGCGGCTGATTTGGCTTTGTTTGTGTTCTACGGCTCCCAGTTCGTTCCGTTTTCTTACGGTCAATGTCGCTAGTTTCACTCAGCTCTTTTCAAGTCATACATGAGACCAGCACCCTTTGAACGCCTTTCTGGCTGATCTGAGCAGCTTAATTTGCACACATGGTGGCTCATTTGGCCTTTGTTTCTTTGTATGCGTTACAAAACTCCGACTGTATGTACTTTGCACGATACTTCAATACTTTTCTAATGATCAATATTGCTAGTTTTGCTTATCTCTTTATGCCAAACATATATGTGACCAGCACCTTCCCAGCGCCTTTCTGGCTGACCTGGTCTGCTTCATTTGTACACATGGTTCATTTGGACTTTGTTTGTTTGTTTGTGTTACATGGCTCCCATTGCATGTACATTGCAATTTTCCAATTTAAAAAAAAAACTTCAGTCGGGATGTGGGCTTGACCACGCAGTAACTTGCAGCCTTAAGGTCGGTTTCCAACGCTCAAATTGTCACGGCTAACAAGTCCTAACACATTACATGTAATGATTTTAACAAAAGCTGACTGTATCATCCGTCCCGGTGGAAAACATCATTTCAACAAAAATCTTTCCTACGTGTTGTTTTATTACACAGAAATGTTAAAGTATTTACCTGCGTTTTATTACTTAGCAGAGAACCTAATTTATACAATGTTTAAATATTATGGGGTTAGTCAAGCGAGTCGCTATTTATAGTAAACAGGTTCGTCTTCGATCAATAATAGAATGTTGCAGGCCAGCTGGTTCAAAAATAACATCTGGATAATGTGCAATCAATAGTGTGTTGTATATCGTAGGACGCGTAACAGTTTTGGCTGAAAAACGGGCAGTTTAGCTCCCAACGCTGGCAATGTTATTCGCGGTAAGAAAGACCATATATCATGGTAAGGTGCGAGAAGGCTCATTCTTTCAACTCGCTAATAGAATGCAGAAGATCATGTAATTGTTCAAGTGTATGTGCCATGAGTGGTACCCCAGTTTTCAAATAATCCAGTTTGAGCCGGTGGGTGAGGGGAATGGTGGAGGTGAGCCTAAATTGGCAATTAAAGCTGCTAAATGTGAGGTCCCCACCCCCGGGTGTGTGTGTGTGTGGGGGGGGTGAGGGTGGGGGTCAAAACAGCTATTGAGCCTAAATTCTTTTTTCACATCTATTCAAATTATATACTGCTCCTAAATGAGTAGCATCAAGTTTTAGATTCTTAGAAGGTGCTCGTTTGTTTTTACAAAGTCATGTAACCATGAAAAGTGGGAGGTCTAACTTATTTGAATTTAGGGCGTCCTGCTGACATAAATCATTTGCTAATATGATTGCGAATAAATCGACTTATGATCTGACAAATCAAGTGCGTTACATGTGTATGCTGGGTTAAGTTTAAAGTTATCTTGACCGGTGTACCTACATCGTATAAGGAGTTGCACTTGTACTGGAAACAACTGTTGAAGAAAAGGCTGATGCACGGAATAGACGTGTTCTTCTCCAGCAGCTTACCCTGGAACCAGCAACCTAGGAGGTTAGATAATAGGTTAATTAAATGCAGATCTAGGTAGGTTTTCGCACAATCAGATAAATGCTCTCCACTTCTTTATCTCTTATTCAATACTCTACCAACCAATCTAAATCTATCCATCCATTTATTTATAAATCATTACTAACTTACTTATATTTTTACATACCTACAAACTTATTCACTCATCACACACACATCCAAATAGTAAATGGACAGGTAGATAGGTCGCTACATGTACGTAAATAGCTATCTGGATACACACATACATACATACATACATACATACATACATACATACATACTGTAATAAACGTAGGGTATATGCTGTTTGTATTTACGTCCCCATTTATAGCTTTGTTAGATTTTAGTGATTATTTGTTCGATAAATGGGAAGTCGATGTTGGGAAGATATTTCTCAAACCGAGTAACTAGCCAATTACCAAAAGCAGACGTCATAATGTACAGTATTCACAAGACTTTATGGTAGCATGGATTAGTTTCGTAAAATAGATCCTCCCTAATTCCTTAGCATAAGGAATTCTCGTGAGATTATAATGTATAAATGTTTGATCAACTGAGATAGGAATAATTATGTGTATTAGGTGTTTGGTTCATATTTCGTATTACGTGGCATAAAATACCGATCTAAGGCTTACAAAAGCGTACTGATTAATCATACAAGTGTACAGCTATAAAAACCATGCAAGTGTGCAATTAGGGTCTCGTGAATGTGTGGTTGTTAGTTTTTGATTAGAGGAATATTATTTGTGGTATTGGCGCGTTTAAGAACCATTCAATTGACAACGTCTGTTGTCTTGACGTCCTTGGAAATGGGGGAAACACCGACCTCAAGCCAGATTCATGCAGGTATTGTTTGATTTGTTCGGTAGTGAGACCCCTTGCGTTTTACAATACCTACATACAAATATCATGCTCGTCGTTTGCAAATAGAAAGAGCTACGACCTCTGAAGTAAATTCCGCAATCTAGGGTGCGTGGGTGTGATGGTATTTTAATTTTTTTTATTTGCATGCATTTTTGTTTCATTTCTTTATTTATTTTATTTTTGCTACTGTTTTTCTGTTTTTATTTTTTATTTTCAAGCTGTTATTCTTATACATGAACTTCATATCCAATTTTATCTACATCCAGTACACTAGCGACTAGCATACTTATACAAAAAGTCCATTATCTAGTGTGAATATTTTAATGAAAGTTAAGAGAAAATATCATAGATTTTGGTATTTATGTGCTTCTGCAATAACTATATGCATATTATTTGTTTCCAGTTAAAACTGATATTCAACTACAGTTTAAATGTTTGTACCAACTGACAAATTGGTGAAAGTAAAATGTTTAATCAGGTTTAGCATGACAAAAGATCGGATGATAAACGGACGTGAAAATTTAGCCCTTTTAGTTTGCGACAAGTCAGTCCGTTGTTGCAAATATCATAGCCTTGATTATGTATGTTATTCCTAATTGATTTGCGGTCACTTTGTGTTACGATACGCTAATGTTGCGTTAAACATAAAATTGTATTTCAATAGGAAGTCAATATAATTCCTGTAGACACGTTTCTGAACAGGTAATAGTGTTGCATAGAAAAAAGGAAATAGAGAACAATAATCCACCATAAAATGTAATGTGATTCGTTCTTTTTTTTATTATTAGGGTTTAATTATTTACTTTGCCAAGAAAATGGGTGGTACAGCCTTACCGGCCGTAAAGGTCACGACGACGGCCTTGTAGATAAATAACTGAAAGACATATGTGTGTGTGTGTGCGTGTGTCTGGTAAAAAATTATTTTCTATTCATACTGTTGCGTATTTATACTGTTTCTTACTGTTTGTTAAACCTTCCCTTCGTTTGTGTACCATGCATTACCATTTTTGCACCGTTCATGGCTTTTTCTGAGTGTTTCGCTGCTTCTACTGAAACGGAAGCGTATTGTTTCACGCCGTCTTGTACCGTTTGCGTAGCGTGTATAATAATTTGATTATCGCACAGTTTCGTCTTCGAACCCTTTGAACTGTTTCTAACTGTTTGCGGACCACACCTTACGCGTTCGGTTTCGTCAATGTAGTGTTTCCCATGTTTCAAAAGACGTTTTAAGTATGCTGTGTCTAGTTCTCTCTTCGAGAAGATATACCGGTGCACTTGGTACCCTATATATATAATCATTGCAATATTTACCATGAGAAAGTAAATGAATACAAAAATGTTTAGATTTTTGTCCCCCAAAATTTTTTTTTTTACAAATGAGGCAGGAAATTACCAACCTTTTTTGCATTTGCATCTTCCTGTGGTTTGCTCTGTACAAGGGAAGTAGGCTTCTGGCTGGTTACATACAAACCCAAACCGTCCCCTAAACTGCTGCCATTGGTTAGGGACTCGCTTGGGATATTCCACACAGTAATAACCTTGACGTGAGCACTGGTAGTTTCTGAGAGAAGAAAACATCTTACACAGCAATATTAAGGAATTATTATCTAATACTAACTGCAACTATAATAAGATTCAACCCATTACGTAATGCTTACTGGAGTAATGAAATTAAACCGATTACGCAATACTTACTGGAGTAATGAAATTAAACCAATTACGTAATGCTTACTGAAGTAATAAAATTAAACCCATTACGTAATGCTTACTACTGGAGTAATGAAATTCAACAAATCATGCAATAACTTCTATAACCTGTAAAATAACAAATTTCACGCTAAACGAAAACATTAGTCTCGTGATCAAAGAGTTACGCTTGCTTTGAACAGCTATTTTCACAACACGAAACTGCAAATTTATACTGGCATAAATGTGAAATAATGGAAAGCTTTTATCAGCTTTCTGTACCTTTATGCTTGGCATTTTTTCAAAAAGAGCTTTATGCTACCATAAAGGTGGGCATAATGGCGAATAATGGACATTCGTTTATATATCACCTTTATGCTACATAACAAAAGTGCATAAATCAAAAGCTTTATTGAGATTTATCTCACCTTTATGCTTTAAACAAAGAAATACAGCTACAGTAATGTTAGCAATAAAGTTCAGCTTTATGTTGTGCATAAGTTTGAATACAAATGATCAACTTTATCTTGATTTGCACTGGCTTTAGGCATTTTATTTTTCTAAAGAGGAAAATATATTAGAATATTTGGGGTAAAGGTTAGCTGGTTGCTTTCAAAAAGGAACAAACATGTTTAGAAATTTTGTCTTTCGTGTTATCATAGTCTAAACTAGGTAGCTTAAAGAGTTTTTCGCTGAGAAAAGGAATTGAAAGTCCTGCAGGACTTGACATATTTATAAAGGAATTGAAAGTACTGCAGGACTTAACATATTTATAAAGGAATTGAAAATACCGCAGGACTTAACATATTTATAAAGGAATTGAAAGTACTGCAGGAATTAATATATTTATACAGGAATTGAAAGTCCTGCAGGACTTAACATATTTATAAAGGAATTGAATGTACCGCAGGACTTAACATATTTATAAAGGAATTGAAAGTCCTGCAGGACTTAACATATTTATAAAGGAATTAAAAGTACTGCAGGACTTAACATATTTATAAAGGCATTGAAAGTCCTGCAGGACTTAACATATTTATAAAGGAATTGAAAGTACCGCAGGACTTAACATATTTATAAAGGAATTGAAAGTACCGCAGGACTTAACATATTTATAAAGGAATTGAAAGTACTGCAGGACTTAACATATCTATAAAGGAATTAAAAGTACTGCAGGACTTAACATATTTATAAAGGAATTGAAAGTACTGCAGGACCTAACATATTTATAAAGGAATTGAAAGTACTGCAGGACTTAACATATTTATAAAGGAATTGAAAGTCCTGCAGGACTTAACATATTTATAAAAGGAATTGAAAGTACCGCAGGACTTAACATATTTATAAAGGAATTGAAAGTCCTGCAGGACTTAACATATTTATAAAAAGGTTTATTTACAGAACTGCCATTAATACTTCCCTACAGTATTTTAACTTTTGAAAAATAGGTCACTCTACAACAGTACATAACTATTGTACTTGACCTTTACACAAGTCCAAGGTAATCTTTATTATAATTCTGACAATGGGCGTTACCTAAATTGTCTACATTACATGCATATTTGTCAAATTTCCACATAAATCATACATGTTTAAGTTTTAAACGTACACACACACACACACACACGCTGGCCGTGAATAGAAAAGCATGCATGCAGAATCTCCTGTTTTCAAACTGATGGGGACGGGTGATGTATTCTCAACAGATATTTTATTTCATATGGAAATATAGGAAAATCAAGAGAAGAACATCTAGACATAGGAATGTTTATTTCATGTTTAGTATAAAGTGATGCAACTAACTCAATTATACCAGTTCTTTAAAACATGGAACTTTCTAAATAAGAGAATACCTAATATTTCTTTCCCTATTACATCACTGAGCTGCTGTAAGTATATTTACACTGTAAATTATCAAACAAAATAATACAGTCTTGTACATAAAAGAATTATATTATCAAACTACTGTCACAAAACATGACAATAGTTACTAAAATTGATTACAATCTGAAAAAAAGTTGTATGGTCTTTAAATTAAAACAGTATTTATATTCTGTGAATAAATTGAATTTCACAGTTATCAGATCTGTGAAAAATGGCATTTTCAAAGGTACTCCAGTTCTTGCATTGAAAAAGGATCTTATTTCCACGCGTTCACTGTTCAATGGGCCTTTAAATTTGTGGCTTGTAGCCACCATGAAATATACAAGAGTATCAGGAGCAGCACATTATACGCCTGGTCAAAATTTAATAGTCCTCAATGTAGATAAAGTAATTGTTTTAGGAACTTCTTTCAGTTACAGTAAACTTGACCTTTGACTTTTTGACTCCAAAATACATGGGTTTCTTTCTTACCACAAGTACAAGCCATCCACATAGTTTGTTCCGGGTCTGTAATGTTGAACTAATGCTAATGTACAGAAACCATTGTCCTTCTTTCATTCAGTGACCTTGACCTTTTTACCTCAAAATATATAGAGATCTTCCTCACATCATGTGCAAGTCATCCATAAAGTTTGGTAACTGTAGAAGGTGGACAACTGAAGTTATTGTGCAGAAATGAAATTGGTAACAGATGGATGGACATCACATCATAAAATGGCGGGCATATACAAATTGGTACTAAAAAAAAATAGTGAATTCACTACATTTCTTGGCAATTAATACAGCAAAGCACTATGACAAGACATTGAGTCATTTGCAGATACAATGTTGATTTGAAGAAGTCATTCATGGTATATGACAAAAAGAGTAACTTTAATACAGTCAGCTGCTTGATCAGAAAGATACAGTCAGCTGCTTGGTCAGAACGATACAGTCAGCTGCTTGGTCAGCTGCTTCGTCAGAACGATACAGTCAGCTGCTTGGTCAGAACGATACAGTCAGCTGCTTGGTCAGAACGATACGGTCAGCTGCTTGGTCAGAAAGATACAGTCAGCTGCTTGTTTAGAACGATATAGTCAGCTGCTTCGTCAGAACGATACAGTCAGCTGATTGGTCAGAAAGATACAGTCAGCTGCTTGGTCAGAACGATACAGTCAGCTGCTTGGTCAGAACGATACAGTCAGATGCTTGGTCAGAACGATACAGTCAGATGCTTGGTCAGAACGATAGTCAGCTGCTTGGTCAGAACGATACAGTCAGCTGCTTGGTTAGAACGATACAGTCAGCTGCTTGGTCAGAACGATACAGTCAGCTGCTTGGTTAGAACGATACAGTCAGCTGCATTAATCACATTCAATGAGGGTCATATTATTGTAAGTTTCTATCGTTTTTAATATCCAGTTGATCTTAGCTGATTGTCGACAGATGTCAATGTCCTGGAATCAAATTTTGTGTTTATTACACACGCAACCAGCTGTCGAAATATAAATTGCATATGAATGTCATGTAAGTCGTCATAACCGAGGAGCATTTGTATTAGAACGTTATCCTCGGCATGCCTTATACACACAGGTATTCAGCATAACTAGATCGTGTTGAGTCAAACTTAGTACTGTCTGAAGAAGAAGAAAAAGATGATGATAATGATAATGCGGGTACCGAGCACCAAATCCTCAGATCTGTCCACTTCAAAGATGGGTTCCATGAACCTACTTTTGTATTTATTAGCACGAAAGATTGCAATTTAAAACACAAAAAATTTAAAGAAAACATGATGAGACTCGAAAAGAGTCATGTGAAATTGTTCCCCTCGTATTTGTGTGGATTTGGTTTTGCAAGGAGGCTTGATAATTTCCATCATTTATGAAAAGCATTCTTTCGACTCACAGAGTGACTTGTATGTTTTGAACTGTGTGATCCTAGACCAACAAGTGCGTAGAATAGCAAACAAAATTCTTTTATTTAATCTTTATTTATTCCTGTTGGTTTACTCACCGTAGCTTAAACATTATTATTAGAGGGACAAGAGGACGGAAAATAGTTATATATATATATATATATATATATATATATATATATATATATATATATAATTCAAATAAGCACTGCAAAAATTTAAATCTATTGATTGGCCATTAGAAATAGGAGCTAAATGAGAAGTAAAGGAAAACAATTTAAAATAACAGTAGATGGAAACGTGTGTGGTCCCCGCCAACTGTTGTAGCATGAATCTGGAAATAAATGTAGGTAAACCAGATTTCTTTATCCATACAACGTCAATACGAGCGTATCATGGTGTCTGGGTAAGCAAACGGTTCCTTTTGCATAAGACAGCGGCCACGAAAGAGGTTGACCGCAAGTACGCGTTTTTCCGAAACTTATGGTAATTTTTTGTTTTTTTTAGTCAACTGGAATATGCAGCAGAAAAGCCATTTGAGAATGTTTGTTATTGTTGTTGTTTTGTGTAGAAACAGAATGTACAATGGATAGATATGGTATTTAGCTGCACATCTATGTGTGCAGACAACATATAATTTTTTTTGTTGTAATAGATTGGGTTTTAAGCGTATAATTCATCATCTTTAAAATTGGATTCATACTGATTGAAAATATTCGATGGAAGGGAATCTGACTAAAATCTCATTTTACACTATGGTTCATTGTCCCTGAATTTCGAACATACGCGCCACAGCGTGTGTGTGATTGTGTATATATATGTGTGTGCGTCTTAAAAGAAGTGTTTTTACCCTGAGAGAATGTAAAGGATGATCCCAAGATATAGAGTTTAGAGTTGGAAAATATGTAGTGGTACATAGAACTTACGTGCCAGTGCCACATTTTTGAGATTCTACTGCTTGGTGTCGGTAGAAAAGTAGAACAACGCAGACGAATCCAAGATGGAGTTTCATCTCAATCCAACCGGTAAGTGCCTAGTGGTTATCGTAAATGAACCTCTATAATTTGAAATCCCGTCGTAGAGAGAAAGGTATATATTACCCATAAAAACTCTATCAATAGCCTTCAAACCAGATTATCGGCCATATGTTACAATTTTATGGGGGGAGAACATTGTCTTTACAAGATTTTTTGCCTCTGATACTAATACATTCCCCGGTATATGAGCATATATTAAGGTGTTTATAAAGTATGAATGAGCATTCATTGCATTATTTATTGTTCTTTCAGTAACGTAGGCCAGAGACAAAAAAAAATACATTCAAATACGAAATGTAGAACACAGAAGTGAAAGCCATATACAGTCATAAAACTCCACTCAGCTTTCTCAGAATGCATGTTAGCAGAAATAATTATCAAAAGAAAACGTTCATGTCGACCATTACGACGTTGTTATGAACTTGTTTCTAAGGTTAACTGCATCTACTAAATATTCAGATATGCATTCCAAGATGTATTCATTATTTAAGTTTGACATCAAACTTACATAGTCATCTTTTATATGTCTTTTACATATACAACTTGGTAAATATGTATTACGTACAAATGAAACCCCAGGATACACCGCAATGAAATGGTACTCTTCTTCAATATTTTGATGACACATTTGACATAGTCTAAAATGATATTCAGCATGCGCAGTCTAAAATGATATTCAGTATACTCAGTCTAAAATGATATTCAGTATACGCAGTCTAAAATGATATCAGTATACTCAGTCTAAAATGATATTCTGTATACTCAGTCTAAAATGATATTCAGTATACTCAGTCTAAAATGATATTCAGTATGCTCAGTCTAAAATGATATTCAGTATACTCAGTCTAAAATGATATTCAGTATACTCAGTCTAAAATGATATTCAGTATGCTCAGTCTAAAATGATATTCAGCATACTCAGTCTAAAATGATTTTCAGTATACTCAGTCTAAAATGATATTCACTATACTCATATCTGCTAATGTTAGCTTGCAAATCAAATAATCCGCCTCGAAGTCTACATATGAAGTTTCATTTGTATTAATTATCAATACTATCAAAGTATGTATCACGTTTAAAGAGACATTTGATAAGTTTTTTATAACACCTAAGTCTGTCCATTTCCTTACAATCAGACTGCCATATTTCTATATCGATATCACGACCTCGTTGTTTAAACAGATGCAAAAAGTGATCCTTGTCCCCAACACCCTTATACAAAACCTCGCCAAATCCATACGAAAGTAACAAAGATTGTACATTTTTAGCCCAAGATTCTTTGTTATTTCTAGACATTTTAACTGCATACCATAGTCGAATTTTGGAAATCTTGTCTTGACATTTTCAACATTTTTAACACTCTTTAGTGTACTAGGGCCTAATTCTACCCTTAAATAGCAGTTTGGTGTTCTTCCAAACAATTTTAGAACATATTTACAAAAATCAGTTGCACTTTCTCAATATCTGACGGCGCATAAAATCCTAATATTTCGCAACAATAATATAAAGTGGGCAAGATTTTAGTATAAAATATTTTCAAAAGAGCATGAAAAGGTATGTTACCAAATTCTGAGTGCTTACATTTAAAAGAAAACTGTGCATTAGAACCTTGTTCCGCCAGCATTTTTTGACACATAAACCAAGAATTGCGTGAAGAAACTATGATGCTCAGGTACTTGTAATAGGAGGTTACTTCTAATTCACAATTGCTAAATAACCATTTCTCATCCCTTGCTAAGTATCCGTAAACCATTATCTTTGTTTTTCCTAGAATGACATTTAATTTCCAATTATTACAATACATAATCAAAATATTGGTTGATTTTTATAACTCCCTAACTGTGTCACCAAATAAAACCAAATCATCAGCATACAGTGACATAAACACTTTTATCATATCTATGGAAATTCCGCAGCATTCTTTGGTCAACTCCTCTTTTAGGGTCGTTCAAAAATATGTTAAATAAAATGGTCAACTCCTCTTTTAGGGTCGTTCAAAAATATGTTAAATAAAATAGTCTGCGTTCTAACAAAGGTAATAACATTCAAATATATTGATTTAAGCATTTTAACATGTTTGCACTCATTTTTGAGTCCATCAGTTTTTGGTAAAGCGCTGATCTGTCAATCCTATCGAACGCTTTTTCGAAGTCTACGAATAAGCAATAAAACCTTCCCCAGTTATCCTGGGTAGTAATTCGATAATAAAGGATGAAGATGTTATCTGTCGTTGAGTATTTTTCTCCTAATCCCGCCTGTTCCTCACCTATAACCATATGTAAATTTTCTCTTTCCGATAAGCTAGAAATGAGGTTTGGTTGTGGTGGGGTGGCTTGGGGTGGGAGTAACGGCATTTTTCATCACATGATGGGCTATATATGGCAGCCAGTATATTTGGTGGAGGAAGAACCCGGGAATATCCACCGACCCACGGGAAGCTACAGGCAAGCTTTCTCACATACCCACGTTGGTTCGTGACTCGAACTCACGCGGACTGAGGCGAGATGAGTGAACGATCTTTAAAGGCAAACTTTTCTCATCAGAAACACTCTTCTTGTATGAGTATTGGAATCTTTTATACTTTTCAAGAAGATTCTTAGATCTAAACCTTCTAAATACTCTTACGGCAGACAGCTTTTTTTCACCATTTCGAGAAGTCTTGTCATACCAAGCTTTTTTCTTACCATTTTGACAAGTATTGTCATGCCAAGCTTTTTTCTTTTTTCTGATCCTTTTGACAAGTCTTGTCATGCCAAGCTTTTTTCTGATCCTTTTGACAAGTCTTGTCATGCCAAGCTTTTTTCTGATCATTTTGACAACTCTTGTCATGCCAAGCTTTTTTCTGATCATTTTGACAAGTCTTGTCATGCCAAGCTTAATTGTATTTATGCTGTGTAGTTTGCTTGGGTATTACCTTCATTGTTTCTGCAGCATTGATTACACTTTGATAAGAATCTGTAATGCATTATGTATTTTTCCATCACTCACATTTTGAAAGTATTCATCTGGAAAGGTTAGCTTCAAATATATGTCTATTGTTATCCTCAAAATCAGAATCTCATATAAATCCATTAACTGTAGATATATTTGTAATTTGGTCATCTGGCGGAGTATCTGGAACTGTTTGACCAGGTCGGCCAAACTGAGTAACATTGCCTATCAACTCAAATGTAAGGGGCATATTCTAACCTCTCTTCAATGTCTGCAATTGCAGAAAACAGTTCATGTTCACATATTACTAAGTCTCTCATACTCTCTGACGTATGATTTATACATGCAAAATGTAAAATTTCTAATAGTATTATATCTCCCTATTCTACCATTAACAATCCTTAAATCAGTATTTTTAGAAAGCCTTAGAATTGAATCACCATAGCGAATAGTTTCTCTAGAGTCTACATTACACCTAGGTGGCAGACAGGATTCTTTGATATAATTTTGTTTTTCAGTAATAAAAGGTGTTCTGTCCAACAAACAAACAAACAAAAAAATAGAATCTGGTAGGCTGCCAGTTTAAGCATTAAAATCACCACCTGTATCTATTTTGTGACTTGAATATTTAGATTTGAAAAACGACATGTCATTTTCAATTATTTAAAACATATCTTCTTTAGAATGTATAGAAGAATATTTTGGTGATATATATATATATATATATATATATATATATATATATATATATATATATATATATATATATATATATGTATATAATGGCACAAATACAGAACCGTTTCCCAACGTTTCGAGCAAACCAAGCTCTTCGTCAAAGGAGGAAACAATTTACATCCACTAAACAAACACTAAACACAAAAGCCAAAATAAATTCTTGACTCCTATATGTTTCAATGACGGGGAAAAAAGGAAACAAAGATCAACAATAGAAGAAAGAAAGAAGATAAAATTAAAAAACGGTCTAAAACGGGTAAACTACATATCTATCAGCCAAACAAAGTTGTGTAAAAGAAGTTCAAAGAAGTGTTTATCGTGTGTATCACGCAAAGCACCAAAGTGTTTTGACCTAATTCCAGGCTTATAACAAAGGGCTGACACCATGCGTGACGATAAACAAACGCCGTCATCAAAATATGCAAAGGAAATTATATCCAGGTAAAGTTATGCATGGTGGTACTAAGGAAGTATGTCAAGATCATGGTATAGCGGGATAATATATAAGAGTTCAAATAATAATAATAATAATATATACGACGCGTAATATAATATCATGTAACATAACAAAATTACTAGTAGATATATTTCGTGGGTTACTCCTATTGTTTAACATATGTGCTCTTTCAATCAGTATGTTTATCTCATGAAGTTCTAACTGATCACGCAGGTATACTCGCATTGTAGTTTCTGTTCCCGTCCTCGATTCCTTTTTATTTCATTTAGTCTATGAAACACGAGATTCTCCCAACGCGATTGGGCCTCCAACTGTTCAATGTTTGCATCCCGATCTTTCATTCCTCTCTTGAAACCATCACATTTTTTGTTTGAGAATCAATCTGGCAGGTCAAAATAGTGATCTCCCCTTTCACGTCCTTTACAGCTGTTTCAAAATGATCAAATCTGTCATTCATAAGTTTTAGTTCAGTTCCTAAATCATCAGCATTGAACCAGTTGTAGCTTCAGTAACTGTTTCGGTTGGAGTCGACAGGCTTGCAGATTGTGATTGGTCCTGAGACTGCATATGGGCGTGAGGCTGATTAAAAAGGTGTATCGGGAGATGCACTGCCTTTCTTAAATAATGCATTGGTTTGCCTATATTGTATGACTAGTTTCAATTGACGGATTGCTTAACTGCAGCTATGAGATGGAAACGGCGGAGTTATGGACTAAACTTCTCTCAGAGCTAGCACTGTGATATTTGCAATACTGTCTGGGTGGGCAACCCCATTGACTACCTCCTTGAGTTAGTTCAGGGTTGCTTTCCACATCTTCTACTATCAACAATGCCAATAGCAGTAGTTTAATAGCCAATGAAAATCTACCTAATTTCAACACAGGGAGAAAGTGCTTCACTTTTACTGATTGTGAAAATGTTCTGATTTTCGACCTCCACTGTACTAAGTCAATGTCCATCAAACAGGCCGAATTGTATGACCGATATAAACAAACGCAGCCATGCAGTGCTGGATTACACAATAGGCAGACTAAACAGGGCACAAAGAAAAAAAAAATTAAAAAAAAGAGAAATTAAGGTTTAGTATTGTTTTTATTTTGAATTAAATGGGGGGGGGGGGGACCATAATCTGTTCAGTGCTTAGGGCCTCTAAATGTCTTGATCCGGCCCTGCAGCTATGTATGGTAAATGGCTTCATGCATGCACTGACCTAGTCCTTCGCAACGCTCATGTGAAGCGTGTAGATGTATATGTACTTATAACGCTGTGGCCAAAATATCCTTTCGCTAAACCCAGGATATAGACAATTTCACTCTCATACAACGTTCAGGAAAATACTTACTGGATGGAATATCGACGGAGCTTTGATCTCACGTTTTACTCACTTAGTTTGACCTTCACTTTTTCCACCTATGAATGAACATTGGAGTTATTTTACGCACGTGCGTTACTCGAGTTCACGAGACACTTCCCTATACGGCTTTTCTCCGGCTACTGCCAGGGGTTTTGATGGCATGAGTTTCCCCCCCCCCCCCCCCCAAAAAAAAAAAAAAAAAAAAAAAAGTTAAGGAAAGAACATATCAGTATCATCTGTACTATAAATATAACAAAGAATGCAGGGTAGACCCCACCGCTCCTTCCTTCCTATTATACTGTCATAGAGAACCTCTATAATTTAAAATCGGATCAGAGAGAGAAAGGTGTATATTTCCCATAAAAACTTGATCGATAGCTTTCCAACCATATTTTCAGACATATGTTACAATTTATGGTGGGTGAACATTGTCTTTACAAGATTTTTCTTTTCCTTATGATACTATACATTGCCCGAGATATGCGCATTTATGAAGGAGTTTATCAAGTATGAATAAACATTGGTTAGTACATACTCCACGCACGTGCATTACTATAGTTGCACTAGAATCAGCATGATTTATGTGTACTCTTTGTATGGAAATCCCCCGTCAGCTGTCCAGTTCTAACCAAAGGTGCTGCTTATCTTGTCCCTCCTGAATTAAAAAAACAAACAAATAAAAATAAATGTAAGTAAAGAAAAATACATAATGTCTAATTAAAATCCCAAAATATGAACATAAAACTTTGTATTTAAGTGTTTAAAAAAAGAATGCGCCAAAAAGAGAAAGAATATTTGTCTAATTGATGTCTCAACTTTTCAAAAGCACTGTTCTTTCCTTTGGCTATCTTCATTCATTGACATACAGGGGTTATCAATATTGACCATGTTTATAGTGAATGATGATATCAATATTAACCATGATTATAGTGAATGATGATATCAGTATTGACCATGATTATAGTGAATGATGATATAGATATTGACCATGATTATAGTTAATGATGATATCAATATTGACAGTGATTATAGTGAATGATGATATCAGTATTGACAATGATTATAGTGAATGATGATATCAATATTGACCATGTTTATAGCGAATGATGATATCAATATTGACCATGATTGTAGTGAATGATGATATCAATATTGACCATGTTTATAGTGAATGATGATATCAATATTGACCATGATTATAGTGAATGATGATATCAATATTGACCATGTTTATAGTGAATGATGTTATATAGATATTGACCATGATTATAGTTAATGATGATATCAATATTGACCATGATTATAGTGAATTATGATATCAGTATTGACCATGATTATAGTGAATGATGATATCAATATTGACCATGTTTATAGTGAATGATGATATCAGTATTGATCATGATTATAGTGAATGATGACGTCAGTATTGACCATGATTATAGTGAATGATGATATCAATATTGACCATGATTATAGTGAATGATGATATTAATATTGACCATGATTATAGTGAACGAGGATTTTTTTAAAAAATCACTTGAGATCCTGATGACTATACATCTGTAAAAGAAACATTTGGTAATAGGAAAAAAGTTACTAACAGAATGAAACATTTGGTAATAGGAAAAGAAGTGACTAACAGAATGAAACATTTGGTAATAGGAAAAGAAGTGACTAACAGAATGAAACTTGGAATCTTGCAACCAGGGAAGTATAACATTAAAAATATACAAATAATTTGAATGAAATAAAACCCAAAAATAACTATAGCTCTCTTACAACTAATGATACACTTTTAAATTTAAAGTCTCTAAGGTTATATTTTTCTTGTGAAAAATAAAGTACAAATATACTGGATACTGTGTATCAATCAAGTCATTTAATTTTGTTACCCATGTTACATGTGTAATGGGTATCAATCAAGTCGCTTAATTTGTTACCCATGTGACATGTAAGCATACATTTGCTTGCAATTGTATTTCTCCCATGAAAAGTTCAGAGGTCCTGTCTTCTAATTTTGATGAATTGTAGGGGATGGGCTCATCATTAGACATAGCATTTGTAGAATCTATCAGGCAGGTCAAAATAGTATATGGAATCTATCAGGTAGGTCAAAATAGTATGGAATCTATCAGGTAGGTCAAAATGGTATATGGAATCTATCAGGTAGGTCAAAATAGTATATGGAATCTATCAGGTAGGTCAAAATAGTATATGGAATCTATCAGGTAGGTCAAAATAGTATATGGAATCTATCAGGTAGGTCAAAATAGTATGGAATCTATCAGGTAGGTCAAAATAGTATATGGAATCTATCAGGTAGGTCAAAATAGTATGGAATCCTCTTAGGGCCAATCGCTTCATCGCATCATCGTGTAGTATTACACGGTGCGATGGAGCGATGAAGCGATGCCCTGACAGGATTCCATAAAATAGCGATCTCCTCTTTCACGTCCTTTACAGCTGACTCAAAATGATCAAATCTGTCATTCATAAGTTTTAGTTCAGTTCCTAAATCCATCAGTAGTGTACCAGTTGTAGCTTCAGTAACTATTTCGGTTGGAGTAGACAGACTTGTAGATTGTGACTGAACCTGATATTGTGTATGAGGCTGGATTCAAGGTGTATCGGGAGATGCACTTCCTTTCTGAAACCATGCATTGGTTTGCCCATATTGTATGTCTAGTTTCAATTGACGGATTGCTTAACTGCAACTATGAGATGGAGACGGCGGAGTTATGGACTAAACTTCTCTCAGAGCTAGCACTGTGATATTTGCAATACTGTCTGGGTGGGCGACCCCATTGACTACCTCCTTGAGTTTGGTTCAGGGTTGCTATCCACATCTTCTAATACCAACAATGCTAATAGCAGTAGTTTAATAGCGAATGAGAATCTACCTAACTTCAACATAGATAGAAAGTGCTTCACTTATACTGATTGTGAAACTGTTCTGATTTTCACTCTCCACTGTACTAAGTCAATCTCCATCAAACAGGCCGAATCGAATGACCGATATAAACAAACGCAGCTAGCTATGTATGGTAAATGGCTTCAGGTATGCACTGAGCTAGTCCTTCGCAACGCTCATGCGAAGCATGTAGATGTATATGTACTTATAACGCTGTGGCCTAAATATTCTTTCTCTAAACCCAGGAAACAGACAATTTCACTCTAAAAACACTGATGCACCTCATGCAACGTTCAGGAAAATACTTACTGGATGGAATATCGACGGAGCTTTGATCTCACGTTTTACTCACTTAGTTTGACCTTCACTTTTTCCACCTATGAATGAACATTGGAGTTATTTTACGCACGTGCGTTACTCGAGTTCACGAGACACTTCCCTATACGGCTTTTCTCCGGCTACTGCCAGGGGTTTTGATGGCATGAGTTTCACCCCCCCCCCCCAAAAAAAAAAAAAAAAAAAAAATTAAGGAAACAACATATCAGTATCATCTGTACTATAAATATAAACAAAGAATGCAGGGCAGACCCCACCGCTCCTTCCTTCCTATTATACTGTCATAGAGAACCTCTATAATTTAAAATCGGATCAGAGAGAGAAAGGTGTATATTTCCCATAAAAACTTGATCGATAGCTTTCCAACCATATTATCAGACATATGTTACAATTTTATAGTGGGAGAACATTGTCTTTACAAGATTTTTCTTTTCCTTATGATACTATACATTGCCCGAGATATGCGCATTTATGAAGGAGTTTATCAAGTATGAATAAACATTGGTTAGTACATACTTCACGCACGTGCATTACTATAGTTGCACTAGAATCAGCATGATTTATGTGTACTCTTTGTATGGAAATCCCCCGTCAGCTGTCCAGTTCTAACCAAAGGTGCTGCTTATCTTGTCCCTCCTGAATTAAAAAAACAAACAAATAAAAATAAATGTAAGTAAAGAAAAATACATAATGTCTACTTAAAATCCCAAAATATGAACATACAACTTGGTGTTTAGTGCTTAAAAAAAAACATAATGCGTCAAAAAAGAGAAAGAATATTTGTCTAATTGATGTCTTAACTTTTCAAAAGCACTGTTTTTTCCTTTGGCTATCTTCATTCATTGACATACAGGGGTTATCAATATTGACCATGATTATAGTGAATGCTGATATCAATATTGACCATGATTATATTGAATGATGATATCAATATTGACCATGTTTATAGTGAATGATGATATAGATATTGACCATGATTATAGTGAATGATGATATCAATATTGACAGTGATTATAGTGAATGATGATTTTTAAAAAAATCACTTGAGATCCTGATGACCATACATCTGTAAAAGAAACATCTGGTAATAGGAAAAGAAGTGACTAACAGAATGAAACATGGAATCTTGCAACCAGGGAAGTATAACATTAAAAATATACAAACATTTTGAATGAAATAAAAAAAAACAAATAACTATAGCTCTCTTACCACTAATGATACACTTTTAAATTTAAAGTCTTTAAGGTTGTATTTTTCTTGTGAAAAATAAGGTACAAATATACTGGATACTGTGTATCAATCAAGTCATTTAATTTTGTTACCCATGTGACATGTGTAATGGGTTCATGTAAGCATACATTTGCTTGCAATTGTATTTCTCCCATGAAAAGTTCAGAGGTCCTGTCTTCTAATTTTGATGAATTGTAGGGGATGGGCTCATCATTAGACATAGCATTTGTAGAATCTATCAGGCAGGTCAAAATGGTATATGGAATCTATCAGGCAGGTCAAAATGGTATATGGAATCTATCAGGTAGGTCAAAATGGTATATGGAATCTATCAGGTAGGTCAAAATGGTATATGGAATCTATCAGGTAGGTCAAAATAGTATGGAATCTATCAGGTAGGTCAAAATAGTATATGGAATCTATCAGGTAGGTCAAAATAGTATGGAATCCTCTTAGGGCCAATCGCTTCATCGCATCATCGTGTAGTATTACACGGTGCGATGGAGCGATGAAGCGATGCCCTGACAGGATTCCATAAAATAGCGATCTCCTCTTTCACGTCCTTTACAGCTGACTCAAAATGATCAAATCTGTCATTCATAAGTTTTAGTTCAGTTCCTAAATCCATCAGTAGTGTACCAGTTGTAGCTTCAGTAACTATTTCGGTTGGAGTCGACAGACTTGTAGATTGTGACTGAACCTGATATTGTGTATGAGGCTGGATTCAAGGTGTATCGGGAGATGCACTTCCTTTCTGAAACCATGCATTGGTTTGCCCATATTGTATGTCTAGTTTCAATTGACGGATTGCTTAACTGCAGCTATGAGATGGAGACGGCGGAGTTATGGACTAAACTTCTCTCAGAGCTAGCACTGTGATATTTGCAATACTGTCTGGGTGGGCGACCCCATTGACTACCTCCTTGAGTTTGGTTCAGGGTTGCTTCCCTCATCTTCTAATACCAACAATGCCAATAGCAGTAGTTTAATAGCGAATGAGAATCTACCTAACTTCAACACAGGGAGAAAGTGCTTCACTTATACTGATTGTGAAACTGTTCTGATTTTCACTCTCCACTGTACTAAGTCAATGTCCATCAAACAGGCCGAATCGTATGACCGATATAAACAAACGCAGCTAGCTAAGTATGTTAAATGGCTTCAGGTATGCACTGACCTAGTCCTTCGCAACGCTCATATGAAGCGTATATGTACTTATAACGCTGTGGCCTAAATATTCTTTCTCTAAACCCAGGAAACAGACAATTTTACTCTAAAAACACTGATCCACCTCATGCAACGTTCAGGAAAATACTTACTGGATGGAATATCGACAGAAGCCTTGATCTCACGTTTTACTCACTCGATGTGGCCTTCACTTTTTCCACCTATGAATGAACATTGGTTTGGAGTTATTTTACTTACGTGCGTTACTCGAGTTCATGAGAGACTTCCCTATACGCTTTTTCTCTGGCTACTGCCAGGGGTTTTGATGGCATGAATCCCCTCCCCCCCCCAAAAAAAAAAAAAGTTAAGGAAAGAACATATCAGTATCATCTGTACTATAAATATAAACAAAGAATGCAGAGCAGACCCCACCGCTCCTTCCTTCCTATTATATTGTCATAGAGAACCTCTATAATTTAAAATCGGATCAGAGAGAGAAAGGTGTATATTTCCCATAAAAACTTGATCGATAGCTTTCCAACCATATTATCAGACATATGTTACAATTTATGGTGGGAGAACATTGTCTTTACAAGATTTTTCTTTTCCTAATGATACTATACATTGCCCGAGATATGCGCATTTATGAAGGAGTTTATCAAGTATTAATAAACATTGGTTAGTACATACTTCACGCACGTGCATTACTTGGTTGCACTAGAATCAGCATGATTCATGTGTACTCTTTGTATGGAAATCTTTTGTACTGTTATTGTGTCTTGTGTATGTAGATTACTCAATTAACCATTGTTTTAACTCAATTTATTTTATTTTTCTTTCTGTCCTTTTTAGTTTGTTCATATAACTGATCTATGTTTGTGTAAGCAATAATGCTATTTAGGTCTTAGTACAAACATTTAAGATACTCTGCGTGTCAGACATCAGTTTGACTTGAAATAATAATTTCATTTTAAATCAAAAACATAATGAGTTCTCTGATAGTAAGTTCATAAAGTTTAAAGAGGTCGCTAGATGTATTTTTCGATTTCTGTCATATGAAATCTATTTCAGTATTAGAAGAAGATATTTATTTCCAGTATAGAAGATGTGAAAGTATATTCGAAGTTGGTCGCCTTGAGAAAAAAAAAACTTAAAACGTGACAGAAGATTGCAGAAACTATATTTTATGTCTCTCTAACAACCCAAAAATATTTTTCCTAATTTAAAAAAAGAAACACGAGAGTTACAGATAATTTTTAATGACCATAATATGGAATTTAATTTTGCAAGTATAACA
This sequence comes from Margaritifera margaritifera, assembly GCA_029931535.1. Classification (NCBI taxonomy): domain Eukaryota; kingdom Metazoa; phylum Mollusca; class Bivalvia; order Unionida; family Margaritiferidae; genus Margaritifera; species Margaritifera margaritifera. The sequence continues at coordinate 2,624,418 of JAQPZY010001473.1, forward strand.
AGCTATAACAAGCATTATTTCAAAATCTTTAAAAAAAAAAAAAAAAAAAAAAAAAAAAACCCATTTGACACCAACAAGTGTCTAAAATGTTACACGGCTGTTTTCAATTTAAATTTGCATGAAATTATTGAATTTTCTTAGTCTCTTTATTTCATAAAAAATAGAGATACAATTTCTTCAAGGTAAAGTCATATTTAAATCAGAACTGATGGTTATGAGGTGTCACTAATAGATTCAAACTTAGGACATAATATTTTCTATAGATATTTAAAATTTAAAAGATGTAATAGTTGATGAACATGCAGCAGGACTTTTCATCGTATCATATATTACAGTAACATACAAAGTTTATGTATTTATTCCATTTATTTAAAAATCATTTCATTTAAAGATTGACAGAATGAAAGAAATGGTCAATTTTTGTACACAGTATTACAGGTATCAAGAAAGTTAATTTCTACTGTCTATATAATACAAGTTCAAGAATGCGGTGTATATATCTTCATAAGTATATCAAATAAAACTAGTATGTTTATTGCTTTAAGTGCAGAGTAATTAGACTGTATTCATTTTTGACAGACAATCAATTTTTATGACTGAATAGCTTTTAATAAATATATAATGCTACACTCCACCAATCCAACCACCAACATGCATTTTTATTGCTAGATACAGAACAGAACAGAACAAAGCTTTTATTAATGAAATTAAAATGTCAGGCCACACATAGATGGCATATGAGAATACCACAACTGCTACAATTTTATAAGGTGATGTCACTAACCTATGGAGATACGCATCATATCACTGGTCAATGTATACAATCAGAGCAAGAATATTAAATATTTGGAGAATATATGATATATACGATATCGTGTAAATGAGTTGGTAAATAGTTATAGTAATAATGCATTCAATTTATTTTATTCAATTTGTAAACTGAAATATTCAAATTATATTAATTTATGGTGACATTATGTCTTAATCATGAAAAGTAACTTTAATTTATTTACTTGATTCATAAAAGCCGAATGAAAGATTATATCTGTTTTTAAAGCCATTAACTAGGCTCATTGTTGAATGGATAATGGGTTGGAACAGACATCACAAGAATGAATAATGCAACATGATTTTACAATTCAAAATTTCCATTCTTAATAATTTTCTCATATGCCTTGAAGTTATATTGACTTCTTGGTTGTAAATAAAAAAGCTGGACTTGACTTTAAATTTTATGATACAAGTTGTTTGCTTAGCTTGTCCTTACTGGGTACAATGGTCATAGAAGTAGTAATGCTTATTTTAAGTGCTAGATATGTTTGTTTTTCTTGGGGGGGTTGGGTTGCGTAAGGAACTGAAGTTTTCATTTCACTGTCAGTGCATTTAATTATGTATTTGCACATATTAATATTATATTTGCTTGATGATTGATATTGCTTTCTAGCCAATGACCAGCCCCTTAAACAGAATTAAGCTTCTTGAACCTTTTGTCTTTTTGTTACTGATTTGTATTTATGTATCAGGGAAATGAATGCCCATCTGACTTTGGAATTGTTACTGATTTGTATTTATGTATCAGGGAAATGAATGCCCATCTGACTTTGGAATTGTTACTGATTTGTATTTATGTATCAGGGAAATGAATGCCCATCTGACTTTCGAATTGTTACTGATTTGTATTTGTGTATCAGGGAAATGAATGCCCATCTGACTTTGGAATTGTTATTGATTTGTATTTATGTATCAGGGAAATGAATGCCCATCTGACTTTGGAATTGTACTTGAAATAACATCTGACCTCAGAAAGTGTGCTTCAAGTTCCAATCTTAGTCTTAATTTCCATGCCCTTTTAGAAACTTGTAGGAAACACTACTACATCTGTTAAGGAAAGCCATTGCAACCCATATATGGCAATGGAATTGACTCTCTAGGTATATATGTATATATGTAATGTCCCTGCATCGGGAAGTCTGTAAATTTTAACAGATATGCAGCACAACAATACAACAAAGGATATAACAATGCAATAGTAACACAGTGATTTTCTGCTTATGTACTGATTATATACATATATATAATGACACAAAAATGTATAACGGCACAAATACAACACAGTTTCCCAATGTTTCAAACTAAACAAGGAAACAATTTACATCCACAAAACAAACACTAAACACAAAAGCCAAGAAGGATTCTTGACTCCTACATGTTTAAATGATGGGGAAATAAGCAAACAAAGGAGACACAATAGAAGAAAGAAAGAAGACAGAATTTTAAAAAAAATGGTTTAAAACGGGTAAACTACCTATGCTATGCTGCCATCAGCCCAATAAAGTTGTGTACAAATAATTCAAAGTGTTTATCATGCATATCACGCAGAGGACCAAAGTGTCTATATATACAGTGTATATGAGAAGCATATATTCTGTAGGAGATTTTGAACATTTTTAATCAAACATTCCAGTAAGGTGGCAGAAAAAGGGACAAATTAGCACTACCATATATACTTGCGTATAACCTGATACCAAACTGCAAACTGCATAGACCCAGATCTGCCATCACATAATGCACCAGCAGATCTGGGTCTATGCAATTTGTAAGGACTAATCAGTAGAAAAAACAACATAGACCCCGATATGCCGGTCCATTATGCGACAGCAGATCATGGTCTATGTTGTTTGCATTTGGACCTGGATTATACACGAGTATATACAATAAGCTTTTCTTTCAGTAAAAGCTGCCATACAAATATTTGTTTCCCAAAGGTTCCTTGCTCTCTTATGAACCCTATTATCCTCTTTTACCTATTGTTCTTATTTTCCTGATTTTCACTATCCCCATCATCATTCTTACCCTCCTCTGGCAGTGAAAATGGATGATTTAATTTGTACCACTTTTATTCAGGATGATATTACACCAAGAAAACACAAAGCTAACACTTAGCCATTCAAGATATACTTTGAAACAAAAATTTAAAAAATCTGACAGCTAAGACATTAAAATGGATACTTTAAAAGAAATAATGAAGAAAAAGCTGGACTATAAGCAGGGAGGTATACTGTACCTTAAGCACCCCCTCCATTCCAGTATGTAAATCTGCCATTTATAATTTCATTAATACAGATTATACAGTGTAAAGATACTCTAATCTTAACTATGTAAGCCTTGATTGAAATTTAACTATAAATATAATATCCCTGTATTTCCATTTATATGTTTGAATCAAATCTAGGTTTTGAAAATAAACTTGCAAAATACAGATATGGTCTGGGTTATAAGTTGGACATTTTCAGAAAGTTCGAAGACAAATAGAATTATGTAATGATAAAGTCCTTTACTGTACGATAAAACTAGTCCCTGGACTATGTCAAGTTGTGTGAAAATGTTGGGAGGCAGGGTAGCCATATATTATTTTACACTAAAAACAAAAGAAATATGTTCAGATGGAAAGATTTTATTAACATAAATGTATTTTGGACGGAATAATTCACCAAAAAATGTTGTCAGATAAACAAAGGAAAGAAAAAACTCTGTATCACAGGTATAAACTGAAAACCAATTGCACTTATACCTATAAAGCAATAAAATATTTTTGAAAGAAAGTAACAAACAGAAAAAGCCAGCCTGATGTAGGCATTGGAAAAGTATATTAAATCTTATCACAGACAAAAAAATTAATACCTTTTATATGTAGAAATTATACATTGTTAAACCAAGCATGACTTTGTTTTCATTTAATAAGATTGATTCTTGATTAGATTTTTAATTTCTTTAATATCACATCCCCAAATATTTAAATAGTAAACCAAGTGTGTGTTTGAAGATATTAACCTTACATTTTATATAGATTTATTATTATATGCTCTTGATTTTGGTACTTGCAATATCTGAGGTTTGATTGACAACTTTTTCTGCACATCTTAATCGTGTGGATAAAATCTTATTTCAAGAATTCATTTTTAATTTATTTCAAAGGTTACAAGATTTATATCAAAAGGTATGACTAAAAATTCCAATATTGCTATTTTAATAAGAGGTTATAGCCCTAGCAACTTGAGAGTATACCAGTAGTAATCTTCTTACAGGGTAAAATCTACATATGGTTACAAACTAATAATATATGAGACCAGCTCATTGTAACAAATCTAATACGCATTTACATGTTCGACAATACATGAATGCATTATCATGATCAATAAAGTACTGCAATGATTTTGTATGTCATTTTGAAAGTCACCATAATGTACTTAACTTAAGCATAGTATAATTAAGTCATTGTGCTAGTATTGCAATGGTTTTAGATTTTCCTCCACTGAGTTTTTACTTTAGTTCCAGACAGGAACAATTTAATTCCCTTTCTCAAATTTATCTTTAAAATTAAACTTCACTGCTCTATGTAACCACTTTGATCTTCATTCACATAATACTTTTTTTTCCAAATATATGTCAGATCTCTGAATAGTGGTGCAGTGAAGTTAAAGTAAAATCTAGATTTTATTATATTTGAAGAATGTATTTATATTTATTATTGTAAATGTAATAAATGTACTACTCTTCAACTTGATTATCTAATATACTTGTAGTTAAATGCTCGAAAGGCACTAGTTTACAATCATACTTACAAAACATGATTTGTTATGTTTGCCTATGAGCTACTATATTATATTATTATATTATATAGAAATTAAGGAGAACAAGTCATAACAAAACAATATTCAGGTAAATGCATTTACCTTTCAAAAAACTTAAATTTATGAATAATCTTTGTCAAACTGATTGCCTTTGAGATTTACCAAAAAGTGGCAATTTCAGTCCACAAATTGAGTGAGTATCATGTTGTGAAAACTGTTAAAATACTGAACCTGTGGGCTATTAGGGCACATTTTAGTTAAACCTGTGGGTTATTAGGGCACATTTTAGTTAAACTTGTGGGTTATTAGGGCACATTTTAGTTAAACCTGTGGGTTATTAGGGCACATTTTAGTTAAACTTGTGGGTTATTAGGGCACATTTTAGTTAAACTTGTGGGTTATTAGGGCACATTTTAGTTAAACCTGTGGGTTATTAGGGCACATTTTAGTTAAACTTGTGGGTTATTAGGGCACATTTTAGTTAAACCTGTGGGTTATTAGGGCACATTTTAATTAAACCTGTTGGTTATTAGGGCACATTTTAGCTAAACCTGTGGGTTATTATGGCACATTTTAGTTAAACCTGTGGGTTAATAAGGTAGAGTTTAGTTGAACCTGTGGGGTTTTAGGGCACATTTTAGTTGAACATGTGGGTTATTAAGACAGGTTTCAGTTTTTAGTTAAACCTGTGAGTTATTAGGTCAGGTTCTAGTTGGACCTGTGGGTTATTAAGGCAGGGTTTAGTTGAACCTGTTGGGTTTTAGGGCACATTTTAGTTGAACATGTGGGTTATTAAGGCAGGTTTCAGTTGAACCTGTGGGTTATTAGAGCAGATTTTACTTTGAACCTGTCAGTTATTAGGGCAAGTTTTATTTGAACCTGTGGGTTATTAAGACAGGTTTTAGTTGAACCTGTGGGTTATCAAGGCAGGTTTTCATTTTTAGTTGAGCCTGTGGGTTATTAGGGCAGGTTTTAGTTGAAGCTGTTGGTTATTAAGGCAAGTTTTAGTTGAATTTGTGAGTTTTTAGGGCAGGTTTTAGTTGAGCCTGTGGGTTATTAAGGCAAGTTTAAGGTAAACCTGTGGGTTATTAGCACCGGTTTAAGTTTCACCTGAAAAAAAAAGATCCAACTTAAATAACAATCAGATTCTTTTATTTTAATGTTTTATCTATCTTTTTTTATTTTACACCACTGCTGATTTGAGTCTATTTTGTAAGACATATTATTGTAGAGTGTAAATGTTTCATTTTAATCCAGCTGCCTTGTTGAAATCTAGTTATCAAATTTGGGTCCAATAACTACCAATGTCATAAGTCAAGAAATTTCAGAAGAAAATTTTTTCATGGTGTTTTTGCAGGGGTTATTCACACTGATACAATATATATATATATATATATATATATATATATATATATATATATATATATATATATATATATATATATATATATATATATATATATATATATATATCAGGTACAGAAGATTTGTTCCATGAGTATAACAATTGATCAATACTATGACATCAATAACTTTATAAAACTAGATACACTATCAAAGTAATGGTGGGATAAACTTATTGTTGCAATCAATTTGGCTAATTACCATATTATTTTATAAACCTGTGGAAATATTTAAACAGTTTAACAGTCAAATGAAATATTTCAGTTGTACACAAATTAATACTTAAATTGAAAAATGTGAAAGATTTATTAAATATCAATTTTAACACTATCATACATAAAATAATACAATATTGCATCCACATAACTGACATAATAAAATGACTTTTCATTTGATCTATCATACATAAAATAGTACAAAATTGCATCCACATAACTGACATAATAAAATGACTTTTCATATAGTTCATTTATGCTCAGCCTAATAGGTATACCCTTTCAGTTTTCTGAAAAATAATTCAACAAAATAAAAAATTATAACTACAAACCATATGACAACATAAGAGCTCATTTAATTTTGAGCAGGCAAACTACTGTCCATTTCAGTTAGACGTACAATTTATCGCAGATGGCAGCAGAGGCAAAAATTCCTTTACAAATGTGTCATTTTTGCAATTAATTGTGGGTAATTTTCTGCAAGGTATAATAGATTTCTAATTTTGCAAAACTTTTCATTCCTATAGGAGATGAACTAGTAAAAGTATAACATTGTACCAGTTTCATCCACAATGCCTTGCAGAAAATCACCCACAATAACATGCAAAAATGGCCAAGTTGTACAGGAATTTCCACATTTACCATCATCTGCTATAAATTATCTAACTGAAATTGAAATTCATTAACCTGCTCAAAATAACTGATCTTTTATGTTTTCAAGGTTTGCAGTTATAATTTTTAATTTAGTGAAGTATTTTTTCAGAAAACTGGAAATGCATACCTATTTGACCATGTTGAAATGGACTACCATATATACACACTTATAATTTCAACTGAAAACAACACAGACTCTGATTTGCCATTGCATAACACACTGCCAGATCAGGATCTCTGTTGTTTGTTCTACTGATTACTCCTAACAAACTGCATAGACCAAGATCTGCTTATGCATTATGTGACTGCAGATCTGGGTCTGTGCAGTTTGCAGATGGACTGGACTTATATGTGAGTATATATGGTATAGTTACAAAAAAGTACAGTATAAACTAATTTATCAGACACCACTGTATAAAGGACATTATTTCTGACATCCCTTTTCTTAATTTCACCTGTGTGTAAAGAACACTTGTAAACATATGACAAAGTTTTGTAGTCTCTTGAGTGACCTCTCTAGGGCAGGTGTCATTGTACAGGTAATTATTTTCGTCTTATGGTAAAGATGTCAGACTAAACTATAATATACCCAAAACATGTACAATGAGAAGGCATGTAAATCAATCTGCTTACAATATGACACATGTTCTGGTCATGGTGAAATTCTCTATCAATAGGATGAACCATTTTCTAACTTTGGATATGAGCAGATTGAGTAGGCATAAATTTTCTGCATGTAGTTACAAACAAGATGTAAATGTGTTAATTATTAAAAATGAATAATCTCTTTACCCCAAAAAATTATTTTTGTATTTTATTATGAGAAAAAATTGAAAGTTTTAAAAGCATTCAGTTTTTAAATGATCTATCCAAAGTACTGTAAAGCCTTGATCCTTTAAATATCAATGACTCAAATATCTGGTATCAACCAGATTTGCTCAGGACACCATAGTGCTTAAGGCTGACCTTTGAGCTCTGATTTGGTCATTTGGCATTAGCACTATGTTAAGTAACATTACAAAATCTTGCAGAATTCCCTGATTACCCAGATCTAGATGTTTCCTATATGATACAATCATTTAAATAATCATTAAAATAAGACAATAACACCAAGAAACTTAACAGTTGTGTTTCATATTTATTTTTCTTTAGTAAAACACAGTATGAAGACATAAAATTTGGATTTACTTGCACATGAGTAGTTAAATAAGGCAGGTAGTTGAATATGTATTTCTATATGTTGCTCAGCTTTGAGATATCTGGTGAAGCAATAGATTCCATTCTCCACCTCCCAAACCCTGGATGTGCTCATAAATGGGTAGACAGCGTATCTGGAATGTTTTTTGGTGTTATATGGTATTTAAATTATTCTATCATCAGAGTGATCTAGGAATCCTGCAAAATGTCATAGTGTCAGGGACCTTAGCGTTAATGCCAAGTACCAAATCAGAGGTCAAAAGTCAGCTTTAAGCTACACCCAAATGTCTTGTTCAGTCCCAGGGTAAAGTATTCTCTTTTCTGTAACCTTAGAAAACAGAACAGCATAAAACTGAAACAAAAGAATTTGTGTCCACAGCACTTTAAGATTTCAATGTTTAACTCTAACATTTGTTTTTACTTATGGATTTTAATATCAATGGACAATAAAAACTCTGTGAGTATTAAGTTCAACTATTTTCTGTAAATTGGCTTAATATGAAAATTGACATAAATGGACTTTTGCATGAATTCTACACACAATGAGATGTATATTTTGTACTTGTTTCCTATGTAAATTTGCACATACATATAGGAAATATGTGTTGTGGAATTATTGGGGGTAACAGAATTTATTGCTATGCAATGTGTTAGTATCAATATGTATCATCCACAAGTCATCATAGATTATAGATAGTTAAGAACAAATCATGAAAAAAATCTATCATTTCTGTTTTTAATTCTATGAAACCAAAATCTCATGTATTCACAACAAATAGAAGATTACTAGGTTGAAACTAGGTGCAGAACATCTGTTTAAATTGTTATATTACTGAGACAAATAAAAGCAAAGATAAAAAGGCTTTTTATTTATGAAAACAATTACATCTACTAGTATATGATTCAATTAATTCACAAAAGTCACAAATATAAAGAAAACAAATCACATTATTAAACTGTTGTTTTGTAGTAAAATTATTTTTCCTTGTAAAAAGGCAATTTCTATCAAATTATCAGAGGGATTAATCAAATCTTCCTATGTCCCACGAGAATGGCCAGCAAAGAAGAAGGGACGACTGAGTATCTCTACCATTCTGACAGTGCTGTAATGGTGTTGGTGGAGACTGGAGTTTTCTCAATGCCCTTCATCTCATAGGTGGGTTGGGATGAGGTTTGGTCAGCCTGGCTGAATGATGCTTGAGATTTTTGCTTGTAGTCATATGGTGGTGGGGAGTCCTAGAATAAAATCACAGGATTTTAATAATTTTCATGAATCTGCCTCATTTTTGCTCTTTCAAAGATATTCAAGCTTATAAAAATCCACACAGAGAACAGAGAGTGATTCCCCATAGTGGCCCACACAAAGAGTGACTCCCCACAGTGGCCCCACACAGAGAACAGAGAGTGATTCCCTATAGTAGCCCCACACAAAGAGTGGTTGCCTATAGTGGCCTCACACAGACAGTGATTCCCTGTGTGGCCTTCACCGAGAGTGATTCCCCATAGTGACTCCACACAGTGATTCCCTATAGTGGCCCCACACAGAGAGTGATTCTCTATGTGGTCACACACAAATTTATGGATGTAATATAATTCTAACAGAATTGTTTTTTTTGCATCAAATTTGGAAATTGTTTCATTTATCTGTGAGGATGCTGAGCCATTGTTGTTGTCATGCTATCCATAGAAACAATGCTAAATCACTGAGGTATTGTTGTTATGCTACCCATAGAAACAATGCTAAAGTTATATCTCAAAAAATCTCTCAGTTATTGTTGTCATGCTAACCATAAAAGCAATACACAAAATGTTGTAATATTTCATGATATCTCAAAAAAATCTCTGTTATTGTTGTTGTTATGCTAACCATAAAAGCAATACACAAGATCTTGTATTATCTCATGATATCTCATAAAATCTCTGTCAGAATTTTGACTGGTGGAACTTTCATCAGGGCAGATAACTAGGCCATGCTGGCATCAGACCCTATACTGACCTATCCTAATTTGGAAGGGCCAAATTAGTGTCAATGTAGGAAATAATGGATACTAGAAATACATAAAGTTTATCATTTTCTGAGATGCAATTTTATAAAATTAGTTTCAATACCACATGGCAGTTTTTGCTTTATAATAATCAAAATATAGTGTTTCTGTAATTGGTACTACTAATATTTTAACTTGAAGAGTTGTATTGCATACTTGACATAACACGACGTGTCATGCGAAAAACACGATTTTGGACTCCCAAACCCCCCGACATGATCATGTTTCAAAAAACACGATTTTCAGCAATCTTAGCAACAACAACAAAAAAAATTCCACCCCAAAAAAGAAAGAAAAAAAAAAAAAAATTTATTTCTTGATCACTATTATATATGCCCGTAATCTGTGGTATATATAAACAGTAAACAGTACTGCTCAAAGCTCATGTAAAACTATCCTCGGGGCAGCTTTATACACCTGTTTTAGACAATTAAAAGGTGAGGCGGTCAGAGATAAACAGCCACCTTTCAGAGATTTACTTAATTGGCTCACAATAGCTAGGGTGATGTGCTGTGTCAAATCCTTTTGAGCACTGCTGCGGGAGAACCCATTAGGCTAATCTGCATAGGTAAAGTACATTAAGTGGAACAACCCAATTTAAAGTTTAGTACATCAAAGAGATGCATATTGAAGAATGAACTGATTGCATTGAATGAGAATGTTGAAGCCATCTTTATTAAAGTTTGTGATCAGCGGCACCGTTTCTTTGAGAATGTTGACGCCATCTTTTTATAAGTTTGTGATCAGCGGCAACGTTTCTTTGAAGTTGGATTTTTACTTAATATATAAAATGGAAAAGTGTACAAGTGTGATTCATTTTCGAAGGAAAATTGTCAAAACGTAGTAGCGATTCAGGAAATATGGAGCCATCTCCGAAGCCAGCAAAGCCCAGCAAAAAAAAATCCAGAACTCCTGGTTGACGGAGTTTGACTTTGTGAAGCGCAGCATCAAGGGGGAACATTTTATTCTGTGCACATATTGCAACCACCATATTGACATTAGTCATTCTGGAGTGTATGACAATCGTCGACACAGCAACACCACCCAGCATCGTGACACGGCAAAAATGGAGAGCTCAATGCCCAAATTAAATAGTTTGTTTAAACAGTCGTCGACAGACAATGTAACTAGAGCTGAAGTACTTTTCTGCAATTTCGTTGCTGAGCACAATCTGCCGTTTTCACTAGCAGATTATTTTACAGACCTATGCAGGTGATATTATTTGACATTGCTAAGTCTACCATTTTTTTGTTTGTAAGTATATTAAATGTTTCAGAGAAAACAGATGGTATTTTCTTTTATTCAGATTTGAATTTCCAGTCATTTGCTATAGGCTGATTTGAAAAGATAGCTTATTCTTATTTGGATGACTTTTTTGAGGGGGGGGGTCACGGGCACTGACCCCCCTTGGTCACGTGCACTGACCCCCCTTGGGACCCCAAAACACACTTTTTGAGTCTCCAAAACCCCCCAACACTGTCTGGGAATATGGCATGTATGGTATTGTCATGGCTGTTTTGGCATATAATAGTTTCCATTTAGCACCATTTTATATAAGTTACCTCCCTTGATTTAACAATGATCAAGTCAACTCAGCTGTTTTTTATGTAGCCAGAGAACATAGCTGTTTTGGCTTATGTATTTTTTAAAATAAGTCATTAAAAGTATTAAATTGCTTTTTAAAAATAAAAAGTGATGTTCATCTCTCTTTTGACACAATGGTACCTAACTAAAAAGTTTTTATTTTCTGTCCAGACAAATGGCAGAATGTTTTTCTTGCACTTATCATAAAATATAAATGTTGAACAATGTATGATACTTATTTAAGGAGAAAGAACTTTTCAATTAGTAGAAACAATCTAAACAAATGAAAATGGTTGTATTCTCCATAATTTTAAATTCCACTATACACTCCAAAACACACTCATTTCTATGAGAATATCTTGTCTACTTCAGTGAAAATGATAAAAATTTGCCATGTTTATTTGATTACTTCTGGGTAAGTATAAGTAAACATTTAAGTTAAATTATGAAAAACAAAAAAAAAATTTAAGTTAAATCCAGGGGACAATTCTGAGTTATCAAAACTTAAAGTCGCTGTGTATTCTCTGTATTTTAATACAGTTCATGGGAGTCTGTCAGTTTATGGTCCCACAAACATTTGGTCTCACAAGTTGCCATGTCTCTGTGTTTCTGTCAGTTTATAGTCCCACAAGTTGCTGTGTATCTGTGTTTCTGTCAGTTTATGGTCCCACAAGTTGCTGTGTATCTGTGTTTCTGTCAGTTTATGGTCCTGAAAGTTGCTGTGTATCTGTGTTTCTGTCAGTTTATGGTCCCACAAGTTGCTGTGTATCTGTGTTTCTGTTAGTTTATGGGCCCACAAGTTGCCGTATATCTGTATTTCTGTCAGTTTATGGGCCCACAGACTTATGCTCCCACAAACTGACATATTTTATGGAATATCACTTATTCATGCCAAGTAATGGCTGGTAGTCCTGCAATTGGTCATGCCAAGTTGGTAGTCCTGCAATTGGTCATGCCAAGTTGGTAGTCCTGCAATTGGTCTTGCCAAGTAATAGCTGGTAGTCCTGCAATTGGTCATGCCAAGTTGGTAGTCCTGCAATTGGTCATGCCAAGTTGGTAGTCCTGCAATTGGTCTTGCCAAGTAATAGCTGGTAGTCCTGCAATTGGTCATGCCAAGCTGGTAGTCCTGCAATTGGTCATGCCAAGCTGGTAGTCCTGCAATTGGTCATGCCAAGTTGGTAGTCCTGCAATTGGTCTTGCCAAGTAATAGCTGGTAGTCCTGCAATTGGTCATAACTAATGAAATGAGAAGGTGCTAAGTACGGTTTGTATGACATGGTGGAACTATTAATTCTGTACTTACTTTCTTATTGTAATTGTTACTCTCATAACTTGTCTGTTCTTTCTGCCTAGAGAATGACTGGGCTTTCACCTCATTTACACTCACAGCACTGGATGGGGATTGTTTGATTGGTGAAGATTTGGATGTGACTGGTAGAGGTTTTTTCTTCTCTTTCCCTGTCAGCTCTCCAGTTCTAACCAAAAGGTGCTGCCTATCTTGTCCCTCCTGAATTAAAAAAAACAAACAAATGAAAATAAATGTAAGTAAAGAAAAATACATAATGTCTGATTAAAATCCCACAATATGAATGTAAGACTTGGTGTTTAAGTGTTTTAAAAAAAGAATGCGCCAAAAAGAGAAAGAATATTTGTCTAATTGATGTCTTAACTTTTCAAAAGCACTGTTTTTTCCTTTGGCTATCTTCATTCATCGACATACAGGGGTTATCAATATTGACCATGATTATAGTGAATGATGATATCAATATTGACCATGATTATAGTGAATGATGATTTTAAAAAAATCACTTAAGATCCTGATGACCATACATCTGTAAAAGAAACATTTGGTAATAGGAAAAAAAGTAACTCACATAATAAAACATTTGGTAATAGGAAAAGAAGTGACTAATAGAATGAAACATTTGGTAATAGGAAAATAAGTGACTAACAGAATGAAACATTTGGTAATAAAAAAAGAAGTGACTAACAGAATCAAACATGAAATCTTGCAACCAGCTAAGTATAATATTAAAAATATACAAACAATTTTAATGAAATATAAACCAAAAATTAACTATAGCTATCTTACAACTAATGATACACTTTTAAATTTAAAGTCTTTAATGTTATATTTTTCTTGTGAAAAAAAAGTACAAATATACTGGATACTGTGTATCAATCAAGTCATTTAATTTTGTTACCCATGTTACATGTGTAATGGGTTCATGTAAGCATACATTTGCTTGCAATTGCATTTCTCCCATGAAAAGTTCAGAGGTCTTGTAAATTTGATGAAATGTAGGGGATGGGCTCATCATTAGACATAGCATTTGTAAATTTGATGAAATGTAGAGGATGGACTCATCAGCGTTTGTAAATTAAACTTTTCAAAATTGTGTACAAATGAGGAATGGGCTATATGTAATCATGGAAATATTACAGTAGTTATTTTATTTTTGATAATTTATGTCTTCATATACCATTTACTTACATATTTTATTATGTTATACAAATATACATGTAATTTATAAATATGTAACACTAAAGAAAATATTTAATACATATTGACTTGTTTCCTTATTTATTTTTCAACAAAAGCATGATTGCCTATGTATGACATGCTTTATATACTCACTCATAAGTCAAGTATAACTGCAAACCACATAGACCCAGATCTGCCATCACATAATATGCCACCAGATCAGGGTCCATGTTGACTGTTCTACTTATTACTCATCACAAACTGCATTATAAAGTCCCAGATTGGTGGCACATTATGTGATGGCAGACCTAAGTCTGTGCAGATTGCAGCTGGACTCGACTTACAAGAAAGTATATATATATACATAGATATATATACAGTGTATGTATATATATATATATACCGTATTTGCCGGCCTATAAGTCGATACTTTTTTACCTGGAAGTTTGGGCTTCGTCTTATACTCCGAATCGACTTATATATGGATTATGTAATTGAACCGTATGTTCATGTAATTTTTCGTACGTGAAAATCGTTGCATACAATGTACCAATAAATAATACCTAGAAATAATACATGTACAGACCATCTTAATCATTTTCCCAATTAATCTGGAATAGCATCCTGATACCATTAATATTCATGAAACCGGAAGTTACTAGCGAAAGTGACAAAGCCAAGGTGTTGATCTGGCTTCGTCTTATACTCCGCATCGACTTATATATGGATGAGGGATTGAAAATTGATGAAATTAGCGAATTCAACTTATACTCCGCATCGACTTATAGGCCGGCAAATACAGTATATATATATATATATATATATATATATATATATATATATATATATATATATATATATATATATATATCATCTTTAGGATAAATTTAGTGTACAATTTGGATATGAAGCATATATTTTTTTAAAATATTAAAATCATGATAATGTTGTTATCTACATTGCAATGTATCAGACAATAACTTTCTGAAGGTTTCATGTTTACACTCATTATCCAGATTTTAAAGTATATTACATAAAGATTATTCATAAAGAAAGGCATGATAGCACCCCACCTCCAAAAGGGGAAGTAACAAGGTAATTCTATATAGGATTAGTAGTGCCTGCTATTCATGTAAGTTAGAAACAATGTTCATCATAAGAACAAATTTGATGTCTTGCTATTCATGTAATTTAGAAACAATGTTCATCATAAGAACAAATTTGATGTCTTGCTATTCATGTAATTTAGAAACAATGTTCATCATGAGAACAAATCTGATGTCTTGCTATTCATGTAAATTAGAAACAATGTTCATCATAAGAACAAATTTGATGTCTTGCTATTCATGTAATTTAGAAACAATGTTCATCATAAGGACAAATTCGATGTCATAGACTTTTAGTTCATTGTACACACAACTTGTTTTTTTTTATAAATGTACTGGAAGGCTTGTGTGTACTTATTGTACTGGAAGTCTTGTGTGTACTTATTGTACTGGAAGTCTTGGAAGTCTTGTGTGTACTTATTGTACTGGAAGTCTTGTGTGTACTTATTGTACTGGAAGTCTTGTGTGTACTTATTGTACTGGAAGTCTTGTGTGTACTTATTGTACTGGAAGGCTTGTGTGTACTTATTGTACTGGAAGTCTTGTGTGTACTTATTTTACTGGAAGTCTTGTGTGTACTTATTTTACTGGAAGTCTTGTGTGTACTTATTGTACTGGAAGGCTTGTGTGTACTTATTGTACTGGAAGTCTTGTGTGTACTTATTGTACTGGAAGTCTTGTGTGTACTTATTTTACTGGAAGGCTTGCGTGTACTTATTGTACTGGAAGTCTTGTGTGTACTTATTGTACTGGAAGGCTTGTGTGTACTTATTGTACTGGAAGTCTTGTGTGTACTTATTGTACTGGAAGTCTTGTGTGTACTTATTTTACTGGAAGTCTTGTGTGTACTTATTTTACTGGAAGGCTTGCGTGTACTTATTGTACTGGAAGTCTTGTGTGTACTTATTGTACTGGAAGTCTTGTGTGTACTTATTGTACTGGAAGTCTTGTGTGTACTTATTGTACTGGAAGTCTTGTGTGTACTTATTGTACTGGAAGTCTTGCGTGTACTTATTGTACTGGAAGTCTTGCGTGTACTTATTGTACTGGAAGTCTTGTGTGTACTTATTGTACTGGAAGTCTTGTGTGTACTTATTGTACTGGAAGTCTTGTGTGTACTTATTGTACTGGAAGTCTTGTGTGTACTTATTGTACTGGAAGTCTTGTGTGTACTTATTGTACTGGAAGGCTTGTGTGTACTTATTGTACTGGAAGGCTTGTGTGTACTTATTTTACTGGAAGTCTTGTGTGTACTTATTGTACTGGAAGTCTTGTGTGTACTTATTGTACTGGAAGTCTTGTGTGTACTTATTGTACTGGAAGTCTTGCGTGTACTTATTGTACTGGAAGTCTTGTGTGTACTTATTGTCCATATGCATTTATTATGCATAATTTTGTACATTATTACCGGAAAAATCTGTTCATTCATTAAGGCAATCATTTCCCTGTGTCCCGACCGCAGTGCTGAGCAGTAATATAGTGCCAATCTGCAAAAATAATAGACATAGATTATTAGCTAGTAAGTACCACATTTATCTGATAATAAGCCGATCCCATATTTTCACAAAATTTGGGTAAATGTTTACTGAGGGTATTTTTGTCCAGGTCCTACTTTTTGATAAATGTATATAGGCAGGGCCCCAGGTTTTATTATAACAGATTTACTGTATACATCTAGACCAGCCAGTTACTATATATCTGGAGCAAATTTCTACAAACTCAACAAACTATTAAAACAAGTAAAACTTCATATTTTAAAAACAATTATATTTGAAGGTTCCTATGTATATTTTATTTAGAGTGCAATTAATCCTTGTAAAGAATGCTTGCACCTTAATGACATCTAATGCATATGATATGTACTTTCTATATACATGTGTACCTCATATGTTGTATTCTTTGCCACCTGAGAGTAATACTAATTTTTACCTTGTACCAAAAGGTTTATTAAGCTCTCATTAGATTTATCTAGGTGATACATTAGAGAGCTTTCAAAGTCAACCTTACATGCCAGACTAGTTTAAGATCATCATGGGATACATCTTAGGTAAAACTAAAATGTTGCCTCCATTAACTGTCCCTTATGACATGCAGGTGGCTGCATTTGGTTTCTTCGATACCTCAAGTCTGCAGGGAGACTAAACACTCATCACCTTTCATAAGAACTTGGAACAACTGGGATCAAGGCAAATATATATAAGGAATATTTCTGGCATATCACTCAAAGTGTTCAACACTGATTCATAAAACTTTTGTCTAAATTATTGAAAAATTATTGTCCATGTTTCAATTTGGTTTAAAAAGTCACAGTGTCTTGGGTCGCTAACCAGACTATACTCACATGAGGAGAATGATAATGGCTGCCACCATAGCTGAGGAAGTCAATATGGACCACACAACCTGGAACCAATTGTCTGTATTCTTGATGGCAACATTGAAGACGTCTTTGGGGTTGTTATAGATCCTGAAGGGCCCACACATGGGGGATGGGGTCATCCTGAAATGAATGTATATGAATGTATACTTGAATTACTAGTAAACTAACAAATTTGTACTTCATAAATGTTACCACACGAATCATGAAAATTTGGGGTTAATTGTGAACATGCCCTCATCATCACTCTTTTTGAGGCTATATTTCTGTGTACATGTATCTTGTTTACTGACGTCATTTAGTTAAACACAGCTACAACTTTATGGATTGACATATTAATTGACAAACCACATTGCTTAAAGACAGGCTAAATGTTTACAAAACTTAAACTCTAGGCAAGTAAGTTTTGTAGAAGTTACTCTCATTTCCTACATAATCTGTATAAAAAATCAAATGTATCTCCTTTTTTAGTGTTACTAAAGTGCCTATTAGTGTTACTAAAGTGTCTATTAGTGTTACTAAAGTGTCTATTAGTGTTACTAAAGTGTCTATTAGTGTCACTAAAGTAACTAATGACATTCTTATACATAAAACTCCATAACTATTAGGACCTTTATTATAACATGGTTCCTTTTATAATGCAAGTATGGCCATGAATTCCATATTATTATATATAATGTACTTCATTATAAGTCAGTATACTCCATGACTCCCATGTACAGTGTTATAATGAGTGACTGATGTATTTAGTCAGCCCATCTAAGTTTTTTTAAAGTGAAAACTAGCAAAAATATTGTCTTATTTTGTCATGGCCACAGGTACTCATATCTGTCAGTAAAAGAAAAGAAACTATTGACAACAGTCAATCCAATTAACACAAGGTGACTAACTTGCGTGGGTCAAAATCTGATCTCCTGTCAATTTGAATAAGCCACCTCATGGTAATTGGTAGAAGGGAGTGGGTCTTGTCAATAGTTTCCTTATTTTTCCTTATTTCCTGACAGAAATGAGTGCATGTGGACAAGGTATATGAGTTTGATGTTTTTTTCTCAAAATAATGACCAAAAGTTATGAAAAAAGAAATATCAATATTGAATAGGTACAGGTATATTTTTTTTCTTAACATTTTTAAAATATTTTTAATATACATGTAGTATAGATACTCATATTTCTTTTTTCTAAACTTTTTGTCACTTTTTATGGATGAAACATTGAACTTATGTGGTCAAGGAATGGTTGACCAACAACTTTTACATAAGCTTGATAAAAGAAAACACAACTTTTGCATAAACTGGTTATAACACAAATGAATATAATGTAAGCTTGAAAAAACATTATGATACTGACTCCACCAAAGTGTAGCTGACAGGAATACAGATCATGAAAAAGGCCACCATCAAGACGATCATGAAGAAGGAATTGCTCCTGGATGCCTGGTAGGGGCGCTCAGGGGGGATCGTGTTGTACATTGCTGACAGCTGCACAAATAACGTCGAAACAATTTGAAAAAACAAGACATTGTCACAAAACATGTTTTATATGTCAATTGAAAATCACAGTGCTAAATAGATTATGCCCCATCTTCTCTAAATATTTTGAACACTAATCTCTGGCTTAAATACCAAACATCTGATGATGATACTAACAGCATATCTATCATCAATACTCGCTTATAAGTCAAGTCCAACTGCAAAATGCACAGACCCAGATCAACCATTGTGTAAAGAGCCGGCAGATCTGGGTCTATGCAGTTTGTTAGGAGTAATCAGTAGAACAAACAACATAGACCCTGATCAGGGTCTATGTTGTTTGCAGTTGGACTCAACTTATAAGTAAATATATATGGTATATCCTTAAAATCAAGGAAACTAATAATAGTAGAACAGACATGTGCAACCTATGGCCTGCAGGCTGGATCCAGCCCGCAACCTTGTTTTATACACTTATTTACTTCATAGGACATGACTTACAAAATTGTTTATCTGGCACACACCCTGGAGGAAGTTGCATATGCCTGTGCTGGAGGAACAAAGTTAAGAAAAATTCAGAAAGTTCTATAATTCTAAGTTGACTCTATGTAAAGATGCTGGATATCACAATTGTTTGGACATCAAAGTTTAGCTTGAGTTTTGTTTGAAAAAAGTTTTAGAATATGTAGCTGCTAATTAAATATTCTGAGTACAAAAAAAAAGAAAAAGAAAATTAAATGATGCATTCTCAGATCACTTTTTTCAAAAAATAGCCTAGAATCTGATATGTTGCAATGGCTTGTTTGTTTCCATTTAACTACACACTAATAAATCACTGTACTACTTTTGACAGATCTATTTATTGGTTGTTATATTAAGTACTCTCCTAACTGGTTTATTTATAAGTTATTAATAAGTTCACCATGAGTTATTTACTTAGAATTTTAGGCCATATGCAAATTCCTAATTAGTCATTTGCTTTAATCTTGCAGGCACTAAGATTCTATGAGTAATGTCTGAGTTATTCCCTAAAATCTTTTATTTATGGTGAAGATGACATGAGTTATTCCCTGAAATCTTTTATTTATGGTGAAGATGCCAGGAGTTATTCCCTGAAATCTTTTATTTATGGTGAAGATGCCAGGAGTTATTCCCTAAAATCTTTTATTTATGGTGAAGATGCCAGGAGTTATTCCCTAAAATCTTTTATTTATGGTGAAGATGCCAGGAGTTATTCCCTAAAATCTTTTATTTATGGTGAAGATGACATGAGTTATTCCCTAAAATCTTTTATTTATGGTGAAAATGACATGAGTTATTCCCTGAAATCTTTTATTTATGGTGAAGATGCCAGGAGTTATTCCCTGAAATCTTTTATTTATGGTGAAGATGCCAGGAGTTATTCCCTAAAATCTTTTATTTATGGTGAAGATGCCAGGAGTTATTCCCTAAAATCTTTTATTTATGGTGAAGATGCCAGGAGTTATTCCCTAAAATCTTTTATTTATGGTGAAGATGCCAGGAGTTATTCCCTAAAATCTTTTATTTATGGTGAAGATGCCAGGAGTTATTCCCTAAAATCTTTTATTTATGGTGAAGGTGACATGAGTTATTCCCTAAAATCTTTTATTTATGGTGAAGATGACATGAGATATTCCCTAAAATCTTTTATTTATGGTGAAGATGACATGAGTTATTCCCTAAAATCTTTTATTTATGGTGAAGATGACATGAGTTATTCCCTAAAATCTTTTATTTATGGTGAAAATGACATGAGCTATTCATGTGTTATTAGTTTTGATACTGGATCGTGTCAACACAAGCTTCCAGATAACTTACACCGTTTTATCTTCTGACTGGTTTTAGAACTTTTGGTGCACACTTTGAGTCGCACATTTTGAAGATAATTTCATTTGGACACAATACATCTTGAAGAGGATTTGGCAGTGGTGTAGCAACCACCCAAGCAACCCCTGCAACTGCAGGGTGGGGGTATAGGGGGTACTCAGGCCCATTGGGAGTCCAACATTCCCATCAACAACATTTCTTATTGGGAAGGTGCCCCCAAATTAGGTTTTGCAGGGGGGACCAGAATTTCTTGCTATTCCACAGGGTATTGGATATCTTTTAGGGCAAAGGGTGTGATGCTATTTGTATTTGAGCCCATTACACAATAGATGCATATAATTCAGCACTGGTGGCATTGTAAGGTTAGTTTCATTATAAATCAGAGTCATTATTGACTATTCTGATAAATATTTATTTAAATTTTAATTCCCTGTGTATCATCTATGCTGAAAATGGAACAGCTGTTCATATTGGCAAAATATGGCCTTGAGTCCATTTTTTTGTAGCCATCTTGATAATGAAGTTTTAGTTCCATAGCTTAAGTCAAATACATACATGTCAGTAAATATTATTTAAAGTAAAACTATTAATGCATGTAAGTAAACATTTGTGCTAATAGCAATTGGTACATCATGGCCATCGTAATAGGTGAGTGATATGGGCGACAACCCAGGGTGCCATTTCTTTGTGGATCATGTTCTTTTACTATGTATTTTACTTCTATAAATGTACAGCTTTTTCATGAAAATACCTATGTTTAGTTATTATTTTCATGACTATTAATACATTTAAAAAAAAAAAAAACATTTGCAGTGTTTTTTCCAAGGGGGGGGGGGGGCAAAATTGACGCTTGCCTGGGGTGCCGGTTTGTCCAGCACAAACTTGCAACAGACCTGGGGTACATCACAAAGTGCCGTGCTCATTGCAGTTTTCTTATCAAGGCCTTAAATAGAGAATCCTGTGAATGCTGAAAACCCATCTCATTCAAGGTCTCATCAGTATAAAGGTACATGATAAACCAGGGGCCATTACTCTTTTTAGTGATAATGTAGAATGCTGCAAATAATGTTCATTCAGTATAAAGATGGCAGCAGGCCAAATCTGACTGAAATCCAACAATACTTGGTAAAATAATGTTTCAGAAACCAAAGTCAGCATGGATGGCAATTAGAGGGCATAATTCTTGGCAATAATGCTGTGGAACTCTGGAAATTGAACTCATTTAAGATATCATTAACATAAAAGCCCCAAGTCAAAATTGGTTGAAAATTGACAAACCTTGTTAAAGTTATGGTGCAGAAACAAAAATCAGAAGGACAGACAATCAGGGGGTATATTTCCTGTAAAGGATGTCTTGCAATGTTGAAAATTGAATTATTTCAGGGTCTTTAGAATAAAAAGTTAAATAACCAAATTTGGTTGAAAACAAAAAAAAAGTCCTTGGTAAAGTTATACTGCAGAAACGAAAGTCAGGAGGTATAATTCATATAATGATATTGTGGAACACTGGAAACAAAACTTATTCGAAGTCTCATAAAAATCCACATTGAAATAGAACACACTTTAGTATAGTTATGCTATGGAAACCAAAGTCAGTAGGACAGGCAATCAAAGGGCATAATTCTTGTAAATGATGTTTTGAAATGCTAGAAATTAGGGTCGCATGCCAAATTTGGTTAAATGCCAACAATCTTTAAGAAAGTTTAGCTGCAGAAACAAAAGTTGGTGGATAGAAAATCAGAGAGGTTAGCTCTTCTAAATGATGACAGAGATGGCTGGAAATTGAACTCTTTTGAGTTCTCATCAATATGATGCTCCATTCCAATATGTCTAAAATCCAACAATAGTCAGTAAATTTCCCTTGCAAACCAAATCAATGATGGATGCATATACAGAAGGAAAATGTGTTTATTATTGGGCTTTGACGACTTAATCAAGCAGGGTCATACGAATCAAATACAAACTTACAAGGCACAAGTGTTTTTGTCATTATATTTATTATACAGGTGGTCATATTTTAACCAAATGTTTCAATACATGTTATTACATGGTTTGAAAATGGGTCATTGATCTAGTTTATTTGCAAGTAATTTGTCATCCACAATAAGTTGGTTCTGCAAGTTGTTACCCATTTTCTAACTGATTTATTAGCTAATTTACATGCAAATTTGTCTCCCTTGTAACTTGCCTTCAAATCATGTTTCAATGCGAGTTATTATCATGGTTTCTGAGTACTTTTTTTAATACAATTTTCCCTACCTTTATACCTTTTTAAGGACCTTAAATATTTGCATGCAACAAGGACAACACAACAAGGACAACAACAGCAACAAATGTGTATTTAACCACAAAATAAAATAAAAATTCTTGTTGTACTTAATTCCTTATAAGATGGTTGCTCAGAGCAAATAGTATGCTTTATGTGTTACATGAATATTTGAATTATTGTGGGTTTTTCTATTTATTCTGAAGAGACAATAGGGTGCAGTCATAACATAAATCCATAAATAATATGTACATGCATTTTATTTTGAATAAATGACAAATAAAATCAAAAGAAGAGTTCAAATGCAATGTTACTTAGTTATAAATTGCAAAGAGAAGACTAACAATACAATGTTACCAATTACAAATTGTAAAGAGAAGACTTCCAATACAATGTTACTAACTACAAATTGTACTTTGAAGACTTCCAATACAATGTTACTAACTACAAATTGTACAGAGAAGACTTCCAATACAATGTTACTAACTACAAATTGTACTGAGAAGACTTCCAATACAATGTTACCAATTACAAATTGTACAGAGAAGACTTCCAATACAATGTTACCAATTACAAATTGTAAAGAGAAGACTTCCAATACAATGTTACCAATTACAAATTGTAAAGAGAAGACTTCCAATACAATGTTACCAATTACAAATTGTACTGAGAAGACTTCCAATACAATGTTACCAATTACAAATTGTACTGAGAAGACTTCCAATACAATGTTACCAATTACAAATTGTAAAGAGAAGACTTCCAATACAATGTTACTAACTACAAATTGTGAAGAGAAGACTTCCAATACAATGTTACTAACTACAAATTGTGAAGAGAAGACTTCCAATACAATGTTACCAATTACAAATTGTACAGAGAAGACTTCCAATACAATGTTACTAACTACAAATTGTGAAGAGAAGACTTCCAATACAATGTTACCAATTACAAATTGTAAAGAGAAGACTTCCAATACAATGTTACCAATTACAAATTGTAAAGAGAAGACTTCCAATACAATGTTACCAATTACAAATTGTAAAGAGAAGACTTCCAATACAATGTTACTAACTACAAATTGTACTGAGAAGACTTCCAATACAATGTTACTAACTACAAATTGTAAAGAGAAGACTTCTAATACAATGTTACTAACTACAAATTGTAAAGAGAAGACTTCCAATACAATGTTACTAACTACAAATTGTGAAGAGAAGACTTCCAATACAATGTTACTAACTACAAATTGTGAAGAGAAGACTTCCAATACAATGTTACCAATTACAAATTGTAAAGAGAAGACTTCCAATACAATGTTACTAACTACAAATTGTGAAGAGAAGACTTCCAATACAATGTTACCAATTACAAATTGTAAAGAGAAGACTTCCAATACAATGTTACCAATTACAAATTGTAAAGAGAAGACTTCCAATACAATGTTACCAATTACAAATTGTAAAGAGAAGACTTCCAATACAATGTTACTAACTACAAATTGTACTGAGAAGACTTCCAATACAATGTTACTAACTACAAATTGTAAAGAGAAGACTTCTAATACAATGTTACTAACTACAAATTGTACAGAGAAGACTTCCAATGCAATGTTACTAACTACAAATTATGACCTCAACTTTACGCAATTTTCAGTTATGATTTGTAAAGATTATATACAAAACTTTAGAAGAAATTGTGACTTTTCCAGGTATGCATTGATAACATAAATTCTATTAAATACAAAATAGTTTACAAATAGGAAATATGTTTTATATGTTAATTTGAACATGAAAATATTAAATTATCTTATATGGCCAAGAAAGTATTGTACATGGAATCAATTTACCAGTGAGGAGTCTGGGGTGGGTGGTGGTGGGGATGAAAGCAGAGGATATTTAGGAAAGAAAGTAGGGTGGTACCCTAGTACCAAGTCTCTTGACTATAATACTAATAAGGCACTGAGCAATTAAAGGTTGCCAAGACAACATATGGTGTCATAATATGCATCTATTGGCAAAAAGCATAGATCATGCCCGATATTCTCAAAACTTGTTCAGCATGATGCTCAACCTCTAGGTGTGAAAATTGTTACCACCTGTAACTTCTATGTGAATACAGTTGGAGTCGCAGACCTTTCAGGATTTTCTTAACTCTGGCCCCTTTATTAGAATACAACATTTAAATTTCAAAGATGCAGTCGAAGTATAATATCCAATTTGAGGGTTTTGAGCTTTAGGTTGAGTTTCAAAAGTAAAAAAAGGTTTGCGAACACATGACAGAGTTGTCATACCACTTATAGATCATGGACTAAAATGTTTTGTGTGAATCATATACACCATAATCCTTACAGTGTGTTACTCCCTTTATATATCAGATAATGCTTCTGCCACCACCAGCTGAAATCTGCTAGAAATGTTCATCATGACTTTTTCTAAATTTAATCTTGATTCTGAAAGACTTTGTTAAAAAGAAACTGATAAGATACAAATTTAATGCTTTAGCTATCAAATAGGGGGAGCAGTTTGCAGTAACCTTGATCTGCCAAGGTAAACCTGGGTCTACTCTGTTTGCAGTTGGGTGAGTACTGTAGTACATGGATAAATACAGTATAGTAAACTTGTAAGTGCTCACCTTTTTCAGGTAAAAGATAACAAACATCTTCAACACATAGATGGCTGGGATGAGTGGTGCATAGAATAATCCAAGCCTAGAAAAGATAACAAATCATTATTAACAGACACTTGAAGGGGTGTAAACAAATAAACATAGAACAAGACATAAACTTTCAAGGATGTAAATTTTGAATGTACTTTTTATAGCTTGATAGCATTACCATACAGAGAGATATTAAGAATGCATGGGGTCTAATGTTATTGGCATATAATCATGACAGGGGATATCATTATCATCATTAATCATTATACCAAGCCTAATCTCAATAACTTTACCTCTATTCATCTTACTAGCCTTGAGTACATTAGGGAGCACACCATTTTATTAGAATTAGAATATTTTGCCAAAGTGTAGTACACAACACTGTAAGCCTTGGCCCCATGGTCGAAGAACTGGCTTAGCAAATAATTTCACTTGTGCTCAAATTTAAAAGAACAATTGATCTTCTACAACTTTCCACTAAGTTGAGTCAGAGTTAAGACAGTTTTGGCATGGTTTTATTCATCGTATCTCTACATACAAGCCAAATTTAAATAATACTGAGATATTCTAAGAATGATTTTTTCATTTTGCCATTTTATGGGCTTTCGAGTTAGAAAGTATAAAGAAGAACTTAAGTGTATGAGGTATAATATATGTAATTAATATACCCAACATAAATGTATGAGGTATATAATATATGTAATTAAAATACCCAACTTAAATGTATGACATATAATATATGTAATTAAAATACCCAACTTAAATGTATGAGGTATATAATATATGTAATTAAAATACCCATCTTAAATGTATGAGGTATAAAATATGTAATTAAAATACCCAACTTAAATGTATGAGGTATATAATATATGTAATTAAAATACCCATCTTAAATGTATGAGGTATAAAATATGTAATTAAAATACCCATCTTAAATGTATGAGGTATATAATATATGTAATTAAAATACCCAACTTAAATGTATGAGGTATAATATATGTAATTGAAATACCCATCTTAAATGTATGAGGTATATAATATATGTAATTAAAATACCCAACTTAAATGTATGAGGTATAATATATGTAATTGAAATACCCATCTTAAATGTATGAGGTATATAATATATGTAATTAAAATACCCATCTTAAATGTATGAGGTATATAATATATGCAATTAAAATACATATCTTAAATGTATGAGGTATAATATATGTCATTAAAATACCCAACTTAAATGTATAGGTATAATATACATGTATGTCATTAAAATACACAACAAAGTCTAAACTATCTCCATCCAGTATATGTGGCCACATTTTTTGATAGATGGAGGGAGGTCACACACAAATGCTGTTGGAAGATGGATGAATGGATGATCAAATTTAAAAAGTGAATCCTAAATATATTTGGACTATTTCTTAAAGTAGGGTCATAAAAGAGGAAAATTTACAACCATGCCTGGACTTCAATCCACAACTGTGTGAATTCTGTGGATGGAGGTAGATATATTACCCTCTGAATAAGGACATTTGTATTATTGGCACCACTAACATCCAGTATTACAACAACAACAACAATCCCAGGTTCTCATAGACATGTAGGATTAAAGGTAATAATATGGATAGAACCAAATCTTACCAACATAGTGTCTGTGCATAAACCAGATCCAGGACATTTCCAGGAAGATCAAACACGGCTGGTCCAATCTTCTTTGCCAAACCACAATTACACTTTGTTGTGATCAACCTGATTATAGATGAATTAAATTGAAGTTAAGATTAATTGACACTTTATCTGTTACAATTACTTATTTTAAATATATTGTAATTCATAACATTTAGCATAATTAAGTTATTCTTATTCAGTTAACTGAACACATTATAAAACACAGTTTTCATAGATTTCTCATCAGCAATAAGATGAGCTCATTAACATGGACTATGAAGTTTTGTTTGTTGTTTGTTGGTGTCTAAACGCACATCAACACATAAAAGGTTATATCTTATTGGCAGTTATTGGAGTAATATACCTTACCCGGGACAGACCAAAGTGGCCAATCTGGCTCGATTTGGATGGGATTCGAACCCACATCCTTCTGGTCACAGGTCCAGCATGCTAACCACTGAGCCATTGAATCTCTTCTAGACTCTTAAGAATGGATTTTTTTGCTTTATTTGCATTTGGTAGATGAAGTACAAAATGTTAGGAATACTGCTGTATTAAGAGATGATATATACATTAAATAAACACAGTATATATATACATTAAATAAACACAGTAAATTATATTTTTATGTGACAGAGTGCTTACTGGTAAATGGTAAATTCTATCGTATTTTCGCTCATAAAATACACATCTATCAATGTGTATCGAGCACTAATTTCTAATGACACGTGATCTTATTATATTATTTCTTTCTCAATAACCAGAGGGGATGCTGTTTTGTAACTTTACAAAAAGAAGGGGTTGGGATTATCATCAAATATAAACTTATTGTACGAGAACTACGGCACTTACTTTCTAGGCAGCTCAACCAGAAGGGTGAATACAATCTGGACAAGGAAATTCAGCACAATCAACTTGTATATAGCCTGACCAACAAAGGTCTCCCAGCACTATAATAATAATAATAATAATAATAATAATAATAATAATAGTAATAATAATAAGTTACAACATAAAGTTGGTGTAATAGTTTACCAGAATATCGCACTTACTTTATTTCAATTGTCATACAACCTATATAATCAAAGTAAAAATCTAGGAGTTGTAATTCAATATTACCGCAGATTACATCCTCTGAGGAGGGTACTTTTAATATTAGTGCGGAATTAAAAAAGTCGTCACTAGAGAATTTCACTCAGCATTAAAATGTAAATTTTCATGTCTTTAGTCAATTGTTAAGTGGAAGGTCTAGTGGAAGGTCTAGTGGAAAGACAATTTCTAACTTTCAAACTTACATCATGAAGTACCTATCCGTTTGGGAAAATCTGAATTTCGTTATTATTTTGTTTTATTTAAAAACTGTGGTGCTCTAATGATTCCTGTTAGTGACGATTCATGCTTCTTGTTTTTGTTTAAATATTTGGTTGTCTATTCTCAAAGTTTTGTCCCTATTTAACAATCTTAACAGAACATATATTGTACAAGTTCTGAATCATATCATTAATAACCAAATTTTCAAATCATATCGTCACACGTAAACTTGTCGTCATTCTTCTCGAGTTTTTATACGTCGATAGCAGTGTGTGTGTGTGTGTGTGTGTGTGTGTGTGTGTGTGTGTGTGTGTGTGTGTGTGTGTGTTTGAAATTGAAGTGAAAATCGAAAAACTGCAGCAAAGCAGCATGTCTCTATACTTGTCTCGGTTACTGATTTTCCTCCTCTTTCGCGATCAAACCACATAGTCCGTCCACTGCTCCACCGGTATAGGTGGTATTGG
Source organism: Margaritifera margaritifera (assembly GCA_029931535.1). Lineage (NCBI taxonomy): Eukaryota > Metazoa > Mollusca > Bivalvia > Unionida > Margaritiferidae > Margaritifera > Margaritifera margaritifera. The sequence continues at coordinate 2,653,796 of JAQPZY010001473.1, forward strand.
AATTCCAAAAACATTGTGCATATCGCAAGGTATCAGTACCTATCTTAAATTATAAGAGAGCTTCGCGATATTACGCACTTTTGCAAGCACGCACGTACGGATGGTAATGAATGATATCTTGGTGATAATTTTTACTTTAAAATGCATGGGTAAAAAAGAATTCACCAAACCATCCCCAAACATATGTGGCCTAAGATTTATTCTACAATTAGACAGGCAGAAAAATTACCTGAATATATGAGCATTTGTTTTGCCCTACACGACAGCTATTTTGATCGCTGCAGGTTATCTGTATGTACAGAGAGGCCATCAGCATGGCCAGTGACGCCAGCTTCAGAAACACCATCCTACAGAAAAATGAAGAGGTTGATATATTTGTAATGCCATCATCTGCATATTTTCTTTATATTGTTTTTTTTTTTTTTTTTTTTTTTTTTTATAAAACCCAAAAAGTATTCTGAACTAGGACCAGTTTTAAATATACCTTCATTAGTAGACTCTCTCTGTCTCTCTCTGTCTCTGTCTCTGTCTCTCTCTCTCTCTCTCTCTCTCTCTCTCTCAGCAAAATACTTAATGTAGAAAAACTTTTACAGGAGATTTGGATGGTTTTCGTTATCAAAAACTATAGAATTGTTGCCCAAGTTAAAATCAGGCTTGTATCATAGCCTGATAACCAATTTGCTTCCAAAACGTAAATTTCACAGACGTTAACGGATCAAGTAGCAAAAGTCGACGTTAAAACAGCATATCTACTTTGTTGCTACTGGTTTTCGCTTTTGCGGCATATTTTGAAATGTACCTGATAAGCGAAATCTTGATAACAAAAGCTGGTCGGTATTTTTCCAGGATTACTAAAAGTTCGAAGATCAGCGGATAGATTGCGTTAAGTAAAGTGATGACGAGGGAAGGCAGAAACTGCACTAGCAATTTAACCAGGCTGTGGTAGTTGTTGACACTGGAACTGGTTGTAAACTGAAAAAGATGGAGACATATATTCCATTATTACGGTACCTTTTGGCATTGGACCTCACATCTAATAAATAAGATAATAATTTACTCGCAAGAAATACAGTGTGCTCGTGATATGCAGGAAATTCTGGCTTTTTTACGCCACACGCAGGAGCACACAAAGTTAGAAATCATATATTGTTATCCGTCCGTAGGCCTATACTTATGACAACGTTATAGCATTTTTATTTAATAGAGAGAACATATTCGTTTTTATGTGATGGAGAGAAAGTATTGTGCAATTGATGCATTTTGTTTATAAATTCATAGATACGATCTCTGAAACCCAGGGGTGGAATGAGGGGACTGTGTTGTACCTTGGATACGGATGTGCAGCCCAGGGTCTTAGAAAGATATCAAATCATGTTTTATGTACCCACAGTAAACTTCACATACCTGTTTATATACAGCAAAATAGATACCAATATACCTAACTTACATCAGGAAATTTTCTCGGTTTCTTGTGTTGATATGTCTTCGTTTTTTGTTTGTATCCAATCCAGTGATTTAGAATATGTCTATATTCAGTGCTACATCAAAGACAATTGACAAAAAGATACGGCCACAGTTGCGTACCTGGAACGAACCTCAAAGACACCTACTGATGTACCATCAGGCTTAAGTAACATGAACCCATTTGGGCCGTATGTCCCTATATAACAATAACAAGGAATCTGCCCTTCTCCACCCACCCCACCCTCCACCTCGAGTAAAATTATGGATGATGACAAATTAAGTTGCAGAATTGGAGAAAAAAAAACAAGCTGCGGTAGAACCGACAAAAATAAAAAAAAACAACAAAAGAAGATTTTCCTGTTCAGAGTTTTAGTCAAATAAATATATGAGAATGAATCACATTTTTCTGCCCCAATATTACATAAAATACTAAACAAAATTTGATTACAAATGTCCAATAAAGATGGGTAAAAACATATATTATCCTGATGTAGTGTAACATATATAAACCTATAATTTCACACCAGTTCTTTCATCTAATATACACATTAGCTTAGAAATCATCCACAACAAATGACAGAAAGAAAGAAAGAAAGACAGACAAAAAGAAAGAAAGAAAGAAAACTATGTTGTGTACATTTTAATAAGTTTTAGCCGAAGGAAGTTACTACAGTCTCTCCTTTTGCAGGATTCGCAGATAAGAGTCTGCTAACATTTCTTGCTTCTGTAAGTCTTTCCTGTGGAGATGAACATAGACATGAAGGAACAAACAAACACAAAGAAACAAGCAAAAAGATGAAATTAAGTTTACTCACACTGGAAGAAAAATCCTGAGCGTAATAGATGGCGGCTCCAGCACCACCCAACATGCTGAGGATCAGAAGGTTGACAAAGAATCGAATAGTGTATATTCCACATTTATCTGCACATGTTCTTTGAGCGACTATACGATCGTAGCGTTGTTCACTCAGGTCCGCCTGGGGAACAAAATTGTATGCCAGTCAGACATGTACAAGTAACTACCTGCTTACATGAACCACCTGCGTAAAAAGGTCGAGTGCGATATGTCCATTTAATAAAAGATAAAATGATGTACCTATACAAATATAGTGAACACCTGTTCGCTTTGACCACTTCAAGATGGTCCTCTGATTGATCGTTCAATAGAGGTATAGCCGTAGTTTTTCAATAATTGCCACCTGCACATATTGGTACAGTGTGTAACAAAGGATCTTTTCTCCCCGAATCTTTACTTAATTTAATATTGTTTTTATGAATCTTTGTTACCTAAAATAGAAGCAACACATTTTACCTGTATTTCATTTGTCAAAACTGATGGTCGTTTTCGATGCAATCAAGAAGGTGGTAAATATTAGCAATCAAAGCAATCAGAATTACATACAGTACAAAAGGTAGCATTTTAAAAACAAAATAATTATGGAATATGTTCGGGTATAACAGATTGTAACTGCATGTTAAATAGATTGGAATGAAGTAATTAAGGCAATAAAGAAACGATATAAATGATGAAAAAGTGTTATGTTCTTTCTTTCACATCAATATCTGTTTTGAAAGAGTACATTTTAAAATTCATCAATCTTCATTTTGGAAACATAAATCTCGTGCTACAGTGCTTGAGAAACCTGAAACTATTTTGCTGACGATTGAAATGATGCTTAAGTATGTATATAAATGGATATTACACATGTGCTCGTTTTTGTATGAAGTTTATGAAACGAATTTAATAATTTAAATATTATAAAACTCTGACTAAATGCGTACAAATGTAAATTGTAAGAATTAAACAAATAAAATTGCCAAGTTCATTCAATAAAACGCAAAATATTGCAGCTAAATGACTTATACCTACACTGTGAAACCTCAGCTTTTTATGACATTATAAAGTTGTTGCTGAGCTCTTGACGTTAGGTTGTATTTGCCTAATGTCAATGTAATGTGCCTATAAAACGTCATAACGATCGCGCCAGTTGATGTCTGGGTTAGGTTAGACTTAAATATGGGAATTGACAATGATATACAAGATCAATCTATATACGCACCGCCAGGGTCATGCTGATGCTTTTCTGTTTCAGAAGAATGGCCTCCTTTTCATTCAGAATATAATCCCAGACTGCAAACACGCTGTTGCAAAAGATGGCTTTATGCTTCTTGTTCTCCCGATCCATCACAGACTCTCTAAAACTCTTGGCAGTGCTGGGAAAAATATCAAACAGATTTTTTTTTTTTTCGGGGGGGGGGGGGATAAAAGTCTACGGTTATTATCCTGAGAGTGTTGACAAATTAAATGCAAATGCAAGACCTTAATAAGATACTAAAAATAATCCTGGCATCTTTTACTACCTGTAGTAAAATACAAGAATAGAATTGGTACTTTTGAAAGTACCAAGAGGACGCAAGTAAAATATTGCATGAAACATAAATTTAAGCTAAATGAAACATTTTTATCTACTTTAATGTTTATAATTGGATACAAATTTGAAGGTCGGTGGACAGAATGAACCAACAAGAAATTCTGTTGATGTTTTGCTTGCTCGCGTATATATATAATCCAAAAACTTTGCATAGCCAGTTATGCAAGAAATGTAGGTCACTACATCCTCAATTTTTCTTTTTATTTGTGTTAAAATAAAGTGATAATTATGAATGCATGAAACTGCATGACCACACACGCAACAGTGTCTATGAAACTGACCTACGAGATATACAAAGTGTCTGGCATACTTTGCCAAAGCAATTGTGATTGCCGTAGATGTCTAACAACAATATGAGAGAGAGAGAGAGAGAGAGAGAGAGAGAGAGAGAGAGAGAGAGAGAGAGAGAACGTTAGAGCGTAAACTTTACTTAGTAACACACTGAATGACCAGCACGATCCCATTACAAAATAAATGACTTGCTTTATCTATTGATCTAAATATTGCGGATCAAAACTGCTTTACTGGTTTAAAGATGCATTACTGTGTATTTAAATGATGCCATCCCATAGGAGACAGCAGTAAATAGTTTTCTATTACCACAGAAATTTACGTTAAAGCACATTGAGTACTACCTGCTATTCGCGTCTCAGACAACACATGTAGGCGTCATGTGACCATATTACTTGTAATCATGCTCTTTAGGGCTCCATAATTTACAAGATTTTTTATAAGCCAATTAGTATTGTTGATTTGAAAATGAAACGTCTGTTAAAAGAAACATATTTGATTCACCGTCTCGATACTATCTGTCCAATATGCTTCAATTCTAGGATTATATATGAACTTCGTTGATAAATTTATTGCATTTGGTCACTTCTATTGTCATTGGTGTGTGTTAGGAATACACGCTCAGTAACTGGTTTGGTTGAACTAAACCCGCTTTAAAGTATTTTGCCTACAACAGTTTTTGCCATTTATTTGTGGACACCCTTAAGCCCCGTTCCAATGTACAGAGCTGGTTGGAACTTTTTAGATGTTCTGTTATGTTTCATGTAAAAATCAAAGGCTTTTATGTCTGTTATCCTTGTCCTTCCCTTTTATTGGTATAATGGGTATTCTCCCTAAAAACAAAAAGAATTTTGCAAAAAAGAATTTGGGATGAGATTGTTGTTGTTTTTCTCTTTGTCTTTTCTCTTATTTCTTATTTTTATATCTATTTCTATTTGTCAACGACAACATATACTGCTTTATATACAATGAAACTTATCTAACCCATAGCAATTGAACTTAACTTTTATAATTTTATTTATTCTTTGCAGAAACCTGACAAAAAAATAAATAAATACAAAATTATTTTGCAATTTTGAAATGTACATTCCTCTCTATGGTCTATCTTTTGAATTTTTTAATTATCAAATTTACGATAAAAGTTACAAGTTATATTTTTAATTTTAAAATCTGATATTGCAAAATGTTACAATCTTTAAAACTTTGTATAACACTTGTACAATGGGGCATAATTCAACATTAGCTCTGAAATAGAACGTCTATTAAAGGAAACATTGGATTCACTGTTTGGAAACTGTTAGACATATCTAAAAAGTTATAATTATATGATTATTTATAATCTTCACTGATAAATCCATAATATTTAACCAATTACATGTATTTAAAGGAAAATAAAACTGAACTTGTATCCACCTACACCGCTTCCGCCGCCGGGTACAGTTGTACTTTAAATATTTGCGAAATACCTCAGCTCACTAGAAGCAGTGCAGCGCATGCTCAGTCAGTAGGTCCTATTCAGCAAATCAATCTGGGAGATGAGATAATTTATATGTAGGCTACTCTATTCAATTTACGGGGTGTGTGACGGGTACAATATTAATTTATTACAGTATATGTTAATGTGTATTCGAGAGAAAGACAGTCCAACAAGGCAGTACTCTTTACATTAAAGAAATAAAAATAGTTCATAAACACCCGGATGCAAAAAAAACCCCAAATCTAATAAAGAGGATGCTCTAGCGTCCTCTAAAGAGGTCAGCAAGTTGACCTCATAAGAATTAAGCGATGGAACGTGACTAATGCACGCAGGTCGCATACCATGTTGGAAAACCCCACACAGTACATGTAATAATGGCCTCTCTCACTTATAACGTGGGTCACTGTATGGCTCCGATTAACATTCTAAAGACGGCGCACTGTATATTACCAAACTGCAAATATTGTACTCTTCCCAATGATGTAATTACACAGTTCAGTTAGAAATTTCAGTACAATGATCTAAATTTGAGTTGTCACATTTTGACCTTTCTCGCTACACTTTAAATATGTATTACACTATCATAAATTATAAGCGGGCAGGTTTTAATATGTGATTTTTTACAAGAAGCATCATTATATAAAATTATTACAGTATTTTAGATGCTTAATATTGCTTTAAAACATATTTAAAAAATACATGTTACAGTTTCAAGTAGCATGCGCAAAGAAAACATTCTTTGCTTACTGTATTGGCTGTAAGTTTTGTTCCCTCTAAATGTCTCAATACAACACGTATGTCACCTCCGATATGATGCAAAAACAAGAGCAAAGATAGCAGTTATCAAGAAATGTGTTTGAGGAACGCAGATGCCACACCACAATGCCTGAAATGACCTAAACGCAAAAATCTAACCAAAGTGTGAGGACTGAACGAACGCACAGACATGGATAAAAGTATATGCCCTACCATTGTTGTGGTGGGGCATACAAAAGGGAGATCATAATTCGGTAATATTTTGTCGGAAAACTTAAAAGCGATGTTGACCTAGCTCTTTTTGCGGTAAAGTTTCATACCGTTTCAGTCCCTAAAGCCCTACAAAAGATATTCAGCGGAAACAAAGTGCTGATGTAATTGAACCACAAAGCTCCAGGTCAAATAGGATATAGAAATCCGTTATTATTTTTTCAATGGTGAAAATTGAACTTAACGCATGTCCTCTTAATGTAAAACCTCCTACTTAAATTTGGTCCGAATCCAGAAAGTCCTCTAAGTTATGGAACGGAAATGACATTTTGATGCAATGGAAGGGCTACGTTCTGAGTCAAACAGGAGCCATAACTTCATAAGGTTAAGTTGGAAAATAATGAAAATCTAATTTACCCTAGCTCTTCCTAACGTAAAGCGTTATATCAAATTTGGTTTGAATCCTTGGGGACCTTCAAAAGTTACTCACTAGAACAACAAAAAGTTTTGATAGAGATACACGAGGGTAGCACTATATTCTTTTTTCATAGATATGATAGGGATATAATACACACACACACACACACACACACACAAAATAAAAAATATATATAGACAATGCGTTACAATCGGTAAATTCATGCTGTTCAATGATTTGCATATTATGTAACAGAATAAATATAAATAGCATAGATGAGGACTTTAGAGGGAACCTGCAGATGTCATGATAGGAAGACCGTGGTGTTATACTTACGAGGGAAATTAAGGATAAAGACAACAGTAGGTGTCAGTAGGGGAGCCGAGACTGCATGCCACAATGCTGTCATGTGGATATAATGAAGCATCTGTGTGGTTGCCATGATACAGAGCTGTTGATGTCATGAAACATCTATGTGGTTGCCATGATTCAAAGCTGTTGATGCCATGAAAGAGCTATGTGAATGCCACAAAGCAGCCTTGTCGCTGCAATGCAACAGAACTGTGGCTGTGATGAAGCAGCCATATAAATGCCACAAAGCAGCCATATTATGCCACAAAGCAGCCATACGAATGCCACAAAGCAACCACGTGGATGCCATGAAGCAGCCATTTGAAATCCACATATCAGCCATGTAGTTACCACAATGCAGCAATACGAATGCCACCAAGCAACCACGTGGATGCCATGTAGCAGCCATGTGGAATCCACAAATCAGCCATGTAGATACCACAGTGCAGCAATACGGCTGCCAAAAAGCAACCATGTGGATGCCATGAACCAGCAGTATAAATGCCACAATGTAGCCACTACTCTTAAAGGTAGCTTCATATATGACCAGCTATAAGACATCCATGGCCGTTCATGCCATCCACATAGCTGCCTTATTTTGTATATTTCGCGGCTGAAATTACATCCCCATAAGTAGGTAATAAGCAGTCATTTACTATGACCAGCCAATGAACATTCAGAAATAAGGAGCCTAAAAGAAACTCTAATGCAGTGATTACACTTGCAGACTTATTACTGCCAAATGTAATTCCTGAGATGTTGACTCGGGTGTATTCTTCATTTTAAAAACTTGTTTGTTTCTTTCCCGATCTTTCATAAATGTTTGGAAATCGCTCTGGAATCAGCAGTACCCAGTTCTACGAGTTTCCTTATGTATCTTAGATTTGAGGAAAGTTCATTGTAGATGAAATAAACTAAGACCTAAAATAAGACCCAACATAAGACCTAAACTAAGACTTAAAATAAGACTCAAAATAAGACCTAAAATAAGACCCAACATAAGACCTAAACTAAGACTTAAAATAAGACTCAAAATAAGACCCAAAATAAGACCTAACATAAGACCTAAGCTAAGACCTAAAATAAGATTTAAAATAGACCTAAACTAAGACCCAAAATAATACCTAAAATAGACCTAAACCAAGACCCAAAATAAGACCTAAACCAGACCCAAAATAAGACCTAAACTAAGACCTAAAATAAGACAAAAAAAGACCTAAATTAAGACCTAAACTAAGACCTAAAGTATGACCCAAAATAAAACCTAAAATCAGACCTAAAATAAGACCTAAAATAGACCTAAATTAAGACCTAAAGTATGACCCAAAATAAAACCTAAAATCAGACCTCAAATAAGACCTAAAATAGACCTAAACTAAGACCCAAAATAAGACCTAAAATAAGACCTAAATAAGACCTAAACTAAGACCTAAAAAAAGACCTAAACGCACTCACATACACTCTGCATCGTTATTCTTTATTGAAATATACACTTACTTTCGAGCCATGAGGAGTAAACTCACAAGAAGGGCGAAACAGGTAGCCAGGAAGTAAGCAAGGGGTATGTTGTACTCCGACAGTGACAGTTTTACTTCAGCGTTGCTATAGTAACCATAAAACATCGCCGTTCTCTCCATCCAACCCTACAAAAGTCACATGTAAGACAAGAGGTTTTTTTCAACTGCAAAGGAAGAAAAGATTAAGAAAATGTTGTTTAATTTGGCCTATTCAAGATTTATTTTTAAAAACATTAAAGAAATTATTTGTTATAGTCATGAATCAGAATTGATTATATAGGAACAATCGCTGCATGCACAATTTATTATTTATTATTCTTATTATTATTCCTTGATATATGTGTATTTTAAAAGCAATGAATTAATTGGAAAGGTGTTACTGGTAAGGACCGTACAAAAGCTATGCAATTGATTTAAAAGAATAGAAAAAAGACAAGATATGGCAAAACATTTTAATATCTGATGTTATGGATTAACCTTTAGCGGCACATCAGCACAATAATGGATATGTAGTGCCAAATGAAAGTTAAGTTCTAAAAATCTAAGCAATACTCGATATTTTTACTACATGAAGTATTTATGAGAAATTATCATTTAACAATGAATAAAAACCAAATAATTATCTACATCGGTATTCAGGGCTTATACATGTTCTTAATTATAAGCAGATTTTAGTAAGTAATAAAACAACCAACATTATAACTACAATTATTCCTTTTTGTGGAATAGGAATTTCTAACTTATATAATAATCGTTACAAATATCACTGAAATAACCTTAAAATAAAATAGTAAAATACGCACAAAATTAAAGTTCGCAATAAATGAATGTTTTATGGTAATAGTGGGAAACGCAAATGCAAACCTTTCACTCAACAATAAGTGGTGTTAATCATTATGAAAATGCAACCAATTACATGTGAGTGACACTCTGCCGACTACTGGGTGAACAAAGGTCAACTAATGTATTTCGCTCGGTCTTACAGATAGGAGATTTACGCAGGCTTTCTTTACCTGTATATATTAACAACCAAATTAACCAACAAAGTAACAATAGCTACCATAAACCAAGGTCGAATTCATAAATCAATAACTTTAACAGAAATGGCGACCGTGTGTATTAATCCGCCGGTCAATGACCATAAAATTGCTTTAGCAAAACAACTTATAAGACAAACATTTAATTCTCCTTCCAGCGATTACAAATGTCAATATCACAAAGTTCTCATGAAATTTCCCATCACTCAATTAACTAACTTTCACTTCATTTCACTTCAAAGGACACTCAAACAAAACTTTACTACTTGTTCAATAATCTCTCGATTTCTTTCCACCTACTGACATAAAAAAGCTGGTTTCGTCTTTAAATTGAATGCTGTATATGAAAGGACAGTACGCACATATTTCGAGTACGTAAAATAATGTCAATCAACATACCGTGCCTTGTATAAAGTCCAGTATCACCTGCAGACCATCTGAGGAAACGTTGACTTTGTATGTAGCAGAGCACGTGTCAGCCAGAGTAGTACTGAAGAGGAAACTGCCCTTACCCTTTACGTGCTCATCGTAATCACTGACACTGAAGCTGATTTGGAACAAGACAACGGTGATAAACAGCAGGAGGAAGATGAAGATGTCCAGGAAAAACAGCCACTTCAGGAACACAAAATAGGACACGACACCTGTTCCCTGGTGACCTGAAATAGATAAATACCATTAACAACAATTATATTGACTACCAACAACTGTTTTACACATAGCTATCGCTAATTACGATGAAATGCAGTTGTCTTACGGCTTCGCAGAAATATTTGCCATGTAATCAGCATTCAAAATGGTAAACGGTACGGTAATCAAACAATTAGGAACGATACGCAGATGGTAAAAGTTATGTTTCGGATGCTTTCGAAGACATAAAACACTCACGAATGGTCAAAAGTGATACGAAACCGCACAAACGGTGCTAATATGATCAGAAAAGGGTAGAAGACGGTAAAGAAACCGAACCTTACAACTAGAAAATAAAATGGTACCAAACGGTATGTAAACAAATCTTCAAGAAAATCGTAGCAAAAGACTTTACGTGTACAGTATTCTTCAAATGTTTTTTTTTTTGTTTGTTTGGGGTTTTTTTATGCGTCTGCATGCAGCCTAATTCTCCCAAATGTTTTTTTAATTTGATGCGTCCGCGTGCAGCATAAATCTTCCAAAATAACAAAATACATAGAACATGCATTCTTTCAAAATGATCCTGTAAAGAACCTTTTTTTTCTCTTATCATAATACACCTTAATTACGGTTTAGAACATAATTTGACGTCCAGTATGTGTTATCTCCGATTTACAAAGAACAAATAATGTTTCCTTACATGCACCTTCACAGTAGTATCGATGTTCACATTTGAAATTATGGAGTGGCCAATTTGAAAAGTAACCTCTCGGGTACTATCGGAAGGACGACAATATATTGAGAAAAAAAAAGAGTCGCTGGAATGGACTGTTATCTACTGTCCGAAAAGAATTTGTAGGAATTCACGATATGTCCATATCTTTTCTATCCGTTCATCTTTTCTGATTTCTGAGTAATTGAAATCCTCTCGGATATTTTTAAGAACTACAACATATCAAATGGGTAGCAAAAATGTTTCTTACATGTGTGAGTTAATACAATGCTAATTATTTAAGTTTGGTTTTATACACGACATGATGATCTTCATTAATTGTACTTACACACAGCCAAGGTTAAGAATGGGCTTTAGCTTACTAATAACTGTGTTGAAATTGTGTTGTTTATCAGTATAGGACTATGTGTTCAAAGAGTGCTCTCTCTCTCTCTCTCTCTCTCTCTCTCTCTCTCTCTCTCTCTCTCTCTCTCTCTCTCTCTCTCTCTCTCTCTCCTAAGGGAATTGATAGTAGTATTGCAGACTGTTATGATGACATGCAGCGCTGTCGTAAAGGGGTGGGCGATACGGGCCACCGCCCGTGGCGCCAAGCCTGAGGGTGTTCCGTTTCACGGAGTTTGCGGTACTTTTTCCGACTGGGGGGTGGGGGGTGGCGCCGAAGGCCAGTGCAAACTAGCGACGGCCCTGATGATATGAAGTTAGAAGTGTCTAGTCATAAACAAAACATTTGTATAATGGTTTTGTACATGTTGATTGAAATGGGGAGGTAGACAATGACTCCTGCAAGAAGCTATTTTTAGCCGATAAACTGGCTATCTACTTGGGACTAGTTGTAGGATCACGTTCAGTGGACATGACCAGAACCCCTCAAATTGGTCATGATTGGCATCAGTATTTAAAGATAAAATCAAAGCACTGGGTATGCAGGTAGTATCATTTGATCAGTCACTTTCGCAGAGCTTTCGAAGTTGCAGACATCTGGTTTTGAGTCTCATCATCAAACTATATTTCTGTGTTTGTGCTAGCTCGCCGCCACTCTCGACAGCACCGGTTTGCTATATACATTGTAATGCATATCCCTGTACTTGGCTTGCACCTGTTTGCTATATACATTGTAATGAATATAATTGGCTTACACCTATTTGCTATATACATTGTATTGCATATCCCTTTACTTGGCTTACACCTGTTTGCTATATACATTATAATGCATATCCCTATACTTGGCTTACACCTGTTTGCTATATACATTGTAATGCACTTAATTGGCTTACACCTGTTTGCTATATACATTGTAATGCATATCCCTATACTTGGCTTACACCTGTTTGCTATATACATTGTAATGAATAAAATTGGCTTACACCTGTTTGCTATATACATTGTAATACATATCCCTATACTTGGCTTACACCTGTTTGCTATATACATTATAATGCATATCCCTATACTTGGCTTACACCTGTTTGCTATATACATTGTAATGCATATCCCTATACTTGGCTTACAGATATGTTTTCATGGAGCTGTCATGGACTAGGCTTTCTTTTCTAATCGGATACTCATATTCTCTACTACTAATAATGTCATGCCTGTTTAATAAAACTTATTAAAACTTTTCGTACGGCTTTAACTTAGGAATCATCCTCGAATCCGCCCCCCCCCCCCCCCCGCCCCATTATCTTGAGACTTCTATGATCAGCCCAGACTATACAAGTCTTGTAGACTGGTATCAACCCAAGTCACACTGTGGACTCGTACCATAGTATTGTGATATTCAAATTAGTTTAGTTGGGATACATGTAATTTGAAATTAGTATACTTTCTTCGTGCTATGTTCAGGCTAGCACAATTCTACTTAATCTAGGATCAATCCAAATATGCGGGGATCAGCATGGCACAACCTCTACCTAATCTGGGATGAGCCCTGGATACACTATAATGCTGGGATCAACGTGGCATAGATTCTACTTAATCTGAGATCAACCCAGAGTACACTCTAATACTAGGATCAGCCTAGCACAGATTATGCTTAATCTGGGATCAGTTCAGAATACACTATAATGCTGGAATCGGTCTAGCACAGATTCTAATTAATCTGGGATCAGTCCAGAATACAATATATAATGCTGGGATCAACCTAGCACAGATTGGGAATCAACATTGTTGTGTGCAGTATGTTTCATACAGACTCCAGCTTATGAGTAGCCCCCTGTAGACAGAGCCAAATTTGTATTTATTTTAAGTAGTGAAATTGTGTATACTGTTGCATACTGACTTGTAATATTTGTAATGATTGAATAAGAGCATGTAATGCGAGAGAGAGAGAGAGAGAGAGAGAGAGAGAGAGAAAAAAAAATACTTTTGTACTTTTTGGTTATTGCAAGTCTATATTTTGCTGTGTATAAACTTAGAAGATAAGTGCAGTACACCATTCTTTTTCACATCCTTTGACTTTGAGCCTGTTATCATGGATAAAAGATCATTGAACTCGACTCAGATACTGTCAAGATATACCCACATTCTAAGTTTGTTTAATCCATAGATAATATTTTGCTTTGAAAAAAAGTTATTGAACTGGCATGGCATTCTTCAGATATCCACAGACTAGATTTAATAACAGTTCCTTCATATATGTTTATGTTAACGTGTTTACATGCCGTCGCAAGCCCGTGTCAAGCCCGTGTCAAGACCGTGTCAAGCCCGTGTCGAAACCGTAGACTTTGAAATCAGAGTCAGAGTCCTGATTATCAATTTGTTTATTGAAAAACAACGAAGTCACTGACCTTTGACTTGACCTCAGGTGAAGCAGGTCTGGTATTCAGACTTGTTCACAATAACCATGGCATGCTGGTGGTCAGAACTGCACTATTTTTATTCAGGACCAATTACATATTACACGAGATGTTTTAGTGAAAATCCTATCGCAATGTCATTTTTCATTCAAGAGAATTTACGATAACCAGATTTGTATGGTTGCCATTTGGGAGGCCATGTCGGTATAATTTACATTCAGGGCCAGGACCATACCGCTAGAGAGTTTAGTGAAAACTCCATCTCGATACAACCATCTGATCAGAAAAAGTTGCCATAAGAATATTATCAAAATGGCCGACCAGTTAGAAATTTTGGAGGTTAGATCAGCATCATTTTAATATAGGACCAACTATATATTGCATGAAGCGTTTTATTGAAAACCGCATCCCAAAACATCCGTTAAGAAGAAGTAGCCATGACAAGATGTTCATGATGGCTGTTGTTTCGACCATACTGAGAAATGGTGACCGCAAACTTTTCAATAAGGACCGTGTAAATATCATAGGAAGTCTTTTAGTGAAAATCACATGTCGATACGACCATCCGTTCAGGAGAAGTATCGATAGCAAGATTTTCGATAAGGCCATTATGGCAGCCATGTTGGACGTCAAATTGGCACCATTTTAATTTAAGGCCATACAACGGTCATAGGAAGTATTGTAGTGAAAACCCCGTGACAGTCTGACCATCCGTGCAAGAGAAGTAGTAATGACAAGATTCTGAAGATGATTTTTAAGATGACCATGTTGGATTGGCACCATTTCAATGTTTGGGACTTTCTAGATGTAATGAAAAGTCTTTTAATGAAAACCCGTGTCGATATGACCATCCGGTTAGGTCCCACTCCACAGTTTCATATTTGGACAGGTAACATTTGTAAATAAAACGTGAGCCTAGACACTTGACTTTTGGGAACATATGTTGTTTAAAAAAGAACCCTGGGTGCCTATCTTGGCTTGTAGCAGTTTTATTTAAATGTACCAGATGTTGTGGGTATCTAGCACACTGTGATTACCATAACGTTCAAATGCAAAACTATGCGCTCAGAGTGAACGCCCAGTTTTAGAAAGTAAAACTGTGTAATAATATTTTTTAGATAAAATTTAAAAATGTTTGAGTTGGTAAATGTTTCTTCAAGTTTTGTAAAGAGAAAGGCAAATTAAGATACTGAAATCTCTATATAAGTACGTGTAGAAAAATTCGTTTGTCAAAACAAGAAAAGGGCAAACATACCCTATTTCGGATATTTTTGAAATATTTTTGCAAGTTCACAAGCTGGATATAAACAGGAGGAGTATAAGTCTGACTTGAAAATAGAATAAAATTACCAGCTACACTGATAGAGAATTTTATTTTGATTACCAGCTACACTGATAGAGAATTTTATTTTGATTACCAGCTACACTGATAGAGAATTTTATTTTGATTACCAGCTACACTGATAGAGAATTTTATTTTGATTACCAGCTACACTGATAGAGAATTTTATTTTGATTACCAGCTACACTGATAGAGAATTTTATTTTGGATAGTATGATATGAACAAAGTCCCCGTCTTTAGCAGGTTTCACCGCAAAAATTGAATTCAAGCAGATTACCAACGTGTCGGAAAGCGAAATTTAGTGAAAACTGTGTTGAAGGAGCGATAACACACTTTTCAATATTACCCCTGTGGCGGCCATATTGTTCTAGTGGAACCGTTTTCATTTATCACCAACTATATCTCGGGATGAATGTGTTTATAATGTTTCATGGCAATCACCCTGGCAGATTAGATGGAGTAGCGAGAACCAACTTCTCACAGACGCCAGACGACGGATGACTGACGACAGGCTATTGTACGAGCTCTTGTGGTCTTAGAACAGTACAGCTAACAAAGTATGAGCAATTTTGGCAAGTAATTTTTTTCTCTGTGGCAAAAACCTATTCTTTGCCACATAATGCTTCGTTGGTGCAACATTATCATATGTTTGTAGGTTGATAACACCAATGTCAACAATATCATATGTTTGTAGGTTGATAACACCAATGTCAACAATATCATATGTTTATGGGTTGATAACACCAATGTCAACAATATCATATGTTTGTAGGCTGATAGCACCAATGTCAACAATATCATATGTTTGTAGGTTGATAACACCAATGTCAACAATATCATATGTTTGTAGGTTGATAACACCAATGTCAACAATATCATAAGTTTATGGGTTGATGACACCAATGTCAATCTACCGGATATACACTTAAAAACTAATAGCTCACTTACTAATATATTAAGACGTTTTTTGATGTAATCAACACCCTACCTACCCACAAAGCATATTGTATAGATAAAATAAGTCACCATATGCTTAAAGGAACGGTCTAATTCATAATTAAACCACTACGTATTCTATTCAGCATGTCTATAGTTAAAAAAGTGTTTCCATCTTTATGGAAAACCGCGAAAGTAATGTCAGTGTATGGATGTGTCAGTGACCTTTCAAATTACAGGCCTATTTCACTACTGAGTTGTGTTGCGAAGTGTGTTGGTAAGAATTATTTTGAAACATCTCCACAACCACCTACACTCAAATGGTCTTATATTCAAATATCAATCTGGATTTCTTCCCAACAATTCTACAATATTTCGGCTCATAGATATGTACCATACGATATGTACTACGCTTGATAACAAGGATGATGTGTGTGGTCGATGTCTCTAAAGTATTTTATTTTGTTGGACATAAAGGTCTTGCACATAAATTAAAGTGCAATGGCATTTGTAGCTTTATTATCGAATGTTTTTCTAACTACCTATTTATTAGACTCCAAACAATTTTTGTAAATACTGACAAGTCAATTAGCCTATATGTTGCGGCTGGCGTACGACATTGCTCTGTTTTAGGCCCGTTAATAATTATTGTGCATATTACAGTATAGGTGACGACCTCTTGAGTGCAATGAAACTCTTTACTGATGATAGCTCACTGGCGTCTTCATCAAATGATACTTACAAAATTTAATATGTACGGAACACAGATTTACAAACGATTGACGATTGGTTAAGGCAGTTGTTGGTCGACTTCAATCCAACCGAAACTGATGTAATGTTCTTCTCGCATAAGCTAGAGCCCGCTTTTCCAGAACTAAAATTCATAAACGAAATTGTCTCTTTTCTTGACTTACATAAACATCTTGGCGTAACTTTTAGTAGGCTATGCAACTGGACCAAAACATATAGATAACATATTTCCGTCGACCTCAGAAACGATAACTGCCTTTAAAATACTTAAATATAAATATAGCCGAAAAACGTTAAAAAAGGATATATATTACATACATCCGCCCCTTACTAGAATATGTTGACATTGTATGGGATGGCTGTTCGGCTGAAGACTCTCTTACAATAGATAAAAGCTAGAATTAATAGCAGGGAGAAATGTGACTGGTCTTACCACAAGTGTTATGTGTCGTAAGATTCATGAAGAAACTGGTTGGCCTACCTAGGCAGATAGACAAAAGTTTCATAAACTGTCTTACTTTCATAAAATTGTATACGGTGTCTCTCCTTTTTATCTTGATGATCTTCTACCACCACTGGTTGGCGAGACAAACATGTATAATCTTAGAAATAGGAATAAATTTATTCGAATTAATGCTAGACTCGAAATAAGTAGAAACTCGATATTACACTCTTCTATTCATTTTTGGATATCACGCCCAGATTCAGTAAAACGTGAAAGTAACCGTTCTATCTTCAGATGTAAAATAGAGGCTAAGGCAAGACAAGTACCCGTCCATTTCTTAGTTGGTAACAGGAAAATTATCTTTTCTGCATACTAGAATTAGAAATAACTGTAGTGATTTACATAATGATTTATATTCTAATCATTTGAGAGATAATCCATTGTGTGCTTGTGGTGAGGATATAAAAATTGCATATACATATTTACTTGTAAATACTGTCTTTGAACAGCGTAAGTATTTGCTTTAAGCTCTAAATCATTTCTATATACCAGCGACTACAAATATTTTGTTATATGGATCATTTGCTTTTTTGGGGGCGAATGTCAATATTCGCTTATTTGACTGGTTCCAAACGTATATTAAAGACACGAAACGCTTTATATAAATAAAGAGTATTATTTGATTTCTCTACTCAATTAATTACTGCAATATTGATAAAGAAAGACATGATTTTCCTATTAATTGTCTTGTGTATTCATTTTGGTGTATATACTCTTGTCCAATTTCTGCCACAATCATTAATTTATTCATCTCGCTCTCTCTCTCTCTCTCTCTCTCTCTCTCTCTCTCTCTCTCTCTCTCTCTCTCTCTCTCTCTCTCTCTCTCTCATACCTATTTTCCCTGAACCATGTATGCTTACATATAATTGTATGAAATAATGCCATATTAATTTAGTGCCTCTATCCATGTACATTTCTATTCGATTGTAGAGGAAGGGCTTATTCTAAGTTCTGGGCCCCATTTGTCAACGTCTATGGCAATACATATGTTCAAAGTGTGTGTTTATACACACAATGTTTAATATTTAAACAGCGGGTTACAAAGAATGCGTTATTTACAATGCTACTGACTTGGATTGTATATCCTCTTGATCATCAACGTAGGAGTGTATACCACATAGTATTTATCAATACATACTATTTGATTTTTTACTATACCAGTACAAAATGTGTCCCTACTTGGGCCATACCAGTAAATAAGTGTCCTATGTACATGTAATTAGTGCAACGTAGATAGATAGATAGATAAATAGATACATGAATACATGGAGATGATACATACATGCACACATACAAACATATAGATACATAAAATACTACGTTAAATACAGACACAGAAGTTAATATTCTGTACGTGAAATGTGAATACATTTATAATTTCATTTGACATTATACTATTACTGCTTGTTCCCAAACATCATTTCTGTTCCTCAACAACTAGAATTTGTCGAGAAGCTGGTAATGTTATATATATATATATATATATATATATATATATATATATATATATATATATATATATATATATATATAAATTCAAGTAAATGTGTTACATGAAAATCTGCTAGTAGATTGATCATGAGTCCAAATGTGCAAAATGGCAGAAGATAGGTTGTCATTTAAATTTATACGATAATCGGATAAAACGTAATGAACTATAATTACCATCAGCTCATGATGGTCATTGATTAGTACAACAACTGCCGTATATACTCGCGTACAAGTCAAGACCTTCTGCAAACAATAGAGACCCTGGTCAATGCTTCCCATAATGAGCAGGCAGATCAGGGTATATGATGTTTGCTCTAATGAGCACTAATAACAAACTGCATAGACTCAGATATGCCGGCGCAATATGAGACGGCAGATCTGGGTCTATGAAGTTTGTAATTGAATCCAACTTATATGCGAGTATAAACGGTATTCAAAGGGATTCTGCAAAAGCAGGTGCGCATCCAGGAATATTATTTAGGGGGGCGTAAATAAGTAGGCAAGGGATCTGTGGAATGAAACCACTTATGGAGGCCCACGGCGCGAAGTCCCCGTAAGCCCCTGCATTTTAAGAGTTTCCATGGCATCATTTTAACCATCTAACTGTAAAGAAAACTTAGTCTAGTAAACTTTCTTGTTGTTTCGCCCTTTTTTTGCAGGGGGGGGGGGCCGCTGGCTCCGGCCTCCCTCCCTTTCCGCCCCTGAAAAGTATTGTTCTTATTCGTAGCGTTTCTGAACAAGTGTTGTTCCTAGAGTACAATCATACCCATAAACATGTATCAGCTTTGTTAAGTGCTTATAATAAACTTTTCTACTTTCAGGTTCAAGTCAAGAAGGATATTGCCGACAGTAACATGCAATTCCAGAGCTATTTACCGGAGTTAAGATGCCAAATGTGAGGGAAGCTGCCTGTCGAACTCATGGATTCTGTACACGTTAGTTTTATCAGACCGAATAGATTGAGATTCGCTTTGAAAAAAAATCGTGTGCGGAGAGAAAGAAACTAGTGAATAATGGGATTTCGGTAGCGAAGCCGCTAATCGCTTTACACCTCTGTAGTTAAGAATTCCATTCCTGTTCCTGGCATATACAAGGATACGTATTCGCCTATCCAAAGTTTGTAGTTTCCTTAGAGTTCTTCGGTTTTCTTCACTTCACATACCACCTTATATCAATGTCTTTGCCACTGGGCGTACGCCGTATGAGTTGTTACTGTCATTGAGAGTACGTTGTATAAGTTGTTACCGTCATTTAGAGTACGTTGTATACGTTGTGAGAGCCAGCAAGTTGTTATTATATCTCTGTTTTAGAACCCTGCTGGTCATTGGTTGAAATTCAAACACAAGCTATTTAACTGATATTATATTTCCCGAAAAATGTCCGTTCCTTCAAATAGCCTTATATTACACTCAAGGTCACGTCACATTACAACACGTGACGGCGACGTCACGTCATATTATCCTCACGTTACCGTTATGTCCGTTTTCGACTGTTCGCAATAATATTAGTTTAAAAATAGTTTCTCACCACTCAGAATAAATAACTCAAATTCTGCCTTTGTTTCACTTAGGTAATTTAACTTTTTTTTAGTAAAATACAACATTTATTGCCTATTTTGAGGTTACATTTCAAATTGTCCACCCTCAACATAAGTCATGTTACCCAAGGGCAGAGGCCTTGGGTAACATACCATATGCCACAGATTCCTATTTGTCATAAAACCTCTAAACAAGGGCAATAGCTGCATTTTAAACCAGCTAGAGTACGTTGTATATTTTGTTAAAGACAGCGAGAGTAAGTCGTTTATGTTGTTGATCCAAAGAGAGTACGTCGCGTAAGATAACGTAGTATAAGTTATTCGAGTCTTCGTAAAAAGTTGTAAGAGCCAGCGATACTACGTCTTATAAGCTTAGAGTCAGCGAGATTCGTACAAGTCGTTAAAGGTAGCGACAGTACGTCTTATCTGTTGTTAGACCCTGAGAGAGTACTTCGTTTAAGTTGTTAGAGCCTGCGAGAATACTTCGTTTATATTGTTAGACGCTGAGAGAGTACTTCGTTTAAGTTGTTAGAGCCTGCGAGAGTACTTCGTTTATGTTGTTAGACGCTGAGAGAGTACTTCGTTTAAGTTGTTAGAGCCTGCGAGAGTACTTCGTGTAAGTTGTTAGAGCCTGCGAGAGTACTTCGTTTATGTTGTTAGAGTGTTTTAATTATTTATAGCTATTGAGAGTACTCCCATAGCCTTGGCACAATATACTCTTTCATGTGTTGATGTGCCGTTAAACATCAATCAAACAAACGTCTTATCAGTTGTTAGAGCTAGCTGGAGTGCCTTGTATAAGTTGCTAATGCCAGGTAGAACATTTTTAATTTTTAATTTTTAATTTTTTTTTTTTTATTTTTTTTATTTTTTTACACAACCAACAATCAATAAATGAAGTTTAATCATTTTCCACATCTCTTCGCTTTATGAAATCCAAATAGTAGTAATTGTCATTCAATTCAAAATAAATATATGATCTGAACCAAATATGTTTAAGACGTATCGTTAGAGGTTGCGCTTCAAAAAGCACTTTCAGCATAATATAAACTTGAAACAAGAAACACCACCTAGCTATCAAATAAGGAATGCGTCTTCGCTCTTCTTTATTTACAGAGCTGTCCTTACAAAAATAGGCAAAATCAGTTACATGCTTTGTACAAACAAATATAGACTAGTATGGACAGAGAGAACTCTTTAATCGTAATATCTTCTTCCTGATAAACAAGTGTATATGCTGAGACTGATAAAGTCAGTATCATACGTAAAAGATGTAAGTTTGTAACAGAATAGCAGTGATCAAAGCTCATTTGCATTCTTAGATCTCAGTTTTGTTTACCACTGGCAAACATTGGCAATTATTGTGGACCCTATGTTTCCTCAAATTAAAAAATACCAAAAATGAAAATTACGTGTACCTGTTGTACATACTTCAAGTTGTTCAAAGCCGTTGCACGGACCAAGGAAATAGAAGGCAACAGTTAAAATTCTTCTATAGAAAACTGAGTAGAAGGCAACAGTTAAAATTCTTCTATAGAACTCTGAGTACCATTAGAAGGCAACAGTTAAAATTCTTATATAGAACATTGAGTAGAAGGCAACAGTTAAAATTCTTCCATAGAACACTGAGTACCATTAGAAGGCAACAGTTAAAATTCTTCTATAGGACACTGAGTACCATTAGAAGGCAACAGTTAAAATTCTTCTATAGAACACTGAGTACCATTATATAATAGGCAACAGTTAAAATTCTTCTAAAGAACACTGAGTACCATTATACTCTCTTGTAAGTTGGGTCAAATTGCAAGCTGCTGAGACCAAGATCTGCTGTCGCATAATGCGCCGCAAATCTTTGTCTTTGCAGTTTTTTTTAGGAGTAATGAGTAGAACAAACAACATAGATCCTGATCTACCTGCATGGTGTCCAAATTTATAGCATTGTCACTGGAAGAGTCTTTTAAGGCACAAATTTAATTCCCCTCGACGCATTTCACGGATTTCATAACCCATTTAAGGATTGTCATCCTGTAAGATATTACTAATTTTTTTAAATATAAAAAAACAGCTCTTCATTAAATGTCACAAAAAAAACCTTGTCGGTACCTATTCAAGAAAGACATGCTTCCGCATCTAAGTTTGAATTAGTGAGCAATAAAGCTGTTGTTTCAACATGAAATAACACTCGAATTTTACTTGTTTACACTGCCACCTGTAGATTTGTGGCAGTAGAATAAGATCAGTGGATCAGGAAAAAAAAAAAACGCACCTTTTATATACAAGACATTTATTAATTTACAGTAAAACTCCAAACAATCCGTATATTCTTTTCTCGGTATGACATAAATTTATCGCATTTCGTAATCAACCACGTACTTTCTCATTTGTAAATTATTTTAAATTTTTCATGCGATTCATGTGAAAAATACAAATATCCTCTATATATGATTTTGAAATTAACAAACTTTCAAATTCTGAAAGAAAGAAAAGAATAAAGCTTTAAGCCCAATAACTTGACATCAAAACTCAATGCAAACAAATGAAGATTAAACGTGGATCTATAATCATGTGATTAGATCAATATCAGCAAATACCACTATTATATCATGATATATGATACATGGCGAATCCATGTCAATTACTGGAAAATAAATTATCTGTAAATTAATCTGGATACAACTGCAGTGTGTTTATTCTTTCTGTTTTACAGTTACTCAGTTTCATACAAAATTCTAGCTACCGGATCGATGGATCAATAAGTCATTTGCATTTCCTGCACTGCTTCATTGTCGAAGAAGTGAGATAAATTAACACGATCATAGAATACAATCATACCTCTGCTTCACCAAATTCTATAAAATTGTTTTCTCTGTTAACTATCCTATCATAAGCAATTTAGATATTTGTTCAATTGCTTTCACTTTCTTCATTCCTTCTTTCAAAGCAAGACCAAGATTTTGACTAAAGAAAAACTAACTTTCTGTACCAACTGACCATCAATATGATAATTAGACAGATTGATTGATTGGTTGCTAACGGCACATAAACACCTGACAGGATATAGGATGCAGAGGCGATTGGAGTAAAGTGACTTAGCCTGAGACACACCACGGCGGTCAACCTGGTCTGGTTTGGGCAGATTCGGACTCGCGCCCTTTTGGTCACGACTCCGGCACGGTAACCACTGAACCACAGCAGATCTACCCATATGATAGATGGAGTCATTTGTTTATAGGATGAATACATATTGATTGGGAAAAGAATACATATAAAACAAATAAACAATTTTATCATACTCCACAGGGTGCCTAAATTAATTTATGGTCTACATCAATGTATTGTAAACAAATTGTCTGAAACTGCTTTATTAACGAGGGCCTTGTTGTTCCTTTTCCAGCGCCGAGTTCGGATGTCTCTTGTCCCGTATACAGTTTCAGCTACAGTAAAAAGGGTTGTACAAGTTTCTCAGTTTCTCATACAATGCGCAATATTTTCGACACACAGGCGCGCGCGCGCACACACACACACACACACACACACACACAGTAAATCATAATCCAAACCCTGGCAAATTTACTATGGCACCCATGCGCACATGATGCTGTATAAACACATTACGAAATAATTCCCTTTCCTAATCTGATGGGCCCCGGATGGCCGAGTGCTCTAAAGCGCTCGGCTGTACAGATCACTCATATCTCACCTATGTCCGCTTTTATTCAAGTCTGGGCTCGACCAATGTGGGTATGTGAGAAAGCTTGCCAGTAGCTTTCCGTAGGTCGATGGTTCTTCCTCCACCAAATATACTGGCCGCCATGTATAGCCTATCATGTGCTGGAAAATGGCGTTAAATCCCACAAAATCAAACCAAACCTAATAGGATACAAAAATACGATCACAGTCTTATATGTGAATTTATACTTTCTGTACATATCTACATCTTCCATACATTAAAATTTCTGCAGGAAATTGGTATATTATCGTCAGATTCTTCTTTCAAATAAATAGTCTGTATTATCAGCTTGTTTCGACGACAGAGTAATGTACGTGAATTTGATCACAATTACTATAGCTCTTATCGTAAAACTGGGGTTGATGGAGGGGGGGGGGGCGGTGACACTCCACCCCAACCCCTTCTCTAAAAGTGAGCGTGAAACAACGCGGAACGTCTCCTAGAGTAAGTTTTCTTTACAGTTAGATGGTTAAAACTATGGCCTGGAAACGCTTAAAATGCAGGAGCTTCCGGGGCTTCGCTCCCTGGGTCCCCACAGGGGATTCCGTCCCACTGACTCCTCACCTATTTCTTTACGCTTACCCCTAAATTATATTTCTGTATCCTCTCCTGTAAAACTGCTGTGGATTGACTTGTGAGCAGGTTTGAAACGGTGTGCTAAATTTGTACAGCCCAGCTAACATTAAATGGTTCAACTGCGTTGAATTTGAACCCGCTATTGACATGTCAGAAATCTATCCTGTTTACTTCGTATTTTCTTAACTATTTTTAAAACACTGGATGAAATGGCTAAGTTCGCACGAACCATAACACTACGTGTGGTAATTATATTTTGAATAACAAAAATGCCCGCATAAGAAGGGTAAAGCCCCACAATTTACCACTGCGTCAATACCGTATATAATCACCTTAAAGAGATTTGATTAATTTTAACTGTATAGACTCTGGCCTATAGTTTGCTCTGTAGATGGTCTTGAAAAAACAATGTATACAGTAACATTTATCAAGGAGACCCACCGGGTATATGCAAATTGGACACTTTCAAGTTAAAATACAATAGGTAAAATTAAACAAAAATATGAATCGATGGGCTGGTCTTCGTATACAGTTGACTTTTCCTTAAAGAAGACCACAACGGTAAACGTAAATCCCATCTAGGTAGCTCGGTTGGTGGGGCGTCGGACTCGTATTCCAAAGGTTGCGGGTTCGATACTCGCCCAGGCCAGCCCGGGTCAGCTGCCTCGATGTGTTCTTGGAAAGGCACTTAGCTAGCATTTCCTCGGCATGACATAGCCAATAACTTAAAAAGTGCCGTTAAAAACAACAACAACAAAACAAACTGTAATGTTTGGGACAGGTTGGACCTCAAGGAAAAAATTTATTTTCTTGTTTATGCCATTCCATGTCAGTGACTTATATATACGGTAGGTAGAACTTCTGTAATTGTATACACAGATTCTCAAGAAGGCTTTAGTCTGTGCTTGTTATTTTGATTGTCTCAAGTTTCAACGGTATCAAATTCCACTCATGGTTACATTAGCAAACAGGGAAGGAACTATGTAGACAAAGTGATCAGGCCACCTACTGATGACGTCGGTAGCTATTGTTGTTCAAGGTATTGATAGAAAAGCTACAGGTAGAAAAACGGAAGAAAGCGTGATTATCGCATTAGATCTAGCTGACGCAGTTACGAAAAGTAATATACATGACTAACGTTAGCCTCTAAATTATGAAATAGTGAATATTAGCCTCTAAATCATGAAATAGTGAATACAACTGGGAATATAAAATTACGCCCTGACACACGCAGGTCAGGATTAAGATAGGCCCTAAGCACTGAAAAGTTATGGTGCCACCCCCCACATGTAATTATAAAAAAAACGTAATTTCTAAAAAAAAAAAAATTTTTTTTTTTGGGTACCCCTGCTTTGCTGGTGCCCTAAGCACGTGCTTAGTCTGCCTATTGGGTAACCCAGCACTGGACACACGACACCTCGACCGAAAAACGACAAACAATCGTAACACATGATTGGCAAATGACTCTCCCTCTAAAAAAAAGAGATGCCAATCAGCTCAGCGTGCGAGATAATCAAAATACTCCCGTACCCTTTATTGTCCAACTTACCAGAGTCTTTTATTTTTGGTATTATTTCTTTCACGTAATCAACAAACGACACCAACACATATACCGGATTTTAGAATCACTGTCTTAAAAATCTATATGTGACATCATTTTCGCAGTGTTCATATTATCAGGAGGCTTATAGAGGATAAACCGAGAATGGAAAATTAAACTTACGTTGTATAGGTTGTTGTATAGGGTTATAACGTTGTGTAGGTTGTTGTATAGGGTTATAACGTTGTATATGTTGCTGTATAGGGTTATAACGTTGTATAGGTTGTTGTATAGGGTTATAACGTTGTATAGGTTGTTGTATAGGGTTATAACGTTGTATAGGTTAAACGTTAAAGTTTCGACATCTCAAACTTCCATCTTACCCTCGAAGCTCCAGCCAATATCCAATAATTTTTATCCAGAATGCAACAGAAGAAGACATACAGCATTCAACTTAAATTATAATGTGAAGGACCAGTTTAGTGATGTGATTACTTATTGATCAACCTTGCGGTATATTTCCTCTGGAGTATAGTGTAAGTATTGCAAGAGGACCGTTCACACATCCACACACGCGCGCGCCCGCATGTAGTTAAATTGCGTTCTAATACAGAGCCCTACCAACTTGGCTTCATGATCTACAAAAATTTACACTATCATACAATGGAAGGAGGTGTTCAAAACAAATAAATTCCTTGTAACATCAGTTCTCTCGCGGGCAAAAGATTATTGTTAATAATATTAAAATGAGGTTCCCATTCATTATTTTCCGTATATGAGAAATGATGGCTTCTGAATTTAAGTGTTAAAAAATATATAGACCCTTACTGGAGTCTACCCACACTCGTCAGTTTACATATCGGCATTCGCGGAAACGTTTTCAAATTTGGGTTTTGAAATTATTTTATTTGGTAAGATTGCCAAGGAATATATGATGCTCTGGTTATCGTATTAGGCTGAAGTAACTAAAGCAATCTATTTAAATCCTTTGCAAAACAACAATGGATAGATTTACAAATAAAAAGAAATATTACTTTTCCAAGCTGCAAGTAACGAAAATGTAAGTGCTTAGAATGTGGGTAAAGAGTTGATAAAGGTGGAGGCAGGGAAATAATAAACGCACAGAGATAAGAAATAGGTTTGAGTGTGTCAATAAAATATATTTCAGTCATAAATGAAGAGAGAGAGAGAGAGAGAATATTTTTTTATACGAAACTTTATTCCCCCTCCCCGCCCCTAGGTCCAGTATTTGTTCAGCAACCTATATATAAAAGGTGAAAACTCACCCTCGATTTTTTTCAGAGAGGATTTCCACAGTTCTAACTTATATGTCAATTCTCTCCATCCTTTCTTTATATCGAAGCAGCACTGCAAAAGAATATTATCGATTTGATTTAATTTATATATTTACATGTTTCTCTCATATCAAAATCCTAATCAAGTTCCTTCCAAAATATTAGTATATATCCCGACTGGCATGTGGCCTGCGAAATATTCAGTATTAAATGTCCATATTTAACTTAAACAAGGATGTGCGTGTATTCAAACGAGTAAATATATCTGATGTTTAATATATGGAGGCAGATCCCGATGACCATGGAAAAATATATATATTTTCTGTTATCAGCTCCGAAAATTAAATGGATTGAGAATACTAGTATTAATTCCTCAAGCTTTCTCAGATTTTCCACTCTTCTGGATATCAAAGGATTGAAACAAAATTAAATATTTGCTTATTTTTGTATTAAAAATACGTAAGTATGATAAGTAATAAAATTATTACAAAACTTAGGGCATTTAATATTATCAACGATATACATGTACATGTAACGTAACATATCTCAGTGTTAACATTGTACATGTAACTTAACATATCTCTTTGTTAACATTGTACATGTAACGTAACATATCTCAGTGTTAACATTGTACGTGTAATGTAACATATCTCAGTGTTAACATTGTACATGTAATGTAACATATCTCAGTGTTAATATTTCCTCAGTTTTTCACACAAAACTTTAGTCATGCAATAAGGTGTCCAGTTTTTATCTGTATACTATATGGTCGGAGAGCAACGAATGATAGTACTGTATTATCAGCATATGTGTGTGTGTCTGTGTGTGTCTGTCTGTCTGTCTGTGTGTGTGTGTGTGTGTGTTTTGAATGTAGATAATCTTACACGTAATTGCCCACATAAAGTTCTTATAGTGTGTGATTTATTATAGAAAATAGCCAGACAGTTATTTATTAATGTACATCAAGAGAAATATAATTTTTAATTCAAAGGTGGCGATAGGTGATATTATATTTTGTGAATTGTAACGTACTATATCAAAATCAAGAAAACGATCACGTTATTCAACCTTCGTAACATTTCCTGCAATACCAGTTTCAAACTATTTCAATTAATAACGTCTAATTAATATTCTGTTGTTGTTTGTATCACTTTAATAGCATGCACGTAAAATGTTTAATCTAGTTTTGAAAATATATGTTCAATGTTGGGCCTTAAAAGGGGGAAAGGTCTTACCATTTTGCAGCTCTGCTTGCATCCAATATCTTTATTCGATAGCATAGAACCACCTAGAACCTTGTTTCTGAAAATATATTAGTAAGCAAATCTATTTACGTCAAGAACAGAACGTTTACAAAACACTTTATGTAACATAGTTTCTCGTAGTTTCTTTAGATGAAAGACATAAACAATAAATTATATTCATTTACGATTTGGCTTATATGACACATGCAAAATATTCTATACTCATTTCATCTCTCTCTCTCTCTCTCTCTCTCTCTCTCTCTCTCTCTCTCTCTCTCTCTCTCTCTCTCTCTGACTATCGTATATACCTGTTCTATTCTAATTAGGTTTAATTATAATCTATTACACTTCATAACAATCAGGATTGTATACCCTATGTATGTATGTATGTATGTATGTATGTATGTATGTATGTATGTATGTATGTATGTATGTATGTATGTATGTATGTATGTATGTATGTATGTATGTATGTATGTATGTATGTATGTATGTATCTATGTATGTATGGTGTATGTATTCTTTCATTACCCAAAATAAGTGTAACAAACAATATGCACTCTAAATGTAGAGTATAGCACATTTAAAAGAAGATGTTCCTGCTCTTTTCCTAAAGGATGTAAACGAAAATTACTTTCAATTTTTTGTTTAATATAAAGTTTATTTCCAGACATATAACAAAGTATAATAATAGTAACAATGGTAGCTTCAAAGTGCTCTCCTATAACAAGCAAAACCTTGCAAGCAACATACAGCTGTACAGGTAAATCAACATTAATTATGCTGTACTAGTAAATCGACATCAATTACGCTGTACTAGTAAATCGACATTCATTACGCTGTATTAGTAAATCGACATGCTATACTAGTAAATCGGCATGCTGTACTAGTAAATCGACATTAATTACGCTGTACTAGTAAATCGACATTACTTACGCTGGACTAGTAAATCGACATCCTGTACTAGTAAATCGACATTAATTACGCTGTACTAGTAAATCGACATGCTGTACTAGTAAATCAACATTACTTACGCTGTACTAGTAAATCAATATGCTGTACTAGTAAATCGACATGCTGTACTAGTAAATTGACATTAATTACGCTGTACTAGTAAATCGACATGCTGTACAAGTAAATCGACATTAATTATATTGCACTAGTAAATCGACATGCTGTACTAGTAAATCTACATTAATTACGCTGTACTAGTAAATCGACACGCTGTACTTGTAAATCGACATGCTGTACTAGTAAATCGACATAATTATATTGTGCTAGTAAATATACATCCTGTACTAGCAAATCGACATTAATTACGCTGTACTAGTAAATCGACATGCTATACTAGTAAATCGACATGCTGTACTAGTAAATCGAGAATAATTATGCTGTACTAGTAAATCGACATAATTATATTGTGCTAGTAAATAGACATGCTGTACTAGTAAATCGACATTAATTACGCTGTACTAGTAAATCGACACGCTGTACTTGTAAATCGACATGCTGTACTAGTAAATCGACATAATTATATTGTGCTAGTAAATAGACATCCTGTACTAGCAAATCGACATTAATTACGCTGTACTAGTAAATCAACATGCTATACTAGTAAATCGACATGCTGTACTAGTAAATCGAGAATAATTATGCTGTACTAGTAAATCGACATTAATAACGCTGTACTTGTTGTTAGGTATGATGTTTATATAATATTATAAATATTTTAGGAAATTATAAATGTTTCTTGACTTTAATATTTGCTTAAACCTTAATGTTAAGTATAATGTTGACATGTTCAGCTATTGTCCTTGAATTAGGTTGTTTAACTAGTATTTGAGTTCAAGGACGGTTTTGGTGAACAAGTTGTTGATTGAATTTGAGGTCAAGGTTGATTTTGTTTGCAGATAAAACTAGAATTTCCCTTAGAGTTGTGTTTAAGAGTCACATACACATATAATATTCTAGAACATTCTGCCATGTGACCTATCTTTATATATACCATGTTTAGTGGACAGTTTTTCAGTTTTAGACCTTAACATCAGTCTTTAAAGAGCCATTACATTTGTGAAAAATCATTCCAAATTCTGAGAGAGGAATTATTAAAAATATTAATTGGATTATAAACGTGCTCATAGACTTTTGGATTTTGGATTTTGAATTGATGATTTGAGGATTTAAATGAACTTATTCAAAGATATTCTGGAGTACTTCATTTTGGTACATGAGCACATTAAAGACTATTGGCACATCAGCACATTCAAGGATACAGTCATTCACACGGAACAATCTATATTTAGGACTTGTGATTAGGACACTCAGGATTATTGGATTATTTGGATTTTAATTCACATTACTGTAAGTGTCTTTTGATTTTTCACTTTAATTGTCTAGAAATAAATTGCTTGTTAATATTTACTTGATTTGTTGGTTTCACTTTCTTTCTGTTACATTTTTCTTAGACCATAGAAAACATAGTAAATCGACATTACGCTTAGACATGCAGGATTTGAAACATATATGTTGTAACAAGCAAAACCTTGCAAGGAACATACTGCTGTACTAGTAAGTCGACATTAATTACGCTGAGACATGCAGGATTTGATGCATATATGTTGTAACAAGCAAAACCTTGCAAGGAACATACTGCTGTACTAGTAAGTCGACATTAATTACGCTGAGACATGCAGGATTTGATGCATATATGTTGTTGGATTTTAAAGAATTTTATGCTACCACCTCCTTCGTGAACTGCAGCAGATAAAATAGCGACAGGAGGCAGAAAGGATGAACCAACAGAAGAGGACAGAACCAGAGAGAAAGAGAGAGGAATGGAAATATTTAGATATTTAGATATTAAAACCAAAAAATTATTTGAAACAAGCTAAATCAAAACATGCACAGCTTTGTGTTGAAATGGGTCGTAATCTCTTATTTATTACTACTATTTTTGTATACATACACAATCCACATTTAACCACATGAGAATACCAAAATAATGACATATTTTTTTGTGTTGCTCCTGTTAAATTACGTAAATTGAAAGTAATTTCTTCAAGACAAATCTAAATCACTGAGGGACAAATCAGGCCAGCAAAGACAAAGTTTTAATCGTTTCTTATGAACCAATCTCAGCTATAGAAAGGATAATGGCTCATAATAAGAAAATGTCCATCACTGGATAGTAGGAGGTTGAGGGGAAGGTGATAGATGAATTTATCATAAATCTTTTTGACGTAATAACAGCACAGCTAGACTTGTGCCTACTGAAGGCTGCCTAAGCACAAATCAACCAATCAGCAGCCAGCAGGGTTAGCCCCTAAACTAGTCAGTGATGACCCTTATAACAATAGCCAAAATTAGATTGTTGCAAAACTGTTACTATCCTGCAAAAAGACTAAATATGGCGCAACACAAATAATTAATCTAGATACCACAGCTACTGTAATCTTCCATGTCATTGAGAATACTTAGTCAGTTGGATGCATAAAAAAATGTAGCTAGTATTTACATCATCTGTTTTTTGTTTGGCTTTGGGGGGGGGGGTATATAACATGGTCGATCTTAATTATCATTTACCTACTGTCATTGTGTTTACTGTCATTGTGTTACTGTCATTGTGTTTACTATTTGAATTACTGATATTGTGTTTACTATTTGTGTTACTGTTATTGTGTTACTGTCATTATGTTTACTATTTGCGTTATTGTCATTGTGTTTACTATTTGTGTTATTGTCATTGTGTTTACTATTTGTGTTACTGTCATTGTGTTACTGTCATTGTGTTTACTATTCGTGTTACTGACATTGTGTTTACTATTTGTGTTACTGTCATTGTGTTATTGTCATTGTGTTTACTATTTGTGTTACTGTCATTGTGTTTACTATTTGTGTTACTGTCATTGTGTTTACTGTCATTGTGCTTACTATTTGTGTTACTGTCATTTTGTTTACTACTTGTGTTACTGTCATTGTGTTACTGTCATTGTGTTTACTATTTGTGTTACTGTCATTGTGTTACTGTCATTGTGTTTACTATTTGTGTTACTGTCATTGTGTTTACTATTTGTGTTACTGTCATTGTGTTTACTATTTGTTTTATTGTCATTGTGTTTACTATTTGGGCTACTGTATTTGTGTTACTGTCATTGTGTTTACTATTTGTGTTACTGTCATTGTGTTACTATCATTGTGTTACTATCATTGTGTTTACTGTCATTGTGCTTACTATTTGTGTTACTGTCATTGTGTTTACTATGTGTTACTGTCATTGTGTTACTGTCATTGTGTTTACTATTTGTGTTACTGCCATTGTGTTACTGTCATTGTGTTTACTATTTGTGTTACTGTCATTGTGTTTACTATTTGTGTTACTGTCATTGTGTTACTGTCATTGTGTTTACTATTTGTGTTACTGTCATTGTGTTACTGTCATTGTGTTTACTATTTGTGTTACTGTCATTGTGTTTACTATTGTGGTTGACCTGTGCATTTTAACAAGAGAGTGAAATACATTCAAGAGTTACTTTAGGTAAGATAAATATAAATATTGCTTTTGATTTTTCTGTGAACAACAGTTTATAGTTTATCTAATGTAAGAAGCCAGTACAAATCCAGTTGTGTGACTTTAAATAAGACATTATACATCCTGACAATAACACGTTACAAATCAACCAGTTGTGTGACTTTAGATAAATACAGCCTGACAATAAAAAGCTACAAATCCAGTTGTATGACTTTAAATAAAACATTATACATCCTGACAATAAAAAGCTACAAATCCAGTTGTATGACTTTAAATAAAACAATATACATCCTGACAATAAAAAGCTACAAATCCAGTTGTATGACTTTAAATAAAACATTATACATCCTGGCAATAAAAAGCTACAAATCCAGTTGTATGACTTTAAATAAAACATTATACATCCTGACAATACAAAGCTACAAATCCAGTTGTATGACTTTAAATAAAACATTATACATCCTGACAAACATGCTTGAAGATATTTTCTCGAACTATTAACCATAAATCACTAGTCTAGTATCATCGTGATATGGGATCATTAAATATTTTTTAAACAAAAGAAACATAATGAATGTATGTAAATAAGCTTTTGATTTTGTTTGCAATAGGTAGATTACACATTGCTTCTTTACGGATCAGCTGCACTGGTGAATCCAGCTTGATAAAGGCACTAGCTCCCATTTCCTCGGCACGATATCGCCAATAATGTGTTAAAAGTGACGTTAAAACCAACAAACTAACCATTGCGTCTTTGAAAGTAAAGAAGAACAAAACTGCCTTATATCGAATGGTTTCCTGGCGAAAACGAACCAGTGATACATAGATACATATCCACGTATTAATAAAACGAACCAGTGATACATAGATACATATCCACGTATTAATAAAACGAACCAGTGATACATAGGTACATATCCACGTATTAATAAAACGACGTCATTGAAGTCATCATTAGCACAATTGGCGGAAACAAAAACGAAGAATGAACATCATGCAAGATTTCTCGAAAACTGTCTTGAAGATCGACTTGTACCAAAGGAATTGAGTTTATAACTATTTACATGTTGGTGTTGCTTACTTTTTAATAATAGATACATACTGAAACACATACAAACTACAAGAATGGCAATACTGACCACAACAATACTCGTTTTTATTTATTTATTTAAAAAGTTTATAACACAAGAAACAAAGATAACAATATTCCAACATATACGGAGATTTTAAAATAAATAAAACACGGACTTAAATGAGTGTCTTTCAAAACCTTTCAAAATTTTGTTAATTTCAGCAAGTGATAGATATTTTATGGATATGTTTTCCGACTCTTCGTATTAAGGTTTCTGCTCAATTATGATATATGTGTGCGGGTGTGTTCTTTTATCATGTACCAAATCAGAAGTATGAAAAACCTAATAAGAAAATAGTCCATATAATAATGACCTTAGGGAACTTTTTCACTCTGTATTTTGGATTATAAACTATCGAAAGGACTCAATTAACCTATGTATGACTTTGTATCATTATGGTTTTATGCACAAATACCATATCACTGGCCGAAACTAATTGTCATTACTTAAAGATAAATATTAAGTCAATATTTTTACTTCGATATACAACCAACGTTAAATAAATTCGTGACTGAGAGACTTAAACACATTAAACTCCAACATATGTATCGCGTACGTACGTACGCACGCACGTACATTTATGTATATGAGTGTTCCTAAAAGTGGTTCAAGACGAAATGGCGTTGGGTAAAGGGCACACAACATATTCGCTAATGTCTTTTTCCACTGAACTTTGTCATATTGGTCAAATAACGCGAGAGAGAGAGAGAGAGAGAGAGAGAGAGAGAGAGAGAGAGAGAGAGAGAGAGAGAGAGAGATTTACAAAACCAATGATCTTAAGAGAATGGGTTTTTTTTAGGAATGGTGGGTTAGTTAGGGGAGAGAGATATTGTTTGGGCAGGGTGATGCTCCGCATGGAAAAAAAAACTAACGGAAATATATTAGGCATTGGCTATAAGTTTTAAAAATTTGCAGTGGGACTGATTACTGTTTATTAATATTATTGGATGGGACTGATAAATGTTTATTAATATTATTGGATGGGACTGATAAATGTTTATTAATATTATTGGATGGGACTGATAAATGTTTATTAATAGTATTGGATGGGACTGATAAATGTTTATTTATATTATTGGATGAATATAAACTTTTCCATTGGAAAAATCCCAAACACAATCGTAGATGATTTTTGTTAATAAAAATCACCGATACCAAAACTTAAATTACAATGGCTTTTTAAAAGAAAGTATCTAGTGCTATATCAAAGCACATTTTAAAACGTTCTGTGTATGAATTCCCTTAAAGACCCGATATATATATATATATATATATATATATATATATATATATATATATATATATATATATATATATATATATACAAATGTACAGAGAGAGGAAGCCAGAGAGCTAATCAATTGTGGGTTTTTAATATTTTTCTATCAATTTGAAATTTCTGTCCTGTCCATGTTTGGTTCTTTAACAAGAATTTCGTTACTTTTATTCTAGGCCCAAAAAGAAGTTAGGATCACTGAACATAATGTATAGTCATAATTGGCATCTAATCAAGCCATTCTTATGATTATATTATTAGTCCGAAATTTGCAAAGAATCAATCTGGCATCTTGTATTTATATACTCCAAATATGATCATTCTAAAAATCTTTATGTCACTTTCAATGATGAATTGCTTATCATATTGTCATAGTATGCAATATTCATTGACAAAAAAAGAAGGCCCTTTTAATTGCAGCCAATGTAACATCCCAGACGGCTTCCTAAATCTGTGTGATTAGAAATATCCTTTAAATTGCAGAGTCTGTCATAAAAGTAAACTTAGACAAATGAATAGTTAAAATGTGAAGTTTAAATCACACCAGGACGTAAACTAAAGTCTAGAATCTAGCAATCTAATTGTCTAAAATTAAAGTCATCAATCAAATGTCTAAAGGCTAGTCTTAATTGTTTTACTTATGTTGGTGAAACCGTGGCCATGAAAAGGGTTAGTATTTTAGCGAGGCTTTCCGTCACAGAGCGTCACGTAGATATCTGGTTTAAGACAAAGATAATAAAAGCATTCTGACACTCCAAACCAGACCGAACAAAACTTTGTGAGGTCTCCTTGGTCATTGAGTTAACATTGGTCAATCAGCCAACGAGCTTTGAGATGAGTCTAAGCATAAGCATTAGAATTAATGTTTTTGGAGAAAAAAAAATTATTTTTGGGACTAGATAAGTTTGATGTGGTGTCACACATAACATAATTTAATCATGCAGTTGGTTAGCTCTTGTTGACCTTGCCTCATCGCAAGAATTATATAAGAAATACATGTATTTTGCAAAAAGGGTGGTCAATATCATAGGATGGATGCTAGTTACTTGGGCTCGGCGCAAGCACCTTGACCGGTGAGTTTATTACTGATTGAGAATCATTTCAAGCCAGGCCCCTAACACGGTTTAAATACTAAATTTCGTATACATACTCAGATATAATATAGGCATACAAAATCTCTCATCTTATCATCTGCGACAGTTTCGATTATGGACAATAAACCTCAAATGGCACATATGACACTCCGAAAAAGTCTCCCGAATAAGAGTAAGTCGCTGTAACGTATCTTGTATGCTGACCAAAAACTGGACTTTAGTTAGGAACTTTATCTAGCTTTCAAGCACACTTTTTAAAAAAAAATTCCCCTTGAAAAAAAACACTGCAAATTCGTTTTTTATTACGTCTCCTTGCG
Source organism: Margaritifera margaritifera (assembly GCA_029931535.1). Classification (NCBI taxonomy): domain Eukaryota; kingdom Metazoa; phylum Mollusca; class Bivalvia; order Unionida; family Margaritiferidae; genus Margaritifera; species Margaritifera margaritifera. Next base: position 2,691,202 of record JAQPZY010001473.1, read on the forward strand.
ATTATGAATTTAAACAAAACTTTCAGTGTGAATTGAGGCTTGAAATACAATCCAATTATGTTTGTATTTCTTCAGTCTTCTGTTTAATTCGAGTTAGATTCAAAGATTTTTTTCAATTATATAAATACTAAGCATCCAATATGATTGAGTCCTAATCGTTGAAATTAGAAATAATAGGCTTATTTCCATCTTCTTTCTCTGTGACAATCCAAACACTGAAAGGATATAATGTAAAAGATATTGTAAGACTATAATCTAAAGAGGATTTCGGTGATTAATGACAATGGGGTCTCACTTTCCCTGTAATAAGAGGACACATAAAGCAAGTCATGCCTGCAATATTTTCCTACCTTTTCCTTTCACTTAAGGGTGCTGTCCAGGCACGTCTTTTCCCAGACCTCCTGTCCATGTCCGCCTCCATTGTACTGTTTGCTCTTTTCCTCATGCGCATCCCATTATTATCCTCCGGTGCTTCTTTGTACTGATATTCCGGATTTTCTTCATCCCAATTAATAACATCACCCTCCTCTGGCGGAGGAAACGGACTTACTCGGTTTTTCTTACCCATCTGTTGTCCAGAATCTTTACACACAAGGAGAACAAATTTTCACTTATTAAACTGCTTAATTCTGCGCTCAAAGATTGTCTGTCATACGAATTATTGTTGTCTTCTTTATATAGTCCAGGCGAGTTCTTCTTTGTGTTAAGACGGTCAAGTTTCAAACTTAAGGATGAAACAATTTATCCAGAGATATATATTCAGTCAATCCGCAATTAGCTGATGTGGTAGGTATATTAATAATGTATTGATCTTCTTTTAAGTCTAATTATATATAAAAGACGCAAATTATTAACGTCATTGCTTCTAGACCATAAACGACCTTTCCATGAGATACTAATTCCGTTATGATTAATTCAGAGTACACACAACCGACTACCTTGTGGCTCGTAAACTGAGAAGGACATATGTGTTTGCTTGTTCAATTATCCGCGATCAGATCGTGACTGCTATAAATAGAACAAACCCTTTTCACAATGCAAACACTGTTTTGTTGATCATGCATGCCAGTCGATCTTAGGTTTGTTGTATAAAAGCCCTTTCAAAGACATGTCCTAGTTTTGGCTTTTCAGATCTAGTTTATTCTGGTTTACATTCTTGCAAATTGAGTTCGCTTTATTTATTGTACAATAAAAACGATAAAGACAAGTAATGTACAATACAGGTTAAGCATTCTGAAGAGTAGAACATAATATAAGGGTTGGTGATGTTGACATGAAATACTGGGACGTCTCCTTTATACTTAGAATTTGATTAAAAACGCTGTCGTATCCTATGGTATTCACAAATGCAAATGTATATATGGGTCCATATTTTATATATAATATTTCATTCTTTCATGTTTCAACAAAACTTCTTCGAACCTTAAACCTGTATTATCGGGTCGTAGACCCGATAATATTACATATATATATATATATATATATATATATATATATATATATATATATATATATATATATATATATATATATATATATATATATAATGTTTCCACAAACGTGTGTTCCATACTTTGAATAAAAATAATCTCTCTCTCTTTCTCTCTCTCTCTCTCTCTCTCTCTCTCTCTCTCTCTCTCTCTCTCTCTCTCTCTCTCTCTCTCTCTATATATATATATATATATATATATATATATATATATATATATATATATATATATATACACCGATTCCCATGGAGTTCGAAAGAAACAAATTGGAATTGCAAACCATCAGCACAAATATTATATATATTAATACTAAAGGTGGAAAACGGCACGTGTAAAATAACAGTTTCCCTACCTTTCGATGTAAAGCAAATTCTTCCTCAGGGAACAATGAAATCATACACAGAGAAAAACACACACAAGAGTGACATTTGTATAAATAAAAAGAAATATTTGGTGTAACCCACCGCGCGTACGTTTCTTTCCTGCCAGTTTTCTCAGCCTCGCTCTCCTCTAGTGATATCAGTTTATTATTATTGCTGTGATTATTATTATAATTACTTTCATTATTATTCTTTCTTTATTGTCACGTCTTTACCTTTGATCTTATATATAATATAATAACGACTAAAAAGTCGGAAAGCGGCGCGTGAGGAATCATTCCACCCACTCCACCCACACCCCACCCCAAAAAAGCTATAAAATAAACCTTTCCAACGGCACGTCAGCCCAATATTGGCTATATGGCACTGATTAAAGGTAAAGCTCTAAAAATGTAAATACAGAAAATTCCCCCCCCCCCCCCCGAAAGAAAGAAAGAAAGAAAAAAGAAGACACCTTTGAAAAAAGAAGAAACCTAGGGAGATAAACCATTCCAGACAAACTTAAACACGGAGTACTATAAGATAAAAGATAGAAGGTAAAACAACTTATTTGCTACATAGTCAAAGATGTTTGTGACAAGAGCCGGACATGATATCCATAAAAAAGAAATGTAACATAATTGGAAATTACAGCTCAAATTGTACAATAATTCTCCCTACACTTTTGAAGATAACGTGTGGATTATGTGATTCAGGCTTTCAATAATAATGGCGTGCAACTCCTCCAGTACCGTTTTAGAGAGAAACTTTAAACTTGGAGATGTGATTTGGCGTGATCTGTAGATGTGCACAACGGTTTCAAACTGCATCCCTCGTGGATGGGAACATTTTTGCATACATTCAAAATGGTGTAGGGTTGGATATAACTGTGTCTTGTGATAATGCTTCTTTATTGCAGACTTCAAGTTATGAATTAGATAAAGAACTGATATTATGTTAGTATATATCTTCATCTCAATATTAAATTCTTTATCATATTTAGTGTATCTGTTTAGTGAGACATTATACATTACTCTTCTTCTGCCCGTTGCAATTTTCAGTGCATAAATAACCGATGCATTATTCTTGTTAATTGACACAGCACATTCCGGCATTCTGTATAGTGTTTCACCCATTTAAAATGGAAATTAGATGACGGATATTTGAGATTGCATGCATAAGAATAATTAATTTGTGGTTGGTTTTCTAATTTATGCGAAGTCAGTAAAAATTCAAACATATTTTTCACTTGCGGTTAGGACGAATGGTTGTGTATATTGTGGATCCTAGAAATCAATTGTTCAGTGAGGCCGGGAAAAAAAATACCACTGTATGGGCCGGAATCCAGAAGCGTCGGATGAGATGTATCAGTTCTAGACTAACTTTTTATTCTAATCAGCCACCGACACTAACATTTCTCTGGCCGAAAATTATGCCCTGTTCATGTGGCAGACAAGTGCTACAAAGAGTTTGTACATTGTATGTATGTTCGTATGTATGTATTGGATTTAAAGGCATGTCAGCACAACGCTGGCTATTTAGTGCTAAGCAAAAGCTAGGTGACAAAAATAGTAATGGTAAAAACCTTGCCAAAATCCCCTGGAAGATATACCCCCTCCAAAACAAGGTATGCTATAAGTCAAGATATAAAAGATAAAGATGTTGAAAAAACTTATAAAATGGTATACAAAGCAAGGATGAAGGCAAAAGATGCTAGAGTCCTTAAGATACAAGCTCAACACTTTTCTGTATAAATCGCACTCTTTTCAAGAGTCCAAGAAGTCGGTTGGAAAATCATCATTGGACTCCGGCATGAGACGGATCCCACGACAAAGTGGTTGCCTCCATCTGTCGCTTCATCCAACATGCTCAGGTGGGCATAAGACTTATTCTACATCCACGGTGAAAAGTTCATGATATCTATTTGGATTTTTTCGAGTAGTAGAGATTTGAGTATTCTCAGACAGGTTAAAAATGGTTGAAACGTTTCCGTACGTGTATACGAGAATGTTCTGAAACAGGATATAAACGGTTTAAACGTCGTCGTACCTTACACGAGATTGCTACATAAGAACAACTCTTGCTTCAAAGAACAACGAGACCATTCCTGGAACAGTGATACATTTTTCAAACTAGTCAACCATTTCATTCCGATTTAAACATCAACGTACACCTACGAAAACATATATAGAACACTGAAACATTTCTAAAACACAACCAAGAGACCCGAGTTGCTAGATCACAGTCTAACCTCTTGAATGAACATTTAGCAGATAGCAGAGCGCAAACAGACTAAAATATACGACCTCCAGCAGAAATCAATAAACATCTTGTAAAGTTTAGATCTGTTCTTAGGCGATGCTAACTGCAACTTAATTGATTATTGATTTTCATTGTACTGTTATTTGTTATAACGGAACTAGCAAATATCATATATCCACTCTAATAAGAAATATAAGACGATATCAACGTAAACATTTACATCACAATTGCTCAATACAATAAATGAAAGCTCTGTTTTTATTCACTACTATATCTAAACCGTGATACATTGTTGAAAAAATTAGCGAGAACCAAATATAGTCGCTTTTTGTCTTAATACAGACTAGTAATTTCAGTATTTTTAAGGCAATTCGATAGCCCATTCCCTACGATGTTTGGATTTCTAAACGAATAGTTGCTGATTTGAGTCACGGTTTCGGTTAAATATTTTTCAAGGGGAGACATTGTAGTAAATTTATTGACCGCCATTCTAGAATTTCTCTCAAAAGAAATCTGACAGCATCAGCTATGTGGGAAATAGTAAATAGGAGGAGAAACTGTAGCAAAATTAGAGAACGCCGTTCAAAAATGTTTAGAATGAGCTTGAATGAGAATTTAATTAAATTTAATTATTGAATAAACGGCGTAGGAAATATTAAATATATAGAGATATACTGTAATTAAATTTGTGAACGCCGTTCACGAATTTCTAAAAGTAGCCTAAATGTGAATGCTATTGAATTGCATTATCTGACATAATAAGATATGAATTTCTATTTAAACATCCCAATATATAAGTAATAATGAATTCGATTTGCGTGCTACGTCACATTACACAGAAACAGTGATGTAACACAAGAGTTAGTGGTGAAATATATATTTAAACATTGGTTTTTTTTATTAAAAAAATCAGTGATAAAGACTTCAATATTTGATTTACCGATTCCAAAGAAAAAATTACAGGATCCATTGATACGTGAACATGCAAGAAAAGATTTGAGTCGTATGAATGAGCCAACGTTTAACAGAATTATCAATCAAAATCTTAAAGATTCATTCAAGAGATTTAAATTAGTGCAGATTTACAGCAGTAACAATCAAGATTTATATGTATTGTTGAATGACATTGAACCATACCTAAAAAAGGATCATCGTTCGAGAAATTAAACAATTTTTGTTCTGTAAAATTTCTCTAGACTGAACAATCGGACTTACGAAGACACCCAGCAAGGAGGGGGAGAAAATTTAGTACAGAGAATGTTACCATGGAACTAGACCTGGTAACATAATGAACAGATGTGAAATGGATAATTTTCACTGAACATTTTTTTGACACGTACATACTAAATTGAGACAGGAATCAACCGCTCTGATGAAACTCAAATATAGATTTGCATGAATTTGTTAAGAAATTAAAAACAAAAACAATTAAACAAACAACAACAACAACAAGAAAGAAGAAAGAAAGAAAAAAAAATCTGTGTCAATGTAAAAAATTCAAACGGCAAATGTTTCTTTTAACTTATCGAGTCAATTGCAAATAATCCTACCCAAAGTCCTCATTAACCAACGAAATATAGTTTGGTTAGATACAATCACTGGTTTGACAGATGCCCGGTGAAAATAGAAACGATTGGGAAATTTGAGAATGAATTTGATATATCTGTCAATCGGCATTAAATATTGCTACTCAACAAGGCTCCCCTTGTTAAAGAATGATGACAGTGCAACAAGATAGAAATTACATTAAACCTGATAGAGCATCTCAAACTGAAAAAGTCTGATACGTTGACATGATGATCATATTCGCTTCAAGCGATTCTAGTAACTACAAAGATGGAAATTATCACTATGTGGGAATAAAAGATCTGTTCAGATTGGTGTCATAAAAAAAATCACACTTAACGGACAGAAATATGTATAGAACAATATGCTTGAATGTTTTAAATACAAGAGGAAAGTTGTCAGAACACAAAAGAATATGTTACAGTGTAGACAACTCGATAGATTGTGTTACAGTGTAGACAACTCGATAGACTGTGTTACAGTGTAGACAACTCGATAGACTGTGTTACAGTGTAGACAACTCGATAGACTGTGTTACAGTGTAGACAATTCAATAGATTGTGTTACAGTGTAGACAACTCGATAGACTGTGTTACAGTGTAGACAACTCAATAGATTGTGTTACAGTGTAGACAACTCGATAGGCTGTGTTACAGTGTAGACAACTCGATAGACTGTGTTACAGTGTAGACAACTCGATAGACTGTGTTACAGTGTAGACAACTCGATAGATATAATGCCCGAAAAGGGATCAGTTGTAAAATTTGAAAAATTATCAGCATATGTTAAAAGTTCCGTACGTTTGCTTATTGTGATTTTGAAAGTATAATCTTTACACAAAACTGAAATTATGCTTTACATCAGACATATATATCCTGGACAATACAAACATCTAAACACATTCCATCAGGGTATTGTTTTTGTACCTAGAATACATTCATACATGTTACACACCCATTGTTTACCGAAGTATTGACTGCATTTCGATTTGTTCAGGTTTTTTTACAACTGGCTGAGTAAGGTCGAAAAATAGCGTAGGACGAGTCAAGGCAGAAAAGTCCAAAACCTATGGAATTCACAGTTCATGGTGAACAACATTTTATCCAAACAAATACAAGACATATCAGTGAGAACAAAATATTTAAAGACAGAGACCGTAATCAATTAACAGGCAAGTTCAGAGTGGTTTCCTAACGAATGCAGTATAAAATACAACTATCAAACATTAATCAATGTGTTCATTCAAAACTTGTCTGGGTATGACAGTCATCTATTTATCAAGACGTTTGTATCCAGATGAAGAGGTAAAAATAATACCGAATAACGGTGGAAAATATATTACATTCAGGTAAAAAAATAGTACCGGATAACGGCGGAAATATATTACATTCAGCAAAGATTTCATTATTGATTGGTTCATGGAAGATGGTAAGGAAATAGCGGCTCAAAGAACGATAGGATTTGCAGATAGTTTTCGATTGATGGGCCAATCGTTTGAGCAGTTGGCTAAGAATATCAACGATGAAATGTTCGTTATGACAATTACACATTTTGGCGCAATGTAACCTAAATGTCTGAGCAAGTATATATATATATATATATCTATGATTACTTCGATATGTTCCATAGATTCGATGAAATAACAATGCCTTCAACAGAAAAGTTTTAGACATTACTTATCAATTCAAAAATATTAGATGGTGATTACCAATAAGTATATGACTCGATGTCGCCCTTCAGATTTCAAACATTATGTGATCTTCATGACTATTATGTGAAAAGATATTTTAATGTTGTGTGACATCTGCGGAAAATTTAGGTATGTATGTAGAGTAAACTATTAGTTAGACACCAATCATTATTTCATTACACCACTCATTACACCACTCATTATTTCATCACACCGGCTACTAGCTAATGATGTTAGTTTAAGATATCCAGTTTTGAATTAAAAAATTTGACAGATTCCGACATGTTGATGATTTTTGAGAGTGGAATTTCGTGGTTGAATTTGTATGATACTACACAGACACACAACAAGAAAGTATAAATACTACTCAGACATATATGGTAAGATAACAAAGTACGAAAGATCAAGATAATTCATTACATATCTAATCAACAATAATTTATATGAATGGAACATGAGCCAATACATGACTCTAAATATCTTTAGGTGGGCAAATGATGAGAAAGTAAAGGGATAGAAGAAACTGGAAATATATGATGATAGTGATACTGGTTACATATTAGAAGTAGACTTGGAGATTCCATTTCATCTGCACTCCTCCTCTCCCCTCCTCTCTTTATGAGTCCGGCTCAAGCCTGGAGTTTCATTTTAATTCAAAGAAATGTGGATTAACTTGGTATAATTCTTGCCGATTGTATACCCACATTAGGTAGACATAATGTTTTGAGGCAAAAACAAGTGTGCTTGGCAACAACTACAGAGTAAAGAGGTGTATGGGGGAAAAATTGTATTGGTGAGTATTGTGGTATGCATATGGTAGAGTTTAGAAGAGGATGTACAGTCTACCCATGCTGGGAGTGTGGTACTGGAACATGGACTGATTAAAGGATACGTGCGAGCTGTGGTGGTAATCATGCGACAAGAGACATAAAGAAAGAAGAGAACAGAGCAAAGAGACATTTTAATAAAGTCTTCCCTGAGCTACAAGCAAAGAAAATTCATTTAGAAAATTGGGGTGACTTATATAAAATTTAACATAAGCTAAGCAGAGTATGATGTCTACTATCGCGTGTTCAAGATCGACGCTTAGAAGCATGCTGGACGCAGTGGCTCCCAATCCATTTCTAGCCAGACTGTAACCTTCTCCCAAGTATATTATCGGAACGACACTTGCAGAGCGGACAGTGCCAGTGCCTACTCGAGAGCGAGTCCAGCAGGGCAACTTCGGCGATTTGACACACGAAATTCATAATGAGGAAAAGCCAGCAGTAAAGAAATGTCGCAGCAAATTACCAGCCATTGCAAATCTAGGTACTAGTACTGATGTTGCAAAGACTATCGAGTCACCGTGCCAAAAAAGTACACCCTTGATTCCGACGCTTCTGTATTTATAGATGCTGTGACTCCTAGTATACAAGCTGTCCTCGAAAACGAACTTAACTTTGTGAACTGGGTGGTCGGAAGTTTAGCCTTGTGTTCACGGCACAATTGGAAAAAGCTGTACAAGGCCAACAAAACGTATATGATGAAGCTTTCCAGAAAGCCACAGACTGTCACATCTGTGGCGAGAAACGAGGTAACGTTAGAGTGCGAGACCACTGGCATATTACCGGCAAGTATCGAGGCACAGCCCACAAAGCACATAACCTCAAGCTGCGCATCTACCCCCCAAAAATAAAGTTCCATTTGTTTCTCAAAATCTACGCGACTACGACGGTCACCTTATCATGGAAGCTATCGGAACAGCTTCAGATGGAAAATTAAGTGCCATTCCAAATAACATGGATAAGTACCTGGCCTTTTCACTAAGGAAGCTACAGTTTTTCGACAGTCTCCAGTTTACGAATAGAAGCCTGGTAAAGCTGGTAGCTAAAATACCTAAGGAGGAATTCCGCCCCACAAAAAGAAACACAAAGTTTGGCGCTCACATTAACTTCCTAACATGCACAGGCGTTTACCCATACGAATACATGAACAGCTGGGAGTGATTCGAATTAACACAGCTTCCAACGATAGAGGCCTTTTATAGCTGTTACGGAATTATGTAGCATTTCTTTTAAATAATGGTATAGTTTTACTAGTTTATGACCTCTGTATAATAGTCTAATATGTGTCGTTTTGCAGAGTACACATATACGGTAATTTCATTGTGACCCAGTACATTGGTCCTGGGAAAATCAATATTTTCGTTTGAAGCATTAGTCATGTCACGTGATTCAGCGCTTGAGTTTTGCACTTGACCTGACCTGGATTTCGCAATTCAGGAATGATTCATTTTGTTGACCAGAAGTTAGATAGTAAGATCGTAATATTAAGGTGTTGATTTGAGACGGAATAAGAATTTGGTTTCTTTCAATGAGGCAGTACTGAAACTATAAAATAAGATGTAATCGCAGCGTTCGTCATTCTAGTTTCATCAGCTTGAGAGGTCTTTAACGAAATTGGTTTTTGTATGTGATATTATGTTTCAGAGTTATTATAATACAGTACATTTTTTATTTAGTACTGCTACTTCAGAAATATTTCCAGACTACATTTTTGGGATTAAGTACTGACATTTAAAGATTTAAGAATTATTCAGTCCCTTTGGAATTATTGGAAACATTTTTTAGAACTTGTATGACATTCTACATTCAAAAGGATTGATTTGGAATTATTAATATTTGGATGTAACTGATTCTTCTTTGTACATCAGCACAGTGGTGTTTTCATTCGGAACATTCTTCATTCAGAATATTTTGGATAACTTCCGGATCAGTGAACAATAGAACAATTTAGGATTATTTAGGAATTTCTAAACTGTAAGTTATTTGTAATTCTTTCACTTGTTTGTTTGAAATATTTAATATTTTAAGATATTAAATTTGTTTGTAAATCTTGAAAGCTTGTTTGAGTAATTCTTTCTTTTGTTACATTATCCCTAGTCGTAACAATCGCCAACTCAGCCGTGCCGATATAAAAGAAAAAGAATATGAGCATTCGATAATAATTTTAAGTAGGTCAACCTCCTCCATCCCCACCCCCGCACTCGAATCACTTGCGGCTGACGCATCCATGGATTACACCCTTGAAGTCGACATCGAGTATTCTGAATAGCTTCATGACAAGCACAGCGACTATCTGCATAAGCATTTCATGATTTACTAAGTGACTATCAGCGTGATTTAGTGAACAAACTGGGGGGGGGGTAAGTTCACTGAAGCACGAAACTAGTTCTAAACCTACGCAAAAAAGAGCACTATGTGGTCCATTACCAAAACCTTCAACTCCTCACAGACTTGGGATGCGCGTCACCAAGGTCCACCGGGCAATATAGTGATCAAAGCGTATGGAGAGTACGATACATACAGCTGAATACAGATCTAAGAACCAAGGCAAAGTCTGGGTTCGAGAAAGACTTCTTTAAACTGATGAACAATTCTGTTTTTGGAAGACCATGGAGAACCGAAGAAAGCAGAAAGCAGAATCGGATTGATCTTGTGAGGCCCAAAGATGAGGAAGACAAGCTGCGTCGCCTTATTGCCGACCCAGCGTTACAGTTGCGGAAAATCTTTATCGGCAACCTTGTCGCTGATAATTCTACAAAGACCAACTTGAAGCTTAACCGTCCCAGCTATACGGAGCAGGCAATTCTTGATCTGAGCAAGCCCTTTATGTACAGCTTTTGCTAGAATCAGATAAAAGCTCACTACGGCGATAAGGCGCACTGGCTGTACACGGACACTGACAGTCTGCTGCTGAACATCAAGACCGCTGATGTCTACCGAGATATGGCCGATGATACGAGCAACTATCTAAATAGCATCCGCTCCACAGCACGGCAAATAATAAGTTCGTAGGCAAGTTTGAGAATGAGTGCTCACGAAAGCCAATTGCCTGCTCTGTCGGCCTCTGCCCCAAGATGTACTCCATACAAATTTCTGACAGTGAATAAAAGAGCTAGTCTATGGGCATTTCGAGAACAGTTGTAAAGGCCGACCTTAAGCATCACCTCTAACTCGAGTGCCTGCAAGAAATAAAAGTGTGTCAACAATCCCTAATCACCATTCGCAGCGACCATCACAAAATGGACGTGTACCACATAAACAAGACAAGCCTTAGTCCGCTGGACACCAAAAGTGGATTGCGCCGGACGGTATTACGACGCAGGCCACAATCGCACCGCACAAGAGCAATACGCCTTGGCGGAGGAGTGCCTCAACGAGTTCTTCGGCCTGGACCATGGAATAAAATGCCTTTAGGTGGTAGCTGAGTACCTTTAGGCATAATCTGTAGTTCCTTGAGAACAAAGTTTTTACGCGGAGAACCGCTACCCGTAAGATGGTATGTAGATTACTGGCCTAGGATGTCAAACATGTTAGCAAGGGTGAACATCTTGAGCGACCACACAGGGTCGGTGGCACGGGATTACCCACCTTTTCAGCTCTCCCGGCGCATATAGGTATCGCATTATTGCGATGTTCTTCTAGGCCAACCTGTCGCGTCACAGGCGCTGAAGACGTTGCTGACCGCGCAGACGTAGCACGAATGGCATCAATTGGTTTATGCTGTGCTAGTGTTGATTTGTTGAGCCATGTTGCCTCGCCGTTTAGGGTTGCCACAACAACAGCAGCTGCCGAACCCACTCAGTGCTACTATTTGCAGTTTCTGTCTCAGTAAGCGATATCTCCTGGGCGTACTGGTGTCCAAAGAACAGCTCTACAATGCCCTGCGCACGGTAGAAGACGGCCTCGCTGCGTCTGACACGCACGCCGTGCTTAACCAAGAGTTGTGACACTGCGCCCATAAACTCCATGCTGCGGTCAACCTGCAACAGACTGGAACATTTTTAGCGGTTCCGCTTGTAGATACGTGCCAAAGCGTCAGCGACTTTGGAAGACTCCTTTGTGGCCAAGGGCTCGGTCTCCTACTGGCAACTGACGACATCAACCACGGTTAGTGCATACTTCTACCTGTGTCGCCCAACCTTGTCGTGCTGCAGAAACAAGAGGTCGGCCTGGTGCATCTTGTTGTGGGTTGGAACATCAAACCGCGGACGTGGGATTTTATACTGTGCTGGCAGGTAAATCTGCTTCTTGAGCCATGCCCTGACAACATCTTGTGAGACGTTGGCGGGTTCTGCCAACTTTTTGATAGCTGTCACGCCCTTCCAGTAACCTCGCGGGCTTTAGTATATTGCCGCAATATTGTATCCATTGTGTTTTTGTGGTCTTAGCAACTTTAGCAGTTTGCCGTGCATTGTTGTTCAGACAGCTACTGAAATACAAAAGAGCACTATCGCACCAACTCGACAGTGCAAACAATTGCCTTCACTTGCTAGAATAAAAGATAGATATAGACCACGTAGCCGACGACAGCGAGTCCCCCACCTCCCGGCGACAAATATAATCTCGTATTTTTGCTGTCCAGGTGAGGGCGTGTAAAAATTCAGAAAGCTTGGGCTCGTTGTTGATCTGGGAACCGTCATCTGTTTTTCCGCCGGTCACTAGGAAGTACTCGGGTGCAGACTCGCTGACGTATTGGTAAGTCCTTTTGGCAATGCTGTTCGTCGCGTAGCCTTTCATTGAGGTAATCGAGACGCTCACTTGACGCGTTTCATCTTTTGGGATTAGCATAGAGAAGAGGAAGTTTGAGCCAGTAAATGCGAGGATGTTAATAATTGCTCCGACGATCATGAGATCAAAAGAGGCATTATACGGACTTGATGATATTAGCAGGAATAATGCCTTGTTTAATTGGCATGTTCTGGGTCTAAAGACTCTTCGTTGTGATTGTTACTGACTTTGCTCCTGCCGGTTTCATGTTTAACAAGCGTTTGGCAATCATCGAATACCCACCTTCAAGGCCGCCAAGTACTGCTCAGTGGTAAAGGTTTCCGAGGTCCTTGGCGTACGGAGGTGTAGACAACTTATATCTGCGTTCAGCGAATAACAAGTTTATGTTATTTTGTTTTAACGACAAGTGCAACACGCACTACTATTGATTATGAAAGGGGCCGGGGGTATGTGTAATAGATGCTGCGGGAACCTGCGGAGCTTGTCGTTCCGAAGGATCCCCAGACGTTGCTTTTCGCTGTCGTTCCGACGGCTCTTGCACCTGCGTTCCACGAACTTGTGCCGGCGCACGGGAAGAGGTGTAGAGAAATCTAGCTATCAAAACTAGGCCGCTCCAGAGAACATAAGATGGTATCGCATACTGTTTTTCTTGAGCCGTCGTAGCGCTTGTCGCTACTGGAGCGGCGTGAGTGTGGGTAGCAACTGTTTTTTTTCCAGCTTTGCGTTGCTTCATCACCTTAGCAAGTCTTTTACCAGCAGCATCTCTATCTGGGTGTTTAACTTTGGTGACATATGTTACTTCCTGAGATTGTTCTGCTGACGCATCCGTCTTCGGTTCTGCTTAGGCATCCTTTGTCGGTTGAGCTGACGTATCCATCGTCAGTTGAGCTTGTAATTTCTTGTCTTTGTTTCTTGTCAATATATATGTAATCATGCCAGTTGCAATGGGCACTAGTACCGTACAGTACGTAAGCTAAAGATGGCTGCTGATGTATGATGAAGAGGTCTATATTACTGAATCATTTTTTAAATCACTCGTAAAACGTTCTCGGTTACCTATAGGTAGAAACTGGCTTACAGCTGCTGTGTACAGTCCGAGCAGAGACTACCCCAGCGAAGCAGTCATCCTGATACCCTTTTCACTGTTCAATTCAGTTTTGAATGTCTCATTGCCTTCGTTTATTTTGGTTGTAACTGAATCAATGCGACGATTTAATGCGATAATGTTTTTTTTTTTATATCCACGTGAGTCCTGAGTGCATCAGTACCTTTTGTTCCAAATCATTTAAATCTCGTCTCATTCGTTTGAGCCTATTTCGTCAAAACCACCTTGCAACATACCGATATTTGTCGCTTTTATCTTATGACTCAAATCTGTAATAAATAAACTGGAAGTTGTTTTCATAGATCTGATCGTGCTTTTATACACATTCATTTTGTGTTTTACATCCTCTGTCTATATGGTTATCTCTTTCAAATAATGTTTTTTTCTGCAATTCTTACAATGTATTAATATTAGCTGTTATTTTGCTGTTTAGTTCCGTATTTTGTGTCCCAAAAACATTAATGATCTTTTCAATTCTTTGATCGTTCTGGTGGATTTCATTGCTGAGGTCTTTCTGAAATTTTTCTAGATAAGATTGGAAAGTAACATAGATGTCCAGAGATTTAAAAAAATATATATTTCTTCTTGTCACTAACCAAAGCATATATCTCTGTGTTATCCTTTCTTCCATTTCTTGTAAATAGTGTCGGATGTTAGGTAAATAGCCTGCTCTTTCTGTTACTGTTTGCAAGTCTTGTATAACAGCGGATAAGGTATTTATTCTCAGTCTGAACAATTGGCGTGTATCTAAAATCTTTTTTCTCTTATCGTCAATCAGTTTTGGTAACTCTTTCATTAGCACTATGTTCAGTTGATTTTAATCTATTTTTGACTTTTTCCCTCCACGCTGTGACATCTTTCACACTGTCATCCTTCAGAGTCTTAAGTATTTGATTACCAACTCGTTGTTGTACAAAATTATTAATAGACGCATCAAATTTGTCTACAGGATCTGCTAAATTGTTAATGCGGTTATTTTTTAGGTTTAAGTCAGTTAAATGTTTCAACTAGTGTAGCATTTTGTTTCATCTGTATCTGTAAACATGTTTAAAGGTAACTCTAAAAGAGATTTATCTCTTCATTCTATGCATACGCTATGCTATTTACTTTACATGGAAAACATATGTTACGGGCATAGCATGAAAATCTATCACTTTTCTATCTTTGTCTCTAATGCTGATATTGAATCTGTTCGTTGTACATCTTTGCAACATTGTATGAAACAGTCTCAGTGAAAGCATTTTTAACTGGCAAGGACTCTACCAAACACGAATAATAGACATTAGAGTAATATTTGGAGTTATTCATTTGGTCGAGGAGTATATATGAGATCTCCGTCATAAGAAGATCTGGTTTTTAAAAAAAACGAGTTTTTTCATAAGTCTTCAGCGAGCTTTCCCAGAAACTGGAAAAAGTGATTTCATTGACTGATGAGATGTGATGATGTCTTTGTGGTTTTCATAATCTGATCATGTCACGTTTCAGGTACACAAAATATTGAGATCCACCTCCTGCATCAGCGGCTGGTAATTATATTCTTTTATCTTAGCTTGAATGATTACAGACAATATGAATATAACAAATTTCTGAGATAAAGAGACATGTCGTTGAAGTGTCACTTCTACAGAGCTTTATCGAAGCGACCTCTATCGGTAACAGAGATAAAGGAAACATTTTACCAGACCTTCCTAATTGCCTGTTTTAAAATAAACTTAGGAAGGAAGTAGATTTCACTCATTCCTATATATGTGTGATACAGTTTGACCATGCGAGAAAGTCGTGTGGGATACACATATATCACTATCTCATATGAGTGCATTCAGTGACACTGTTGATGACGTCATTATCATTATGCCACGAACGTCAGCAATATTTCTTGCAATTTTAGTATTGAAAAGATAAATTGAGTCGTCCTATAAACAGTAATCTTTGTTTTAAAAATATTTTATACTATTGTCTAATGACGTGAAATCTGATAAAATTGTTTGTATATATCAAGGTATATCCATACCGACGATATGCCATCTTCTTGTTCAACACTATATGATCAAGCTTTATCCATATAGACGATATGCCAGTGTCTTGTCCAACACTATATCATCAAGCTATATCCATACAGACGATATGCCAGTGTCTTATCAAACACTATATCATCAAGCTATATCCATAAAGACGATATGCCAGTGTCTTGTCCAACACTATATCATCAAGCTATATCCATACAGACGATATGCCATCTTCTTGTTCAACACTATATCATTAAGCTATATCTATACAGACGATATGCCAGTGTCTTGTCCAACACTATATCATCAAGCTATATCCATACCGACGATATGCCAGTGTCTTGTCCAACACTATGTCATCAAGCTATATCCATACAGACGATATGCCATCTTCTTGTTCAACACTATATCATTAAGCTATATCCATACAGACGATATGCCAGTGTCTTGTCCAACACTATATCATCAAGCTATATCCATACAGACGATATGCCAGTGTCTTGTCCAACACTATATCATCAAGCTATATCCATACAGACGATACGCCATCTTCTTGTCCAGCACTATATCATCAAGCTATATCCATACAGACGATATGCCATCTTCTTGTCCAACACTATATCATCAAGCTATATCCATACAGACGATATGCCAGTGTATTGTCCAACACTATATCATCAAGCTGTATCCATACAGACGATATGCCATCTTCTTGTCCAGCACTATATCATCAAGCTATATCCATACAGACGATATCCCAGTGTTTTGTCCTACACTATATCATCAAGCTATATCCATACAGACGATATCCCAGTGTCTTGTCCAACACTATATCATCAAGCTATATCCATACAGACGATATGCCATCTTCTTGTTCAACACTATATCATCAAGCTATATCCATAAAGACGATATGCCAGTGTCTTGTCCAACACTATATCATCATGAGAAATGGGAGAAAAATAATCCATCATACACATGGGTGTGGGATAGGGAAATCCCAACCTTGAGATCATTCAAGGGCTCATTCCTGCATATACATTCTAACCCTTGCATGAAATATCTCCATCCCACACAACTGCATATGATTTACTCTAAGAATCTACCCTGACAGACTGAAGTGACTATGGTGTGCAGTGATTATGGTGTACGGTGCACTTCCAATATATTTAGATACAACAATTATTGATTTTCTTTTAATTGTTTGATTGTTGGACTTATTACAAGAGTAAATTTTAGAATTTCATTCGTTCTTTATATCTCATTCATTCATTTCTTTCTGTATTTCTTTCTTTTTTCATAATGCTAGAGGATATATATCACTATACATGTATATGTGCTGGATTCAAAAACTGGATTGCTAGAATCATATAATAGAAACCTTACGTTTATATTATACCGTCGGAAAAAGTCAGAATGAAGCTATCCGCTTATAAACGCAACATGAAAAGTCGTCTTAGTTGACACTGTGGTAAGTATTGAAAATTGACTGAAAGAAATAATTTCTTCATAAGGAAACGAGTAAAATGATTCATGAGACCTTTTTTTCATGTTTGTGCAAAATAAAGTTTGACAAAGTTTATTATATTTTCTGGAGAAATCCATTTTAGACTTGTCCCCCTCCATAATGAAAACTTGAAGAAATTTGTGGTGAAAAGAACGTGAAGCCTTCTCCGCCTCCTCCCCCGCCTCACTTTGTTCCAAATATATAAAACAAAAGTCTAAACATCAATGGTGACCGTTCAATCTGAGCCACATGAGATATACAGATTTAGACTGAACAATATCTGGTATTGAACTAACTGAATTCGTTGAGCCACCAACGTGGCATAAAAGTGACGTTCCACATCTAGAATTCCCACTCTCTAATTAGGTTATTAGGACGTGCAAAAGAAAGTTTAAAAAAAAATATTTTAAAAAAATGAAAGAAAGAAGAAAGAAAAGAAAAAGCTGACACGAGCTGTACACCAGATCAAATGAATAACGAGTGATAAAAAGGAACCAAAATCACAAATTCACGTTGTCTATAGAATATAGTCCACAATTTTGTGCAAAGGTTTCCGCTGTTTAATGATTTTGACTCACAAAGTATCGGTGTATTAAAAAAATAATTCCAGAAAATCCAGGAAAGCAATCGCGTAATATCTGTGTATACTGTCTTCTTACTGAAAGGTTAAGAAGGAGTGAGTACGAAGGAACCCATTGACCTTATAACCCAATTACATTTTAGACATCTAGATTTATTTTCATATACTTATGTGGTGAGATACGTTTCGTGTTAAATATTTGCTGGCCTGATCATGTCTGTACGATTAAAGCCCGACCCGAACAATATCAAGTAACGACTTATTAACCACAGCATTTCCTTTGTAAATATAGTAGGCTGCTCACAAACTATTATTTCTCTGACAAAAGAAAATGACGCACACAAAGAGAAATGTTTACAAGTGTTTTGCTTCGTGTCCCGTAGAGATCCAAAACTCATTTTAGTCTGATTCAAGTTGAAATCAATCGGAACACCTCATGGTCTTTCCACAAAAATCAATCTCGGAAATACTTCGCTAGAATGATACAGCGTAAAAAGGGGAAAATCGTTGGGAAATGGCGGAGAACTCAGTCACATGCTAAAAACGGATGTCAAAAGCATTATTATTCCTTTATGGAATTATGTATACAGTTCGGTAAAAGAAAGTTCTCACGCGAGTTCATGCCTGAAAAAAAAAATTGGGAATGTTTCGGACAAGAATAAGTCATCTCAGTAGATTGGCCCGTATTAATGGATGAAGTATGCTTTACGTCATTTGTAAATAAGGTACATGCATATGCACTAGCGGCTAAAGTAGTCTTTTCATGGTGTCTTTCCGATCATTGGCTGAAAAGCCCT
The DNA here is from genome assembly GCA_029931535.1 of Margaritifera margaritifera. NCBI lineage: Eukaryota > Metazoa > Mollusca > Bivalvia > Unionida > Margaritiferidae > Margaritifera > Margaritifera margaritifera. The sequence goes on from JAQPZY010001473.1 coordinate 2,710,119, forward strand.
AGCGTGTTCCAATTGAGTAGAGATCTGACCATGCTTTTTTGGAATTCCCCTTCTAATTATGTTTTGTAGCCTATCTCACTTAGCCTATGATAATTCATCAGATTTTTTATTGAGCATACGTGTTTGGTTTCCTTTACCTGTAACTATGTGCCATTTCAATGCGAACGAGACTAACAATCATCTTGAAAAAACAAAATCAGTCTAATCTCTATTTTAAGTACTACATTTATTTTTAAAAAATTTACATTGTTCATGACAGTTCGGCAAAATATACTGCAAACGCTAAACCTTGATGATCGTTCTCCTGTATTGTATCACACATTGAAAATGTAAATTTTTCTATATCAGTACCTTATAACTTCAAACTTTTTAGAAGCTACTTGACGGTCGCTATAGATGTAATAACATCGCTATAGATGTATAGATGTAATAACATTGCTATAGATCCAATAACATTGTGTTTCCTGTCCCAAAAATGGGATAATATTCATTACAGCAGGAGAACATTCCCAACTACTCTACTTGACCACAGTGTTGAGTTCACATGTTTTTATTACGCTTATACGCTTTTAAAGTCCGTAATTCTCTCTAACTCTCTCTCTCTCTCTCTCTCTCTCTCTCTCTCTCTCTCTCTCTCTATATATATATATATATATATATATATATATATATATATATATATATATATATATATGAATTCAGGCATGTCAACATTCGCTTTATACACATTATTAACAAAGGCAGGGAGAGGGATACAAAAGCGTTTAATTTACCAAGAGTTTTGGTAGAAAGGCTGAATTCATTTGTGTGTGTGTGTGTGTGTGTGTGTTTGTGTGCGTGTGCGTGTGTAAAATAAAGAGCATTTTAAGTTTTGTGCTAGGTTGGCAAAAATGTATATGAAATTATTAACCACTTTCGGTGCAAACATAAGATACATTCTACTTTAGAACACCGAAAGTCAAGAAGTCACTAAATCTGAAGCGCCATCCAAAGAGATTTTCTTAGTTAGAGGGGTAAAGTCAAGGTGTTTGTGCCTTGTAATATAAAAATTGTATCCTACCTCAATGCCCTTTTGACCATTAAAGGACTCGGAATTGCCAGGATTTCTTTAATGACCCTCCATAGTTCATGTTTGTCTGTTAAGTCAACAACCTTCACTCTCCTTTAGGGCTTGCAGGGCATCATCTTCAACGTCCTATGGATGAACTTTATTTAAACCGGAGCTTTGAAATTGGCCTTTCCGTCGTTCATGATCAGCGGAGAGTTTGTGACGACTTATCTTCATCCCAGATCTTGATGTTTGTGTCCGCTCACCGGGGATGAGTGCCATACTCGCATACATCTTGGTCTGTAGGCCAATTTTCTTTTCTTTAAGCTCTTTCTACACTTGACCTGATTATAGAAAAAAAATACTTACAGATAGTCTAAATATTTAACAATAAAACCCAATTGAGTTAAAAAAAAAGTAAACGAATACATACGCAAAATACACTTTTAAAGAAAACTACTGAAATGCAGAAAACCTGACTAGATTGGAGCTTCGGCAATTTCTTTTATATACTATCTAAATTTACATATGTGAAATCTAGCAGATACGAAATGAACGTCAAATCTTACTTTGAACTGGAAGTTTGTTGATGCACTCTGGTGCACAATATGGTAACCTATACAGATTCTCGTACGGTTTAAAGAGTATCGAAGACGTTTGTTTTCTGGTATAATAGCAATAACTTCAAACAATGATACCATTAAGTTTGAGCTTTATCGATATGCAGAATAATTTCGAATAACAAAATATCTTATTTATCATCATGGGGTAAAGAAAAAGATGGACATATATAAGGATTACGATGACCTCAAAGCCCAATGACAATTTTCTGATAAATGAGTTGCATATTGGAATATAATCAACCTTGTTTCAAAAGAAACATACAAAAAGATATAAAACCATGAATATAAAGTACAAAAATAGTCGAAACAGCTCATTTAAGAGTTCAGGTTACTGTTGCATATACATGTATATATAATTATTACCCTATATTAATGTGCAAATACATTACGACATTAGGAAAACACACACACACACATACATACATATATATATATATATATATATATATATATATATATATATATATATATATATATATATATATATATATCGTCAAGACTCTAGGTCTTAAAAAATATGTAACAGAAAGAAAGTGAAACCAACAATGTAAGTAATATCAGCAACCAATTTATTTCCCTACAATACAAAGTGAAATTCAAGAGATACTTACAATATTGTGAATCAAATTCCAAATAATCCTAAATGTCCTAATCACAAGTCCAAAAATATACGATGTTCCGAATGCATTCCAATAGTCTTGAATGTCCTGATATAACACAATGATACAATCCAGAATGTCTTTGAGTGAGTTCACAAAAGTCTAAAGTAATGTATTAATTCAAAAGTCAATGAGAACTTTAGTAATTCCTGCGAATATCTTAAATAAATAAATCCTCTCGAATTGTATCTGATTTCAACGGCACAAACAATAAAATATAATCTCAAATGGATTCCCACAGACTTATTTGTTTACCAAATCCCTATTTATACGCATTTCACTTGACCTATATCATAACAGGATATGAAGCAATACAATGGGGGAGGGGGGAACAGTATAACTGTCAACAAGACTGACCTTAACTCAAATGCTTGTAAACATTCTATTTACATGTGACCAGAATGTAAGGTACAACTTAATGTCAGTTTTAAACAAACATTTTATATATATTATGATTTATGCTTTGCAAAAAAAATACCACCATTAAATATGTTTCTGTTTTCAAAAATTCAATAACTATCATGAACGAATAAGTATATAAATCCCGACTGTAATGTGTCACTAGTGCTTCGACATTGTCAAGGAAAAAGAGAGACAATCTTATGTGATATATCGTGAAATGTATTCAGAATCGATTGCTAAAAATAGTGGCCTTTATTATTATTGATTGGACAAAAATATGTACATGAAAGATATCGACGAATCAGCAGCTAATATTGTTATTCAGTTCCAACAATCATATTGCAATGAATAAAGCCGTAATCATACATTTTAAATTGTCACGACTCTATGGTCTTAAAATAATGTAACAGAATGATAGTGAAACCAGCAATGTATGTAAAGTCAACAAACAATTTATTTCTAGATAATTCAAATGAAAATTCTAAAGACACTTACAGTAACGTGAATTAGAATACAAAATAATCCAATAATCCTAAGTGTCCTAATCACAAGTCCTAAATATAGAATGTTCCGAATGAATGAATGTTCCGAGTGAACGAATGTTCCGAATGGATGAATATTCCTGATGAACGAATTGCTCCGAATGAATGAATGTTCCAAATGAATGGGTAGTCTCGAATGTCCTGTTGTGCCAACGATAATCTAAGCCAGATCATCTTTTGAGAATGTCCACAGGTATCCAAAAGTCATATATTTAAATCCAAGGGTTAATTAGCACTTTAGGTAACTCAAATGAATGTTCCAATAAATAATTCCTTTCGAATTATGTATACAGCAGTACAGCATTACGACATTACAACATTACGAAATTACAAGATTACAGCACAACTATGATTCCAAACATTCTGATGATTCGAAATACTGATCATAAAAAGAGATTTTTTTAAAACAGGATTAAAACTGGAATCATTATAATGCGTATATCAAGGTCTTATATACTCTTTGCAGATGGCCTATTTCACAACAGGAAACGTGTTATATTACGACCCAAAATGCAGTGCTAAATACGTCTTTCGAATGGAAATATTCTCAACAAATGGTAAGACAACTCTGACCTTGAACTCAAATGTAGTCAATATCTTATTGACAACTTAACCAAACTTAAACTGCGACTACTATTTGACCGTATTTTATAGGACAGTCATAGACAACAAGTTTAAGCAATTATCACAGATTCTATATACATAACAATATATGCTAACTATTCCGTTACTGCTTTATCATAATCATCATCATCATTAGTAAGCGAATAAACAACAGCAAAAACAGAAGCAAAAACACAAGAAGAACAACAATAACTACCACTAATACTAAAACATACTGCTACTGCTGTAATATCTTTTGCAGTATTCGTGTTCGAGATTTAAAACATTATATAGACATTTCATTTTTTCAGGCGGACACCAAACATTTTTTTAGGGGGTGGACATCTTTACAAAATGCAGTTACGCAAATCAATTAACTGTTTATTTTAACATAGCAAAGACATTTGTACATTTGATTTTCTTGGAAAAAATGTACAATCCAATAAAATATACAGATTCTGTACATCTATTGGAGCTGTGTAGATGGGCGATAGCAAGACCATTCTTTTCCTTTTTAGTGTTTTAAATCCCCTATGGGAATGAATATGAGAGCATTAAAAATAAAATTGAAAAAAAAAAAAACAACCTAGACTAGCAAAATCTAGCAAAATGGAGCTTCGTTGCCAGAGGCGTGCCGAAACACGTGTGTCAGAGGTACAACAAGATGTCCCAGAGGGACAACATCGAAGATGGACTTGGGGGTGTTTTACACGTTTGACAAAGGTACAACAAGATGTCCCAGAGGGACAACATCGAAGATGGACTTGGGGGTGTTTTATACGTGTGTCAGAGGTACAACAAGATGTCCCAGAGGGACAACATCGAAGATGGACTTTTGGATGTTTTACAAAATCATTAAAAAAAATTACTATACCACCAATATATTTGTGTATAATCATGAAAAATTAAATTTAAAAAAAAAGAACTTTCAAGAGCAAACAAATTAAGATATATGGTTAGCCCAACAACAAAAATGCGCTACTTATTGTGTGCTCAGTCATTTCCAGCCACAAACCAATTAATAATAGACAGCCATTTGCATCAGACCAAATGAAACAAAATCAGACAGTAAAGTTGTAAAAGATTTTAAAGTTATACTTGGATGTTAGCCTTTAAGTTGGTATGGAAAAAATATTCAGGTTACGTTTTGTTTACTTGTTAACAAAGCGGATACTTTACATTATCCTTTCTACTTACTCCACCCATGCCCTCCCACTGTAGCATGGCCCTAATCTAAACATACAATCACCCTAAACTCTGTTCGAATTTTACATGTTTTTGAGGCGATACCTTTTTCTTAAAATTGTAATCTGATTGAAATGTGCCAGTGACAAAGTTTGTTCAGGACGACTACTCCCCTTTCTCATAAATGTCCCATCTTAATAGAACGTAAACTTGCATTGCTGATTAGAAAACAATATTGGGGCTCTATTGTCAAATGTCTTCAAGATCGTTGATACACAAATGTGTGCTCTTGATAAAGGAATAAGGATAAATCCAATCGTTCATATTGATTATCTTTTGAGGGAATATAGATAATACGACCTATGCTGTATTCCCCACCGCGTATTCGTATGTCGATTGTATGCTAAATATTTACCAAACACGTACATCGATCCGCGGCCGTCCTTTGGGCATATATTGCAGATGTAGTTAAAAGCTACTTCCGGCGTAATGACATCCACGGATTTAAGAATGTATATATAGGGTGTACCGGCACATCATTACAATTATGGCTTTATAGTGCTGATCAAACGCTAGGCAGCAAAAATGGTAACTTCAAAACCTTTGCCATAATACACAGGAAGAAAAACCCCTGCAACCACAAATGAAATATTCACAATGAGACAACAAACTCATGAAGAAGGCATCTAAAACTAAGAGGCAGAAAAGGTAAAATCCCTAAAATACAACGTCGAATTGTTTTTCTATATCAACTGCACTCTTTTAACAAGTCTAAGACCGTCCCAGGTGGAATATTATAACGGGAATATTATAACGGGAAGCATCCCACTGCAAACAGATTACCCCCACTATTCAGCTCTTACGACATGCAGGAGGGTGGAGCATTCTTGATATCAGACAGGTGACTTTTAAAAGAAGACGTAGACTACATTCACTGGCTTTAACAAAGACTCTCTCTGTGTGTGTGTGTGTGTGTGTGTGTGTGTGCGCGCGCGCAAACGCCAACAATATAATAATGATTTGTTCAAACGCAAAGATATCTCTGTTTCCGAAAAGTATTTTCCTTTTTATAATTTTGGATGTTAGTCATTGATAGGCATGAATTAGGTTCAAGATGTGCTTCACGTTATGTAATCCTATGTCAGGTATTGGTAGTTTGGTTATATTACGGAAGAGGGCACTTGATTCTGTGATAAGATAAGGCCCATGGCAATTGAAAGATTTTATGTAGGAGAAGAGGTGGAAAAGAATTTAAATCAGAATCAGACAGATCGTTTTTTTTTTTGTAGGTTTTCCGTTGGCTCTGATAAAGACCATTTCGTCATTTTTCGTCTTGACAGTACTCGACTCTACAACTACCAAGTGTATATTAGTTTTCTTCATTTTCTTTATTTCTTTCTTTCTTTCTTTCATATGTGGTATAGTAAATTAATACTTAGTTTAAATATGTAAATATACAGGTATTAATTTAAACATGAACTCACCATGAGAGAAATCGATTTCATCTCCCGTTACATACAAAACTATGCGATCAGTTATGTTTAAAAATACATAAATTCAAATTAAAAATGTTAAAAAACTTAAATGAAACTTTTTGGAAATTTCATTTTCTTGGAACAGCTTTGATATGAACAAAAGTATGAAGAGACACTTCAAACGTACACGTTAAAACTTTAGTACGAAGTTCAACAAATAAATTTATTAAAAAAAAACAACTTACAATTAACTACTAAGCATATCAAATAATATGCCTTAGAATTCTACATATTTAACGACTGGATCGATCCCATTGACTGAAACATATCAAAGTATTTATACAAACATCACATGATCCTTAAAATACTACATATGTAACGATGGCTCGATCTCATTGACTGAAATATATGAAAGTATTTATACAGACATCACATGATCCGAATAACTAATCAAGAAATACTATACTGATATGACCAGTCATTCACAAATGTACGTGTACATGTACATAGACAATGTGAAAATATGCTACAAAAAAGAACATGATTTTCTTGAATGGTCTCCGTTACTGTATATATGTTAATCCAGTTAGTTTGTGCAAGGGACGCCTGTGGGTGTAGTATCATCAAATGAGGATTTACATTTGCATTTTAAATCTTGGTCAATGGAGACATTCTGAAATCATCAATGCAGAAAATATCTTTAAAATAAAAATACCATTTTACAGCTTTTATCAAGATGTAATACAATCAGCGCATCTTTTGAAATGGACGAAAACATGACAAGTTTAGAAGTGTGCCAAAGAATATACGGGGTCTTACTTCCTTGGAAAATTTACTGATAATGGTCTCCTGCACCTGATTTTCCACCAGCCAAAAGTACAGCTTGTACAAGAATAATCCCCGTCATTCGTTGGCGGGATTTGTTTGTTTCTTTTTTTTTTAATATATCGTACCGGATTAAATGTAAACGTCGACCCTGTGATACGATTGATAAGCCATTGATTGCAATGTGTGACGCTAAGTAAGTCGTCCGAGGCCCTTTCAATTTTTAATGTAGTGTTCACTACGAATGACTAGCTTTCGAAAACCATTAACTCGGGTTGACAATAAAGTGCTGGAAGCAAACCTATTAATATGAAAAGAGGACATACGGGGGCAAAAGTTTAGGTGATTGTAGATGACCGTGTAGTGAATATTAGCAGTATCGATGTATTAACGACATTTACATTTGTTGGTCAAGAGCGCGTGTCCTTTCGTTCATTCATTAATCTTTAATTTCTTTTTTAGTTGATTTCTGAGCAATTATACACTCACACATTGTAAAAACTTAAAACATATTGTGCAATATAGCTAATAAAACTGAAAATATATGTGAAACAAGAATAATATTGGTACTTTAGACAAATACCAAGAGAGTTTCCGAGTGAAATTGCGTGAAAAGTACTAGACCGAATATTTCTGACCTTTCCAACACCATTTTAGATATTTGTACTATTATGTTGGGGTGGGAGGTCAGAGAGCATTCCCTATGGAAAATATGGAAATCGCCGAAAGCAAGCGATATAGGCATAGGGTAGTCGCTTTAAACTGGAGCTAGCAAAATTAAGCGACATTGTATTGAATCCTGCCTGCCTAATATCGATAATTAGAGCATTTATCTTATCATTCATAAAAATTATAAGATATTTCGTCTCTTTAAAAAGCCAACGCACGAGCCTAGGGAGCCAAGGTAACTCAGCTGGTAGAGCGACGGACTCTAATCCAAGGATCGCGTGTTCGAAACCCACCCAGGCAAGCCAGTTCCCCATAATTTAGCTGCTAACATTACAAATACAAATTTAAACAAAAACAATTTTTGTGCCCTGTATTATACAATCCATGTCTGTATTATAAAATCCATGCCTGTATTTAAAATCCTTGTCTGTATTATAAAATCCGTGTCTGTATTATAAAATTCATGTATGTATTATACAATTCATGTCTGTATTATAAATTCCACGTCTGAATTATAAAATCCATGTCTTTATTATAAAATCAATGTCTGTATTATACAAACCATGTCTGTATTATACAATCCATGTCTATATTATACAATCCATGTCTGTATTTTACAATCCGTGTCTGTTTTATACAATCCGTGTCTGTATTTTAAAATCCATGTTTGTATTATACAATCCATGTCTGTATTATACAATCCGTGTCTGTTTTATACAATCCATGTCTGTATTATAAAATCCGTGTCTGTATTATAAAATTCATGTATGTATTATACAATTCATGTCTGTATTATAAATTCCATGTCTTTATTATAAAATCAATGTCTGTATTATACAAACCATGTCTGTATTATACAATCCATGTCTATATTATACAATCCATGTCTGTATTTTACAATCCGTGTCTGTTTTATACAATCCGTGTCTGTATTTTAAAATCCATGTTTGTATTATACAATCCATGTCTGTATTATACAATCCGTGTCTGTTTTATACAATCCATGTCTGTATTATACAATCCATGTCTGTATCATACAATCTATGTCTGTATTATACAATCCATGTCTGTATTATACAATCCGTGTCTGTTTTATACAATCCGTGTCTGTATTATACAATCCGTGTCTGTATTATACAATCCGTGTCTGTTTTATAAAATCCATGTCTGTATTATACAATCCGTGTCTGTATTATAAAATCCATGTCTGTATTATAAAATCCATGTCTGACTTGAGAAGGTCAAGAAGCAGATAAGATGAATTAATTCAAGAAAATTATTTAGGGTTTTTTCTTTCTTTCTTTCTTTCTTTTTTTGTGGTTTTTTTTTTTTTTACGTTTTCTTTTTAGATGACGCATTTTGTTTTAAAACCGCAGTTTTGCAAGTTTCGGTCGATCACCCCTACCTTATTAATTACACAAGGTGGAGCTCTACAGTTTGGTACTGTGCATAGGGTTTAGTTTTTAAAGAAAAAGAATTTCCCAGGTTTTCCTGACTAGTTATCCTGGCTATTTAAAACGACCTTGTATATCTTAGATATTGTTAAAAGAATTTCCAAGGTTTTCCTGACTGGTTATCCTGGCTATTTAAAACGACCTTGTATATCTTAGATATTGTTAAAAGAATTTCCAAGGTTTTCCTGACTGGTTATCCTGGCTATTTAAAACGACCTTGTATATCTTAGATATTGTTAAAAGAATTTCCCAGGTTTTCCTCACTGGTTATCCTGGCTATTTAAAACGACCTTGTATATCTTAGATATTGTTAAAAGAATTTTTAATTCCCTTTATTATTGGTGTATGATTGATGGGTGTAATTTGGGTCATAAAGTACACAGCTTGGCCTTACTTAAGATGTGCACCTATAAAAAAATTTTAAAAATCCTGCTAGCTCCGCTTGGTCATTTTCACTTCCTGGACTTCAAATGTAAATTGTCAAAATAAAAAATAAATCAAAACAAATCCGATAACTGATTTTTTTAATTTAAATATATATTTTGTAATTCATTCATTGCACTTTCAGAAGCTGGTATTGCCTACTCTGCAAAATTCGTTTTCCCTATTGTAATAACTGGTAAAGTAACTGTTAAAGTTAGTGTAATTTGGACTAGTTCAGGCTGATTTTTTGAGCACATTTAGGTCAGCTGTGTGCTCAGATCATGTACACTTTCCACAAGTACAGTATGTAAAGAAATTTCAGCCACAGTATATGAATGTAGCATAGAGGTATGCCAACATTCTCTCCATTGTGGATGCTGTAAATGCAAACTACTTCACCTTACACCTGTCACTCTGTCAGAACTAACGTAATATCTGTAGAGCGCCATCTATGGAGACAAAGCGGAAACGGGACAAGATATCATTGATAAAAATAGATCCTTATCGGGTGCACAGTTCATTTTACGTCATGAGTGCCGGGAAAACTTTTGTCCAATTCTACTCAACCTTTCACTTCAAACATTTAACGTAAGCAGTCAAAAATAGTGTCGGGTATACTGTCCTATTCATAATGTAATAGCTGGACACACTATTTTCCTGTTATAGCCAACCTAGTTTATTGTATCAAGCAGAGAAGCACAGTCCAATAAAGAAGTACTCTTTTGCTTCAAAAAATAAAAACAGCGCGTAATCACCCTTACTGATATCATAGATCTAATAAAGAGAACCGTCTGCTAACAATAGCAACATAATAGAGCGGCATCACAAATTGTAACTAGGTGCAGATGTCAAGTTCTCCTGGTAGATGTTTCTACGCGGTGAGAAAATCTTACATTCATCTGCGACAAACACACAAATTGGACGTTCTGAATGAGAATCGAGCCCGGGTATTCTTATTTGTAAAGCGATTTGGCCATGACGAGATCATAACCACCTTTTACAAATAGTGAAAAGACAGAAACTTATTTGAGTCTTTAAAATCGGATTCGGCGCAAAATTAAATGCGAGTTACTACGTAAAAGTTCGTCAGACTGAGTGATCCTGACTTCAATGAGGAAAACTAATTATTGCCTAGAAATACCCAGTTTTAAGTATTCACCTTTTGTAAGAGAGTTGAGTCACATCTCTCTGACATTTTCGATAAAGAATAATACATGTAATCATTTGGGCATCTGATATTTTAAATCCTCTTTCACAATTTCCAGAAGTTATTAAAATTTCCTTTAAAAAATCGTGTCCTCCCTGTTTGGGCTGCAATTCCAATATTACTGCACGTATTGACATCAACCTTGCAATGTGGGTACACGCAAATTATGCGACCAAAGACTGGTTTGATATGAACGACTTTTGCAGAATTTATTTAAACATGCTTAAATTTCCAATATCTTTTCACCTATTGCCACTAAATTTACACTGACTTTGCGTGTGTTTTTTTTATAAGAATAGTTTTCACACCAAAACTGAGTCGCTTTATCCGAATTTCCAGGATTTATTTTTAAAAAATTCCAGAAAACTTGTGTCTGGGCTCAACTTCCAGTACCGATTTTTCTATTGACACCAAAGTTACAATAAGGATGAAGGTGTGTTGTATTACAAAATCTGGTTCACTGTGACCTAGTCTTCAGGATTACTAAACATTGTTTAACAATTATTTATGTGCTCTTATTTCGACACCGTTGCGCATGTTACCACCAAACTTGCACTTTGAGGGCATCTTTGGACTGGAGTGTGTCACGTCGCCACCAAACTTCGCTGACAACTGCGTCACACCTTCGCTGTTCGTCAGACCGCATATAACTTGCATCCTATGTCTTATTGAAAGTATGCATCGGGCCTATTAGTCTGGTTCCCTGCTTCGTATGATACTGCTGTACACACCGCTACACTACTAACTAATCGAGAGATACATGTTTTACTAGATACCGACCAATGATATTGGCTTGCAAATTTAGCCCAGGTAACAGCGAACTGAATGCATCTGAATACGAGAGTGTGTCACGCTGCCACAAAACGTTCTATGTGAGTACATCTTGGGACGCGAGTGTGTCACGTTGCAACCAAACACGCAGTGTGAGTGCATCTCGGAATGAGAGTGTGCCACGTTGTAACAAAACACGCACTGTGAGTGCATCTTAGGACAAGAATGTGTCAGGTTGTAACAAAACATGTACTGTGAGTGCATCTTGGGACAAGAGTGTGTCACGTTGTAACAAAACATGCACTGTGAGCGCATCTTGCGAAGAAAGTATGTCACGCTTCCAGTGGCGTACTAAGGGTAAATGGTACTCGTGGCGACTATGAAGGCCCAAAGATCCAGAATACGAGGCCCGAATTTATATCAGCTGTTCTGGCGCCCCAAAACCTTTGGCGCCCGGGGCAACCGCCCCGTCTGTATCCCCTCCCCCCCCCCGCCCCGGTTAGCACGCTACAGTATTCTCCAAAATAAACGTTATATTATGGATGACGTTAACTAAATATCGTCTTTAAAAGCGAATATTTATATTTATATATATATATATATATATATATATATATATATATATATATATATATATATATATATATATATATATGTATATATATATATATTAGAGAGAGAGAGAGAGAGAGAGAGAGAGAGAGAGAGAGGTATCGTTATGATGGAAATCTGACCTTAATGATGGCAATCACATTAAAATGGCCATATCTCTTACCGCGGGGTTCCATTTTTTTTTCTCTTCAGTTTCCTAATCCACACTGACCAGACCTAAACTATGTTATGAATGGATTATATTGAATATATTGAAACACTTTCGTGGTATTTAGAATTTATCAGTTTGGACTAATGCCTTATTCAACTGAATGCGTTGTCAAGTGAAAAAGAATGCAACGTCGTTCAGCGGCTTCAGAAGAGATGGTGTCGTGCTGTGATTGGCTTCCGCTTGATGTCATTGCTGTGCGTCAGATAAATCGTCTCATCTAATGTTAGAGAGAGAGAGAGAGAGAGAGAGAGAGAGAGAGAGAGAGAGAGAGAGAGAGAGAGAGAGAGAGAGAGAGAGAGACTGTCACTGTGTATACCAAATGGGTTGGACTTAAAGCAGATGTCATGCTTTGTTAAAAGAGGGACACTATTGTTATAGTGTGGAGTCTCAAACTGGAAATAAGAAACGAAGAGAAGGCCTATGCATCACTTCGCAATGGTTTAATTGTAAAGGGAATTAACTCCTTACAAATGCAGGCAAATTCTCTTTAGAAGTTACCTTCCTTCAATATCTGGATGTTGTTTAGCTGGGAGCCGCGTGTAGTCCAGTTGGTATAGCGTAAGACTCGTAATCCAAGAGTTCGATTGCTGTCCAGACCAACCCGTATCGGTTGCCTCAGTACATCCTTGTCAAAACACTAAGCTCACATTTCCTCGTCATGATATAGCCAAGAATGTGTTGAAAGTACGGTTTAAAACCAATCAATCAACCGGAAAATCTATGTTGTGTGTTTACGGTTTACTGTAGTGACATGCAAAAGAACCAACATTTTTTTTCTGGAATTTTACCGTAGTCACATTCTGTAGTCACATGCAAAAAAGCACAAACATTTTTTAATAGCATTTTTTTTCGAAAATGGATAACCGAAGAATGTTTAAATATATAATAATATACTTATTAAAAACTTTTCGGTAGACATATAGCCGCCCCAAATATGGTAAAGTGATAACAGGGCTGATGACATAATTAAACTAATTGATAAAACAAAACTACGATGCTGTAATCAAACTTCCATAAAGGTTGGTCAACTAATATATTAATAAAGTGGAAAGGAAATAAGGGAATGATAATTAGAAAAATTGTTTTTTATCAGTAGTGGAATTGATCATTGTTAAAAATACAAAACAAAAATCTGATATGTTTAACTTTGTCTTTGGGATGGTTGTGAATTTTTAAAAATAATTAGACTATAGTTATTGTAATAAATACTGTGCATCCATGTCCATTGCTGTATAATTTCTGATGTCATTTACTCTCACCATGTGTATATAAATTTCTTACATTTACTCCCCCGTCAGTTGTCACTAGCAGTTTGAAACCTCCCTTCGCCTGTTTAAAGGTCAAAAATAGAAGTTTCAGTTTAAACTTTCTTTGATCATCAATACCTGAAAACCATATATGCGCCATAAGTATAAATGTATATTGCATCGTTTAGGAACATTGCGTTTAAAAGTATGAAACTCACAAAAGTTGCTGCAGTTATTGGCTGCCCCTGATACGCATCACTAGAACAAAGCACGCGCTTACGTAGAGATATAGACGCGGTTTTCTAATTATCGCCCGTTTTACTGATATCGCTCGCTAGGTGCGTAGCAGTAACGTCCGCGGTATCACTAGTGAAATAGATTGCAAACAAGCGAATTGGTGCGTAAAAATACCCATAAAGGATTCCAGTGATAACACAAATTTTATAAGAGAACATTTACATTCCAAATTTGTAGGAAATAAATTCACAAACCACGGACTTCAAAGTGAAGTGGCAGCAAAACAATATTTAAATTCTAATCGATATTGAAAGTTTATTCTGTTATTGAAAAAGTATTATATAGGGAATTTGCAATGTACAGTGATCCTTTGAAAATGTAAGAAATTGAAATAGATCGAGAGAAAATAAACAACAACAACAACAACAAAAATAAAAATGATAGCAATTACTTGAATGACTAAGAAAATACTTGTCAGCGTATACTGCAAACAAACAAAATCGTTATTTGTACTTGAAATAACCATACAATCGATACACATCTACATTAGTGGCTGTTTGTCTCGTTCTATAATGTCGTTAAAGTTTCGTTCATCCAGACCTCTCGAGACTAAAATGATGTTAAGCATAACAGCAAACCGAGCCTTAGTCAACGGAGATAACACGGTCAGTAATTTTGGAGAGTCTAATGTTTTATTAATTTTAACCGTAAATTTCGGGAATTTGGTTGGAGTAAATTTTACCAGAGACATGGGTTTTTAATGTACACTAAATTTTCTACAAAAACACGTTCAGCACAGTTTTAAATACGATTTTGAGCGTATTCTCCCCCTCCACTTCCACTCCCATCCGGAGGAATCGTGCTGCCAATTCAAGTGTCCATTGCAGTCATCCGCTGCCTATAATATATATATATATATATATATATATATATATATATATATTAAGATAAGTTCAATGGCCAATACACTTGGCTGGGAAGTTCAGTAGTCCGTGTACAGCGCTGAGCACGGTCTTGTGTTTATCTACCTTTAAACAGTACTTTCTCGAGGTCACGACGCTTACTACACCTGTAAAACAAATTTAAGGTAACACACCGCCATTGTGCTTTGCAGTTTAATATTATCGTGTGGGTAATTCGCAGAAAATGAGGTGGTTCTGCTTGATCGGTACATGTACGTCACAAAACCAACACATTCAAGGTAAATAACTATCTTACGCCCTACTAAATTTCGGAAAAGGCTGAGAAAGTTGAGATCGATGATAATATCCATACTAAACTGAGGACCGTACAAGTAGCAATATTTATAAGTTTGTAGAATAGTCCAAGTACGTTCGTTTACATTAATACGTGGTGATAATCAGTATTTATATAAATAGCACCCGATGACCCATGACAATGATTTATTTCACATGGTTAAGGAGTGAACTGTATCAAAGCACAAAGCAAAATATGTTCGAGCTTTTGCAAGTTCTCGCTTTCACCTCACCTTCCCATCCATAAGAGAATGACAAACGAGCATCACTGGGACACACACACACACACATACAAACATACATACATACATACATACAGACAGACAGACAGACAGGCAGACAGAAATATATATCGAAAAAGTTCATGAACAAAAGGAGACTCTTACTTGAAACTTCATGTCTCGGTTATGAATCCTATAATTGGCAATAATTGTAATTTGATTCTATCATTTTGTCCGTTCGTCTATTAGTCTGGCTTTCTAAATTAAGATTTTTATATATTCATTATGAATTCACCGTGTTTCATCAAGGAAAGAATCAATATTTTATTTTTTTGTCGCTTATCTGTTTATATTGAGTTTTTCTTATCGCTTGTAAAATATTAACCTCCCCGTGTGTTTCCTGTGTATGTCTATATATATATATATATATATATATATATATATATATATATATATATATATATATATGTGTGTGTGTGTGTGTGTGTGTGTGTGTGTGTGTAATCTAGTCAGTTATGCTATTTCTGGGTCATATGAGGACATTCGTTCTGTCGAACGAGCTCTTTCACAGATAGTTCTTGTGCGTTATTTCGCTTCTAAACAATATAAAACAGGTATTATAGGGTGTAATTCCAAACAATATGAAACAGGTATTATAGGGTGTAATTCCAAACAATATGAAACAGGTACTGTAGGGTGTAATTCCAAACAATATGAAACAGGTATTATAGGGTGTAATTCCAAACAATATGAAACAGGTATTATAGGGTGTAATTCCAAACAATATGAAACAGGTATTATAGGGTGTAATTCCAAACAATATGAAACAGGTATTATAGGGTGTAATTCCAAACAATATGAAACAGGTATTATAGGGTGTAATTCCAAACAATATGAAACAGGTATTATAGGGTGTAATTCCAAACAATATGAAACAGGTATTATAGGGTGTAATTCCAAACAATATGAAACAGGTACTGTAGGGTGTAATTCCAAACAATATGAAACAGGTATTATAGGGTGTAATTCCAAACAATATGAAACAGGTATTATAGGGTGTAATTCCAAACAATATGAAACAGGTACTGTAGGGTGTAATTCCAAACAATATGAAACAGGTATTATAGGGTGTAATTCCAAACAATATGAAACAGGTATTATAGGGTGTAATTCCAAACAATATGAAACAGGTATTATAGGGTGTAATTCCAAACAATATGAAACAGGTACTGTAGGGTGTAATTCCAAACAATATGAAACAGGTATTATAGGGTGTAATTCCAAACAATATGAAACAGGTACTGTAGGGTGTAATTCCAAACAATATGAAACAGGTATTATAGGGTGTAATTCCAAACAATATAAAACAGGTATTATAGGGTGTAATTCTAAACAATATGAAACGGGTACTGTAGGGTGTAATTCCAAACAATATGAAACAGGTACTGTAGGGTGTAATTCCAAACAATATGAAACAGGTACTGTAGGGTGTAATTCAAAACAGTAAAAAGCAAGTATTGTAGGGTGTCATTCTAAAAATTCACCTCAGCACCAATACTACCTCTAGATTAAACTTAAATGACAAAATTGCATATGGTTATCCAGAAACTAGTCATGCTTTTCGGCTAAAAAGGAGTTACCTATCTTTTGTAATAGTCCATTATACTAGCTCAGAAATGAGACTCAGCACACCTTTTATAAGTAATATTCATCAGCCAGCTGTCAATCTGCAAAATTTAAATGCACCATCTTTGAAAGTTAAAGAATAGCTTTTTTCAAGGCACAGGCACTGATAAATTAGATCTGTGGAAATACCCTCTCTAAGACAACCAAAAGATTAGATCTGTGGAAATACCCTCTCTAAGACAACCAAAAGATTAGATCTGTGGAAATACCTTCTCTAAGACAACCAAAAGATTAGATCTGTGGAAATACCCTCTCTAAGACAACCAAAAGATTAGATCTGTGGAAATACCCTCTCTAAGACAACCAAAAGATTAGATCTGTGGAAATACCCTCTCTAAGACAAATTTATTTTTCAGACGACTTCGCTTTTGTTATTTTTTTACTTGAATTTAGAACCGCATCACTATTGGTGGATTGATACATTACGACACCATTCTGCCTTTCTGAATTATAAGTGAAACGAAATAAGTTAAAGTGTGTGCTTTTAAAACAGCAATGACTACAACAATGACAACATCAATAAGTGTTTATCGGTGCGCGGTTTTCAAGTGTTACTTTTATATATTCTATATGACCATTCTTTATTCTCTGACCATCATTCTTAACCCACTCCCCAACTCTGCACTTCAGCGCTCGAAATGTATCCAAAAGACTATTGTGAACTTTCGCCCACCATGAACATTCATGTTCAGAGTTTTGGGTTATATGATTTTAACAATGAATGAGCCGATCGAAATTACGAGCACATGAGTCCACGTGAAAATATAGGGTATCACAGTCTTATGTTTATTTCTTCGAGTAAAAGGCATTGAATGGACAAAAGATTTGCTTAAATCATAATCAACATACGGAGAAAAGTTTAAAATCGATAGCAGAGAAGTTACTTAAAATCAAAAATTCGTAGAGGGTAGTTCTAGATGTGTGTTTCCTGTACATTTTTTTTTCCCTCGGTTTCTTTTTTCTGAAGTTTATGTGCAGTTGTTTACGTTGTGCGAGAGTAATTGATATCGTTACACATGCCTCTCTCTCTCTCTCTCTCTCTCTCTCTCTCTCTCTCTCTCTCTCTCTCTCGCTATTGTTCATACGTTCAGACTGAAATTTCCCCCACACGCACACAGCTACCGATACAGACACAAGATGCTGACTGAACTATTAGAAAATTCGTATCACGCTCATGGGTGTTCACAAACGTCACAACGTCATACTACTGTTACGTTACTCGTAGAAACGGTGACGTTTACACGTCACTAGGCATATTTCAATTTATTCTTTCCAATACAATACACGCATCGTGATCTACAGAAGAGTAGCAAGTTCCAACACAGCGGTCTTCAGGTATTATTGAGTCTGGTGTACTTACTCATACAACGACAAGAACACTGGTTATTTTTTGAAAAGTACAACGAGAGGACGCAAGAGTAATTGCATGTAACAAAGTTGTTACTGAGATTAATATTAGGACTAACGATATACTGTATAAGAAAAAGGTATAAGTGAAAAGAAATTTACAAACTTAATTTAATTTACCACTAAACGAACAAAATAAGTAAAAATGAATCTTTCTCATACGTACTGATACATATTGCAATACAAAAAAGATGTATTTATATATACAGCACTACGTTTTTTTTCTGGGTAATACATACCCATAGTTAATATTCATGAAATGTGTGAAAAGAAAGAATTTAGTTTGTTGGGTACAATTTTGTGTTGTGTTCTTTTGTTTTGCAGAATAGTTTGAACACATTATTCTCTGTATGAATTACAGGCTTGTTAGTTACTGTTATCTACGTTGCCTTGTAAGCATAACATATTCCATACAAAACACAATGATGAATTCAAGGTGAATGGAAGAATTTAACATATTTACTTAAGCATAAACAATAATAGGAGGCGAAGAAGGAATAAAAGTATGTACAGATTTCAAAATTTTAGCATATTTCAATACTAACTGATTTAAGGTTGTAAAATTTTTAAAAATTGTGGTCAATGAAACTGATATATCTCATCACAAAACGTGTGTTTTGGAGGTCCAAAATATAAACTAAAGTTAAAACAGTCATCAATTGTTGATGAACAGAATGATAATCCAAACCAATGCCAAAAAGAAAAGCTGGTGGCCACAAATTCACAAGTATGCAACAACTTGTTTTAAACTTAAATATTTATGAGGAAAAGATAGAAACAATTTTGCTCAGCAAATTTGCATGGAGATTTTTCAGGAGAATACTAACATGGAACGTAAACATTATTAAGAAAAGTAAAATATAAAAAGTTGAAAAAGCCATACATATCTAACATCTAAGATGAAGCATAAAAATGAGTATAAGAATTAAACGATAAGTCAAAACCAAAATAGTTTTTGTTAAAAAATCTGAACTATTTAACATCTACCACGAAACCTAAATATGGAGTAGTGGGGAAAATGCATGTGCAGAAAATCCTTGTAAGAATTTTAAACAGAATACTGTCTAATGTGTAATTTTAACATTATTTGAAAAAGAATTATAAATGCAAAGAATGCAACATTTGACAAACTAATCTACAATGTTAATTTCTAATATACAATGTTAAGTTCTAAAACTGTAATTAGGAAACAAATGTTTGACATAGAATTAGTACATTTATTTATTATTATCCAATGAGAAAAAACTCTTTTCAGGTTCAAGATATGAAGCTAAATCACAGTCACTAACAGCCTGAAACAGAACTGAAATAATAAGGTAAAAACATAATTGCTGTCAAAATATCATAAATATCTAACTTTTAAGATAAAACGGCAACACTGAGTAAAGAAAATACAATGCATGTGTCAAAAATCCTTGGGTGAATAACTTTCTGCAGAATAGTGTCAAACATAAAACATTGGACATTATTAAACAAAATAAGTCAATTGATGGAGAACCATGAAAGTAGAAAATGCAAAATATCACACACCAAACTATAATCAATTTCATGAACTTCATTCATAAAACCAGTCTTACAAACTTATATGTCGTCTTTTCTCCAGTTGTGTCTGAAATACCATATTAGTTTATTATGTAAGGTCATAGGGTAAAAGAAAGTGAAATGATGGTTGAAATGTCACTGAAAAAAGCAATTAGCCTGAATGGCATCGCAATGGCCATTTGACCTTTGGGCAGATGATCTAACAAGTATGAAGTGATAAGGAGTGTATATTAGACAACTATATTTGACAGTCTACCGTCATTTTGTAAGCACGATTTGGTTTTGAATGGCAACCTCTGTGCTATGAAAAGAACATACTCTTTTTTCACTGATGTGACTTTCAGGAAAGTCACTAAATAGCAGTTGCAACTCTGAGCTGTAAAGAAGCACAGTTTTCTCGTTCGTAGTTGCAAGTTCGACTCTAATATTAGTTGCAGATTTTGGGTTAAAGTCACAAACAGGACATTTGTCATCCTTCATCACTTTTCTGCAAATTGAAAAATATTAAAAGTTTATGATACAACGCAATAGGATTTCTGATGTGATAGTAAAATTATCGATGGACATACTGTATGTGATTACAGAAGAAGATTACCTGGGTATACCTTTTTCCATCCATCAATGGTATAGTTCTAAATTAACGGATCAGTTGGAATAGCTGGCAATTACACTTGGCAGTAATTGTTGTGCCCATCAAGATGGTATTAGGAGGCAAGCAGATCTGAATTCTTTAATTTAGATTCCAATTTTGAATTGATTGAGCCTTTTCAAATATGAGTTTTGATATTTTGTAGACCAGGGGTCCCCAACCTTTTTGTGCCTACGGGCAAATTTGTGAGTTTATGAGAGAGTGTCGGGCACCAACCAATTAACTTGACCCATTTTTGCAACTTATTATTATTCATTATAAGCTCTTCCGTGGGCACACAAAAAAACCTTGGCGGGCGCCATATAGCCCGCGGGCACAGCGTTGGGGACCACTGTTGTAGACAGTACTTTACAAAATGTATGTACCAAACTGAATGTACATGATCGCCATATGTGTCACAAGTGGAAACCAGTTTTATTAGCACTTTTAAAGGATAAAGTACACTTAGTTTGTAATACTACTGTTCGCGAATATGAGAACATGATGTACTTGCTCTTAATTTGATATTAAACTCAGAGTACTATTATTTCCAATTATATGCAAACCAGTGAGATTGACCTAATCTTGGAAAGTTAGTGGAAAAGTAGCCAAGACCGAAGTATTGATTGAAAAGGTGTACACAGATTGAAAAGCTGTACACAGATTGGAAAGGTGTACACATATTGAAAAGGTGTACACAGATTGAAAGGGTGTACACAGATTGAAAAGTTGTACACAGATTGAAAAGGTGTACACAGATTGAAAAGGTGTACACAGATCTGCCACCAGACTTTTCAGAGAGATTGCCTTTAACGTAATTGTTTGTAAAGAATGTTAAGTTTTTAAGGTAACGAAAGTAAATGGATGATAGTTACCCAATGTGTCACACTGTTCACAAGGATGAAAGTTAACCATTGTGTCACACTGTTCACAAGGATGAAAGTTAACCATTGTGTCACACTGTTCAAAAGGATGAAAGTTAACCATTGTGTCACACTGTTCAAAATGATGATAGTTACCCAATGTGTCACACTGTTAAAAAAATTGAAGTCTTTTTAACCTGGAAATCACAAACTCTTTAAGGTCAATATGGTCAGAGATGAAATCATCATCAGAGTCGAAGTTAAAGTCATCAGATGTGATAGGTAGCTTGTCCAAGTCAGCATCAAAGATACACTGGAAAGCAGTGTCAAGATACACTGGAAAGCATTGTCAAGATAAACTGCTATTATTAGTTAGCATGTTCCTGAGAATGTGAAATGAAATCTTTTACAATTGCCGATATCAAAGTATAAAGTATACCTGAAAGCTGTAATCTAACACATAGAAAAGATGTTAATATATGTTTCATTTACAAATACTGTGGTAAGTATAATTGAAGATATATATATATATATATATATATATATATATATATATATATATATATATAAATACAGAATAAGAAAGAAGCTGTGCAATGCGCATGCCATGTTGCATATACCAATGAACCTATGCAGAAGAATTTAGTTTGTGCCAGTCCAAAAGATCTTAATTGTCGACTTCATTCTGACAGTTTTCACTATACTAAAGTAAACAACATATGATACATTCAAGTGCCTTTCATGGAATGTATAAATTATTACTTAAGTCTGTTCTAGAGCCTGGATTGCTTTCATAAAGTTCCAAACACCTTTCTGTAGCATTTGGGTATTTTCACTATTTCATCCTCGCTGTAATCCGCTGTAGCGTCTTGTTTAAAAAACAAATCACCTTAGCCAAACCGGATTTGTCTTTCAGCCCAAGATGATGCAGCGTATGTCCACTTGGCAATGTTTTCACAGGGGAGAGCTGAAAATGTGAAAACATTTCTGACGAAAACAATTGTTTTTTTTTTGTTTTGTTTTTTTTTTTTTTGGTGTTTTTTTTTTTACACTAGGCTTCTTTTTAAATGACAATCGAAGATATTATATTTAATCTCAATTTGTCGGTAAGTGCCCTTCTGTTTGGTTCATGCAATCACAAAGGCACTTTTATTTCGAGAAGATAATGAAAAAAGGTGAAGAAATCTTTTAATATTATTGAATGGCTGATTGTTTAAGCGATAGCGATCATAAGACAGCTTCATTTTCAGAATGTTATGCAAAATGGAACACGGATACTTGGATTTGTCAAAAGGAGAATGTAGAATTTTATTTGAGAGGAATGTTTTGAGTTAGGTTGATCTGGGAGGGGTCAGTTGTGCTTTGGCAAGCAAACAATTTTTGCAATTTCGCCTAGACCTTTGTTTGTTTGTTTATTGTTTGTTTTGGAGGGGGTTTTGGGGGGTTTTGGAGGGGGGTGGGGTTCGCTAGAAGTAGCAAAGAGACCGGTGTCTGTATTGTATGTCCGATGATTTGTAACAAACACCACAGACCGCAATCTGTCTGCACATTATGTAATGGCAGATTGCAGTGTCTGCTGTAAACAGAAAGGTTTGCCTTATGCACAAGTATTTATAGTATACACAATTATAACGACCAATATAATATACAGGATGAAAGTGTCAAGGTGCTTGATGACTTGAGTGTTATATCTACTCAAACATTTGATTGCCATGTTACCTCTGTTTACTTTTAAAGTCGCTCTATAATGTGAAAAGTGCTGATGTGCAGCTAAAACATGCGCATTCAACGTTTTAAAAAGCGGTATTATTCCCCTTGATTGAGACAGCGGTTTTAGGAAGCTGTATTTTTCCCCTTGTGTAAGACAGCGAAGAATGTAGACTGCACGCATATATATAGACTATTAGTGCATGCAAACTTGTATGTGGAAAAGAAGCCATCATATGCAAAAGAACTGAAGATGCATTAACATTAAAAAATTTATATGTGATGATCGATATTTATAAATTCAAATGTTACACTGAAAAGTAATATGTTCTTCCATTTCCTGTGACAGGAGAAAAAAATGTGTGTAAATATTGGAGCCCAACAAATTGTAGGATTTTGAAGATACAAATGTATTCCATTTTGTGAGGCAGAGAGCTGAGTGCTTATGAAATTATTTTTGTTTGTCTTGGGCTCCAACAAATGCAGCAGCTCTTTTAAGGTTTTCTGATTGATGATTGTCTGGTAAATATCAATATATTCACCCTGACAATATTGCCCGTAACTGTTGATGTGTCGCTTAACTTGAGAGCATGAGTTATTCCGGCAAAGGTGGCGCTTGAGCCTGTTAGCTGGAGGGAATTTCATAGAACCCAACAATGGAAGCAGACGACTCGTCTACAATGTAGAGGTCTTCTTCGTTTTTTTTAACAACAAAATTAACAACTTTTGTAGAAAAAAATTAATAGACCTGGACTGATTTCATTTATAAGATTTTGTAAATTTTGAGGAGTTTGAAAGTTGAATTTGTGAACGACACTGTTGCTTGTGGTTCTGTCGCCATGACAACTGAATTGTAGTAGGTAACTTTGATTTTCTGATTATTGATATACTGCTGTGATTTTCTGCTTATTCTGATGATGAGATCACACAAGTCAGACATCTAAGTGGTTAGATCAAAAGAAAAGGGGAAATTAACTTGTATAAACTCTTCTTAGTGTTCAGGAATGTACAAGACAAATTTGCTGTATAAGGTAGAATGTATTAGGACTTATTTGTAATAAGTCGTAGCCGTATTGGTATGTGGCTGAATTTGAAAAAATCAGAGTGGAAATCTGAAGTATATAATGATAATACATCTGTTTACTGATGAATTCATTAGCATGGAAAATTTGGCAGTTATTGATAGTTGGTGTTTAACATAAAGTTCACACATTATTGGCTATATGTTGGCTATATGATGCAGAGGAAATGGGAACTGTGCTTTTTTCAAGTACAGACCAAGGTAGCCAACCCAGCCTGGCCTGTGTGGACGTTCAATCCATGACACCTGAGGTGCGAGTCCGACGCTCTACAAACAGAGAAAATGTTGGTTAGCCTCTTAGGTAGACCATCGTGGCGTGCAATTCGAGCAGACTTTTGTTCTTAAATATTTTGTGAAAAGTATCTGTGCTTTCAGTTGAAATTACAAATTTGGAGAAAAATCTGGAACTCAGTATTACTACCAGTTAATAAAATATGCAACATTTTGCACATGTCTTCATTGTGTGGAATAAATTAAAAAGGATAAACTCCTGCATCATCAATGTTTATTATGGATGGGTTGATAGACTCTTTGGAAAATGTAAGAAGGGTTTTAATATGCATGTTTGCAGTATTGTTTTAGTGAGAATAAGTAAGAAGTACCTCTAAAGCAATAGCGATGTTGATCATTTGAATACTTTATCTATCATGATAATAAAGTCGAATAGTAGGTATTAATGACCGAAAAAGCATTTACGCAAGACTTGCGTGTTCTACTGTATGGTGACTAAGAAGATCAATCCTTTTTTATCACTGGAAAGTAGTTATCTACAAGCAAAGGTATTAGGAAGTCTCTTTTGTCCCTCAAGTTTTGATATAATATCATTGCAAAACTGAGTGTATGACACTTAAAATGAAAGTGGCAATAGATTTAATGACTGCATGTTACTTTTTATTCTCTTTTGATATAATCTGTTGCAGGAAGGTCTTTTATGTTTTGAGTACTGATTGGACAGTATCTGTTACAATGAAAATTAATCTGAGATACTGAAACGCTTCGAAGTATGACAGGAGATAAAGAAAATAAACGGTTGACAGGAATTTTACTTTATTAGTGATATGAAGTGATTTGTAAAGTTAGTGAAACTTCTTTAGAATGGAGCACTGCAAAACTAAAGTCACGCATCGAATCAATCAGATACTGTATTGAGAAAAGCCTCCCAATTATTTTCAACTCAAGTTTTGAATGTCCCCTCCAATTTGTTAGTTCTAGAATATACCACGAATACAAGGAAACAGCCTGGATTAGTGTACACTGTGACTAAAGCTGGTTTGTTTTAGTTTATTTTGGTGTATTAAATCACAGCAACGCAAGTAGGTTATTTAGTGCCGAGGCAACTGGAGAAAAGTGCCTTGCCCAATGACACAGCGGCAGCAGACCCAGGCTGGTCTGATGGTAGGATTCTAACCCGCACCCTTTTGGTCGTGAATCTAACACGCAGATTACTAAACCACTGCTGCTCCCGGGTTATTAAGTGTCGAGGAAAGTTTAGGAAAATAACATGTCCAAGAACACACACTAGCAGCAGCCGACCCATACTCATCATATATTAATATTTTAAGCCAGTCCCTTTCAGTCGCAACCCTGTCCCAGTAACCTTTGACTAAAACGTAGCTAGTAGCTTAAGTAGGACATCTGTACAGTATACTATTTCAAAAAACTGCATGGCATCAGTGAAATTCACAGAACAAACAGTGCTTAGATGTTATATATATATATATATATATATATATATATATATATATATATATATATATATATATATATATATATAAAGGCCATTTTCAGCATTTAAGATTTAAAAAAACTTAATAAAACAAGCTTTCCATAAGACAAACTCTATTAGTAAGTTAAAATCAGGCCAGTTGTTCAAAATCTGTAGGCAATAACGCAACTTGAAGCTTTCGCTATGGCCACAGAAGAGAAAAAAGCAATAGCCAAAATAGCATATTTTAGGGACGAGGTCTCCTATATGTACAGAATGCACTGTTGCATTACTTTGCATCCTATGTGTACAGTATGCACTGTTGCGTTACTTTGCAATGGTATATATACAAACCTCTATCTATTCTAGAAGTACAAATTTGGGGGGGGGGGGGGGATTCCTCCACTTATTAAATCCTGATTGTTGAATGTTCTGCACCTTAAATGTCATCAAAAAGCTTCCAGACGAAAATTATTGATCGTTATGGACTTTGACAATGGTGGCAGGATCCTAAACTGGGTCAAAAAAGAAGACGTGGCGTCTATCATAACAAATAGCATGGTGATACTATTTAGGTTGACCTCGTCCAAAAATGTCCACTTACTTTAACGTTGATTTTGCCGCATATATTTCTTGGAGCGTGTAAATAATGACTTCCAAGGAATATATATGTATGAAGATCTTAAAAAGTGAATAATCGCCATTTAAAGGTATATGTAATCAAATTCTAGAAAATTGCACCTATTACTGAAATATTCGGTACTGACCGCCCACGTGGCCTGTATGACTTGAACTTTATAGCTATTAAAAGGTCATTCGTGATTTCTCATCAATGTCCCCACTAAAGAAGTTTGTACAGTGTTCAGTTAAACAGTTGATGTCTTAAAAAGTACTGTGACTGTTTTAGAACAATGAATTTATGTCTGTTTGCAAGTCCATTATACATGTATAGTGCATCTTTATGAGCTGTAACTACTGTTGGAATATACGAGATATGATTAATCCATCTAGTGGTTGGACTCTACAATAAGATACATATGCCAATGCAGGTTTAAACATGTCTGAATTCAAGCAAATAACTGCATGATGAAGACCGTAACCGTGGAGTTTATGTATTGTGCTTGCCCAACACAATTGCACAAATTAAATTTCATCGTACAATTTTCTACCTTTGTAAAAGAATCCTCGTTCTGTCATTAATATTTCAGCATTTAATGAACTTTGCCTCTGGTTAATGATCCTGCATTTGTATCATCACATTTGTCATAAACAGAGTTGATTTTACTTTGCCTGGCATAATTTTTCTTACCAGTCCAATAGCTCCATTTACAAGGGAATCGTGAGTGTTGATATTTGTGTTAGCATTATTCTAGATCCTGCAGACAGCGACAGATAACATACTAGATTACCTGCTTCTCCATCATCTTCTGGAATCAAATCTTCAGAAAAAATAAGCTCAGGATGAAAATTCTTATTTTAGAAAAATGTTGTGTCTCGTTTACCATCAAATGGGACTGAAGTTTACCTTGACAAAGTTTGTTGAATGGTTCAACCTGTGATTGCTTTGTGAATATCATAACCACACGCAGTCATATTGCTGACACAAGATTATTTTCATAAGAGTCATATAATCTTCTTGTGTAAGCATTCCAACCCTTGCCATGTCAAGCATTCCAACCCTTGCCATATTGAGCATTCCAACCCTTGCCATATTAAGCATTCCAACCCTTGCCATATTAAGCATTCCAACCCTTGCCATATTAAGCATTCCAACCCTTGCCATATTAAGCATTCCAACCCTTGCCATATTACGCATTCCAACCCTTGCCATATTAAGCAATCTGACATAGGATGGATCAGAGGACTCCCGATGGTTTTCTTGAAGAAACATCGGTGTGAACAGATCCCAAAGCATACTATCACAAAAAGCATTTTTGTCCTTAATAGGTCAGAGTTGACAAAAGTCACCAATAACTATTATGTTATAGCCTCGAAACGGTAGACGTCTGTGTGATATTTCGCACAATCTGCGATTAATATATGATAGAAGATTGTCGCTAACCATGCTTATTTCGTTTACGAAAACAGAATGGCATCCAAGGAAATGTTTGCACATATATTTCATTTGTTTGGGAGTTTTAATTATTGACGGTCAAGTTGAGTGGTATTTTAAATAAAGAATGAATAGTTTGTCCACCCTTTATATGTGTTGCCGCAGTACCAGTCGGTGCACCTTTTCTAGCAGGTGGTAGACCCTGGACAGATGGTGTAAATATTTCTAAGTATTCAATCAGAGTCTAAGTAAGTTAAGTTTTGCTCGTCCAAGAACCACCTGTAATTAATACATAAACATATGCTTCTGATTTCTTTTGTATTTTGGTACAAAGGAACTGAAGAACCTTGTACCGCGAGTCTGATAAATGGTTTCCTCTGTCATAATATTCTTTTT
Source organism: Margaritifera margaritifera (assembly GCA_029931535.1). Lineage (NCBI taxonomy): Eukaryota > Metazoa > Mollusca > Bivalvia > Unionida > Margaritiferidae > Margaritifera > Margaritifera margaritifera. The sequence goes on from JAQPZY010001473.1 coordinate 2,738,857, forward strand.
CTGAAAGGTACAAGATTTTTCTGATATGAATTTGTATAACTTCAAGGTCACCTACATCATCATGAAAATAATGATCAGTAGTAGAATTTGCTTGCATGTAAGAGTCATCTGATATGTTAGCACGTGCAAGGGAAAAAGGATCAGGTGACTTTCCATCATCTTGATATACCGTTGCTTCCAACTCGTATTCAGAAAATTAGATTATTCGCAAAGCATTTTCAGCCTGTTCCGTTATAGCAAAGTATGAAATATTACTGTCATTAGCAAACATGAATGATTTTGCTTTGAATACATATTTAACATCAGCATAGGGGGCAATAAGTTTTGACTCGGTCCTCTGTGGCAGAAGGAGGAGCAGTAGACTATAGAAGTTGTCTTCAGATAGAACAGAAAAAGTAGGTGTTCTAATGTCAGCACATTGTCATTGAAATGTGATCCAACAACACTCGTTCAACTGGTATCTTGGAAGTATACCTTTGCATGGATTGTTATTTACTGGTGCAAGATACCTTTCATATCATGAAGCAAAATTATATAGAGACATCTGCTCAAACTCTTTTGGACGCTGATGATAAAATTCAATCATACTATCTACAAATATGTATATGCCATGAACGGTATCAATGTGCTTTAAGATAATTTGTGGAAAACCACCAACTTTCTGTGGCATGTGATCATGCCTAAGATATCCATCAATATTTCTCTCATTGGCTAATTTACCATACAATACTGTGACACTAAATAATGTGATATCTGTGTCATCTGACGTCACGTTTTCTATTGGGAAATGGTTGTTTGCAAATAGAAGAAGGCAAATGCTATGACAGTACATTGAACTCCATTGCGTAACAAGAACTCCAAACTGTCTTGATACCCAACCCAGCTCTTATGACTCCTATTTGAAAAATGTTTACCGGGCAATTGATAACTAACTTACCAACTATTGTGATCTACTGGTACTGGTCGTACTGACATATGATAGTAGAACGAAGTACCTAAATGAAAATAAAGACAATGAAAGAAGATGTCATTGCAATAGGGACATGTTAACCTAAGGGTTTTTTTTTTTTTTTTTTTTTTTTTACAACATTTACAGAATAAATGTGGGCAGACAAGGCATACACTTTAAAAGGAGTATTTCTTCACATTACTGGAGCAAAATCCTTGCAGCTTACACTGTACAAATTACCTCCCTTGGGTAACACTCGGACAATAATTACAACTCAAATTACAACCGCCAGCATATTATTGAACAAAACCTGCCGCTCTTCTCTTGGCTTTAATTAACGTAAGATTTTGATTACAGTTGATAATTAACGTAAGATTTTGATTACAGATGATAATTAACGTAACTTCCAGTATTGCAAAAACTGTCTATTATACGAGGCCTTTTAAACTGTTTTCCAGTTTCAAATGCACATCTCTTATGACAAGAATGTAACCAGTCTCTTATGATAAGAATGTGACGAGTCTCTTATGACAAGAATGTAACAAGTCTCTTATGACAAGAATGTAACTAGTCTCTTATGATAAGAATGTGACGAGTCACGTGCAGCTCCAAGTTCAATATTCTTTGCAAGTATGCTACTATACTCAACGTTAGGTTTTGCGCTCGTCTAAATATGGCTCCAAATACAAATACAAGCGAGGTTTGCAACTACCAAGCCGTCATCAGGAAATGACATGGATGTTACTTTACAATCTTAAAGGCATGTGCAAATATTTAAAGAACTATTTTGCGGTGATTTCCAAGTATTCTTAAACCATGACATTATGCTGTATTATTGCAGTTGCGTGTCCCTGAGTAGTTGCCGCACTTCGCGTTTTTATTTCTTAATACAGTACATGTAGGGATTATTGTACATAGGAGTGTTCAACAGCAAAGAAAACGCCGTTCATTGAACCTAATCAAGTGCTGTGGTATTATCTGACGCTAGTATAACTTCATTTGTGCCCAAGCTACCATGACTTTTGAACGTTCACAGCAATTTGAAAATCAGTCAAAAGTATGGGTCAGTGCTTCCATCAAGTGATGTATCTGCTAATCATACAAACTGTCAGATGAGCCTATGTTGAAAGTTTGAAAGTACGGGGAAAATATTTCTGCAGTGTGTGTGTGTGGGGGGGGGGGGGGGAGGGATCATCATACTGGAGAGGTGATTTATACACAAAATACACGTTGGGATCTTAATTGAGCTGTTTTATTGATAATACATTTTACAGTCATATGCAGAGCTGCTCGCAAGGGTAGATTTAACGGCACCTCACCTATCCGTATCTTGGGGACATCCTGTTCGTCCTTTGTTAATGTTCTCTACTGAACGTACGTATAATATTAAAACAGATTTTCTAAGGATGCAGATATAGCAGACGCACTGGCACAGTGGGCACGCCTGTTAATTGACAGTTGTAAATCCATAAATTCCAAACTAGCATAACTAAATATTAAATCTGATGACGACTGGTCATGACGATTACACTTTCTTATATTTGTTTTAAATATCTGGAATGCTATAAAAAAAAAAAAAAAAAAAAAAAAAAAAAAAAAAAAAAAAAAAAAATCAAATCTAATAATAAATGGGATAGAGAGATCATTACAGCTTAAACCTTATTTAAAAATAATACAAAATATGACGACACTTGTATTAATTTAAGACACCCAATGAAATACTAAATTAATGATTTATCATAGTTGTAAATGCGTTCAAGCGTGCCTAAAAATAAATCTGATTCATAGTATACAAGGTAACTCGTGTTATAAAAGAAAAACAAATTTATAGTTAAGTCAATAAATAAAGGACGGATCGGTCACATACGTTGCCAGAATTATAAGTGTGACGTTGTGCTGAGGACGGCATGAATGAAGATCATGAGGATGATGAAACGACAATGTTTAAGATTTATTCGACACGGAATAATTGCACTGTTGAAAAGAAACTACTACACATCTGTTCCTAAAATCTGTTTCTTTATTTATTAAATAGACCCTCACTTCTAACATCTTCTCCCTCCCACCCACCTCTGCCAACACCATACGCCATGCCCAGGAAGGGCTCACGACAAAAAGAAAAGCTGGCCAATAAACTGTGGCGATCGTATATATTCATCCGCCGTATCCCAGGGTCGCTATATCGGTCTGAGAATAATGTGGAAAAGAGATACATCGGGAGATCACAGGAGGTTAGATTGCTCCTGAAAGACATGTGTGAGGCCGTGGAACTCGAGGATCACGTGGTGGTAAGGTTATTCTTACTTAACTCCAATATGCAGATACACATTTTATGGACAATGCAATGTTTAGGCCTCTAGCTTATCACCCATTTTGTCACGTACTTGTTTTACAGTTTACTATATCTCAGTGACCAATGCGACAATATTGTGATTCCAAGAAAATCTTATTTAACCATCATTTGGAGGTAGCATTACATAAAATTGTAAAGAATTATAATCTATCAATCGTTTTCTACACCTGGTCATGAAGCTTCTATTTAATATTGGAAAGGACAAATGTTGGGATGGTCTATCAGCATTACTGGGTCAAAAGTGCGTACCCTTGGGATGGTCTACCAACATTACTGGGTCAAAAGTGCGTACCCACTTACGTTGATGTCATTGGAGAGAAAAAAAAATAGTCATTGCTATTTCTAAAACAAATCTGATAAAATAAAAATGAAAGAAGATGCAACTTTATTATAGTTTGTGATCGCTTGGGTATATAGTCATAAAGTCCTCTGATTAAGATTGGGTGAAAGAGTCCCAAATGTCAAGAACAAACATAAGTGCGATTTGATCTAGACTTGATTTCATTGTAGTCTTCTTCAAGCTTAGATATAATTGTTTGCCATATATTCTCAATAATATTGGAGTCCGGGGCCTGTGATGACCAGGGTAAGGATTCAGTGTTTTTTAATGTTTCCATTGTTTTATCTTCCTAGAAATATGGACCAGAAAGTTATCCTCCTGGTAGGTTAATTCTCCAATTATTGGCTCTTTTGCAAGAACTGACCAAAACTTTTCATCAAAGATGCTGATACACTTGTCAGTATCAATGTTATCCTCCTGGGGTAATATTTCCAACACTGTTGTAGGTCATGCAACCCATAAAACATTGGCAAAATATTCTTGAATGCCAAGTGTGAGCTGTACAGACTGTTACGACTCTAGGGGTAATGTAACAAGATAAAAGACACAGACAAGCTTTCAAGATTAAAATGCAAATCTTTAATTTCCTATAATATTAAAAGTATTAAAATAGTTCAACAAACAATCAAAGTGAAAGAATTAAAATAACTTACAGTATAGAATATCCTAAAAAGTCCTACATTGTTTTAAAGTTCACTTCCGGAAGTTAATCCAAATAATCCGGATGTAGTATTCCGAATGAAATAGCCTTTAACGTGCTGATGTTGATAAGTTCTAAATAAATCCAAATAATCCTTGTAAGTCTGGAATCTCACAAGTATTTGAAATGTTCCCGATAATTCCACGGAACTGTATAATATTTCAGATGAAGAACAGTACTTATTCCTAAATGTACTGTATTTGATAATAGATGAATCTCCAAATAAATATAGATATATTCCACATTGAACTGCAAATTTAAATCAATATGACCTCTCTCTTCAAAGTAGCTGTAAAGAATGATTTATCACAGGATTACTTGCTATATATACATAACAAGTGCGCAGAATCAAATTGAAAAACCCTTTCTCCGTCTTTAATAACATGGAATTACAAAATAATGCAACCCTCTACGAACCAATCAGGAACTAGGTTATGCGTCATAATGTTTACGTTCTCACACTCTTAAACTCTTAACCAGTAAACATCATGTTGATTCAGAATGGGAATGTGACCTTGCAATGTTAATTTTTAAAGGTACATGAACTAGGTCGACATCTTTTTTGTGCGCAATTAGTCAGGTGACCATTTATCGATCGAAAGGTTGTCATATGTATACTCATATGGTATCCGCAGTTTAGACTAAGAACAAAGATCATAAACTAATAAATTAAATCATTATAAAAAGGAAAAAGAGGTATGATTCCGTAACAAGACATAAACATTAGGGTTGCCATTCTTCGTCGGGTTTTCTCCAAAATTACTCTTGACTACTTGTTTTCAACTGTCTAGGTATGTCTCTCTTTAACGAAATATATGATGCATGATTCTGTTGAGAAATCGTAGTCTGCTTCCTTATAGCGCATCTTCTGAATCATAAACTGTTTATTCTTCTTTTGACAGTGCGTCAGAAACATGAAGATCAACAGACTCTTTAAAAGCTACAGTCAGGAACTGCCAAGATTGTCTATGACTATCAAAAGTTGCGATGAACAAGACGATAAAGCTTATTTCTTGTGTTCTATGGACCCAAATTTGTGAAACATTTTCAAAAGTTTCTGAATTGTAGAACGTGATATTCCAGTTATTTCACATATTTTTGTCTACAATTAAAATCTTGCTCAGCTACCGAATTATCGTCTGCTTCTGACTGTATGCCAATCCTTACTGCGAGGTACCATGTTTTATTTACGTCATCAAGTGGATCTAAACATAGCACTAATTACAAATTTACAATTTCAGACTGCGGGCAAGATGTTCATTAGGGCATACAGATAAAATTTAAATTCAAAATTAATTCGTATCCATGCAGTAACAATTTTAAATTACATTTCGCTCAATAACGTTGACTTTTCTTACTCAGATGGCAACTCGCTTTTGAACTGGCACTGTATATGGTACTTGACTGTATTTTGCTTTCCTTTTAAATGCAGATATGCCGCATAATAAGATCCAACATAACATGTTGTTTTTTTCGAACTGACACGGAATTTGTCCAGTTGCAAGAAAACGTTAACATTTACATAAACTGATGTAGGCAATACAAAGTAACGTATTTAATTTCTAGCTGTACTCTGCATTACCCACCACTTATTAAGCATGCATCAAGTCAATCATTATAGCGTTGACCACAAACAAGAAAACTTGCATACAATTTTTAATCTGGTAGAAATAATATCGGTATACATAAATATTGGGAGGTTTCTCATAACAGTGTATTGCTTTTCTTTTGTATATTTTGTTAATTAAATTGTTTAAGTCTCTTTTTCAGAGCATAACAAATCTTATAAAGTCCCTGTCGATTAAAAGTCGCCCATTGCCCACAACGGTGGACCCGTCTGTTCTGGGAATGGAATTAAAACTGTGCCTTGCCATGAAAGCACCATGTTTGGTAGAGAAATCTAATGCCTCGAGACGGACAACAGTGTCAGAGGTCAAGACTAACTCAAGATTTGTGCCAGTCTACGATATTGATGACGAACAGGATCCAGCCCTTATCTGTCAAATTAAAGTCAGAACCCTTCTTTCGAGAAGAAGCTGTAGAGACTGTTGACGAGGACCCATAACATAGATAAAAGCGAATTCTGTAATAAAATCATCACCACGAGCTTGTTTATGCACCGGAACCGAACACATACTGCACAATCGAGAAAACATACATTTTATACGAATGAAAGTCTCTTTAAAACGTAAATCACATCCAGGGCATACAGTTAACAAAGTACCGTCGATGATTGGGAAGTCGAAAGAAATTTGTGAATGCCGGATAGCGCTGTGGGTGAATATTGCTTTCCAGTTTTGATGTAAAATGGACAATATAAATGTACATTACAAAGCACATATAATATGGTATGCAGTCTGAGAGAAATAAAGCTGGTTTTTTTTGGTAATTAATAAAGACAAGACAATGAGTTTAGTGGAAAACCTGTTTATGAACAACTTAGTGAAAGTTCATTATTTAAATACTACCGCTCCCTCACATGGAACAAATTTACATCACAGTAAAACCTTAAACTAGAACAATTGCTTCTTATTATTTTGCCATACTACGTGCTGGTGTCCACAATTTATAGATACAAGGAAGGCAAACTATGGTAAAAAAAAAATAAGATTAAAAGTTAGGAGGGCGTATATAGGATAAAGTGTCGTTACCTTGGAACCGAAATATTTGCATGGAATGTGATTCAAATGATACACATTTCATTGCTTTTATATTCTTCTGAAAAGGCAAATGTTCTTCGAGTAGTTGTTAAATTAAACAATAGATGCTTTGTATTGGTAGTCCCACTAACATTTAAGGATAATCTTTAAGGATGATCGCTAGTGAATGTTCGAGTATTTAACTTTTTTAAAAATGTATATTTTACATAGCTAAAGGTTCTTGCAATATAAAATCACTCATATAGGCTGGTGTGCACTGTTTTGTGCTATTCTTACCTGAATATCTAACCCAAGTACGTGTCACTGACAATCTCAAACCCAAGTACGTGTCACTGACAATCTCAAACCCAAGTACGTGTCACTGACAATCTCAAACCCAAGTACGTGTCACTGACAATCTCAAACTTGATCCAGACGCTATTTATTCATCGAGCCCGTCAGTTCAAATAAAGCACAGATCTCTAATTGCTGCTTTTGGCAATTATTGTGGAACTCATACTTTCCAATACCTGTAAGTTCAAAGGTACACTGTTTGGTACAATCATCAAGGTGACCAAAGCGCTAATGGCCAATATGAAAAAAACAAACAAAAAAATATATTTTAAAAAAACTGAAATAAAATTAAAAGTCCAAAATCGTGATAAAATTCTCTACAAAACTCACGACTGATGGGTGTAAATGTGTCGTAAAATCATGAAGTGTGCCTGTTTGATACAGATTTATCACATCGTGATCCAGCGGCGACCGTTAAGCAAAGCAATCAAGACAATTGTACAACCAGAGAACCAATTTGCTCTGCAAAACAGTTTGTCCGGACAGTCTGAATAAACGCGACAGTAATAATGATACCGACCTATACACACTTTCTGAGCACAGTTCTACATGTCACCAAATGGATGTCAGCGTTGTTTCGGAGACGCTCTTTATTTCTAATCAGTTTGCATGCATGTCTCATGACGTAAGGACTATATTGGTAATGCACAGTTCAATAGAGGTTGGTGGGGGATGGTTGTAAAGAAATGGCTAAAAATTATGGTAATAGTGATGTCCCATTTCTTTGAGTTAAGTATCCTATAACATTTAGCAGTGAGTGTGTGAAAGAATATTTGATCATAAAAACAATTCTATACCCTTTTGTCCACAGACTTTGATGCAGTGTACAGCAATATGGAGTCTGAATGCAGTGAAAAAGAAATGTAACTAACACTTATGAATAATCCATTTAGTGGCAAGTAAAAGTGGATTTTGTATAAAACTTGACGAAATTGAACATGAGCTGTTTTTCTGCATATACTGTTGCAAATAAAATGGAGTTTTGTTGGTCCTGAACAACCTTGACAGTAGTTCCTAAAAAGTGGTACGGAGGCCTGTACTGGCCATAGGCAGCATTTTATGATGAAACAATGACACAGTTGTACATGTATTTTGGTAATAATATTAATGACACAATTTTCAGTCCCAAACACTATGATGATCCCCAAAATTAACAGTCTGGAATATTTTCATATTCTCCGTTCACATGTCTTTCTATATATACCCGTGGCTTATTCGACTCGCCGTAGAATCCACGGTAGAAAAGCACATGGATACAATGTACATGTATACATGTCATATTCACCGTCACAAAGCATGTTGTGCTATACTTAGTTTAAAATTCATGATTATTGACAATCGTAACATCCAACATAATTGAACGAAGTACCTTCTTCTAAAGCATGCATCTGCTCATATATCTTACCTGATCAGTTTATAATTTTGTTAAAATGTGTCTTTTTCTTAATTTGAACTATACACCGCCATTAGATGAAATGCCTTCTGACACACTAGCGGAAACGCATGCAACAAGTACAATAGATCTCATACTTACAAGCAAATTCAGTATATATCCCATGTATGCGTATATATAAGGTTTATTTAGTATAATTAGCTAATGTCAAGTACTTTTTTCATTGTCTTTAGACTGGTATTAAGAACAAAGGACTGATAATACGTGAAGATATAAACTTCGTCAGAATAATATTTACAGAACCACCTGCGGTGAAAGAAGAGCGGAAAAGAAGTAAAATGTAAACACGCAAATAAGTCATTTCATGGTATGTATTTCAGGAATGTTTAGGAATTTTCTTCGCTATTAATAGTACCGTCCACAAGTGTACTTTTAATATGGAAAGTTTGATAGCCATCGAGTTACAGGTATGCGCAAAATATGACTGTTAATCATGGGACAGGGTAGACTGAAAGAAGACCAATATGGCAGCCCCCATTACATGGCATCGTGACGCTTGCCACATGCATTGTACGCAAGGCTCAATGTATATGAAAAATGTAACGCTCGTTGCATCTTGCTTAGTCTTCATGCAACACGATAATTACAATGCAATAGCTCAATACTATCTCAATGCCGTGATCTATTGCACGTAAAATGCAATATCAAAATGCCTATTTTAGCTCGTATAAATATCTTTTCCGCAAAACAGATTGTACCTGCACATTTAAATTACAGTATTTTAAGTTAATAATTTATAACTTGTCACTTATTGCGTACTATAAGAGATATATGGCTATACCACACCCACCCACCATGTTAAGCCTATTCGCATTACCAATAGTCCTTAACCCAAGACGCCACTGTCGCAACCGAAAGTCTACCTACTTTAAATAAATCTGATGCAACAACTACGAGACCACCCGTATAGGAGCCTCACCGGCCATAATTACATCTACGCAGCACACAGACGGTATCACATCAGCGACCAATGGCCAGCACACAGATAAATCCCCTGACACAATCACCGTAAACACAAATAATTCATAAGACCTCGTAGGTTGTTTATTTATTCATCTGTAACGGTCATAAATACGAACATTAAATATCAAAAAACAGCAGCGGACTTTTCACGTCCATTACCCCCCCCCCCCCCCCCCCTAAATAAAAAATGTGGATTACTCAACCTTTGTGGACTTAAAAGCAAACTTTAATATCTTAACTTCTTATAACCTTGTACAAAGTTACGGCATCTTCTATGTGAATTAAACAAAAATGGATAATCATGCATGGACGTCCGCAGAAATTTTTCCGGAAGGTGGGGGGTGGTGGTGCAAGGTTAAAATCAAAGGGACGAGCCCTCAAAGTGATGCCAATAGAGTCAAAGGGAGAGGCACGCTCTTACAGTCGGATATGGGTGGTTTAATATTGTGGGTATTTGTTTAAATCTTATTGCAGGCATATATATATATATATATATATATATATATATATATATATATATATATATATATATATATATATATATATATATATATATATACACACACACACTGCACAATAGATTTTTAACAAAACTACCCTCCCCCTCCCCGCGGACGCCCATGTAATCATGATATAGTAAATATACCAGATTTTGATTGCTTTTTCTTAATGCTGAAATTAGAAATATATGAGCTTTTGCTAAGAAGAGATAACGTAACTGTAAATTGGAACAGAATGAGACTTCCTATTCTGGCTCAAAATTAACAAATATATTTTTTCGAACAGACGAAGATCTATACTTTAATGCTGTGCATGTGCCCCCGTCCGAATTCCGATTTTACACTGCTTACGAAAAATACCTGTTTGAAACGGAAATAACAAATATGCGGATTTTACAGAATTATATATTTCTTGTGGGAGATTTCAATGCAAGAACTTGAGCAAAAGATGATTTTATCAATGTTGATGAATTTTTCGTGACAGGTTGATTTTTATCAATTTTGAAGAAATTTTCGTGACAGGTTGATTTTATCAATGTTGATGAATTTTTCGTGACAGGTTTATTTTACCAATGTTGGTTAATTTTTCGTGACAGGTTGATTTTATCAATGTTGATGAATTTTTCGTGACAGGTTGATTTTGACTAAATGCTAGACGATTTTTATAATACTTCATCTAGGGCACGCAAATTTTGTCTTGGCAAACATAGAATTTTGATGTAACGTCTGTACTCGCGTATCAGATGAGTCCAACTGTAAACAACATAGACCCTGATCTGCCATCGCAATCTATGCCGGAAAATCATGTTCAACGTTGTTTGTTCTACTCCTAACAAACTGCATAGACCCAGTTCTGCCGGTGCTTTATGATCTGGGTTTGTGCTGTTTGCATTTGGAATCAACTTATAAGCGAATAACGGCGGTATTTTGTCGGGATAGTTTGATTTTGATGAAACACTTTACGATGCTTATAATATGTGATCTACGGTACACCAATTTGGTCGTGCTAAATATAGAATTACACCAGATATTGTACTAAACAAAGACGGTAATAGTTTAATGAAAATCTGTGGAGGTAACAATTATCGAAGACATAAACATACAGCATTCACATTCACATGAAAATCTGTGGAGGTAACAATTATCGAAGACATAAACATGACAGCATTCACATTCACATGAAAATCTGTGGAGGTAACAATTATCGAAGACAAAAACATAACAGCGTTCACATTCACATGGAAATCTGTGGAGGTAACAATTATCGAAGACATAAACATAACAGCATTCACATTCACATGGAAATCTGTGGAGGTAACAATTATCGAAGACATAAACATAACAGCATTCACATTCACATGGAAACCTGTGGAGGTAACAATTATCGAAGACATAAACATAACAGCATTCACATTCCGAAATATTTCTCTGATTAACATCATCAGTTCATGCTCTAAGGTACGCTGATAATTACAGTATAACAAAACTCTACTCACTTTACACAGACGGACGGTCCTTACTCAAACTACACTTAAATTCACGCGCACTGCGAATCTAGACATGTATCCACAGAAAAATAAAATAACGTTTGGATATCCAAAATGGAAAGAAAAAAAAATTGTCGGTAACATGATTTGTGATAAAATTGCTCAAATAAATAACAGCATCAAACCAGCAAAACAAAATGCTAATGGAGCAAATAAAATGAAATTTTTTAATGATATTTGTCTTTCAGTTTCCAGACTATAAATTGGTTCATCTCAGGAAAAAAAAATTTAAAAAAAAAAAACGGGGATAAATGATGGTAATAATAAGAAAAATAATCCGATAAAAGTTGGCATGGACGTTTGTGTCAACTTGTACAAAGAAAATACAATAAATATTGGAAGATAAACATAATAAAACCCTGTCACTCAGCAAAACTAATCTCCTAAGACTATAACTAAGTCTCATAACTACAAACAAACGATTAATTTTCATAAAAATAAATTTAATCAAGGTACAGAAGTCCAAACTGAGAAAACTTAAAAGTAAACATCCGAAAGAAGATTATCAACAGTTTGGAAGATTATCAACAGTTTGGAAAATAAAAAGCGATGAATCAAACATTACATTAGACATACTATATGAATTCTTCAAAGATTTAAACAATTCGTTGATGATGACAACATTAAAGAACTTGATATAGATATCGACAATGATCATGTTATATTGAACTCTCCAATCACAGAATGGGATTCTAAAATGTAATAAATCCCTGAAAGTAGTAAGACACAATCAACTGCCAAATTATAAATGAATATATCAAGGATACAGCTGATATAACGATTCCTACGTATATTTTTGTTTCTTTTTACCTGATACATGATACAGGAATAATCCCAGAGTATTGCCCCGAAGGAATCATACGAGTAGCGGGCATCCGACTTACCCTGAAAGCTATCTTCCAGTAACAATTTTAAGCTGTTTCGGTACATTTTTTACTGCTTTTCTAAATCTTAGAATCGATAATTTTCTTAGTGCTCACAATATAATGGAGGAAATCAAGCTAGATTTCTAGCTGTATACTCGACAATGGATTATAGATGTACATTATATGCCTTAACAACATTCTTCAATTCAGAAAACAAAAACTATTCTGTTCTTTTATCGATTTTACCGAAGCCTTTGATTTTGTTTGGCGGGCAAGTCTATGGATATAATTACTCTGAAATGTTCTGGAGTGAACATAGATTTAGTACCTTTAGCATGTCCAAGAAGGGAACTTGTATTATATTCAGACAATACTTTAATATTCGAGACTGATGCTAATTCTTTCCAAGAAAATCTTAACGCTTTTTAATAGTATGTAAAACTATTGAAACATAATATTAACTGCACAAAAACAAAGATCATGATATTTGGTACACGTAAAACACTAATCGGTTTTAATTTAAACTTGGTGGAAATAATATTTCTGTATGTGATAAATTTAGATATCTTGGTGTAGTTTTTTTTTTCCCCAAACTGTAGATTCTTTAAAGCTGTGAAACACACTGTTGAAGAAGTGAAGAAAGAAAAGCAAATCATATTCTATTAATAAAAGAATAACCCAGTCTGCCCCAATCGGAAAGTCTTCGGCTTTTTCCATCGCATGCTAGTGTCCGAGTGTCGAAGTTATTCGACTCGCATCGGAAAGAGACGAGGATTTTCCGAATGATTCTGTCCTTCAAACATTGTACTCATCGTAACGCATGACTGTATTGCCAAAGGGGAAAACAAAAATGCAGTTACGCATCATATCGTTGTTATTAACTAATAATTCTCAACTCTTTTAAGTTACTGGCCTACTCAGTGGAGCATTATATTTTTATTGCTTGTGGGAAAGAATATAAAGTGACTATTACCAGTGATGACTCGATTTTTAAAAAAATGGATCTTAAATAGAAGAAATGTTTACACATAGTTTTAATCAAAGTGTCTGTGATGCTCTTCTTAAACATAAACAGTGAATTTTCAGGTAATTTCAGATTTTTACATAAAAACGCTTCTTAACAGCGAAACCTGTCGAGATTCAGCACCTAAGATTTTGCTTTATTGTACATACGATCATGTGAGAGAAACGTTGACCGACAACTCAAGGAATATCAGTAACAGAGGACCCAAACTGACGCCTAGCGATCCCAGTTTTGCTTTCCTGTACAAGAATCCTTCCTCAGCAGTTCAGATTTGGGTAAATATATTCTTTGGATATTACTTAAAATACGATATCTATGGTGTTGTGATGTTTATATCTATTAATATTGTGTTGTGATGTTTATATCTATTAATATTGTATTGTGATGTTTATATCTATTAATACTGTATTGTGATGTTTATATCTATTAATATTGTATTGTGATGTTTATATCTATTAATATTGTATTGTGATGTTTATATCTATTAATATTGTGTTGTGATGTTTATATCTAGTAATATTGTGTTGTGATGTTTATATCTATTAATATTGTGTTGTGATGTTTACATCTATTAATATTTCGTCATTCCAGGACTTTTCCGCTTAGGTCGTCTCAGTCTTGAAATAACGTCGTTGTGAACTTTTAGACTATATATATTTAGACCTGTCATACTCGTCTAAGCCTTTAGACTATATATATTTAGACCTGTCATACTCATCTAAGCCTTTAGATTATATATATTTAGACCTGTCATACTCGTAGACTATATATATTTAGACCTGTCATACTCATCTAAGCCTTTAGACTATATATATTTAGACCTGTCATACTCGTCTAAGCCTAGATCAGGCGGTTTTGAAATTCTACGACTTTAAGTACTTTTGTCGGGGAAAAGAACCATTGATGATACATTTTTCTCTTGATTAAATGATTATGTTGGATACATTTTTAAGGTCTTTCAGAAGAGATACATAAAATGCTTTTCATCAGGATTTCTTAATGGCTTAAAACTGAGGAGGTGAAGAGGTTTTCAAACTTTGTGATAGGTGGATTGGTGTGGCTTTAAAAGGGTTAAAAACACTGTAGGTACAGAAAAGTGTTGTCTTTATATTTTTCAATTAATACACTGTTTCCGTTCCGTGACAAGGTTCAAAAGTTTCCATGCTGCTGCGTCTGGTATTTACTCTGGCTGCTTGGGTTAACTTCTATCTGTGTTTACTGTCTCTCTTAGAACACTCTAGCCTCTACAACAAAGTTAAAACTATGAGTGCAACACTATCATATCAATTAGATGATTGTAGAAAAATATATATATATAGTTGATTGCAATACATATTTATTCCACGAATATGAACAGTCCAGAAGTATTTGTATTCGCCATCAAAGTCAGATACCTAAAGGCATGGCCAGATTCAACTCGGAGCAAATTGAGCAGCTGCGCCAGGGCCGAATCTAATAGCGGTTACTGATTGATATAATGCTAGTGATGACGTAAGAATCTAATAGCGGTTACTGATTGATATAATGCTTGTGATGACGTAAGAGTAACAGTATGGATAACCAGTTTCACACATTGAGTTATGCTATGCACTCCTTTGTGTCGGTTTAAGCAACTATTGAATTAATGAAATCAGAGGCGGATCGAGAGGGGGGGGGGGGCGACCCGCCCCCCCCCCCCAAAACAAAAAAAAACTCAGCTAATATTGAGCACGATACAACCGGAACGTTTTCCTATAGTAAGTTTTCTTTACAGTTAGATGCTTAAAATCATGCCATGGTAACGCTTATAATGCAGGAGCTTAGGCCACCATTGGGGGTTCCGTCCCACAGTCCCCCCAACCCCCAAATGATATTTCTGGAGCCGCCACTGGAAATATATTTAAAGTCTTCCTATCTTGCGAGGCGAGACCGAGAGTGTGGTGTCTGTGGGACTTCAACTGGCCTCTCGTGGAAATAGTGGCATAATAGTTGTCTCTTTGATTACAAAGTCATTAAAAGTGTACGGAACTAGAGATTGTTTACTTTGTTTATTCACTAATAATCACCGCGGAAACTGTTTAGTAATATACTTCACCTGTAAATGTTCATTGGTTGACTTCTCAGTAGAAGGGAAATGGTAGGAATGGCTTAGTGGTAGGAAAGTAATGGGGAATACAAAATACTGAAGATTCATAAAGTATTGAAAACAGATTCAATGAATCTTTTTCAATCAATAAAGAGCTTCATTAATGTCACTGATGATCTTTTCGTATGTATGTATGTATGTATGTATGTATGTATGTATGTATGTATGTATGTATGTATGTATGTATGTATGTGTGTGTGCGTGCGTGCGTGCGTGCGTGCGTGCGTGCATGCTTGCATGCATGCATGCATGCATGTATGTATGTATGTATGTATGTATGTATGTATGTATGTATGTATGTATGTATGTATGTATGTATGTATGTATGTATGTATGTATGTATGTATGTATGTATGTATGTAAACTTGTATATATGAATGCAATTTACTTTCAATTCATGGATGGATGAAGAGAAAGGAAAAGGCGGATGAACAAATTGATGGATGTATTATTAAATGAATAATGGGTGAATTGATTTAGTAATGAACATATGCATTTCTAAATATCCATAATTTTTTGTTTCGACTTTGCAACGAAAAAATGTGTACGAATTTGTCGTTCTCATTTTTGTGTACTTTTTAGGGGCAGAACGGACTAAAGCTCATCAAATCGTTTGAATTTATTAGGATGGCATAGAATTCAAATTTCCAGATATGCAAAATGTATATATTTTTTGTGTATATATGCCGACCCTTCTGTATGGCATAGATTGTTACAGGGCGCAAATTGAGTTGATTCAAAATCTGTATGATCAGTACTCACAGCTGGGTAACGTGTATTTTACAGGGGATTTCAATGCAGTAGCTGAACCAGACACTTTTAGAGATTACAAAGACAGGGTATTTCATGAGTTCTTGCGATATAATAATCTAGTGAGTGCTGGACATTTAATAATATGCACTGGTTCCCGTTATACATTCACCCCAGCAAGAACGATGATTGATCATTTTGTACTGTCGGATCAATGCATAGGTAGCTTACGGAGTGTGCACATTGTTTCAGATTACGAAGAGCACGTGATATCTGACCACCTCCCTATCCTTACTTCCCTTCGTACAGTGACCTGTGGGAGAGACTTCAGACAGTCTATAAAGAGAAATAACATAGCTTGGAATAAATTAGACGCCGATACATTGAAAAATTATCAAACTGAGCTGGACCATCGCCTGAAAACTTTTGATATAGATACTATTTCGGACAATGTTGATAGATTTTACGGGCACATTGTTAATGCAATACAGCAGTCAAGCGACATCACGCTTCCAAAGTCCAAATTCAATTATCATGCCAAACCATACTGGTCAAATGAACTCAAAGAAGCACATAAACTTCAAAGACAAGCTAGGTATATTTGGATAAATGAGGGAAGACCGAGGGGTGGTCAATATAATTCTTACAGAGAATATAAAGATAAGAAGAGAGACTTTAGAAACCTTCAAAAACTAGCTGTGGAAAAATATATGGGTGAGGTATATGAAGAAATTGAAACAGCACATGAATGCGATGTAAGGCACTTTTGGAAAGTGATCAATGTTAAGAGAGGGAACAATATAAATTTTTGTCAGGAACTATCAACTGATGGAGTTTGTGTCCGTGATGATGCTTCCATTGCAAATGGCTTTGCCAGATACTATGAGGACATTCACACGCCAAATTTTAGCCATAGTTTTGACGAAAACTTTTATGAATTTATAGAGAGTGAATTAAATCGGGCTCTACAAGATGGAACAAGCCATATCGAGGCCTTACAGACCAGTATCAGTGTAAATGAAGTCAGAGAAAGCATTAATAGTCTAAAGAAATCAAAAGCATCAGGCCATGATCGAATTTGCAATGAACATTTGATCTATGGCAGCGATTACCTCATAGAGTGTATGACAATTTTATTTACTCAGATGATTGATCAATCTTACATACCTGTAGACTGCAAAAAAGGGTTAGTAATACCACTGTACAAAGGTAACAGAAAATCAAAGAACTCCCTCGAAAGTTACAGGCCTGTTACTTTACTGCCTGTTATCTACAAAACTTTTGAGAAAATTATTCATGAACGTTTGGTAACTTGGCTCAAAGATTTTAATTCTAATATACCCAGTTCACAACAACATGGTTACCAAAAAGGTTTAGGCTGCACAACAGCGAGTTTTTCGCTGTTGCAATCAGTACAATATAATGTAAACATGGGTTCACGGGTTTTTGCTGCTTTTCTTGATACAAAAAAGGCATTTGATACCGTGTGGCACAAAGGGTTACTTTTTAAATTATTCATGTTGGGAATTACGGGTAAATCCCTTTTGATATTTTTTAACATGTATATAAATTTACAGAGCAAAGTCCTTGTCAATGGGCAATTTTCAGACTGGTTCTCAATTGGCCAAGGAGTGAGACAAGGGGGTGTTTTATCAACCTTGATGTACACAATATTTATAAATGACTTGCTGCTCCAGTTAGAGAATAGTGGATTTGTGGATTAGTGGATTTGGAGCAAAGATTGGATCCTTAGCTGTGGGAAATCCAACCCTAGCTGATGACATTTCACTTTTGGCTATATATCCTAGCAATCTACAAAAGCTGTTAGATATAGCATACGCCTACAGCAATAAGTGGCGATTTGAGCTTAGTGTCACAAAGTCATACATTATCATTTTCGGTCCCCAATACAAGAATTATGTCAATATGAAATGGTATCTTGGGCCGTCATGTTTGCCGGTTACTGATTCGGCAACACACCTGGGACACCGGATTAACTCAAAGCTGACGTCGCATGACGCAATACTCGATGCATGCAAGAAAGGGAAAAAATCTTTTCACGGTCTGTTTGGCATTGGCATTAAACCTAATGGTTTAAATCCTTTGGTTGCTGCAAATGTGATCAAAAAGGTAATTTTTCCTTCAATGTTTTATGGAAGTGAATTATGGTTTAATATTTCAAAAAGTGACCTCTCTTCATTGGATAAAACTCTGAGGTATGTTGCCAAACATTTACAAGGCTTCCCAACACATACAAGATCAAACATCGCTCTGGGAATGTTAGGATGGACATCAGCTCAGTCCGAAATTGATAGAAGAAAATTGATGTTTTTACACAGATTGTGTTTGATGCCTAATAACGTACATACTAAACGTGTGTTTAACGTTGCGTTATTTCACTTCATTTTGAGCGGATGCATGTCAAGCTACGGGTTAATTTCAAATCTATATTATACGTTAAAGAAGTTTGACTTGCTTGAGTATCTAACTGATTATTTGCAGCATTCCGAAATTCCAGATAAACAAAATTGGAAAGAAATTGTAAGGTCAAAAATTGCTGGTCTTGAAAATAGCCTCTGGAGAGTTCGTATGTCTAATCAAGCAGATTTTGATAGATTCTCTTCGATACACGAATCCTTGCGACCTGCCTCAGTATGGCAGTCTGCTAAATCCAGACAGCACACTAAGGTATTTACATATGTAGCTAAACTATGGGCTGCTGTTCCTCAAACACAGCTCGATATGTGTATTCGATGTGGGAATGTTTATACAGACTTGATACTTCATTGTTGTGTTGCTTGTCCTTATATGTCGGATTTCAGAAACTCTTTCTGGGATTTCCTGACTGATAAATTTCCACTGAGCCTGCATATTACGTTATTTAATGCAGAAGATGAGCTGCTACTGCAATATCTTCTAGGTAAAAGGTTACCAGCAGGTGTAATCGACAAAGAAAACTGCAAGTTATTCGCCCTGTATGCAGCATACTTTGTCATGCAGTGTGCAGCTATCTTCTGCAAATAAGGTACTTAAACTTGCAACTTATGCAGCTGAGGAACACTTTAATGATGGATATACTGTAAGAATCTATGTTCTAGTATTCTATTTTATATCATAGACGAACAATGTTATGATATTCACACTATAGATCTCTTGACATTATTGTATGTACGAAGTAATTGATGTTGGTTCTACGGCGCCCCGGATTCACATTTTTTTTTTTTTTTTTTTTTTTTTTTTTTTTTTTTTTTTTTTTTTTTTAATTCGTGTTTGTTTGTTTTGTATTCATTTCTTTATTCTAGTACTTATTTATTGATTCTATTCAGATGATTTGTTTTGTATTCATTTCTTTATTCTAGTACTTATTTATTGATTGTATTCAGATGATTTATTGTTATATCATGCAATCTTCTACGGAAGGAAATAAAGATGATGATGAAGAACGTGGGACTTGATCAAAAACTGGAAATGTGTGGTCTTAATCCTCCTTATCCATCAGAAGAAACGTATGAATAAACGTATATTGCCAACATTCAGTGGCGGCGCGAGGTGGATCGGGGGGGGGGGGGCAATGCGGGCGCCGTCGAGAGCTTTTTTAATTTTTGTAGCTGTAATGGGGGCTTAGATGGGGGGGGGGGACGGAGGATGGCAACTGACATAAAAAAATTATCTGTGGCAAAGTAGGGTCGCCACTAAAGAACACTGCACCCGGGAGCCTCGGAATATGCGCCAGTAAAGAACATTGCACCCGGGAGCCTCGAACCCTCGCGCCGCCGCTGCCAACATTAGCAACTAGTGAGACACAAGTATTACTGTTACATGCTCAAACTCAGATCTGAGGTACACCGATTAAGCCTATGGAAGTGCCAGAAGCGCCCTCTATGGGGATGGTGACCACGGCATCAACAATTTTAATTCAAGTATTTTATATTTAAGATTTTTAAAGTCAATGTCCTTATATATATTATGACAACTTTATGTAGGTGAGACATTGTACCACAGAATCCATGTGTTTACTTGGGCTCCAGCCATATTTTTTTTATGGGGGTGGGGGTGGGGCAGGTAAGGGCACTTCTTACCGAAAGGGTACTTTTCTTGAGATGGGGACTTTGTCGAGAGTCTCGATGTCATAATGATATTTATAATTTAACAATGAAAATTTACAATCATTTTCTTCTCAAATTGTAATCAAACAGGTGCAATTTATAAGAAAAAAAAACCCCGAATGAAATGCATGAATGTGGACAGATATTTTAAAAAAAATAAAGAATAAAGATAAAAAGAGCAAGTTGACAACTTCTATTTTGTATAATGGACTGATCGCTTTATACACATTATCATTAACATGATGACATGTCAGCAATATATATATATATATATATATATATATATATATATATATATATATATATATATATATATATATATATCTGTAAACAACAGTAATTATAAAGTAATAATACTATTTATTAGGGAACAAAGACAATATTCTAGTTTTAATAAAATTCATACCACCACCAATTTACATAGTGACTTAACAAAAAGATCCACGTTTCAGTGTAAATTAGCAAAGTCGTTCAAATAAGCACAACCACCTGTATAAGTGCCCCCCTCCTTTTTTTAATAAACATTTTTGTGAAAATGTTCAGAAAATTTACTTAATTTTCATCTTAAAGGATGTATTTGCAATTCAAATATTCTTGTGAAAGTGTGTTTTATTATTAGATTTCTTCAGGTTTTGCGCTCTGTTGATTTTTGATGTAGGATATATATGCTTTGGTATGTACGGTAAAAACGGCTATCTCTATTACTGCTTGTTAATTGAAGCAGCGAACCATGACCAAAAATAGAAAATGTCAACCCAATGTCACTCCTGTGTGTACTGTAAACACTGTTCTAACATGTACTTGTTACATGCATCATCTGTGCAAGGGGCGGTGTTACATGCATCATCTGTGCAAAGGGTGGGGTTACATGCATCATCTGTGCAAACGGTGGGGCTTTTAAGAATGACAGTTTATTTCAAGTATTTACTATTTACTCCAAAACTGAATTAGACCTAAAAGACCAGTACGGCTAATTCTTCAGGATCAAGACAAATTAGGAAAGGTAGAGTATGTGTGACGCCGTTGTTATCAATGACAAACCAGGGAAAGTTGTACAATATCATAATAGGCATTTGAATTAAATAGGAAGTATTATTTATTCAGAAACATCAACTATACTATACAATATACCATGATTGAAAAAAGAAAAAAGAAAAAAAGAAAAAAAAAGAAGATTTTTATGGAATAAGTGACGTGTCTCTTATTCAGGATGTGTTTGTTTCTCTACAGCTTCTCAGCAACTTTTCTGTATATTTATAATGTAATACTTCATATTGTACTCATCAAGGACATATACTGTATATTTATAAATGTAATGCTTCATATTGTACTCATCAAGGACATATATAGCCTCACATTAATCATTCATTCCACGGCAAAATGATGATGACCACATGGTCATGTATCATGTATTATGGCAGGCAGTGATTAACAGCGATAGCATCGATTTCGTAAAGAAATTAAATGAACCAAACGAGTGGGTTATTCATTGGTTGAGCTTTGCAACGTTTCTTTCAAAATTTTCAAGCTGGGAAAGTCGACGTCCTTTACTAGGCATGATTTGTACCATAGGTGAAAATCAAGCAAGGAACCGTTGTAAAAATGTTTTATAGTTGCATTTTTTTAAAATTAAAAAAATGTGCTTATTCCTTATATATTTAATCTTTTGACGCTTACAAGCGAAGTCATCTTTGGGATTAGTAAATATCAAACATATGGGCGTTTCTTAATGGTAAGTTCAGGCGAGGACATGCACCTGCCATTTAATCCAAGTAGAATGTGATTTTGTAATCAATTACCAATGTGATTCAAACTTGAAAAACAATTTAAACAACCAGATTAACTAACGATGCATGTGAAAAGGACATTGTGTTTATAAAAACGCTAAATTTGCAGTTCAAGAAGGTAGAGTTGCGCCCTGAAAGAGGCAGAGGGGCACAGTAAAACACGAAATAAAGCACCGAATTTACACAACTTTACGTGATTGCATGTGCAATGTGTTGTTTGAAAATTTTAGAAGTAGCGCCTTATTGGTAAACTTCAGTGATAAACTGGTAACCTAGTTGGTATTGACCAACAACAAGATAGCGCCATCTATTTTCTTAATATAAAATCGTGTAACTGTAGGTTATATCCGAGATAATTCGTGTTTCTGTAATGACAATAATAACCACAACAGTAATAATAATACCAATAAGAATTTAAAAAAGCAGTAGTAATTATAGGTAAGTGAATGAATCATGAACGAATTATTTTTTGAAAAATAAGGGTTCTAAACAGATGCTGATTTTATCTACGTGAGGGTACCCATTTGGAGTCTTCTTGGTTTAATTCGCTTGGGTTCAGTGTTCTGAGGCGGCATTTCCAGTAAGATTCCTTTCGTTCCTGGATTTACCTCTATATTTTTAGAACTAATGTTTAAATTTGCACTGTGTAGCCAGGATTGTGCTTGATGTTCAGTTAAATCCTATGCATACGTACAATACGTAGTGCTGCTTGTGAATATAGTTGAGCAAAACTTTAGTTGAGGATGAAGTAATACATTTCAGTATCTACTGCTGAATATGCTACGTACACCGAAGAGAAAAGGCTGTGGAATTTCCTCCTGCAAGACTATGACATGGATATTCCACCATCCCGACCGATACCTGTGTCTGTTAGATTCTCCTTGCGAGCCCTTGTGGAACTGGTAATACATTCTCTGTCTGTCTGTCTGTCTGTCGGTTTGTCTGCCACTTACACAAATGCAAACAAATACACATACACACATTTATGCAAAGTATTGCCACAATCTATGGTAGCAAAGAAAACTTGCAAGTTGATGAAAGAATAAAAGAAAGATATAAAAGTATAAGGACGGATGAAGATAAAAACTGGTGTCACTCGCTACTCATCCACCCCCCAGCCTCTCCCTCTCTCTCTCTCTCTCTCTCTCTCTCTCTCTCTCTCTCTCTCTCTCTCTCTCTCTCTCTCTCTCTCTCTCACACTACTTATTGCTGTTATGGCAAATATATTCAACTTACGGTACTTAGACACTGCTTAGTAATGATTTATCGTTAACGTTATTTACATTCTTATTTCTTCTTCTTCTTTGTCTTCCTCTTCTTCTTCTTCTTCTTTTATTCAATTTGTTTTTGACCGGTATCCATGAGTAGTACGATCCAAACAAATTCTAGATAAGATGTATGTGAAGGGATGAGGCAGTATCTAAATAAAGTAAAACTTCGATAACTCAGACATCACTCGAATACTCAGTATCATTCGAATGATTCGCTCCGTCCCTGCCTAACACATTGTCATATCTACAATCTGGATAAACTCGAAACATTTTGGTTGGCAGCACATTAACTTTCTGAAGTTTTATCGCATGTGCAAAAATATTCAATCTGTGAAATGACTGCATTGTATGGACGCGTCACGCGCGAGGATTTTTGTTTTTGTTGAGAAAAAATCTCAAAATATAATTTATCTCGGACCCATTTCATTCATAAGTAAGACGTATTGTCCTAACTTATCTGCATGTAAAAGTCACGAAGGTGCTGACTTCGTACCTACTGTACAGGTCGCGAAGGTTCTGACTTCGTACCTACTGTACAGGTCGCGAAGTTGCTGACTTCGTACCTACTGTGCAAGTCGCGAAGGTGCTGACTTCGTACCTACAGTACAAGACGCAAAGGTATTGACTTCCTGAGTTTCTTTTTCGTCAGTGCTTACTATTATTGTTTTTATTATTACAGAATACAGCAGAACAGAAAATGGTGTTTGGTGGAGTGTTTGTGTTTGTAAGTAAATCTGGTGCTCTGTGAAATTATACCTTTTAAATAGAATGCAGCTGCAACTTTGCTTCCAAAATGATAATAGTCTTTATTATATATTTGATAATGAGATACTGAAATATATCCGTGGGATAAAAAATGATATCGCCACAGAGGCGATACCACTTTTATCGCCACGGTGGCGATATCACTTTTGGAACTACTTTATTTTCCCATTTAGGAAATATATCTGTCCCTATGTATGTTATTCAAATCTGTATTTCCATATTTAGGCCTATTTCATTTTTCTTTCTTTCTTCTTCTTATGTTCATTCTCTCTCCTCTCTCTCTCTCTCTCTCTCTCTCTCTCTCTCTCTCTCTCTCTCTCTCTCTCTCTCTCTCTCTCTCTCCATCAGGATGAACAGATCCTAAAATGTGTCAAGATTGTAGAAAATGCCAAAAGCGAACTCCCAAAAACAAAAAGTAGGCTTCAAGTATTAACTTTTTGAAATTAATTTTCCAACTGAATCATGCAAATTATTAGTGACTAAACTTGCATGAACTGTTGCTGTTAGATATTCTGTCACCCATACAGTTTGCCTTTTACACTCTACAACAAACGGACACACTTTTAGGAAAAACTCTTGGTTAAATATAGTAATAAAATTGTTTAAGTAGCAATTCTAACTCTCAACACAATCATGATCATGTTCGAAAACGATGGAGAAATACGATAACGAAAATAAAAATCTCTTCATTTTCGTTTGAAAACCGTAATTAATGTGACAAAATACACAATTTGAAGCATTATTTGTACAAGATAAATTTGTAAAAGGTCGCTGTCCTACAACTATTGTAAATTTCGCAACTTCTTTTTATCGATGTAGTAATGCAGCCGTTAATCGCATTGGCACAGAATGGAGAAAAAAATATCCATGCAAATCGACGGTTTTTACCTTTAAAAAATATATAATAACAGAAGATCTATGTTTGTTTTTTTTTATTTATCTTTTTAGTAGATATAAGGAAATGTTTCTCTCGTGAGGTCGAAACATTTTTTATTGTCACTCGTGGCTTCGCCTATCGTGACAATACAATGTTTCCACTTCACTCGTGAAATATTTCCTTATATCTACTAAAAAAACGTAGATATCCTCTATTTATTTTATGCGTGTAGTTTTTCCCTCTATTTGCTCAATAAAAACCAGTAGAAAATACCATAAAACTAAAAGCATCTTTTGTGACTTTATACTTATGAGATTGTGTTCAGAACTTTAAAAGCAGTTACAATGCAATTCAAAGAGTACAAAAATTGTGGAAACTTGACACCGTATACTCTATGCCCAGATTCAAAGTCGACGGTGTATTTGTATGATGAGTATTTTCCTACCATGCAAAATATGAACTTTGTGCACAAATGATGTGCCCTGTGCACTCTTTCTGATATCATTTTGCCGTGTTCATCCTTTCAGGCAGTTTTTTTCTTTGTAATGAAAGGTGGATCATATTATGTTGGTAAATCTGTGCCACATATATACACTAACTGGATAATTATTTATTCACGAATTTTACCATTACGTTATCACTACATTCATTTGAATAGATTGTTCGTTTGAATAGATGATTGACTCGGTGTGTAGCCCTGCATGTCCTTTGACACTGAGTTTTAACAAAACCATCCAGAGTGTATATTTTTTGTAAAGACAAATATATCACAAATAGCATGAATACATTTATTCACAATATTTTACAATATTATTTATTTAGAAACTCTTCAATTTTGGCATTCCAAAATTTTAAGGCATAAGGAAGAATTAGACCAAAGAATACTGCATATTTGCATCTACCAGAAAGTTCTAGTCCGTATGTAACAAGAGTCCCTCAAAGGGACTGACGCTCTACCGGGCGGGAAGAATTTCCAGGAATTCAAGATAAGGCCATTTCTTCCTTGTAACTGATGGGTGTTTGTTGAAAAGATCTCTGATATCTTCAGGGATAACAATATTTTTTTCAAATTAGTTGCTGTGGTGGACATATTGGGTGTCAGATTGGCACCCTTTTTATTTAGGACCAAGTAGATATCATTGGGAGTATTTTGGTGAAAACCCCATGTAAATATGACCATCCATTCAGGGGGAGTAGCGACATCTAGTTTTTCAAGACAGACGTCGTGATCGTGGGAGTCATATTGGATGTACGATTGGCATCATTCTCATTTAGGACCAACTAGGTATCAAAAAATGTATATTAGTGAAAACCTCGACTAGTAAGACGTGAATAAGAAGTTTTCTGGTGAAGACCCCATGTTGATATGACTTTCCGTTTTGGAGGAGTAACAATAACAAAATTGTTAAGATGGCTGCCATGGTGGCCATATTGGATATCAGATGCACACCATTTCCATTTGGGATCAAGTCGACATAACGAGAAGTCTTCCGGTGAAAGCACAATGTCCATATGATCAGCCATCTAGGACAAGTGGCGATAATAAGATTTTCCAGATGGCCATTATGGCGGCCATATTGGAGGTCAGATTGGCACCATTTTCATCTACGATTCTTTCAGGAGAAGTACTGATAGTTCGATTTTCAAGATGGCCACTGTGGTGGCCATACTGGATGTCTGAGCGGCACCATTTTCATTTAAAACCAACTAGACATCATAAAAACTATTTTAGTAAAAACCACACGTTGATTCGGACATCCGTTCAGGAAAGGTAGCGATAACAAGTAGCGAGAACATACTTGTGCTAACTGACGGATGGACGACGGACGTCGGACGATGGACGGACGACGGATGAAAAACCATCCCATAAGCTCTTCTTCTGATCTATGACCAGTAGAGCTAATAAAATGATTTGTAAAGCAGCTGTGGTAATGATTTTTAAATAGCTACATCCTCTCAACACAATTGTCTTCCTAGCTATAAAATGTCAATTTTATTCTGTGAATAATAATTTCTGTTTTTTGTTTATTACTATATAGACCTGGAATGATCCGAGACTTTCATGGAATGTCTCTCAATACCCGGTACGGATGACAAGAATGACGAAGGTTTGGAAACCGGTATTCATTATCTCTAACTCGTAAGCATTTGTCATTTGCTAGTAGCTATCACGGTGATAATGTTAAGCATAAAAATGGCTAATTCTCACAATAATACATAAATGAATAAATGAAATAACAAAATTCTGAACTAGCGGAAACTTAATGGCGCGCCGTCACAAATGCACACTTTATGGAACTGTCTGATTATCAGATTGAAATCAGTTGGAAGGAAGGTACTCAGTGAGTGGGAATTTTTGTAGGGTCTCCTATTTTGAGTATAATTGACATCCAGTAAATGCAGACATACATACATACAGACACAACAGAAAGACTAAGAAGACTAATATAGCCAACCTTTTAATGCAACAAGCCGGTATGACAAACTTTTGAGAGCAGGGAATTGCATCGTGATGTAAAACATTTCATCATGGATCATGTAGAGGTACATCATAACAAACTTCTACCGTACTAAGATATAATAATTATGACAGCATGGCTTATTTCTCTCTCTCTCTCTCTCTCTCTCTCTCTCTCTCTCTCTCTCTCTCTCTCTCTCTCTCTCTCTCTCTCTCTCTCTCTCTCACCCTTCATAGGGGACCTTGAGGACTACAACGAGTATTTTATTTTATAATACTCTCAAAGACTATTTAATTCCATATCTATGATAATATAATCTGGCTACATCCTATTTATTTTCTTTCTTTTCCATTCCCTGGGGTCCAAGCGGTAGGTCAGAAGATTAAAAGTCTGTCTGTGGGAAAGTACTCTAAAAATTCTTCAATATGAGGTCCATGCCTTCATGGCTTCGTGACATGCAATTGTTGACCTTTTGACCCATACCCTGATGCCCGAGATCTTAGTGACATGATTACAGTCCTGTTCATATTAAAGTGTTCGCAAAGTCCTTTGACTTGGCACCATAACGACATGACTTTTACTCCTTAGATCTCCTGCTCCAGGCCCCATGGGACTAAAAGGGAAAAGCTCGCTACGTATATAATATGTCTCGAGTTACTTAAGAACTGTATTAAAGTGACAATGACAAGCTAAATCAATAGAGAAGGGCGTTGTATGTTGTTGACCTTTTCACTCTGTCCTGCGTCTGTCTATTTATTCTAATGTTTCAGTTTGGCAGGAACTCAGTGGATCTGGAACGAATTCAACATGCTCCCATTAGCCTCTCCAAATGGCAACATGTTCTTAGAGATACCTGCTTACTCAGAATGCAAATGCGAAGTGAATGCATCGCTCTTTCCTTTCGACGAACAGTTCTGTGGGATTGAAATCATTGGATGGCCAGTAGAAGCAATTTCTCCTTCCTTCTACAAAGATCATAGTAAAGATAATGCCTTAGGTCTTGATATCGTGACTTACACACGAAACGGAGAGTGGCAACTCCTAGATTATGAAACTCGCAACACATCCATAGAATATTGTTGTAGTGGACAGAGAGCTCCGACGCTGACGTTCTTTTTCAAATTCAAAAGACTGAATAAATTTTACATGGTGAACTTCATCCTGCCGTCCGTAGCCATGTCAGTACTGGTGGTGTGGACGTTTGTTCTACCTGTGGAAACAGGAGAACGAATTAGTTACAGCCTCACAATCATGCTTTCCTACACAGTCTTGCTGACGTTACTCAGTTCGCTGCTGCCTTCGGCGTCCATCAACATGCCTTACATAGGTAACATAGATTATGGTATATTTAACATTATGGGCGAACTATGTTACATTTTTCTTTGATAACCCTTGCATGAGTCCACGAATCTCAACATTTGTCTAGGATGTTATAATTGATTGTTCATTTCTAACTTGTCCTACCAGGAGATCCACGACTTCCCGCAAGATACACTTATAACGATGTGCTTACATTTGTTAGTTTTCACTGCTTATTAGTCCGTATTGTCTTTGCACAACTAAATATTGTACGCAACACAAAGTATGTTAATTAAAAAAATAGGCTGATTTCATTTGAAATTAATATCTACGTTGACTCATAGCTTTGCTAAAGAAAAAAGAAACAGTTTCACTTTCAAAGTAAGTTACAACTTTCAGCATGACCAATAAGGACTAAAGAATATCAAGAACGGGATCTTTGAAAGAAACCTTTTTTTCTCAAAGTCAGGTTGATTACTATACACTTCTTTATAGTTGATGTCAAAAATGTTGCTTAGTTTTTTCATAATGAGTCATCACTCGGATACCAAGCTCACTTTACAATTAACTTAAGTTAGCAAATGATTGTATAAGAATATAACATTCTGTGTTAATTTATTTCTGTAATACAAATATTGTTTTCCCCATAGCTATTTATTTGTTGGGCATTATGCTGATCTGTGCATTTGGGACTTCCTTGACTGCTCTCAGCGTTCACCTGTACCACAGACGGGAACCAGTGCCCGCCTGGATTAAACGCCTGTGTTGTCGCGGTGGATCGTCAAAGACAATATCGAAACGTCCAAGAAAAGAGCTCACTGGTACATTTGCTGATGATGGTGACGCCAGATCTTATCCGAGGAAGATGAATAGTAATCGAAGTTGGCAGCGAAGATCGAGTGAACAATATCAACCAAGCTGGAGTAACACATCTATTTATGCATTACCAATCTCTAGAAAAGGTCGGAGTTATGTTGCAAGAGCACGTGAAAAACAGGCGCCTAACACAAAAACAGTTGATATTTTCATCGATAATGACAGCCAAAGTCATGTTGCAATTTACTGGAGAGAAGTATCAGAAAACCTTGATTTTGTGTGCTTTTGGTTTTTCCTCATTCTTGTGGTTTGCTCAAATATAGCATTCTTTGTGTTGATAACTCAATGACAGCGATGAACTGACGGCAGTATTGTCAAGCCATCTCCACCCTTGTATAACGCCGTTGTGAAATCAGCGTCAGATGATTCCGTAGTTCTTTTAAAGTTAAATGTGTACTTGTATGGGTTAAAAATTGTAATTTTAAAAAAAATCATGAGTACGGCATCTACTGACTGAAATTTCCATACTTCATTATACGGGGTTGGGGACGGTTTCACGATATTGCTGAACTGAACACATTGTTAATACTTGCTACCAGATAGTAATCCTCATCTTTAAGTATATGAGCATCATATAAGATTTGTCAGTCGAGATGATTGGACATTGTGTACAAGTGTAAACAGATTTGATGTTTACGAACATTGGCGAATCAATATTGTTCGTCAACACGGATATTATACTGAAAACTGAATATAAACAAGATTTATATATGTTACATTACAAAACTGATTTTCACAGATCTACATATTTAAATAGTATAATCACCTACTATATTTATGAAAATATTAGCATGTCTTATAGTTGCAACACGCGCAGCAATGTGTCTGATGTACGTTTTACATGCATTAATAACCAGTACAAATTTGGCATTTGTTGCACGTGCGGAAAATATATCCATTTTCTTAGTTCAGACGATGCCATGTTTTGTTATATATATATATATATATATATATATATATATATATATATATATATATATATATATATATATATATATATATATATATATATATATACATATATCATATATGTGTGCTCATAAGAACTCTCTTAATAATTACCTAATTGCTCGTAGCTGTCAAAATCATGTGCCTGAATTTTAGCCATAAAATATTGTAACCATAGTAATAATTAGCAAGTTTCCCACACTAATCAAGAAAGTATGACACAATTTTACTTTTATATTGCATCTCGACGATATAAAAGACCATTACATGGTGTCACAGACTATTCTGTGTACAGATAGCAAGTCAACGATCGATTGATAATAACATTCATAAAACACTTGCATATTTCACAAATTTTTGTTTAAAAGTGTAACTGTTTCATATTTTTTGATATGCTTGAAATCTTTTTCATTTTTTCAATATTTCCATTTCATTATTTGTCAGCGTTTTCAACTTCACTATGCAACGTGCAGTATGTCTCGACACTTTCAAGATTTTATTTTCTTATATAAGAAAGGCCTTACGCTTGATAAAAAGGTTGAAAAAGATTTGATTCTTTGGGTACATACTTTCTAGAAAAAAGACAAAGTTTTGAAAACTATTTGTATGATGCAATATGATGAAAATATACCTAGATTATTTACATAGCAATCTCGATATCTTTAAATACACGTTCAATTACAAAAGTTTACATGTTATGGTATTCTTGTCTCGCAATCGCAGAATTAGTTCTGTTTTAGGACTCAGAAACTATTCATTTCAATAAGTCAATAATCTCAGCATTGCCTGAAATTCCAATTATGTATATTTTCTCTGTAAGATATTCACGTTTCTTCTCATATATGTTACAACAGAAACACATTAATAAGACTTGTGGTACACGTGCAACCTCGACAAAATTCTTATTAAAAAAATGACTTTATACAATAGTAGGATCTCGAGTTATACCGAGAAAAGTGGAACATCCGTTTGACAATAAAATCTGGAAATTATAAAAAGTAGATTGACAGACACATGCATAAATGTCATTCCAAAAAAGACAGCCAGGACAAACGATTTGTTAAAGACGGTAAATTATAGGAAGTATTCATTGATAAGTTTAATGCTTGCCTAGATGTTAGGGTGTAACCTTGGTTTTCATATTTCTAACGGTAGCAAACATGTAGGAACGTTAACCCCAACAACAAGTAGATAATAATAATAATAATAATAATAACAATAATAATAATAACAAAGATACAAATAAAATCAAATGCGACTTGTGACTGATGGACAGCGTCCAACTGCTTGTTTATATATATATATATATATATATATATATATATATATATATATATATATATATATATATATATTTTATTATTATTAAAAGTCAGTAGGTCCAGTTACAGCGTTAACTATTTTAAGTCTGGATATTTACCCTGAACACATGCTAACACGCATCCCACAAGATAAAATTAATGATTTAGCAGTGTTATTGGAGCATTTCTCTACACGCAAAAAAAAAAAAAAAATAACCCTGAAGGACTCCAATTTCTAGTAGGTGCTCTACATTTTGTTTCTGCACAGCCATTAGACCACGTAAAACCTTTCTTAGACGTATTAATGACGCACTGTACGGCATTATTCGGCCTCACCGCCGTCCTAAGATAAATACTGCCAGGAAAGAAGATATGAAGTTGTGGCTGGTTTTTTTTTTTTTTTTTTTTTGAAAGACTTCAATGGCATTTCTTTTTTTCCGGGAGAGTAATTGGACCAATTGTAATGTTGTTGAATTGTACACAGATAGCGTAGGTTCCTTTGAGATGGGTTGTGGGGCACACCCTTCTGGAAAATTAGTGCGTTTTTCATAGTGTAGACAGTGGGAGAGTTTGGACATAACGAAAGACTTCACATTTTAACGCTCGTTCCCATTGTTTGTTTGTTTGTTTGTTTGTTTTGTTTTTTCCCCATCACGATTTGGGGAAGTTCCCTTGCAAACAAGAAAATATGTTTTAATGCAGTCAATAACTCCTTAGTGGCTATGATAAATAGGCAAACGTCTAAGTCTAAACGAGTCTGGACTTTAATGCGTCAGTTTGTTCTTTGTACTATGAAACGGAACGTAATTTTCCGTGGTCAGCATATCCCGGGGATGTTCAATGCAATTGCAGATGCTAGTTCTCGTTCTCGTAAACTGTGGCAGCGGTCCAGGAGGTTGGTGCCAAGAGCCCGGGGAACCGGACTTTGTACCAGAGCAAGCAATTAATTTGCGCTCTGAAATTGACAGACTTCTGAACGCTTATTTATCACGGAATACACGTGCTGCATATAAAACTGGATTGACCTCTTTGCAGCAGTTTAGTTGGCAATATAACTTTGCGAACTCTTGGCCGTCACAGCTGGAACAGATTGTCCAATTTCTTGTATATCTGTCAGTCAGGGGTTTGGCCTGCTCTACAGCTCGTGCATATGTCTCCGTCATAGGCTTCAAATGCAAGTTAATGGTTTATCAAGACGTAACTCAAAACTTCATTGTTACAAAATTGTTTGAAGATATGAGATTTTAAAACACGTGTCTGATACTTGGTTTCCCATTATCTCTCAGTTGCTGGCTCTTTGACCGTCCCACTTATGTGTTATACTAAATATGAAATCAAATTGTTTGCAGCAGCATACACATCAGCCTTTTGGTTTTTACTTCCTTTGAGTTGGAGAATTCACCATGTCTAAAACAAAGTACCCAACATTACATTATGACGCAAGAGGATGTAAAAGTAGATGAGGTTGATGGCCATATAGAGTTAAGGATAAGACACTCAAAAACGGACCAAACTAGCTCAGGTATTACGATACGTATTCTCCTGGTAGGGTTGGGAGCATTTTGTGCCCTGCTAGAAATTTACAAGCCTTTTTGGTAGTGAGATCTGGCTTTGCAGGTCTTTTGGACTGTCATTATGGTGGTGACCCTTCGACCTACTACCATTTCTCATCTATGCTGCAAAAACCTCCAGCTTATCTTGGGATTAAATCAAGAAAAGTACAAATCATACTTATTAAGGATAGAGGCAGCTATTGCTGCAACAATTGGAGGGCATTCGCATCAATCAATTCAGAGGGCTGGAAGATAAAAGTCGGCTACATATAAATCATACATTCGCATGCGATTAATAAAAATACTTGCGGCATAATTTTAAAGCACGTGAATCCCATGCTGACTTGATATTTAGGTGTTTCAGATAATGTTTCCGTTTGGTGCTTGGGTTCATCAATTATAAATAGAACCTTTATAGCAGCCAGATGGTCCGAATTTGTTTTTTTGTTGGGATCACGTGACTACCGTATTGACGTACTCTCTGCGTGGTGAATCTGGCTTTTTCGAGGTTGCGGCGACAGCGACAGGTTTCTGGTCGTTGTTCTCCGAATAAATATGTTCGAAAATGATGTGTCCTTTTGTTTATTTACAATACGAAGTGACTTTCATTTAATATTTTCGAATATTTTGTACAAAAACATTAGAAAGAGTGTTTTATGTTGGTATCACGTGACTATTGGACCTCTGATGCCATGGACATGTAGGCCGCGGGACTTGTATAGTCATGTGACTAGCTATGCAAAATGGAGAGTACCAGGTAAAATTTTTTTAACTTAAGGCTGTAGTTTCTTCTCGTCTGTCAACAATTTCTCAAAAGATCAATCCTCTTCCTATCGATTTTATTCAGGTAGGTCTTGACATAAGGCCGTTTAAGTTTACTAGGCCCTGTACTTAGCGGCTACCCAATGCTGAAACCGTGTGGTTTCGGCGAATTCCAACATTTCAATCGGCAATGCGCTCTGACCTCACACCCTAACGTAAATGTCAAAATATCTAAAATGCGGTGGGAAAAGCCAGCGGAAACTGTGACTAGTATTTTTCCTGTATAGCATATATAAGTTAAAAGCTCAGTTTAATTTCCTCTTTACCGGAAGTAGATTTGAGTGTGCTAGGAATGTGCATATGGGAACTTGCAGAGGGTGTCCACATCTCTTGCCAGCAAATTCACTCTGATATGATTAAATTCGTTTTCTCAAATATGGAAGGGGGAAAATTCATCCATCAATAAAATTAAACGATCATTTTGCTCCACCCCAACGGAAGCAGCTCTGACTGTGCAGAGAAGACCGATATGGGACTTTATTATTTACTACGTCTCCTAATACCTGCTAATATCGTGTCATGCGAAAGTTCGTATTGTTCATATTAGACTGAGACCAAATTAACTTGTATATATTCCTTGTATAGTCAGGGCCGGATTAACCCATAGGCTGATAAGGCTATATCCTTAGACATTCATATTTGTACATATTTTGTAGGCCCTATTTTAGGCCCTCCATTCCATATTGAAGTAACAGCTGAGCCACCTTCCCTCCTATCAGCCTTGGGACCCTCCTAACCTTAATCCGGCCCTGTCTATAGCATATATATGTGAAAACTGTTTCTTCTGTACCGGAGGTAACTTCAGTGGTGTAGCGAGGCAAAGTGCCACCCAGGACCAACTACCAAAATTATGCCCCCACTCCATTCGTATAATTTATGATATATACAGTACTCTTACCAAATTGCCGCCCCCTAGAAATTGCCGCCCTAAGTTACCGCCCCCCCCCCCCCCCCCCCCCTCGCTACGCCACTGGGTAACTTTGAGTGTTAACGGCATTTGCTTATATGAAGTTATAGTGGGGTCGATCGATATATCATGCCAGCAACTTCCTTCTCGTATGTAATTCCCATTCTGAGCCAAACGGTTCAGTTGTTTTCGATTATGAAGGACACATTGATTAGGATATTTTGATAATGAATCATACCTTTCAAATTATGGATTTTCGAGGGAATTACCCGGGTAGTACCAGCTGCTATTTTTACAACATTAGGACTGGCTGATACCAGATCAAAAAATCGTCATACAAAAAATCGTCATATAACATACTTCTTATTTCAATTTAAATAATAATAATAATAATAAACATTAATAATAATAATAATAATAATAATAATAATAATAATAATAATAATAATAATAATAATCTTTTCTGGTCTTTCATGTATTATGTTTACATGTTCAACAAAGGATTAAGGTTAACTTCTTTTCTCTCTCTTTTTCTTCTATTGTTACTACTACTACTACATCAACAACAAAAAAGTTTTCTGCAGTTTCTTCATTCCTTTAACAATGCAAACAGATTTTGTGCTGAATTGATCGAACAAGTGTCACTGTATAGCGTCCCACAATTTATTTTTAGTTGTTGGGAAATTTCCAGTAGGGGCATGTGTACGGAAGATTAGATAAGGGGTTCACATCCGAGAATGAAATATATGTGTATTTAACTGCCAGGATCACATAATCAAAACAGACATGTCTTTCCACCTGACGAAAGTCCTAAGAGACAAAAGCAAACCAGTACTCGTTTGAATCGAGCCAGTGTTGATTACTTCCTTAGAGTGACCCGTTGTTGTAGAGTATATAACACAGAGTAAACAGGTAAGTTACATCGTATTGTATACATATAGGTAAGTTACATCGTATTGTATACATATATTATATCATAGTTACATCGTATTGTATATATACATATAGGTAAGTTACATCGAATTGTAAACATATATTATATCATGGCAGGTCAAACATACGGATTTCTGTTTACTCCTCTCTGTCAGTGGCGTAGCAACAGAACAAGCGACCCCCGCAACTGCGTGGGTGCCCAGGTCCAGTGGGGGCCCAAAATTCCCATCAAACAACTTTTGTTAGTAGGCGAGGGCCCCAGAATTAAGTTTTGCGGGATGTGGGGGCCCAGAAATCTTTGCTACGCCACTGCTCTCAGTCGCTCTTAAGTGCATGGTTAACTTGACATAATATATGTCAGCCGAAGTGGAATATGAGTTGACATTTCATGGTGGAGTCCCATAACAGTGCCACTTTTTGCTCTGGTGTATATTTCCCTTTGCGGTGCTTTTTTGCCCACAAGACATAGGATGCTCTTGAGTAAAGTTGTCCCTTCTAGAGCAATTTTACACCCAGGGGGAAAAATCATCGGGGTGGGAAATTACCCTACCATATTTGCCAGTATGTGCCCTACCGGGCTAGATGTATGAAGTCTGTCTTTTTTGCCCTGACCTCGCCCTAAGTGGCCATAACTGCGTACCAGATAGCTCTAGAGGGTCTATAAAGCTAAAGCCATCTTATGGCAGTGCTCTCCCCCTCCCCCGAAAAAAAAATTGCTTTAAGACTAATCTTCTGGGAAGAAATACTCTGTAGGTGTCACTCTTCGAGGAATATTGAATCTATTGCAGTGTATTACCCCGTATGATTTATAGATTATAGTACAATTTTAAAGGGGATGGTGGGGTTGCTTTTGTGTGTGTGTGTGTGTGTGTGTGTGTGTGTGTGTGTCTGTACTCACCAGTTGAAAATTTTTGTAATTTTTAATTTCTGGTACGGTTGATTTTACTCGGGTCATATTGAGACAAGGAAACAGTTTCAAAGCTTGCAGTCGACTCGAAAGTGTAACACACGGATGGATGGATGGACGAAAACGGAGAGAAGGCTAGAACGTGAATTCTTGGTTTCCCGTTTGTTCGCACCCCCCCCCCAAAAAAAAAAAAAAAAAAAAATTACAAAATTAAATAAAACAAAACAAGTGATGGGAGAATACAACGCAAATGTGGCAATCTACCCTGCGTAATGTTTCTTAAAGAAAGCAATGTACATGTATTTTAGCTATCGTGCATACGATTCTTAGTAGTATATACATGAGGATTTTGGTGTACTATAATATTTTCACACTTACCCTTCGTTAAGGGATTAAACAACACTAAAATAAAAATACGAAATCTAAAATGTTTAACGCACTAGCGCAACACATCTACCCATGTGTTTTGTGATACAACAACACTAAGAAAAAAAAACAAGAATCTTAAGTGGGCCTGATATAGCTCATCTGGGAAGTTGACATGTCAGTTTGTGACCAGTATTAAAAGTAGAGATATGAAAGAAAAGCTTGGAGCACATGGTTGCTACTTTCTCTGTTAATGTTGGTGAGATATTTATCTTCTTTCATATATATATATACACACACACACACACGGGATCACATTCTCGGCATATAAGTGACGAGTCATTTATACAACCAGCATTCTCCGCTGGAGCTCTTCCTGTATCTGGCGACTGGGCCCTGATTCATAACTAAAAAAACTATTCTAAAGTCTACGTTTATAGTACGTACACACGTACTTCGTATTTTAAGGAGAGTTAATATATGCAGCGAGCATAGGTTACTGGGTCTCTCCTTACCCACCCCAACCCCCGGGCCCCTGGAGTCGTAACTTGGAAACCATTGAGATCCCCACCCAAAGGAGCTGCGTTGGCTCTGTGGTTAAGGCTTTGGATTCATGACCAGAGGCTTGCGGGTTCGACTCCCACCATCTGATCAGCCTAGATTCTCATTATCAGCCTAGATCATCCTTCATATGCGTGGATCTCGCTCTTAATCGAACTCATCTGAGTTCGTGATGATACAAGCTTTCATACTAAATCTCAGCCAATCAGATGCAAGATCATTTCATTAATATAGATGTATCTCTCTCATTATTTAAATTTTCCGAGATCTTGATGATATAATTGTATATTACAAGTTTGATTAAAATATGATAAGATATACGGACTCCAGAGTGGTAACAAGCTCAGCCAATCAAATACAAGATAACCAAATTAATATGCGTTGACCTGGCTCATTACAGAACTTGTCAGAAGTCTTGATGATATAAGCATACATTCCAAGTTTACTCGAAACCAGGTTAGAAATATGACCTCCAGACTGTTAACTAGCTCAGCCAATCAAATGCAAGATCACCTCATTAATATGCATAAATCTCGCTTTTAAATGTTTCATGAAAAGGAAACAAGGCTTGAAGGATTTCCTTTTAACGACATTTGTTTTATAACGAGTGGTGTATCAAAGATACAGCGTACATAATATACATATATTTTACTAATACCACATACAGATACACAGATATTTCGTTTCCAACAGAATTAAAAGAGTTGACATTAAACTGTGTATTGACGGAGGAGTGATCTCTTTACATTCTTTCCCAGTGTGTCCGCAACAACATGTACTCCTACAGCTATTGTACCTATTCACAGTCCTTTTGGAATTGTTTATTTTCTCTTTTTTTGAGCTTCTATTTTCATTCATATTGATTAAATAAATAAAGGATACGCTTAGGATTTAAACGTGAAAGTTGGTTTAAATGAAGAAAGTAGCACAACAAACATTGCATGGCTATCGTCTCAAACAGTGAATGCGAGGCCATTCGATTCGATCACCGGCGAGTACATCCAAACGAATGGGGAATATGGTAAGCGAAATGACGAACCAAAATGAGGTAATTCACACATTTAAAGTTATAGTTGATCTAAGTCATTATTATGAATTACTTAACATTGCTACTGACCATAAGATTGTTTTTATCCTCCATCTATCTCTTTCTCACTCTGTGTTGGTCGGTTTGTCATTCAGATTTACCATCATAGGTCCAGAGACATTGTTGCATGCCACGGGCGGAAAATTGTCCAGAGAGAGAGAGAGAGAGACAGAGAGAGATCTATTATGGTAAAACTGACATGATTTCTAACCATCCAACAGAGAGAGAGAGAGAGAAGGGAGGGGGGGGGGAAGGAGGGAAGACTGACCATAAGGCCAACAATGTACGTGCACGTATGTTGTTTATATTTCATTTTGTTTTGGTACACAAGCACGATATAAATAATTGTGATCGCTTATTTTCCAACTCTTGTTTTCGAACTTAAAGCGCGATATTCACAGTTGATTGCTCTTATCGAGCAGAGGGACACAGAACTAACTTATTGTTATCGTTTGAGACTAGAAACAAATGCGCAGATCTAATTTATCTGAGAAGTTTGACATCATGGTTATTCAGATGAAGATGTTTGCCGGTCTCCAAAACATCAAAACCACGGCGACACAAAATATATGAATGTATGAATTTCTTCTGCATAAAATGTCATTTAACGACTTGAACGCTTTACCTGGAATTTTGGACTGATACACCTGTTTAAATGTACCAGGAAGATTTGAAATGAAGAAAGAGTGAGTGAATTCTTCTGTTGGTATGTAAATGGATTATTTATTCTAACCTTATATGAGAGACTATCGTAATTCAAATCACACCTGAACTCCCATACGAAACATTAATATATTGCAGTCTTGTTCCAAAAAGGAAGCAGAATTCTAGTGTAGCAGTGCAAAATGGAATGATTTATAAAATTAGTCTGGTACAGAGGGGCCGTGTATCCTCAAACCGACGGAGGAAACCAGACACTTGCAAACTAATCATTCTACGTTTTGGTTGATATGCAAATGCTACCAGCCTTGCACTTTAAATATGCGTGTAGACTTCCACATTCCATCTATGAATCGTCTGCTTTAGATCGAGGAGACGTTCACCGTGCTATCTCTACAGTTTTTGGATAACTGGATACGCGTGTATGTTATTACGCATGCGCTTGTATGAAGTGAGTAAACATTAACCAACCATCTAGAAACATTTAATTTGTATACCCACTAATGACATCATGCACACAAGTCACCTGCTAGAAAAAGCGATGTCTTATCGAGCAGAGGGACACAGTAATGGCACTTTTTAAAACAAGCATGTGGGTGTCCGAATTCACACTACAAGAAATTCATACATTCGTCTCTTCTCGGACATTAACATGGAAATAGAATGCAAAGCTATCAGAAGCACACAATAGGACCTGAACAACGATGCAATTTAAGATTTTATTGTGAGGAATCAAACGTTAGTGAAGTTATGCATTGCCTCATTAAATTTCCATTTGTTGTCAAGATTTTGTAAAAAAACAGATATGTGTTTCTTACGACACTCTTTGTACAATGAACTTTAAATGATGTGCATAGGCCTGAGAAGAAACACAACAGTGATACACATAAGCACATGGTTTTGATCCCCGCACATAAAAAATGTACAAATGTACAGTATAGCTTAGTAACTGAATAGACGTAACTAACTCTGCTGATCAAATTGTTTCACTGGCATTTATGTTCTCAATTTGTAAAAAAAAATACTACAAGTGTCCTATGTTACCCGACATCATGTCCAGTTTCACCAGAAACCGTCTGATCTGACATGCAGACAGTATAAATCCGATGGGATGAAAAAACACGTGAGCAATGTTGATAAACGTTACAAACATTTCCACGTATAAGCGGAACCTCCGATAGCTGTTACAAAAATTGTCACTACTCGAGTATCACAAGTATGTGCAGATAAAACGTATAAATGGCTTAGTATCTTGGCATGATAGACACGTAAATAAAAACTCACAGATGCCTTAAGACATTTTAATATATATATATATATATATATATATATATATATATATATATATATATATATATATATATATAGATGGCTGTGACGTATACAAACAATTGTAAACGTTTACTCTATTT
This sequence comes from Margaritifera margaritifera, assembly GCA_029931535.1. Taxonomy (NCBI): domain Eukaryota; kingdom Metazoa; phylum Mollusca; class Bivalvia; order Unionida; family Margaritiferidae; genus Margaritifera; species Margaritifera margaritifera. Next base: position 2,780,317 of record JAQPZY010001473.1, read on the forward strand.
ACTTGTTTACCTAATTCCGCTCCAATTTTGACTGAACAACGACCGCTATGTGTATCATGAAACTTCAGCAAGATAACGTGTATTCCGGAATACGGACTAACTCATTGCTCTGATGCTTCCATAAATGATAATAATGTTATCAAGATTGAAGCAAGAATTAAACTTCCCCTTCCATGTCCAGCTGAGTTTAATCTGTCCTTGTACATAAATTTTCTTAAACATCAGCTTTACATGTACACTCAAAAGTTACAAAATGCGCATTTTATGACTACACTTTGTTAAAATAACATTAAGCTCTCCCCAATATTAGCTCATAGACAGAATGCAGAAACGTGCGAATTCAGACACGTACAATTTACAATAGAACAATTACAGGCATTTTCTTAATTTTTCTCTTTCAATATTCATGAACAGTTCGGATATATGGAAGTCATTTAGCATTAACGCCTATGCAAAAATAACACGTCATACATTTTTCCCCACCAGTATGGTCAGCTGCTTGGTTCTCGTGCCAAGTAGTGGGTCGTCTCAAAAGTTACTGGTAGTATAATTGAAAAGCATACACGAACATATTTCAAAATTCTTGTCAGTTTTATTAGCTCTGTATGGTTATTATCGCTACATTACGTAAAGATATGCCACTATATGTATTTTATTTTCTTTTTAAGACAACCAACAATTTTGCCAGTACTTTGGTATCCCGGTGTATATGCAGTTAAAGTTAGCTTTAATCAGCCTTGGTATAGGCTTTTGCTTCTTGAAATCATACTATTGCTAACATAAAAAACAGAAAAAAAGACATAGAAATGCTGGTTGTGAAAATTGCTATCATTGGCATGAATGATATGATGGAATATGTGAATGGATCCCAGTTTCAACTTTTGACTTTATTGCGCCTTATTTATTTATTATTATCCTAGTGCAATTCTTTTTAAATTTGAGAATTTGTTACAATCATTTAATGAACACTAATCAGTCTCATTTCTAATAGAATGCTCAACGAGATTCTGTATAAAATCAATTTGAACCACGTAGTCTAGTTTAGAAATGATGGAAATTACACGTTACAAATAGTTTCGAAATCACATCTTTTGTAAGAACAAAGCAAAGTTAGACCCAAATTTCTCTTGTACTAATCTCTATGCTTAATTTTTCACTCCACACAGTGGTGGCGCGAGGGTTCGAGGCGCTCAGTAGCAATGTTCTTTAGTGGCGCCCCTACCGAGGCGCTCAGGGGCAATGTTCTTTAGTGGCACCCCTACTTTGCTACAGAGAACAGTTTTTATGTCAGCTGCCAACCTCCCTCCCCCTTCTCCTAAATATAAGTTTTGTGAAGAATTACCCCCGTTACACTCAGGTGAAGGTGAAATATTGTGAAAATTTCAGCTGCAAAGAAGAAAAAAAAAAAAAGTTCCCGACTGCGCCCCCTTCGCCTGGCGCCCGAGGGAAACAGCCCCCTCCCACCTCCCTCGCGTCACCACTGATTCCACATGGTGATTTACGCGAATGCACTTTAAGGAGCTTTCAGTATTGTGTGTTGGCATTGTAGTCAAAATTCAACACATAGGCTATATCGCAATTATATTAGTATTTAGATTTATTTAAATATGGGTAAGAGCCAAGTCCAATGGAAATCACACCAGTAAATTGTAGATATCGTCTTTTTTATCACTGGATTAGTTTGATAAATTATTCTGCCTTAATACAATTTTATTACATTTGTCTTTGTTTCAGATATACTCAAATCGGTACAGAACAATGGCCTCGGATCCCCTGTTAAACAGAAACGACATAGTAAGCATTCTCTTGTCGATTCATAAAAGTATGTGAGTATTTGGTCGTACTGAGTGATCTTGTATCCAGCTTCGCTTTCATTTAACGCCTCAACTTTGATTACGTGCTTTGCTCAAATATTCCAACCTCATACTGTTTTGCGAATTAGCGGCCACGCATTAAACCAGTTCTTCACTTCTTGGACAGATTGTGTCATAGCAGATCAAAAAAAAAATAAATCTTGAAACCTGACGTAATGAAACTTTTGAGTACATTCAAAAGTCATTTGTTTTTCACATGGGGCAAGATTTCTGCAACAAGTTATAGATCATTTTGTATCTTAAATATACCTATACAATAAGATAGATGTCAATAACAAACTTCACCTAAACGATGATGATGATGATGACGACTATAGTGATGAAGGATATACATGCGGGTTTTTACGATATCGTGAAATGATATTTTATGGCATATTCCGACGGACAGTGGCGATGACGAAGTTCTCGTTCATTTTTCTCCATTGCAACATGCAAGGAATTGTTTCCTGTTGGACATTTAAGTTAATCACATAATTATGTATGGGTTTAATTTAATTTTTAAATCAATCTATATCTAATTCGAAAACATAGCTACCCGCCCCCACCCCCGCAAAAAAAAAAAAAAAAAAATGTATCCATCACCCTTTGATCAAATTGCTTCCTATGTCACGTTTGTACACATTTTGTTTTACAAGCCATTCGACCAGAATAAGCGACTTTGGAAAACTGACTCTTGACCAAATTTAAACTTGCACTGTTTTTCTATTTTCCAGTGTCTAATGTCTATAATGCTGTCTAAGAGGAACATTTGTAATTATGTAAGAATGACAACTGTACTCTTCATTATTAGGTACTAGATTATATACTATAACGTAATGTAACTATGTCTTTTATATGTGCTGTGGTGTCATATATATACACGCATTTTCTGTCTTTAGAATTACTAACTTGTTAATTTTACAGTTTTAGCTGCCTCGTTTTTTTCTTTAGAATAACTGCTCATTTTTATTGTTGAAATTATCCAACGTAAAATAACGTTTCTTATCTATAGTGCCAGTTCCCCACACAATGGCAAAGAACATCTAAACTTAACTGCCGGGAAGCAACCGGAAAATAAATATTGCAAAAAGTGCCCGACAGGAAGAAAATTTAGGTTTGTCTTAATATACATGAGAGAATACATGAGAATACATATCTACCTATACATAATTATCAATTTTATTACATAAAATCAATCTAATCTCATAATCTGTCTACATTGATTGTGAAAGGCATAAAGACTCCACATCAGCCTAAAATTCACGTATTTTAGTCAGAGTTTCCTCTGACAAGATAGTTGGACATATTAGGGTGTCCAAAGTCTAACACGGAGAGGTAAAGGTTGTAGTAAACTTGGAATAACTTTTTGTATATACACGATATCATGCTAGCAATAGTTCACATCCCAACAGGGCTTTTTAGAAAACTCCAAAGCTATTCAGATACAAGAATATCTTGAATATGTGGCAAAACTGGAGAAGGAAAAGAAAAAAGGAGATTAAACATATATATATATATATATTTTATGACCCAGTTTCCCCTCTAAACAAAATGATTACCGATCTGGTGTACTACCGTACTGGCAGTTTTTGACAAATCTTACCCCGGACACACATCACTAATTATCAGTTCACTTATCTGTATTTTGGTGCAACATTTAATTTATTCAAATCACGATAAATGGAGCTATTGTTTGTCTATAAACGACTGTCCTTTGCCGATGTTGGGAAAGCCAAATTTCATAGCAGTGTATAAGCACATACTAAGAGTCAAAGCCGGACAGCGAGCTAATAATAACACGGTTAAGAGACGAAAAATGCGATCAAGAAGAGGACGGTTCCGGAAAAAAAGTCTGTTTGCACTTGCCCGGGATTAAGCTCTTACCGACAGATAAATGAACTATTGCCGACAGATAAATGAACTAGTCCTAGGCATTCGGCTCTCCAAACTATACAGCCCTGGATAAAGAAACACGAATATTACACATATGCTCTTCATAATTATTCGCAAGATTTTTTAATATGATGCGTGGTATCTTGTTAGAAAATACAGGGATCAATACCATACTGATTACATAGCAGAAGGAACAGCTCCTAAATAATTTGATCATCATTTAATATTATCTTCTACATTTTGACATTTTCGATTTGTCTTTTCTGGGAATCAATGGAGATGATGTGGAATACTCTTGTTTATTTACCATTACATATAAGGCAACTTATACGAGGTTGAATTCTGCCAAGCATTCATTGATTAAGATATAAAAAGTTTACCAAACTTTGGATTATAGGTGGTATAAATTCAGAGGCACGCCCATGTAATAAACACCGACAATATTTTGAATAAAGCTTATCTTAACCTGGCATGCTATTTTGCAGAAGGTGCCCGGATTACCGCAAATGTTACAACATGAAATTAATCCGATGAAGACGCTACAAGCTACAGACACTCCAGAAACGACTGACATGAGGCAAACACTGCACCAACAAGCTAAGGAAATTACAGAAATTAGGCAGAATTTGGAGCAGCAAGGCGAAATGATACAACAGCTTTGCGAGCTGATGAAAATGGCTCTTCCGAATATAGAGTACATCAGCCGAACAGTTGGTCGTCTGACCACATGGGAACGTCTGCGTCCAGAAAGAAGGGAGACGACTCCAAGACCTCGACACAGAGTCAATCAGGCTTCTGAACATAGAGCTTCTCCAGGTATATAATTTATTTTAAACAAAATACTTAATGTTTACACAAGATTTACATCCTAATGGGTATAATTGTCATGTTTTGGCAATTTCAAGCTGCATTGATTAAAGCAGAGAACTAAACGATTTCTGAGATTTTTTAGCTATATTTTTAAAGGATCTTCACTTGACAAAGAAACCGACCTCTAATATACAGCAAATAATTTTCTTCGACGATAGAAGGTTAAAATACAGTTTCATTGCCATAATTGGTAATGTTCAACTTCCTTCATAATTATGAATAAGATACACGGGTCTCTTTAGTTTTCTGAATATCCACCTGGTCTTTATGAGAGAATTGATGGGAACGATATCAGACAAATAAATGATTTGCTATTCGGTGATGGCCTGTATCGTTAAGGATGAGTCATCTTTTTTTTTCGATTCCTTACATTTTCCCATTCTCTAGTTCTTGCTATACATATTTCATTTTTGGCTGCGTTTTAGTAACGACGAGGGGAGAATTGAATCAATCCAAATTAATCAACGCGAGAATTCTCATACTACTTTTTTTTCTGATGTTATTTAAGTACTTCATTTCATCTTTTAGTGGACAAAGAAATCTTCAAGCAGGATGCACATCTACCAGAAGTGCTTCAAGAAAACATTAGCATGTTTGTAAAGAACATTTATATCGACGATATGTCATTGGCAGACGAGCTTCTCACAAACGATTGCATAACTGATGATGAATATTCTGTTCTTTCAACAAAACTGTCTCCTGAGGACAAAGTTAGGTATCTAATACGCACGATTAAACGGAAGACCCCTCAAAAAATTTCAATGTTTGTCGAAATTCTTGGTAAAGACTATCCGTATCTGAAAGACGCTGTTAATTCCAGTTGCAGCCAAAAGGCCAAAGAGAAAAAAGTAAAAGAAATGTGCTTATGCTGCAAAATTAAAACTACCGTGGACTTAAGGGATATAATGGATGACTTGTGGAGACACAAGATTATCGATGACGACCTTTATGACAATATCATTGACTGGGATCCTCGGTTTTGCAATCAATCTTCGTTTTGGGAGCGACTTTTCATTCATCTAAACACCAGCTCTGTGCGTGTCTTTGCCAGAGACATATTAATCAAGTCATTAGAAACCAAATACCAACATATCTCCACAGAGATTAAGTCTTATGAAGAAGCAACACTCTTTTGTCAGTGTAGGACTCTAAATATGCCATGTCTTCGTCTCAGACCCTTGAGAACGGACAGTATCTCTGGAAGTATGTCCGATCTGAGCACTACCACAGATGAACCAAGAGTACCACGATTTGAAAGATTGCAAAGTTCGTCAGAGCCTTCCAGCGATGAAGAGGACTTGAACTTGAATTCAATGATGTTCGCGGACGTTTTATGGAATCAAAGTAAATCGAAAGCAACTGTTGACAATCCAGTTCATGAATTAGCAAAACAAAAACGATATGGACAGGAGGCAAACCAGCTGGGCATAAACGAATTAATTTACTCGGAAGACATTTGCAATGACCTGTATCAACGGAACAATAAGTCGATAACATCAAGAGGCAACAACGAAAAGTTATCAAAAGAAACCAAATCTGCGATGGATCAAGTTGAAATGACCGATAACGAAAGTGATGCCTCTTCAGCGTCTTCTTCTCCTGAACGCCCGTGTATAGAAAAAAGCATCAGCGTTATTACAGTAATTGCAAATACAGCTAGCATGGATGACAGCAACCCACCCCACGAGACTCAAAATTCCTCTGACCAAACCGAGGAAAAAGAGATAAACATCGCGGAAAAAAGTAATCAAAAGGAGTTGACACATTAACAAACAACCAGTCGCAAAACTAAGAGAAGAAATGTAGGTCATCGCAACACTACTAACGAAATATTCGATTTTCGGTCCAAGGGCAATGAAGTCCATATAGACTGTGAGAAGTATATGTTTGAAACCGAACTGTCACTGCAACAGCAGAGGAGTGTTATCGATTACGCAGATTTAAAGAAAACAGAGCCAAGACCAGTCATAAGCGCAGGAATGAAACTCAGAATTCGTGATCCGACATCAAGGCGAAATAAAATCAGAAGAAAGCGGGATTATAGACACTCTAGAAACCCCAAACCAACTGATTTCCTTGTTCCAAACCAGAACAAAAGGTCAAAAATACTCTACAACACTTCTTGGACCAAAGTTCCACAGGCAAAGAACACGACAAAGTGGGATTATTACCAAGGAAGAAGATGGTTACAGTTATTGGAGAAAACTAAACACAGTAATGACGTAGAGGATATCTATGCTGACGAGGGGTCCAATAACACAGATTCTCTATTCACCGAGTGTGCGACGCTACAACATTGCGACAATTTAAAAGAATATACAGTCTCAGTGTAGACAAACCTCGAATATTTTAATGGTCTTTTTCTCCGCGCAAATCCTTCAGATTGACATGTAATAGAGATTCAGGAGGGATATAATATTATACCATATAAACTATCTTCTTGAGCGAGAATGTATAAAGAATCTTTGAGTATATTCTGAAATCAACTTTCTACATTTCAGCCCATCATTTACTCAGTTCTCATGTAGTCTATTTATGTAGTTGGATTACAAATACACACCAACATCCCAAGATACACTCATTATACAAGTTTTCTATGTATGGGTATTGTGATAAGAGTTACAATCCAGACAGAAAGAATTAACAAACAAGATACACACTTGAGCAAATAAGCGAGTACCTCATACTGCCCCCATCTGGAAGTGGGGATATGAAGAAAAAACAGCAATGACAACCGGGTACATGTATTTTAGGACAAAAGGGTAAATTGGAAATAGTCCACTGAAAAACAATTTTGATTTTCTTTTGTGCCTGATGCAACAAGGAACCTTCTGACGAGGATGATGGTTTGCCCATGGCATGAAAAATGATAGAATCCTCAGGATGGGAATAACAAAAGCTTTTTTTGTGAAACTTTAAGATCCATCATTTAGATCGAGTCCATTGTACCATATATTTAGCTACTAGTCATGTGCATGATGACAAAAATTGAATAATATGAAAATAATTGTTTAATTCTGACATTAAAATTCATTACAAAAATAGGGAATACTCACTTTTAAATTCCTTTCTTTTAATTACCACTTTTTTTCTACCACTTATAATGCTCTTAATTTGTAATATTCAAAAAATATTTTAAAAATTTCATCTGAAATTGAAGTTGATATTTAAGGTGCCAAGAGCAGCAAGTGCATCGGTTTTTGTTTATTTTTTCAATTAAAATCTTGACAAGTGTTACTTGAGAGACTTGCACTCGATTGTTTGACAAGTACTCTACCACAATATAGGCAACATTTTCACTGAAAATCTGCCAAGTAGACCACAGTGATGTATCAAAAGGTTTTTCAGAATTGCAGTCAAACCTGCCTAAAATGTCAACTGTTTTAAGCAATCACCTGTGTTAAAACACCACTTTTTAAAGAACGTGAAAACTAAATAATTCTAGAAATTAATCTCTACAACGCCTTTACCTGTCCCTAGGGGTCACTTTTCTCACATTCCAGAGGTGGTCAATTAAGATATGTTTGACTGTTAATAATAACCACAGTTATTTACACTGTTCTGATTTTGCCTTTTCCTACTTGCTACTTTCCTTCAATAAGCATCAGTAGTAAATAAACATATATATAAACAATTGTATGATAGGGCATCATGGTAAGTTTCACTACCAATATGCACATGATAAAAGTAAGTGCACACAACCTCCAGTTATTTACAAAATACATAGAGGATAATTTCTTTTCCTATGTTAATACTGGATATATTTCATCATGTGGTACAAAAAATTTGATTTTTTTAAAGAGTGCTGAAGCCACGATCTAAAATATATCGTGTTCGGTACCACAAGATGAAATATATCTGGTATTTATTCATAAAAAGGAATTTTTTTTTAAATTATATACCAAACTTGTTCCAGAATCGAAGCTTAGAAGATTATACTCCCTCTTCAGCACCACAACCCACACCACTTTTTGCAAATTCACTTCGCTTTCAAAGGCTGATCATATAAATATAAGTGACTTAATAGCGGTATAATTGGGTGGACCTAATCTGTGGCAGTAACTTACATCTTTGACATTTTGTAAACTATTTCATCATATCTGACCACAAAGCAAGTCCGATTCATCAATGCATTCTAGCTGGTTTATCACTGTCATCAAGGGTGTAAAGGGAAATAACTTCATAGAGACACGAATGGCTTCGAGTCAAATTTCTTCAGTAAAAATTAATTTCCATATCTGAAATGTAATGCAGTTTCTATTTATTTGATCAAACTCACAAAGTGCTCACTTTTGTTGCTGCAAGTATAACTTATGTAGGCACACACAATCCAGCATCACATGGCATGATGGGAAATCTTATATTTTCACATGTGAAAATATAAGGATATATTTTTTACACAAAAAATAAAAAAACTATTTCGCCAATAAGTTTCTGTATTTCACACTTAAGTATATAATAAAAGAGTATATGCTTATTATCCATATTTCTAATATACTTATAATAATAACTAAATGCATTTCACTTCCTTTTAAAATTGTTAATAAAAATTCCCTACCTTTCAGCTTCCTGGAGTCAAGTATATAAAGAATATTAATTACAAAGTTTCTTCAATATACTAAAAATCTGATTTTATTTAATTTGTAGTCATGCATTACTATTCCTGCATTTATATTAACTTTATGTTGCAAGTATTGTTTTCATAACAAAAAGCAAATAAAAAAAAAAAAACATAATATGAATGCAACCAAACATTAAGAAGAAATGTGGATTTAAAACTCGTCAAGATGGCTGCCCTCAGTCTTGTGAATGCCAACTGGAACTATTCTCATTTATGACCAACTAGATTTCTGAATGATGTAGAGTTTCATGATAATTTCCTGATTGTTTGGAACAAAGAGCGATAAGATTATTAATATGGACACCCTGTCAAGCATACTGAATGTCAGAGGGGCACAATTTTCATTTAAGACCAGCTAGAACTAGAGATGAAAATGTCAATAAAGTTTTATGATAATCAAATGGTTTACAAATGATTTTTCAAGATCCCTATACAGTGGTCATAATTATTGTCCAAAGGGTACAGTTTCCTTATTATTTAGAAACAAATAAGACCTCAGGATGAAAATCCGCCCAAATTGTTTAGGTGAAGTAGCTAAAACAAGATTTTCAAGATGACCACCCTGACTGCAACAATGAATATCAGATAAGCACGTTATTTCATAGGCCCAACTGGACCTCAAGTTGACATGAATGCTATTTTTCCTTCAAGTTTCATAACTGTCCTTAAAATGGTTATGAAGCAGACATGACAAAAAAAAAAAAAAACATTTGGTAAAGGTTGGATGACAGAAAACATAAATTGCATTTAAAAGCACTCTGGCTCTTTGATCAGTACTGTTTAAAATGGAAACTGACAATTTTTCACAAATAAAAAAAAACAAAAAAAACCAGACTCCACAGAAAAGCAAGTCCTACTTTGAGTGAATGTATTCATTCACACTGTCTTACATACATCTAAGCACAAGATAGCAAACTTATACAGCACCTGTTTATGAACATGTAATGAAATGAAACATAAAAATTAATGAAAAAATAACATTTATACATCAAATGGATTTACCTTAGCAATCTTTGTTCAAGACATATAGATCATAATTCCTTAATATTGTACACTTTTCTTTACTCACTTTCTGTGGAATTCAGGACTCGAAATTGGCAGCAGTCCACTAGTCCAAGGCTAGTAAATATCATGTCGGACTAGTAGTTTTCATAATTTCATTAGTCTCACAGCAAATAAATCTTGATATGTCTGACATTGTTTTGTGGAAAGACTTGTGAGGGTTCAGTAAGACTAATAAATTTTTCAATCTTCTATTCTTTCTGGCTACAATTTTTTCTTAAAAATTCTAGGCCTGTAATTACATGTGTTACTTATCTCATCTGTAATTGCATAAAGCTATATTCAAATTACATGTATAACAGAGGTCCCTCCAAAGTTTGGGACTGTATAGGTGTTGGGAAACAAGGATGAGAGTGTATACAAGCAAAATCATACTGACAGCTTTCCTACCATCAAAATATGCAATGCCTATAACTTGCCCATTTTACATTATTAAACATTCTGAATCAAACAAGATGTAAACAAGCCAGTGAAAAGGTCAGCATGATATATGCAACTGTACACAGACAACTCATAAATAACTTGATGGTTTGCAAAGAGAAGTGTAGAACATGGCAGTCACTGTCACAATTTACTACCCGATGATTTCTGCACAACTCCAAACCTGTTGAACCTCAAAATGTGAATTACATCAAATCAAACACTGAGACAATCATCTGAACACAGTGCATGTTTACAACCTGAGGAAAGTGAGTTTCATTTTGAAACTTCCACTGAGTGTAATCAATATTATTCTAAGTCTGCAACACTGGGGTTTCCCAAAAACTACTGAAGCTGAAAGGGATGATATAGGTGGATTTGGGTTTCGTGTTTTATGGCGCATCAACACAAATAGTGCCCAGGCAACTGTAGTAAAGTGCCGTTTCCAAAGACATACTATGATAACTAACACAGGTTGATCCGATGGTAACCAATAAACCCCTTTGCCTCTTGCCTCCAGATGTCACCTTTTACGACACGTACGAGGGCACATTGGACCTATTCTAGATCCCTGAGCCCTCAGGTGGCGATATATATGGATTTTGTTGGCAAGACCATTGTTTTACATAGCTGTGAGCTACCTGCAACAAACTCATCATATTCTTTTAGAATTGGTTTGGGGAAAAAATACAGTTCAAATGATAACAGAAGCAAGTCGGATATAGATTAACTTAAACACTAAAACTCTACAGTCACTGGAGTATGGTAAGTTAAATTTACTAATGTTTATTACCAAATTTCCTTACAGCACATGTAAAAGTATAGGAGACAATGACTGTGATATTGTAATTTTACATAGTCACATGGGACCTGCATGTACTTTGGATACATTTAATAATAGTACCCTTTCAAAACACACGAAAGTGTAATTACCCACATATATTCTCCTGTTTAAATGCCAATTTAAAATCTAAGAACACCTTTTTGAAGTAAATGTTTCATGGTTTAGAGGTACCAACTTAACATATTTCAATCTAATATATTTTTAAAAGTTCATTTAGTCATAATAAATACTTACTACAATGTTCTGAATATTTTCAATAATTGTACAACTAATAAGCCCTAATTCTGATCCATTTGTTGTTGTTAATGGATTTGTTGTTGTTATTATATTTATTGCTGTCCTTGGTTGTTATTTATTTATCAACTTCTCGTCCCATTTTAATTTTGTTTGTGTTTCTAAAACAGCAGAAAAAGGCACTGGGAAAAGGTCTGTGTACATAGTCATGAGGATAACAATTCATTAACTGTGTACATAGTCATGAGGATAACAATTCATTAACTGTGTACATAGTCATGAGGATAACAATTCATTAACTGTGTACATAGTCATGAGGATAACAATTTATTAACTGCAGAACAAGTGTACCATGAATGGCATAGTGTATGACCATCCAGTGTATAATAATCCTCTATTTAGGCACAAGTAGGGCATGGTTGACCAATGGCAATGGATCTCAGTGACCTGGACCATAGGTAGGGCATGGTTGACCAATGGCAATGGATCTCAGTGACCTGGACCATAGGTAGGGCATGGTTGACCAATGGCAATGGATCTCAGTGACCTGGACCATAGGTAGGGCATGGTTGACCAATGGCAATGGATCTCAGTGACCTGGACCATAGGTAGGGCATGGTTGACCAATGGCAATGGATCTCAGTGACCTGGACCATAGGTAGGGCATGGTTGACCAATGGCAATGGATCTCAGTGACCTGGACCATAGGTAGGGCATGGTTGACCAATGGCAATGGATCTCGGTGACCTGGACGGCATGGTTGACCAATGGCAATGGATCTCAGTGACCTGGACCATAGGTAGGGCATGGTTGACCAATGGCAATGGATCTCAGTGACCTGGACCATAGGTAGGGCATGGTTGACCAATGGCAATGGATCTCAGTGACCTGGACCATAGGTAGGGCATGGTTGACCAATGGCAATGGATCTCAGTGACCTGGACCATAGGTAGGGCATGGTTGACCAATGGCAATGGATCTCAGTGACCTGGACCATAGGTAAAAGGTATGTGGTCTTGAGTGTATCTAAGTAAACTTGCTGTGCAGACACCATTTCTTGTTAGACTTATCATGACTGTGACTTTTGACCTATATACCCCAAAAATCAACACGTTTCTTTATTACCCTAAGTGCAAGGCATCCATAAAGTTTGGTCAAGGTGCTTGCTCTAGAACAAAAGTTATTCTGCAAAACCCATTTCTTTTAGTCACAGTGACTTTGACCTTTCACCCCAAATTGATATGCTTTTTTTCTTACCAAAAGTTTAAGTCATCTCCAAACTTTGCTGAAGATACATGGTCAAGAACTGAACGTTTTGAGCAGAAACCATTTTTCATTTTTTGGGGAGTGACTTTTGACTCTCAAATCAACAAGCTTCTACATTACTCCAAGTGCTAGCAATCCACAAAGTTTAGTCTTTGTCAGTGATATAGAGCTAAAGGTGTGGAGAAAAAAAATTCTTCCTTCAGTACAGTGCACTTGACCTTTTGACCTCAAAGGTTTCTTCCATATCTCAAATGCAAGCCATCCACAAAGTTTGGTCCAGGTATGTGATATATAACCACTGTTATTGTATGGAAACCAGTTTCTTCTTTTAGTTAGTACCCTTGCCTTTTTAACCTTCTGAAATCAATAGGTTTCTTCCGGACTACTGTTCCAGCAATCCACAAAGTTTGGTTCAGATCTGTGATATAAAACTGTTGTACAAACAAAAATTTCTTCATTGTCACACTGACTTTAACCTTTGAAATTCTGACCCAATATCAATAGGCTCTTTCCTTACCCCAAGTGCAAGTCATTCACAAAGTTTGGTATAGGTATGTGATGTAGAACTAATGTTATTGTGCAGAAACCATTTTTATTCTTTCAGTCACAGCAACCTTCTCCATTGACTTTTCACACCAAAATCGACAGACTTCTTGCTTACAATACAAAAAAAGCTTCATCCAGGTCTGTGAAGCAGAACTACAATTACTGTGTGGAAACCATTTTTCTTTCTTCAGTAAAAGTGACCCTGACCTTTGACATTTTAACCCCAAAATTGATAGGCTTCTTCCTTACCCCAAGTACCAGCCATTCACAAAGTTTGGTCCAGGTATGTAATATAAAACGAATGTTATTGGGCAGAACCATTTTTTTCTTTAGTCACAGTGACTTTGACCTTTATACTCCAAAATGAAGCCATCCACAAAGTCTGGTAACTGTGTGTGTGTGTGTAAATGGTGGAGAACTTGAGTTATTGTGTGGGAACAAAATTGCAGAGTTTCAGCCAGGTTTTGAAAAAAAAGGGCAAATTGGCACTTCTCATTTGAAAAATTGGGTCAATGGTGTGATCATTATTGGACAACCTTATAATAAAAAATGTGTCATTTACAAAGCTTTTTTTATGTTATTTGCATGAAAAACCAAATAAATAACCTTTCTTACTTTATGATTCTCCTCTTTGATGCCTATGACCATAATCTAACAGTGAGGGAGAAGTCAAAGTCTACAATGTTATGCCCCTCGAACATTAAAGTCATCAGTCTTTGCGAAGTTTTAGCTTTCAAGCAATTTCTTCAAGGTGTGATAATGCTTTTTTTGCTTTTTTTTTGTTCTGTTATTTTAGAATACAATTTGCCATCGGAAGTTTCACTTTCTGTTTGATCTTAATTTGTTTTTTTGTGGGTTTTACCAGCCTTTTCACTAGTCACTGTATCTGCAGTCATTTTTATCACTTTCACGATATGAGTGTGATACTGGGGTAAAAGCAATTATCCATAGTTCCATACCTACCTCTTAACGAAACTTCATCAAATTAACAGACGATAAATGCCATTACATCAAGGTCATAATATGTGATTGGAAGCATGTACTTACTAAAATCGTAGAGGCTACAAATTGTTCTTTTAGTCAAAAATGTTCATAAAAACGGAGCTGAAGTTACCTCAATACGTTATTTGAATGTGTTTTAATTTTTTTAAAATCAAGATCATTACAATTTGGTAGCATGCCGAAATTATGCTTAATACCCTGACTAATATTATGGGATACATTGAATACACAATTATTTGCAGATGATCCCGAGTTTTGCAATATATGGGATTAGGAGAATTTGGGAAATGTAGTGTGAGTGCAGCACTCAGTGCAATCGGAAAAGATTGCTTGATGGATTTTTTTCATTTTCATAAAAAACAATCACTGAACAATCTGGACATTTTATGATTGGTTGGTATGATATTAAAGGTGAAAACCCAACAGCCCTGTTTATTTTTCTTGCACCACTTTTGGCACATTAAATCTCTTTTTGTGTGGGACTTGGCATATAATTTGTGCAAATCCCGCAAGGACACATCCTGGCTGAAACACTGAATTTAGCAATAAATGGATGGATGATATCATCACATAATATGCTAAGCCTTATGGCAGGATAACAAATAGTGTATATTCGGGTTTTTTACATTATATAAATGGTAAGCAATTCCTAATCAAACTGGTTTTCATGTATCCAATTTTCTACGAAATAAAAGATTAATTCCTATAATATTCAACATCTTCATAAATTACATGATGTAAACAAATATGCAAGTTTTTCAGTACTATCAACATGATAGAGTGATATTGTTCTAGAAGGAGATGAACACTTGCCTTACAAATTTTTCAACTTGTCCCAAGAGTCCAGGTAATTGATTTTCCCAGTGCTAATTACAGCACAGGTATGTATCTGAGAGATATTGAACACAACACAATCTTAATAACAGGACTCGAAATTAGGATTTGTTTCAATAACCCACAGAGGATCACCAAAATAAAATTTGAACTAATCCTGCCTAAATTTCACTGATCCTGCTAAAATCAAACAGAAACCAGTTCGGTTTCTAATTCAACATTTACTATTCATTAACATTAATTGATAACAATAGCAACTGTATTTCACCAACAGGACTCATAAATGAAATACATTGCTCACTTTATTATTTCTCCGAATACACAGTGCAGAAAGTGCACAACCTCACAGCCTCTCCTGAATTATACTTCAGCCATACATGTTCATTTTCCAAGCATTTCTGGTACTTTCTTAGTCTCTTCTCTTGATCATATTTGCAATTGTGCTCTCTCTTGTTCATTATCCAATTTCTGATTTTCAGTGGCAGCTGTGCACCTTGGAAATACTTCATGTTTACAATTGTTAACCACACAATGCACTGAACGTTAATCAAAGATATAAATATTAAAACACACTGTTCAGTACAATTCTGGATCATTCATTGAGTCAGCAAACGCAATCTTTTCCGATGGTCAATACTAGCCTGAGACCCTACACCTTTTGTTATCATCAGTTAATGAAATCTGTGCCTGGAGGCAGTACACCAGGCTAGTTCCAAATGCGCAAAGACTGTTTTGACAATAATTACACTAATTTACTTGATGAGTGAATGAGTGGTTTAACTCCTATCCATTTGCACCGCACGCATTTATTGTACCCAGTCAAGTGCAGGATGTTGGTAGGTACTCAATTAACACAATAAACATATCAGTTAACCATTAAAGTGAATGCCAACTTGTGCCCGTTTCTTAACGGTTAAGATAGCAATCAGCAGTAATTTTCACTTCAACAGATTAGTGATGACTGGGTTTTAGTGATCCCTCAGCAAAATCAATAACCACAATTAGCGGATCAGCGTTACTTTCAAGCCCTGTAATATACATAGTACTACATGCAAGTGAGGTGTGGAAATTGGGTCACAATCACCTCTTATTGACTTAATGGTGAGGTGTGGAAGTTGGATCACAATCACCTCTTATTGACCTAATGGTGGGGTGTGGAAGTTGGATCACAATCACCTCTAATTAACTTGATAGTGAGGTGTGGAAGTTGGGTCACAATCACCTCTTATTGACTTAATGGTGAGGTGTGGAAGTTGGGTCACAATCACCTCTTACTGACTTAATGGTGAGATGTGGAAGTTGGGTCACAATCACCTCTTATTGACTTAATGGTGAGGTGCTCTTAGGTTGCATAGACATACCAAGTACCAATTTTAAAACAGAACAGGTAAAGAGTGTAGGAGATGTGTGTGCACACACCAAATCCTTAATATTGTTGATGGAGAATCATCGATGATAAAAACAACAATAAATACAACAATTATTACTGAAGTGTGACATAAGGTTTCAATGATTTTCTTACAGGTAAGCTGAAAATATTAGTCCATATTCTAACATAAGATTGATAAATATATTTCTTTTTTAGCAGATATTATTATTATATCAATTATGTTTATGTCTGTATGAGCACTGTGGAATTCTGTCTACTTGTGAGTTTAAAAGTCTATGTTAGTTTCAGAGTGATACAACTGAATAAAGATGTATTTATCTGTACAAAATTACATGACATTTGGTAACAATAAAAAGGCATTGGCATGCTACATGTGTATTCACTTTGAATTAACTTTCATAAGTGGTTTACAAAAAGGTAAAAACAAACAGAAATTTACAATCGAGCAAAAAGTCATTTTGCAATAGGATAACTTAAGATAATATTAAGAACTGCCTAAATGCTAGCTCTTTCTAAATAAAGAACTGTAATTATTATATCAAATTCCTTTTTACTTGAAATGACGAGTCTCAAAATCATGGGAGGACTGTTAATATGAAAGAAAAATAAAGTAGTCACAATCGTACAGATTTTCCCAAATGTTTGCTTTTAAAAATGTGCAGGTGAATGGGTCATTACCAATCAGTATGCACATATATACATGTGCCAATCCCAATCAGTATGCACATATATACATGGGTCATTACCAATCAGTATGCACATATATACATGGGTCATTCCCAATCTGTATGCACATGTATACATGGGTCATTCACCTGCACATTTTTAAAAGTAAATCATGAATAGTAAGTTCTTGCCAGGTGTGAGGAGCATAGTTGGAGTTCTTGCCAGGTGTGAGGAGCATAGTTGGAGTTCTTGCCAGGTGTGAAGAGCATAGTTGGAGTTCTTGCCAGGTGTGAGGAGCATAGTTGGAGCTCTTGCCAGGTGTGAGGAGCATAGTTGGAGTTCTTGCCAGGTGTGAGGAGCATAGTTGGAGTTCTTGCCTGGTGTGAGGAGCATAGTTGGAGGACAGCTGAGCCGACCTTGATGGGGTCATTCACCCGCACATTTTTAAAAGCAAACATTTGGGGAAATCTCTAGGAGTGGTCAGGATTTTGTTTGCCTGTCATAACTGGTAGAATGAATTTGAAATGGCAGCTGTGCAAAACATTTTGCAATTTACATGTGGTTATACATGCAGAAGCAGCTTCAGACAATTTACCATGAAAAATTAAATTTAAATAGCTATAACAGACAGTTGCAGGAAAGTAGACAAGGTGGACTAAATTAAATATTATTTCCTCGATGCTGAAGTGTAAAGCTGTTTGAGGTTCTATAAGTAGGCATTTGTCTCGGGATTTAGGTGAAAGCAAAGCCTCCTTAACCTCCACCCCACCCAACCCCCCAGAAAAGAAGCTGAAAAGCTGCCTTTTGGCATTTAGTTAAATAGACACCTCTACTCTTGTTATGAATAAAATAAAAGTTAAAGCACATCTCAATGCTTTGTTACTGTACTGAAGAAACCAGTGCCAGTTGGACATTCTCTAATGGTAATTGTTCCTGCCTCAAGTGGAACATCTGTGATACACACTTTATCATAAACAGCTTTCATTTCAGGTGGAGGACACCAATAGCTGCGTAGATCAATTGTTGGTTCTATTACACTTGTTTCTCTGTCACTGCTGTCATTTTCAACTCCATTTCTCCCAGTCTCAGAAACATCAGCACTATCTGAGGAACCAGTTGATAACCGCTTTGATTCTTCATCATTTTTTTCACTTCCTGACAAATGTCTTTGGGATGAGCTTTGCAGGGTGTTGGAATCAACTCTCTCTTGTCCTTTGGATAGTTTATCTTTCATGAGAATTTTCTTGGGACGCCCTTTGCCACTTGGTGTACCCATTTTTATCCTAAGAAGGCTGCTTCCTCTTTTACCACGACCTCCTCTGATTCCACGCCCCCGCATGCCACGACCTATTCCTCTAAACCCTCTACCCATGCCCTTGCCTGGACCTCTGCTAACTCCTCGCATCCCTCTTCCTCGTCCCCTCCGCAACCCACGGCCAATGCCTCTTCCACCACGCGCCCTTCCCAGCGGGCGATGGTGAATGGCTGATAAAGAATTCTTTGGAGGTCGCCCTGGACCTCTTTTGATTGGTGTTAAAACTGGAGGTGGTGGGGTTGCTGTATCAGAAGTCAAATCCCCAGTGTTACTGTCATTTTGAGAATACAGATCTCTTGATTTTCCATGAGATGAGTCATCATCACTGGCAGAGGAGTCATCATCTGTCCTGGAGACATCAGAAGTACTTGCACTCTCCTCCCCGGTGTCAGACAAGTTCTCATGGCTTTCAGATTTTCGCTTGCTGGGACTCTCTACGTCCATGTCTGAGGAGTCATCTGGGTCATTGGATGTGCTTGGCTATATTGGAAACAAAAATCAGCCCAGATAAGCATGATGAAACTTGAATATATTTACAATCAAATATATGGTACTTAGCTATAAACTATTTTCAGATCACAGTGAAATATATATCCACAAACCTTCTGTTGTATAATTATTATTGAATGAAAGAGTAATTTAGACATGTATATTATTAGACTGGCATACAAGGGTAAACCACATGTATATTATTAGACTGACATACAAGGGTAAACCACATGTATATTATTAGACTGACATACAAGGGTAAACCACATATATATTATTAGACTGACATACAAGGGTAAACCACATGTATATTATTAGACTGACAATCAAGGGTAAACCACATGTATATTATTAGACTGACATACAAGGGTAAACCACATGTATATTATTAGACTGACATACAAGGGTAAACCACATGTATATTATTAGACTGACATACAAGGGTAAACCACATGTATATTATTAGACTGACATTCAAGGGTAAACCACATGTATATTATTAGACTGACATACAAGGGTAAACCCAGCATATACTTTTGTGTACACATGTATATCTACAAATAGTTGATTATATCAGAGATATGAGGACTGGTGTAAATTTGAAATTTTTTAATGAACTTAGTTTTTGTTTTACCTTTCACAAATGAAGATGACTTAGATGATGGCTGACAGTGATTTCAAGAGAGGTGAACATGGAGGCTGGTAACGTTATTGGAAATGTATCTATGCGCAGACTGATTGGTAATGTTATTGGAAATGTATATATGTGCATACTGATTGGTAACGTTACTGGAAATGTATCTATGTGCATACTGATTGGTAATGTTATTGGAAATGTATATATGTGCATACTGATTGGTAATGTTACTGGAAATGTATCTATGTGCATACTAATTGGTAACGTTACTGGAAATGTATCTGTGCATACTGATTGCAAGATGTATCTATGTGCATACTGATTGCAAGATGTATCTATGTGCATACTGACTGCAAGACAGTCTCTTACAAGAATATATTTATAGCCACAACCTGTTATGACAATATATTTGCATTGTAAAACGGGGGTTGTTATTTCTCAGTTTGATCAAGTCCAAATTATGTGTAACAAATTGGCAAGTACCATTACCAAGTGCAGTACCTGCACAGTACTTCTTGACGCTTGTTCCTTCCATTACAACAGCAATACCCATTTTAGGTATGGAGTACCACAAAAATGCAAGAGTGGTAAATGTGTATCTCAGCTACTATACTGTATTAGTTCACCTCTTTTTACATGTTATTTACTGAAATGTGACATAATCAAATCCAATACATGTTTGTTCTACCAACTGAATAATATGCATAAACAAGAGTCCCTTAAAGGAACTCAAACTCTACAGGCAAAAAGAATTTCCACAAATCCAAGATAAGACCATAATTCAAAGTACGTGTATTCATCAGATATATCCACATGCTCACAAGCAAGTGCAGCTAAGAACCCAAGTCATGACCTTAGACCTTAAAACCAATGAAAGAGTGCTGACTATCAACTTGTTCATTGGAATGCAACTAAATACAAAGTCTGGTAAAATTTCAATTATATATGTACAAGTAACTGTGTTCAAGCTCAAAAAAGTACAAAAATGCAAGCAATGACCTTTGTCTTGACTCCAAGCTCAACTCAGTCTGGTTTTCAGTCCTTTACAAAAGTGTGGACATGCTGGTGGTCAGATCTGCACCATTTTCATTCAGAACCAATTAAATACTGTAAAAGTGTTTTAGTGAAAACCCAAAGTCAATGCCATCATTCATGTAAGAGTAGTAGTGATAACAAGATTTTTCAAGATGGCCACTATGGTCCCATGTTGGATGTCAAATGAACACCACTTTCTTTCAGCTCCAGTTACATACTGCACCCTTATAAAAATAACTTGTTCCAACTTAGAAGAGATATATGCTTTACTAAAAGTGGGTTAGCACTGTATACGTTACTTATAAGTTATTGATAATTTGTACATGTAGTGAAGTAAAATGTCAGCCTACCGTATGCAAGTAGAAAATATAAATGAAAAAATATAAATTCATATTTCACCTACATCCCACTTATAAGTGACATAAACAATGAGTATGTGTGAACTGTAAATTCACAGATACTGTCATCTTCTGTTTAACAGTTTACTGCAAACAGTTTCAAGACCAAGGTGTACTACCAAAAAGATATAATTTGTCCAAAAGATGCTATGTACTATCAATTTGTTTTTCACAACTTCTCACCAGATTTATCAATTTCATTGCAAGTTGTATCAAAATAAAGTGAATATCATCGTATTTTATTTTATATGCTTTAAAATTTAAAATAAACATTGAAAAAACTTTGATGGACCTTAGGTATCAAAGGTGTGTGCGTAAATTGCAAAATAGAAATATAAATGAAAATACACACTCTCAAAAGGGGACACAACTTCAAACAGGGAATTTTTCAGCAACTAGCGAAAAATCTTTTTCTAAATTTCATTTAAAACAATATTATTCAGCACTATATGTTGAATTATGTATATTTTAATGAAATCATAGAAAATACTTTAATGATGGATGCTGAAATACTTTTAACTGAGATTGAAAAAGAGATGTTTCAACTGCAAAAATCTGGAGCCCAATACATTTCTGTGATGAAAGCTATCATAATGTAGGCCAAGTCATGCTTCCTCTCCTGTTCCCAGAATTTAAACTATGATAGTTTGCTGATGGAACTATGCTGCCTTGTTCCATATGATGGTTTTGTTGTTTGTTTTTATGCTTTCCAGGATCATGTTATATACACACATATCCTAGAATTCACATGCTGACAATTTATTTTTGAGGCAGCAATCATTTGCCAGCCAAAGTAGAATGGCCTTCAGATTTTGAAAGAAAACTACACTGCTGCCAGTTGAGATGAAACCTGCTTTCAAATTCTGTAGCTCAGTGTACTTGATGATGACAGAATCTGTCTCAGATGTTTGAAATAAAAACTGTATTTATTACTTGGGGATAAATTATATTTATGATTATAACTTACTTTATTGAGCCTATAATCTGATACTGTGTATAGCTTATAATATGATACTGTGTATAGCTTATAATCTGATACTGTGTATAGCTTATAATCTGATACTGTGTATAGCTTATAATCTGATACTATGCTTCACTTTTAATCTGATAGTGTAGCTTATAATCTGATACTGTGTATAGCTTATAATCTGATACTGTGTATAGCTTATAATCTGATACTGTGTATAGCTTATAATATGATACTGTGTATAGCTTATAATCTGATACTGTGTATAGCTTACAATCTGATACTGTGTAGCTTATAATCTGATACTGTGTATAGCTTATAATATGATACTGTGTATAGCTTATAATCTGATACTGTGTATAGCTTATAATATGATACTGTGTATAGCTTATAATCTGATACTGTGTATAGCTTATAATCTGATACTGTGTATAGCTTATAATCTGATACTATGCTTCACTTTTAATCTGATAGTGTAGCTTATAATCTGATACTGTGCAAAGCTTATAATCTGATACTGTGTGTAGCTTATAATCTGATACTGTATGTAGCTTATAATGTGATACTGTATAGCTTATAATCTGATACTGTGCAAAGCTTATAATCTGATACTGTGTGTAGCTTATAATCTGATACTGTATAGCTTATAATCTGATACTGTATAGCTTATAATCTGATACTGTGTGTAGATTATAATCTGATACTGTGTAGCTTATAATCTGATACTGTGCAAACTGTTTAAAATATGGTGATTCAAAATGGCAAGCTAATGTGTTGGAATCATTTACTAATTGTCATTTAAATTGAAGTGTGTGAGATTTGTATAAGGTCGGAACTTACTGATAGCCAGTTACATGAATACATTCTATCAAACTAATGACTTGTACTCAAAGACATGACTTCCTTTCATGCTCGGTGTGTGTATGTGTGTGTGTGGTTTTTTAAAAAACGCAAATTAATTCAATTTAGTCGGGAATCGCTTATATCATGTGCAAGTGTAGTAACTGAATGACTTCAGGGTCCACACTTGGGGTGATTTGGGCAAAATACTCGCTCTTGATTCTGTCATTGTGCCTAAACATGCCCAATAATGCGACGTTTACTTTGTCTTGCCTTGATTTCAATTCCCGCCACCCCATTTTGTTTCAATAGAATGCATTACTAATCAAATTAAACCAGTGGCAGATCCAAAAATATTGCAAGGGAGGTGGGGTGAGTTTAACCAGGTAGGCAAGGAGTATGTGCAACCAAACCCCTGGTGAGGGTCCGGGGGGCAAAGCTCCTAGAAGTTCCTGCATTTTAAGCATTTCCAGGGCACAATTTTAACCATCTAACTGTACAAACTTACTTTAGGAAACTTACCAGTTGCAGTTGTTTTGCGGTCATGTTTAGACAGTTTTTTTTGGGGGGGGGGCATGCAAGCTCTGCTTCTGCCCACTCCCCATAAATGTTGAATTTTGACTAAATTTTCACTTCAAAGAGGAATTTGGTAAGCAAGAAAAAATGTTTTATGCTCTGTAATCAATTTTGGTGCTAATTTGATGATCATAAATGTCAGAAATGATATTGCTACGTATGTACGGAATTCCCAATAAAAATTTGCCCATGATCCTTGAAAAAACAAAATTAACAATTTAATTGATGAAGCCAAATCATAAATGAATTATAACTCAGTGGAAGTATCCTGTTCCATTACCGATAAAATTAATAATTTTAACCAATATTTCATCTTATAAACGCATGAAAAGAAAACTTCTACTACGGAATCTGTTGCCGATTTCAACTGTTACATATTTTCAACATAACCATTTTTTTGTTTATACAAAAACTGTGGAGAAGCAAATTAAGAAAAGTTTTAATATTTGTTTATCAAGTTTAAATAATATGTCATTAGTATTTGAATCATCTGACATGAAAATAAGCAAAAATATAAGTTTAAAGTGACTATTTTGAACATTAAACATTTCAAATTTTCTACACACACTTCTCCCTATTTTAACCAACTTTGCCCTATTCTGGTTGGATAGAGGTCATTTGCCCAAATATCAGATCCCAGTATAGATTTTCAAGATGGCTGCTGTGCAGGCCATACTAGACAGATCGGCACCATATTCATTTTGGACCAACAAGACATCCAAATGTCTTTACATGAAAAAAACATGTCGGTATAACCATATGTTTAGGAGCGGTAGCGATAACAAGATTTTCAAAATGGCCCCTGTAGTAACCATATTGGATGTCCAAGTGGCACCATTATCATTTAGGGCCAACCTGACTTTCGGATGAATGTGTGTGTAAAATTTCATGGCAATCCCTCCAAGTAATTTTGGAGGATCAGCTAAGGCTACAACATTTACATGTGTAAATGGCTTAGTTAAGTTTGCTGCCTGTAAATATTTACAAAATCTGAAAATGAGTAAACAAACATGCATGTAGCTGTCATTGTCACAGAAACTACCCATACCAACTTATTTTTATATTTCTACGTTTCTGCTTCCGAGGATTGTTTGGTAGCATTTTTCTGTTAATTCTTTTCTTAAAGTATGTATCTATGATTTTCACATCAAATGTCTAATCGCTAGTTAAACGCAGAAGTTGACAAGAATTTGTTCAAGTGCACATTACACATCCAATTGATTGACTGATAATGTTCTTAAAATTTCTTTAAACTACAGAATTTATCTTTAAACAAGATGTTTGTTAATAGAACCTTTGATTAGTAACATTTTATTTTAAAGAAACACTGTTTCAAGTTTGTAAACCACTGCACAGTTTCCTAGTCACAGTAGAGCCTAAAAAAACATCCCATGCATGTCTAGGTAGTGTGTCCATACAAAAACATCCCATGCATGTCTAGGCCGTGTGTCCATACAAAAACATCCCATGCATGTCTAGGCAGTGTGTCCATACAAAAGCATCCCATGCATGTCTAGGCAGTGTGTCCATACAAAAACATCCCATGCACATTTAGGCAGCGTGTCCAGTTCCATTGCTGACTTATTCATAATGTACACACTGTACATACGAAACAGTGGGCAACAATAACAAAACATCCTAGAAACGTTTTACTGAAACTGTCAGATATATTCAACAAAGATATGTCTTACAAACTAAATCCTGTCATAATAAGAGTAAAAGACGTATAACAAATGACACAATAGCAAATTGAGCGAGGTATTATGCCATGCTTATTATAATAGCTGTCAGCTGTTCAGTAAGCCTAATCGGTACATTGGGGAGAGGTTGAGTTTCTAGTTGTTTCAAAATGGCATTGTTTTGGTTATTGTAAGCAGTTTTGGTAAATGTTGCAGCCTTAGGATCGGCGATAACAAACTTGTGCTAACTGACTGATGATGGATGGATAGGTAATGGACAACAAGCCATTCCATTAGCTCTTTTGGTCTATGGCCAAGAGAGCTAACTAGTACTACATGTACCTTAAACCAGCCAAATATCATTTCAGATCTGTGTTGTCAACTTCTGCTTCTTGCTTGCATTACCATTCAGTTTTTATTACACAATAATATGTAGACAACCAGTGGATAACATGGAAAAATGTGTGTCTCTAGAATTTTCATTTACAATATTATATCACAGAATTGTACATGTAATATCAATTTAAAACTTGCCTGTAAACGTTGTTTCTTTGGTTTTGGTCCACGCTTTTTGGGGAGCCCATCTTTGGCTTCTAAACTGGAATCAATAATAATAATGATAATAATAATAATACAGTCCTACCCACTTATATTGATATCGTTTACATCCACGAACCGCCTATGTGACAAAAAAGCAAAGCCCCAGGCCCAGGGTCTATTGTTACAACCAAATTTGTCATGCTTATGTCGACATCGTTATAAAAAATAAATGTATGTCGACAGAAGCCCTAGGTCCCAGCTTGAACAAATCCTTTGTTTTATAATCCTTTATGTTGACAAGCAGTTCTGACCCATACTTTGTACTACAATTATTTTATGTTGCCGCCATGCTTTAATGTTGCTGTCGCATTAACAAACAGGCATTTGCTTAGCCCTTCACAGTTGGCCTTTCATGGCGACTTCAATTACGCATGCACCCTTCATCGACTTCTACTTGTGCTTAATTGAGACTTTTAAAAAAAAATGTAATGAAATGTTTTGCAATCAATTGTCATTAACATTTTTACTGCTTTTTCTAGAGAATTCATAATTTGTTGACAGGTTTTCATTTCCCTATGAATAGCCTCACCCCCTTGGTAGCCTCAGTAAGATGATTACGTCTGTAGATTAAGTCACACCAAACTCTAGGCCAATTTAATTAGCATGTAAATAACAACTATACAGCCACTGGTGACAATGAATATCATATTGAATTGTTTAGTCACATGTGTTGGTTGACAATGGGATACAGACCAAACGAGGACTACCGTTTTTTTATACACGTGTTTTCTAACAGGATGTAACCGCTACATTAATTTTTCTAACATGTGACCTATATTCCAATTCATGGATTTTTTATATACATGTATTTAATGCATGATGGATTTTATTACACAGAGGTAACACAAATTTAAGCTGTCAATATACAAGTATATTTCACACTTGTTTTGTTTTCATTTAATCAAAATGTCCATTGTTTATTTCCTCAAAGTATAAATCCTACTGATGGCAGGTCATCCCTTACAGACGAATTTCACTTGTATGTGGGTCAATGAGAAATTTGCTTTTTTTTCGGTTCCCCATGCCCAACACTTATCTCAACATCTGCTTATATTGACAATATTACCTCGGGTCCTAGGGTGTCAAAATAAATGGGTAGGACTGAGTCATTGGGTGTCAAAAAAATGGGTAGGACTGAGTCCTAGGGTGTCAAAATAAATGGGTAGGAATGTAATAGCAAGGCAGCAGAGCAGCATTATCACCACATTCTTCTCAGCAATCACTATCCACCAACCCCACTAATGCTCACCTGACTTAAATAACTTAACACTTAACAGTTTCATTAAGCAGGCTTATGCAGTAGTGTAAGAACACATCCTATATAAACTATCTACCAAGCTATATATCATGTTGATTTTACCTATTTTACTATATCCTTATACAAATTCTTTCTAAAGATAAAGGCATAATAAATATGCATAGTCTCTTGTTCATAATCGAAGTCATCCAAGAAGTTGATGATAATAAATCCAAAAATATGGATCCAAGAGCAGTAAGAAGCCTAGTAAATCAGATGCAATATCGCCTCATTAATATGCATCAATCTTGCTCATTACTGCAACAGTCTAAGATCAGGATGATATACGCATATATTCCAAGTTTGATCAAAGTTGCCTCAGAAATATGGCCTCATGAGTGGTAACAAACTCAGCCAATCTGATGCAATATCACCTCAGTAATATGTGTGGATCTCACTCATCCAAGATCTTGATGATACATGCATATATTCCAAGTCTGATCATATTTGGATCAGAAATCTGACCTCCAAAGTCATAGCAAGGTCAGCCAATCAGATGCAAGATTATCATATTACTATGCGTGGATCTCACTCTTTCTAAAACCCATCCAAGATCTTAATGATATACCGGTATGCATATATTCCAAGTCTGATCTAAACTGGCTCAGAAATATGACCTCCAGAGTGGAAACAAGCTCAGCCAATCAGATGCAAGATAACCCAATTAAAATGCATGGATTTTCCTCATTGTCAAACTCGTCTGAGATCTTAATACTATAAGCATATATTCCAACTTTGATCAAAATCCTATCTGAAATTTGGCCTCCAGAGTGGTAACATGGTTAGCCAATCACTTGTATGATCGCCTCATTTATATACATGTACTTGGATCTTGGTCATTATCGAACTTGTCAGATTGTCTTTTTTAATGTATAATTTACCTGTGAATTTCAGGTGAAAATGGCCATGAAGAGTTAGCAATCTTCTTTAAGATGCACATCAGAAGGCCCAACTTTGTGCTCTCAAACTCAAATCAAACCCTATCATTCAGATATAAAAGTAAAGAAAATTGCTCTTTACACTTTCCCTAAGATATACACATTCCTTTTTTTTATAACAGGGATTACCAGTGAGAAAAATCCAGGGAATACCCTTTCTTTACATTTTAACCTTGTGCAAAAGTGCAAAACTCGAAAGCAGAACCAACTGAGAGCAACATTCTAAGTTGCTAGGAGAAAACAAGGATTTGCTAGACAAGGGCTATAACTCTGTCAAAAATGGAGTAGAAAAGATGAAAGCCTTAGGCACATGTAAGTCTGTGAGGAAATCTTATCAATGGCATATCTAGGTGTACAAGAAAATATTCATACCAAAATGCATCAGAGTATGTTGAATAGTTCTTGTGCTGTGCTGGTAACAAGCCACATTCCATGTGAAGATATAAAGTTAATTGTCAAAGGCCATAACTCTATCCAAACTAGAGCTGATGAGCCAAAACTAATAAAAAGCACATCTAGATTTATGGGACAATGTACACACAAAATTTGCATCAGAGTATGCAGAATGGTTGGTTACTTTTTGAAACAATAATTTCCAGGTTTTTTCCTGAATGAAACTGACATTTCAAGGCCACTTATGACCCTTACTATTTTTAAAAATAAAAGCTGGTTCTATTTTGAGACTCTCCCATATCATCTGAATTAGACATATGACAAAGTACTAAACCACAGGATGTATCGCTAGAAACAAGTATAACTATTGAAATTCATATAAATTTGCATGTAACTCGTTTTAATCTACAGAATAAAAAGGGGTTGCTTTAACTTTTGACAAGAAGCCCTTAAAAATTATAAACCTCAGTATTAAAAGGTCTGAACATTTATTTTTTGTAAATCAACTTATCCTGGTCTCTGGGAAATTTTTTCCAAGCACTCCTCTTTTGGGAAGTGTGAGTTCCAACAGATTCTTGTCCTTGTCATCACTCTGCCCAACACAGTACACCTATCACTACAATGCTTATGCTCTTACTATAAAAAAGAGTCCCTAGAAGGGACTGAAGCTCTACTGGGGAAAAAAGAATTTCCAGGAAATTAAAATAAGATCATTTCTTCCTTTTAACAATATCGACCATTTTGAATGATGAACACACATGGTTTTGCATCATTTCATTCATGCTGCAAGATGGTGGCCAGGTATAAAATTGCTTAGAAGTACTTTGTCAAAATCAGTGAATATCATCATATGATTATTCATTCATCTTGTATTTTTGAAATCATGGATATTGTTCATCTAAGTACTTAAATACTTTTGGTAAATCCTCACTGTGACTGATGCTGTTAAAAATTTTAATATTTTTAAAAATACTTACCAGTGTTCTACATACAAATAAAATGGTGGTAAATCTAACAATGTCAATACTGTAGACAATTTTCAACGGATTCAATCTAACTGAGTTCTCTGGATTCACCCAAGAGGATATTCATGATGTGTAAGTAAATTCATACAGAAAGGTAATCCCTGATTGTATCAACATCAAAGAAAATTAAGACAATATCCCTATACATGTCAGGAACAACTCATCACGGAAGCAGATGAAATGAACCTAGGACTTATTTCCAACTCTACAAATACTCATGTGTCCAAAATCACTACTTCACATGAAAATAAAGCTAAATGTACTGTATTCCCATCAACAAATATCATTTTATTTCAGGGCAGTGGATGCTTGGCTTGGTCTTATAATGAATTTCTTGAACTGTGTTAAGACATAAACAATAGATCTAACACCAGCACTGTGTCACCAGCCATCCTCAGCTTGGCCCATACCCTCTACCCTTATCTGTGCCTGTCAAGCAAAGCCATAAAAACAAACTCCCTTGCTCAAGTAGACACAAGCTACACAAGGCCTAATTACTTAACACATCCCTTCCTCTAGCCCTGGTAGACCCAGATACACTTCATCAAATTGTAGAAGACAATGCCATCAATCAAGATAATGAAAATCAAAGTACAGGCAGGCACAAGCCACATAGTGCCTAAATATATAACAACTCTAATACCTACTCTCTTGAAGCCCAGGTAGACACAGATGTACTTCATCAAAGTGTCGAAGACAATGGAACTAATCATGATGAGACTTCTTTCAAACACTATGCAAGTCACAGTTCACAGTGCCATTGAAAAAATTATGTTCCAAGTGACTTGATAGTTATGATCAGGGATCTTAATCTAAATGTGGATGTGTATGTATGTATATCAGGGGTCACGCCACCAGGCGAAGTGGGCGACTAAGTCGCCTAAAAAATGCAAACTTGGCCTTCTTATATTAGGAAAGTGAAAACAACTTCGGCCAGTCATTTTTAAAAAAAAATTTTTTATTGATCTACACGAGTGCCATTATTTTATGGCTTTTGAGATGCTCCATCAACCCAACCTGGGTTGTGTTAAGCCCCAGGCAAAATGGATGGCATGTTGCCTTAGCATGTGTTTATATCAACTGCGCCGACAAAACAAACTCTTGCACATTCACAGGCATGTGTTTTAATAGCTGACTGACCAATTAACTCTTTTACCTGGCAAGATATCGCTGCCCGATTTCCACAAGTTATCATTTGTTGATGAAAATTTAATAACTTGTGTTTTGAAACTAAATCATCTATATGTAAATAACAATTTGTGTTTGAAGAATAGAATCAGTGAAAGCGCTTTCTAAATATATCTTTTGAAGATTTTAACAGCCGTGCTTGCATTATTTTCTTCATAAATCAGTTTGAAACCATAAGTGAACCTGCTATGGGGTAATAATGGTGGACATCACTGTGTCTTGGAAGTACGTCTTCATTAGTCTGTCTTTTTTCGTAATTCGTTGGGCACATACATTAAGGAAATTATACAATTTGTAGAAGGCAAAGTGTAACTATTATGTGATAAAAGATTTAGCCGAAAAATAAAAAAATTTGGTCAGAAAGGTATGGGACAATTCTATGTTGCCGAATTGATAAGCGCTGTAACTTAAGGTCAAGGTCGTTAGCTTACATCACACATATTTGTGCAAATACGCGAAAGAGTAGCAAAGAAAAAAATATCAAACCAATACATGACGTTATTACGAGCACGTAGACAAATATTAAAGCCATAAATTTTCAATACTATATTGGGATTGCTGCAAGGAAGATAGAAAGTGAGTGGTCATATGAAGAAAATCCCTGTTTCTAAAAATAGATGCATCTACTTTTAAAAACAATACCAAAAAATGAGATTTACATTTAATTCAGAATCAACTCCCTCAAAATGTGGTTGTAAAGATGAGATTACTCGTCAGTGACCACTGTGGTTTGAATGGATGAACATTATGATGTTGAACACACCTTTACATTTGTTCTCTCATTTGCGTGTTATAGCCTAATATAGGGGTTGTTTCAAACTAATCTGGAAATGTTTTCAACTTACATTTTCTAGTGAAGAAACTATAAAAAAATTAAATTGGTTCTTTAGCTGGCAGTTGCTAAAGTATTTTTACCTATTTGTAATTACAATACTGTAATCTAGGTACTCCTGTCAGTTAAAATTAATTACAATGCATAGTTTCTGCTATGCTTTTTTGAAGTCATGGCCAAAATACATTGCATATTTCTCTCCTTCTAAACATACACACTTTTAAGTATGAATACACTGCATATGAGTATGATACATTCATACACTTACAAAATGTGTTTATAATATACATACAATATAGAGAATTTTATACTTGAAGATGAAATATTGCTTAAAACTCATGTCAATTGCAAATATGCATAATGAGAAATACAGGACACAATTCAAATAAGAGAACCATATCACACACACACACATATATATATATATATATATATATATATATATATATATATATATATATATATATATATATATATATATTGCGTTTTTTGCATCGCTGCCTCTTCTCCCTGTTCTGCTCTCACTTCTCCCTATTCTGTCCAAAAGGAGAAGTCACTTCTCCCTAAATTTCAAGTCTAGCTTGACCCCTGGTATATGTGTATATATATCAATATAGTTTCAAGGCAATCCTGAAAATAGTTTATTAGGAGTAGCGATAACAAATTTGTGCTAACAGACAGACGGACATCGGATAACAGATCATCACCATTTTCATTTAGGACCAAGTAGACATGATAAGGTGTCTTGTAGTGAAAACCTCATGTTGATATGCCCATACATTCAGGAGGTGTAGAGATTTTCAAGATGGTGGTAATATTTGATGTCAGATCTGCCCCATTCTCTTATAGGACCAACTAGACATCATAAGAAGTCATTTAGTGAAATCACCATGTCAATATAACATTGTTCAGGAAGAATAGCGGTAAGATTTTCAAGATGGATGCCATAGTGACCATATCGGACTTCAGATTGGCATCATTTTCATTTAGGACCAAGTAGACATCATATGAAATCTTTTAGTGAAAACTCCATTTTGATATGACCATCCATTCAATAGAAGTAGTGACAGAAAGATTTTCAAGATGGCTGCCATGGTGGCCATACTGGACCCCAGATCAGCACCATTTTCATTAGGGTCTAACTAAATATCATAAGAAGTCTTTCAGAATAAACCCCATGCTTATATGACCACCCATTCAGGAGTAGTAGCAATAGCAAGATTTTAAAGATGGCTGCCATGGCAGCCATATTGGATGTCATATCAGCACCATTTTCGTTTAGGACCAAGTAGACATCATGAGGCCTTTTAGTAAAAACCCCCATGTTCATATGACCACCCATTCAGGAGTAGCAATAACAAGATTTTCAAGATGGCTGCAGTGGCAGCTATATTGGACCCCAGATCAGCACCATTTTCATTTCGGACTAACTAGACATGAAAAGACGTCTTTCAGTGAAAACCCCATATTGATATGATCACCCATTCAGGAGTAGTGGCAATAGCTACATTTTCAAAATGGCTGCAATGGCAGCCACATTGGATGTCATATCAGCACCATTTTCATTTAGGACCAAGTAGACATCATAAGAGGTCTTTTAGTAAAAACCCCATGTTCATATAACCATCCATTCAGAAGTAGCGATAACAAGATTTTCAAGATGGCTGTCATAGCAGCCATATTGGACCCCAGATCAGCACCATTTTTATTTAGGACTAACTAGACATTATAAGAAGTCTTTCAGTGAAAACTCTATGCTGATATGACCATCTATGTAGAAGAAGCAGCAATAACAAAATTTTCAAGATGGCTGTCATAGTGGCCATATTGGACTTCAGATTGGCACCATTTTCTGGCACAATTTTCATTTAGGACTAAGTAGACATCATAAGAAGTATTTCAGTGAAAACCCCATGTTGATATGACCATCCATTCATGAGAAGTAGTGATAGCAAGAGTTTCAAGATGACTGCCATGGAGCTATATTGGATGTCATATCAGCACCATTTTCATCTAGGACCAAGTAGACATCATAACAGGTCTATTAGTAAAACCCCCATGTTCATATG
Organism: Margaritifera margaritifera; assembly: GCA_029931535.1. NCBI lineage: Eukaryota > Metazoa > Mollusca > Bivalvia > Unionida > Margaritiferidae > Margaritifera > Margaritifera margaritifera. The sequence continues at coordinate 2,814,096 of JAQPZY010001473.1, forward strand.
ACCATCCATTCAGGAGGAGTAGTGATAACAAGATATTCAAGATGGCTGCCATGGCAACCATATTGGATGTAAGACCTGCACCATTTTCATTTCCAACCGACTAGACATCATAAGAAGTCTTTAAGTGAAAACACCATGCTGATATGACCATCTATGTAGGACTAGCAGCAATAACAAAATTTTCATGATGGCTGCCATGGTGGCCATATTGGACTTCAGATTGGCACCATTTTCATTTAGGACTAAGTAGACATCATAAGAAGTCTTTCAGTGAAAACACCATGTTGATATGACCATCCATTCAGGAGGAGTAGCAATAACAAGATTTTCAAGATGGTTGCCATGGTGGCCATATTGGATGTTAGATCTGTACCATTTTCATTTAGGACCAACTATACATCACAAGAAGTCTTTTAGTGAAAACCTCACGTCAAGATTACTTTCTGTTCAGGAGGAGTAGTGATGATAAGATTTTCAAGATGGCTGCATTGCTGGTCATATTGGACTTCAGATTGGCACCATTTTCATTTAGGACCAACTAGACATCATATGAAGTCTTTTAGTGATAACCCCATGTTGATATGACCATCCATTTAATAGAAGTAGCAATAACAAGATTTCCCAGATGGCTGCTGTGGTGGCCATATTGAACCCCAGATCAGCACCATTTTCATTTAGGACTAACTAGACATCATAAGAAGTCTTTCAGTGAAAACCCCATGTTGACATGACCATCCAAATCAGGAGTAGTAGTGATAGCAAGATATTCAAGATGGCTGCCATGGCAGCCACATTGGATGTCACATCGGCACCATTTTCATTTAGGACCAAGCAGACATCATAATAGGTCTATTAGTAAAAACCCCATGTTGACATGACCATCCACTCAGGACAAGCAGCGATAACAAGATTTTCAAGATGGCCACTGTTGTGGCTATATTGGATGTCCAAGCAGCAACATGTTCATTTAGGGCCAACTAGACTATGGGATGAATGTGTGTGTAAAGTTTCATGGCAATCCTCAATGTCTAGTTCAGGTGAAGTAGTCACAATAAACTTGTGCTAACGGATGGATGGTTGACAGACGATGGATAACAGACCATACCATTGGCTCTCTTGGTCTATGACCAATAAAGCTAAAAATGAACAAAATCAGGAAATGTCGTACCATATGAATGACTCGTCATCCCAAACTGACTTGTATGTAAAACCTGACTAGACAATAAAGGACAAAAATATAGAGGTCACCTCCCTGTTTCTGACTATTATACTCACAGTTGTCAAAACTGGCACTAAAGTTTGCTCTAATATTTATTCTCTTTTTTTGTTGTTTTTTATTTAAAGTAGCCCCGGACTTCCATTTTCAAAATCCTACAGAAAGCTCTGGTTAGTGATCAACTTTTTATAGGGGACTGTTGGACTCATACAGACAAATCCATGAACCAAGTTGAATGTCCCTGCTGCAGCCAGTCAAGAGTACATGTCAGGCCAACTAAATTGCCAAACTAAAGAATACGAGTCAATGTTCAGCTTGAAATATAGGCCACGATTAACAACTTTTGGTGATGAATGAAGAGACGGACAAAGGTCTCACACATTAATTTGCCCCGTCCATATGAATTCATGATTGGACATAATAGTCTAACTGAGAGAGAGAGAGATGCCACTTACTTCTGATTTAATGCAGTGTTTTCCTTTACCCTCCTTTGTATATCAGAGACCCCCAAAGTTTTAAATTGACCCCCAGTTCTGACACTAAACCTTGTCTAAGGTTTGTTTTTTACTCAATCTGACCCCCAGTTCTTACACCATGGGGATTTCTAACTCAATCTTACGCCCGTTAATGGTAATGTACATGCAACAACTACCCAGTGGATCAACAAAATGGTAGGATGTTATTAAAGTAGGCACATAATTGAGGTAAGACCTTACCTTCGATTGAACAACTTGATCAGCCTGGTATCTAGAATGTTTCCCTCAGGCTCCCACGTATTGTATCTGTAAACAAAACCAAAGCGGTAGTAGAAAACAAAACCTTTGGGGCACATGATATCGCAAACAATGCAGACAAAAAGGCATAAAAAAAACAGTACTCACTTTGGTGACCATCCTTTCCACTTCACAAAATACTCCACTTTCCCCTGTGAAAAGAAAAGCGGGAGTGAGCTCTACGCATGTACACACGGATCATGACAAAGACACACTAGCGCAAAATCAACCGGTTAAAACAACTTTATTATATACCTTTCTGATCCTCTTTTTCTGGATGCACTCTGCTGCAAATACACGTTCTCCCATGTTCGGCAACTCCATATTATTGGAGTTTCACCGCCTAAACTCTACGCACTATACATTCACGCCGACAATGTATACATAAAGAACATCCCATAATATCACCCAGAACGTCATATATGAAAATTAGCATGCGCTGCATGTATTGGATGACACCGGGAAGAAACTCCGCCTTTCAAGTTCCTTCTGTTTCCAGGTGAATTTTAACCAATTTGTAAATAGAGTACATTTTTTTTTTTAAATCATACATTCTTCAAAATGTATTTTTCTTCATTGTATCAATGAACACACTGTAATTTAGCTAGGGAATGAAAACAAAATTGTTCTCTTCATAATTATTAAAATTTAACATAGGAAGGATATTGTAAAGTGTTTAAAATACAAGCAATACAATCAGGTAGCTTTGTTTCCAGGTTTTGGTTGTCATTTTTGTTCCTGTTGTACATTTATTTGATCAAATAATAATAATAATAATAATAATAATAATAATAATAATAATAATAATAATATTATTATTATTATTATTATTATTATTATTATTATTATTATTATTATTATTATTATTATTCACTGCTAAAGCATTCATCAGAGGCAACATTGAAGAAAAAAGTCTTTATTTGCGTGATGATAACAATTCCGGCTTGTAAAAGGAAATGAAGGAGTTTTTAGCAAAAGCTAATACTTTAAACAGTTTTTCTTTCAAAATATACAAACAATGGAATACAGCTGCGGTTTGAAGTACACAATGAAAAGTCAATATCAAAGTCATTAACATTTACAAACAATTCAGTTCTCACTGGAGCAAAAAATGAAGGTAAAGACGTGTTGATTGAGAAGAGAAAGGATGATGAAAACAGGGATATAAAATGATGGATATAAATGGAAGACAAAAAATAGGGAAAGAGTGTGTTGGTCTGTTTAATGCAACTTTATATCAATCGAATACTAAAAATTGCAAGTCATATAAATGGGTATTGTAGGTGTAAGCTGAGTATGACTTCCTATCTGATAGTTATTATATAACTAAGAAAGAGTCATGACATTAGGATATAGGTATATGAGTAGATAAGTATGACAGAGCTGGATCATAGTGAAATTTACAAACAGTAATGACTTTTTGGGGGTCAGGACACAGCCAATTTCACATACTACTAATGAGGAAAAAGTATTAAAACAACAACAACAGCCAAAAAAACAAAACAAAGACAAGCCAGCTTCCTCCACTACTTACTACTGTATAAACACACACACACACACACACACACACACACACACACACATAAAGAAAACCACTAGACCACTTTCCTTACGACTGAATAAAACAAAATAAAACAAAAACAAGAGAAAATAGCACTAGTTACTTCCCTTAATAATCCTCACTACTGTATGGAAAAAATAATAATAATAATAAAAAAGCAGGTAGACCTCTTACCTTGCAAATGCATACAAAAACATGAGCCCACTTTCCTTAGCACTGCAATAAACACCCCCCCCCCAAAAAAAATAAAAAAATAAAAAAAAATAAAAAATAACAAAACTAAAAACAAGCAGCAACAATGGACCACTTTCCTTACTACTGCATAAAAAAACCACGAGGCTACTCCCCTATACTACTGCATAAAAAACAACAAAAGAAGCCCCGTCAAGACCACTTCGCTTACTACTGCATAAAAACAAAAAGAAAACACGAAACCATTCTCGTTACTGTTTCATAACCCCACCCCACCCAAAACAAAATAGTAGACTAAACCACTTCCTCCCTTACTTCTACATCAACTCTCTCCCTCTCTCTCTCTCTCTCTCTCTCTCTCTCTCTCTCTCTCTCTCTCTCTCATTCTCTCTCTCTCTCTCTCGTATACTCACACACGCTCTCGCTCTCTCTCTCTCTCTCTCTCTCGTATACACACACACGCGCGCGAGCGCAAACAAGACCACTTCAGTTACTACAAATACAAGTAATTAAACGGAAAAAAACATAGTATTTCATTGCCTCTGCCATTATTGAAAGAATCTCAGAAAGGTTGGCATGCTTAAAATATATTTAGCAAAAATGTATGTACGCAGATAAACCACATACCATTGTGGAATAAACTGCGACAAGAACAATATACAAGGCAATTTGAATCGTAAGTATTCGAGGTGTATACATGCATTAAATTTAAATTATTAGAACATTTAAAAGTCAATAATGTATTATAAAAGAAACAAATCTACTGGAAAGTGGCTTACAAGCTTATAGAGAAATTGATGCTCAACACGTCTAGCGGTATTGACTATTTTTGTTCTCTATAAAAGACGGGCAAGAAGTACAATCAATCATATAAAGAAATGGGGAGGACATAATTCTGCAACGAAAAGCCTTTCTATAAATGAAAACAAAATCCAAATAATCAAAACAAACAATCAAAATAAATAAACAGACAAGAAAACATCGTCAATAGACGAGCAGGTGCCTTTTGAAAAAACACAGTAACAAATGTGTATAAGAGCCGAAGTCTGGAAGAGTTGAAAGTCGCTGATCCAGATGGGCTTGTTAACTGGCATCAGCTGAGTGTTGTAAAGAAGGTGCAATATTACGTCTGACCCCACTGGACTTTCTATACTGATCAGAAATTCGAATATTGACGAGAGAGCGTGTTTTCAGGTGCCCGCATTACCTCTTGAGAGAATACCTGGAAACTTTACAGACTCATAACGACTGTAAACATGTGAATACTGTTAAAATTCGAAATTTTAAGTTTTCTGCTTCGGACGATGATTTGGAGTGTTATTAGTGGCGTCATGTTCATTTTCTAACATGTAAGGAACTCGGTACGGTGGTTACATCGTTGGCCGCGAGAATATGAGAATCTCGTTTAAGTTTAAACCTATTGTATTGTCACAATATGATACAACTGGATTAGACACAAGTTCTAACAACTTAATTAGCCCTCTCCAAACATGATACAAGTATTTCAACATGACAACAGTGTGGCAAAAACTAATATTGAAAAAATGATTGGAGCGAAGGGGGGTGGGCGGGGGCATTACTAGCATTCGTGATTTCGTGGTTGAATAAGTTATTTAAATCGTCCGGTATCAGTTATATATTTGCATACATGTTGTAGAATTCAATATTTTTCATTTTCATCGCCCTTCCCCAAAGAAGTAAATCTAAGCTAACAGCTGGATTTGGCACTGAGAGTAATTTTCTCATCAACTCAATCCATTGCTGACTATACTTGGAACAGAACATGAAGAAAAGCGAGGTGGTTTCTATCCAACCGCAAGAACAAAAAGGGTGTCAGCAAGTTGAACGCGGTCAAGATCAACGTTTAAAGTGCTTACATTATGATTCAATCGAGTATGTTTACTATTTAAGGCTCGAGGGCTAAAATTAGGCATTTTACTTGATTCAGTATTTGGACATAAACACTTTTTCAAAGCACTGTAAGACATGCTACATTGTGTATCCTGTTCAAGATTGTTCCAGAAGGCCACTGTTGAGGGTATAAAAGACGATTTTGTAGAATTTAGCCTGAAACTGCAAGTGACTATATTATTTGAACGTCGAAGGTTATACTTTGTTTGTTCGAACACATGGGGAGGGAGTAATCTCGTTTTATATAGCGGCAGGCACAGCTATATTTACCATTCGATGTTGTTTAAAGCATTTGCATCATTTACAATTATGGCAACTATCATTAGCAGGTAAATTATTGTATTTTAATTACGATTCGTTTCTTGTTTAATAATGCGAGAATACGGTACGCCATAGTACATAAATTACTTATATAATCATCAAACTAAATGGAAAAATAACATATGAATGTCATATCCAACTTGCTCTAAATTATGAAATAAGATTTTGATGTCTTCGTTCTTAGTACAAAGGCTAAAGAACTGTTTTTCATCCTCTGCTTTGTTTTACACAAAGGGGCAATATCTAGCATTACTTGGAATAACATGTGTTTGGTAACGGCCAATTTCAATTTGTAAAGAATGACCATTGATTGTAAAATGGGTAATGTTTTGCAGCCGTTTCTTTTTCAAGCATAATAAAAGGTATTGGTCCAATCCGAAAAATGTTCTTAAGTATGCTATAAACAGATAATTTAGGACATTTCTCTATACCGTTTTCCCACCATACATCATATCTTTGTAACAGTTGTTGCATTAGTCATGTCGTCAGTTTATCGTTTGAGATTGTACTCGAGTTTTCAAAAGCATGCTCAGATCCTAAGTATTTTAATATGTTTTTGAATGCTTTGAACCATACGGAGGTGTCACTATTTGTGTTATGTCGTAAACATTTATATGTAAAGGAGGGCTGGGAGAGTTCTCATAGATGTAACCAGTATTTTATTGTTTGTACAATAATGTACATGTCATGGGGATATACCCTAGCTCTCCTCTTGTGGTAAAATTGCTGCTAAATTTATTTATGCCTAAGAAATATTTGAAACTTCTCGTAAAACATTTGTCATACAAATTCTTATCACACAAATCCTCTAAGCATGGGTCATAGTTTAGCTTGTGAAGTTTACAAGATACAAGACACCAAATTTCACAACCATAAGTTGTAATAGGTCGAATAATATGGTTCATAACTTTAACCTCAACCATAGCAGTTTTGTATACTGTGGCTAGTTTCTGCTTTATCATAAATATTGCGTTTCTGCCTTTTATCATAAATATTGCGTTTCTGCCTTTATCAGATAGAGTAACAACAAATTTACTAGAAATGTTTGTAAGCAAATTTCCAGTATGACACTGGATAGGGTTAATTCGTCATGAGTCAAGGATAATATGAAACCTAAGGTAACAACCCCGCACAATTCAGCGTAAAAAGGGACGACGAATCCTGTCCAAGGGAGTGGCTGGCACCCGAGATAAATTGCTGCCCCTAGGGACTGACAGACTAGAGAGTGCAGGTGTGCTTTTGGAAAATATGGTAGTTAATCCACTATTAATTAGATAATCCTTTGTTACTTCTGCCAAAATAATTAGCTTAATTAACTCTTCAAAACTTAGATTGTATGGTGGCCCAATCGTGAAATCCAACAATTTTGTTTTTAGCCACATACTGTATGACGCAATCAAAGCCGTATCGAGTACAGCGTGATAAACATTGTTAATGACTCTCTTCATCTCCATCATTTATTTGTGCATGATTTGCACGCAGTTTAAATAGCATCCACGTTGCAGAATGACTTTATTTGATAGGTTACACAAAGCATTGTACATCATAAACACAAATTTGGACAAATCGCAGTTGTTATTATCTTGTATCATAATGATATCCTACGAATATAAGACTGAAATAGATAAATGCTTTCAATGGTAGAATGGAACACGAGTTGCAATATAATGCAGACCTTTTACAAGACGTTAACAGATGCGATCGTTGTAACAAAGGCAACAGACACAAAAGAATAAAAAACAAGACTAGCTATGCTTGTGCAAACCACGCATGCAAATTCTATAACACATAGTTGTGGTAAAGAAAGTGGTCTCATTTTTGTGGTTTTCTAATGCAGTAGTAACGGAAGTGGTCCAGTGTTCTTTTCGTTTTTTTATGCAGTAATAAGGAAAGTGAGCTCGTGCTTGTTTTCTGTTCTTTTATGCAATAGTTAGGGAAGTAAGGGAAGTAGTCTCGTGTTGTTCTCGTTTTTCGTGCAGTAATAATATGAATTTGTATGTAAGTGAAGTTAGCTTGTGGTTTTTTTATGCAGTGGTAAGGAGTAGTAGGGGAAGCTGGCTACTGTTTAATTTTTTTTTTTTTTTTTTTTTTTTTTTTTTTTTTTTTTTACACACATTAGTACAGGAAGTTGGCTGTGCCGATGCCAAAATGTCCTTACAATTTACATTTCACTATGGTGTCGGTCTCAAATACTTTCACTATATATATGGAGTAAAATCAGTGATAAATATTTTTCAACAACTCCATGTTTTATATTCATTGAATTTAATAAACTATTCATTGACTTTAATACACATTTAAAGAACAAACAGAAGTGCAATGGTTTATGGTTTCGTTTGGTTTGTTGTTCTGTGACCCAGAAATACGTGAAGGTTATACGAAGGTATTTGATTGCCGAGGAAATAGGAGTAAACTTCCTTGCCCAGGGACACACCTATATATTTATATAATTCTTCCGTACGGCGAACAAATCCGAATTCAAACTTGGACTTGGATCAAACTGTGTCTTCTCTTCTAGTAAGACTTGACCGATCCGAAAACCAGAAAAAAATACTTAATTTCCAAAGGAATGATTTTAACTCGAGTAAACCAACTAAATGTAACCATTTTAGCCATCACAAGCACATTGACTGGAGAAAGAAAGAAGCAAGTGGCACTTCAATGTGTCATATTTTTAAGAAATATAATCTATACTGAAATATACCCGAAATCGCATTCTTCATTTCGTGTAAATAAGTCTATATGAACAGAAACGAATGAGTTGAGTTCAGGTTTCGAATCAGAGGTAAAAAAAAATTTTTTTTAAATGTTTCTGTCGGAATTTTTTTTTTTTTATAGATTTTACTCCTGCTGTAGGAGATCAGCTGATTTCAGACACATCACCTACGAAACTAATGCCTGAAATATAGAAGGAAAGAAAAGGAGAAAGATTGATAAACTTCATACCGCACAGTTCTAACCATAATATTTTAAACATCTACGAAGGGTTTCATCATAATATAGGCAAACTATTATGAATTGAAATACACATATAAATTTATATATACATATACATATTGATATATAAATTTTTTTGTCTTCCTGTTCATTATCATGCTTCATCTGTTCATTATCATGCTTCATCTGTTCTTTATCATGCTTCATGCGGTCATCTCATAGATCATATGCTTTCACATTTTATCAGTACATTTCTTTCGTGTGAAAGTAAACATAGATAGATATTTATGATCCAACTGAGAGAAAATGAACATACTGCCAATTAAAAGTTGAGGTTTAAAAATGTTAAGCTTAAACTTGCTGAAATCCTCAGGAAGAAAAACCCTTCCAAATAAACGTAAACATGTACTTCTAAAAGACGTTAACATTCTTACAAATGTAAATAAAAAAAGATAAAGATAACAATATACAATTCTTAAATATAGCGTCAACATTTGTTTTATAAACCGTATTATTTTAGAAAGTCCAATATTTAATCCGGTAATGTATCATCAAAAAGCTTCTTAATATATTTCAGAGAGAGAGAGAGAGAGAGAGAGAGAGAGAGAGAGAGAGAGAGAGAGAGAGAGAGATCAATTGATACTACAATTGATACAAAAGTAAGTCTATGTTCTTATGCGCAATATGTCATTAATTGAGAATGGGAAAACTGTATCTATTAAGCCATAATTGTCTATTATAGATAAATTGTTAGACAAAAGTGGATGCGTTGTTTCTATTTTGATAACTGCTGGCATGGGGAAGGTACTAATATTATTTTTCAGATAAATAAATAAATAAAAATTCACTTATGGCTGTGACTGATGAAAAGTGAACTCAGCGTTTAGTGATATGAAATAAATTTGCGTATAGGAGCTAAATTAAAATTTACATCTTGGCCATTATCTTTTAAAAAATAAATGTTTGATTTCCCAGTCTAAGGCTGACAATGAGCATGACAGCCAATACATGACAGCCGACAGTCAATACATAACAGCGGACAGTCAATATATGACAGCCGACAGCCGTGCAAAATATGTATTACAGAATATATACAACGATAAATATTTTTATTACATCAATGATTTGTACTACCATAAGTGCAAGAGTGCTAGAGAGAGAGAGAGAGAGAGAAAGAGAGAGAGAGAGAGAGAGAACGCCATGTGAATATGCATGCAAGAAGGCGAGCATCATGGGCTGATTATACAATTTTTTGAAATCCAACTAATTAAAATGCGGTATCAACAAAATCTGTAAAATATGTAAGACAAATAATGCCAAATTACAGAATAAGTCAGGATTCCGAGATTAAGTTTAAGTAAAGGTACCATCTGGAGTTGAATTAATGCCACCATATGCCTTAATAGCCACTAATTTTTCGATTTATATCCGCAAATTTAAATTGCTATATAATAATGTTACATTTAAATATAAATTGACTTTTTAAAAAATTATTATTTTTTTTTTTACACAAGACAAGGATTCGACGAATTACTCGCCTTTTTCGGCCTCAGCATTAAGCTCTCTTTTGGTTGCATAATAATCTTGGACTTTTTCATGCCAAGAAACTCTATCATACAAACATGTTAATAGTTCTTCTTCCAGCTTTTGTGTTATGGGTTTGTTTTGTTTTTATAAGTTATTACTTTCCCTGACAAAGAGTTTGATTAGCTTCTAATTGGGAAACTGTTTTTCAACTCTGCCGTTACCAGTTATGGTCTGCATATATGTATGTATCTAAACACACACACACACACACACGCACACAAGCAAACGTGTCTGCTACGCATGAATGCCTATATATTTACAACTTATTTCTTATTAAAAGTAGATCTCGATTTTAAACAGATTGGGATTTAAACTGGTGAAATTGTGTCCTGATCTAAGCACTTCAATTTGATACGAGATGTCCATTTCTTCACATTCAAAAGCAGAACCAAATTCACCAAGAGTACAAGCATGAGAACCGACAAAATGATCTGCTGATAAACACAGCGATTTGAACATACGCGTTTACATCATACAAAAAACATTGAGCTCATATAAAGAATAAACATAGTTTGATTTCCAATGCACTCAATTCTCGCCTCTGTTGAGGTTTGATTTTTTAATTTATAGTCTCAACACAAAGGTGAAGTGTATTTTTACGCCTTTATGTGATCATTATCATAGATATCCAAACAAGATCAATGAGACAGAGCTATATCAACAAATTATAATAGTAGCTTAGTTGGTAGAGCGTGGGACCGTAATTCAAGGGTCGCGGGTTCGATACTCATCGAGGCCAGCTTGGTATGGCTGCCTCTGTGTGTCATTGGTGTTACGGCTCTAGGTCTTAAAATAATGTAACAGAACGAAAGTGAAACCAACAATGTAAGTAAAATCAGCAAGCAATTTATTTCTAGACAATAAAAGTGAAAATTCAAAAGACACTGAAAGTAACGTGAATTAAAGTCCAAATAATCGAATAATCCCAAGTGTCCCAATCACAAGTCCTAAATATAGAATATTCCGAATGAATTCCAGAATGTCCTTGAATGTCCTAATGTGCCAGTCGTCTTGAATGTTCAGATGTGTCAGTAGTATAGAATGTCCTGATATGCCTGAATGATGTAATCCAGAATATATTTGAATGAATTCACATAAATCCTAAAGTCAAGTATTAATTCAAAATGAGAATGAGCACCTTCAGTACTTCCAATGAATATTTCAAATAAATAATTCCTCTCTCTGAATTTGCTCTGATTTTCACAACTGTAACATCTGATTACTAAAATAAATTCCTTAATAGACTGCTCTTAATAATATGAAGCTTAGTATAGGAATGAAATCTTGTTTATCAAACCTGAATAAATATAAGGATAAGTCACCTGACAGAATATTCTAGAATATGAGTAACTCTAATGGAAATTTCCGGTGCGTACATGACTTTTCTCACATTAAGACACGGTAAATTCCAATCCAATTGTTAAATGCTATACAAACAAGACTGACCTTGAACTCAAATGTTGTAAATATGTTGTTTACAAAATGACTAAAGTACAACTTACTGCATGGACACATATTATAAATTCAATATACATAACATTGAAAAAGGCACTCGGCTCCCATTTCCTCGGCATCATATAGTCAAATACAGTGCTGAAAGTGCCGTTAAAAACATCCAGTAAAAAACTTCCTTTTACTTCATTTTTTTAATAAAAATCTAAACATATATTATAATTTCATTTTTCCCCATCATTTAATTTTCTAGCATCCACCTACAGCATGTACACATCATGTACAAGACCTTGGTAGTTCTCTTCATACTAAAAAAACAAAAAAAAAAAAAAAAAAAAAAAACAAGTCGTTTCATATTCACCTATGTTACTTTGTTATGTGTCAGCACGTGGGATCATTACGCTGGCCGTGCCAAATTGGTGGTGGCGGTGGTGGATTACACTGGCCGTGCCAAAAATTGGCGGTGACGGTGGTGGATTACACCGGCCGTGCCAAATTGGTGGTGGCGGTGGTGGTGAGTCCTGCGCTCCTTGCTTCAGCTTAAGTTTGACAGTTTTTCTAGCTTTCATTGAAAGTATCGACTGCCAATGGTTTTTCCCACGGGATGATAGGTAATTTTTCCCTTTTATTCGTTTTATTTCCTATTCCGACGCATCACACACTTATCTGACGTGTTACTGCTTATACTCGGTGATGTTGCAAATTATTTTTTGGGGAGGGGGACGTTGGGGTTGCGGGAGGAGGAAGGGCACTTTGATGAAAAAGAAAAACATTCTATTCTTGTTCAGAACATCAAATTTCTACGGGTATTTTTTTTAGAGCTATGGAAAAAGTTGTCTTACAAGCGTTGCTTTACTGCTTGTAGGAACACATCAACATTACCAACATCTTGTTGGATCAATATGTATACGAAACGAATTTCTAAAAGTTCTTTAATTGTTATAACCCATGAAGTTTTATTTGGGTTTACTATAAATTCTGCATATAAAATGGCATACATAATTTTTGTATATTTCCTTCGGCAGGAATTCATCATTTTTAACCAATATTTAATAATCCTAAAGAGTCTAAGTTTTCTAAAAGGAACTCTCCCCAATTCACTATATACAATATCAGTCTGTGCTGACTGCTTAACATCTAACGTTTTTGAATAAAAACGCAAAATTAACTCTTTCAACAACATTACCTTGCATATCCCCACACATGTTAACAGATTTTTACGAAGAATTTTACTTACTTTAAATTACAATCAAGATATGTAATAGATTCACCTTAGCAAGTCATGAAAATAAACAAAGTTACAGGACCAAGAACTATTTTGTTACTCTTAACATACAGATGTGTCTTCCGAGTTGGTCGGTCCGTGCCATCGCGAGAGGGTGGGGGAGCGGGGCAATTGCAAAGAGGGGTGCCGTTGGGAAATTTCTTTTTTTAGCTGAAATTTTCATAGTTATTCACCTTACCTTAGTGTAACGGGGACACTTCTTGCCAAAACTTATATTTAGAAGGGGGAGGAGGGAGGTTGGCAACTGACATAAAAACTGTTCTCTGTGGCAAAGTAGGGGCGCCACTAAAGAACATTGTCCCCGAGCGCCTCGAACCCTCGCGCCGCCATTGTGGTTGGCGTAGGGATAATATCCAAAATTGGATATTAAGTCGCCAGATAGCAGATGCGGTTACTTATCGGCTATGGTGCAGAATGAGAAAAACCTCAGATGTAATTAATAACCATTCTGAACTGCCCTCAAGCCCATGGTTGTTTTTACGTTGTGACAACTTCATTGACGTAAATGACTAGATGACGTATCTTCGCTGACAGCAAGATAAACAATTGTTTAAGGCTATTGAAACCAATTGATGTCTTCAATCTTTTTTCTATTGCAACTTTCGATGAATAACATGAAAAATTAAGAGTGAAGGTATTTCATTGATTGTTGAATCTGTTCTTCGAACATCTAGCCGGATGTTCTTCCGCCAAAAACTTTTAAATTATGGAAGGATCACTACAATTGCCTCCGAGTTTCTATCAGGGAGTCGAAGTTATTACACCCGCACCGGAAAGAAGCGAGTGTATACTGAATTACAGATTTCCTCATTCTTAACTTTGAGGTTAATCCAGCATTGTTTTGTTTCCCAGAAAGAGCCGATGTGGTTCTAAATGAGATTCCATTTTCACTATTTACGGAACCAAAAAAAAAAAATAAATAAATAAAAAACGACGATCCACTTTACAAATATGAAAGTTGTAAGCCCAAATGTTACATGTTATTTATGGGTCTGAAAGTTGAGTTTCTACAAGGACAACAATGGGTTTTGTTTTTGTTTTCATAGTATAGAGTAGTGACTATGGAATTAGGGCAACATATATGTTATGGTATGTTGATGGTATGTTGATCTATTGCTGTCAGTATAGTAAGTTGTTAATTGGCATAAAGTCAACCGTATGTAAAATTGACGGCAACATTATTAAGTCAAGAGCAAAACATATATGTCTTATAATGAATGAATGATCAGGAATATTTTTGAATAAAATGTACAGTGCCTTTAGAAAACATCAAACAAATTTCATGTCAAAGTGGATGATTTACCGTATGTATGTATGTATATATATATATATATATATATATATATATATATATATATATATATATATATATATATATATATATATATAGTTACGACTCTATGGTCTAAGAAAATGTTACAGAAAGAAAGTGAAACCAACAAATCAAGTACAAATAAAAAACAGACAGAATGTTCTACAAAATTATATGCTGAATGTGACTTTTAACATACAACTGTTCTAGAACTTTCTCGTCTACCTGACAGAAAGCAGCAATTTCAATGGCAATTTACAATTTAACTGTAAACAAAAGCAACCCTAACCTCAAATTAAATAAACAACTTATTTACCAAAATTGTCCTTGAACTCAAATACTAAGTAAACAACCTAATTCAAAGACAATAGCTAAACATGTATACCTTATACATAACATTAAGTTTTAAGCAAATATTAAAGGCTAGAAACATTTATAAATTTTTGAAATGAACTTTTTAAAAAAAATAAACAATAGTGTTCAAACACATCCAAAATTTAAAGCATTTGAGATTTTAAAACATCCACAATTAATCTTATTGGGATTTTTTTTATTGTTAAAAATAGTTGTTGTTTCATAAATTTATGATTTAATTTGTAAAAGAAAAAATTGGTTTTACCTGTGTTTTATTTTGCGGTTAATTTTCAATGTTTTCCTTCGATTTGAAAAACATGAAGAGTGTTGAAAAAAGGACAAGAATATTTATATAAAGTTTAAATTTCAGATGTTGTTTTGATTGCTAAATTTAAAAAAATAAAAACAATAGTATGTTTATTTGTTTACATTTTGAATTGTTATCCTTGTCTTGGACAAATGTTTGTGTTTAAGATGGTCAAAAACGACAAAATTCTTCATAAAAATACATCTATTTTAACACACAAATAAACACCAATTTTTGTGTTTAAAATGGTCAATAACAGCAAAATTCTTCATAAAATAGATCAAAGTTTTTACATATAAATAAATAAATAATAAAAAAAATAAATTGGTGTTTAAGATGCTCAATAAAGTAAGAGCAGATCATACCTTCATTATGTTTTTACCACCCAATTTTAATGGCTTTTTGTGTTTTTTTTTTTTTAAATTAATGTTATCCAAATAAGTAAAAAATAAAAACATTTAAGTTTTTATAACATCAAAATTTATTTTTATTATTTTGTAATGGTTTAAAACTATTATATTTCACACGAATTTAAAAAGTTAAAGTAAAAAAGCAATATATTTTACATCTTTTGGGATTAATTTTTTATATTTTACTTCATTTTTAAAAGCCTGAAGATATACAAAAAACTACTGATTTTACATAAATAAAAATGTTTAGATACGGCTTAACAGACATTTTGTAAAAATAATCTATAGTTTTTTTAAGTTAAAAAAATATTTTACTTATATTTCATAATATTTTGTGTTTTAGACTTTCAATAACAACAAAACTCTTAATTTTACTACATCAATTTATATAGATAAATAAACACAAAAATTCATGTTTAAGATGGTTAATAACAATAAAATTGTTCCTTTAAATACATAAATTTTTACACATAAATAAACACAAAATTGTTGTTTAAGATGGTTAAGAACAAAAGGTTTAATTTTAAATAGGAATATTTTTGAAACATTTATTATACAACTGACAATTACGAACTATAAATGTTTTGCTGTGTGGCACATTATTGACAATTTGTTTTTATATAAGGTTGATTACTGGTTATTTTTTTAAATATTAGTTCTAGATGTGACTTTACTATCTTGTAAAATGGTTGTTTAAAATTGCGTATAACACAAACGACAAACTTTCTTTTTACAGTAACTTTCTTTTGACCAATCCAAATCAACGTAATCTTCAGGTTTGTAGTCAGTTTTTTTGTCTTGAACTTTATATTCATCTATTTTTATTTTTATTTTTAAAATAAAGTTTAACGTAACTTGTTTTAAGATATTTGATTTCGTCATCACTGTGTTTATGCATTTCTTTGTTGTTTGAATCCACACATCTTGTAAAAGCAGTTCAGATAAAATAGCTGTCAATCTAAGACTTATTACAATCAAATAATGTTATCGATTAGTGTAAATCGTTAAACAGAATCGCACGTATTTGCATACGTTAATTTAAAATGTGCAAGTAAATCTATATCAAGCATCATTTATTCGTCTTCAACAGGTTCATTTATTCTAACAAAAAATTAAGGGTCTATTGTTTTGATTATATCATGATAATTTACATACAGTCTTGTCTCCGAAATTTTAGAATGTTTCTTTTTTTTTTTTTTACAAACGATTAATATACCTTCGTAGAAACCAGTTTTATGATAATACTTTTTGCAACGTGATTATTTATATCATCGCATCTGAAGTTAAAAAGACATATGTTGGGTTTTGTGTTTACTTGCGACATTTTCTCAATGATTTTTAATTTTAAATTTATATTTTTTAAAAGTTTCGATAACATTTTTTTAAATAACTTTTTTTTACGATTGACCAATATCATTTTATCATCGTCACTTTTTAATAATTTATTTTGGTTTGATACGATTTTATGATTAATATCTGACCCAAGCAAAGCAATTGATAATCATTAATATTATCACAGTTATTGATATAGTAGATAAACGGTTTTCTTTGATCAATGTCACCCGTCCATAAAAATCTAATTTTTATCAGAAATATTTGATAAGGATTGTACAATAATATTTGGTGAAATATGATACAGTCGTGTAGTGTAACATCGTATGTATGTATGTATGTATGTATGTATGTATGTATGTATGTATGTATGTATGTATGTATGTATGTATGTATGTATGTATGTATGTATGTATGTATGTATGTATCTATCTATCTATATATATATATATATATATATATATATATATATATATAAATATATATATATATATATATATATATATTGATTGATTGTGTGTGTGTATATGTGTGAGTGTTAAATTTCCGCTATTGGATTCATTTTATTATATTCATGTGCAAGTATGATCAAGTTTTTTTTGGGTAAAATCCCGTGTTTATCTATTCTGTATGCCAGAACAAATTAAACCTAATAGTTATCACATATCTGCCTCCTTTTTTTCAGACACCGAATGACTAGATAGTAGCGATGCAACATAGCACGCTTGATTATATATATATATATATATATATATATATATATATATATATATATATATATATATATATATATATATTGTTATGTATGATGTTTATATAATATTATAAATATTTTAGGAAATTACAAATGTTTCTTCACTTTGATGTTTGCTTGGATCTTAATGTTTATCAGGAAAAACATGTTTAACTAGTGTCCTTGAATTAGGTTGTTTTGATCAATATGTTTTCTCAATTTGAAGGTCAAGGTTGAATTTTTGTTTACAAGTAAAATTCCATTAAGATGACACACATTCTAGAACATTCTGTCATGTGACCAATCTTTATATATACCATGTTTGGTGGACATTTTTTCAGTTTTGACATTACCATCAGTCTTGTAAAGAGCTATTACAGTTGTGAAAATCCATTACAAATTCTAAGAGAGGAATTATTTTAAATATTCATTGGATTATAACAGTGCTCATAAACTTGTGGATTTTGGATTTATAATGGATGATTTTGGAATTTATGTGAACTTATTCAAAGATTTTGGAATACTTCATTTTGACATCAGTACATCAACATTTCTAGTACATCAGGACTTTGGAGACCATTAGCACATCATAACATTCAAGGACACAGCCGTGAATTCGGAACATTCTATATTTAGGACTTGTGATTAGAACAATCATTCTTATTAGATTATTAGGATTTCAAAACACATTACTGTAAGTGACTTTTTGATTTTTCATTTTAATTATCTAGTAATAAATTGCTTGTTGATTCTTACTTGATTTGTTGGTTTCACTTTCTTTCTGTTACATTTTTCTTAGACCATAGAGTCGTAATAGAAATTGGGGGCTCGTCGTTCTGGGATCTGAATTTCTTTAAAGCATATTAGAGATATTAAATTTATCTTTGAAATTCATATTGATTTTGTCTTGGAATTTTTTTTTGTTGTCTTTGGCAAAGATTTTTAATAGAGAAATTTTTGTGTGTGAAACCAACAAGCATTTACAATGGCATCTAATGTTCAGAATTTCATTTCAAAACCTACCCAGGAGGGGTTAGAGTGCATGAGAAAGGATGAGTTGCTCGAGCTTGCCAGAAAATACAGTCTATCTGAGGCAAAAGTATCATTGACAAAACAGGAAATAAAGATTATTTTGATTCAGTATTTAGTAGGAAAGGGAATTTTTGAAAATAGTGCTTTAAGTTTGAAGAGAAAGCCTGTATCTGGTTCTGACAGGAAATTAAGGGAATTAGAGTTAAAGAACCAGATGGATTTAGAATTGGCAAAGCTTCAGATTCAGAGAGAGAGAGAGAAATAAGAGAGGCAGATACAGATGGAGAGAGAGAAAGAAGAGAGGCAGATCAAAATGCAGAAAGAAGAGAGGCAGATCCAAATGCAGAAAGAAGAGAGGCAGATGGAGAGAGAAAAAGAAGAGAGGCAGTTGGAGAGAGAGAAAGAAGAGAGACAAATGCAGATGCAGATGGAGAGAGAGAGAAATAAGAGAGACAAATGCGGATACAGATGGAGAGAGAGAAAGAAGAGAGGCAGATACAAATGCAAAGAGAAGAAAGAGAAATGCAATTTAAGTTAAGAGAATTAGAACTGGCAAACAGAGCACACTCCACTCCTTTAAAAACAAGTTCAGGTTTTGATGTTACTAGATATATTAGGTTAGTACCCCCTTTTCAGGAAAAGGAAGTAGATAAATACTTTCTTCATTTCGAGAAAATAGCTGAAAACTTGAAATGGCCCAGAGAGCATTGGACTTTGTTATTACAAAGTGTACTTATTGGCAAAGCTCGTGAAGTCTACACTTCACTGTCAGTACAACAAAGCACTGATTATGATGTGGTTAAGGAGTACATCTTGAAAGCTTATGAGTTGGTACCAGAGGCATTTCGACAAAGGTTTAGGAATTGTAGAAAAGAAACTCGACAAACTCATGTCGAATTTGCAAGGGATAAAGAACAACTATTTGATAGGTGGTGCTCAGCCAAGAAAGTTGATCAAGGTTATGATAACCTCCGACAGCTCGTATTAATTGAAGAGTTCAAGAGGTGTATCCATAGTGATGTTAAAACCTATCTTGACGAGCAGAATGTGGAAACTTTGGAAAATGCTGCTCGTATGGCTGATGATTATTCCTTGACTCACAAAATTTCATTTGGCAATAAGTCGTCCTCTCAGCAGTTTTCTGGTAAAAAACCATTTCAATCTCATACGAGTACTTCCAAATTTCACAACAGCACAACTGTTAGGAATCAAACATCTGATAAGACTGATCAGAAATCCTTATCTCTTCCTACGTGCACTTATTGTAAAAAGAAAGGGCACGTTATTTCTGATTGCTTCAAGTTGAAAAATAAGCAACAGAGAAAAGACAGAGCTTTTCCAAATGCTCTTATTTCTACGAGGTCAAGGTCACGGTCTTGTATTGAAAGCAATACATTTGTTGGGTCAAACAAATCCCAGTCTGATTCTATTTTGGAGGCTTATGAACCATTCATGTCAGAAGGTTCTATATCACTTATTGGTGATTCTGCCAAACCTATCCCAATTAAAATATTAAGGGACACTGGAGCTTCTCAGAGTCTTTTATTATCAGGTACTTTGCATTTGTCTGAGGAGTCTTCTTCAAGTGAAAGTGTTCTTGTTCAGGGAGTAGAGTGCGGCTTTGTAAATGTTCCTCTCCATTGTGTAAATTTGGCATCAGACTTAGTTTCTGGACCTGTGACTGTTGGGGCAGTGACTTCGTTACCCATAGAGGGTGTTCATTTATTACTAGGCAATGACCTAGCTGGAGATAAGGTTGTGGTTAATCCACTTGTAACTGACAAGCCTTGTTTGGATCAGAAAGTTGATCCTGTCGAAACTGAAATCCCTGATTTGTACCCTGCTTGTGCAGTTACTAGAGCTATGGCAAAAAGAGCTCTTGAGAGTGATGTTGATCAGGATATTATTCCTTTAGCTGACACATGTATTGGTCAGTTTTTTGATGAGGTCACTTTTTCCTCAGGTATTGATCAATCAAATGGTATTGATCACAGTGATCCTCTTTTGGCAACTCATTCTCTTTGTTCTAATCAGGATGACAAACGACAATCCCTTATCGTTGAACAGGAGCAAGATCCCGAGATATCTTGTTTGTTTCAGAGGGCTATTAGTGAAACTGAAGCCACACAAGTTCCAGTGTGTTACTTTGTGAAAAATGGGGTCCTTATGAGGAAATGGAGACCACCTGATGTACCCGCTGGTGACGAGTGGTCAGTGAGCTATCAAATTGTTGTTCCTAAGTCATATCGACAGGAAATTCTTAATTTAGCCCATGAAACTCCTTTGGCTGGTCATTTAGGAGTCCGTAAGACTTATCACAAGATCTTGAATCATTTTTATTGGCCGAAACTCAAAAGTGATGTTTCTAAATACTGCAGATCTTGACACACTTGTCAAATGGTAGGAAAACCCAATCAGAAGATACCTAAGGCTCATCTGCAACCTATTCCTGCATTTGATGAACCATTTAGTAGAATAATAGTAGACTGTGTTGGTCCTTTACCTAAAACCAAGTCAGGCAACCAATACTTGTTGACCATCAGGTGTACATCTACAAGATTTCCAGAAGCAATTCCTCTGAGAAATATAAAAACTAAAACTATTGTGAAAGCTTTGGTGAAGTTTTTTACACTTGTTGGCCTTCCCAAATCTGTCCAGTCAGATCAAGGGTCAAATTTTATGTCTTGAATTTTCCAACAAGTTATGCATGAATTAGGCATCCATCAGTTTAAATCTTCTGCCTATCACCCTGAAAGTCAAGGTGCTAAGGAAAGATTTCATCAAACTTTGAAGAATATGATTCGATCATATTGCTTTGATACAGAAAAGGATTGGGATGAGGGTTTTCATTTGTTGTTGTTTGCTGTTAGGGAATCAGTTCAAGAGTCGTTGGGTTTTAGTCCCTTTGAACTAGTTTTTGGTCATACTGTCCGTGGACCATTGAAATTATTGAAAGAGAAACTTCTTTCAAATGAAGATTCAGAGATTAATCTTCTTGATTGTGTCTCTGATTTCAAATACAAGTTGTCAAAGGCCTGTGAAGTAGCAAGAACTAACCTTCACACTACCCAGTCAAAAATGAAATTAAGGTATGACAGAAATTCACAGGAAAGGAGTTTTAAACCTGGTGACAAAGTTCTGGCTCTCTTTCCCATACCTCAGAATCCTCTTCAGGCTAAATTTTATGGTCCTTATACCGTTGAAAAGAAAGTAAATGACTTAAATTATATCATTAACACTCCTGGGAGACGGAAACAGAAACAACTTTGTCATATAAATATGTTAAAGGAATATTTTGACAGAGATAGCCCAGCTAATTATTCTGTTAATTTAGTTGTACCTGTCCCACACAGTGAAGATATCAACGATGGAATACAATCAGACTATAGTGACTCTGGTATAACCAATCTTCGGAATTCAGAAATATTGAACAACCTAGACCAGAAACTTTCACATCTACAACAACAGGAAAGAAACGAACTAAAACAGCTATTACATGACTATGAGCACTTGTTTCCTGATGTTCCAACACGAACAAGTAAAATTTATCATGACGTTGACATTGTAGATTCTGCGCCTGTGAAACAACATCCTTATAGTATGAATCCTCTCAAACAGAACTATCTGAAGAAAGAAATTCAGTATCTACTGGAGAATGATTTCATAGAACCAAGTAAAAGTAACTGGAGTTCACCATGTATTCTTGTTCCCAAGCCAGATAATACATTCCGTATGTGTACTGACTATAGAAAAGTCAACAGTGTCACCAAAACTGATTCATTTCCAATCCCAAGAATGGACGATTGCATTGATAAAATTGGAAATGCGGAATATGTCACCAAGTTTGACCTTTTAAAAGGATTCTGGCAAATTCCACTGACGGAAAGGGCAAAAGAAATTTCAGCATTTGTAATTCCAGATGGACTTTATCAATATAAATTTATGCCGTTTGGAATGAAAAATTCGCCTGCAACGTTTCAGCGTCTGATGAACATGATAACATTTGGTCTTGATAATTGTGACGCTTATATCGATGACGTCATTATCTACAACAACACCTGGGAAGATCATTTGGAAACCATTCGAAAATTCTTCGATCGACTCAGTGATGCGAATCTGACAATTAATTTGAGCAAAAGTGAGTTTTGCCATGCTTGTGTCACATTTTTAGGACATATTGTGGGACGAGGTCAAGTTAAACCTATAGAAGCTAAGGTCAAAGCTATCTCTGAATTTCAAGTTCCAATTTGTAAAAAGCAACTGATGCGATTTCTAGGTATGGCTGGATATTATCGGAAATTTTGTTCCAATTTTTCCAAAATTGCTGAACCTTTGACAAGTTTATTGAGTAAGAAAACCAAATTTCATTGGTCTGACAAGTGTCAGGAATCTTTTGACAAGTTAAAGGCCATGCTTAAGAATGCACCAGTTCTTTCTGCACCAAATTTTAGCCAATCATTTAAATTATCTGTTGATGCAAGTGATGTAGGGGTTGGTGGAGTATTGATTCAGGAAGACAAAAGTGGTGTGGATCACCCTGTGTGTTATTTTTCTAAAAAACTAAACAAGCACCAGAAAAATTATTCCACAATTGAGAAGGAAAGTTTGGCTTTGATATTGGCTTTACAGCATTTTGAAGTGTATGTCACCTCAGCTCTTTCTCCAATTATTGTGTACAGTGATCACAATCCCCTTACTTTCATCAACAAAAGGAAAGATAAAAATCGGAGATTGTTGAGATGGAGTTTGATATTGCAGGAATATAACATTGACATCAAACACATCAGGGGAAAAGACAATGTGATTGCAGATGCACTCTCACGTGCATAGAAATCTAATATTGCTTGATGTAATTAAGTCCAGTATCATAAAACATGTTCTTATGTAATTTTGGTTATTATAGTATTAGATGTATATTCAAAAGAAAGCTTTATTATATAAATCTTTCTTTTTCTTTATGAGGGGAGGTGTTATGTATGATGTTTATATAATATTATAAATATTTTAGGAAATTACAAATGTTTCTTCACTTTGATGTTTGCTTGGATCTTAATGTTTATCAGGAAAAACATGTTTAACTAGTGTCCTTGAATTAGGTTGTTTTGATCAATATGTTTTCTCAATTTGAAGGTCAAGTTTGAATTTTTGTTTACAAGTAAAATTCCATTAAGATGACACACATTCTAGAACATTCTGTCATGTGACCAATCTTTATATATACCATGTTTGGTGGACATTTTTTCAGTTTTGACATTACCATCAGTCTTGTAAAGAGCTATTACAGTTGTGAAAATCCATTACAAATTCTAAGAGAGGAATTATTTTAAATATTCATTGGATTATAACAGTGCTCATAAACTTTTGGATTTTGGATTTATAATTGATGATTTTGGAATTTATGTGAACTTATTCAAAGATTTTGGAATACTTCATTTTGACATCAATACATCAACATTTCTAGTACATCAGGACTTTGGAGACCATTAGCACATCATAACATTCAAGGACACAGCCGTGAATTCGGAACATTCTATATTTAGGACTTGTGATTAGAACAATCATTCTTATTGGATTATTAGGATTTCAAAACACATTACTGTAAGTGACTTTTTGATTTTTCATTTTAATTATCTAGTAATAAATTGCTTGTTGATTTTTTACTTGATTTGTTGGTTTCACTTTCTTTCTGTTACATTTTTCTTAGACCATAGAGTCGTAACAATATATATATAATAATAAAAATAATAATAATAATAATAAAAACTGGCGATCTCGAGGGGGTAACTGAAGTGGTAAAATACAAGGAGAACGCCATCGAGACATCAATATTTCTTGTAATTTACGCAAGAGCTGTGGTGCAAGTTATACACCTATCACTCAATAATCACTGGGACACTCGGGTGATTCCCCATTGGGTAATCTGCCAGCGATACATCATGGTTTCGTATAAGGTAACCACCACTTATTACATTTTTTTGGCGAAATTTTGCTTGTCAGGGTTGATGATGTCGAACGCATATATTTTATCAGATATGGCTTTACATTTAAAAAATGTTTCAGTGGGGAAAAAAAGCGCTGAGTCACATTCTTACATTTTCAAAAACTTGATACGTAGAAAGAGAGATACCCATTGTCATTGTTGCGTCTGCATTCACGTTTCCTCTTCTGCAAGGGAGGGATCAGGGTATTTTTTTATAAGTTGATGCGAGTTCAAAAGTTCAGTTAGCAGAAAATGGCCAAACTGCTTCTTTTTTGCACAAAAAGTGCTCTGTTCTACATGAATTGAAAGGTCCCTCGCATGGTTTTATCGACATAACATTGCACTATGCATGTAATATTAGCGACAATAATAATAATAATAATAATAATAATAATAATAATAATAATAATTATTATTATTATTATTATTTTCATCTTTGTCACTGTTTTCGTCATTACTATTTTTGTTGTCTCAAATTTGGTCGACCGTAGAACTATCATTATAGTCACCGTTTAGACGCGTTGAAAGAGTTAGTTCCCTTGCTTTTAGACTCTTCACAGGAAAGGAATTGCAACAAGAAACATGGCGAACAATTTACCGGTTGACATGGAGCTTAAAAAAGTAAAAATCCAGTATTGGTTTTACATATCGAATGCAATTATTTGCTTTGATATGTAGAAAATGTCAAATGCTGATTGCAGAAATCATATGAGGCGAAGTTTGTTCTTGCCCTGGTAGACAATCGGTTAACTTGAGTAACGTATTCGTGAAAGGCGAAAAATATGACCCTGTAAATTACAGACCAGTATCCTATACGTGTATTACAAATAAACTCTTAGAACATATCGCTAGACTAGTCATCTTACGAATAGCCATGCGATACCGTTATCAGTTGCCGAACGAAAAGTTTTTGTTCTATACATTGACACCATTACAATGTAATCCAACGTGGTCATGTATGCGCCTTGAACAGTTCAACCCAGCAACTGTTACATTCATCAAAATACTTAGGAATCGCCATCAAATTAGAGTTCAGATGAGATAAACATATCAACAAATATCGCAGCTAATGCAGATACGTGTCTTGGGTTCTTGAAAATAAACCTTAAGGGCTATTGGTAATACATAATTCAGTACAGGTGGGTGGGGGATGGTACTCGGATTGTGAAGAAATGGCTAACAATTATGGTAATAGTGATGTCCAGTTTCTTTCAGTTAAGTATCATGTAACATTCAGCAGTGAGTGTGCGAAAGAATAACTTGTAATAAAAACAATTCAATACCTTTTTGTCCACAGATTTTGATGCAGTATATAGCAATATGGAGTCTGTATGCAGTGAAAAAGAAATATCACTAACACTTATGAATAATCCATTTAGTGGCAAGGAGAAGTGGAATTTATATAAAACTTGCAGAAATTGAACAAGAGCTGTTTTTTTGCACAAACTGTTTGCAGATAAAATTGGAGTTTTGTCAGTTGTGGACAACCTTGACAGTAGTTCCTAAAAACAGGTTGGGATGCCTGCAGTAGCCACAAGCAATATTAATGACAAAAATTTCAGCCTCAAACATTATGATGATCCCCAAAATGAACAGTCTGGAGTATTTTCATATTCTCCATTCACATGTGTTTCTATATTTACACATGGCTTATTTGACACACTGTAGAATACACTATAGAAAAGCACATGGATATATACATGTCATATTCACCGTCAGTAAACATGTTGCGCTATACTTAGTTTAAAATTCATGATTATTGACAATCATAACATCAAACAGAATTGAATGAAGTACCATCTAAAGCATGAAACTGCTCATATACCTTACCTGATCAGTTTGTAACTTTGTTAAAATTTGTTTTCTTAATTTCAACTAGACACTGGCTTTAGGTGAAGTGCCTTCTCACACACTAGCAGAAACACAACAACTACAATAGTTCTCATGCTTACAAGCAAATTCAATATATATCCCATTTATGCATACAGATAAGGTTTATTTATAATAATTAGCTAATGTCAAGTACTTTTCATTGTCTTTAGACGGATATTAAGAACGAAGGACTGATAATATGTGAAGATATAAACTTAAGCGGAGTAATATTTACTGAACCATATGCGGTGGAAGAAGAGGGAAAAAGAAGTAAAATGTAAACACATAAAAAATTCATTTCATAGTATGTATTTCAGGAATGTTTAGGAATTTTCTTCACTGTTAACAGCACCATCCACAACTGTACTTTCAATATGGAAAGTTGGATAACCATCGGGTTACAGGTATAGGTAAAATATGACTGTCAGTCATGGGACAGAGTCCCACTGGAAGAAGACCAAAATGGCATCCCCCATTACATGGCATCATGGTGTTTGCCATATGCTTTGCATGCAGTGTTTATGAAAAATGTAACACTCGTTCAGTAGCTGGGTTACATTTATCTCCAGATTTTGAATTTCTAGAACAAAACACTGCCAAAATGAGTATTTTTTCATTAGTTTTCTTGCTACAACCCAGTTCTCTTTAGCATTTGATATTTTTTGTTGCCAAAATAATTGGCCAATTGCTTCATTTTTTCATCATATCAAGATTTCTTTCTCAAAATATGAAATTGTCAATCTATAGGCAGACACCGGATCATTTGTAATAGTTGCAGTGATAAATGCACTGCTTTGGCTGCATGGTAATTTTGCTTTACATTAGGATAATAATTATATGACAATCAATTAAACTGGTAGAGGTATTATAGCTGGACAGAATTATTGATGTACCAAATGAGATCAAGCCATAGTATATCTGCCATGCATTATCATCCTAGGGTTACCTCTGGTGTGTTCATTCATGGTTGTATGTATGTATAGGGTTTAACGGCACATGAGCACAATCCTGAAAAGCTAGTTAGCAAAACTGCATGGTAATGACAAAAGCTTGCCAAATAAAATGAAAAGTAAATATGCACCTTGAGACAAATGATTAAAAGTTAAGATGTCGTAAAAACTCAAACAAAAAACTTGGCATACAAATCAGAGACAAAAAGGGTAAAATCCTTGGCAATTAAATCAAAGGCAACAAGGGTAAAATCCTTGGCATACAAGTCAAAGGCAATAAGGGTAAAATCCTTGGCATGCATGTCAAAGGCAATAAGGGTAAAATCCTTTGCATACAAATCAAAGGCAATAAGGGTAAAATCCTTGGCATACAAGTCAAAGGCAATAAGGGTAAAATCCTTGGCATACAAGTCAAAGGCAATAAGGGTAAAATCCTTGGCATACAAGTCAGAGACAAAAAGGGTAAAATCCTTGGCATACAAGTCAAAGGCAATAAGGGTAAAATCCTTGGCATACAAGTCAAAGGCAATAAGGGTAAAATCCTTGGTATACAAATCAAAGGCAATAAGGGTAAAATCCTTTGCATACAAATCAGAGACAAAAAGGGTAAAATCCTTGGCATACAAGTCAAAGGCAATAAGGGTAAAATCCTTGTCATACAAGTCAAAGGCAATAAGGGTAAAATCCTTGGCATACAAATCAAAGGCAAAAAGGGTAAAATCCTTGGCATACAAATCAGAGGCAATAAGGGTAAAATCCTTAAAATACAAAGTAAAAGCTTTCCTGTATCAAGCACACTCTTTGGAAAGGTCAAAGACCTCAGGTGAAATGCATCTCCTGGTACATCCTTCGGCCAGGGCCATTGCAAGGGGAGGGCGATACAGGTGACCACCGGGGGCGCTGTTTCGTGGAGTTTGCTGTATTTTTTTCCACATAGGAGATGCAAAAAGGCGCTGCTCGCCCGGGGTGCCATTTTGTCCAGCGGAAACTTACGATGGCCCTGCCCACAGCAAACAGTTTGGCTTCATTAGTTACCTCTTACAACAATCAAGAGGGCACATTGGGCCTATTTGATGTCCTTGAGCCCACAGGGTGATCATTTATGGTTCAATAAACTTTGGTGCTTACATGCACAATGCAGCTGTGGCCTGGACACCTTAAAATCTAAACCAGTAAATTAATAGTGGTGCATCCACATTTTGATTACATGTACAAATGTGCACCTAGGCAGAATAAAAATGCCAATCCTTGGTATTTATATGAGATTAAATTTATATCTTTTTTGACTGACAACATAGACCTAAATAGCTTATGTGATGGTCTGTTGGCTGTCTGTCATCCATCGTCTGTCTGTCCATTAGCACAAGTTTGTTATCGCAACTCCTATACTACTTGGAGCAAACCAATGACATTTTATACACACATTCATCCTATAGTCTTGTTGGTCCTGAATTAAATTTTGTTACTACTACACCTTCTGGAGGAGAAGTTATATCTACATGGGAATTTCACCAGAAGACTTCTTATGGTGTCTTGTTGGTCCTAAATGAAAATGGCGCTGATCTGATGGCCAATATGACCGCCGTAACAGCCATCATGAAAATGTTGTTATTGCTACTCCTCATGAATGGAAAGTCGTATTGACATGGGGTTTTCACCAGAAGACTCCTTATGATGTCTAGTTAGTCCTATATGAAAAAGGTGTCAATCTAATGGTTAGTATGGCTGCTATGACAGCCATCTTGAAATCTTGTTATCACTACTCTTCCTGAAGGAAAGTCATTTTGACATGGAGTTTTCACCAGAAAACTTATTATGATTTGTAGTTGGTCCTAAATGAAAATGGTGTAGTGGATATGATTACATTAAATATGGCTGCCACAGCGGCTAATTTGAAAACCTTGTTATTGCTAACAAAAAATTAGACGTGGTTTTAACACTCAGGAGTTAAAAAGAAGAAATGGTCTTATTTTATGTTTGCTTGGATATCCAATATGGCAGACACAGTGGCTATCTTGAAAATCTTGTTATCGCTACTCCAGAAGAACGAAAAGTCATATCATGGGGTTTTCACCAGAAGACTTCTTATGATCACTAGTTGGTCCAAAATAAAAATGGTGATGATCTGACCTCCAGTATGGCAGTCATCTTAAAAATCTTGTTATCGCTACTTCTCAATGGAAACTCTTATTGTCATGTGGTTTCTTCCAGAAGACTCCTTATCATATCTAGTTGGTTTTAAATTAAAATGGTGCCCATCTGACTTCCAATATGTCTTCCATGGTGTCCATTTTGAAAATATTGTTATTGCTACTCATCCTAGATAGATGGTCATATTGACACAGGGTTTTCACCAAAGTACTCCTTATGATGTTCAGTTTGTCTTAAATGAAAATGGTGCTGATCTGACATCCAATATTGCCACCATGGCAGCCATCTTAAAAATCTTATTATCACTACTCCTTAATGGATGGTCATATTCAGATGGGGTTTCACCAAAAGACTTCTAATAATGTCTATTTGGTTCTAATTGAAAATGGTGCCAATCTTACATCCAATATGGCTGCCACAGCAGCAAATGTGAAAATCTTGTTTATGCACAAAAATATTACACATGGTTTAAACACTTAAGAGTTCAAAAGAAATGGTCTTATCATCAATTCCTGGAAATTCTTTTCAGCCAGTAGAGTGTCAGTTCCTTTGAGGGACTCTTGTTTAGCTCTACTGGTCATATGGGATGGCCTGTTGTCCATTGATCTGACGTCCAGTAAGGCCACCACAGCAGCCATCTTGAAAATCTTATTATCTCTACTCCACCTGAATGGATGGTCATATCAACATGAAGTTTTCACAGAAAGATTTCTTCTGATGCAGGGCTGAGCAAATTTTTTTTCATCCAGGACAAGTGGTTTCAGAAAATTCACTTGTCCCACCTTACTCTTCATTTGTCCCACCTTCCTTTTCACTTGTCCCAAAATGGTAAAATACCTTTCATTAATTTAATTACGCTGACTTGCTGGATTAAAATCAGAGTGAGCCGCTCGTGAGGATCTGGTTTGAGTAAACATGGTGCAACAAAGCCGCTTAAAACACTACTAATTAATCATACCGGCTTTGTTGTGGTTGACGTGTTTTGATTTTCCAATAATTTGGTTGCTTAGCCCAATATGCAGTCAAGCCATAACAGAACGTGCACATATGCGATAGTTATCACTGACCACCTGTAGGTGTTATACAGGATGTAAATGTATACATGGAGAGGGGTAGAATCAAGTATTCAGTATGCCCGGAGGGCATGAATGGCCAAATAAAGGTAGATAAAAGCACAAAAATAAGGACTTGCCCGACTTTTTTAAAATAGGAAAATAGCACTTATCCCGGACTAGCGACTTGGAAAATTTTACTTGCCCGACTTCGAAAATGAATAGTCCAGGACGTCAGGCTATGGGATTTGCTCAGCCCTGTGATGTTTAGCTGGTCCTAAAAGAAAATGGTGCTGCCTGGACATCCAGTATAGCCATAACAGTGGCCATCTTAAAAATCTTGTTATGTCTTCTCCACCTGAATGGATGGTCATATCGACATGGGATTCTAGTTGGTCCTAAATGAAACTGGTGCCAATCTGACATCCAATATGGCCACCACAATAGCCATCTTAAAAATCATTATCATTCTACTCTTCCTGTACAGAAAGTCATATCAGCATGGGGTTTAAATAAAAAAGGTGCTGATCTGCGTTCCAATAAGATGCAGCATAGCAGCTATCTTGAAAATCTTGTTATTGCTGCTCTTTCTAAATGGAAAGTCAAATGGAGTTTTCACTGAAAGACAAATTATGATATTTAGTTGGTCCTGAAGGAAAAATGGTGCAGATCTGACCTCAAATATGGCTGCCATGGCAGACATTTTGAAAATCTTCTTGTTGCTACGCCTCCAAAATGGAAAGTCATATCAACATGGGGTTTTCACCAGAAGACTTCATATACATGTAGTATCTAGTTGAACCTGAATGAAAATGATGCCAATCTGACATCCAATATAGCCACCATGGTGGCCATCTTGAAAATCTTATTATCACTGCTCCTCCAGAATTGATGGTCATATCGACATAAGGTTTTCACCAAAAGATTTCTTATATCTAGTTGGTCCTAAATGAAAATGATGCCCCTCAGACATCCAATATAGCTGCCATGATGAACATATTGAAAATCTTGTCACTAATTCTCCTGAATATATGGCCATATTGACATGGGGTTTTCACCATAAGTCTTCTAATGGTGTCTAGTTTTTCCTAAATGAAAGTAGTATTGATCTTACATCCAATATGACTGTTTCAGCTGCTGATTTTAAAATCTTATTGCTCAAAAATATCAGAGAAGGTTTCAGCACTCGGCAGCTTAAAATAAATGGTCTTATTGTGAATTCCTGGAAAGTCTTTTGGCCAGTAGAGCATCAATCATCTTGAGGGACTCTTGTTCCTCTTTCTACTTTATCTGTGAAGTTTAGATGCAGAAAAATTCCACTTAAAATATTGCGGATCAGAGGAATGCTGGAAGTGTTTCAGTTTTTCCCATTTAATGTATTAAATTTGTGAAGACAAACTGACCTTTTTACAGTAAATTTTCCATCAGTAAAAATAGGCAGATTATAGTTAGGTTGCTCAAATTAGTGATTGGATTATATTTGAAATCAGATTAAATAATTAAAAACAAGTGTTTTGTTACCTTTTCTTTAAATTTGGGTGAATTTTTGCAATATTTGGGTTTTATTTGGGTGCTTCTGGGTATAATTTTGTTGTATTTGGATATAATTTAATGTCTTCTCTGACAGCCAACCCTCCACGCTTTTTGTATTTTGATATAATTTAAAGTTTTCTCTGTACATGGGATTAGGGGTGTCTTCTGTCCCTCCTGTTACTCATTGAAATCTCCAGCGTACTCAAAATTAATAAGAAAAAAATTCCGGAACAGAAAATTGTATGTTTTTTTTTTTTCACACCTTGCTTCCAGTGTAGTATATTTATGGTGAAGACTTCCTGTCATCATGTGACTTACCCTTTGAGCATGACATTTTAATTACCAGTTCAACAAACAGTAACTAAAAGTATTTATTGGATTATAATGTGTTTGATCTGTAGTAATTCTGACAAAATTAAAGACGTTAATGGATTTTTACTGGATTACTAAAGAGCTCAAGCAGCATAAAACAATTAATGTTACTTGGATTCTTTTTCCACGTTGGTTTGGTGTTGGTGTTAAACTTTAAATTAAAGTTTATGGAGCTGGATTATGCATTGTGTCATCAGCAGTAATTCAGAAAGGAATAAAGATGTTATTGGATTAAAGTTTGTCAAGATAACTAAGCTTGTGTTTTCTGCCAACGCTAAAATGCCAAAATCTAAACAACCAAAATATCACATGAAATTCAATAATGGATGGAAACAGGAATTTAAGTGGTTGGAATCGAGTTAAAATGGACATGAATATGCATTCTGACATTCCTTAAAATTCGATTTTTAAAAGAACTTCCCAAATTTGACCTAGATAGCACCAATCTTGAGCAGTTCTGGCAGGCAGTCAGCAACCTGAATCTACCCCCAGGCAAGAAACAATTTAAACTTCTTGGTGGAGTCAGTAGAGTTGTACTAACATTGCCACATTCCAGTGCAGATACTGTTAGGACATTTTCTATTCCAAGGAAAATTCAGGCTGACTCCAGAGGAAGCCTGGATTCAGTAATGACGCATCATCTCCTAAGTGTTGAGATCAGCAATGATGTGGACTGCCACTAATATAATCCAGGCAATATTAACTAAGAAAGGCTAAAAATGCTTGTGCTACATATAAGGACAGCATGAAAGGCAACAAGCTTTTGTGAAAGGACGGATGTGATGAGATGATGTGCATATTTAAATATAGAAAAATGAAATTTGTTCGATAGTTGTCTTTTTTTGTCCCTGTGCATGCTAAAAATTGGGTTGATGAAAATCCTCCTGATATGAAGTCAAAACTCTTGACCAAATTTGGCAAATCAGCTGATCTGTCTTAAGCTGATCTTTCTTTTCTGTCACATGTGTGTTTCTCAGAAGAGCTACTTTCCTTGGACTTGACATTCTTTAGAATCAGGCAGCTAAGGCTATCTTTGTGGTGTCTTGTTGTAATACTAAATAGGCAACTAATGGAAGGCAGCCTTTTTGACTTGGGATGTGTCCCGTGAAAGATGTTCATGCTGACAAGGCTTGGACTTTTTGAAAAAGGTTTATATAAAAAATTTAACTTTTTTTATGCCTCTTTTGGGATGCCTAAACTTACTTGGCACTATATAGCCAGGATTATATATGAGTGCATTAACACCCACATCCAACATTTTTAACTACAATAACAAGGTTTACCTTAAATCTTTGTTTTGCTGCATAGAAAAATAATGTTAAACTTCTAATTGTAACAGATATTTGTAGGCTTTTCAAGACCTGCAGACGAAGATGATTATGACAACACAGCAGTTGAAGGTGTCGGATGCCCAAATTGAAACCCTCAAAAGAAATATTCAGCATTCTAAACTAGTAGACAAAGAACTCTCTGCCCTACCAGAGGACACCAGAGTTTATGAAGGAATTGGCAGAATGTAAGTTTTTTGTTCTTGTCTTTCTTAATATGGATTTGATTGTTTTTCAGCGTCATACACCATTTAGTAAGTAGATTGATACGGTCTTTATGGTGCAGGAGATATGAGTAACATTTGTGGAGAAAACTTTTAACCATAGGTCAGGCCATTTTAGCAGCATTCTTAAATCCAGGGTCTTTAAGGTGTCAGGCAATTGCTGTAACCACTTTTAACTTATCCTTCAGTTAAGTATACTATTTGCTGTCAACTTTGGTTTTCATTTGCAGCATTAAATGATAAAGTTGTCCTCACTATTACATTGAGTTTATGATGTCATTTTTTAATACATTCTCATTCGAGGGGTATTAAAAAGTTCTTAATACATGTATTTTGTGATAACTTTTTTGTTTCTTTCAGTCTGTTTGTAAATGTAATGTAGAGTGAGTCCAAATAACATTATATAAAATGATCAACAGCTCCATGTGTAACAAAATATCTGCAGATATGTGCATGTGTCATAACAGGTAAATGACAGTGATGTAAAAATGTCAGAGAAGGAGAACAGTTCTGCTACTATGCAAAGAGCATACTGCAAAATCTGGGCACTGTTAGGATACTCTCTGATTGATATCGAGGCAGACTTGGATAAAGCTTACAAATGTAATTCTCTGTCATATCCTACAAGTTTTAGGTGGTTTCATCATTTTAAAAATGGTCACAAATCCATGGAAGATGATCCGTGATTGGTGAGCAGGAAGTGGCTGCTGTGAAGGGGGCAATTGATAAATATGCTTGATAAACAGTGAAAGATATTTCTGTTATCTCTGGTCTTTAATTCATCACCTATTTTTAATATATTGAACAATCATTTGAAGCTCAGAAAGGTTTGTCCAGTATGGGTCCCACATTTGTTGATGGCTGATCAAAAACAGATTTTGGTTGAAATTGACAAACACCTATTTGCCAAACATGAAAAGAGTGACCAGAGACATTTGAATGAGATTGTCACAGGTGATGAAACATGGATTTAACATTTTGAACCCGACTCTAGAGAAAACAATAAAGTTTGGATTGGAGAAAACGAGCAGAGACCATAAATAGCTCAATGTAGTCAGACTGTCAAGAGAGTTTTATACACATTATTTTTGGATGCAAAAGGCCTGGTCATCCAGTTACCTGTGCCTGACTCAGCTAGTGTCACTGGACATTTGTATGCCTTGAAAGTGTTGTCAAAAGTTGCAGAACACTACCAAATCACCTGTCCGGGTACTGGTACCTGAGGTATCCATCTACTTCATGACAATGCACCAGCACATAAATCCACCATCAAGACAGACTTCTTGAAGGAGCATCCAAACTTTGCCTCATTCTCTATACAGCCCTGATTTATCTCCAAGTGATTTTTGGCTGAATCCCATTCTCAAAGATTTGCTGAAGGACAGATGATTTCAAAGCTGCCATGCGGTTGGAGGTGCAATTTTTCAATGTATGAACAACATACCATGGTATTTAAAACATGGATAATCAGATTGAGAAAGTGTGTAGAGGTACATGGGGAGCACTTTGAGGGGATGCACTGACGTACAGTTCACTAATAAAGAACTCAGTTGTACAGCGCACTAATATTCAGAACTTTTTTAAATACCCCTTGTACTGTGTTCTCTGTAAGTCTTTATACACTCTGATATTTCATACTCTCTTGTTTTTCATGTACTCTCAAAATATATAAATTGTAATTAATTTTTGTCCTCTAATTTTTAGTAGAGAGAATTTTTTGTTGTAGGGATTTAAGAAAATAAATTCATATTTTTCCTATAATTATTACAGCATCTGAAAAAAACAATGTTTAAAAGTGCACAAATAATTACAGACAACGAGAGTAACACAGTGATTCTTTGCAGAGAACTAATGTCGACATTATGTAATAACAACTTCACTCAGTTTTTTTGTTTAATAATATGAACTGTATTAAAGTATCAATTACAGTGGTAACACTGTTTTGAAAGAAAACTGACCAAATGCTTGCAGACTTGGAAATGATCAGAAAATTGCAGTTTGCTGTAATTTGTTGTACAGTCTTGGCATATCACATATAGTTTTCTTATGTTGTTAGTGAATTTGTAGCAGCTGCAATCTTAAAAAGACTTGCATTTTCAAACTAGAAGGTGTTGATGTTTCTATAGATAATATGTTTATAATGACTTGAAATCTGTCACATGCAGAAATTTTCTACTTCAGAGTCAGTTGTAAGCAAGAATTTAGCCACTGTCCTCTTTATTCCTTTATTCTTTAGATGTGTATTAATATGTATCTTATTGTAAGTTGTGTATCTCTATATGTTTCGATATAAGGCACAGGCATATTGTTTCGTGTCAATATTTGGCATGATATTTTAGGAGAATGAGTAGATGATAATGATTTTGGATCCTGGATGCAACCCCTTGAGTAGGAGGGTATGGGCGTCAGACCAGTTGAGGAAGGGTGATATATTTGGTATGATGTTTCAGGAGGACGTGTGGATTATTGAACGGATCAGAGAGATCAGGTTCTGTGTGTCGCTCATGTGTATGGCACACATACCTGACGCATGCATACCTCTAGAATATTGAACCTAGACTAAAGTGTTTTACCATGCCAATGATCACTGAGAGCACATTATTGTCGAGTGTATCAACTTCCATACTGCGAGACAGACATTTGTTTCAACTCAATCAAGCAGTTTTTTGTTGAAGTTCCACCAGAAAATATCTCAGACTTGGTAAAAGAATGTGATTTACATAACAAATTTTGATTCTATATTTTAAAGACTTTACCCTTTTAACCTTTTTGTTTTATTTCATATACTTTTTCAGTAACGATGGCAGCTTTTACCTTTATCTTTAATCTAGTAAGAGAAAATATTTCCTTTTATTTGGAAGGGTTTATATTCTTGAGGATTTTATCAGTTTTTGGTCTCAGTGTTTTTACAACTTGTGCCTTTTATTTTCAAGAACTATGTATTCACATTTATTTGGAAGGGTTTATCTGCCTTAAATTTTTTGCAATTTTGCCTTTAATATATTTAGAACTATTTGTTCTTTAAGTACTATATAGCCAGGATTGTGCTGATGTGCCATTAAATCATGGAAATACATATACACCTAGCTTAAAATTGCCAGAGTTCTCTGTCAGTCATTGAAAATGGTACTATTTTTAACAGGGAGGTTGAATCGAATCTGCTAAACTCAAAATCCACCACTGCACATCTCATTTTCTTTTGTAGCAACAGCATTGCCATCAGTGTCAACAATGTTAAGATTGTATGTACAAGTTTTATGCCATAGTTTTATTATGTCATATAATATGCAATAGGGAGAGTTTTCATCTGAGATGGTCATATAACTTGTAATAGGGAGCATTTTCAAATCAAAAATAGTCATATAACAATCAAGAGGGAGAGTTTTCAAGTGAAATATATCATATAACATGCAATAGGGAGAGTTTTCAAGTAAGATGTAGTCATATAACATGTATAATGAACAGTTTTCATAGGAATCTGTATGTATTAGCATTTAACAGGACCTTAGCACAATAATGGAGAATGAAGAATTGCACAGAGAACTTTAGGAAGATGAACCCTTCCAAATAAATGTAAACATGAAGTACAACAAGATCAAATTATAATAACTGCTCTATTTCAAATAACTGTTCATGTTCTAAGGGTAATATGATTAGATACAGTACAGTATTATAAAGTTAAAAGAATGTAAATTCATATTAACATAAGCAGAAAAGAAATAACATTTCCTTCAGAACAAAAACAACTTTTTTTTTATCTCCAACAGTGTCCAGATTTTAAACTTTCTTTTTTGAAGAAATCGTGGAAAATACATCATTTTTTTCATGATCACTTGATTTATATATTTATATTAATGTCTCATTTGGAACAAAGGCATTGTTGCTATCAACTGTTTGATTTTCTTTTCTCATATAATTACCACAGTTATATGTTATACATTTCACTTGTGTTAATAATAATGACATGACAATTAAGTTTCAACTTTAAGTGGTAAGATTTAAAAAAAGTTCTTCATTGGCATGGAAAAAGAATGACAGTGATTAATTGTAATAACGATTCTGCTTCAAATCAGTAGTAACAAAACTATCAACTTCCAGATATTATTCAGGTTACAAAATAAAGATTTTAATGAGAGATAGAGTTTGAATATGTGTGTATGTATTCAGGAGTTGGGTGTAGCATTGTTAGCTATAAATAAATGTGTAACAATGTTTGAGAGTTCTTCCTCTTTTATCAGGTTTGTACTGGCACCAATATCAGATGCAAGGATTACACTTGACAAGAAAGTAAAAGCTTCTGAGGAAAAAATTAAAACAATAGAAGTAAGTATTTTGTTTGCTGATGCTCAAACATTTCTGGTCTCGCAACAATTTGGTTGCTAGGTTACCGTTTTTTTATACAGTAGCTTGTAGATGATAAGAAAAGCAATAAGTTTTACTTTTAATAAAAAAGTGTCCTTTTTATGATATGGATGTTGAGCTTCTTTCTGTTCCTCATATTTTCTCTCCAATTGTGTTGACCACAGCAGCCAAAGTTTGAAAAGTGTGTATTTATGATGTTTGTCATGCACGTAGTCGATACTTGGTATGTTTTGAGTAATATAAGGGAAGGTGTGACAGGTTGAAATCTACTATATTGGTTCCTGTAAATTTACAGCAAATATAACATGACATATGGTTCTTGTGTCAGTAAGAAAAAAGAATGTTTATATATACCACATAGAGTGCTTTGCAGCCTTCCTCGTTGGTCACAATCCTTTAACACATCTTACATCCAACCATTGTATGATTGGCCCAACTCTTATTTTCTGCTTATATTTTTCCTTCCTTAAACAGCTGCCTCCCATAACAGTCAGTTTTGCTTCATTCTTTAGGTGGCTTGTGAAGAGAGGTTACATTATATTGCTGACACAGATAACCATTGTCATTCTACTTTTAACCCATGAATTTTGATTGACATTATATTTTTGTTCTAGTTGCAGAATGTTGGCTTATTGTTTAGAGGTTTTTTAACTGCATTTATTTGTCTGCTTCTTAAGACTTTCATGTCACCACCATCTGCATTTATTTGGTCAAATATAAAGCATCATTAAAATAAAAAGAACTTAGAAACAGTCAAACATGTTGAAATAATGAAAATTGAATTTGAGAACAGACAAAAAACAGGCATGTAAAGAGTTCAAAAATAAAAATGAAATGTTAGAGCCTAAATTAATACTTAATTTCCTCTACTGGTCATAGACGAGTAGAGCCTATGGTATGGCCTGTTGCCAGTCGTCCATTTCTATCTGTCCATTGACACAAGTTTGTTATTGCTGCTCCTAAACTGCTTGTAGGATTACCACGAAACTTTACTCATGTTCATTCCAATGTCTGGTTTGTCCTATATGAAAATGGTGCTGCTGAGACATCCAATATGGCCACCACAGCTGCCAGCTTGAAAATTATGTTATCTCTACTCCTCCTGAATGGATGGTCAAATCAAGATGGGGTTTTCATTAAAAGACTTCTTATGATGTCTAGTCTGTGCTAAATCAAAATAGTGCTGATCTCATCCGTCTGATGTGGCAGCCATCTTGAAAATCTTCTTATCACTACTCCAGAACAGAAAGTCATATCGACATGAAGTTTCAACAGAAGACTTCTTATGGTGTCTAGTTGGTCCTAAATGAAAATGGTGGCATTTGGACATCGAATATGACTGCCACAGTGTCCATCTGTAAAATGATGTTATCACTACTCCTGAATGAGTCATATCAACATGGGGTTTTCACTAAAAGACTTGTGATGTCTAGTTGGTTCTAAGTGAAAATTGTGCTGATCTGTCACCCAATGTGGCCACCACAGCAGCCATCTTGAAATCTTATTATTGCTACTCCTGAATGGAAAGTTGTATCAACATGGGGTTTTAACCAGAAGACTTTTTATACTGTTTGGTTGGTCTTACAATCAAAATTGTGCTGATGTGATCTCCATTATGGCCACCATGGCAGTCATCTTGAAAATCTTGTTATTGCTACTCCTCATAGTCATATTAACATGTCGTTTTCACCAGAGGACTAATTATGATATTTAGTTGGTTCAGGGTTCTCCAGGAAGCCGAAATTCACATCAGAGTGTGCACACTTTTTATTTTGGACGTGTGAAAATTCCAATAGCCGAGTCCGCAGTATGCAAGTTTTTTTGTTGTTGACAAACTTCTCTTTTATTTGATCCTTTCTGAAAAGCAAGTAACAATCATGTAGTGTGTGGGCTATCCAACAAAGTTCAGATGATTGTAAAGGGACTAGGCGGAGCTGCATATGCTAGATTTTAGCAGACAAGGAGATTAAGTCACCTGTTAATCGATTGCCAGCGCTTAATGATTGTTTTGATCAAAAGACTAATTACACATGCTTGTGCTTTGACACCTTGCTTTGATAAGCATTACTCTGCTCACTATTAATCCATCATAATTTAAATCTTTCTGTGATGTTTGTAACACTTGCATTTTATCACATACCATATTTAGAAAAATAGTGCAAAGATTTTGAGACAAATTTTGTTTGACAGAGGAATGTGAACTCCTATCTTAATTGTCATAAATCGTCATCAAAATCAGCTGTTTTTTTTGTCGTGTGCAGATATACTTTTGTTTTTGAGAGATTATCACATGTGTACTCTTCCTAAGGCAACTTTACATAATTTCTTTGGTGCCGAGCGAAAGGCTGCAGATGAGCCAATTCTCAAGAAACTGGCTGACAGAAAGTGGTTAATGCATCTAGTTTTGATAAAGAAAACAGAACATCAAAGAGACAGAGATTTGTGGAATGAATTATGGAATAGAACATTTCCATGAGAAAACAATGGAACATTGTTAGCTTTATGCAATCTGACTTGTTTCCAGACTTTGCTGTTTTAGCTGAAGTGTTGCTGGTTTCACCTATAACTTCAGTGGCTTGAGATAGAGGTCGTCACATAATTGTATCAAGACAAAGGGCTGTTAATGTGTAAAACAAGAAACTAATGAAATTGATGTGGTTGATGGAGGAAGGTCCAAATTGTATCAAGACAAAGGGCTGTTAATGTTTAAAACAAGAAACTGTAATAAAGTTGATGTGGTTGATGGAGGAAGGTCCCGAACTTATGGATTTTGATCCTATACCTGCTGTGGAGAAGTTAAAGTTTGTCATAGAAAAAAATGAATGTAGTATGCTGTGCCGTGTTGCTTAAAGATGAAATGAAAAAAAGTGAATTGAATATGGTCTTTTGTTTCTTCTTCCAGTGTCTTAGCAAATTTATTGATTTGAAATAGAATTAAGCTAACTAAATAAAAATAATATAGAAAAGAAACAAATCTCTTCCTTGATTCCTTCTAGCTGTTACATCACAATCACAATTATCACTGTCCTCAATTGCCTTAGTTTTTCATTCTTTTATTATAATAAATATTTCATAGTGAATGAGGATTAGCAATCTGATGACGTATGTATTGGTGACCCAACAATATACACAAAATGTTCTAAATTATTGCAAGGGGAAAAAAGGATCATTATTTAGACTTCTACTTTTAGGGCTGGGATTCCAACTTTTTTCAAGGAGGGAGTCATGGACTGCAACTTCTAAAATCCTAGGGAGAACCCTGTGGTCCGAAATGAAAAGGGTGCTGATATTGACATGGATGTATGGTGTCTAATTTTCCTATAATTAAAATGATGCTAATCTGACATTCACTATGACCACCACGGTGGCCATCTTGAAAATCTTGTTATTGCTGCTCCTCCAGAATTGATGGTCATATCGACATAGGGTTTTCACCAAAAGACTTCTTATGATATCTAATTGTTCTTAAATGCAAATGGTGCCAATGTTATATCAATATGGCTGTCACAACAGCCATCTGGAAAATATTGTTATCGCTACACCTCCTGAACAGATGGTCATATTGGCATGGGGTTTTCACCACAAGTCTTTTAATTATGTCTGGTTTGTCATAAACAAAAATGGTGCCGATCTTACATCCAATATGACTGCCACAGCAGCTAATTTGAAAATCTTATCGCTCAAGAATATCGAAGATGGTTTCAATACTCAACAATTAGAAAGAAGAAATGGTCTTATTTTGAATTCCTGACAATTCTTTTTGGACAGTAGAGCATCAGTCCCTTTGAGCACAGAATTGTAACTCGAAGTATTATTTAGCAATTAATCAAACCACATATTTTAAATTCAGGTTTGGACTGTGTTTATCTTGCCTTGAAAGCATGTATCACTATTCAGACAGTGTCGGTGTTATTATCTTCATTGCCAACTTTAAATTTTTGCATCTAAAGTGACCTTCATTTATCGGGCAGTTTCACATGTGTGGTTATGTAATTTTTTAGTAGGTGCATTCATCTTGAAACGTAAAATTCACCACCATCGAAGTTGGTCACATCGATCTTTTCAATCTCCATTGACTATTGTTATGTATGATGTTTATATAATATTATAAATATTTTAGGAAATTATAAATGTTTCTTCACTTTAATATTTGCTTAAATCCTAATGTTATCAGGAAAAACATGTTTAACTAGTGTCCTTGAATTAGGTTGTTTTGATCAATATGTTTTCTCAATTTGAAGGTCAAGGTTGATTTTGTTTACAGTTAAAATTCCATTAAGATGACTCA
Source organism: Margaritifera margaritifera (assembly GCA_029931535.1). Classification (NCBI taxonomy): domain Eukaryota; kingdom Metazoa; phylum Mollusca; class Bivalvia; order Unionida; family Margaritiferidae; genus Margaritifera; species Margaritifera margaritifera. Next base: position 2,856,923 of record JAQPZY010001473.1, read on the forward strand.
TAATCTAGAACATTCTGTCATGTGACCAATCTTTATATATATCATGTTTGGTAGACATTTTGTTCAGTTCGACATTACCATCAGTCTTGTAAAGAGCTATTACAGTTGTGAAAATTCATTCCAAATTCTAAGAGAGGAATTATTTTTAAATATTCATTGGATTATAACAGTGCTCATAAACTTTTGGATTTTGGAATTTTGATTGACAATTTTGGAATTTATGTGAACTTATTCAGAGATTTTGGATTACTTCATTTTGACTTCAGCACATCAAGATTTCTAGTACATCAGGACTTTGGAGACCATTGGCACATAATAACATTCAAGGACACATTCTATATTTAGGACTTGTGATTAGAACAATCATTCTTATTGGATTATTAGGATTCATAAACACATTACTGTAAGTGACTTTTTGATTTTTCATTTTAACTATCTAGTAATAAATTGCTTGTTGATTTTTACTTGATTTGTTGGTTTCACTTTCTTTCTGTTACATTTTTCTTAGACCATAGAGTCGTAACAGAAATTGGGGGCTCGTTCCGGGATTGAATTTCTTTAAAGCATATTAGAGATATTAAATTTATCTTTGAAATTCATATTGATTTTGTCTCTGAATTTTTTTTGTCTTTGGCAAAGATTTTTAAATAGAAAAATTGTTTGTGTGTGAAACCAACAAGCATTTACAATGGCATCTAATGTTCAGAATTTCATTTCAAAACCTACCCAGGAGGGGTTAGAGTGCATGAGAAAGGATGAGTTGCTCGAGCTTGCCAGAAAATACAGTCTATCTGAGGCAAAAGTATCATTGACAAAACAGGAGATAAAGATTATTTTGATTCAGTATTTAGTAGGAAAGGGAATTTTTGATAGCAGTGCTTTAAGTTTGAAGAGAAAGCCTGTATCTGGTTCTGACAAGGGAATTAGAGTTAAATAACCAGATTGATTTAGAATTGGTAAAGCTTCAGATTCAGAGAGAGAGAGAGAAAGAAGAGAGGCAGATCCAAATGCAGAAAGAAGAGAGGCAGATCCAAATGCAGAAAGAAGAGAGGCAGATCCAAATGCAGAAAGAAGAGAGGCAGAGGGAGAGAGAAAAAGAAGAGAGGCAGTTGGAGAGAGAGAAAGAAGAGAGACAAATGCAGATACAGATGGAGAGAGAGAAAGAAGAGAGGCAAATGCAGATGCAAAGAGAAGAAAGGGAAGTGCAATTTAAATTAAGAGAATTAGAACTGGCAAACAGAGCACACTCCACTCCTTTAAACACAAGTTCAGGTTTTGATGTTACTAGATATATTAGGTTAGTACCCCCTTTTCAGGAAAAAGAAGTAGATAAATACTTTCTTCATTTCGAGAAAATAGCTGAAAACTTGAAATGGCCCAGAGAGCATTGGACTTTGTTATTACAAAGTGTACTTATTGGCAAAGCTCGTGAAGTCTACACTTCACTGTCAGTACAACAAAGCACTGATTATGATTTGGTTAAGGAGTACATCTTGAAAGCTTATGAGTTGGTACCAGAGGCATATCGACAAAGGTTTAGGAATTGTAGAAAAGAAACTGGACAAACTCATGTCGAATTTGCAAGGGATAAAGAACAACTATTTGATAGGTGGTGCTCAGCCAAGAAAGTTGATCAAGCTTATGATAACCTCAGACAGCTCGTATTAATTGAAGAGTTCAAGAGGTGCATCCATAGTGATGTTAAAACCTATCTTGATGAGCAGAAAGTGGAAACTTTGGAAAATGCTGCTCGTATGGCTGATGATTATTTCTTGACTGACAAAATTTCATTTGGCAATAAGTCGTCCTCTCAGCAGTTTTCTGGTAAAAAACCATTTCAATCTCATTCGAGTACTTCCAAATTTCACAACAGCACAACTGTTAGGAATCAAACATCTGATAAGACTGATCAGAAATCCTTATCTCTTCCTACGTGCACTTATTGTAAAACGAAAGGGCACGTTATTTCTGATTGCTTCAAGTTGAAAAATAAGCAACAGAGAAAAGACAGAGCTTTTCCAAATGCTCTTATTTCTACGAGGTCAAGGTCACGGTCTTGTATTGAAAGCAATACATTTGTTGGGTCAAACAAACCCCAGTCTGATTCTATTTTAGAGGCTTATGAACCATTCATGTCAGAAGGTTCTATATCACTTATTGGTGATTCTGCCAAACCTATCCCAATTAAAATATTAAGGGACACTGGAGCTTCTCAGAGTCTTTTATTATCAGGTATTTTGCCTTTGTCTGAGGAGTCTTCTTCAAGTGAAAGTGTTCTTGTTCAGGGAGTAGAGTGCGGCTTTGTAAATGTTCCTCTTCATTGTGTAAATTTGGCATCAGACTTAGTTTCTGGACCTGTGACTGTTGGGGCAGTGACTTCTTTACCCATAGAGGGTGTTCATTTATTACTAGGCAATGACCTAGCTGGAGATAAGGTTGTGGTTAATCCACTTGTAACTGACAAGCCTTGTTTGGATCAGAAAGTTGATCCTGTCGAAACTGAAATCCCTGATTTGTACCCTGCTTGTGCAGTTGCTAGAGCTATGGCAAAAAGAACTCTTGAGATTGATGTTGATCAGGATATTATTCCTTTAGCTGACACATGTATTGGTCAGTTTTTTGATGAGGTCACCTTTTCCTCAGGTATTGATCAATCAAATGGTATTGATCACAGTGATCCTCTTTTGGCAACTCATTCTCTTTGTCCTACTCAGGATGACAAACGACAATCTCTTGTCGTTGAACAGGAGCAAGATCCCGAGATATCTTGTTTGTTTCAGAGGGCTATTAGTGAAACTGAAGCCACACAAGTTCCAGTGTGTTACTTTGTGAAAAATGGGGTCCTTATGAGGAAATGGAGACCACCTGATGTACCCGCTGGTGACGAGTGGTCAGTGAGCTATCAAATTGTTGTTCCTAAGTCATATCGACAGGAAATTCTTAATTTAGCCCATGAAACTCCTTTGGCTGGTCATTTAGGAGTCCGTAAGACTTATCACAAGATCTTGAATCATTTTTATTGGCCGAAACTCAAAAGTGATGTTTCTAAATACTGCAGATCTTGTCACACTTGTCAAATGGTAGGAAAACCCAATCAGAAGATACCTAAGGCTCATCTGCAACCTATTCCTGCATTTGATGAACCATTTAGTAGAATAATGGTAGACTGTGTTGGTCCTTTACCTAAAACCAAGTTAGGCAACCAATACTTGTTGACCATCATGTGTGCATCTACAAGATTTCCAGAGGCAATTCCTCTGAGAAATATAAAAACTAAAACTATTGTGAAAGCTTTGGTGAACTTTTTTACACTTGTTGGCCTTCCCAAATCTGTCCAGTCAGATCAAGGGTCAAATTTTATGTCTGGAATTTTCCAACAAGTTATGCATGAATTAGGCATCCAACAGTTTAAATCTTCTGCCTATCACCCTGAAAGTCAAGGTGCTTTGGAAAGATTTCATCAAACTTTGAAGAATATGATTCGATCATATTGCTTTGATACAGAAAAGGATTGGGATGAGGGTGTTCATTTGTTGTTGTTTGCTGTTAGGGAATCAGTTCAAGAGTCGTTGGGTTTTAGTCCCTTTGAACTAGTTTTTGGTCATACTGTCCGTGGACCATTGAAATTATTGAAAGAGAGACTTCTTTCAAATGAAGACGCAAAGATTAATCTTCTTGATTATGTTTCTGATTTCAAATACAAGTTGTCAAAGGCCTGTGAAGTAGCAAGAACTAATCTTCACACTACTCAGTCAAATATGAAATTAAGGTATGACAGAAATTCACAGGAAAGGAGTTTTAAACCTGGTGACAAAGTTCTGGCTCTCTTTCCCATACCTCAGAATCCTCTTCAGGCTAAATTTTTTGGTCCTTATACCATTGAAAAGAAAGTAAATGACTTAAATTATATCATTAACACTCCTGGGAGACGGAAACAGAAACAACTTTGTCATATAAATATGTTAAAGGAATATTTTGACAGAGATAGCTCAGCTAATTATTGAGTTAATTTAGTTGTACCTGTCCCACACAGTGAAGATATCAACGATGGAATACGATCAGACTATAGTGACTCTGGTATAACCAATCTTCGGAATTCAGAAATATTGAACAACCTAGACCAGAAACTTTCACATCTACAACAACAGGAAGGAAATGAACTAAAACAGCTATTACATGACTATGAGCACTTGTTTCCTGATGTTCCAACACGAACAAGAAAAATTTATCATGACGTTGACATTGTAGATTCTGCGCCTGTGAAACAGCATCCTTATAGGATGAATCCTCTCAAACAGAACTATTTGAAGAAAGAAATTCAGTATCTACTGGAGAATGATTTCATAGAACCAAGTAAAAGTAACTGGAGTTCACCATGTATTCTTGTTCCCAAGCCAGATAATACATTCCGTATGTGTACTGACTATAGAAAAGTCAACAGTGTCACCAAAACTGATTCATTTCCAATCCCAAGAATGGACGATTGCATTGATAAAATTGGAAATGCGGAATATGTCACCAAGTTTGACCTTTTAAAAGGATTCTGGCAAATTCCACTCACGGAAAGGGCAAAAGAAATTTCAGCATTTGCAACTCCAGATGGACTTTATCAATATAAAGTCATGCCGTTTGGAATGAAAAATTCGCCTGCAACGTTTTAACGTCTGATGAACATGATAACATTTGGTCTTGATAATTGTGACGCTTATATCAATGACGTCATTATCTACAACAACACCTGGGAAGATCATTTGGAAACCATTCGAAAATTCTTCGATCGACTCAGTGATGCGAATCTGACAATTAATTTGAGCAAAAGTGAGTTTTGCCATGCTTGTGTCACATTTTTAGGACATATTGTGGGACAAGGTCAAGTTAAACCTATAGAAGCTAAGGTCAAAGCTATCTCTGAATTTCAAGTTCCAATTTGTAAAAAGCAACTGATGCGATTTCTAGGTATGGCTGGATATTATCGGAAATTTTGTTCCAATTTTTCCAAAATTGCTGAACCTTTGACAAGTTTATTGAGTAAGAAAACCAAATTTTGTTGGTCTGACAAGTGTCAGGAATCTTTTGACAAGTTAAAGGCCATGCTTAAGAATGCACCAGTTCTTTCTGCACCAAATTTTAGCCAATCATTTAAATTATCTGTTGATGCAAGTGATGTAGGAGTTGGTGGAGTATTGATTCAGGAAGACAAAAGTGGTGTGGATCACCCTGTGTGTTATTTTTCTAAAAAACTAAACAAGCACCAGAAAAATTATTCCACAATTGAGAAGGAATGTTTGGCTTTGATATTGGCTTTACAGCATTTTGAAGTGTATGTTACCTCAGCTCTTTCTCCAATTATTGTGTACAGTGATCACAATCCCCTTACTTTCATCAACAAAATGAAAGACAAAAATCGGAGATTGTTGAGATGGAGTTTGATATTGCAGGAATATAACATTGACATTAAACACATTAGGGGAAAAGACAATGTGATTGCAGATGCACTCTCACGTGCCTAGAAATGTAATATTGCTTAATGTAATTAAATCCAGTATCGTAAAACATGTTCTTATGCAATTTTGGTTATTGTAGTATTAGATGTATATTCAAAAGAAAGCTTTATTATATAAATCTTTCTTTTTCTTTATGAGGGGAGGTGTTATGTATGATGTTTATATAATATTATAAATATTTTAGGAAATTATAAATGTTTCTTCACTTTAATATTTGCTTAAATCTTAATGTTATCAGGAAAAACATGTTTAACTAGTGTCCTTGAATTAGGTTGTTTTGATCAATATGTTTTCTCAATTTGAAGGTCAAGGTTGATTTTGTTTACAGTTAAAATTCCATTAAGATGACTCATAATCTAGAACATTCTGTCATGTGACCAATCTTTATATATATCATGTTTGGTAGACATTTTGTTCAGTTCGACATTACCATCAGTCTTGTAAAGAGCTATTACAGTTGTGAAAATTCATTCCAAATTCTAAGAGAGGAATTATTTTTAAATATTCATTGGATTATAACAGTGCTCATAAACTTTTGGATTTTGGAATTTTGATTGACAATTTTGGAATTTATGTGAACTTATTCAGAGATTTTGGATTACTTCATTTTGACTTCAGCACATCAAGATTTCTAGTACATCAGGACTTTGGAGACCATTGGCACATAATAACATTCAAGGACACATTCTATATTTAGGACTTGTGATTAGAACAATCATTCTTATTGGATTATTAGGATACATAAACACATTACTGTAAGTGACTTTTTGATTTTTCATTTTAACTATCTAGTAATAAATTGCTTGTTGATTTTTACTTGATTTGTTGGTTTCACTTTCTTTCTGTTACATTTTTCTTAGACCATAGAGTCGTAACACTATGCTTTAGCATTTATCTCCATTTTTCCAGACAATATTGTAATTATGTATAGTGATGAAACTTACATGTTTAACATGTTTAAAAATAATATTCTTTGCATTAAAAAGTGTGCCAGTGACCTACTTTCAAATTGGGTGTGGGTGGAATGAACAGGGAAGACATATCATTCCCTGTGATTTCTAATGAATTTTAATTGAAGGGAATTATTTAAATTTACCTATATATAGTCATTTTTATGGCAGCATAGAACTTGAAACATCAATGAAATCTTCACACATATTTTGGAACATACAAAAAGTTTGGTGTGTTTTATATTGAATGGTTTATTTGAGACAGGCATAGTATGCATTGTAGGTAATTGGCTGCACTTTTAAAGAAGCATACATTTGAATGCAAGCAAGGTAGACAACTCTTTATGGGTTTTTCTTTTCCTCTGTTTATGCAGTATCTGTCTTTTTCAGCCCATTGTTGCATCATTAAACTCAGTTTGTTGAACTCCCAAAAATGTCACATATTATTACCAGTTGTATTATGAATACACCCAGCTTGTACATTATGTAGATGTAGAATATCTTAAATAAACAGACATATCCAATCAGAGCAAGTGAAGTTGATGAGGATGCAAGTTCCATTTAATTTTATCATTCATAAATATGAACAGTTATTTGTATGAATTTATTTATCCTGATGAAAACAGTAGACATTTTATATTTGTTTTATATTTTCTGGATGAATTTTAAGTTGATATCATGTGATCTTTGATTTTCCGCATTCTAGCAAGATTTTCTTTGATACTTGTAGGCATGTGCATACTGTAATGGCTACCATGAACAATTTTATGTTGACAAGGCAAAGCTAAAAATCCTTTAAATCTGAATTGAGATTTTAATTATTAATTATTGATGGCATCTTTTTAATTATTAATTATTGATTTCATCTTTATCTTTTGTAGAATACCAAGGCATATTTGGAGCGAAGTATAAAGGAAAGTGAAACCAGTTTGAGAGATCTTGTGTTGTCAAAACAACAAAGCCGGCAGTGATAATATTGTGTTCAACTTTGTACTATATCAATGTACAGTTTCTTTTTTTTTTTTTTTTATGCTTCTACAATTCTACAATCATGCCATTAAAAATGATGTAAACACCTTTAAATTTTGTGGGTCTTTTTTCCGTTTTTCTTTTTCATTTGAAAAGTGTATATGAAAGTCACAGTTTTTTTCCATGCAGTGTTGGCATTCGTGGCTTACTCATGCAGAATGGTAAGGTTTGGGTTTGTGTTGAATGTTTACATTGTTGTTTCTGTGCATAATTGTACATTGACTCATATGGTTTTCATGACTGGTGGTATCATAGGTCTATCTCTGAATGTTGATTTTTCTTTAAATATATCATTGTTCTAGAAATTTGTGACCTCACTATCAATTTGAAGTACAAGACAGCTTATGGCATACCCATGGTATCATCGGTAACATCTGTAATCAGGCTAATAGTATAAAAGTTTTAATTTACTGCTACTGCTGCCAGCTTTATGCATTAGTTCTTCATGGAACTTACCAGTCAGGTTAATAGTATACAAGTTTTGTTTTATTGCTAATGCTGCCAGCTTTATGCATTAGTTCTATATGGAACTTATGATCATCCCTCATGTTATTCTGAACCAGTCCAGATGAAATTAGGTCACAGTGACCTACTTTTTTTTTACACAAATGACTTTGTTATTTAAGGTTTCCCCAGTGTAAAAGTTTAGTCTTCCAGGCAAATCTCGAGCTGTAGGCATAGTATGTTCACGTAACATAGTCAGGGTGTTTCTTGCATCATTCGGAACCACACCATCACATTGATTTGCTTTTTTAAAATTAATGTTGTTTAAAACTAAACTGGATTGTGAAAGTTTTATCTTACTGGAAAATCTATGGTTGTAGGCATGGTATGTTAATGGAACCTGGTCAGGGCGTTTCTTGTTTCATTCTGAACCACTCTAGTGGGTAATAGGTCACAATGACCAACTTTTCTTATATATCATTAATGTTTTTACCCTAGTCAGTGTTCTTCACAGGCCCATATACAATTGCAATCCTGATATACTATCATTTTAGCCCATGATGCTTTTAAACCCGCCAGATAATATGCTATGTACCAGTGCCAATATGCTTTATGTTTCCCATTTCAAAATTTTTAAATGAACATTATGTCACCAAATTCCAATCCTTATCATTCAAATAACACCTTTTCTGAACACTTCTTGGGTATGTAATTAAGTATATAATTCAGATAATCTGGGATAATTACCAACTCACATAGTCGTTACCTTTTGTTCCTGGCTTGACTGCCATAAATTACATAGCAATATATGGAATTCCTGCTGAAAATTCACTAATGATCCTTGAAAAAAATGAGTGAAAAATTAAATTTGTGTAGCTAAGTCAGACGCGAAGTATAACTCGTAGGATTTATCCAGGTCTATTACTAATAAATGAATCATTTTACCCAATATTTTGTGATATAAATGTATGAAAAAATAACATATTTTGGAAACTCTTGCTGATTTTCAGTTGTAACCTATTTTGAGGTTGACATTTTATGTACCAATTATGGTGATGCAAAATAAGAAATGTTTTAACATTATTATGATGTTTTAATTGTATTTCATCAGCATTTAAAACATCTGACATGAAAATATACAAAAACAGAAGAATAAAGTGACTAGTTTGAACAGTATAATTTTGAACTTTCTACACTCACTTCTTATTTTCACTGTCTTTGACCTATTCTGGCTGGAAAGAGAAGCCATTTCACCTGGCCCAAATATTCCAGCATGGATCTTGAATTATTAGCCTAGGTTACTCTGGCCTATTTACTGTATATACTCGATTATAAGTCGACCCGCTACTTTTTAGGGCTGCAAAAAGCTAATTTTTCTTTGACCTCCTTTAAGTCCGGGTGTATTTTGCAAGTCAGATCCATCTGAAGTGGTGACTTGTCATCAGTGAGTCAGAGTTGCACAATGGAAAAATATATGAACCAAACTGGATCGATATATAGAGAGCAAAAATAAAGACAAAACCCAGTGTAAAATACAATTTTATTATTGAGTGGAATATGTCACAGATAAATTTTGTCCATCTTCATGTCTCGGCACCCATAGAAATCCATAATGCTTGACATTTTAAATCCGTTTATATGATAAATCCATACCAGTATAAAAATGGTAACCCAGAATGATCCAATTCACAATATCCCATAATACGTAAATTTCATATGTCTTACAAATAAACAATGAAAGTAAAGTCCAGACTTTTGTGATTCACAGTATTCTATAAATGTCACTGTCTAATGTCATCTGGTACAAAGTCCAAGAATTCATCCTCATCGTCTGAGTGACCAAATAAAGTTCTGAAATCCTCCATCGTCATCTGGTCATCGTAAATATCGTCCAACTCCGATTCCTTGTCTTTACAGTCTTATGTGGGTGCTTATGTGTGGACTGAACTTGGGCTCTGCAAGTGACACTTCAATCATACAGTCTGTGAAATCTATTAAAGGATGCAAATGAACAGGTGTCAATTGTGCGGCAAGATCACAGTTGCTTCAAATAACCACCTTCTGTTACTTGGCACAACAAAGGGATGTCACGTGAGAAAACAAAGAGGGTGCTAAGGGATTAAGGCCAAATGCACAGGGAGTTGTAGGACTGTGCACTGAACAAGTATCAAATTCGCAGCTTGATTAAAAGGATTGTCAACCTGAAAACAAAGTCAGCACTGTCTTTACAAGGCAAGGGCTTATCAGCCCACTTGCACTGGCAGATAAATTTGGAAATATCACTTGGGAATTAGATCTGGCTTATGGAAAAAGAAAATATAAATCAAATGAAAACTACTGCATCAAACAAAACTGTTTATTCAGCAAAACACAATATAGTACAAATACAGGTTGATCGGACTTGCACGAAAATGGAAGCAATATACTTACTAGTAAACACCCATGGTAAACAACATTGACAGACACTTCACTTTGCAGTGGGTAATATTTAATTTACTGGTAATATTTTCAAATTATTAAAATCCAAATAACTGTAGATACAAGTATTTTGCAATGAATACTGTCATGAAACTGATAAACACAGTGCATGCTATTTCTGAATGGAAATAGTGGCATGGCAATGTACAAAGATTTGAATTGACAGTATTTGTATATACTGCAAACATCTAGAGGTTCCAATATTACCCCAAGATTTATAAAATATTTTGCATGTCCTGCTTATAAGACAACCCCTACTCTGTATGAATTGAATATTCAGTCAAATATGTCGACTTATAAGCAAGTATATTCCTTGCTATACTCGTTATAGTAATTTCTCTCCCAAAGTCCGTATCATTAAGTACATTGATTTTTTAAAAAAGTTCTGATTGGGAACAGGTCGGAATTTCAGCCCCAAAGTAGGCCCAGAAACATTCCTGGGACTTTCCCATTAGGGACTTTGATTTTAATGTTGACAAAAAAGAGATGTGGTAGTGAAGAAAAGAAAGATATTTGTTATTTAAATTGAAAATGACTAATGAGCTTTGGCATGAAAACATGATATAAATTTGGGAAATAAAGAGTACTATGTAAATATATGTACTTTCATATTTCATTGATTTGTTCACTTTTATGATGATAACATGCATTTTTAAAATATTTTGTGATGCTACCGCGCACTTACCCTGATGTTCTAAAAAATTCCTGGGGAGATCCCTGACAGTGGACAAGTTTTGTCTTACTTGAATATATTTAGCGATTGGTATGAAGGGAATGATAAATATGCAGGGAATAACAAATCCACTTTCCTGACAATCAGGACAAAGCTCAAATTTGTCTCAGGCAAGATCAAGTTCGCAATGTTCTTGTCTGTGGGCAAGTCCCAAAAATTGAGAGAGAGAAAAGAGGTCAGTGTTCAGTTTGTAATGCTTCATGTTCTACAAGTTTTTACTCTGCAATCTCGCCATAGTACATATATCAGCACCTTTATTTAGCTTTTATATGTACCTCATGCTTTCATTACATAAATGCCCGCAGTTTCATTCATATCGACCCTTTATTTCGCAAGATACACTGCCAAAGTCTGTCACTTTGATCTTGTAGTCAGTCTAGCTTTTTCTTGTGCAGACATGATAATGTGAATATTTTCTATTTGCAGCAAGTTTTGACAAATGGGGAATAAATATTTATATTTGAACATATCAGAAACATTTTTGCACAATTAAGCAAAAACCACAGGTTGTAGACAAATGAAATTTGGCAGGCTTATTTGTATTCATATGTAAATAATCTCAATAGATTTTCAAGACATTTTAGCATTCTTTCATCTTTTTACATATTTATAAACCTTTTGGACAGTTTTGACAAAAAACTTGTTAGTATAATTAAGCAAAGAGTACTTGAGGTAGGCAGAATTTGAGCCATCCCATGCATAAATGTCCTTAATGATGAAAATATCAGATTGAATTTTCTGATAATTATAATACAAAATATGTTAACATTTTGTTATTTTCAAAGCCATTTTCTGTGTTTCCATTCTTGGATTTCATTAATTTTTATTTTCCAAACACATCTAATTTGGATTAAAATCATTATATCATGTTTGATGGCTCCAATGAAATTTGGTATGCATGTTTGTATACATCTGTTCATAACATGATTAGATTTTCATTCCATTAAAGCAGTTTTTTAAAATTTCTATAAGTGTTTAAACTTTTTGAGAGTGAGATTGTTTGGGTCAGTGAGATTGAGGTGGGGATGGAGCATACATATTTTACAAAGACACAAGTCTAGGTTACTTAACATTTTCATTTATTTCACAGCATGCTCTTTGGATGTGATTACTAAATATGGGCTTGACCATAACTTTTAAAAATGCTATCCGTAGAGAGACTGCTGAATAGAAAGGGGGGTAATTTCTTACAAATAAAGTTTTGACATTTTGACTGGCAAGAAACTGGAAAAATCTAAAGCTAATTTAACTTCATTAGTACAATAATGCATACATTTTTTAAAATAATTGTATTCATGCAGAACATCATATTTCAGGTCTTGTGACCATTAAGTTTTGGCAAAGTTATGAATTTAAGAATATATTTCACTGGAATGTAACTGTTTTGTTTATTTTATTTCAAGCATAATACAGTTGATCAAATCATTGTGAAGCTGAAATGATGAATCTGATTCAAATGTTAGAAAACAATTACATGAAAGGTTTTGTTTGCAAATTACCTCAATATTTTTTGGAAAAGCAACACCATAATATCCATGTTGTTTTTGGTGGTTTAAAAGTCACTTTTAGCGCATTATTGGCTATGTCATGCTGAGGAAGTGAGTTAAGTACATTTTCAAAGGACACACCAAGGCAGCCAACCTGGACTGACCTCGGCGGGTATTGAACCCATGACCCTTGGATTATGAATCAGAGTCTCTAAAACGTAAGCTGCTGCAGCTCCAGAATATGTAGTTTTGTTTTTTGAGTGGGGTGTGTGTGTGGGTAAAACTAATTTTAATGATGTAATACTTACCTGCTGCTATTGCATAGCTTACTCTTTGCCTGATGGAAAATACCCTCAACTGTATGATGATAATTCCTCCTCCCAGTCTTAAAACTAGTGGGACATCAGTGCGTGACAGGAAAAAGTAAGTATTACATCAATAAAATTTGTTTACCCCCCCCCCACCAATTTTTTACAATTATTTTTATAGTATCAGTAATACATAACCTATTGCTATTGCGTAGCTGAATTTGCCAGTTTGGTGGTTGGCTGATGATCACATAAACTGGTGAAGGGAAAAGGAAGGAATACTCGCCCATAATGTTGAAGTGTAGACTACTGTCAGATGGTATCCGCATGGGCCACTTTTTGTGTTACTACTATCGGCTCCAATTAAAATGTGCCTTAGATTTGGTGAGCCAACGGGAGAAGGTAGAAGTAGGAGAAGGTCGTGTCAGATCGCCAAAAACGTTGTTTTCATCACTTCCTCCAGAGATGAATGAGTTGGATAGGCCCATGATGTAGCAATGGTTTGAACCTCATGGGCTTTAATCTTCATGAAAGAAAGGTCCCTCACGGAAAGAGACTGATAAGCTCTCTTGATAGGTATGATAATCCACCTTGAAATGGTGGAAGCAGAAATATCAGCAGAGCCCTTAAGGGGGAGGAAAAGACACTTCCTCCCCTTTCTTCTCCCTTTTGAAACTGCCAAAAAAAAGCCCTAACAGGGCATAAAAGTCTATCTTGATCATCCCCAGCACAGAAACAAGTGAGACGGGGGATCTCAATTGAGAGTGGAGCAACCGATGGAAGCTGGTTTTTGCTATAAAAAAAACAGGTTGTCAAAGGAGAGAAGCTGTCTCTTAATTCCCATTGAACCGCAGACAGCCTGGTTGTATAGACGGGGCACATGGCTCACTCCTTTGTCTCGCTGATGCAAAGGAAAGTAAGAAAAGTCTTGAGGGTAAGGTTCTCTAAAGAAGCTTCACCCAAAGGTTCATAGGGGGGTTTAGTTAGAGACCACAAGACATGAGAGATTCCATCTAGGCATTAGAGAGCGAGACACCAGTCTTTGCACCTCGAAATACCTGATCAGGTCAGCAATGTGAGAGTCTGCACCAATGGCTGGTCCTTTTGAAAATTTGAGTGTGTTGAATAGGGCTCCCCTATAGCCCTTAATAGTTGAAACCGAGCATTGTCTTTCTTCAAAAAGGAAGAGAAGAAATTCAGGCACTGCACTCGGAGAGGGAGAGCTAGGATTAGCACATTTCCTACATCACCAATTGCAAAAGATTCAGCACTTTGCGTCATAGACCTTGGACGCTGATCGTCTCCTGGACTGAACGATGCACTTGGCAACTTTGCTCGAAAGCTTGTCCTGGCAGAGAGATAGTTTGAGATAAGCCAAACGTGAAGGTGCATAATCTGTGGGCTGTTGTGGAGAGAGCCCTGTGCTGTGACAGAAGGTCCCTCCTCTGGGGTAATGTTCTGGGTTGGACTACCAGCTATTCGAGAAAATAGTTGAACCACGATCGTTGAAGCCACAGAGGAGCTATCAAAATGAGCTGAGAATTATAGGTCCTTACTTTATGAAGTACTTGTTGAATCATCCTGAATGGTGTGATGGCGTAAGCGAACAGACGATCCCACTTCAGGTTGAAAGCGTCTACTGCCCAGGCTCTCTGGTCTGGGACTGGGGAAACGTAAAAGGGGTGCTTTTTGTTTAGCTTTGTCGCAAACAAGTGCCCCAAGGGTCTCCCCCAAAGTATGAACAGGGAATCTGATACAGATTGGCGCAGAGACCATTCTGTGAGAACTTTGTTGCTCCTCCTAGACAGACCTTTCACCAATATATTCTTCTTGCCAAGAATGTGGCGAACTCGAAGGGTAATCCCTTCCGAAGTTGCCCAGCGAAAGAGGTTCCAAACCTCTACGCAGAGAGAAGGGGCATGTGTGTTTCCTTGTCGCTTGAGGTACGCGACCACTGACGTGTCGTCATCAGAGACCATCACGCAGCGACTTCTTATTTTGTCAGTGCACCCCTGAAGGGCTAACAGCACTGCTCCCATTTCCAAATTGTTAATGTGGAGGGCAGATTCTTCCAGGGACCACGAACCCCGAAGAATGAGTCCTTCCGTCTCCAAATGAAACTCCACCCGGAATATGACGCGTCTGTGAACAGATTGGAGTGGGGTTCAAGGGCATGGATGGGGACTCCGGCCAGAAACGAGTCCCGATCGTCCACCAAATCAGATGATGGTGGAAATCCAGACCTAGAGAAATCTGAGCAGTCAGAGTGTCCCTGTGCAGTTTCCAGTTAGAAGGAGAAACTAGTGAGGGCGCAAGTGCAATCTGCCTAGGGGAACTAGGTCTGCTGCGGAGTTCAAGGTTCCCAGAAGAGATAGAAATAGACGAGCCGACAACATTGTCTTGGCTCAGTGCCTCAAAAGGGTCAGGATCTTGTCTACTATGTCCCGCGGGAGACGGACTAATCCTCTTCGTGAGAAAATTCATCCCCACGTAGACGAAATCTTAAGATGGAGTAAGCACAATATTTGACATCCTACTTGTGTCTGCCGGTATATTTTATATAGCCGCAGTTCATTTTTGTGCATTAGTAGGTTCGCCCCCACTTCACAGCGAGGGCGCCTGACTTATTCGCTTTGAAATTGAGCGTGCTGGTGCGTTCCTGAGTAAGTCAATTTGCTTCGTGGTACACATCGAACTCGGCTATGCGTTGCCCTTGTCCTCTTACTGTGGACATAACTTCTTGCTGGCACCCAACTGGCACCTCATCGACGCTGGCCCAATTTGGGGCTTCCGTCTGTAGCTCTTCTACCTCATTGGCTTCGGTGGTAAGTGTGGTTTCATCTTCCTCGGGTAGAACATGATCACAACCGCCAAAAAGTCGGCCATTTCAAAGTCTGCAGCCATGTTTTAACAAGCCCTCGTGCGACACAACGACAAATCTTAACATACTAAAGGAAGGACACGTGAACTCCAATATGCTGAAGCATGCCTTAATACGGAAATAAGCTTAATCCATTTCACGCCCTCTGCGGTGCGCTCGGGGTAAAAGGAATCCGAAGCACCGTCGTTGTGACTGATAACCCATGCACCAAAGACCCAAACCAGCTGCTTATCGTCAGATTTCCAAACCTCACTACCAACGATGTATTTGCACCCGGTACTGCTAGGCTGGCATTTTATAATTTCTCTAAACGGCAGCTCAGAAGCGACTGACGCCAACCGTAAAGAATCTTGATCGCGCCATCGTCAAAAAGATCAGCGTAAAGCTTGAGGGAAACGACGTGGCCTGTATTGACGATGCCTATGTTTATGGCGTCTACAAGGATCTCTGGCAGACGGACAAAGAACGGACTAATGCAGCCAAACAGGGTATGCAAAACACCAACATTGCCACCATAATTGTCCGGTCTGGCAATGCCGTTGCTGATACCAGCCCGATGCGTCTGTCGCTGCCGCACTTGGGAACTGTTTCTTAGAACTGCTGAACGAACACATACCATACTGCCAGTCCGGCCTTTAAGACCGCATTTCCTTTGAGCTGACTTTTAACAACTACGGCAAGGCTATCCAGAACACGAATAAGAGGGCGAGTTACACCATCACTGGTATCTCTCTGGAGTTTAATGTTGTGGCCCACAAGAAACTATCTGAGGTACCAGCAGTGGAAAGAGGCCCAAATGATAACGGCGAGAGTTTCAAGGACGCAAAGACACCTTCGCTTGACGTTGGCACTTATTATCAAAACAGGTTTGCCCTCGTCCTCGACATGAGGTTGACGGAAGACCACACACTCCACGGGTAGGGAATACGCATAGAAAACGCTTAGGAAGTTGTAATGCTGCTGTTTGAAAAAAGGTTCAGGCGGCAGGTGTGTTAAACGCGTACATATATGTCATCATGGATGCGCAGCTCAACATATAGAATGGCCAATTCATGTCGGCCTTCTACTTCTAGCTTATGTATGGTGCGGTACTAGCACCAATTACAGTTGGCATTATTACCTATAGACAGGTCGAGTTTGAGAAGAAACGACAAGAAATTACGAGCACAATTGATAATGAATCCACCAGCGTAACCGTGTATGCGGTACACGCCCATTTTGTGGTGATCGCTGCGTATGGAGGTCATGGAGTGTCTGAACTCTTTTTTTTTTCTCTCTGAGCCACTCCATGTAGAGGTCGGCCCTTACAGCTACTATCAATATGCCTTTGACCTTACGTATCTCTGTGCTATTTACGACTAGTATGGAACACATATTGGGGCGTAGGCTCACACAGTCAACTATGGGCTTTCCCTAGCACTCACCCTTAAACTTTCCTTCTATATTTTTATTTCTTGTGCTGTAGAGTGGACTCTCTTTAGGATAGTCGCTCATATCGTAGAGCTGAGCATTTTCGGCCAAATCGTGGTAAACATCGTCGGTCTCGATGCTCATCAGCAGACTGCCTTGTCCACGTAGCATGCTTTAATCTGATTTTAGTAGAAGTCGTACATAAGGTATTTGCACAGGTTGAGGACTATCTGTCCAGTATAAATTGGGCGGCTGAGCTTTCGGCTGGCCTTTGTTTTCCCGACGGAGTTATTCATCAGCTTGAAAAAGTCTTTATCAAACTCTGACTTTGCCTGAGTCCGCAGGTTCGTGTTCAGCTGTACGTACGGCGCCATGCAATGCGCTTGGGTCAAACTCCAGCACACAGTGAAACGTGATGACGCACATCCCAAGCTTGATGCAGAATTGGAGGTTTCTGTAATGTACCACATATTGCTCCTTTTTTCGTACGGATTGGACTAGCTTCATGCTTTCAGTGAACTTATCACCCAGTATGCTGACCAAATCTGCTGATAGTCGCTAAGCCAACCCTCTGGAACAGCATTGTTGCAGAATCCAGCGGATAGTCGCTGTGCGCGTTATGAATCTCTCAGGATACTCATATTCAAGAATATACCCCTCGGGTGAGTCTGCCGCACAAGAGCAATTTTTTCTAGTGATAGCGGGTCGACCCACTTAAAGCCGCTAGTTGGTAGACTCTGCATCATGGTCCAGTATAGAGGTTCTTGCTTTACTGTTTATTATCCAGATGTTTGTCTGTGTGCGATCGTAATCAGGGCATATTGGGTTGGTAGCTTTAACATGTCACCATTGAGATTCCGTCACTGATTCCATTCCAACTAAATAGATGGATGTCGATGTCCGTTAACTTCATGCTTGTGATTCTTAGGAGAGCGTCCCAGTTCACTCCTTGTCACTACAATAGCGGTCACATTCTGTGCCTTTCTCCGCTCTTACATTAGCACGCGCAGACATCAGAGCGAACGCTGAGACAGCGCTGGATAGTATGTTCGTTGTTCAAGAGTGAGAAACCAAATGGCTGAAAGTCCCACCACAATAATACCCATGCTGCTGTGTCGGCATAATGGTCTTCGGCTTGTTTTGATGCATGCACCTTTTGCATGCATTAATAGCGACTTTGGTGTCTTTCGTTATGTTGTTGTCCGCCATAAGAACTTTCTTTTTATACCCCTCATAGATGTCAACTTTAAGCTCCATGTCAGTTGGGATGACGTGAAGGCCGCCCACAAGGGCGTAATACAGCTTGCCACTGGTGTATCCGAGCAATTGCTGGTACTTATTTAACAACTGAGGACGTTCTCTGAGCTGGTGGCCATATCTTCTATGTTAGCAATAAACTACCTTTGTACATTAAATGCCTTTCTTGATCGCACTATCGAGATAAGTGTTTGGGTTTGTACGCCCTGGATTACCCAAACTTACGTTAGAACGCTATTGTTGAGACACTCTACCCGGGTGTAGCAAAGCATTTTGACTTGTCCAGTATAAAATACGCAAAGCCGTTTAATCCGCATCGTCCTGTGCGATATGTTCAACGTGCCATGCTACGTTGGTTGTCGGTCTTCTAAACAAATAATGGACGGAGTTCCATGTAGCGGAGTTTGCTTGTAGGCAACCATGCCAATGCTGTTTTTAAACGCATTCCATCCTGTCTGGCCTAAACGTGGACACCGCATCCAAGTGAGAATCTTTCTCACTTGGTAGTAAACATGGAACCCATCACTGTACATCATCTCTGGCAGGTCTGGCCCTGTTGTTCCCGTCGAAACGACAGAAAACAGGTGGTCGCCGACGCCAACAAAGTTCACTTGATTTTGCCAAAACCTCATTTCGACGTCTGCCGTTCCGGGGTTCCAATTATTCACAATATCTTCAGACTTGACCAAAGGTAGTAGGTACTTAGCAACTACGTCAATAAATTTGGTCTGAAACGAAATACCATCGCACAAAAACACGCCTAGATTGAGCAACAGTTCGTGGAATTGCGCTCTCTCTCCACCGTTATGGTTAAAGACGCCACCAACACTGTATTTCGTATTGCTATTTAAACGAAGTTCTTGTGGTAATAACATTGCTCCCGCAATAGTGCTGATTCTGACAATACATATTGCATTGACTAGTCCTCTAGTTGGACGGGTGACTCTAGAACAGGTGATACGCACTTGTTCTGGTACCTGTGTAGTGCTGTGACAAATTTCTTTCAGCCCAGGATCATTGTACAACGTTTCGGCTGCGCTTGGTAACAACAAATCTCCAGTTCCATAACATCCGGACAACAATCACCGTTCCCAATGGATATTATGACATAAATACGCCCAAAAAAGTAACAGAGGCTGCCATTGCTGGAATGGCTGCGGACAACAGCGTGGCAAACGTGCCTGACAACACCATACTTATTGCACCAAACTGCAGGCTCCATCTCGAACCGCTGACCTCCATCTTTGGGTTTGCCCCAAATGGGATTTTCGGAGCTGGCACACATTCAGCAGGCAATTACCCACCAGCGTTTATCAAGATCCTACGGCTTTATGTCCACCTCGAACAAATAAATTCAACTGGGAATTTTGTTGATGGAAAAAACAGCATCCTTCACGTTATTCGTGTGGGTGGTGAGTCCTATGGGGAGTTGCGTACTGTCACGTATGGAATGCTACGTTTGTGTAAACTGCGTGACGGCGGCATCCTGGAAATCTCGATACGCATATCAGAGAAATATATTCTCTTGTTAATATGCTGGAGTGCACTATCATCATTGAAATTAAAGAAAAGTGTGACAAAAAGTACTAACATACTATGAATCTACTTGGTCCTGGTTTCTTTAGTAACAGCGCTGCAAGCACCTTCGGACCATCGCCCACGTTTAATGTCGACCCCGATGCTGGAACTCTTAGCCACAAGGTGGACAATGTTGCCGCCTTAAAGGTCGAGTACTTAACGGCCGACTGTATCACGTCGGTCGGCGGAATTGCCGCAATAAATGCGTCCGGTTACTATCGATGGGATTCAACGCGAAACTCTCAAAATGTAGGTGGTTTTACCCGTAGCAACAACAACGACACTATCACCATCCCAGGAGTCAGTTATTACTTCATTAACCTCCTCGGGAATCGTGGTGATGGAATGTGGGCAACGCTTTCAATCCGTGTAAACGGAATCGTACAGGCACATAATGACAGTATTTTTCAGTCTGCCGTTCCCTCTAACGTCTCACACGAAAGCTTAACAACTAGCTTTGCGTCTATGTTTGACCTCAACGGCAACGCACAAGCATTGGGATTTTCAGCTACTCTAACCATTTTTGGCTTTCGCAATTAGAACTCGCACTACACACTAAACTTTACTTAACTTAAAAAAATAAAAGCCATTGGGGAACGACCAGACATGGGCAAGGAACACGACTCACTGGTGCCACCTGCAAATCATGAAATCGAAGTGCGAGAGTATCGTGAACTCCTTGTGGTTGACACGCACAGGTTCAGACTGGAGAGGAACGAGGATGAAAAGCAGATGGACATTGACCACTGGTGTTACAAAGAGGATCGTAAGCCAACCCGCGAGCAGCTAGGGTTAATTGAGATTTATTTGTCGGAACAACAGCAAAAGAACTGCCCTCGGGAATCACAGACCCGATTGTTACTACAATGACAATGTGGTATTTGGCGAGACGCGTTCGGGAATAACCTTTTCTTCGGGGAATGTAAGGTCCTTTATCGTTCGTCTCATCAACAGAAAAAAAGACTTATTTTCGAAAAAGACGCGCTCTGTCGCATCACAGTAATTACCCAGAAAAACAAACATTCGCTGAAACTGCAGGCGTGTTAAAGACCGTGTCATTTCCGGATCTAAAGATATTAAGGAAACTGACATTTTACTTGGCATGATCGCTGTCTTGCCAGTAAGCCACGGCAATAAGTTAGAGGTGTGTAACCGCAGGGGGGGGGGGGGAACTAACTCACCCACTCCTCCAGATAAATTACACTTTCATATCACGTTGCTTATTGAGGAATTATAATGTCGCTATACCCCAAACTCCAAGACTCAAGATTTTTGCCTAAGAAGGATTAGCCTGGCTGAAACCTTCTTCCAGACAGAGACTGAACAGCGGCGCCCTCTGTACAAAAAGTACAAGCGCACAGTAAATGTGGTGGATGGTGTTAACAACACATTGACGGCGGAAATTTGAGCGACCGGCGACTATTCTTGAAAACCAAAAGGCACGATGAAATCCTTGTCTTGGCCGATACAAAGCCCAACACAATCGCAGGCCACATATCTAATGCATTACGTGATATCGCGATTTCTGAGGAAGAGTTCAAGTTTATCCTCGATGAAGTCGACAAATACATAACCATGAAAAATGAAATACATGCTGCATCGCAGAAGGCATACACTTCAGTTGTAATCAATGAAGTGGCAAAAAACAAACTAACAGCGCGCAGAAGAGCCGAAGTTCGCAAAGAGATCATGAAAAATCTCACTGGAATTTGTCATAAAATGTGTGTTGTCTATCGGAACGACAGAAACGACCGAACCGTCAGAACGACAGCTTTCTGACTCGAGGCCCATTTCCTGCTTACCTCCAGCATGCGATACGGGTTTTCAATAACATGCGGACAAATAATATGTTGCCAAGTGGTCTATTTTTGAATTTTTGCTTGCTTTTAGCAAATTTAAAATAATGGTAGCCGCCTCATGCGCCGTCGCCCTCATCGGATATAGCCTGCAGATCTGCAGTAGAAAGTCGCGAACAAGAATTGCCACTGTCAATATTTGTTGGAACAACTACCTGCTTTGATGCGTAAATTCCAAATCCAACTAACAACAAAGTTGCCAAAGTTAAAGTCGCTAAAGGCACAAAGGCATCAACAAAAAAGCAACCGGTGCACATATTAACCATACTATTTCTTTATAAAAATGTTTTATGACGATTGTTTTAACCATTAAATTATTCTATTTACAATTGAAGAAAAAACAACAGCATACAGTTAGCAAAGCACATGCACAAAATGCCTCAACCACAAAACCGAATTTTCTGCGGTACTGTACTTCATGTGCAAGCCACGGGAATTGAGAACAACAATGAGTATCATCAAAAACTATATGAAGAAGTTATTCGACATTGATGTACAGTCAAAACCTGCTCGAAGACAAAATCAAACTTTACTCATCTACCACGGCAAATATGACTATGTTGAACCCCCGGAACTAAAACGCAGACAAAAACGTAAGCATAAGCTTTTCAATAATTGCCTAGAAAATAAGTATCTGCTCTTTGAGCGTGTTGAACAAATTAAGTTTGATGAAGAGTATCTCTGTATCCTCGGTAATAATTTATGGGCACTAGTGAACAGTGAGCTTAGATAAAAGGAGTTTGATGGTAACATAAACAGATCCACAAAACTCTTATAGGAGGTCTGTATGAGAAAATAACCAATATCAACATTCCTGAAACCAAAATTGCCAGGCCGTCTGTCGATTTCACTATTTTATATCATAGCTAACGTTTGAGAAGAAGCTGTAAAAACGCTGTAGAGACCCATATCCGAACAGATTGCGGATTCTTTTGTGCGATGAAATTGCCGGCTAACAAAACGTACGATTTTTCTGTAAATTACTGGGCTGACATATATCCGAGGCATATTTGTGTCAATCAGAAATACCCCAGGTGGTCCGAATGTATGGCGGCGTAAAGAGACAAAGATACAATTGGAACATTGTCAGCCTTTTCTGTCGCAATATATGAGGTGCTCTTCGCAAAAGCGAATCACCAAACAGATCATAATTATATGTATTCCTACAACTACTTCCAAGGTTATTTCTCGACTTGACAGAGATGTCCGAGCGATGTTCCGATCGTAAGTTATACCTACTAAAGAATCAAAGGAAATAATCGAGGAAGGGAGCGAACAACGTTTCCGAAATGGTCTACAGCCAGCTACGTGTGGTCAGCCACTCATTGAGCATGCGCTACCCAACGCTTACCTGTCTGTGTAAAATTTAGATAATTATATAATAAGGACTTAATAAATAATTCATTCGTAAATGTACGAGTAATATATTGCTGTATTCACCAACTACAATCTTTTGTCTACATTTATTCATGAATAATCTGGTAACTAAATTAATGTTCCCCGATGAATTGAAGTTAGTACCTATTTCATGCTATAATTTATCCATATTTCCAGTTTAAATTGTGAATTGTATCCCACGCTTTTGATAAAAGCGCCAAGGATACACTATGATCACCTCCGTTTGTTTTTCAGTCCGACACTATCTCCTCCCCCACGTTTAGGTGAATACTGACGAAACCTGGTGGCTTGGATTCCCCATGATGTCATGTGGCGCGAGGCGTATTTTGTCCAGGGCCCCTCCCCATGGGGGTGCGGTAGTGGAAGGGTGGCAGTACTTTTCCTAAAAAGTGTTATAACATGCAACGTATATTATGTAGCCATCTGAAAATTGGTACGTTTCATCATTACACTCAGGTACATCATATATATTACGGGTTTTGCACTAGTGCCATGTGGTCATGCCCCACGTGTGGGACCTAGCCCCTGGGTCTCAACTTGGAACCTTATGAGATTCCCACCTTATAACCTAGAGGCACGCAGTATTACCGGTATACCGGTTTATCGTGGTATTTGTTTTCCTGTCGTTCGTCACAGGGTACTTTTCCACTATACCGGTACTTCGGTAGTTTCCGTCAGAAAGGAATGTACGGAAATTCCCGAGTAATCTTGTTGCGAATTTAATGATGATAAAAGCATGTTTTCATTTGTCACGACAAAATAATTACAAAAAGTTAATGTTTTACAAAATCGTCGTATTTGTCGGAAATTAATTTCGAATATATTTATAAACTTTAATCACGTGGTTATCACGTGTCATGTATGCAAATATGGTGGCCGAATGGGATGTTGTGAAAAATATCGGGCTAAATCTGACATTTGGAAACATTTTAGATGAAAGAAAAGAAAATCGAATGGTATCATTGAGGAGAACGTTCGATTTTGTCGCAGTTAATAAATGTGCTGGGAAGCGGTACGTCAAATTTATCCATACATCGTTGTATACATCATCCACTGTTGACCACGGATGAAACAAAATCCCTACATCAACCCTCTGCCAGCGACTTTAAAGATATTCCAGACAGTGGCAAACAAAATATTATGTCTCAACTGACTGTAACTGGTATGTTGGAAATGTGAATAAGTATAAATCAACATCGCAAAAGGCAACTGACATTATTGAAAAAATAGCCAGATTTATAGTCAAAGATCTGAGGCCCTATCGTCTTGTTGACACTAAGGAGTTTCGACATCTGATCATTACTTTAAACCCAAGATATCAACTGCCATCAAGAAAGCAGTTAGCAGAATTAACTGTACCAAAATTTATGACAAAGTGAAAAGAGAGGTGAAACAAAGTTAACAGACTGCAGAGCAGGCAAGTATATTGGGTGTTATTTTTTTGGAAATAGACTATACAGTTCTTCTGTATTTTATTTTCAGTTTTTATTTCCCTTTTTAATACAATATTCTGGATCATATATTCTATCAAAATGCATCATTTTAGTACTTAAAATAGTTTTGAAACTGTTGGTTTAAAAACTGTATTGAAACGTTAAAACGTTCATATCTGATATTGAAAGCAACTTCATTTTATGCAATTCCGATTACATATTTTTTTTGCTGTTTCCATGTCCCTTCATATTATATGCAATATTTAGCATTAATTTAGATTATAGTAATAGATGAGATCACAAAACAATTATTTAAATTTTAAATAATGACGAACACAGAACTTCGTCTGAAATTTGAAAAATATGCACCAAAAACACGACAGTAAAAAAATGAAAAATGTTATGATTCTTTCAATTTCTTATACGGATGGAATTATACTTCCAGAGCTTTGATATTTCGTACGTGGATTTTTATCATCATGCTTTACCAAGTTTGTTCAAACGATGCCTATGCTGTCAGAAATGATCACATCTCTGGAGTCACACAATTCCTTGGGTAAATTTTAAAAAATCATCTACTCTGAAAGTTTGAGGCCATTATTTCCATCTCTGTACCCTATTTTGAATGTGGCTTCCAATCATCATACTTAAACAAGAATTTTGTAATGGTGGTCCTAAGCTCCTCACTGTATCCTCCTTCCTCCCCACCTTACTGCTTAATGATGAGCTAAGAAGCAAATGAGTGACTACGACTCATTTAGGCCACATGTTTTACATTGCAAGATACATGTATATATAATGACATTGAACATGTAAATCACGTTTCTTAATTACAAGAAAATTGATGTACATTGTACTTTTACACCTTTTACATATTGATATACGAGTGTTAGAGTCCTACTCCGACCTCTCAAATTTCTGAATCATGAGAATGTGAAAATTGCACATCTTAAATTGCTTGCCATTCTTTTTTCATTTTAGGAATCCGATACATCCTGTTATTTACAGAGAATCTTACAAAATTGGTGGATGCTGAAACAATCCCAGACAAAAATACGTAAGAAGTAGTAAATTGCTTAATAAGATACCTTTGTAACCATGCAAAATGTAAGGTATAAATTACAGACCAAGGGGGAGAACTCTGCAATGAAGTTGACCAATTTTATGTTTTGCAGCCAAATGGGCATAGAGCACTGGATTGCATCTCCTTATCACCTGTAAACAGGCTGTCTGACAGAAAGATTTAATCGCACATTTATTTCCATGTTGACCTGTTTCGTGAACGAAAAATGCAATGACTGCGATGCAAGGCTTCCCTACCTTTATTTGCTGACCGAAATGCGGAGCATAAATCACCAAGAAAGATCCATTTGTTCTTGTATATGGAAGAAAGGCGAGGTTACCAGTCGAGCACATATCTGAAGCAATGGTAGCGAGTGTGGATTCATTTCTGAATTTGTCTCTGTCGAGCAAAAAAGCAGCAGAAAAGATACGTAGTTTACAGAAATAGTAAAAGTTTTGCCACGATGCTAAAGTGAAAAACATTGCTTTCAAGGAAGAAGATGAAGTATTACTTCACAATGCAAGAAAAGCAATTTAAAAGAAATTAGGAAAACTCAGTGCCTTGTGCACTGGATCATATATTGTCGAAGCAGTGCTGAATAAAGAATCTTACCGTTTACTGGGATACAAGAGTGATATTAATGGTAAAAGACTGAATGTTTACAAGAGGAAAGCGGCTAAAACTAAATCTAAAACTGGAGGAAGAAAACACTAAACGTAACAACAAACAGAAACAGATGAAAGTTGGGGTAAATTTGAAGCCCATTTTTCTCCGAAAAACGTCAGTTAGCGAAATATTTTTTGGACAGCAGTACACAAATACAGATACGTCTAACCAGCAGGACCATGCTGACGTAGAATATTTGCGTACGGATACGGTTAATACAGTATTCTGCAAACCTATTTACAAAGAATGGAAATAAAAGACAAATCACAGATGTTTGAAATAAAAGTGAAAATTATCACAGGCAGACCCGTGCATGGCGTGAAATAAAGATATCCTCTCGTCCAAAAACGACAGCACATATGAGGGGCGATCGTAACTTTCTTTCAGAACATTCAGCTACTTGTTGTTTGGTGTACTGTCATACCATATGTTAGTCACGGACAATGTCATAAATTTGATTAAGCAACAAAACAAAAGAAAAAAACTACAAAAAGACCCACCAACCCCCAATATATATATATATATATATATATATATATATATATATATATATATATATATATATATATATATATATATATATACGGTTAATTGGGGTGTCTGATCCTAGGACTTAGGGTACAGATATGGAAATAATGGCTTTCTCAACTACCCTTGAAACTAAAGTGCACGTTTATTTTGAACATGGGGGAAAATATGTCAAAACCAATTTCGCCTGACTCACATGTTCTCCTTTACATACAAATAGTTCAGTATAAGCATGCACATTCAAAACGTGCGTGAGCATTAAAGGACCGGTACTTGATGTAGAGGACACCAGCTTGGCAGCAATAGACCTCACTTCAACAAATAATACATGCTTAGGTATTAGAAACTACATGCTCCATAAATACTGGAGATTTGTGTCTGAAACCACCTTGGATGCGTCAATTGAGGATAACTACAAAGATGAAGCCATTCTACAATCATCATTCAGAGATCACTATGACATTATATTCGTTAAAAAGTCCAAGGATGTCCATTATAATATTAAATGGATTGAAAAGTATGCACAAGAAATCGATATGAATGTTTTTTTTAACTCGTTGTGTGATGAACAGAAACTTTGTTGAATATCTCTTGCCAAAATCGAAATATGCCTGAGATGACCAGTTGTCACATGCGTGATTATATTGCTGAGATGTTTTATTTACTTCATTCTTATATTTTGTTGTTGGAACGAAATTCAAGCACTGTCGTTAATATTAGCTTTGGTTTGGAATTGAAAAAGAAATATTTGATCATCGGTATTGAAGGCCGTTTTAACAAGCCCCTCAAAGCACTTTATAATTGAATGTATGACTTCTAGATATGAATAAGAGAATTCCACAATTCTTTTATGGAATTCTTCAAAATGGTTTATTCATTAACAAGGCCCATCTTTTCAATCGACCTGAACTGTACTTTAGTTCTTGTATTGTTGGCAATTCAGCTGATATTTCCGGTTGGATAAGAAACATCTCAAATTCAATAAAAGATATTTTAAATCTCAGTCACTGAAAGCAAATATCTATCATTGATATGGAAATACCGTTTACATAATAAGATAAATGTGTGCATTTTTTCATTCGACTTGTATTAGGAATGAAAGGCCGCAGATGGTATTTTGATCACTTTGTACCGAATCTAGGAATGCAAACATTAAAAAATCTTTTGATCATTAATAAAAGAAATAGAAAATAAGCAGAAAAGGTTTGAGTTTGAAATTGTAATTATTTTGTCATTTTTGTTTTGAAATCCTACGATTACGAAACATCTAAAATAAAAGAGCTTGGTCACATACTTATTTCTAGATTTCTTTTATGTACTATTTATATATTATAAAAGTGCTAAAACTCAGAAAACATTGGTACAATGTACACTGAATGAAAAAATGAATTTTGATTTACGTCTCCTTAGCAAATATTTTAGGAGATTTTGGGGCAGATGAGCTCCAAATGTAATGAAACAATAAATATCTGATTTTCTTTCAGACACGGCGATGGCGGATATCGAACCCACACCCATTACCAGAAGTCTGTGATCTGTTGGTGGTGGAGGTGATGGTGTTTTACGACCTGCCAACACCAAGGGTCATATAAGCCTAGCGACCTCGAAATGGATTGAGATGATTGATGATGGTCCTTCAGGCATGCCATTGGTGGAGTTCGAATCCACGCCAGCAGAAATGGCTCGGTAGCGCGACGTAATCTGGAGTGCCGTGCCTTACGATTGGACCAGGGAGGAATGTTGGCTGATACCTGCCATGTCGCATTATCGCGATGACCAAGAAACAGCTAAAATAAATAACGCGACAATGCGCCCACGCGACAACGCAACAAAATATTGCGAGAACTCGCCAAATCTAGGGTAGCAAAATGGCAGTATTATTTTGTTGCCTTTGCGCCCTATTTTGTCGCGTTAACACCTTGATTTTGTCGGGTTGTCGCTTTGCGCGTTGTTGCTTTGGTGCTTTGTTGTGTTCCCGCTTTATCGCTTTGGCGCCTTGATTTTGTTGGGTTATTGCGGTTTTGTCGCGTTGGCGCTTTGTCGTCTCAACGCCTTTTCGCTTCGTTGCGTTGGTGCTTTGACGCGTTGTCTTTTGTTGACATGCGTATTTCATACCATCCGTGATGGATAAACAAAACCAATATTACACTGAATTTCCCTATAGGAAAAACTGGCATTATTTCTTGGTTAATTGTTGATAGAAAATTTTTTTGTATCTTTTTTGCATTTAGAAAGTGCATGAAATTGTTCTTTGAAAACATAAATGAGGAATAATGTTATATTATTAGATTACTAGACTCAGCTTCCCTCCATGCTCTGGCCAAAGTAGAGTACGTAGGGAGGATAAAAGCAAATTGCAATTGGCCCTCCAAAATTACTTACATTAGCATGTCAACCGGAAGATGACAACCCGACAAAGTGACAACACCACCAACTGGACAAAAAGAGCGACAAAGCAACAAAATAACCGTTGTTTGTGGCCCAAGTTTTGTCGGTTGTTGCGGCATTTAGTCAGGTTGTCGCTTGGTCGTATTGGCACTTCGTCACTTTGTGTCGCGTTGGCACTTTGTTGCTTTGTCATGGTAGAAATCGGCCACCAGACGGAGGCGCCTACAATGTAAACTGAGGTTTCTTTTTGTGGGTTTAACGTCATTTTTCAGCACATGATAGGCTATACACGGCGGCCAGTATATATTTGGAGCAAGAACCTACGCCCGGGAAGAACCACCGACCAACGGGAATTTACTATCAAGCTTCTCATGCACACACGTTGGCAGAATCGAGACATGCACCCACGCGGATAAAGGTGAGATGTGAGAGATCTGTAAAAGGCGAGCGCCATAGACCACTCGGCCACCTGGAGCCCAAATGTATGTTGAATCTTCATACCGTCTTGACAAACTTAGCAAATCGTACAATATACAGTATCAAAAGTATGGGAAGGTAGCTGTACTTGTAATGGTCTAAGGCAGGGGTGTCCAGACTTTAGTGACATGGGATCTACTTTTTACGGAGTCATACCAACACGGTCTACCAGCATGCCCCCCGTCTTCACGAGACATTGAAAAATGTTGAAAAAAAGAGAATTTCTTTCAATAATCAAATAAAGTGGTTATGGATAT
Source organism: Margaritifera margaritifera (assembly GCA_029931535.1). Lineage (NCBI taxonomy): Eukaryota > Metazoa > Mollusca > Bivalvia > Unionida > Margaritiferidae > Margaritifera > Margaritifera margaritifera. The sequence continues at coordinate 2,887,048 of JAQPZY010001473.1, forward strand.
ATCAAACACTCTTACATACTTTTTGTTGCAAAGTCTATTAATAAATGTACATATGTCAGGGATGGCCAGACTTTAGTGACATGGGATCTACTTTTTAGCGAGTCATACCAACACGGTGCGGTCTACCAGAAACTACTTTGCGATCGACCGGTCCAATCGCAATCGACGTATTAGCTACCCCTGGGCTAAGGCCATTAGGTCGCGTTACAAAATATTTAATTCAACATTGGTCGATATCTTAGTTTGCAACTGTATATATGTGGGAAAAAATTATGAATTTAAATTAAGTTGCAGTAGCCGCATTTAGTTGCTTGTTATAGATATAGATGTACTGCATTATGGGTAGTAGTCCATTAGGCAACTCCTAGAGCAGAGATGCTTAGCATTCTCGCTTTCAAAGATCGAGCAACGCTAATAGACGTGATCACAAATGTTACTGGTAATCCCGAGTCACAGTGGTGTCTCAGGGACAACAATGTAAGGAAACGATTATATTCTATGTGTCCTTTTGTAACTCTTCTTAAGTTCAGTGAAACTAAGACACGGGGAAAATCTCTTGATTGTCTTGTATACGATCACAAAAAAGCTTAAAACAGCGTAAGAAATTCAATTTTAGAACTGCATGCTGTATTAAACACTTTCGTTTGTGCCTAGTGTGTTTGTACGTGCATGTGTGCGTGCAACTGGGAATGATGTTGTGGGCCTTGCTCATGGAAATCGTTACTTGACAAACTTCCACTATCATTTTCACGGTAATCAGGACCTGTGGTTATAATACATACAGGGTATACTCGCTGTTTTACATACGTGCATGATTTTAATGAATAAAATGTAGTTGTCGAACAAAAAACTACGAAAAAACGATTTGTTTCGCTTTATTATACAAAGGAAGCACCACAAAGTTGAACCCGAAACCTCAAATTAGGCACTCATTTTCACTTAAATATATATTTAGGTGAAATATTAATGTAATATTTAAAGGTATGCACAGGTGAAATATTAATGTAATATTTAAAGGTATGCACGAGTAGCTTACTCATATCTGTCCGTCCTGTACTTACGTCAATCCTTCATCTTGTGTTCAAGATATTTGAAGGACGATCTTTACCAAACATGTGCAACAGGTACTGCATACAGTTGAAATAAGTGAGTATTTACATATACGAGTGTGGAGAAAATGTTATTATTATTATTATTATTATTATTATTATTATTATTATTATTTATTTTTTTAAAAAGTTTATTTTTAAGACGCCGCTTATATTGACTCTTTTAAAGGTTATATATGCCTTTCAAAAACAGTTTCTGTGATTACTCCAGGTTCTGTGATTACTCCAGGTTCTGTGATTACTCCAGGTTCTGTGATTACTCCAGGTTCTGTGATTACTCCAGGTTCTGTGATTACTCCAGGTTCTGTGATTACTCCAGGTTCTGTGATTACTCCAGGTTCTGTGATTACTCCAGGTTCTGTGATTACTCCAGGTTCTGTGATTACTCCAGTTTCTGTGATTACTCCAGTTTCTGTGATTACTCCAGTTTCTGTGATTACTCCAGGTTCTGTGATTACTCCAGGTTCTGTGATTACTCCAGGTTCTGTGATTACTCCAGGGTCTGTGATTACTTCAGGTTCTGTGATTACTCCAGGTTCTGTGATTACTCCAGTTCTGTGATTACTCCAGTTTCTGTTATTACTCCAGTTTCTGTGATTACTCCAGGTTCTGCTCCTTAACTGAGTTTAAATATCTCAATTTAAATCGCTTACTTTTCCAGTTTCTGCTTCTTGTTCAGGACTTAAATATATCACCAATTAACATACATCAATGAATTGAGAAAGAATTATCCTTATGCTTTTTGTGTAGGATGGGTCTGAATTGCATAATCTGATTTTATGTGGAAACTCACTTAAAGTCAGATCATGAATATCGGATCCTGTCTTTTTACAAAAAGCTATGATACTGATATTTGCTGGCATATGCATCAAATATACTGCAATTGTTCTCTCTCAAGTTCTCGTGCTTATCTGCAACATGTTTTGGCACCACAGAGATGAAAAGTGTTGAACATATATCATGTAGTCTATTTCTGTAAATATTTTGTCTTATGCAGTCAATCAGCATAAGGGTGATATACATTTTTATTACATGTTATTCATGGGACCAAACAAAACGAACAGTTGTGAAATAATAACTGTTGGGGAAGACACATCACCTTTTAAGGGAATAATATTCACGACAGGAAACATATCCAGTCCTATCACTTTTCTTAGTGAAGGAAAGTTACTCCAACAAAATATTAGATCTATGCAAAGTGTTTGGCTATTAATTTGTAAGAGTTTTTTCTCTCATTGTACTAATCTAAACAGTAACATGGAAAAAGCTATAAGCATTTCACGAATAGTGTACAATGGACATAAGAGAATATATACATAACAAGTTTAAGATTTGTCCCATATAGGTACAGTTGAAAGTTAAATTTGATGTTTGTGATTACAAGTAATTTTGTCAATTTTCTTGAAAACATTTAGTAAGTATACAAATATGAGAATGGTGACATATTGTTTCTAGTTTTCTTAGTCTTCGGTTTGTTATTAATATAATGAAAATGCCTACGAAGCTTAATGGCTGTATGAACTTTATATCGTTGGAGAATCTTCCTCCTTTAATTAGTTCTGCATCCCCCCAACCCACAAGCGTCCCCACCCCCGACCCGCCCCCATTTGCAGCAAAAGATACTGTATTAATATAATCTGGGAAGTACTCATTGCTGAGATGACTGATATGCATTCCATGTACACATGTGAGATGACTGATAGGCATTCCATGTACACTGCTGAGATGACTGATAGGCATTCCATGTACACTGCTGAGATGACTGATATGCATTCCATGTACACTGCTGAGATGACTTATAGGCATTCCATGTACACTGCTGAGATGACTGATAGGCATTCCAATGTACACTGCTGAGATGACTGATAGGCATTCCATGTACACTGCTGAGATGACTGATATGCATTCCATGTACACTGCTGAGATGACTGATAGGCATTCCATGTACACTGGATAACCAATGTAGGTTGAATTCGGTTGTCTATGGTTTTGATAGCGGGGAAAGAGGGCAGTTCGTCACGTACTTTTGCGAAAAAGATCATCTCATTTCTCAACAAGTGTTATATATCAATGTGCAAAAGAAAGTCAAAGTACAAATTATATTTCGCTCTTCATTATACTTTCCTTTAATTCATCTAATGATGCACGGACTGATGAATTTATAGAAATATTTCTTCTAACATCTTACGTTAAGTTGATCACATTAACATTAATCTATGTCCAGTAAATACATACATTTTTTACGCAGACGGTTAAAAACATGACGTCCACCTGCTTTTATTTCGCAATTTCTGATCAAGAGGGGGTTCTTTTATTAAGAAAGCACCTGATAAGTTTCCAACCAACAGTATGCTCTATCGAAACAGGAGACACCATACCCAAACGTAGTAAACCGGGGTTAGGTTATTCAGTATACAGGGAATGAGATTGCAGTTGTGAGAATGGTAGGGTCAATTTTCAAGGGTTCAATGTTTAATCTGTAGATGGTTCATTGTACAACTGGTCGTTTCTGGGTGGTTTAGAATTCAATAATTGAAAAGTGACCCTCATCTGTTGAAAAATGAGCCTTGGTCATGTTTTCATCGGGGGTCAAAATTCAATCTTACACCGGACCTTATGTCTCTAGATGAGGCTACCCAAGAGATAAGCATATTCTTTAAACATACCTAAAAAATGGTCACGGAAGGCTCGGCGTGGCCCAATAGCTTGGTCTGTTTGCCTACCCTGCTGCTGTTGGTTACCATCCAAATAGTATTGGTGTGCCGATTGAACATAATATTCTAAGATTGGTCGGAAAAGTTAAATGATCAAGCGTTCGATAATGATTTTCAGCGGGGAAAGAAGACCTGTTTGGCTTGATATTAATCGAATATAAACTATTAAAGTTTCTTTTTTGAGCTATTTAACATTTTGAGATGAATCTTCCAAGAAAAGTGAAATATTCAAATAGTAGCTTTCATTAAAAATAACATACCATTGTTTTGTACAATCCAAGCACCCAATAATATGGCAGACGACAAAATAAGCCGACAAACCGTTCAACCCGATACAAACAACTTAACCGCCACCAAGTACGCAAAACTGAGATTGTCCTTAAAAATACAATATAGAACATATCTCCAACCGATTAAAATCGAATTAATATCGATGGCTGATCAGTTATGATGAACCAATCATCGATTTTTACATTTCATTTGATTCCCAAAATTTGCAGCTGTGTATAATGCTTTATGTCATCTGTAGCACATAATTTGAAGCAACACATGAAAATCAGTCCATTAAATACATATAAAAATTGTATTAAACTTGTAAAAAGTCATACTTTAAAATGATCGTGATACATATATGTTCATCTATACGCAAATAAAACCATCAATTACAGATACAAAAACTGTCAGATATATGTGCTACTTTGTGTCAAAAAATAGCCTGAAATTGATATTTGCTGACATAAACAATGAAGTATACTGCAAATATTTTCTCCCGAGTTCTCGTGCTTATCTGCAACATGTTTTGGCACCAAAGAGATGAAAGATTTTGAACACATATCATGTAGACCATTTTTGTAAATATTTTTCTCTTATCCAGTCTTCTGCATCCAAGCGAAGTCTGTTCAATCAATAAATCTTGGCTCATTTTTGGAGACTTATAATTAAAGTGCTCTTAATGATGTTTACCTTTAAAGGCCTTAAAATGCATATCATCTGAGGCTTTGGAAATGGCTATATGTAAGATGTTTCTTTCTTTCTATATTGAATGCACAGCGAATAACGTATAAATTGGAACTGTTAGTATATTCCTAGTTTACACATTAAGTCCTCTTTTGTGTGACATGCCGATGATGTGGTTATGAATTAATACGAGGCATCTCCATTTAAAGGGCATCGATATGGATTTTTCTTCAACCTATCACTAAGATATACTGTCTATTCTGATGATCAGAAGCACAGATCAAAGCCGTTTATAGCTTCCACCAAACAGCCGTTAGTCTCAATTAAAGTGTTGGAATCTCTTGCACATTCTGAGATCAGGTCCATCACAAGATGTTGAATATATCGGTTGGGTGTTTTTTTCCTATCGGTGATTTATCATGGCATTCTGGAAAAGAAATACAACAAAAAACCACACCATAAAAATGGGCACATAAGTATACTTGCAGGAAAGATGTGATCATATCTATTTTTCAGTTATATTTATTTTAATAGCCACTCTTAATCTAAAGAAAACTCTGCACACTATTGCGGCTGGTTTACCATCTAAGTTTCTAGCTTTTTTTCCATATTAAGATCTTTAAAAGAAAATAAACGGAAGCAAGGAAATCCATTATTAATTGTAAAACTCATTTAGACGTGACCAGCTACAGGAAAAGTCAATTATGTGTTGCTCAATCAATATGAGCAATTTTAAATTTCCCAATAGAGTCTTCAAGTGGAATCGAGGGGAAGTAGACAATTAATTATTTGTTGTTTTTCTCTTTTTCGACTACTACCACCTTCACCTCCCCCATCAATAATATGTTGTTTATGGTCATTGTCAGAAAATTAACTGTAATTAAAAAAAAAACCCAAAAAAATAAATGCGCCAGAGAGAGAGAGAGAGAGAGAGAGAGAGAGAGAGAGAGAGAGAGAGAGAGAGAGAGAGAGAGAGAGATGGCTGGGGCGTTTAATTTACTTCAGCATCTGCATATGCATCATTATTCGAAGACCATTTCTTGTATGATATGGATGATATGTGCCAGCTTCCTCGCCGTCTTTGTCTGTAAAATATAATCATTTGAAACGATCAATATATCAAAACTTTAAAAATTTTATTTAAAAAAACGTACTCTGTGAATCTCTAGCTTTTGTGATATTGTACAATAATTCCTTTTTGATGCGGTTTAACAAGCCCAGAAACAAAAAAAAAAAAATAACAAAACATAACAAAACAAAAAAAAAATAAAAATAAAAATAAAAAAAATATAAAAAAATAATCATAAGAAAACAACAAAACAATATTCATCATGGCTGAAGGCTGAGCTGAACATCGTTTTTCTGGGGTTCATAAATCCTTCTATCAACTGAAATCAAAGGTTAGTAATAGTGTTATTACATAACTTTTAAACTCCTGGTGTTGTTTGCGTACATCTTTTTTGCGCTGTGTGTGTGTGCGTGGGGGGGGGGGGGGGGCTGTTATAGAACTGAGACAACAACACTTGATGGTGTTTGAACCATATACAAAAATCTGCAGCGAAAGTTTAATGTAAATAGGCATTTTTATCATTTAAATAAAATACTGCTATGAATCGAAATAGTCAAAATTTTAAAAATAGAGCAGAATAAACAGGCAATGTTAATAAAAGTTGTACATTTTCCAATAACGTTAAGTCTGAAAATTCACATTTGAAACGAAAATACAGACAAACGGAATAAGAGATAGACGAACGGACTAGCATACAAACTGAAGAAAACGTTCCGTTACTAATTAGTGATGCGTTATACATACTTGAGCAGAATTGTATGCTCAGAAAACAACACTGGCGAACAGATGTTAGACCTCAGGCGAGCCGTTGGAATTTTATATCGCCCTCGCGTGCGCACGTGAAGGTGATACAAGTATTAAGCAATGGCAGCTCTAACCATTAAGCAGTCAAATTACAGCAAAATGAAAGGTTATATAATAATTATTTTTTAAAAATTATTATTATTAACAGTACTAGACGTGTTAACTTCAAAGCGCTAACTTCTGAACCAGATTTATTTTTGTGTATCCCGCTTGACGACAATTTTCTACTGAGAAAATTGTTTAGCAAAGGAAAACAAAGAAAGGGGAAAAATTACACCTACCTGTATAAGGAACAGAGCAGAATTAGATTTGTCATTGAAGTGTGAATTGCAAAAGGAATATTGCCATGATACATTCTGGGCCTGGGAACGAACTATGTATATAAAATGATTTGTAAAATAAAATGTCTTTGAAGATACTTATGCTGATTAAATCAAACCATTTCAATATCTGAGTTTATATTTTAGCAGTTTGTAAAGAACTATTCTTTTAAAATTGTTTGTAAATAAAACTAGAATTTCGATATATTCTAACTATTATCTATTTGTAAACTAAAACCACATGATGTTTAGCAATTAAATAAATTATAATGTTCATAAAATGTTTGTTTTTAAGTTACTCTCAGTCCGAACCATTTCAAACACATGGTTAAATTAAGATAAAACTAGTAAAATATATCTAAATTAATTGATCACATAATGTATACATTTTTATTTCCGTTTAAATATTTGCTTTGTGTATAGCACTACTGTCCCTGGATACGCGTGTGCTAGCATAACCAAGTCTATGCTTATTCGACGCATTATTGAACCAACGAATTACTGAATTAACCAAGTCTATGTTTATTCGACGCATTATTGAACCAATGAATTACCGAATTACCTAAGTTAAAAAAGAACAAAATGAAGAGCAAATGGTTAAAACTATTCTAAGTTTCTTCTACTCTTTGTGTATTAATTTTTTAGAGGAGATAACTCTAAAATATCTTGTCTTTTGGTATTTGAGGACATTTTGGGGATTTCTTGTTGCACTGAAAATACCACTTTCAATCAGACAACATGTATCTGTAGCTGAGTTTATGATACAGTTATTGGATTTTTTAAAAAGCTATTCTCTCTACCTTGGTTCTTACTTTTATGACTCGTGATTAGAAACTTTAATTTACACCAGGCAACTATGCTTGTCTTGAATTAATCGAAATATGGAAATCTCACCACACTGTGTCAGTGAAGCGTTGTTACACAAAACCTCCTTACCTTCTGTAAAAATAAAAGGTTGCTCCAGCTATCAACAGGATAAAAAGTGGGATACAAATTCCGAGTGCGGTCTTTCCTCCTGAAGAGAGACCCGACTCTTCTTGACCACGATCCCGAAGTGATTCGCCATTACCACTTCCGGTATGCTCCGTTGAAGAATATTTCTGCGTGGTGCTTGATTTGGAACTATGATTTTCCGTCGAAGTCTTTGGTGGGAAGGTAGTAGAGTGCATCTTTTGTTTAGTCGTGTTTGTAGATGATGTAACGGGTTTGGTGTTCATTGCTGTAGAAGAGGATGCCTTGGACGTACGTTTAGAGTTCGCTGTGTTCAATGTTGAATCAGGCGATATTGTAATGTTTGCCCTTTCTGTAGAAGATGCTGGCGTAAACGTAGTTGAAAAGATCGTTGTGAGCATTGTTGGAGAAGTGATTGTACTGGGCGGATCGGTTGTCCATTCTGAAGAAGGCGACTCATTCTTAGTACTTGTAGCAACTACTGTTGTAAGCGAGGGAGATACAGATGACGTCGAAGTTTCCCCATTTGTGGACACAGTATTCGATGAGGTAGTTAATGAAAATGATGTCGTGTTTTCATTACTAGAGTTAACAGTTGCAGAATTGGTGGTCTTCACTGAATCAGTCGATGATGTTAGATGTGTATTAGCTGCCTTACTTGATGTTGAAGATTCATTTACTGTTGAACTAACTTGGGTTGTTGAAAGCGAACTGGTCAAACTTTGGCTTGTTATTATTGTTGCTGGTGTCGCTGTTGTACCTGTTGTTGACGGCATTGTTGTCATTGGTACCGTTGTTGGTGTGGTCTGAACCTGGCTTGATGTATCTGTTGAGAACTTGCTTGATGAAGTTCCTGCAATATAGAATGGGATTGTCTTGTTTGCTTGAAATGAACAAAACATAACAAAGCACAGAGCAGTTAGATAATATTCGAGATGATTCCTTCATTAGATGAACTTTCCTTCCTTGCCTAATGCTTTGTAGTCTCTTAAGTGGAAAACAATTTACAAGTCGTCCATTAACGTTACTGAAAGAAAATGGTATAGTTCACAAATTGTACATTATCTGTGAAGTTAATAGAATTTAGAAAAAAACTCTCCTTTTATTCATAATATAGCGGAAAATCAAAAACGTCTAGCAAGAAAAATGCGAATAACACGAGAAAAAACAAGAACAAGGGAAATAGCAGCAGCAACAATATGAACACTAAAACAAGAAGAAAAGACGACGAAGAAGAACTTGTGTACTTTTAGCCCTGGTATTGCTACTATTTCTGATGATGCTTTTGTTTTGTTAATCTTATGAGCTGCCATCGCTATTGGGCACTGATGTTACCATATTTAGCAACAAATTGATTTATGTCCTTTTGGTTGGCACACAACCTTATACCATTCACGCGTGTTTTTTATAGTATGCAATAGTTTATATCATGTTTTAGTTTGAGCAAAATAATAAAGAAACATTTGTCATCATAAAAAAGGTTTCACTTTTATTTTATGTGTTCTTGATATAATCAACATGACAAGCGATAAGAAATAAACCCAGTTATAATCAACACTTTGTCTCAAGAACCTAAACAAGCTCCTACAACAAACAAATAAATCAGTAGAAATATGATCCGTTTCCTCTGTAAATATTGGATAAACGCAAAATGTACAAGGTAACAGATATGGTACAGAGTTACATCACACTTTCTTCCCTTACTAACATTATAAGCCTTCGAATTAGGAGAGGTAATCAATGGCTCGTGAAAGAAATGGAGTTGTCTCTAAAAGAATTGACACGCGTGAGATGGTATAAGGTTATGCGCCGACCAAAAGGTCATAACTCATTTTATTGCTAAATTTGGTAATATAATCACCTGAAAACGATGGCTGCTCTTAGTCTCAAATGGCAGCAGACAGTGACAGTGATAAACAGGGGCGGGTTCAGAGGAGAGGGGATGATGTGGGCGAAGGCGCGCAACTTTCATAATAATGAGTGTGAAGCTGCAGTTACAGGAAAGTTCCGTAGAGTAAGTTTCTTTACAGTACGATTGTTAAAATTATTCTCTGGAAACGCTTTAAAATGCAGAAGCTTCTGGGGGCTAAGCCATCTGGGCCCCTACTGGGGTTCCGTCTCACAGACCTTTCGCCCGCCTATTTACGAATACCCCCTCCCCCCAACACACACACACACACAAGAAATAAATAAAAAAGATATTACTGAATCCACCACTGATAAATCCGGTACTTTGAAGCGATTCATTTTCTTAAATGAAAGAAAAATGCCCATTGTTGTGTTGAGGTTGTATTAAACATCTCATCTACATATACTATTTAATAAATAAAGTGCAATATGGATATTAACGTTAAGTCTCATATCTCGGATTCTAAGTAACTGAAGTAAGCTACTAGTACGACAAAACGACAGTATTCGATGTGTAGTTAATGAAAATGATGTTGTGTTTTCATTACTAGAGTTAGCAGTTGCAGAATTGGTGGTCTTCACTGAATCAGTCGATGATGTTAGATGTGTATTAGCTGCCTTACTTGATGTTGAAGATTCGTTTACTGTTGAACTAACTTGGGTTGTTGAAAGCAAACTGGTCAAACTTTGGCCTATTATTATTGTTGTTGGTGTCGCTGTTGTACCTGTTGTTGACGGCATTGTTGTCATTGGTACCGTTGTTGATGTGGTCTGAACCTGGCTTGATGTATCTGTTGAGAACTTGCTTGATGAAGTTCCTGCAATATAGAATGGGATTGTCTTGTTTACTTGAAATGAACAAAACATAACAAAGCACAGAGCAGTTAGATAATATTCGAGATGATTCCTTCAATAGATAAACTTTCCTTCCTTGCCTAATGCTTTGTAGTCTCTTAAGTGGAAAACAATTTACAAGTCGTACATTAACTTTACTGAAAGAAAATGGTATAGTTCACAAATTATACACTATCTGAGAAGTAAATAGAATTTAGAAAAAAACTCTCCTTTTATTCATAATATACCGGAAAACCCAAAACGTCTAGCAAGAAAAATGCGAATAACACGAGAAAAAACAAGAACAAGGGAAGGAGCAGCAGCAACAATAAGAACACTAAAACAAGAAGAAAAGACGACGAAGAAGAACTTGTGTACTTTTAGCCCTGGTATTGCTACTATTTCTGATGATGCTTTTGTTTTGTTAATCTTATGAGCTGCCATCGCTATTGGGCACTGATGTTACCATATTTAGCAACAAATTGATTTATGTCTTTTTGGTCGGCACACAACCTTATACCATTCACGCGTGTTTTTTATAGTATGCAATAGTTTATATCATGTTTTAGTTTGAGCAAAATAATAAAGAAACATTTGTCATCATAAAAAAGGTTTCACTTTTATTTTATGTGTTCTTGATATAATCAACATGACAAGCGATAAGAAATAAACCCAGTTATAATCAACACTTTGTCTCAAGAACCTAAACAAGCTCCTACAACAAACAAATAAATCAGTAGAAATATGATCCGTTTCCTCTGTAAATATTGGATAAACGCAAAATGTACAAGGTAACAGATATGGTACAGAGTTACATCACACTTTCTTCCCTTACTAACATTATAAGCCTTCGAATTAGGAGAGGTAATCAATGGCTCGTGAAAGAAATGGAGTTGTCTCTAAAAGAATTGACACGCGTGAGATGATATAAGGTTATGCGCCGACCAAAAGGTCATAACTCATTTTATTGCTAAATTTGGTAATATAATCACCTGAAAACGATGGCTGCTCTCAGTCTCAAATGGCAGCAGACAGTGACAGTGATAAACAGGGGCGGGTCCAGAGGAGAGGGGGTGATGTGGGCGAAGGCGCGCAACTTTCATAATAATGAGTGTGAAGCTGCAGTTACAGGAAAGTTCCGTAGAGTAAGTTTCTTTACAGTACGATTGTTAAAATTATTCTCTGGAAACGCTTTAAAATGCAGAAGCTTCTGGGGGCTAAGCCATCTGGGCCCCTACTGGGGTTCCGTCTCACAGACCTTTCGCCCGCCTATTTACGAATACCCCCTCCCCCCAACACACACACACACACAAGAAATAAATAAAAAAGATATTACTGAATCCACCACTGATAAATCCGGTACTTTGAAGCGATTCATTTTCTTAAATGAAAGAGAAATGCCCATTGTTGTATTGAGGTTGTATTAAACATCTCATCTACATATACTATTTAATAAATAAAGTGCAATATGGATATTAACGTTAAGTCTCATATCTCGGATTCTAAGTAACTGAAGTAAGCTACTAGTACGACAAAACGACAGTATTCGATGTGTAGTTAATGAAAATGATGTTTTGTTTTCATTACTAGAGTTAGCAGTTGCAGAATTGGTGGTCTTCACTGAAAAAGTCGATGATGTTAGATGTGTATTAGCTGCCTTACTTGATGTTGAAGATTCGTTTACTGTTGAACTAACTTGGGTTGTTGAAAGCAAACTGGTCAAACTTTGGCTTATTATTATTGTTGTTGGTGTCGCTGTTGTACCTGTTGTTGACGGCATTGTTGTCATTGGTACCGTTGTTGATGTGGTCTGAACCTGGCTTGATGTATCTGTTGAGAACTTGCTTGATGAAGTTCCTGCAATATAGAATGGGATTGTCTTGTTTACTTGAAATGAGCAAAACATAACAAAGCACAGAGCAGTTAGATAATATTCGAGATGATTCCTTCATTAGATGAACTTTCCTTCCTTGCCTAATGCTTTGTAGTCTCTTAAGTGGAAAACAATTTACAAGTCGTACGTTAACTTTACTGAAAGAAAATGGTATAGTTCACAAATTATACACTATCTGAGAAGTAAACAGAATTTAGAAAAAACTCTCCTTTTATTCATAATATACCGGAAAACCCAAAAGTCTAACAAGAAAAATGCGAATAACACGAGAAAAAACAAGAACAAGGGAACTAGCAGCAGCAACAATAAGAACACTAAAAGAAGAAGATGATGAAAAAGAAGACCTTGTGTATTATTAAGCCTAATATTGCTATTATTTGGGTTTCTGCAAAATAATGGAGAAACATTTTTCATCATAAAAAGGTTTCACTTTTATTGTATGTGTTCTTGATATAATCAACATGATAAACAATAAGAAATAAACCCAGTTATAATCGACACTTTGTCTCAAGAACCTAAACAAGCCCCTTCAACAAACAAACAAATCAGTAGAAATATGATCCGTTTCCTCTGTAAATATTGGATAAACTCAAAATGTACAAGGTAGCAGATATGGTGCAGAGTTACACTACCGTTTCTTCTTTACTAACATTATTATAAGCCTTCGAATTAGGAGAGGTAATCAATGGCTCGTGAAAGAAATGGAGTTGTCTCTAAAAGAATTGACACTCGTGAGATGGTATAAGGTTATGCGCCGACCAAAAGGTCATAAATCATTTTATTGCTAAATTTGGTAATATCATCACCCGATAACGATAGTTGCTCATAATCTCAAATGACAGCAGACAGTGACAGTGATAAACAGGGGCGGGTCTAGAGGGGAGGGGGTGATGTGAGCGGTGCCGGCGCGCAACCCCGATAATAATGAGTGCGAAGCTGTAGTTACAAGAGAGTTCCGTAGAGTAAGTTTCTTTAAAGTTAGATTGTTAAAATTTAGCCCTGGACACGCTTAAAATGCAGAAACTTCTGGGGGCTTGGCCCCCTGGGCCCTCACTGGGGTTCTGTCTCACAGACCTCTCGCCTACTAGTTTACGAATATTCCCCCCCCCCCCAAACACACAAAAAATATATAATAAATAAATAAATAAATAAATAAATAAGATATTACTGGATCCGCCATTGATAAATACGGTACGTTCAAGTGATTCATTTCGTTAAAAAAAATGCCCATTGTAGTGTTGAGGTTGTACAAAACATCTCATCTATATATAATATTTAATAAATAAAGTGCAATATGGATATTCACATTAAGTCTCATATCTAGGATTCAATGTAACTGAAGTAAGCCACTAGTGCGACAATACGCACACATTTTGCATAGTTAAAAGTTACGCGGAAAATACTGTTCAAGGAGACTTTACATGCTGGTCAAAAGGAAATTGGTACAACCACTATCTAATCAAACCATTCAGCTCAAAACGGGCTAGGTGAACACATGTTACTTGGCGAATCAGTGGAAATAGAACCAAGGATTGTATCACAGCTCTAACAGTATGAACTTTGATTAGAGTGTTAGTCGGGCCTCTGTAAGGATAAAAGACCAACGGCACTTGATCAGATTAAATTTGTTTCCATCATGGATACTTTATGACAATGGATTATATCAGCCACAATCGTTCAACAGATTCATGTTTTGCTCGTACTAAACAAATTCATGACATGAAACGTATAGCTTGTATAAGGTATACTATTCATAATGTAATATGAGGAGGGGATCATAAATGACATGAAACGTATAACTAATATAAGATATGATATTCATAATGTAAGATGGTGTGTGTGTGTGTGTTCGCGCGTGTGTGTGTGTATGTGTGACATATATATCATACGGACAAGCAGATGCCTCTGAGTATAGTTTTCCTCTTTTCTTTGTTACGGATATGATAACCACATACGGATTTCTTGTAAACTTATGCCTTAGTTTTCATAAATCAATCAGTCAAACTGTATATCTATCTATCTATCTGTTTACTGAGATGCATAATCCGGTTAAAGGGGATGATTTTATATTTTCGCGCACAAAACATTCTGAATGAAACAGTATTTGCATTGTATTTATTCTAATGCGGAGAAACAAGAGCCCCAAACGAATGCACTGTATGTTATAAACACCTGTCAAGTTACCTAAACAGCACACTCTGGTGTTTGTCCATAATGTGCACAGAAATAAAAGGAGTTAATTAATTCTAAACACCTCCCCACCACCACCCCCCACTGAGTCAGTTTGGGAATGTAAAATATGCCCGATGCGTCCACCTGCATGTCATAAGATGCCACAAATGGAGGCAACATTTCTGCCCTGGGATGCATCCCATGATGATGTTCCAGCGGATATATGTCTTGGACATCTTTAAAAGAGTGCGGTTTATACAAACAAACAAAAAATTGACTTTGTATTTTAAGGATTTTATCCTTTTTTTTAACCTTAATCTTCGTTTTGTATGCCTTGTTGGGAATACCATAACTTACTCGGCACAATGTAACCATTATTGTGCTGATGTGCGTTAAACCCCCTACATGCATACATACATATACGGATGAAACTATAAACAAAACATGTTTCCTCCTGTAAAGCACGAATTCAACAAAACAGATAATTGAATGTTAACAGCAGAGAAATAATTTTTTAAAAAGTAAACGCCAATTATACCATCACTTTCTTCTTCGCTATTTTGTCGTAGGTACGCAACTTACAGTAAATAAATTATGACAGATTATGAAAAATTTAATCAAGTAGTGTACCGTACAAATGACCTGAAATTTTGGACAAAACGTCAACTCCTTGCAAAATTTTCCTTCTTCCATAGACCATATACTTCGCATCAATAGCGTAGCAAGAAATTCTGCCCCCCCCCCCCCCAGCAAACGTTAAATCTGGGACCTCCTGCCAAAAAGAAAAATTTAAAAAAAAAATTGTTCGATGGGAACTTAGGTCCCCAGTGGGCCTGACCCTCCGACCCCGACACCCCCCCCCCCCCCGACACAAAAACAGTTACGGGCTTGCTTGGCGGTTGCTACGCCACTGCTTCACATCGTTAGATACATGACACCAACTCATCTACGCCCCACAGAGGCAGATCAATAGTTACGTGTGCTTCTTTTTTTTTACATCAACAATGAACTTACACTCTTTCACTAAGAGCGCGGGACTTGTTCTTGTGTAATCACGTGACCCGAAATGCATTGTGTCTGTTACTTATGGATCTATTTCCCTACTGATCATCGAAGTACACGGGTCGATAACAAATCATTGATAAAATTAAAGAAATTTGCAAAAAAAATATATTTGAACCAAATCTTTTCAGTACATGTATAAAATCTGAAATATTACCTGCTGTGTCAGATGCCATTAGACATTTGACGGCGAGAAGACACGTGGCGATACATATCCAGGTTATATGGTTCTCCATGTTAATATCCTTTTCGCAGAGATTGTAAACTTCAGATAAATTGACAAATTAAATATACACCATTCAATTAATCCTATGTCATTTTCACCAAAAGGATATCCTTATCTCCTTCTTCGAATCAATATATTTATATATATATATATATATATATATATATAACACACTCCTCATTCCAGAATATGCGGATGTTCTATCCTTATCGACCGTGGACTCCGTCGTTTTGTCGTTCTCTTGGAATTTTATCAGCGTACTCATTTATGTCACGTGCTTTCGCTTATCAAGGTATACACCACACACACTCCCCTAACTAGTGAAGGCAATCTACGTAAATCGTGTACATAAAGCTGACTAAGATTTCTGGATGGGTTACCTTATCCTTGTGCAATTGTTTGACTAGATGCATATTAGCCTACAATATAAGCCGGAAGAAGTTTCCCAGTTTTATTTACACTCGTTCATTCGTATCATATTAGTAATACATGAGCTTTTAAATTTCTTGCTGTGCCGTTGTGCTTATTATTACGGTTTCGTTTGGCGTTTTACGGCAACACATCAAGGTTATGCATTGTAGACTATAGTGTCTTGCCCAAAGACACACCAAGGTAGCCTATCTGGGCATATTCCTATGATGGGAATCGAAAACGCACCCCTCAGGTGAAGAGTTCAGCGCCTTAACCACACAGTCACCGGGACTCACGGAAGTCTGTATCCTTCAGATAGAAAATGTATTGCGTAATTAAGCAGTAATAACACACAACTGGAATTTATGTTTTTATTTTATGTTAATGTATTGGGCTTGTCAAGATATGAAACATACATAATCTCCTAGCTAATGAAAAAGCATGATAGAGTCCGTTTGCTGTCCCTTGGCAGGTCATCCAATTCAAATTTCTCCAGATTTTGAATGCAAATACAATTATGGCCCGACTTGATGTTTAACCTCTTTTTGGACATACTCTTGTATAATTTTGCATGGAGTTTTAGACGTGTTATGAAAATTATTCAATAGTTTACAAACAAGCACTTTGCAAGAATTACTGCAATTTTTGGCAGTATCCCGTGATCAGAGATTTGTTAAGGGGCAAACGATTTTGTATGAATAACATACCAAAAATTGAATACAAAATGGCATTTAATAATTGATAATCAGACTGAGAAAGTGTGTAGAGGTGTATATGGAGTAATTTGAGGGGATGCACTGACGTACTGTTCACTAAGAAAGAAATTTGTTGTTCAGCAATATTCGTGGTATGTTAGTCTACAATATAAGCGGGAAAAAGTTACCCAGTTTTATTTACACTCGTTCATCCGTATCATATTAGTAATACAAGCGCTTTTAAACTTCCTGTTATGCTTATTATTACGGTTTATTTGGGTTTTTTTACAGCAACACAGGATGGTTATATATTATGGAGTAAAGCGACATGCCCAAGGACACACCACGGTAACCCATCAGTGCTGATCCGATGGTGGGAATCGAAAACGCACCGTTCTGCTCACAAGCACAACCCCTTAACCACTGAGCCACTGTGGCGCATGGAAGTGTTTTTCCTCGAGATAAAAAAATATTGCGTAATTAAGCAGTAATAACATATTTAAAAAAAGAAAAGAAAGTGTTTTGTCACTCTTCTGGAATTTATCAGCGCACTCATTTTATGTTATGTTCTTGGGTTTATCAAGGTATAAAACATACAAATTCCCCTAACTAATGATAAAGCAGGATATAATATTTTTTCTGTTCCTTGGCAGGTCATACATTTCAACTTTCTCCAAGATTTGAATGCATATACAATTATGGCCCCACTTGATGTTTAAGCGATTCTTGGACATACTCCTGTATAATTTTGTCAATGTAAGTTCACTCATGCTTGACTTCCTATGGACTCTGGGATGTAGAATAGGTCCGATGAGCTGTCCTGCATTTAGTAAGAGGTGAGCAAAACTATGTTAGTCTACGATATAAGTAGAAAGAAGTAATAGTTTTATTACTACTCATTCAGTCTTATCATATTAGTAATACATGGACTTTTAAACCTCATCCTGTACTTATTATTACGGTTTGGTTTGGCGTTTTACGGCAACACAGAAAGGTTATATACTGTAGGGTAAAGTGTCGTGCCCAAGGACATACCCCGGTAGCTTTAGGGGCTGATGCTATGGTGGGAATCGAACACTCAGCCTTCTGGTCGCGAGTCCAATGCCATAACCACTGAGCCACTGCAACTCATATAAGTCTGTTTCCTTCAGAGAGAAAATAAATATTACGTAATTAAGCAGTAAAAACTATTTTTGGACCAAAAAGGTGTTTTGTCGCGTCTTTAAAGGATCCGCGGTGGCTCGGTGGTTAGTGTGCCGGACTCGGGACCGAAATCCTACCATCGGATTAGTCTTGATAGTCTACAGTGGTGTCTTCTTGGAAAAGGCACTTCACTCCAATTGCCTCATTAAATAACATACTTGTGTTGCTGTGTCGTAAAAAACCAAACCAAACTAAAATCTCATAGGAGTTGTTAAGTCTTAGTTCATCGATTTTGGTAAGATGTGTCTTACATTGAGGTTGATAAATTGTATACCTTTCCTTTTCAAGCCAAAGGGTGTACAGTGTACATTTTTTCCAATCGGTGTAGAAACGAGGACAGATTTTTTTTTTTTTTGCGAGCTAGAGGAAGAAATATTATAACCTTGACGTATACAGTAAGAATTAATACTTTGGACGGCAAGGCAGTCAGAACAAATATCAGCGAGAACACGATACCAATTTTTGACTGAGGTACATGTATTATCATTGTACGCAAAAATATAATAATCAGTTACGTAAAAGTGTAATCTTATCACACATTATCATTAGATATTGCGTTATAACGCAATATTTTTTAAAAACCTGGCAGTGAAAAGAATTTTGTATATTATGTTATAACTTGATTACTACACACATATGAGGATAAAATAAAAACTGTGTTCTCCTAATAATACTGAAATCAAAGAGAAAGGTAATAGGACACCCTACAACCCTAATCGGGCAATATCTTCGAGAATGAATTCTACACGTATTTCTTATCAGATTTCTTCATTCCTATATGCAAGCCCAAAGGCTTATTGAAATTATATTATACATCCAGTCATCGGTAAAGGAGCTTATAGAGCAAGCTGTGTTGTTTAAGTTTGCATTCATGTATCTTATTTTCTTTGAAGTCTCACAAGAAGCAATCTGTTAAAGGGATTTGTTAAAATAAATTTAGCATTACAACTTCCCTATATTCAGCAATAAATAACACACTGCCGAAAAAGTGAAAACATCCTGTCAAGAAGCTATAACATACATTGATGTCTGTTCTGATTCCATTGTAACTTGAAGAAACCTAATTATCGACTTGGTTGAAGTATACTATAGCTTTATTTCCTTGAAGTATACTATAGCTTTATTTGTTTGAAGTATACTATAGCTTTATTTGTTTGAAGTATACTATAGCTTTATTTGCTTGATGTATACTATAGCTTTATTTGTTTGAAGTATACTATAGCTTTATTTGCTTGAAGTATACTATAGCTTTATTTGTTTGAAGTATACTATAGCTTTATTTGCTTGAAGTATACTATAGCTTTATTTGCTTGATGTATACTATAGCTTTATTTGTTTGAAGTATACTATAGCTTTATTTGCTTGATGTATACTATAGCTTTATTTGTTTGAAGTATACTATAGCTTTATTTGCTTGATGTATACTATAGCTTTATTTGTTTGATGTATACTATAGCTTTATTTGCTTGATGTATACTATAGCTTTATTTGCTTGAAGTATACTATAGCTTTATTTGCTTGATGTATGCTATAGCTTTATTTGCTTGATGTATACTATAGCTTTATTTGCTTGATGTATACTATAGCTTTATTTGCTTGAAATATACTATAGCCTTATTTGCTTGCTGTGTCGCATTCGTGTTTTTTTATATTTACAAAGGCTGGTTCTATTATCTCTATTAATGGTAGAACGGTTCTTTGCACATTCAATATACACTTGTTAAGAAAGTTTGAATAAAGACATAATAATAGTGACATTACTTTTTTAGAGAGAGAGAGAGAGAGAGAGAGAGAGAGAGAGAGAGAGAGATAGAGAGAGAGAGAATAGTTTCCCACTATGGCCACCAACACTTCAAAATAACTCATTTGAGAATGGCAAAAGCGCAAATTTAGCATTCATGAGTATACACCTACATCATGGGGTTTTTGTCAGCCTAGAACTCAGTCAGAGTAAAGATAACTGCGATATCAATACTCGTAATAATGGAAAAGAAATGAAGACTGATATCCCTTACAGCACTGGAAACTATTGCTATACAGACGGGCTTTAAGCTTCATCAGTGCATTAGAAGTTATCTCATTTATATAGTCATAATGAATTAGTATGGCAATGAAGCAAATATTTTCCTAATGTAACAGAGAAGAGGAAAAATACTATGAGACAATCAAACTGATCAAGTAAATCAATTGTTGAGAGAGAGAGAGAGAGAGAGAGAGAGAGAGAGAGAGAGAGAGAGAGAGAGAGAGAGAGAGATGGTAACGTCGCTAAGATTATATCTTAATATTTCTAGCAGCAATCCCTTCTCATGGGGCAAATATAAACTAAAAAGAAACTCGAAATAGACACACAATGTTATTAACATTATATAATATCCACATGGCGGAAAAACATATGCCATTTGATTCGGAAGCATACAAACAATGAAAAAAAAATTAAATTAAAAAGATAAAAAAGGAATTCAATACATTACATCAAGCTTGGAGGAAAGGACTTGAGGAGCACGGGAACCGGTTCACTGATCAAGCGGAAATTAGCACTATCATCCTACTTGAATATATATATATATATATATATATACAACGAGTGGTACATCAAAGATACGGCGTTTATACCTGCCCAGTGTATCATCTACAAAATGTAGTTATGCAGCTATTGCAGCCATTCACAATCCTCTTTGAAAATTGATAATTTGCCGCAATTTTCATTCATATTGATTAAATAAATGTAAGACACTTATGATTTAAACTTGAAAGTTGTTTTAAATGAAGAAAGTAGAGCACTACAAACATTGCTTTGCTAGCTTCTACAACAGTGAAGGGGCAGCCATTCAATTACCGGCGAACATATTGAAACGGGTGAGGGGGAATATAGACTAAGCGAAATGACGAACCATTAAGAGGTAATTCAAACATTTGAATTAATTTACAGTTGATCTAAGTCATTATTATGCTTTACGTACTATTGATACTGACCATAAGATTGTTCTTTTCCCCAATTTCTCTCTTTCTCTCTCCGTAGATCGTTTGACTGTCAGTTTTTTCATCATAGGTCCAAAAACATTGTCGCATGGCACAGGCGAACATCATCTACGTTTTTCTTTAATGCATTTTCTCCCGTAGCTTGCGACGATAGTACAGAGAGAGAGAGAGAGAGAGAGAGAGAGAGAGAGAGAGAGAGAGAGAGAGAGAGAGAGAGAGAGATCCACAAAGGTAAATCTGGCTGACCAACTAAGAGAGAGAGAGAGAGAGAGAGAGAGAGAGAGAGAGAGAGAGAGAGAGAGAGAGAGAGAGAGAGAGAGAGAGATGGGTGGTGGGGGTGGAGATGTCCAATACGAAGGTCAGACCTTAGCTGGTAAATGTTAAATGTGCCGCGGATGACAGCTACCACGGTAAGTAAATGTTAAAGGTTAATGTCTCATACTATCCTGAGAGTGACAGAAATACATACGCACACAAAAACAAAGATTGACAGGGCGGTAATAATGCATCGAATGTTAATTGCTGATGACATTTTTCAGCCTTGACGCTGGTAGAAAATTCCTTGTCATCTGAATATTAAAGAATCCAAACATCCAATATCCATATCTAAAACATATTTTCTGTTATGTCTGAGTTCTATTCCTTCTGGTGTAAGTTTCAGTGGCAACCTTTTTCTAGCCTGAAAGCAGAAGGAAAAGTTAATGCATTTTGACCCCAAGCACTGATAATCGAAGTGATATTCTTTCAACTCATTGGCTTAGGTGTCTTGTATTATTCTATCAAATTCAATCCATTTTGGAGCTTTAATATAGTATATTCTATTCAGAAACAATACAAGTCTCTGAATGTCAGAGCTCTCTTGGTACTTACAACAAAGAAGGTGAAATCTTTGCTTTTAATGTTGGACTAACGTAACAGTTGCCTTGGAAAACGAGCAAAAAGACAAATGGTACGAGTTCTTTTTTTATCTAGATTGGATTTTCTATCACTGTTTGCATCATTGTAATTCTGTAAAATATTGAGGCCTAAGTATTTTAAAATATCTTCAGATGTGTTCAATTCTCTTCCTTTAAATTTCCACTGTAAAGTGAAAAAGAAAGAGTACGTTAAAACAACCCAACCTAAAACATAAACATCAATTATTTATATTAAGTCCTATGGATAGTAAACTTTCACATAATCGTGTTTAAGCGGCAGAGATGAGTAGAATTTCTTGTCACTTATATCGATCTATAGCTATCTGTTGGAAAGAGACCATTACATTTTCACTCTATTATACAGCTTCTGTATTAAATATTTAAAATTCTCTAGATAGATAGACCCTCGTAGGAATTGAAATAATTGAGGAATGATGACCCATTAAGATGAATAACGTGTCGAGGAATGAAGTAATAAAATTCACATACAAATGGAGGTTTTTTCCGAACTGCTTGAGAAATAAATATAAAAATAAATATTTATTTACGATAAAATACTCTACTTCATGTCTTTAATACCTATCTCCCATAGACGAAACCTAACCTATGCAAAGTAAGTAACAACAACAACAACGACAAAATAAAGGGATATAAAGTGTACTTGTTATGTAATTTTTGTGTTAATATAATTTGGGTATAGTTATCCGATGTAATTTCTCTGTAGCCATTTCGTAAAGATGACAACTACACGGCTTTAAGATACAACAAATATATTTCTTGTAAACATGGATTTATCCTATATTATATTATACTTTGAGTCTCTACAAGAATGAACTCATTCAATCCGAAGATAAACTGACCAATACAAGTGGTCTTGTGATTTAAAAATAATATCAAATGTTTTCACATTCATTTTTAGTTTATTCTAAAAAAAATACCCTGATACTTTTGTCTATACTTTTTTAAGTGTTTGAGGGAGGAAAGACTATAATGCAGGTATTGCACATTTTTAAGATCTTTACGTTAACTGACTGCTCCAAAAGCAATAGGTATAAAAACCAAATAGTCTGCAATTTTCACTAATATGTCAGGTATGTGCGTCACAATATGTCAGGTATGTTCGTGAAGCATACCACATCTAAAAGTTTGTTTTTGTATTGTAGTTCCTTAGAAGAAAACTTAGAGATCTAAAGTGATGCTCTTTGAAGCCTGAGGTAAAACAATAAGGTTGTCGTGTTGTTAAACTTTGAAAAACTCTCTGACTGTTAATAATTTGACACCTGTACTTTTTTCTGTCTTTGCTTTGATTCTCTGAGAGAAGGCACTCTTTCCTTTGAGTCTCTACGAGAAGGGACACTTTTCTTTGACTCTCTACGAGAAGGCACTCTTTGCATACATATTTTGTAAACAATTTCTAGCCTTGTTTTTTATGCTTTCGAATCACTTGGCATATGTTTTTCTTCTATCCATTAACATGTGAATATTACAAATTTTGTTTCTATTTTGTGTTCCTTTTCCATTTATCCCTCTCCCTTGAGAAGAGATTGTTGCTAGAAATGTTAAGATATAGTCTTCGCAACGTTACCATCACTCCCTCTTTTTCTCAACAATTGATTTACTTGATCAGTTTAATTTTCGCAAATTAAAATTATTTTTACTCTTCTCTGTTACATTAGGAAAATATTTGCTTCATTGCCATACTAATTCATTATGACTATATAAATGAGATAACTTCTAATGCACTGATGAAGCTTAAAGCCCGTCTGTATAGCAATAGTTTCCAGTGCTGTAAGGGATATCAGTCTTCATTTCTTTTCCATTATTACGAGTATTGATATCGCAGTTATCTTTACTCTGACTGAGTTCTAGGCTGACAAAAACCCCATGATGTAGGTGTATACTCATGAATGCTAAATTTGCGCCTGTGCCATTCTCAAATGAGTTATTTTGAAGTTTTGGTGGTCATATTAGGAAATACTCCCCCCCCCTCTCTCTCTCTCAAAGTAATCAGTCATTATTATGTCTTCTTTTAGACCTTTCTAACAATTGCACATTGAATGTGCAAGACCATTCTACCATTAATAGAGACAATAGAACCAGCCTTTGTAAACATAAAAAACACACCAACGACACAGCATGCATATAAAGCTATAGTATATTTCAAGCAAGTCGATAATTAGGTTTCTTCAAGTTACAATGGAATAAAAACCGACATCACTGTTTTTTATAACTTCCTTAACTGGATGTTTACACTTTTTCGGCAGTGTGTTATGTATTACTCAATATGGTGAAGGCAAAGGGAATGGTGAACTGATTTTAACAAATCATTAACAGATTGCTTCTTGAGAGACTTCAGAGAAAATATGATGCATGAATGCAAACACTAACACAGCTTGCACTATAAGCTCCTTTACCAATGACTTGATGAATAGTATAATTTCAATAAGTCATTGGGTTTACATATAGGAATGAGGAAATCTGACATCTAGATTAAGAAATGCGTGGATATAGTCCGATTAGGATGTCGTGTTACAATTCTCGTTGATTTCAGTGTTGTTAAGAGAACAGTTATTTTATCCTCATATGTGTGTAATAATCAAGTCATATCATACAATACAAAATTCCTTTCACTGCCAAATTTTTAAAGAAAATATGGCGTTATTACGCAATATCTAATACGGTTATGTGCAACGTTATTGAATTATTCCCAATGATAGTGTGTGACAAGATTACACTTTTACCTGACTGATGATTCTATTTTTATGTATATTATATTCCTACGCATGTACGCAATTTAAAAAAAAATGTATTTATTACTTTTATATCTGACGTTCAGACTTCAGTTCTAATTAGCACAACACGAAGATTAAAAGGGTTACATTACTTATTGGTCGCAACTGAATCAGTGTTAATAAAACTGGGTAACTTCTTCCCGCTAATATTGTAGACTACGTTTAGTCGCCTCCTACGACAAGCAGGATAGCGCATCGGGCCTGTTCTACATCCTCGAGTCCTCAGTGTGTCAAACATGAGTTGAACTTACGTTGACAATTTACCTCTAGTCTGTTTGATTGTACCATGACTGCCAGTAAAACTGAACACACGCGAAAGTACAGGACAAATTTAAACATATTTCAAGCTTACTTATGTTGAATTATAAGGATATTCTCGGACATGTACATTTTAAAATTTTTAATTTGTGAGATTTTGTTCCTAGTTATAACTATTTTATATGTATCTAATAGAACTGCTTATCCATTGTAATATATATAACCTAGTTGCTGGCCCAACCACCGTCCTATCTTTTCCTTATTTTTTCCCCAAACCCTAAGGTACCCACCATCCTATTGTCCAAATTGTTTTTGAAAAATCTAATATACCACCAACCTATACTTTAGAAAAAAAAAAATAATAAAAAAATTCAAATACTCAACTGGTCACACAATAAAAAGATTTGTTCACAAAATCTCTAGGTCACACCGTTCTATCGGCCAGATTTAAAAAAAAACAAAAACACTAAGCCACGAATGCTCAATATTTTCACAAAACACTAGGCTACACACCCTCTAAATTTTAAGAAAATCCATCCTAATCTGTTATGTAAAATCTATAATTTAAGCAGTGGGCAAGATAAAACTTTCGAGGGAAGATAAGACACCCCCGCCTTCACGAGTCTTCCTGCCTATAGGAGAAATAGGGTGGTGGTAACATGACATCACAGTGAGGAAGTCTTCGAAGTTGAAGTCAACGGCAAGGGTGGAAGAGTTCCAAGACGAACTCATCGGCCACATGTTCAAGGCCAGGGCGAGCCATGCAGTAACATGGATATCGGCTGTGGTCTACAGCCTGGAGAGGGATGGGCTCCACCAGGTAGCAACTGCTCATGATACGCCAGGGATGAGAAAATGACAATAGATAGAGTTCTTATACCAATGACCGCGCCATCCGCTTGACACAAGGACGGAGGTGATAAGTATGCTAAGGATGCATATACCATCAAAGTACGAGCAAGAGATAACATCATCATTGGAACATGGAATGTCAGGACATTAAGACCAGCAGGGAAACTCGAGGAGCTAACACATGAGTTTGGTAGATACCAATGGCACATCCTTGGACTCTGCGACATGCACTGGAAGAATTTCGGAGAGAGATCAACAGATGATGGACACAGGATCTACTTCAGTTGACACGATGACAAGCATGAGCATGGAGTCGGATTTATGGTACATAAGGATATTACGAGTGCAGTCATGGGGTGTCGACCAGTGTCTCGAAGGTTGATTACCATCCGCTTGAGGCCATTTCCCTTCAACATCACCATCATAGAGGTTTATTTCCCAACATCTGACCATGATGACGAGGAAATGGATGCGTTCTACGACCAGCTTCAAATTCTTATTGACCAGACACCCAAGAAGGATTATTCACGTTATTCAAGGAGACTGGAATGCCAAGGTAGGAGTAGACGCACAGGCAGGCTGGCGACAAGTCTGTGGTCCATACTGTAATGAACAGACCAATGAGAGAGGACTCATGCTCCTGGACTTCGCCACCTACAATAACCTAGTGCTAACGAACACCCTTGGCCAACACAAACTAGGTGGGAGATGGACTTGGCACGGTTCAGACGGAAAACATCACAACCAAATTGACTAAATCTTGGTGAGGAAGCGCTTCCGGTCTTGCGTTAACATTGCCAGAATACGTAGCTTCCCACTAGCAGACATAGGAAGCGACCATGACTTGCTGATGATCACTATCAAACTTTGTCTGAGGATGACCAAGAAGTCAAGACAAGTGACCAGGTTTGAATTTTAAACATTTAATGATCCAAGCGTGGCACAAGCATTTGAAGCATCAATAGGAAGGCAAATTTGCACCACTAACAATTCTGGGTGCTGAAGAAATAAACCTAGACTTCTTGATCAACACCTTCAATAAGGCAATAATAGGCACAGGCAACAACATCCTTGGCAAGCATCGTAGGATAAAGAAGCCCTGGGTCACAGCAGATATCCTTGACCTCTGTGATGTGAGGAGAAAACTGAGGAGGAAGCGAGCAGAACAATACAGGGAGATTAACAGGATTAAGAAGAGCTTAAAGAAAGCGAAGGAAAGCTGGTTAGAGGACTAATGTAAGGAAGTCGAGAAAAGCCTGAACCAGAATAACAGTAAAAAGGCATACCAGTTGGTTAAAAACCTCACAACAGAGAAACAAAGGAGATCTACCACGATCCAGGACAAGGCTGGTAAGTGTCTCACAGAAGATCTTGAGATTCTTAACAGATAGTGGGACTACTGTTCAGAGCTTTACAACCAGCAGACGTCTGGAGACAAAGCTGTACTAAACTTGCCACTGACCACAACAGAGGTTGATCACCCAATTCTCAGGGAAGAAGTAGAAGCTGCAGTAAAGGCACTAAAGAAAGGGAAATCAGCTAGGGTAGACATATACCAGCACAACTTGTTCAAGCAGGAGGAACCTCCATGATAGATGTCCTCACAACAATCTGCAACAAAATCTGGCAAACAGGAAAATAGCCCACCCCATGGATCCAGTCTCTGATCATCATCCTTCATAAGAAAGGGAATCTGCAGCTGTGTCAGAACTACCGAATAATCAGTCTCATCAGTCACCCAAGCAAGGTTATGCTTAAGATCATCCTCCACAGACTGAAACCCCAAGCAGAGCACATCATTGCGGAAGAACAGGCAGGTTTCAGAGCAGGACGTAGCACTGTAGAACAGATCTTCAGTCTTAGAATCCTATGTGAAAAGTATCTGCAGCATCAACAGGACCTCTATCATGTCCTCGTTGACTTCAAGAAGGCTTTTGACAAGGTATGGCATACAGCCTTGTGGGCCACTATTCGCATATACAACATAAACGCAAAACTAATCAGCAACATTGAAAACCTGTATGACAAGGCGACTAGAGGCAGTTCTCGTAAATGGCAACATGGGAGATTGGTTCAGAACCACAGTCAGTGTCAGACAGGGATGCCTTCTCTCACAAACTCTCTTCAACATCAAACCTGGAAATGATCATGTCCGATGCCTTGGAAGACCATGAGGGCAGTGTCAGTGTTGAAGGCAGAACAATCACCAACCTGCGCTTCGCTGATTATATCGATGGCTTAACAGGCGATGAACAATAACTGGAAACCCTAGTGAACCGTCTCAGTCAAGCATCACTAAGGTATGAGATGGAGATCAGCTCTGAAAAGACTAATCTAATAATGACAAACAACCCGAGTGGTATCCAAAAGGAAATAAGTGTGAATGGACAGAAGTTGGACACAGTGACAAGCTTCAAGTACCTAGGTGCTATCGCCTCTGATGAAGGTTCAAAACCTGAGGTTCTTTCCAGGATTGCGCAGACAACAACTGCACTGGCTAGGCTGAAGACTATTTGGAAGGACAGCAACATCACGCTTGGGTCCAAGATCAAGCTTTTGCGCTCCCTCGTCGTGTCCATATTCCTGTATGCATGTGAAACATGGGCCCTGACTGCAGAACTAGAGAGAAGAATCCATGCCTTAGAGATGAGATGTTATCGAAGGATCCTGAAAATCTCATACTTAGACCACGTCTCTAATGAAGAGGGGTGCATTTTAGAATCCAAGGTGCAATTGGACCATATGAAGATCTGCTCACCACCGTAAAAAAGCCGCAAACTTTGATGGTATGGTCACGTCTCACGTTCTCACAGTGACAGAAAAGAGAAAACGAGGCAGACAGATGAAGAAATGGGAAGATAATATCAAAGAGTGGACAGGCATGGACTTTGCAAAGTTCCAAAGAGCAGTGGAGAACAGGGCAAAATGGAGAGAGATTGTCGCAAAGTCATCAGTGGCGCCTCCACGACCAGCCAGGTTACGGGAGAATTGCACCCACCCCCCGAAAAAAAACCCCCTCAAAAAAACAAAAAACAAACAAAACAACAAAACAAATGAATTATGTAGAAATCCAAGACAATCGAGTTATAGCGCAACTTAGCTAATGCTTGCTTTATCCCGCAGGCCATCCCCGTCCTTAACCAAATTAGACCAGGCAAAGTCAGTAATTACAAACTTCAACGCGCAGGTAATGGAAACAATCAGACCAGATATTTATCAATCAGACCCAGTATTCACTAATCAGATTCCGATTTTCAACGATCAGACTCAGAAATTCGTCAATCAGCCTCAGATAAACAATACTAAAAGTTAAATATCCAACAATCAGACTTAGATATTCAAAATCATAGTTAATTTAGTAGTCAATCCAATAGAACGCGGTGTGAGTGTTACTTAGCTAATGCTTGCTTTTTCCCGCCCATCATCCACATCTTCCGGTAATTCAGACCAAACAAAGCCAGTAACGACAAAACACAACATCTGCAAGACAATCATAGAAACATATGTAAGATAATCATAGAAACATCTGTATGACAATCATAGAAACATTTGTATGACAATCATAGAAACATCTGTATGACAATCATAAAAACATCTGTATGACAATCATAGAAACATCTGTATGACAATCATAGAAACATCTGTAAGACAATCATAGAAACATCTGTATGACAATCATAGAAACATCAGTATGACAATCATAGAAACATCTGTATGACAATCATAGAAACACCTGTAAGACAATCATAGAAACATCTGTAAGACAATCATAGAAACATCTGTAAGACAATCATGGAAACATCTGTAAGACAATCATAGAAACATCTGTAAGACAATCATAGAAACATCTGTATGACAATCATAGAAACATCTGTAAGACAACAATATAAACATCTGTATGACAATCATATAAACATCTGTAAGACAATCATAGAAACATCTGCAAGACAATCATAGAAACATCAGTATGACAATCATAGAAACATCTGTATGACAATCATAGAAACATCATCTGTAAGACAATCATAGAAACATCTGTAAGACAATCATAGAAACATCAGTATGACAATCATAGAAAGATCTGTATGACAATCATAGAAACATCTGTATGACAATCATAGAAACATCTGTAAGACAGATATAGATAACCAATGCTCACACATAGATAGTCAACATGGATATCCAACAAGTAGGCTTAGATAATTAAACTTAGAAGTTATAACTTAATATGCTGAAATCGACGAGTTTGAGTAAAGACCTTACGCCTGGCTCTTACCGCATGTCATTATATCCTCCAATAATTCAGACCAGAGAGAGTCACTAATTTACCCCCCCCCCCCAAAAAAAAAAAAAAAAGAACAAACAAAATAAAAAGAAGAAAATAAAATAAGAAAACTTCATGTCAGTAAGTCATAATAAAGTAGGCTTGCCCTTCTAATTATAACACTGTTGGACAGTGCATACAGCCAAGATGAAAAGTGTTTAGGTGAATAAATAGTTGACTTCAGAGTTTAAGCACAAAATAATAATAAAAAAATAAAGCAATTCACTTTACCCATGTCTACTAAGTCAGTTTAACACATTAAATTGGTTATTTCACCTTAAGCAAGCCAATCAAACAAAGCAATTAAGGGTATACAAATATATTACACAGAACATAACTGTTTTACATACGAACCATTAAACATTTTTGATAAATACACGTTAAATATTGATAATGATGATTCAGGGAATAGATACAGAGCACAGTGTGATAGGCAATTTTGGCAAAATCAGTTAAACTGGGCAGTATGGATGGCAATAAGAGGATGCTTAATATATTTTGGCATTTATTAGATAAAGTATGCCAGAGTTAGTAAAATCGATATATATGATGATCAATTTTTAAACCCAACAAACAACAACATAATCGAAAACAATTTAGCATCATTTATAATAACTTTAATATTCCTCCTCATCATGATTGGAGACATTTTAATGGAAGAAAGTAATATCTTATGCTAATGATCCTGAAGAACATCAAAATGTATGGGGAATGAACACCTATCCATGTGCTAAGTTCTTATCAATGTAAATATCATTGAGGAATTGGAACAGTTGAATATTGGATAAATCGGTGTTTTGAGAAAATATATTCATTATTTACGGTGAAACCTAACTAAAGCTGAACTAATTATAAAATAGGATGGACTTATTTCTTTCTGCAAGATAGCAACAGACTAACAGGTGAAAGAATATCTAGGTTAAATCAAAGTATTAGGTTGTATGATATATGTATATTAGGTGCTCAAGTACAAAATAGAACAACTGTTATACAGTCTGTTTCTACTGTTCAAGACACTGCCAAAAGCGGTTTGAAAATTTAGTTTTAGGCGAACAAGATTATGACTCAAATGAAAGCATACAATAAGATTTCAGCAATATATTTCAAATTCAAAAGCTTGACTAGACTATGCAGTTTAGTGGTGATGATATATTTTGTATTACCCGGTGTTATGGTAATACAAGTATGTAGCACAGTATGTTATGAAAATAATTTACAAAATTCATAAGATAAATTTAATCTGGGAATAAATACTATTAAAAATATCGACGTGGTAAAGAATATAATACTGAAAAACGTTCTGCAGCAATCTCGTCATATGAACGGCAATGAAGTAAAACAAGAACACATTAGTAATAATTATGTAGACAAGAAGGTAGTAACCACAATCTGAAAAAACAATACCTACACTCAGACCGGTAGGACCTACAGTCACAATAGGAAGACCTAAAATTACAACAAGAAGACCAACAATGACGAGACCTATATCAGCAACAAATATACCTCATGATTTATAAGATATAGCTCATGAAAGAAATAAAAAGCATTTATGGTTGTAGGACGTGGTTTAATTGACTTTTCGAAATAGATTAACTAGCGAGTTAATACTAAGTGAAAAGTTAATAATGATTTTACTTTTCTCGGAGCTATTTATCTTGTTGCTCTATTTGTTACCTTTGAGGACGATTGCAAAGAACAAGCAAATTAATGCAAGAATTAACAAAATATCATTTTCAGCCAATACAGCTAATGTAAAAGCCAGCTTATTGACACTGCAAATATTACCAGGCAATGATACTGCTGCTTTTTGTTTAGCTACTGAAACAAATAGTTGCCAATATTTTTCATACCGATTTAAATTTTTCAATTAATTAATCTATTGAACTATCGCGACCGCCTCCTCCACTACCGGTACTGCCTGTTCCTGTTAAACATTTTACAAAATTTGCTATGGTAAGAACAACAGTTGCTGCTGTTATAATAATATCTGTAAGAAAAACAATAGCAATATTTACACCTTTTGCTTTAAGCAGTTGCTTTAACCTTTCTCCTAATGGTAATTTTTCTTTAACTTTGAGTTTGTTGATAATATTTTGAGTTCACTACTTCTACTGCATGCACATAAACTTTAATTCTTTTTTAATTCTTCTGGGGAAAATAATCTCTTTACATTTCTTTTTGAATATAACCTCTTTCTAAATATTTTATTAGATTTTCAATTCCATTTCTAAAATCAATATTTCCTTTACTTAAATCATTATGTAAATCTTTTGCATCATACAAGATATCTTCTATAACAAATGTTTAATCAGAGATTTGTATTGATTGTCTGAGTGGATTTTTTTTTGTTGCTGTTCATGTGTACTCATTTCTGTTTCAACAGTATCCTTATTTAGTTGCTCAGTAGACTGTATGATTATAATTTGGTGGTTACCATAAATTTCCTTCTTTTGTCCAACCGAACGAATACAGAAAATTATTTCCATCTCTTTGTGTAGGTACAGTCGAGTTATGTACTAATATTAAATTTGGTTTACCACTTTTATAAATTTGTGTCGTATATTTGCCTATTTATTGTTAAACGATCGTTCGTTTTCTAATAAATAAAAGAGGTTTAATTACATTATATTCTGTTTCAACTATTTAAAAGCTATGTTTGATAAATTCTTTGTATTTATCAGTTACTTGTATATTTCATTATTAAGCTGTTTGTTGAGGAGTTTCATATCCCTGATTTGATAAAATTTCTATAACAGTATTTTCTGTAACAGGATTTTCTTGTACTTTGGTGAAAGCTTAACTGTGTAGTATGCCGCATATCTGGGACAATTTGTTAACATCGCTCACTATTGGCCCTATTTGCGTCTTTAGATCGTCATATTTTCTTCACATGAAACAGACGGGAATGACGACGAGTACGCAAACAAAATCATATTAGACTTAGCAACTGACTTAGTACATATACGACAATCGATGAATCGTAGGTCTAAATATTTGACTAGCTTGAGAATGGGTTTTAGTATTTACAGGAAGGATTCGCCAAAATCCACTCTACTTCTGAAGGATATAATTCATAAAATTGTTTTAGCAACGTAAGGGTTTGACACACTGTAATAAGTAAAATTTGTTTTTAAAAGACCAACTAAACAAAATATGAATATAGTCTTCCATTCCTTTATCTCTGTTTCATGGATACAAGTCTATAATTTTCAGATTTGCTCTCTGCTTGTATGACAGTCGTTGTCATTAGAAACGGTTGTTTCTTGTACATTTAAGCATGGTCTAGATAATTGGTTTCTCGAAGCAGGTCTACATAAGCAATTTTTATCGAATCAGGTCTACATAATCGGTTTCTCGAAGCAGGTCTACATAATCGGTTTCTCGAAGCAGGTCTACATAATCGGTTTCTCGAAGCAGGTCTACATAATCGGTTTATCGAATCAGGTCTTCATAATCGGTTTCTCGAAGCAGGTCTACATAATCGGTTTCTCGAAGCAGGTCTACATAATCGGTTTCTCGAAGCAGGTCTACATAAGCAGTGTTTCTCGAAGCAGGTCTACATAAGCAGTGTTTCTCGAAGCATGTCTACATAAGCAGTGTTTCTCGAAGCATGTCTACATAAGCAGTGTTTCTCGAAGCAGGTCTACATAAGCAGTGTTTCTCGAAGCAGGTCTACATAAGCAGTGTTTATCTGCACCATAAGATTCCTTTAAATCCATTCCTGAAAAATATACATGATCGAAGATTATTTCACTTTTTTTAAGTTAGCAAAATAACTATAATAAGGTATATTCCGTTAAGTGACAGCTGGATCTAATACATGTCCAGTTTTTGGTCAAGGACGGCAAATATGGCACCCAAGGAAGTCCCTAAAACGTCAGGACTTTGGGTTTGTGCGCCAAAAATCGGAAACGTTACATTTGAAAAGGTATCTTTATCTGGCCAATATATTTTTCTATATATTAATACTAAACATAATCCCAATTGTGAACATTGTTCTTACTCTTAGGTAAAACGTTACAGACATCCCGGATTAATGAATTAATTTGGCCCCTTTTATAAGCACAGGGAGTAAAACCTAATTGCACCTTCGTTTACAAAACCTGGCAGGCGAAAACAGCTCGTCATGATTCCATTATCACTAAGATTATCATCATGATCATCGTTGGCATCGTCATAATTTTCTTCCGTAGAAGATTGACTACGCGACATGAGTGGTACAGTGATATATACGAATTTGATGACAAGCATGACACTACCTTGAAGGTAAAGGAAAAAGTATTTAAAAATAAGGAGCCATACCTCGATGTTGGGAGTTTGTTTATGACCTTGTGATGATTTTACAATTGATCTTTCATGACTTTTTCGGGGAGGGCTACATGTACACACAAAGCCACACGAAGCTCTAATGCATAATGCTCCATTCAGTCTGCCTACCTATATATCTATACATCTACTATCTATGTATCTATCTATCCCACCTGCTGACTCGATATGTAATATAGGCCCGCGCGCCCTCCAGATGTAGTAAGTGGCGACTTAAGAGGCGACCTGTTTGCCGTGGGTTGCGTCTTGGGTAGATGGAGGGGAGGACAGGTCTGTTGTTGCCATTACACTGAACACACTACTTCGGCCTCAACTTCAGCTCGATTGGGGGTCAGAAGGGTCCAGTCTAATGATTCGGCTAGTCATGCCAAGCTTCAGAGGCTATGTTAATGACATTCAATTTCTCTTACCTCCACGCTTTGAAACATCACCATTGTGATTAAAGAACCTTGCACTTTTGAGCTAGGAACCTTACAAAGGGCATTGCCTGTGAGGGCGGTGAGAAAGTAAATCAATTATGAAGTACACTTTGCACGAGTATATCACCCTGTGTAACCCTGGTACGAGAAATGCAACAAACTGGTGTAAATCTCTGTCATCTTGTTGGGCTCTGAGGCGGGTGGGGAGCACGGGTGATGAAATAGTGTTTTTTTAATTATGGGAAGGGCACACAATAAATTATCAATAGTGGGTTGACCTCTTCTATAAAGTATCAGGAATAATTCAATCAGTGATTCGAACGAAGAAAGCGTTCTGTAAATTTTCGCGTTTTTTCATCATATAATCATTGCAAACGCGCTTCAAGGTCTGAGAGTGTCAAAAATAAACTCGGTTTGTGTCAATATCTTGTTGTATATACCAGTAAGACTCACTTTGATATTCTGCATCACTCAAATATGTTTGGAGAGATACCCATCAAGGTTATTTTGCATAAATCTTTAAACTTAGGTTGAGGTGTCGTGCCATCTAGGGATTTAGATAACCTCAGTGAGTCTGATATGTTTGAAATTCTCAGATTTCAGAATTCTCACAAGTGAACTGAATCAGCATTCGTCGAAACGGCACGTTGATTCCCATCAACACCTAAGTATTGACGTCCGACTGCGTCTCTTTGCCAGCGTTGATCATAACCGGGTTCTTAAAAACACCAGCTTATCCTTTCATTCCTAATACCTTACTCTGCTTTAACCGTCGAAAATATGCACACCACTAAGATGGCTGGAAGAAAAAACCTGTGTGCCCCATATGTGGGCAGGAAGGCTACTATAGATCGTCCTGCAAGGAGAAAATCTCTTGTGCCCATTGCCAGCACAAACATTTCTTATTCTGCAGAGACAGCCCTAAATGGAAGCAAGAGAAGGAAAACCAACGGATAAAGCATGAAAAAGACCTGAGCTTCCCTGAGGCCAAAATTCCACTTAACATTGTTGGGAGATCCTACGCAATTGCTGTTAGAATGGAGAAAAAATCTCCACAAATAATGTCTATACCCAGAGAGACATTATCTGGGTACAAGGCGAACAAAGTTTACAGGTTTGTCACCTCCCAAATCCGTAAGAGCATTTATTCCAAAACGACAAAGAAGAAGAATATGCAAGTAATCAATATGACATGGCAACGAATTAGAAACCGAACATTATCAGCAAGAAACCGGTTAGATCCGGTCCAGATAGTCACCAAAGTCAATGCTATAATGTTACAAATAAGAAACCCCGCACTACGAGATAAAATCTGATTAGGGAGCATTTAATTTTAGGAATGGCGGGGAGGGGAGGGAGGCTTTTTTGTGCAAAAAATGTTCGGCTCCAAATGGAGCAGCAAAGGGCTGGTCACAGTGGCAATCTAAGTTCGTAACCAAAAAATAGCGAATTAAAGAATGTACTAGAGTTCTTAAGGGATCTGACAACTCTATCAAGCTCTTCCAAAAGTTTGGAAGTCTGATCTTGACCATCTTATTGAACGGTTACAAGCACCTTTCGCTTGACCATCTTATTGAACGGTTACAAGCACCTTTTGTTTGACCATCTTTTTGAACGGTTACAAGCACCTTTTGCTTGACCATCTTATTGAACGGTTACAAGCACCTTTTGCTTGACCATCTTATTGAACGGTTACAAGCACCTTTTGCTTGACCATCTTATTGAACGGTTACAAGCACCTTTTGCTTGACCATCTTATTGAACGGTTACAAGCACCTTTTGTTTGACCATCTTAATGAACGGTTACAAGCACCTTTTATTTGACCATCTTATTGAACGGTTACAAGCACCTTTTGCTTGACCATCTTATTGAACGGTTACAAGCACCTTTTGCTTGACCATCTTATTGAACGGTTACAAACACCTTTTGCTTGACCATCTTATTGAACGGTTACAAGCACCTTTTGCTTGACCATCTTATTGAACGGTTACAAGCACCTTTTGTTTGACCATCTTATTGAACGGTTACAAGCACCTTTTGCTTGACCATCTTATTGAACGGTTACAAGCACCTTTTGCTTGACCATCTTATTGAACGGTTACAAGCACCCTTTGCTTGACCATCTTATTGAACGGTTACCTTTTGTTAAACTTTACGACTTTAACGGCCCCCATACACTGCAAAGCTGCAAAGATATCAACGATAGGAAAGAAAATCGTAGACTTTGTTTCAAAACACAATCCTTGCCATTTAATGATACATGGTATCCTGCCAAAGTATTCTACCACTCCTTAGCCCTGACCATCTGCAATCCATCTCTTTTACTTGACTTCTCTTGGTAAGTTGGTGATGACCTCTGTGTTAGTGATTATTTTCCAATATCATTGATAAGTAATGCACCGAAACCTCACGAGCTAAAACAGAGAGTGACATTGAACAATGCAGACTGGGAAACGTTTCAATCCCTTTGTGAATCAGATTTCGAAGACGTACTGCATCCGATGCTCTTATTTGCAAAACATACTCTAGGGTGTTGCAGGGTATACAGTTCCAAAACCCTCGGGGATTCATGAAGATGTCAGCAAACAGTGATTTGATACTACTTGTAAAGACGCCATGATGGAAGTAAAATGCTACTCCAGCAGCTGATAATCTTAATGAATACCGTACATACTGAGTTAATGCTCGTCTTACCATTAGCGTGAGAAAGAGGGAAACACGGAGATCCTATTTCTCAAGGATAAACTCTCGCTCCTGTATTAAATCAGGATGGGATATGGTACGGAAGTTCACTGGCAAGAATAAAATGCTGATGGGCCAACACTTACATAACTCTGCTGAATTGGCTACGACCCTACCATAAATTTAAAATACATTGGCCAAACCTTTCTCCAAAACCTCATCACATGACAACTATTGTAAAAACCTCCACCTTGTCAAAAAAACTGAAAGGAAGGTTTCTTTAAATTTCAAATCTGCTAACATCGAAGATTACAATATTTCTTTTACTCTCAACGAACTACAATACTCTCTTGGTCGAACCCATGACACTTCAGCGGGACCAGATGATATCCATTATTAGCTTCTGAAACACTTAATCTAAGTACACGATTAAACATTTTCAATACAATTTGTGAAATTGGCGATATTCCACCCTGATGCCGAGAAGCAACAGTGATACCAGTATCTAAACCTGGAAAGGAGCATAGCAAACCCTCCCAAATATCGCCCATATCACTAACGAGCTGTATTTACAAACTCATGGAGCAAATGATAAATGACAGATTCCTCTGGTATAATATCGAGTCCAACAAATTGCTTTCAGTCTTTCATTGTGGATTCAGACGCCAGAGTTTGGTTTGGTTTGGTTTCGTGTTTTACGGCACAGCAATACAGGTATCGTATTTAGTGCCGAGGCAATTAGAATAAAGTGCCTTGCCCAAGGACACACCACGGTAGCTGACCCAGGCTGGTCCGATGGTAGGATTCGAACCCGCACCCTTTCGGTCGTGAGTCCGGCACGCTAACCGCTAAGCCACCTCAGCTCCAGACGCCAGAGTGGCACAATTGTCCATCTTGTCAACCTTCAAGTATTCATTGGAAAAGCTTTCACAAAGAAAGAACATATAGTAGCTATTTTTTCACTTGGAGGAAACTTATGGCACAACATTGAAGGATGTCATAACGGTTGAACTATTAAACATACCTCTAAGCTTGTATAAAATAAGTAAAGAACTCTAATGAATTGGTCAGGACTCTATAACAAATTGCACAATCTGCTTTGTGTGGCTACAGACGTGAGCGCTAGAGTGGAGGAACGACTATGCGTTTACAATGTTTGAACTTATAATTTTCGATTTTATCCGGGGTTGCAAATGTCGACGCGGAATGTTCGGGACTATACATTTCAAGGATAATGATTATTTTTATAAAAACTTGACATATACGTAAATTGAACATTTATTATGTGTTGTCTTCTGTAGTAACAAATGTGTACATGAGATTTTGCATACAAATGTCTTATTCAGTGATTCCTAATTTTAAAAGTGTCACAGTGTTTGTTACATTTTTTCTTTTGAAATGATCACGGCATATGTCAATGTGAATTATGCATCCCTCGTGGGGAAGAATGCTATTATCATAATCTCTGGTCCAATGAATTGCAATTTAAAATTTAATTTCCTATCTTTAAATTTGACACTGATGTTTAGGTTTTAAGCGCTCAGAATATCAATTTGAATGATCTGGGATATGATGAATTCAAGTATTTGAAGTGCTTTTTGCGCTGTTTGATCTGCGCTGGTATAAATTTGGTCAAAATATGACAACCAAAAAACTGTTATGTTGATTCCAATATATAATTATTGGCCTCACGTTCATGTGAGGTGTCGAAATATATGATCAGTTTGAGATTAGCGTCATTTATTATTTGTCATGCTTTTAAGATATTAGATTTCAGATGGCCTTATGATGCATTTTATACTATGAATTGACTGATTCCATGTAAAAGAAATCTGATACGTTCATATGTATCTTTACATGCATTGCAATTTTCATACAAATTTGTCATGTGGCAGTTTGTTAAACTTTCCTATGTAAATAGTCATAAAGATAGACTTACTCTAGCAACAGTTGCAAATCATCAATTGGTGATATCTCTTTTCGATGTACTGTGATAATTCAATTATCGTGACGTTAAAACCGTATTTAAAAAAAGAAATGTTGAGAGAAATAAGAATTTCCTTGCAAAATGTCGACTCAAAGCCCACACAAGGAGGGATTATAACAGACTTGCCGACAATTTGAATCACCCACGTAAGGAAAAAAGGTTAAAAGAATTATATCTACATAACAAAAATGCTTATTAAAAATATCAAAGATGCAGTTCATAATAAAGACTGTCTCAATAAACGTTATGTGTATACATCAATATCTAATATAGAAACAGGAGCAGTAATCAGTGAATATTAATATGGACTTTTGTTGGCTAAGCGCCATGATATAACTAAATTGGCTAACATTCACAAAATG
This sequence comes from Margaritifera margaritifera, assembly GCA_029931535.1. Lineage (NCBI taxonomy): Eukaryota > Metazoa > Mollusca > Bivalvia > Unionida > Margaritiferidae > Margaritifera > Margaritifera margaritifera. Next base: position 2,927,276 of record JAQPZY010001473.1, read on the forward strand.
GGGCAATAGTTTTAATTAAGACAACTTTAGCCTTATTACAGTAAATACCCCCCCCCCCCCACACACACACACATTCCCCGTTCCACCCACCCCCGCAGAAATAATATATTTATGGGTTATAAAGGGTGTAAGAGAAAGGGATAGATAATATGATAATTGAATAGTCAAAACTTACAATAAAATTATATGGGTGGATGTAGGAACTTATGAAAAAAGGTTTTCTAAACTTCAATTGAGTATTCCTAAGGAAGTTCAATCAATCCATAGCAGTTATAAGCAAGTTGTAATATTGACTATGTTACCTTTATTTATAACATTTAATGTAAAAATATAATTTGGAAAATAGACTGATGGGAAAAACAGAAATTGAGCAAAACAGAATCTATGATGTTATATGCATCATTTATTTGTTCAAATAATTTTTCTCCTGCTCGGTTTGAATTTAAATGAAACATGGGAGAAGAAGGAGAAAAATATCATTTGATTCCTAAGAAATTCCAAAATTCAAATGATGTTGATATATTGTATGGCCCTATTATAGAAAAAATACAACTAAGCGTTATATAATTAAAAAAGGATATTACTCCACTGTGCTTCGCATGCAAGATATCTTACACTATTTTTACAAAACCAACACAAAACAATATTGACAAATACACATTGATTCTAAAAAAAACCCAAGAATATTTTATGGGATATTACAGTATAATGTATTATCAAAATAATCTGTTTTAGGTAATAATTTTTGGAGTGGTATTTTTTACCAGATGTAATCAACAATATTCATGTGTTAGTCAATGTTACATTGAAACCAGGTGCAGCATTATCCATATTTGGGTTAACAATTTAATATAACATAATATAGAAAAGTATTAAATTATGTAATAGAAAACACAACAGAACTACATGATTATTTAACGCGTTTGTGTTCTGCATATATAACAAGTTATAAGTTATATGGTAACGCACGTAAGGCGGTAATTTTAATAGCATCATTGATTGGAGGTTGTTAGTTTAAGTGGAGTTTCTGTTATCCATGTTTTCGTAAGAATAATAGCCGTTACTTTGATTATATCAGCAGAAATCCATAGTAGTTTAAAGTTAGATGAAAAAAAAATCAAAACATACATTTAATCATATATATCTGAAACAATTACTGATTTAAGTAAAATCAAATTATGATTCCAACAGCAAAGAAGTAGTTAAATATGTTTCTGATAAGATTCAGTAGTTTCATTCATTATTTAGAACCACTGGAAATGTACCTCAAGTGTTATAAACTGAATTGTTAAGAAGAAGAACAGCCCTGATTGATTACATAATACATATCTAATGAAAATAATACTTTTTTTATGTTGAACAAGCCAAAATGACTAAACACCATTTCCTTCTACCTAAGTGTCATTATCGTATCGTTGGCAGCATAGGTCAAGAAAAATAAATTAATAAACCTATCACTGGAACATTTTAATTATGATGACATAACCGTATATACCATACACAATCAAAATATGCCATGATTGAAGAACTATTTGATACTATAGAAACCGAAACAGGACAAAACAATCCTTTCTGTACTTGCTCCTGAAGACATTATACCTATAGAAGAATTAGATAACGACACAAATAAAATAATTGTGTTTGACGATATATATCTATATATCTATATATCTATATATATATATATATATATATATATATATATATATATATATATATATATATATCTGTCTTATTACGACGTTTCAAAATACATTCGACGAAGCAAAAAATGCTTTGAACTTTTGAATGGATTGGATAATACAGACATACAGCAAATTTAAGATGACTACTGTTCATGTGATATTGACAAATAATGCTTTATCAATATTTACAAAGAAGCAACACACAATCCTAATAGATGTTTTTTTTTTATAGATTTTGTTGTTGTTGATAAATTAACCGTAAATACTCCCGAAAAATACCATCAGCTTTTTGAGAATTTTCGTATTAGTCATGCCTAATGATATTATTTTACATTATATACTATTATATAACATAATAGTATATATGAGTAGTTTTGAGTAAGCTGAGTCTGTGAAGAAAGGAAATACAATTATTGAAAAATGGTTGGCAAACCATGCACTTTTAAAGAAGCAAATATTATTTTAAAAAAATATCGCCAAACCTTTAGCAATACCCATTACAAAAAAAAAAAATAGGGAAACTACAAGAAGAGATAGATAAAAAACCAAGATCAATTATCTAACAAAAAACAAGATCAGTTAATAGCAAGATAACACAAACTAAAGCAATACCAGCATTACCACAATCTTCATCAGAAACATTTATTGTAAATATGGATAAAAGTTTCAACATGGAATTTATAAGAAACGAAGGATATCCACCATCAAAGTTAGTTAAAGAAGAAACATATCAAATAGATACAACTTAAGATGAAACTAAACGAGTTAACCAGAATAGGAAAAGATCTTAGAGAACAAAATTAATTAGAAAAATATAGGACAGCATTACAAAGTTTAAAAGTAGATATAGTTCAATAAAAACAAAAGCAAACAAAAGCTCCAGAATTTTAAGTAGGAAACGAGTACGCGGATCCTATACAGTTCTTGTTTTATACTTATACGCCTGATCCCTTTACTGTGCAGTATATTAGTATACAGAGATGCGACGTCTAAGGAAACAAGTATTGTATCTGGCGGTAATGTTCGCTTGAGGTTATCTGTAGTGTCCGGAAGATAGGATGGTAACTTGTGGACATGTGGTCTCATGAAATGATCCAGATATTCTGATAACCTTTCTGTTGGACGTCCATTACCTGAGATTATATGTCTGCCATGGGTTTGTGTTTGTGGATTTTAGGGCTTAAAAGTCTTTGGTTTGCTGGTCTATGTATCCAGTTTGGTACGCATCATCAATAATATTTGTCATGGTTTTTGCATCGTCCGGTGTTGTATCTTGGTCTAGTTTTTTTCTGTAGAATCTGGCATCGCTTAATTGTCTATTTGCTTGATTTATGAATAGGGAAAACTACTCAAAACCAACTGATAAACACCAGTATCGTCTCCAATCCAGCTGTCATTCAAAGCATTGCATTCGGAACATCCTCTATAGTCAGGCGCTGAGGATACGCAGAATTTGCTCCGACGATGAAACATTCCAAAAAAAGTCTGAAGAGTTCTCTGAACATTTGATGAACAGAGGCTACGACAAAGACCTGATAGTGGAGGCAACACAAAGGGAGAAACAAACAAACTGCAAGGACCTACTAAAATATAGAAAAAAGGAACAGGTTGATCTGATCCCATTTATCCTGGCCTACCATTCAGACAATCCCAAAGTAGGTAAAATCATCCAGAAACACTGATCCATCGTGGAATCGTGTGACACACTAAAGTTAATTCTCCCGACCAATCCAGTAGTAGCGTACCGCAGACCGAAAACCCCCCAAAGACACCCTAGTCAGAACGAAGCTAACGCCAGTCAAAAGCCAGGACCATCCGCGCAAATCTGGTCCCTGTGGTGATAAAAGGTGCAAAATCTGTCAACATAGAGACTAACATATTCTCTAGCACAGCGACGAGTGAAAAATTGAACATGTATGGTCCAAGTAGAACATGCAAAACAGAGAATACAATTTATCTCATCACACGTAAGATTTGCAGCCTTCAGTATGTCGAAGAAACCCAATAGCCACACAAAAGGATAAATCTTCACAGATCTGATTGGATGACAAAGAAGCTGGACAGAAGTCCAGTTGCAGAACACATCTCTTCCTCTGGCAACACTTTCAGTGATTTAACACTGACTGCAATTGCTCACAATCCCGACTGGAGTTCCGAAACCTCGAAAGAAAAGGATTCTTACTGGATACGTCGCCGTCGAACCCAAATAAAGTCATCATCTGTTTACAGCCACACTTTTTCAATTAAATACTTAATTAATTTTGCTGATTAGTCACTCACTCATCTATAATTTCTACTGTTTTTTGTAATTCTTCCTGGTGTTATTATTACTATGGCATTACTCTCATTACAGAAACAATGAAATATCCGGTACATAATTTGCGGCTACACCACTTTACATAAAAAACAGATGGCGCTATAGCTCCTCCATTTGTAGGTCAATAGCAACTGGTTTACTACATCTTCAGTCAAGTTGAAGCCAACTAGGCGAAACATCAAACATCTTCAAGCTTTAATTACATTAGAAATAGTAATGCAAACTTTTGTAATTTCAACGCTTTTTGTGTTTATTGTTTGTCTTGTCTGTTTTGTGTTTGCCTTTGACAAAGACTCAGTGAGAGTAGAAATCGCTTAGGCTAGTTAAAAACTAGTTTCCACTGTTCGTTGCCAGTGTGTTGCATTATATATATATATATATATATATATATATATATATATATATATATATATATATATATATATATATATATATATATATAACATGTTAGTTAAAAACACTTATTATCATAAAAGAAAACTTATTGGTGGATCCTTATTTGGAAATATGTTTGATGCAATAAAGGGGCCTGTTCAAGTGGAACAAAGATTTGAGCATGTAAATTACCAACAATAAGTAAAGATGTGATTAAACATGTAGCAGCTATGCTCGGTTCTAAAGTATTATAAGGTGTATAAAGCCACGTTGAGACTCAGACAAATAATCTTGAAGTAAAAATCCGTCGAGAATATATTTGAAAATTAAAATTTACCAAATTTTGCACAAGAAATAAAGCAAACAATGAAAGAGTTATCAAATGAAAATTCTCCTGTACGAATGTGCTAGAAGATACAACAAAGAAAATATTAAATCAAAATTCATTAGAAACATTGAGCAATTTAATGTATTGTACTGGAATGAAAAAGTTATGATTTTATATAACGATAGTATGTAGTTATGACAAAAATTGTATCTTTTTATATTTTAGTATTTTTGAAGATGACCCAACTGATTATACAATTATAAAATTTGAGTAATTTGAATATTTACCAAGAGATAGTAATAATATCAATAAGGATGTTCAATAACCATAGAAACAATTGATATGTGTGTACTACCACATAAGGGTTTTATTGAGGTCCGAGGTAAATTACAAACAATCGTAAGTCCCCCAGTAGAGGATGCAGAAATAACAATAGTCAATAATGTATGGAGTCTCTTTAATAATGGCCAATGTTTAATTAATAATAATGTGATAGAGCAATTATTTTAATACATTCCACCAGCTAGTACCAACACAGATCTAGTCTCATATTCAAATGATTATGCAAACTCTTCAGGAAGACATATTATGGTATTAATATAGTGGCAGTGGTACTGCTTTTATTTTAAAAAATTAAATTGATCCTCAGTTAATACCAGATGCAACAGTTCCAGATGGCGCATTTTAATATGATGCTAACCGTGATGTTATCGGACACGTTTTCAGAGCAGCGTTTAATACAGGCTTAATAACTTGTGATAATGAAGAAGAGAAACACAACAACTTGTGACAACCAAGTATCGCTTATCTTACCATTATCCAGTATATTTGGTGTATGCCGTGACATAAATACTGTATTTGGTGGTGTCAAACACTCCACAATGTTAGACAGAAACCCAGCTGAACAATATATCATGAAATAGCATGGCGCTGGAGCGGGTGAACCTGATGATGGAAAATTGACCCATTAAGCATATTAGCTTATGGAGGCCCAAACTTGAATTAGCCTTGTGAATAGCAAGTGAGATTGAAACAAAATTAGTTTTAGACTATTCTAAAAAATGGTGTTCTGAACAGATGAAATTATATGGACAACAATATAACGCCAATGAACTGAACCTGATATGGAGAATCACCACAAATGCATGTGAACAACTGCCGAGACACTTGTTAATAGCATTTCAAACCGCAACTAGAAGTAACAGCCAAGAACAAAACAATATGGTATTTGATCTTGCAGATTTAAGAGGAACTTTTACTAGAATTAATAGTGTTCAATATCTTCAGCGGGTTTTGCATTGCAGTTTTACACCAGGAAATGAAAACATGCTCAAGTACCTGCATAATGCTTCAAGATCCAGTGACTAAGTATACATTGACACTGGTATAAATGTAAATATGGCTGATTTCATTCAATACTGTATCCCATAATTCATTTTGATGTTAGTAAACATGATGAAAAACTTATAATGAATGCGTTATATTGAGGTTATGATGGACTAGGAGGTAACTTTCGATATGCGGGGGGGGGGGTGCAGATGCTCTATATCATTCTTACGCTGTTATCTTAAGTGTCCGTTTCATAAAATTAAGTCCAATAAATGTTAATATGAATTTTATTATATAAACATATATTCTAATGAGTTATACGGTACTAAAGTTCCTGTTTCATTATAGATACAGCAAAAAAGAAATAATAAAAATGCCTATTTAAAAAACAATCAATAACAATATTAAAAGTAGATTGAATAAAAGGTGGTTATGATAAAATTCGTCTGACTAAAATACAATTACGAACATTTATGATTGCAAACAAGAGAAATGATGATTTTTCTAATATAAAAAAGACAAAATATATAGTTTAAAAGGTGGTTCTATCTTTTTACGCTATAATACATTTTATAAAAACGCTTGCTCCAAAAATAATAACAAAAACATTTCTGGAATTAGGTATGGCAGCTGTTACAGGAGTGGTTCACAGTGCAACATCAAAAGCAACTCAAGTTCAGCTAATCAAAACTCAAATTAGCACACAACCCCAAAAACAAATATGTTAATATGCTATATTAATATTAAGCTTGAAGAAAAAAAAAAACAGTTACACGGTTCAGATAAACTGATGTTACTAAATACACAAATTACAAAATTTAGAAAAGAAAAAAGTTAAGGCCACAGTGTAGATATAAAATGTTCGCGTCCACAATTAAAGAAATAAGGAGAATCTTCCCGCTTGATCCTTTACTCGCATCAGGTTCTCTTTTACCCTGTCATTTCGAAAATCGGAAAAAAGGAAAAATAACATCTTAGTAATATTCAAATTGCAACGAATATGAAGAAAAATAACATGCGAAACGTTAGAGGTTGTTTTAGTAAAGATATTCTTCCAAACAAAATAAGAATAAATTAAAGCATTATAGTTTATTTAGAAGACTTTTTCAAAGAAAGACATTTGGTCGTCAGTTGCAATAATCGCAAATGCATAGAAACTGAATATTTGTATTTATCTGGGCTGCCACCCTGTGGTATTGTCATGAAATATATGTATGGTAGGCAAATTGTTTAGAACTCTTCTCAAAATACAAGAAAATATTATGTGTGGTTATTATTGCGTGTATACACATATACAGGAGTATAAAGGTAATACATATTCTGCTACAATTTAAAGAACAACTAAATCATTTTAATTTGTGCCTAATCAAACAATATACAAATACGATTTAACCTAATTATATAATACATGGTATCATATTGTTAATATGCACAAAACAAACTGAAATAGATGATGTGACTTTTAGCCAAACGAAAAGTAAAAAACAATGTTCAATATGTGAAACAAGAAAAACAAAAGTTGTGTCATTAAAAACAGGTGGTGGTAAACTTTTACCTTTATTACCAAAACAGAGTTTAACTTTACCCGGTTACAGATATCGTTGACGTGGAAATCCATTAGATAATGGCACTTTAAATTAATAAATTAGATGCCATATGTGGAAAACATGAATATTGTTAAAGTAGTAGTACCCCTAAATCATAATGTGAGAAAGAATTTCTTGATTCATTTATATGACAGTCATTCAGGTTAAAAAAAATTGGAAAAAGCAACAAAAAACATTTATGTCAATCTAATCATAACACTTTAGTATAAGTTAGGTTTAAGTAAAGCAAAAAACGAAATGGGGCTTTGAAGTGGACATCAGAATTAGTTGAAGAATTACATAAACCCATAATGAGAAGGTTCACTCGACGCCGCATAATAACAGATTAAATATAATTCAATATGGTCAGCCGATTTGGGTAAGTATGATAAAGGATATAAATATTGTCTAACTGTAATTGATACATTTAGTAAACATGCAATGACAATATCACTTCTAAATAAAAAATTTAAAACTGGAATTAATATAAGAAATGCTTTTAAAGATGTGATAAAAAAAAACAAAAAAAAACAACAAAAAAAAAAAAAAAACAGAACCAGTTAAACTTTGGATTGACCAAGAAACATAATTTTATAATTAAACGTTTAACAAACACGTGAATGATTATGAACTGAAATGTATCAGACGTTTAATGAGGGAAAGGATGTAGTTTTTGAACGTTTTAATAGAATTCTTAAAAGGATAACGTAGAAGTATTTTACAGCAAACAACACAAATCAATATTTAGATGTTTTGCTAAAAATTATAGATAAATATGCATAACATCAAAGTATTAAAATGATACTCACACTAAACAGCCCATAAAACCCAGAAGAAAATGGATTATATGAATCTATGTGGTGATTAGTTTTAAAGGCAAAAAAGCTAAAATACAAAATAGGTGATGTTATCAAGATATCTAAGAAAAAATATAAATTTGGAAAAGGATATATTCCAAATTGGGCAGAAGAAATTCTAAAAATAAGAAATATCAAATATACTAACCCACTTTGTTATGACAGTGAAGATTTAAAAGGTGAAAAGAAATTGATGAGACATCCTATGAGCATGAATTAAAAAAAATTAAAAAAATAAAAGAATAAAAGAAACAATAACAAAAAACAAGCCTTAGACTTTAAAAAATATTACAACGCGAATAAAAGAAAAAAAAGCGATTGTTAAATGGAATGGTGAATTTAACTCATGAGTTAGTCCAAAATTAAAAATACATAAAATCAAATGTTATAAATATATATTGTCCAAACCTAAAAATATGTAAAATACAAAATTATAAAGTAGTGGAAAAAGCATTTTTCCGCTACTAGTTGAAGGGAACCAAATCGTGGGCAAATTGTGATATCATAAAATGTTTGTTAGGCAGGTATGGTTTCCTAATCTCCTAATTCTCTTTTAATTTGGCATTTAAGAGAAGCTACTCTTTTGAAAAATCAAACTTTGTGTGGTGTTGTTTTAAAATAAATACAGTTATTTTGTTTCGGATTATGACAGTGACATAATGTTAATGCTTCTTTCTTTATATATTTTCCAAACTTCTCTTCAAAAATCAATAGAAATGTTGAGATTAAGGGTTTTGAAAACAAACAAGAATCAGTCTTGTGGGGGTGTAAAATAGTATCTTCGTTTAAATTTGCCTGAAGTGGCAAAAAGTTGAGTGCTACAGTGTTAATAATCTATGAGGTGACTAGTGTCTATGGTTTTGACCTTTCCATACACTATATTTAAGAACTCCATCCCAAGCCTAACCAACTTCTTGAGAATTACAGCGATTGAGATAAGACGTAAATGTTGCCATTACTCATCTTGAATCGGATGGGAAAGCTATACCGGGAAATGAATTTAGTTTTGAGCTTTTCCATTTCATATTTAATATCCATTAATGTTTTCAATGTTCCGTCTTAATGTAAATTATCAACTTTGTCAAAATGAGGGGAATATTTTCAAATGTTGACATTTATATAGCACAAAATTGATCTATTATTTTGTGTTTTATGAAAGTATAATCAAGTATCGAAGGATATGGATTTTAATCAACTTTTAAAGCCAAACAAGCCATATCTTTAACGTTTGAAATGTCGACTTAATTTGAAAATGGGCATGCTGCAAAACGGGTGAACTCTTCGTATTCAGTTTTAGGTTTCAGAATGACCGCATCAAATTATATCTGGTAACAGCCACAAAACTCACTGAGTTTGCCACAGAGTCTGTTTCAGGTACAACTTAGACGTTGATTGACAAATTAAATGAATTAGGAAAAAGTTCAACACAAATATGTTTAAGATAATTCAATGATCACCGGTGGAAAACCATACAAAGGTTCTACATCATATATCTTGTAGAATAGCACGATAAATGTCGCGTCCATATCATGCCTTAAATTAGGAATCATTTCTTAGCTGACTTCATAAGGCACAATCGAAGGATGCGTTAGGACCAAATTAGGCTTATATCAGATAATACAAATTTCAATATTAAAATTAACCTTTATAATACCGTCATAAATGCCTCGATAGGTTGGATTTCTCAAGCATAAAAGAGAGGAAAATGGTTCTTTGCGACCTAAGTTTCATAGAGCAGTCAATGCTTACAATCCGGTCACACGCAAGCAAATGTTTGTTATATTTTCTAAAGAACACATGTCTAAACTTTACGCCAAAGCTATAGAAGATATCTGTGACAAATAGGAAAGAAAGCCTAGTACATCTTTAATCCAGTACACTCACTTGTTTTCTATGCTTATAATCAAACATTGTGCTGCGAAGATTAGAAGCGTCATTCCAACCTTTTGCTTCATATCTAAACATAAACTTCGTCCTTTGTAGTGCTAGTAGTATCGAGTGTCTTTAAACTGCATGATAAGCACATTTGTCTTCTTTCCCACTGTCAGACCCTATAGTAAACTTAAAATGTTTGTACTGATAAATAAAATACAATTATTCAAAAGTCTTTATCGATATTTTGGTTATAATATTAGTGCCTGAATGATGAGAAGCCTGCAGTCCTTTCAATAAAAAGTTTATATATATTTAGTGACCTAGACAGGGATGTCAATTTAAAAACAATTATGTTTCTGTTTTATTGCATTGTACCTAATAAAAGCTATTAAAATAACTCTTAAAATATGGAACTTGTTGATGTCAATTCATAAAGATTTGTACATGTTGTATACCTTCCTATTAAAAAACTTAATTACCAATCTCTTCGCGAAAGAAAACTGAAGTTATGGCCGAAAGTTAGGAATAATTTGGGAGGTTGGGGGAGAGAGGCGCCTGGATAAAAATATAAAAATTAGCAAAGAAATTGGATTCATAGTCCAAGGCATGGAAAACATTAATAGCGAGAAAAGCAACGAAGAAGAATGTAAACAAGAGCTGAAAAATATAAAAAAGAGCTGAACAATATTAATAATGGTATATACAAAAATATAACTGGAGAAAGTTACACTGTAAAAAAGAGTTGGAAACAATGAAGAAAACTAAACTCAAGGAAACATTTAAAATGTTTGTGGATGTAAGGTCAGCTAAAATATACAAAGCTTTATAAGATGTTCTCATCACGGTAGTTCCTACTCCAGATAGTAAAGATGTTACCCATTAATGATTTAGACAAATTACAGATATAAATAAAAGACGATTACATGACATAAAATGGAATAAGATATTTATTGAGTTACTATCATTTAAGTTAGGGTTACCTCTACTTGCATTTTATGATAGCATAGTAATATTCAGGCATATCACTTTCAAAAAGCAAGAAAAAATAGAAGACATTAATACTAAATTAATGTGTATTGGATATTTTGTGCTCAGTGCTTTTATTTCCAATTACAACAAGAATAACGAGGGCTATTATAGCTGGTGCAACAGTCTATATCGCTGTTAAAACATTAAATAAAAGCAAATACGTCTCTAACAGATCTGATGTAAACTCTCCTCAGTACTAACATATACGGTCTTACAAACTTCGATTTATTTTCTTGCGATCTTCTATCACCCTCTTCAGTATGCATTTTATCCTTTGTAGACATGTTTTCACTGGATTTCGTGTACCTTGAAAGTGACCACTGAAAACATTATTGTTTCTTTCTGTTGATCGATATCAGATAAGTCAAATGATGTCCATGGTATGAAATGATCTATGTCGAGGTCATTTTCACTAACATATTCAGTTCCAGTAGAGCTGAGGTTGGAAAACAACTTGAAAACGTTCATAGGAATTTTAGAAAGCCAAAAGTGAAAGACTAAGACAGGAACATGTAAAATGAAAGTCTTATAATCCTGAGACTCAAACTAAAATAAAGTCGCATACGACTTATTACTCGTTAGGTTTAGGAACAATTGGTTTATTAATTTTATGTGTTGGTTTAATGAAGATTAAATTTGGCACTATTATCAGTAGTAATAAATCAATACCAGCAGAGCCATCTAAAGAACCTGTGTTAAGAAAGCCAGCAGATCGTAAGCTAAATTTATTCCAGAAATGCACTTAAATTTAACCGTAATTTTACACAGTAATACATGAGTTAGACATATAACATAATTAACACTATTTATCATGCAACTCTTAATTTTAATTCTTACAGTCACTTACATCATGATTTAGAAAAGGCTGGAAAAGTTTACAATAGGCTCACCATCTAACATGCCTTTTGAGGAACTCCTAAAAAGCTGATCATTCCAATGTCATTAAGCATGTTTACAATGGACTACCTTATAGCTCATTGACTCTTACCAGATAAAATAAATAGTTCAAGGTAAACAAACGAGTGCTAGTCGACAGAAAGATAATTGAAAACCCAAACCCAAAATTCTGATACATCTAAAGAATCTACTAAGAGACAAACAGAGATAATCAGACATTCATAATTCTAAGCTTAAGACTAGTCTATTTCATACATATAAATGGGCGAGAACAAAGCAATGATTCCAAATGCACCACCTGTATATCCATAATTTAAATTGATTATGGCAATAGGTTTAGATTACAAAAATGAATTTAATTAACAATGATTTAATAAAAGAGATAGAACATTACAGAAGAGTTAGAACTATATTTAAAGGAGGATTTCAAGGTTTTAAATCGAATACAGATTTGTGCGGTAACTACTGTTGGTGGAAAGGGTATAGTTGCTAGTTTAACAGTTGCATCAATAAGTGCAGGTTCTGCAGTATTAGGATTTGTAGCTAATGCTTTCAAGGATAAAATGGTTTACCATATGGTATTGAAACATGATCAAATATTTGCCGCTGCTTATTAGTAAACAGATAGTAGAAATGATATGGTAAGCAAAGTAATAACATGATCATAACTGGCAATTAAATTAATTACAATGAATTCAATATATCATACTTAACGAGTATAACGAATACAAGGAAACGAAGAGTGCAGTAAGAGCTAAAGTGAAAACAACAGAGAATCAAAGTATGGAGGAATTACAAAAATACCTTTTAAGAAAAGGGAAACAGCTTAAGAGAAAAGGATATTTTAGAAAGAAAAACAAATCGTAAGAACATATGTACCGCAACTAACGAAACCAAGAAATCAAAGGTTTATAAAGTAAATTGTAAATCTTTAAGTCTTGAATGTATGGATCTTAACTGTTTAAATATACTTTACTTAAATATAAAGTTATATTACGATAGAGGGGACAGTCTGAAAAGGAAATTAATTTTACCAATCTAATTGATAATGAAAAAATGCTAAGTTGTCAGATTCATTACTATGAATAGATTTTATTGTAGATTAATTCAATATTCCACATGACCCACAAAAACAATAACTTCTACTACATTAGCGATCAAAATGAACCTAATACTGTTAGATCCTGTGTTATGTGTGATGTTTATATAATATTATAGATATTTAAAGAAATTATAAATGTTTCTTGACTTTAATATTTGCTTAAATCTTAATGTTGTTTATCAGAAGAAAAAAACAAACAATAAAACAAACATGTTTAACTAGTTTCCTTGAATTAGGTTGTTTACTTCAGATTTGAGTTCAAGCATAGTTTTGATAAACACAATGTTTTCTCAATTTGAGGTCAAGGTTGATTTTGTTTACAGATAAAACTGGAATTTCATAAGAGTTATGTGTAAAACGTCATGTCCACACAAGTAAAATTCCATTAAGATGACACATATTCTAGAACATTCTGTCATGTGACCAATCTTTATATATACCATGTATATAGGACAGTTTTTCAGTTTTCGACATTACAATCAGTCTTGTAAAGACCTAATACAGTTGTGGAAAGTCATTCCAAATTCTAAGAGAGGAATTATTTAAAATATTAATTGGATTATAACAGTGCTCATAAACGTTTGGATTTTGGATTTTTAATTGATGATTTTGGAATTTATGTGAACTTATTCAGAGATATTTTGGAGTACTTCATTTTGACATCAGCACATCAAAGATTACTAGTACATCAGGACTTTAAAGACCATTGGCATATCACAACATTCAAGGATACCCGTGCATTCGGAACATTCTGAATTAGGACTTGTGATTAGAACACTAATTCTTACTGGATTATTTGGATTTTAATACACATTACTGTAAGTGTCTTTTTGATTTTTCATTTTAATTATCTAGAAATAAATTGTTTGTTGATTTTTATTTGATTTGTTGGTTTCACTTTCTTTCTGTTACATTTTTTTTAGACCATAGAGTCGTAACACCTGATAGTATCTATAACCAAAAAATACATATTTATGTAACTAATTACACCCTAAATTGTTACACTTTAAAAGTCAGAGGTCTATACAGACTTATATTGAATCTTATACACTGTGGGTTCCTGAAACCTGAAAATCTGTATGCATTTCAAGATCAGAAAAATCTAATCAAACGTTATTATAATCGATACGTTTCAAGTTTATTTAGTCTCTACCTGTCGAGAATGTTTTCATGCTGACGTTATTTCTTACCCTATGAATGGTCATTACAGCAATCACATAGAGAGATACCAAACATATATTAAACATACCCATTAAAGATGAAGATAGAAAAGTAATAGATTTCCACGGTATGCTTGGCTTGCAGCGTACGTTTCCATGTTAAGTATATACTGTGGAAATATCCTCAAATGATTGTATCAAAATAATTTGGACATTGATGGAAAATAAAGGTGTGTCGGGAGATCCTATCCAGCACTAGGTCAATCAATAAACGATGAATTAAAATTAAATAGTCACTGGATTAAAAAATTAGCAGATCCGGTACAAGTAGTTAATGCTGTTAATAAAATACATGTACAAAAAAGAATAGAGTTAATTAAATTGGAGAACTACAAAAACAGATTGACGATAACAAGAGAAAGATCTTAGTTGCGTTTAAGCAGATATAATGGCACGTTAGTCGTAAAAAAACCTTGCAAACTGAAAAAGAAAGAGCATATTAAGTACTAAACATTCAATAATACGTACAAACAGTTGAACAAACGGCAAGTAGTGAGTAGATACATTAAATGCATTAGAAACTGACATAAAAATAGAGAAATCTTTGGATGAATAAAATAATGTACAGTCACTGTTAGAACAGTTAAAAAAGACTTAAATACTAAAAACAAAGAACAAAATGATAACTTAATTAGTGTGTTTAACAATTCTGCAATTAGCCTCAAGACAGGATCAATTCTAACCCTAATACGTAATCCTACAACAATAGAATAATCATATAAAATACATAACCAGAAAGACAGATGACAACAAAAATAAAATAAACATAAGTGAAAATATGATTCGCTCTATGACCGACTCAAACGACCAAATCAAAATCCGACTTCAGCAACTCTTAAAACGAACTTATTACTGAAATAGGAAAATCAAAATCAGATACCCAAGAATACAATGATACGTTAATAAACAATATCGCAGTGGTGCAAGAAAGTATTGACGACTTAGACAAAATAGTAAAACGATTATGAAAGCAATGTAAAGATAAGGAACAAACTTTTACAATCGAAAAAGATGCATTCAAACCTGAAGTAGATAAAAGCCTCTCGCATTAAGTAAAAGCATTGATAAGTTAAATCAGAAATAGCACAAAACAAAGAGGAAATAACAACTGAATTGAACACGAAAACGGGCGTAAATAATATTGCGCTGTCCCATAAAACTAGAACATTCCAAGAGGAAATAGATAAACAGAAAAAGGAGTTTGATGACAAAAGCAAACTAATATCTGACTGTATAGTCCTCTAGATTTACCGAATATCATTTTAATGTATGTTACAATGATATATTCAAATTTGCAAAGACTGAAATGGTGTCATAAATAAATACGGTTTGGTTAAAATATATGATGCTCAAATTACACGTCTAGCATTAGCTACTACTTATGGATTTAACTATATTCCATAATATTTTGCTGAATGCTAATAACACACAATAGGTAGTATGGGTACCTTCAGATCTACCTGATTGCAATAAATTATTTAAATAAAGAAATCACGTCTATAAACCATTTTTTAAAACGTGTGCATTGAATCAATCCATAACATTGACTTTTTTATTGGATTAAAGGATGAGATCAGACGTCATGCTTACTCATTATAGCTTAACAAAAATAGCTTGTCATTGTTGAACATAAAAAATCTCATATATATTATCTGGAAGAGAACAATATTTTATTATTTTTGATTAAAAAAGATCCTAAAAAAATCACCCAATATGCACATTACAAACCGGAAGCAGTGTAAAAGTTGCTAGCAC
Organism: Margaritifera margaritifera; assembly: GCA_029931535.1. Classification (NCBI taxonomy): domain Eukaryota; kingdom Metazoa; phylum Mollusca; class Bivalvia; order Unionida; family Margaritiferidae; genus Margaritifera; species Margaritifera margaritifera. Next base: position 2,943,631 of record JAQPZY010001473.1, read on the forward strand.
TAAATAGATGGTAGCAATATTACCTTTAATCGGTGAATCAATAACTAACGGTCTGGCATTTGGAACCAACACTTTGTTTGAACTATTTAATTCCATTGGAGTTAATGCTCTGGAAGATGTGCAAATAAGAACTGCAGAGTTTATCAAAGTCAGAGCAAGGGTACTTGACTATCTAAAAGAAAAATTGAGACAAAGGTTTGGTTACTCAGTTAGTGAACAATTTAGACGATGCTTTTCCATTCTATTCTTCTACTGATTCTAATGCGACTTTAGAAAAACCTAGACAACTTAAACTTAGTGATATATATATTAATCTTCTAATAAGCAATTACAATTACAAGTACATATTTATTACTCTTGTAACATATTGTAGTGTTTTTACCGGCTACTTGATTCTTTCGCCTTTGTTTGCAGCTATTAAATGGTGACCTATGAAAAATACATACACCCACATATACAATGAAACACCTCAAGGTGTTCAAAATCGAAATTCTACGCATCGTTTCATCACACACTCCAAGTACTATTAAGCCTTAACAAACTTTACATGTTTGGTTCAATGCTTAGGACCAAATAGTTTAATTATACCTGGTACTATTTTCGTATCGCTTGATATGAAGGTGAAAGGAGATGCCGTGGTAAATTATCTGGGTCGAATGCGTATTAAAGTCATAACCATTTCCTTTGGCAGTGATGACATTTTCAAGTTAAATGATTACAACATTTTCATAAACTACACAGATTTATGAGTTTCAACTACTGTAAGAACCAACAAAATCAAATAAGGAATCAAGAATGAAAAGCTGAGAAAGTTACAATCAGGAGCATGCAATGCACAAAAAGTGGCCCAGAAGCTGTTCAGTTTATTACATGAGAAAATAAATTTAAGATTCCGTTACCATCCAGAACCTAAGAGACCACTGCCATCTCTACTATTATTGTCTCTCACAGGATTTAAGATTCAAAATTACACCGAAAAAACTGCAGATGTGACAAACATTGCTAACCAGGATTGTAAGATAGCAGTATTGTGCTTGAAGTTCGATACTATTACTTCTGAGTTGATTGTTCAATCAGTCAATGATATATGCAGAAACGGAACTCCTTTCCTTAGCGACCTTGTAACTAAAGATATAATTATTGACATAGCAACTAAAATAACTCCCACAAAGGTACTACTCAACTCATCTAGAATGAGTCTTTATGGTGTATTTAAAGTTTAAATCTGTAATAAAAAAGATTATGGTTACTATTAAAAGCTTACCTCGCATGATATATTCTCAGTGATATCTTATTATGCACCAGTTCTTAGAAGCAACTATATTTGTCTTAGAATAGAAAAAAACAAGTAAGTACTGTGAATATGAATACTTTCTTGATTGAGTTCCATAGTCTTTGCCTTGATTTAAGAAGTACACATAATTACATATTGCATGGGACAGGGTATACATTAGCTAGTGTTCAACAGTGAATTCATTTCCCTTCAGACAGAAAGAACAACATAGAAGGACATCAAATGTATATCTGTCTCGTTTCAGATGGTCAGGTAAATATACAGAACAATTAAATACAATCTTTAATTTTTAGAGTACAATTTTAAAATACGTTTCAATAAGAAAAGTGATGATACATATGGAATAGTTTTGGTTACAACTTTATAGAATGTGACTGATGTAAGAAAAAACTGTGTTTATTATGGGACCAAAGGGTAGGAACACATTTCAAAAGGAAAGTGTATCATGGGTTAATAATGCAATGATACATTTGAAGAACATAATAAGGAGACTTCAAACAGATACAATTATATATGATATCAAGAACAAAGTAAACGGATCGTTAGATTTGAAAATGTATCTAAAATTCTAAAGGATATTTTCCACATTAAAGACTATAAATTAATGTATGAGATACTTAACAGCATATGTTTAGTAGGTCATTCTTCTGAACATGTCAACAGAATCTTTCAAATGCTTGCTAACTCACTTCAATAAAATCTTTGGAAATAAAGAACTATATAAAATAAAACTTAATTGTAACCAATTAATATGAGAATAATATATGTACTCTTTAGAAAGCAGTTAGAGTTCCCTTGGTCTTACTATTAAAAGAGAAACAGAGATTTTGGTAACTGCATATATTTTACGTTTTGTCTGAGATCCAAATAGCATTAGCACTAATTAATATATCATAAATAAGATGTTTCAAAAAGCTCAATGACAAGATAATTTCTGGTGTTACTAATTGTGGTTAAGCAATGCTATTTTTAAACCTATTAAAGACTGAGCATACAGATTTTTTTTGTTCCTATTATTATTATATGTCCTATATTCACACATAACAAAAATTACGACAGAAAGTGTTCATTCAAAGAAAACAATGCTATCGAGATAAATCCTGATGATAAATTAGATATATGTTTAGAACATTTGCTTGAAACATACTAAGGTACCAATACTTTGTTTATGATAACTGACAATGACAACTTACTCGATGTCAAAAAGAAAGCGACCAGTCTAGCTAAGTTAGCTATCAGTGGCAGACATTATGAAATTATTTTTTGGTTAATAGTACATAAATGTAATTCAATCGTAAAAGACTTTAGAGAAACTGATAGGTTTTCGGTGGTCTTCTATTCCAAGGATAATAGTGCAACAGAAGTGTCTTTGAGGAAAATAACATCATACTGGAATTTATAAGAGAGGAAATTGTTGAGACATTAAATCGAAACAAACGACATAACCTTTTGATGAGATTGGTTTCCATCTCAAAAAAAGGTTTTAGCTTCTTAAATGGTAATTGTTAACGCTCTGACTATCACCATTATTGATGCCTTTTGTTCTCTATTGATCTTTTCTAATTTGATCAGTGTCACTTTGTAGGTCGCAATGATCTACATTTTATATATTTTTTGAGCTATTTTGTAACAGCCACACATAACTGCAATGATATTATCTACCAAATACACTTTGTCATCGTAACACGATAATGCAACTTTATTTACCGTTACATTATATTGTTCGTGTGTATATGACATAATACCATTCATCACTTGGTAATTAATCTTATGTTCAAATGTACAATCTGTATACATAATAAATGTCAAGTTCTTTTCAACCACATTCTCTTTAATACCTTTGTACCGATGTTTCAGCCTTATCTGTTTAAAATGAACATAATCTTGAGCGTAATCCACACAATTCTTTATTTGCAGCACGACATAATTCATACTTCAATAGTCCGGGAACCACATTGTTTCAAAACAATATTTATACTTGTTTTTGTTGTATCGATAGTCTGCAAGGATGACCAGAGGGAGTGTTAATAACTAATTACACAGCATAAGAAGGCATTTGTCATTTATATTTTTGACATTGATGCGAGCATTATTTTATGCCTATTTAGGCAATTCTATTTGTCATCTTCCACTTATGAGTTCAAACTTGACAAATTCTCATTTGGTAGCTAATTATATTTCTTGACTGAATTTAATACAAAGTACATCAAATAAAAGCTTTAGTTGTTTTTGTCTATTGACTTCTATTTATGATCAGCATGATCATCTACATATCTTTCAAGTGTCATTAACAAATCTTGTTAGATCTTTACAGAACCAAAATCTCTCAGTTTTGTGTGTAGGATCTTCGTCATGTATTGCTCGACATTTTTAGAAAAAAAAATGCAAACATATCCTGTCTTTTACCACAAAAAAATCTGTACTCGTTTAAAAATCTTTCAAACGAGTGTTGAATCCTTTTGGTTACGATCCTATTTATGTTTTGTTTGTGTAATCTTTTAAGTTGTTCTTTAGTCTGTAGACGGATTAAGGGTCTGTTTAGTTTTCTTCTTAATTCTTTGCTATAGGAGCATATTAAGTGCACAACCATTGTGTATCTTTTAATGTTCTTCATTTACTATCGATTTAGTCAATACAATTTTGGTATGGAACGTATATGTTCTATGTAATTCCGTTGAAGATTTGGTTATTTTGTCTGCGCATTTACAAGGAGTCCTTATCTTTTCACTTCTTCCGTTACGAAACCAGTTTGATTTCATGAAATTAACACAACTTTTAAACTGTTAGTATATTGTTTCTTTGTTCCATTTAAACTACTGGTTTTAATTTGCTTCATTTGTAACATCTCATCATATTCATTATTTTTCTTGTTGTTGTTGTTTTATTTACTACTTATACTTTTACATGTAAATTCCACAGCTTAATTTCCCTTTAGAATCATTGTACTATATGCACCATTTATCTCATTGTAGGTATTCTTGATACACGGTGCTTGCGGTTTATATTTTTGATTTGTCATCACGTTAACATATTACTTTCTATGAATTTGATTGGTCCACATACGCCAAAGAAATTCTTGCGCAGTAGACTCATTATTGATTGGCTGCGACAGTGGAGATTTTCTTTGCCCCGCTTTCTGGAACTACTTTATTTTACTTCTGCTATCAACAATATGGCGGCCGTCTTTCCACTAGGTAGTCGAATGGTCCTAGGAAGGAAAACGGGCACAATCACAAAAACGCGCAAAACTGGTTACGTAGGTGACAACATGGCCAATTTACCCTCCAAATCCCAAACTAAAACTAGAACATGGGTGAATCCGCTGGACGTTCGCCTAGTTAAACCAAAAATTGTGGGGAAACGGAGAAAATCCATCACGCTGTCCAACATGAATATGCCGAGTCTATGCACAGAAACGCTCGGCAGCCCTTTGCAATGCAGGCAATTCCCTTTTCATTGCTGCTACTACGTGGCATTGATCTGAGAATGCATCCATCGATGTAAAATATACCAACATGATTTACGTAAACCCTTTCTATATTGAAATATTTTCCTTAATTACTGGTGTAATGTGCATGTAGATTGCTCAGTTAACCATTTTTTAAAATAAATCAGAAAATTGTATTTTATTTTTCCAGCTGAATGTGTTTCTTCAACTGGTTAATATTTGTGTAATCAAGTGGACTTTATGTGTCTATGTGTCTTAATGTAAATATTCCAAATCGTCTTCTTTATCAGTCATTGATGTTAAATTTATTATCACAGTTTCAATCAACTATATCATATTAAATTCTATAGCATTCGTCCGCCATTTCCTCGACCTTTGACATTTCAGCCTTTAACTTTTTTAACCTTTATAATTTTAACCTTTGACCTTTTAGATTTTTAAAATCCTTTTTCTAAGCTTTTACCCCTGTTCTGCTGTCTAGAATTACTCCATAATCCAGAGCATCGTTGACTCTAACACACAGAGAAAACAATAAATATTTTTGCACACCTATGATGGGACTCACAAGTACACTCTTAAAGGAGTTATTATCTAAATTCCCTACCCTAAAAAATGGCATGACTCTGTTAAAGGTTTTACAAATAAAAGCTTTCATCCGGCTTTTAAATAATTTAGTTATTTTTCATGATCACTGCGTATTATTACCATGAATTTATATAATTTGATAAATATCAGTTACAGAATGATCTAAAGAAAGACAACGGCTGTGTAAGAGTATGGTTATTACAGGTAATAAGGAAGTAAATTAGCCAGGATCTAAGAATGATGTACATACCTTTCTTTCCTCTTCCTTTAACCAAAATGATTTTTAAATAAATAGAATAAATATCTGTTAATTTCTGCAAAGGTTAAACGTTCTGGTGCGTAATGGTCAATTATTACAACTTTAGCATTCAAAACTTTTCATGTATGTTTTAAGTTTCTAAAACTTACAAATGTGTTCACCTCTATAGCAAATAGTGTATGTCGTAATGTTGAATCGATTAGTGACACATTACAAACATCAATACCAGATTTAAATAAGAGTTTTCCTTCTGTAAAGTCTATCTCTGTTTTTGTTAAATCGAAAGACTTAACAATTATATGACTTCACTAAAATTTAAATTAAAAGACAGCTGCGTAATATTATAAATACTTGTTTGTGTCAAATTTAAAATCAATACATTGTTACATTTGTACAGATTTTAAAATAGTGCTTGCTAAGCTTGTACCATTCAATTCCATGTTGTGCTCATTACAATTATCTGTAAGTCTCCTGTCCCTTTAAAACAAGTAAGAATATTTCCTTTTTTTTTTTTGAGATAGGTAAAATCAAGTCTTTACGAATGTTCCTATCTTCTCTCACGTTAAGTTTCAAGGTAACTACCTTACACAACACTTTGACACCGCGTAAACTGAAAAATAAATTTCAGGTACCTAAATAGTTGCGTTAAAAAAAATACAACTACAACCTCTTTAAAACCAGATGAATTTACTACCAGAGAACTCGTTTAGTTTTTTTTATTTAAAACTACAGTTTTAGATCAGTTTAAATGTCTGACACGGAAGAGTATCTTAGGTTTTTGTACTACGATAGTACCGTCTATACTCACTTATAAGTAGAGTCCAACTGCAAAATGCACAGACCCAGATTTGCCTTCGCATAGACCCTGATCTAACCGGCGCATTATGCGAAGGCAGATCAGTGTCTATGTTGTTTGCAGTTGGACTTGATTGATACGCGAGTAAAACGGTGGTAATAAAAACAGGAGTTCCCAGTTACAAAACTGCATTATATAAGATCATTGTTTTGACATACATAATTTAATTAACCGAAGGTTCAGATCATTTGAATGGTTAGCACACAATGGTTTAAAATCCTGTATGTAGCTCAGAAAACCTATTTATGTTACAATTTACATTTGCATTGATACTTCAGTTCGAATTGGATAAAACTCGCGGGGAAAACTGTGGTCCCCAGTCAACTGCATTGCAATTTAGAACTAAACTAACGATCTTTAGCTTCAGAATTCATTTGAATTTGAAGTCTCAGGGGTTTTATTCAAATGTATTGCGAATTTTTTTGTATTTGAATCATTTAAAGTGCTTTTAGCGTCATTTGGTCGAGCAGGCAGCATTGTATCAGTGTGAGTCAAATGAGATATTTAAAAAAAAGACCTCTACCTTCTATAATGTACTTTTTTGTAATCACCAATTACAAATTTATGAAATAAAATATGTTTCAACTAATATTATCAGTCAATATATTCGTCCCTCATGTATTTTTTTCGTTATATTTTATTATTTCAAGCAAGATCCTCTAGATTGAATGCCCATTTAGAAATATTTTGATTTGATGCAAATATGCTCTTTGATAATATGTTCAAAATTTCCCGTGACAGACACACTTATAACCGACAAATCACATATTTGACAGTATCTTTTTCTTCTTTTTTCTCCAGTTAACAACCGTTTTACTGAACTTGACAGAACGAACTTTATTTAAACTTTATTTAAAAAGAAAAGAGTGTTGCGAGAAAAAGGACTTTACCGGTAAATTATACTTATTTATACAGCTGATGCAGATATAGAAAATAATGTGCTGAGAGAAATTTTTAAATATCAATAAAATGTGACATAAAGCAAAAGTCTCACATACAGAAACGTTGTGAAAAGGACTTATATTCACACTTGTGATGGAAAGTGAATATTTATGTACATACAGGACCACATTTACATCAATATAACGTCATTTGTTCTTCTCTTAATTCTTGAACGATTACCATTGCGTATATGGTAAGTGGAAACATTCTAAACGAATAGTTGCGTACGGAGTTGATAAACGAGATTTTGTTTTTACTACAAAGTGGCTTAAGGGGAACAGTAAATACCAGATATAATAATGTTAGTTAAGAAATACAATATGGTAGGAACCAATTTTCTTAAGGACAATGTTGTCAACAATGCTCTTTCCTTATCATTATCTAAAAATATTCAGATTTTTTTTAAATAGGTGTTAAAATGAAATTCACAACAACTCAGAAAAACCGACTGGTTCAAAACAAAAGTAAAATATCTCAAAATCAAGATAATCATAAACTAAAAATGTGAATGTAATGTAGCTACGCATACCAACGTCACATACTTTTTTGTATAGTGAATGTGATGTAGCTACGCATACCAACGTCACATACTTTTTTGTATAGTGAATGTAATGTAGCTACGCATACCAACGTCACATACTTTTTGTATAGTGAATGTAATGTAGCTACGCATACCAACGTCACATACGTCTTTTGTATAGTGAATGTAGTGTAGCTACGCATACCAACGTCACATACTTTTTTGTATAGTGACTGTAATGTAGCTATGCATACCAACGTCACGTACTTTTTTAGTATAGTGACTGTAACGTAGCTCCGCATACCAACGTCACATACTTTTTTGTATAGTGACTGTAAAAAAAAATGTAGCTACGCATACTAACGTCACATACTTTTTTTTTGTATAGTGACTGTAATGTAACTACGCATACCAACGTCACATACTTTTTGTATAGTGAAAGTAATGTAGCTACGCATACCAACGTCACATACTTTTTTGTATAGTGAATGTGATTTAACTATGCATACCAACGTCACATACTTTTTTGTATAGTGAATGTGATGTAACTATGCATACCAACGTCACATGCTTTTTTGTATAGTGAATGTAATGTAGCTACGCATACCAGCGTCACATATCTTTTTGTACAGTGAATGTGATTTAACTATGTATGTCTACGTCACATATCTATTTGCATAGTGAATGTAATGTAACTACGCATACCTACGTCACATATCTATTTGTAAAGTGAATGTAATGTAACTAAGTATACCTAAGTCTCTTATCTATTTGTATGGTGAATGTAATGTAACTACGGATATTTACGTCTCTTATCTATTTGTATAGTGAATAGAAAATAACTGCGCATACCTACGTCACATATCTATTTGTATAGTGAATGTAATTTAACTATGCATGTCTACGTCACATATATTTGTGTAGAGAGAATGTAATGTAACTACGCATACCTACGTCACATATCTATTTGTATAGTGAATGTAATGTAACTACGCATTCCTACGTCACATATCTATTTGTATAGTGAATGTAATGTAACTACGCATACCTACGTCACATATCTATTTGTATGGTGAATGTAATGTAACTACTCATATCTACGTCTCTTATCTATTTGTATGGTGAATGGAAAATAACTGCGCACACCTACGTCTCTTATCTATTTGTATGGTGAATGTAATGTAACTACGTATACCAACGTCACATGTATATATTTACATGGAGGAACTGAATTTGATATTTCAATAGTTAAGACAAAGTTTCATAAACGAGAGCCAAATATTCTGTCAAAACTACAAACTTGTAATAAACAACAAACAAACAACCAAAAACAAAAAGAATAATATTCAGGTCCCAGTACGTTGGTGACCAGCATATATATATATATATATATATATATATATATATATATATATATATATATATATATATAAACATGAGCTTAGTGTATACATACTTTCGTCTTTTGATGCCACATAGAGTGTGTTCTCGAAAGACACAATAATATATGATAGATAAAATTTGCATAAGTGTCAACTGTCATGGAAAATTTAAAAAAATAAAAATAAAAAAGAAGAAAAAAAATTGATCTTGTGTCTGTTACTGTTTGTTAAATTTATATCTGCATCTTCGCTGCGCTATTCACAAGTCATGCTGTTACAAATACCAAGTAGATTAACTGCTTATGTACAGGCACTAATCATTAAATTGAACTTATGACACAATATAATGCTCTTCTTCAGACATCAAGGCGCCCACACAACCATCATAGGCTGAACTCAAATGACCATAGAAACGACTCATTTATATCCTACTACTGAATCGCATCAAAACGCATTATCTCCATTCATCGTTAGTAATACGTTTGGGCTTAAATTTGGGCAGCTTTTGTTTTGTAAGTAATAAAGTTACAAGATAAGGCAGGATGGAAAGGAATTGAGTGAAAAATCATTATTAAAAGGAAATGGGAATATTTTATTTCGTTGAGACATATAATAACATATATTGTGTTCTTAAAAGAAAATTGTATAAACCAATTTTTCCATCCCTATTGTAGAAACAATAATAAGGTGGCACACCACTATTGTCACTCAAAGCGATTTATTTATTTTTTCAGTTTTAGGCAATAGTGTTAATGATTTTAATCTTGAAATTTACAGGACAGTTGTAATTAAGTCCGATAATAGAATTTATATTTGTAAAATCATATTGAAAACATGACATTAAGCTAGGAAAATGGCGATAACTATCTATTTCTTCTAATAATTATTTATTTATCTTCGTTCATATTTATTTTCTATTCTATCGTAATATTCGTATTTGTACTAATAGCATGCAGTTTTATTATTTATCTAACACGTAAGCTCTTAAGAGTATTTAATGTTCTACAGTCACAATTATGGACTATTACTTTTTGTAGAAAAAAGTACTTTTTTCCTCTTGTTCGTGAGCAAAATGCCTGGCAGTACTTTTGATGGCATTGGTGAGGAGAGGTTTGCATTCATGCGTGATCGTGCCATTATAGTGTAAATTTTATTGCAAGGTGAACGCCTAAGTTAACCTTCAATTTGAAGGGCAAAATTGGAGATCAAAGGTTAATTAGGTACAACACCCCATCGTATCAATCCGGATATCATATTCTTGGCTCTGTCATGACCTAATGAATATAATAATCTCAAGATAATATTCAAATAGATTCAAAAAGCCTAACTCGTGCTTAGAGAATATTCAGTTGTACTAATTCATGAATGTTGCTTGCCAGAAAGCGATATCCGACTAATAAAGTCTGTTCATTGTAGCAATATTGCGATGCAAACACCTTATTTTAGTTCGCGATTGGCACATCCATTTGTCTGCTTATATTTTGAGCTGTAGAGGTTAATTTTACCGTGAAAACGATAGCAACCAAAGAACTGCAAGTAATGAAATGCTGACTAAGTGTGACTAAATGCTGACTAAGTGTGACTAAATGCTGACTAAGTGTGACTTGCAGAAATATATTAAATACTATATGATGATCTTTACTGGATTTATTCGATTGGCTATCAGCAAATATATATATATATATATATATATATATATATATATATATATATATATATATATATTTACATTCAAGTCTGTTATAGACATTAATAGAAGCACGTTTGATACATACAGTAAAATAAATCTATCGCATGTGCAAACATTGAATTAATACCAAAGATATTCACTTATGTATACATATATATATATATATATATATATATATATATATATACATACATACATACATACATACATACATACATACATACATATGCAGACACACTCACGCCCATAAGCATATATACCTACATGCATGATACAACATAAGTATATAACACGTTAATGTGACCTGTAAAATACAACAGAATATGTGACCTGTAAAATACACCAGAATATGTTTGTTGAAGCACATGCGTGCGCCTAAATACAAGCTCTTTAGGAGACCCAAAAAGTATCATCAATATATATGTATTCAAAATGATTTTTTGTAGTATTATTATAAGAAGATTATACATGAAATACGATATATAGTAATGCACGTTTTAAACAATGTAATGGAGATGAGATGAAAGTTACAGCGAACGTAAGAACAAAATAATAACAATAATTAATAACAAATTAATTAAATCCTGTAATGTTATGTACTTTTAAGTAGCATTCATCCTACTATTAGGTTCAATGAGTGCTCTTTGGATATAATTTCCCAGATTTTTAACCTCGGCACATTTCGTGGAATTTAGTAATATAATACATTTCAACATACTCGGGCCTTTCCAAAAATAAGAGTTTATATACTTCTTTCTTAGCGGCAAGTGACAGTTGCATTCTAATACAAAGTGATACTCACCTTCTAGCACATTGCAAAAAATATACGTCTTTTGATCTAGTGCAGTGATTCCAAAACCCCGGGTCCTCGCGACCCTATACCGGTAATGCATTTTGGGTCGCAAAAGATGGTATTTAGGGTCGCGATCAAAAAAGTTTGGGAACCACTGATCTAGTGGGTAGATTGTGGTCTCTTCCATCTTTCTAATTCAATAATACTGAATACTAAGATGTGTGTGAAGGTAATTCTGGTATGCTTAAGGAATGGCAGGAATATACATTTTTCTTAAATCAATAATACGGTGCGTATATAAGAGTTTTCAAGCTGTCAGCGTCACGACTGAATTTATGTTATGATACATAGGAAACAATATTGAAAACATTTTAAATAGTCTCATATTTAAAAAAAATGGATTGATTTGTATGATCAAATGAATGCTGGATGTGATTTATTTATTGCAACTTTAAGGTGGTAGTACATGATGATCTCGCATTAAAGTATTTCAATTGATCCACACTGCAGTTTGCCTTGCCACGAACATGCAATGTTTGAATTGAGCTACACTGCAGTTTGCCTTGCCACGAACATTAAATTAGTAAAACACAGACATAACTCAAAAGGCAGGAGCCTTGCCATACGATGCTGGAGCCATTAGAGTAGTGTATACAGTAGGGATACCAATTCACCAATCCTCTATCATCTAATTCATAAAATCAAATTACAACGATTCCCGTGCAGGGGAAGCGTGATTAACTAAACGTATTATGATTAGATATACAAATGTACTGATTAGTTGATATCCCTGTTTTCTATATTACTGATATCAGTTCACCATGAGAGAAGTACCTCCCAAACATCATGGAAATACTCATTGAAAAGAATAAGCTGAATATAAATTGATAGACTAGCGGAGAGTATATCTAATAGGCGTTAACAGACATATAGAGGATAATGAGGGAATGTCTAATTCTATGAATATTCAATAGTTTTGATATTTATGTACAGTTTCTGATACTTCGAATACTCAATAAAATAGATAATATATTTATGCAAAGTGTTTTGAAAGTCTATATGAATATGGTGAACTAATAAGTACATAGAGGACACAGCGGGTAAAGAGGGTATGGATGTGGATATGGATATGGAGGGTATGGATCTATGATACTTTGAATCTTCACCAGTAGATAAGATATGTAAGTCTAGCTTTAAAAATATGCATGAAGATATTGAGCTAATAGGCATCTTTAAAAAATCATTTTTTTAAGTGAAACATTCTCTTTCAGTAGGTCATATATCTCTTAATGATCATACTCAGATTTTGGTAGTAGGACCCACTTATTACAGCGAGGGCAGCTATTTATATGCTGTTCATAAAAAGTCTTAGCATATTCTTAATTATAAGTTGCTGCTGTTGATGCCGAAATGACCATTTTCTGAATATAGTAGTTCATCCAGATTACCACAGAATCATCAGAGTCATCAGCGAAACTAGTAGGTTTAGCTTTATTACCACGATTACGACGGCTTGTCTGCTTGTGTCTACTAATATTGGTTTGCAAAACTTCTTTTAAGTGTGTACGTTTAATCCTTGTATACTTCGCACGTAATTTGGATGATATAGTTTGGTTACTATTTTTGGGCACAGCTATGGTTACAGGTGTAAACAAAGTTATTTGCTCAGTTATAGGCTTAGTTACATTAGATAATAGTTTAGACAGGAATTTTTCAGACACCTTTTCAGTCAATATATGAGCCACATTCTTAGCTAATATTTCAACCTTTTCAGGTAATATTTATTTCACTCACTTTCTTAAATATATTCTCCGCTAGTATGTCCATTTATATTTAGTTAATTATTTCCAATGGATATTTCCATGACGTCTGGTGAGTATTTCTAAAAGTAGGGTGAATTGGTGTCAGTAGGATAAAAAACAGGGATACCAATTGATCAATATGTTTGTATTTCTAATCATAACAAGGTTGGTTTATCACACTTCCTGTGCTGTAGCATAGCAATTGTTGTAACTAAAGCTCATGAATTAATGCAGGGGTGCACAACATACACATTTTGTTCGGTCAGTGTCCCGTGTCCTTACTTTACGCATCTGTATTTATACTGTTATTATAGACACAAAACTTTCGCAGTGCGGCCCGCTTAGTTCCAATCAAGGTCGATTGTGGCCCATGTAAACGTTTGAGTTGTGCACCCCAGAATTAAAGGATAATTGAATTGGTATTTCTGCACTACTCATCAGAACGAACCATATGCCCTTCTATGTGATCGTACTGACATTAAGGTAATTTACTTGTATCCGTTTAAGCTTCAGTGTCAAATCTGGCGATACGGAATTTGAGCATGGACAAGCATCAGAACTAGTAAGCCATTCTAGCTTGAATAAAGAGGATGGGACATTATGATTAAGACACCATTCTCAACGAAGCAATAAATAAAACAAATACAACTTGTAATTAGGTGCTAACTGCCTTCTTTTTATAAGCTTGAGATATATCATGGCCAAAAAATAATTTGTCTCTGGCTACATTTCTTACATTGCTCAAAAATGACTTCCTGATTGTTTAAAACCATACCAAATGATTCTGTAAAGTTTCAGCTACATTTAAATCATTCATCATAGAGATATGTTGCCTCCTGCATCATTTTGTGTGACGTGTAAACTTGTACATGATGACGTATTTGAAGGCTATCGTGACCTTGCATTTTGATATATGGAGAGAGAGAGAGGGGGGGGGCAGTGTTAGTGTTAGGGGCTATTAAAAAGCCTTGCATGTCTTGAGCATCGGATCTTTGGGGATGGTGTATGTACATTGAACAGGCATGACAAATCTATAAAGCTGGAAATGCCTGCAGTTCTTACAATTTCCAAGATTATTCTCTTGAATTCGATGTGCCCTGAGTCATTTCACGATCAGAACTTAGATACAGGCTAGCGTTGCTGTATTATTGATAAGATCATCAGATAAATCACATGAATATAGAACTGTTCATGGTCGCTTTTGCATGGTGCGATTGAGTGTGTACATGGCTACCAGCCCTTCCCGTTGTGTGGTTGAGTGTGTACATGGCTACCAGCCCTTCCCGTTGTGTGGTTGAGTGTGTACATGGCTACCAGCCCTTCCCGTTGTGTGGTTGAGTGTGTACATGGCTACCAGCCCTTCCCGTTGTGTGGTTGAGTGTGTACATGGCTACCAGCCCTTCCCGTTGTGTGGTTGAGTGTGTACGTGGCTACCAGCCCTTCCCGTTGTGTGGTTGAGTGTGTACCTGGCTACCAGCCCTTCCCGTTGTGTGGTTGAGTGTGTACATGGCTACCAGCCCTTCCCGTTGTGAGGTTGAGTGTGTACATGGCTACCAGCCCTTCCCGTTGTGTGGTTGAGTGTGTACATGGCTACCAGCCCTTCCCGTTGTGTGGTTGAGTGTGTACATGGCTACCAGCCCTTCCCGTTGTGTCAGTGGAGGACTCTGAGGACTCGGACCGCTAATTATTAACTGAGCGGGCTACTTTTCTAGAAGCGTGGGAAACATTGGATAGCGTCTGATTACTTAGAGATCGGACCATTGACTGTAATATCAGCATGGAAGTTTTCATTATTAATTTTCAGAAATTTGGATCATACTTTACACTTGTACATATTATTGGTCTGTGCACTTGCACTTTCTTGATTTTTTCTCCTGCAGGCCAAAATTATCATGTGCCCATTGGTGCCAGACAGTTGATTAAGGTAGCTTATACGCATGCCCCGCTTCAGGGACATTTATCTCTAAAACAAATGCTGCAAAGTATCCCATTTTGATTGTTTCGAAAGTTGACGTTAAATTCAATCAAGAAATCCATGTACTGTTCTCATACTAGCTTTATTTTCTCAACCGTTAACATAGACGCCTACGTAAAAATGTTACAAGAGGCCGAAAGTAAAGCGTTGCCACGTATTACATCCCGTACAAAACAGGTACAAGTGCCAGTGAATTTGTTCAAACTGCCTCCTCTAATGGTGTATTTACACAAAAATATAAGAACATAATTCGCTTTGCTGCTATTTTAAGAAAATAATATTTATATGAAATATTGTCAGCCCCAGCCTACAACGCAGATACATAAAAACTGTGCTACATTCTGGAAGGTACAAGTAGCTGTCATTCAGATCGATGTAATCTTTGGTTTGTCCTATGATTTCAAATTCGATAGGCGCTGAAGTTGTCAGAGACGACACAGGATGAACTTCTACCCGTTGGGAATCTTGCATCGTCATCATTGTGGGTGGCATGGCAAACATATCGAGTCTTGACTTGAAACATTCGCAAGAATCTCGGTGCATCATTTTTCCTTTTTTACAGTTAGTATTCAAAAATGTCAAATTCTCTGACAGCTGTTATTATTATTTTCTCATTCTTTTTTTGAACGTGTCTGCAACATTTGAAGGGTTTACAACGTATCTTTCTGCCTTGTCCTTACTGTGGCGTAGAGGAGGAAAGTAATGCCTTGGCCAGAAGTGTCAAACTAATTTATTGGGGTGTCTCGGAGACCCAAAAGGTCCTTTCCAGTGTGAAGCAACACATTTTTTCCTGCTCTCATCAAGGTTTCTTTAGGACTTTATTTGTCGATGATGACGTTTTGGGGAAATTCTTTTCCTATCGTCAAAGGCTGCATCTTTTAAAGCATGCAATCCTCGAGTTACCATCGGTTTTAAGATGATTACTACCGTATGAAACGCTGATTTTTACATATCTCCTAAATCATGTCCTCGTTTTCGAGCAACTCCTAGGTACACAGGATACATCTGTTACAATTCACTGGTGAATCGTTTTCGAAAATGTTGTGTCACCGTGACATTTACTTTTGAAGAATATAATATTGTGTCCAAGATCTCCTTTGATACTACTATTTACAATGCCAAATACGATTTACTGAAAAGAAGATAATGAGGATGTACAAATTCTCTTTGAACGTGATACGTCTTTCAACATTCATCGTAAGCAGCTATGGCAGAATCCACTTTGAAAGGAATGACTCTCAGCAACGGAGCGGCTGTATTTCCCCCGACTTGTACTAGACGACATCCGAGTACACAAACATAAATTTTAGTCCTTCGTTCAATTCAACAGGGTAGCGAAAATGCTTGTAGAATCGATCGTTGTTGTGAATGTCTATCATAGGAAGGACAGAGGTGTATCCACCCAGAATATAAAACAAACCGGGACAAAAAGTAATGGCCAGTGTTTTGCCGTCAGAAAAATCCATTTTAAGACGATGAGAAACAGCATGGTATTCGATCTTTACACTTTCGGCGAGTTTTCTTCAGTGCTTTGCCAAACTGATCGTTGAACATAGCTGAAACGTTTCGACCAGATGTTGAGTATTACAATAATATCCTACAGGAGTTCTCGTGGTATAGATGTTCAATTGAGGATTCGCTGGCGATGTTTTTTTGGATTAGTAAAATCCAGGATGATTTTGGTCAAACTGTTCTTGAACTTGTTCTTTGATGATTTTGACGAAGAAAGTGTTTTGACCCGCGTTGATATTCAAGATTTGAGTAGGATGAATGATTTCTACCAAAGCTACTTCCCAAATGAGCTTCCTGATCCAATTTTATGGATTACAGTAATTACCTGTGAAACAACATAAGGTGTTGTTGGGAAAAAACATCCATAGAACTGTCACTAGGTAATGTTAAATACAAATGGTCATTCATAGTTCGTTGGTTTAGGTTTCCAATGAGTCAATCGTGGTCAAAGGAGAATGATTTTCCAAATGTTCCAAAAGAGGTCTGCTGTTGTGATTGGAAGAGTTGTTGTGGTAACTGTCGTTGGCGGCGAAGCTACCGTTGCTGTTAATGTCGGTAGTATATTTCAACGACGGACTGGAAAAAAAGATAACCAATACAACTGCTAAGTAAAATTGTTCATAATTGTTTATCTCCTTGTTGCAAAGTCAAATTTCCGATGGACGCTCCGGTGACACAATACACCACAAAGATACGGCAGAAAAAGAAGATTTGATTTTTATGGACACGTTCTCAACGCTACACCAACAGGGATTGTTTTTGTAGTTCTTGAAGAAAGGAAATCTGAGCAGAAGAGTTAGCTGCTGTGTTGAACGGCATGGTGATCACTTCTACTTCATTTTATAGTCAATGACTTGTGAAGCGGCAATCCAAGAATCTAAAGTCTGAGGATATCCTTTCAACTTCTTGCAGTCGACGTTTGCACACCTTATGTGTTCTTCGATCGAGAATGCTTTCGATATCGCACACGTCGTCTTCTTTCTTAGTCACTCGTTATAACTGAGGCAAGTAAAATGTTCCTTTTAACACTTCGCCGTTCATATCTTCCAATTTATAGACAGGAGGATCAGTTAGTAAATAACCTGTCAAAAGTGCATTTGTTTTTTCCAGTACGAAACCAATCTCCGGTCTTTAACACTTCTATCATTTTTCTCGTGGGTGACTTTCCAAACAATCGATCAAACACCATCACTTCGTTTTCAGGTGTCAGTTCTTGTGGTACACATCCGATGCTACGATGGTACGATTGATTGTAAGCTTTGACAAGACGTGGTAATACGTCGATGTATTTGAGAGTGTGTTAATAAGTAAAATATTTCCACATACGTTCTTTCAAAGTTCTTTGAAAACGTTCCACGACGCTAGCTTTCGTTTCCGGATTTTCAGTGATGAAAAAATAATTGTGTCTTTTTTCAATTGTTTTTGAAAAGCTTTATAAGAAATTTGGTGCCTTTGTCTGTTTGCTATCGTAAAGGATGTCTACCAATTTGTTTTAAAACCAAATTTTAAGCTCGCACTAACTATCAACTTGTTTTAGAAGTCAAAGGAACTACCCAAGCTGATTTTGACACGTAAATGAACCAAAACCAATATTTGTAACCTCGACTGTACGCCGCCAAATGAGAGACATCGGCTAAATCTGTTTGCCATTGATGATCGATGCCAGCTACTTTGGTTTGACTTCTGGAGACTTTTCGTTGAATGGCTGTGTGAAATGGTACATCGATTGTTCTTGTAACCATTCTTGCGCATCTTACAGACTAAAGTTTTCAGTTTTGTTTTAGCAGCACGATACAATTTTTGAATTCCTCCGTGGCCGGCAACATGAGCAGGATTGTAGTAAATGCTGGCTAAAAGTGCATCTATGATGGGGTTTGGTGTTTTTGTTGCAGCTCCTTAATAAGTCACCCACTTTTCGATACTGCTCTTATGGATTGGATTGCGATGAGGCTTGACGAGCAATAGGAGTAGAACTAGGCATCGGTTCCTTGGTGACTTTTTCTTGATTTCTCTTTTCACTTTTGTCTTCCGTTCTTTCTTGTTTTCTTCATCTTTTTGACCCAAGTTTTTATTTATTCTCCTCTGGGAGTAGGGGAAGGTGTCAACAAGGAAGCTGTCATACAAGGTTTTTGAGATAACGGAGTTTGAAACACTTCTTCTGTTTCTTCTTCTTCCATTCCTGTGGCTGTTTCTGTTATCCTCTTTGTGGCTTTTTGTTTTTGTTCGCTTTTCATGATAGTCTTGCAATCATCTCTCAGAATAGGCTTAGCTGTTTCGTCTAAAGCTTTCTGGTGAAACAGTTGAAGACGTTGCATTAAGTGTCTGTACCGTTGCGATTTTTTGTTTCGGACAAATCTGTGCGATCCATCAACAATTGCAATTCTTGTAGTAAGTGTGACATCCTCGGTGAGATTAGAATTAGGAGGTAAATGAGGTGTCAGTTGTTCATATCAACGTTTGAGTTCCATCCATCGTTTGTATGGAACTAAAGTTCATTTTTGTCCTTCCATAAGATCCAAAGGTGCACGTGTGATGTCTTTCCATAAAAGGGTGTCTTTTTTATCTTTTTTTTCTTTTTCTTCCTCATCTCATCACTCCTCCTAAGCGTGGTCGATCCTAACAAAGAAGCAGCCACTTTTAACAACGGTCCTAACAGAAAGTGTAGAAATCTTCCTCGTTGAATCAGCATTTTCTTTCTTTTGATGGATGTTTATTTTGTTTTTCACCATTTGGCAAAGAACGTTCTGATGTTTTCCTAATCGCTGTTTCTGTATTTTGGTCAAAGGCACCGTTCCTTTCAAAACTATAAAAACACCATTCGATGATTTTTTTGGGTGCTTTTTGAATGATTTGTTTTCGCATCGGACCATTGGCTTTGGTCTGTACTGACAAAAAACCCAATATTTGGCCCATCGAGAAGGGAGTCGCTTTTTTGTGCCTTTTTTGAAGGAAGGTTGTTTCTTCGGACGAGCATGATGTGAACTTCTTGGTTACTTCCTTGTTTCAGGAGCAAAACACTGAAGTGAATTTTATCCAACACGTCTTCCTTTTTATATTGGAATTCGTCTCAGCTGATTGTTGGGACGTCGTATTAACTATGGGAACCACTCAATGATGAGGTGTTTTCAACGGCCTAAATCGTGACAGTTGTTGTTTGGACAAATCCAACAAACTTTGTAACACACCTGTTTTGTCTTGTACTTTTGTCTGAGGAAATGTCACTTTTTTAGCTGCAGCATCAGCAGCAAAAGCAGAAGAAGAAAAAGAATAAAACGAAGAAGAAGAAGAAGAAGAAGAAGAAGAAGAAGAAGAAGAAGAAAACGAAAGAAGAAGACGTCGCAGCAGAAATATAGGTTCGTTTAGAAATGAGTTTCCACTTTGTCATCAAACTAGGAAACACTGCTCTTAAATCAGGTTCGGTAGGCACCATCTTTAACGAAGAAGAATGGGTAGAAGTGGCAGGAGAAACTGTCATCGAGCGGCGAGGTTTTCTTGAGTTAGTGAGTGGCAGTACCTCCTCTCTTTCTGGCAGGAGATGTTTTTTTCGTGGGACTTTTCATCTTGAGGCTTTCATTTGTCCTCTTTGGGTATGAACTTGATGCACCACCGCCATCACCACCACCACTACCTCTCTCTTTTTTTTTGGCCTTCTGTCGTTTAGGGGATTTTGCTTTTTTTTAGCTTAGGCGATAGGATCCCATTTTGAAAGTGAACGAATAATGATACCTCTTAAAAATCACTTCCACCAGGTTTCAAAATGATCTATTTTTGGTTTGAGTATCGATTTGTGGATCAGCCAGTTGTGTCATCGCTATTTAATGGTTTTCAGAAGAAAACAAAAGATTTTGTTTGATGTGGTAAGTGAATGATACCTTGTAGTAATTGACGTACTTTGAAAGATAACCATCTTAATATTTCTTTGAGGCTCGCTTCTAACAAATGTGAACGTACTTGTGCATTTTGTTTGCGACTGATAGCATACAGTGCACGAATACATTTGGAAGGAGAATGAGATTAAAAGGATGTGATGTTGAATCCTGTTAGAGAGAAAAAAGTGAAGATATTTTTTATTTTGTTATATTTTTTTATATAGAGACAGACGCCAAAGTTTAATTTCTTCTTCTTCTTCTCCTAACATGTCAGAAAAGATGATAAAATGTGTTTGACTAAAGTAAGACACGATCCCATCGTCTTCGCGAGGAATGCCTGCTACAGACGATATGGGTTTTCCTTGACTTTCTTGGAGTAACGTGTAAGACGATTGCCACTCTTTGTAACACCACGCGATACGTTGTGGCGGAAGATCAAACAATTGTGATTTGTGTTCGATCAAACGATTTACAAATTCAGTTTTGCCTAAACCACTGGATTCAGCAATTAAATTGTTAAAGGGATGGCGAAGATAAAATGCCTCCCAACTTTGACTAACTAATTTTTCATCAATCAGTCTGGGAACTGAGGATGCCGCCATAACAATGGTATTTTCGAATTCTGAGATTCTATCAACGACACAAGACAATTTATACATTTGTACAGGTTAAATTTGTCATATTAGTGAAACAACATAAATTAAACATATTTACATTTGAAAGTCAGTGTACAAGAATTAAAACACGAAAACACATAAGGCATAATTGACTCCGTACACCAATGAGGCACAAATTAAAATCACTGCATGTGCATATAGACGCGAAGGTGTACAAAATTCTCGATATGTGTCACATTGTATCTATGTACACGCTCTGGCGTTCTAGTCTCTGTGGAATTCATAGGCCCTAACCTTTTCGGGAATATAATTTTCTAATTTTTTTCTCTTTGTACAATACTACTCTCGTGGGGTCGTAGTATTTCTTTCTCTATTTGGGTTCTTTTTCTACCACTGTTTCTAAAATAGTCTCCAATTCCATTTTCAGTTCTGTTAACAGTAATTCGTAATCAACTAAGTCCTGAACACTGCCATTGACTTTCTTCCACGGGATTTGTTGCAATACTGATGACAAAAGTCGTGGCATGGTAAGCTTTTATATTAGTCGTTCACATAAATGCCTTTCTTTGTTTGTGAAATATTCACATGCTTGCCAAATGGAATCTGGAGGTAAAGGATATCAACGAAATTCAGTCATTAGCTCACCACACATCACACGTCGCAAAGGAGTTTCGTCTAGAGACGATATTTCTTTTAAAGTTTTGTTTATGCATTCCTGTAAGTTTTTAACTTTATCCTAGACTTCGTTCCATGGAATTTTGAGTATCACTGCAACATTGTAGGTAGAAGTCGTGACATCCAAACTCTTACAAGAGTCAGGTACTCGCTGATCATTGTCTGACCATTTGAACATCTTTACACTAATCACATTTGTATAGCATTCATATACCAATGGTTAAAACCTCGATGTCGTAAAGGATGCAATTGTTCTTTGCGTTTCACTTGAATATGTACAAAGTCTCTGTAAATGTGTTCTCTCTACTCCAAAGGTAAACAACGAATCCTCTCCTCTTCTTAAATATCCGTGTGGACTAATATTCTGGGACCACCAAGCGAATGTAGCTACAGCAAGAAGACCATCTGGAATGTTCAAGGTAAGCCATATCTTTATACTCCAATTCGTGAAGTTTCACACCATAACTGAAACACTGTACTTTATCTCCTTCTCCCAAGTAAACAAATCCGGCTCTGGTTAAATTTGCGGGACTGGGTCCGGCCATATACTTGGGACATCTCAAATTGAATGAGTGTAATCTACTTTCAAAATCTTATAGCAGGGAAAGCTAGGGGAAACACATATTCGAAATGTATGGGCGCCAATAATGACATGTGAAAGTGTGGATGACGATCCACGTGAAAGGCACGGAAAGCGGAGCGAGGCCGTGCTGCACCACCCTTGTCATTGTGAGTACGTGGATGACATCCAGAGGTAGGCACACGCACGGTATCACTTTTATCAGTAAAGCAGAAACGTCGTCTTGCATCGCTTTGCTAGTAGATCGTCAAGGCACACGAACGGCATCGCTTTCGATAGCAGAGGAGCGGCAAGGTCGTGCTTCATCGCTGATGACGCAGAGTACGCCATCACACTGGTCGCAAGGCACAGCATCTCACTCGAGTTCTTTTAACTTGAAGTCCGCAGTGGGCCCCTCACTCTGTTGTTGTATCGAATTCGTCATTGTCGGTGAAAATGTGTTCAAAATTGAACTTGGAGTACACAGCGGGCCCCTCACTCTGTTGCTGCGCTGAATTCATCTTTCTAGGTCGTAGTTTTTACTCGCAATGTTCTTTCTGCCTTTAAACTCTCCCCTTTTTTATACTGGAGAGCGATATTGTTAGCATTGGACCACATTGTAATTGATGAAAAGAACAAATAAAGATAACGACAGCACGAAGACCATCTGGCTTGTTGCAGGATACCTGAATCTTTATGGTCCACACGAATCGTTACACCACAACTGAAACACTATACTTGGCTTCCATGTCCCAATTAGACAAATCCTGCTCTGGCTAGAGAGTTGGGAGTTGGCAATCCATTCATATGTTTATGAACTTTTTGAACGTGTTCAATCGACTGGCGCAATCACAATAGCCGGACAAGACCACGGGAAATTTGCATTCTTTGAACTTGAAGTCTGCAGTGGCTCCATCACACGGTTGCTTTGTTGAAGTCATCATCATTCTTGGTGACCGTCTTGCAACTTTATTATACTGGATATCGGCGTGTTCCTAAGGTAAGGTATTGTGGTCTGAAAGTTGGTTATTTTGCAAACGTACAATTGTGTGTGGATCCAACATTTGTATGCAAAAGTCTTGATCTTGTCCTCATTTTAAGGCTTCTTTGAACACGTCGAAGTTGACCACTTGACTAGAACGATGGTTGAGTGTCACTTATTTGACTTTGCATTGGGTATGCACTTCTCCATGTTGGTTTCTGTATTGGTAACCGTAATTGGGGCCACCACATGCAAAACTCACAATAGTGTCTTCTGGGTATTCGTCGGTCCATGCTCCTAAACGTTCGTCTTCAATGCGTGGGCGGTAGCTAGCAGGGCGATCGATGTGCATACAACTATCGGTGTCAAAGTAAAGGATTCGATCTCCTAAACGTTCCAGGACAGTATGCTAATGTAAACGGACATTGGCTGTCACGTATGCTGCAATGGTGATATTTCGAAACTCATCAGGGGGTGCAAACTCTGCAACTTCTTCGTAATTCACCAAGATTAAATCTTCACGTAGGATCCCCAAGTGTTTCATAAGTTTTCCTTTGTCGAAACTTGGATCTGCCAAGTATTCCGTCTCTGGCAATATCGGACGTTAAGCAAATTTTTCCCCAAAACAATTCAACATGACTTTTGCAAACGATCGTCTTCGTTCATTCTTGTCCATCTGTTCCAAGGTGACACATTCAAACGATTGGTACCGTTCTTTGAATGCCTCTTTGACTTTTGAAGTCTGAAACCAAGAAGGATAGCCACTAGCTTCTTGTTTCAGTTTTAGGAATTCCTTGACGTGGCCTGAGAAAATTCCTTCATTGGAGTCGTTATCTCTTTCGGTATTGTTCTGTGGTAGCAAAATGAACAAGAGTACGAGAGCACCGAAAGATCTTTTCTCGCCTTCCTGGAATCTTACTACAATTTGGACAATGAGAAAAATATAGGTTCTTGTATACACTTATCACAAGCACGATGAGCTACGCAAACATTAGGGATGGTAATTCCAGTATCTTGTGAACATTCAAAGTCAAAAAGATAAAATGTACACCTTTGTTTCTATTTTTATTCTGATCCCCCTTTAATACTTCCTCGAGTTCGCTGTCATATCTTTGAATGTAAAACTGATGATGAAAGTCCACAACTTGGTCACAAAAACGGCATCTTATCGTTCCTGAACAAACGTGCGACTTTGGTTATTCGTTCGAACGAGATATTCACAAGTGGAGCACAATCTCAATAATTCGCAAGCACTTTTCAGTTGTTCAAATTGTTTCATGCGATGTTATTCGTAACAGGATGAACTGACAAAGGTTCCATTGCAAGAAGAGGAATGAATTCGTTCGTTTCCTTTAGGAATGCAAGGTCTAAGACCTAAACACTTACGTAATCTCTCTCCACAATATATAAGTTGCTCCGACTGGTACATCCTTGGTCACATTACTCGCAATAGTAACTGTATCCAAGAAATCCTGTGATTCTTGTAATAGCATCTAAATGCTCTTGTTTATGATACACACGAATTTATTTTCCGTCTGGGAAATCGGGTCCTCGTGACACGAGAGGTCTGCGAACGATTTGATTGTATACTTTCAAAGTTTAACGAAGGGCTAACACGTTTCGAAGTTTCTGCATTTCAGAAACTTCACACACGATCTCTTTGGAAATGCATGCTTACTGCAAAAGGAATTCTGCTTCTTTTCGTAGCTTGGCTCTGTCTGATTGTCGATTGCTCTCCCATGATTTGTTTCCATTCCGCGCTATCGTTCTTCTTGGCATACGTTCGAACCTATACGATGGTACAGGCTAATCACATTCCATCTTGGTCGTTGTTAATCTGAACAATACTTCGTTTGGTACTGAGAATTTCATCCACCAATAAAACTTGTCTGCGTTGAAATGTGTGTCATGCGAATAGTGGCTTTTCCATCGGTCATGTCAAACTCGTCATTAGATCGTTGGACGTGTTGAATTTTGTCGAACGTTTCGAAGATGTTCATTCTGTAGGTGTACTAAACTCGATCCAGACAGGAGACTTCAAACTGTTGTAATTGATGGATAGTTTCAAACGATCGTCATCGTTAGCTTGGCATTGTCGTTTCAATGTCTTTTACAATGAATCCCATAAATATGCCATGAAACCTGCTGCCTTCTCTAGTGGCACTTGAAACTTGAACTCCTTAAATTTCACCATGTACGTGGAAGCTGTCATTTGAAAGTTTCTGAACGTCAATTTTTGGGGTTCTCGACGGTGAAAATAATCTTCAGGTCTACTGAACGATTTTGTTTTGGCTGATCCTGACTTACTTGGTCTTTTGGTAGAGGTAGATGATATTTATTCAGGCTCACTCATGTCATCTTCAAAATCACTGGCATGCACTTGTGCTAACACTTCATGAGGCGACAGCGAAAGTCATCATCATTGTCTTCTCTTGGCTTCTTCTGGTTTCTTATGTTATCTATTATATTTATATAATATTATAAATATTTTAGGAAATTATAAATGTTTCTTGATTTCAATATTTGCTTCAATCTTAATGTTAAATCCAATGTGGAAATGTTTAGTTATTGTCCTTAAATTAGGTTGTTTACTTAGTAGTTGAGTTCAAGTACGGTTTTGGTAAACAAGTTGTTGATTCAATTTGAGGTCAAGGTTGATTTTGTTTACATATAAAAACCAGAATTTCCATAGAGTTATGTGTTAAAAGTCACACACACACCATTTAATATTCTAGAACATTCTGTCACGTGACTTGTCTTATATTTATACAGCATTTGGTAAACAAGATTCAATTCCAATTTTAAATCTTGTGTTGAAAACATTCTTGGTTTTTATGATCAGTCCTTTTGAATGATCAGATTGTTTGGAATACTAGTTGTGCTGTAACCTTGTCGTACTGTAATGCCGTAATGTTGTATTGCTGTATACATAATTCAAAAGGAATCATATATTGGAACATTCATTGGAATTACCTAAAGTGATTACATCTACCTTTGGATTTAAATATATGACTTTTGGATACCTTTGGACATTCTCAAAGATGATCTGGGTTACATTATTGGGGTACATCAGGACATTCGAGACTACCTATTCATTCGGAACATTCATTCACTCGGAACATTCATTCATTCGGAACATTCATTCACTCGGAACATTCATTCACTCGGAACATTCATTCATTCAGAACATTCTATATTTAGGACTTGTGATTAGGACACTTAGGATTATTGGATTATTTGGATTTTAATTCACGTTACTGTAAGTGTCTTTTGCATTTTCACTTTAATTGTCCAGAAATAAACTGTTTGCTTACAATAATGACATTGTTGGTTTCACTTTCTTTCTGTTCCATTTTTCTTAGACCATAGAGTCGTAACACTTCTCAGCAAAGTGGGATCTTTTTGACTTAGTTTTACATACTCTCTCGCTATATATATATATATATATATATATATATATATATATATATATATATATATATATATATAGAGAGAGAGAGAGAGAGAGAGAGAGAGAGAGAGAGAGATTCTCACCCTAAGAGAATATATTCATTCAGCTCTCAGTCTGTGAAGATGGAAGAGTCAAAACACTTTGCCCTTCTCGCCGGAGATTTACAGAGAGTCATTAGAAAGTACACTTCCAATAAGAACTACTCAACTCGAGATAAAAGTCAAGATACTAGCTATGTCTGTCAAGAGAAAGGACATTGGGCTCCAGAATATCCACAACGTCAAAGAAAAGGAAAGATATGAGAGAGACGGGAGAAAAAAGAGATAACAGTAAAGATACCTGTTATCAATGTCAAGAGGAGTGTTATTTAGAAACAGAAGAAGAACACATACCCGTCAAAAAAATCAAGAAGGCAAGACAAATAGAAGGCGCTGAAAAAGAAGAGGAAGAACCCATAACAATAAAGAAACTATAAAAAAAGAGACAGAAGAAGAAAAGGGACTTTTGTGATGTGCTATGAAATTTCATTGTTATTCTGATTTTCCGAGAATCTCTAGGTTTTGATTGTTCTTTAAGTATGGATAAGATACTCAAACACACTCACACACGCACACCTTGTGTCATGGAGGGATTTAAGTTTTACTTGATTTGGCAATCACTGAGTATACTCTCTTTTCTTAGAGATATAGGGAGCCCTGAAAAGGACGTTGGCTTTTTTTAATAAAAAAAAATAAAAAATAAAAAAAAATTTGGACTTGCCATCATCAGCGTTAACTCTCTTAATTCTTTTTCACGACCAAGTCCTACTCCTGTTGTTTGTGCTGCCTTGGTAGTGGTAGTAGTAACTGCTGTTGCTTCTGGCGTCTCAGTGGTTCTGAGAATTGATGTAGTTAATTCCGCCAAAATATCTTGCAACAAACTCACCGTTTTGTTTTCACTCTCTTCCTTCTGTTCACTATTCAAAGTTTTCCTCTTCTCTTCTTCGTTCTCTCGCTTTCTTTTTTCCTCTTCTTACTGTTGTTGAACAAATACTTCTTCTTCTTTCTGACGTTGCAAAAAGCTCTCCAACTATTTCTTCTGTTTCTTTCTGAAATTACCATACACTGGTAATGATGGAGAAGGAGGTTAGTGTTGTACTACCGACGCAGGGAAAAATTCTTGCGCAGACGCTAGGAAATCAGCCAAAGCTAAATTGAAGTGATCCTCTTCTGGAAGAGGAATACTGGCTACAGCAGCAGTAGTAGTAGTAGTAGTAGTCATTTTACTATCACTCCAATTATACGATGTATCCGAGGCAGGTGCTCCTCAATAATTGTCTTCCTTTCAGCCATAGGTATTGTACTTTAACTGTCCATCAATGGTAAATCGTAGGAACGCTAGTACGCATATATATATATATATATATATATATATATATATATATATATATATATATATATATATATATATATTGAAAGTGACGTTACGTGTCTGCTGTCTTCTGGTTGGAAAAGGGACAACACGTCCTGACTGAATTATATAATGCGCGTTCTGATTCGAGTAACATTTCAATTCGCTTCGATCGGTCCTAGACTATGCTATTGTGTTCAACCCTGACTACCGGAAGATTACAGAGACAGTCATATGGAAACGAAGGGTGTATGCGCAGAGACACGGATACATGAAGCGGGTCTTAGTCTACGAACCTGCAGTGAGACGAAGCTTGTGGAGAAGAACAGTTAAGCGGTGTGGTATGTGTTAACCCTATTCTTTGGTTAACAACCCCAACGGCCCTTTTCATGGCCACCCAGATCTCTGCAAAAGAGAGATGCTATTCAATATTATTGCTGATCTGTGTTTGTATGTTTATGTATGTTTGTGTATGTCCATGTCTATGTTTAGAACTAAAACTTGAAACCCCTTACACTGTATATAAACACTCCAACCCTTGCCTGCTTGTGTGATAGTATAGCATGTTTTTGTGAGTGTTTAGTGTGTTTATAAACACTCCTAAGGTTTGCTTGTGTGAGAGTGTGAGTATATTTCATCCCCTTCTTTCACATCCTACCCCGTCTTATGTGATAGTATGTCTGTGTGTCTGTAAGTATAATGTGTGTATAAACTCTCCCACCCTTTTCGTTAGACAGTAGAGGTGTGTGTTGGATTGTAATCAAAAGGCACTTGCCGAATAGAGTGTGACTGTGGGTGGGTGGGTGGGTGTTGGATAGTATGTTTGACCCTATACATTTTTACCATGTTAAATTCCCGTTATAACCCCATACATTTTTTGACCCCATAGTACCATCCCAATGTGAAACCTGTGGTGCATTGTAATCTAGGATTTCCCGTTAGACCCCATATCGCCCCCACAATTTAACCTATATCGTAATGTTAACTCCCGAATGACCCCCAATCGCCCCATATAACTACTCACGGGAAGCTACTGGCAAACTTTCTCACATACCCACGTTGGTAGAGCCGAGACTCGAACACACGCGAACAGAGTTGAGATGTCAGTGATCTTTAAAGGCCAGCGCCTTAGACCACTTGCCACCCGGGGCCCACACTTATTATGAATTTAGTCACGAGTGTTTTTAAACTCTTATTGTATATTTAATGACACTCATCACTGGGCACAAGTTCAACAGCTTGAACTTTCAAGTTACCATCAAGGTGTGAGACAAAAATGATAATTAAGAAAGGGATTAATTGGCAATAATGTTTACTGGTTAACTATAGCAGAAAATGGTTCATTTTTAAAACTAATGGTTACCTTTATGAAAAGAGATTTAATTCTGACACAAAATAAAGTTATAGACTGGTTTAGATAATTTATTTAATAAGGCTAATTGATATTTATATTAGACTAGTTTATCTAATTTATTTAATAAGACTAAATGAAATTTCATTATATTCAAAATGTATACAAATATTCAAAATTGTAACTTATTCGGGACATTCTTTAGAATTCACAGTGCAAATAAGAGAAGCAACAAAATTTCATTTCCCAAGGAGATTCTAGTATTCGGTAGTCAAAAAGAAGTGTTAACCGCATTTTTAATTTGCCCATGTAGTTCTTTTATATTTTAGACAAAGTGCCCGTAACACATATAAGAAATTTCGAATAGGAAAATACTGGGAATCTATTTGCTTGTCTTTTTTGTTACCATTAAGTTGTATTTGGTCCTTATTTACATAATATCGGAAAACATACATACAGAGGTCGCCAAAAATTACATCTCTATTCGGCTTTCCAGTGGAATGTTCATAAGAGCCTAGTTAAGCAAGAAGTAGGTATTGCAGTGCATACATCGAACGTGGATAGGAATTGCAGTGCATTCATCGGACGTGCATATGAATTGCAGTGCATGCATCGGACGTGCATAGGAATTGCAGTGCATACATCGGACGTGCATAGGAATTGCAGTGCATGTATCGGACGTGCATAGATATTGCAGTGCATACACCGGACGTGCATAAGGATTGCAGTGCATGCATCGGACGTGCATATGAATTTCAGTGCATACATCGGACGCGCATAGGTATTGCAGTGCATACATCGGACGTGCAAAGTATGAAATAATTATGTTACGTACATTAAGTTTGAACAGTGCATGCATACTGATATGCCTTTTTATGACTTGGAACAGGCCATAATAACTTTAAGTGAAAGGTCGTAACGGACAGGTTATGCATGTATATATTATTATATTACATTGGGAAAAGTATACGTGTTTTATCTGACACTCATGGAGATTGCAAACAAACTCGTCGATACAAATCTTGATTAATGAACAAATTAGAATTTTCACCAAAATAGTAATACATGTTTTATCATTATTGTAATCATCACTGCAAATATAAATTAGATATATACAATAACGTAAATAAAAATCACGAGGTTATGCGAACACGTATACTCTTACAAGTGAAGCAAGTAGGCGCCACGTTACAGTTACATTTGACCACAATCTTCCAGATATCCAGTTGATCGCTCATGATTCTTTGCATTATTCCTAATTCAGTTGTTTCTTTCAAACGGTACATATTATCAGCTCTATCCGAATCGTTGTAGCCACGAGGACTGACAGTGGAAACACGAGGACTGACAGTGGAAACAAAAACACGAGGACTGACAGTGGAAACACGAGGACTGACGGTGGAAATATTGGCTGCTCTGGGAAAAGTTGACATAACATACAAAGGATTTTTGCTACCTTTTAAAGTTTCAAAAATTTTTTCATCTGTTTCTTTCTCATTTCCCCCAAAAATCTACTTTTCTTCTTTTTAAAAGCATTAACGTTCGGAACGTTTCCTGAGTAAATCATACAACTGAACATTTCTCTGTGTTACGACTGGCACTTGGTTATGTGTGTGTATGTGTGTGTGTGTGTTCTCTGTTACGATTGGCACTTGGTTGTGTGTGTGTGTGTGTGTGTGTGTGTGTGTGTGTGTGTGTGTGTGTGTGTGTGTGTGTGTTATTGCTTCAAATAATCTCTTTGGAAGCCGTAATCATTTGCTGAGTTGCCTGTTGTAGCTCATTTAAGCAGTTTCTTAACCGTGATCCTTTCACAATAACATTCTTAACTTAACTTTAGAAATAAAAATTATCAACTTCTACGTCCAAACATCGAGTTCTACAGCTGCTGGTGATGACTCTTCAACAGTCCTTCGCTGTTTGATATGTTATTAGAAAACTGTTTAATATTTTCAGCTAGATAATCACATAACTGTTCCACAAATGGTTTCTCTTTTTGTTTGCTTTTCTCCATTGAGAACATTAGAAAGAGTTTTATAAAATAGTATAAATAGAAACTATTTAGAGAAAAATTGATTCCAATTTTGATTCGTTGGGATAATTTTCATTGAATAAGTGATTCTAATTTGAGTGAAACAGCAATCTAGAATACGCGCTGCTATTCTATAGTTTCAAACAAACTGAAAATCAGGCATTTTAGAGCATTGTGACAATTTTAATATAACGCATTTGCAATAGTTTTTAAATATTCTGCTGAAAACATCGTTAAAAGAGTAGCTATTACAAAATCCATATGGATGCGCAAACAATCTTAAATCTGAAACAAGTACAGACAGGAAAAAAGTATTTTCACACATACTTGTGTAACAATCAAGGTAATATAGCCGTTACGTAAAAGCTTTTCAACACCCAAGCAACTAAATTATTGAAGTTTAAATCCCTTGGACGATTTGCGACTGTCATCAATACTTTTGATGAAAAGGTTGATCCAACATGTGAGCGGCAGTTTATTTTTTTTACCTCAGATATAAATATGTCCCAGATGAAGTAATACTATTTGTATAGGACCTGCTGTGCAGCATGTATCAACGCAAATTTTGAATAGTTCATGGAAAGAAGTATATATCTCTGATGCGCCATGATTACAGGTAGGAAAAATAATTCTAGAGATGAGTTATGTTTACAGAAAGGTGGGCAATGTTAAAAAATACTGATACTTTTTTTGACACAGGAGTATGTGCTCTCCACTATTTCTTTTCATCATGCTTGTATCTTTATTAAACATATATTCAAAAGCAAAGCTACATTGAAATAATAATAAAAGTTGAAGAATTGTTGTAAAATATACAATTCTTTAATCTAAAATATATACCATAAATAGTGAAAGAAGAAAGCATTTTTCACCCTGACCAGACCGGAAATATGAAGGGGAAAGGGATAAATATATTTGAGTTTTCATGAATTTTATACTCGCAAAGTTGGTTTCAACATACATATTGTATTTGCCATTAGTCGCATCGGGTAGGTAGAGCGTAGGAATTAAGTTGTTTTTGCGTTAGAAAAGTATGTAAGATTATTATTATTATTATTATTATTATTATTATTTTTTTTTTATTTTGTTTTTAATTTATTTTTATAGGTGAAAGTACATAACTTGTTTACGTCATATTTGTAGATAGGAGAAAACTCCAGCGGTTACAAAGGTATAAACCATCGCTCTAAATATTTCCACCATAGACGTTGTGTAACTTGAAATAGACGTTGTGTAACTAGAAATAGAAGTTTTGTTACTTGA
Source organism: Margaritifera margaritifera (assembly GCA_029931535.1). Classification (NCBI taxonomy): domain Eukaryota; kingdom Metazoa; phylum Mollusca; class Bivalvia; order Unionida; family Margaritiferidae; genus Margaritifera; species Margaritifera margaritifera. The sequence continues at coordinate 2,976,874 of JAQPZY010001473.1, forward strand.
AATAATTAACCAATGAGGGTTTTTGTTTGACGTATTGCATTGGCTCGGTGTGTTATTGGCGTCACATTTCAACATAGTTATACGGTTGATTGAGGAAAACATTTCCTCATTTAGCCATATGATATCTTCATTAAAGTCGTTGGCACAGCCGACCTCTTCTGATAACTTTTCATTTGATAACATCATTACGTAATGAAATAATGCCAGACTAATTTAGACATGATGGTGTGATACATTTCAATACTATGTCTTGAAAACTTTGTCATACTTATTCTGTTTCCAAGACATTATACAATTGTTTACGTTTTTTTGGTGAATATGAAGTTTATTAACAAGTAAGCCTCATATTGTCTGATGCGAAGCGGAGGTTAATATGACATATTCACTGGTTCATAAAGCTTCATATTCACCGTAACAAAGGTCTATATATGTTTTATTACATGATTTAATGCTAAATGTTGAAATCGTACTTGGTTTAGTACAGCGAAAAAGACATTTCAATTCCATTAGGCCACGTTATGACGTAATGACAGTGTAATGTCATAAATTATCGCAAAACATATGACGTAATGTCGCTCGAATCATGTAATAATTTATCTTTCGGACTCGGGACAACTTGATATGCCGTGCTTAAGTTAAGGTTTTTTTAGTCTCGGTAATATCAATACTTCGTGATATACCTCGAGGATATTTCCCCACGTAGATGCATACATACTGATTATAGTTGTCCGACACATTCATATTGCCTTGAATTAAATAAAATAAAAACATTCTCAATTACTCAGACTAACCTTTGCACACAGAACATCTATGAACTCCCCAGAGATATTAATGATTAGTACAGAATGCACTCTAGTATTGGGTTCTGACATTTGTTTCATGTTTTAGGATTCAGTAAATGAAAGTACACGGAATTGCATCTTTTCATCCATTTCGATACTTTATAACTGACAAAGACTATGCAATTACAGGTAAACGGTGCAAATATCTAGATTGTCAAAAAGATGAAAGAAAACATGTTAGTCATCATAGGCGTAATGTCTGTTGAAAGACTCCAGTTATGTCCCATAGAGGCAATGTCTGATGTGATTTTATGGTGTCTTGCTTTCAGTTTCTCAGTGTAAGAAGTAATGATGGCAATACATACGCTAAGAACACAAACTTGTTTACGACTGGTAACGTTAGTTGATGGCATAATCCAAATTCTCTCTAAGACTTTCTTCATAGATACAAACTTGTTAATGACTGGTAACGTTAGTTGATGGCATAATCCAAATTCTCTCTAAGACTTTCTTCACAGATACAAACTTTTGGATGCCGTTTCAAGAACAAAAAAGTTCATTTCAAAGCAATTTCTCACTTTCCTTTGCATGAAACGATGGTGCATGCTTCTGTATTACCATACTAAATAAATTTCATTGGACGTGACTGCAGTATAATAAAAAAGGCTAATTTTAAATTAAGACCGGACTTTATGTCCTTTGAAATCATTTTATGATTTATTATTTATTCTAAATATTCATGATGTGCTCAGAAGCATATAAGTAAAAAAATGAAACCGTTTCATTATCATGGCTTTTATTTTGCATACGAGATTAAGAATGAAGAATGTGTTTCAAAATTTAAATCAATTCCATTTTTGCCGTCAATTTAAAGCGCTCATCTGAGTTTTATTTTCTAAAAAAGATATAGTGATGCATTTTACCGAATTCGTTTGATTGTTCTATTACTTCAATTTTTCCTTTTTTAAAACTGGTACAAAATGTTACGAGCTCTTAACAGAAGTCTATGTTCAGTTCTCACAGAAATATACACATGCATTCCCATATATAATCAGAAGAATTTTCAGAGCATGTAGATCTGTCCACCGGCCAGTGTGAACTATTATTTTCACAGGCCAGTGTGAACTATTATATTCAAAGGCCAGTGTAAACTATTATTTTCACAGGCGTAGAACAGCAAGCAGAAAATGCCTCTGCTCACTCTGATCAGTTATCCGAGCATCACTGTGGTGAAAAGGTGGAATAATTAGGGTCTCTTTACATCCGGCCAACTCAGGATTAAGGCTTTCCCGGGGAAAACGATCGTTCTGACGTGTAATCATAAATAAGTATCTTTATGAAACAGGCAAAAACGCAAGTTGGCAAAATGTTTCTGTTGATAAACTTGTGAGCACACAACAATCTCAATCGTATATGTTAGGGCATTCCAGAGATCCAGTTGATCACTCGAATGTATTCATTATTTTCATTGTTCTTTGCATTGTTCCTGTTTCATTCTTTTTCTTGCAAACGGTGCATATTATTCTCTACCCAGCCTCTTAGTAGTCATGTGGACTGGCAGTAGAAATATCTGCTACACGTATGCGGAGAGGTGTCTTGGGAAAAGGGGGCGGAACATACAAAGCTATTTCATCATTCTTAGGAAGTTTTCCAAAAATCTTCCTCCGATTCTTTCTTCTAATAAACCTATGTTTCTTCTTTCTGAAAGCATTAAAGGTCAAACCGTTTTGTGGGTAAATGATACGAAAGAGTATTTCCTTTGTGTGTTACCAAAATGTGCAGCTAATGCGTGCATAAATTGCGACTACGACAATGTCGAATATACACTGTATATATATATATATATATATATATATATATATATATATATATATATATATATATATATATATATATATATATACCCGTTTAAAGACAGTTTATTAATGTTGTCTTCATTCTTTCTTCTGTATTTTATCCTGTGTTTGTTTATTTCCTCCTGATTCATATATGTAGGAGTCAAGAATTTCTCTTGACTTTTGTGTTTAGTGTTTGTTTTGTGGATGCAATTTGTTTCTTTCCGTAACGAAGAGCTTGTTTAGCTCAAAACATTGGGAAACATGTATTTGCGCCGTATTAAATATTTGTATTTGTGTCAATGTGTGTGTGTATATATATATATATATATATATATATATATATATATATATATATATATATATATATATATGTGTGTGTGTGTGTGTGTGTGTGTGTGTGTGTGTGTGTTTAAACACGCAGTTTACCAAACGTCGGACCGTTTTTCAATTATTTCTTCTTTCTTTCTTCCATTACTTAACACTTTTTTGTAGATTCCCCGTCATTCAAACATGCCCAGAGACACACCACGGCAGAAGACCTGGCCTGGTCTTGTCCGTATTCAACCCCGCACCAAATGGTCTCGATTCCTGCACGCTCAGCAATGAGCCATCGCGGCTTCGTATACTACACTACGATGATACATTATTTGTGAGATGATAGCTTTCGAAAACTATTCAGCTTCCTCCAAAAGTAACAATATTGCAATAGTTTCCATAGGTAATTCTCACTCTCACAAATGTTTTTTTTTCCGATCTTCTAAAACTCCATAACCACTAAAGGACTAGAACTTCATCCAATACAACGGAACAGGTCTCAGCAACCAGATAAAGTTCGATTAACATTCCTTATTTTTCAATTTTTTAACTCTTTTTACTTCAGCTCGAAAAGTCTGTTCACTTGAATTAGGAAAGATTAATCTTGCTAAATATTTTATCGTTTTCTATCTTTACTATATTTTATTACCTAATTTCAACTCGGCACTTTATAGTCAGGACTGCACTAATGTGCCGTTAAACCTTACACACAGACACACACATAAACAAACACACACACAGACGAATATATATAGCATGCAAAACAATCCCTGTCTTTACTATCTCAAAGGAAATGTTAATCGATTAGCAATATATACCACGTGTACTTATATTCTGTGTACCATTACTAGCATCAGGCAAATAATTATAGAAAGACCAGTCTTATACTAAGCTAAAGGATAGCAGTTCTGATAGATTTATAGACATATTTTACAAGGTTGTACATTATTAGATGTTCCCTTTTGTAAATACGTTGCTGGGTAGTTAATATTTCATATTTTAGTTCATGTATTATCCTGAATTTGATAAACCTGATGCAATTTTTGTTTAAGAGGAAATAAAGTCATACATACATACATACATACATACATACATACATACATACATACATACATACATACATACATACATACATACATACATACATACATACATACATACATACATACATACATACATACATACATACATACGTACACACATTTATATATATATATATATATATATATATATATATATATATATATATATATATATATATATATAGGATGGCGTGCCGTATTTTCGCGGTGCTAAACAATAAACGAATCGCAAATAGAAGACAATAATGTATCCGCTAATGAAAGTTGCCTTATTTGTTTATTTATCATTTATCTCCAATCCTGTATTTAGCAAATACAGTAAATGATGTCAATTTTGTAATTTAAAACTACCAATTGTAAAAGTGTTAAATATTTACAATCGTTATGAGTCTATACAATTATATATTCAGTTATTCTCTGAAGATGTAACGCGGACACCATAAAACACGTTCTCTTCTCAATACTCAAATTTGAAGTATAGTGAGTCCACCACATTTTCCTTTATTTACAATAATCAGCTATTTGCAAATAATAAACTCTTCTGGATAGAAGACTTTCGACTGTTTCAGACTTATGCTCTCATACACACTGCTGCTGTGTTTGTCAAAAGGCACACGCTCCTCTGTAGACAATTGTGTGTGTGTGTGTGTTTGTTTAATATTTTTTTCCATTTAAAAAACCCCCAAAACAATAAAAAAAACTTTTCTTTGCAAAATTGTGTCCTTTTCATTTCAGTACATGTTTGATTGTGCTACTTGCCCATCTTGTATTGATATGCAATTAAAGGAATACATTCTGTACTTTCTGGAAACAATGCTCTTCCATTTTCATTCTTTTAGTTCCCTCTTTGCTAAGTATAACATTTAATTTTTTCTATTATTTAGTTATTACAGCTTTTCTCGTAATGTAATAATTAATATGAATTACTGGCAGAATTCCATTGATATATTTTGGCATATCATTAATCATATCAATAGAGTCATGAATGAATGCATCATTACGGGATGACGTCAAGGTTTCAATACCAAGACCCTTATTGTCTACCATATTTTTGGCAATGAGCGACACACACACACACACACACACACACACACACACACACACACACACACACACACGCACACACACACACACACATATATATATATATATATATATATATATATATATATATATATATATATATATATATGTATATACATTGAAACGCGCAGGTTCGATCGATCCGCTATCAGTCAACCCCGATCGGCTATCGTGGTGACTCCTAGGGCTAGACACTTTGCTTCTTTTTAGTAATGTTCTATTGGTATTTGTAAAACGTTTCAGACACATGAGAACGATATTTAGAAGAAAAAAGAAAAAAATTGTTTGAAGAAAACACATGAGAACGATATTTAGAATGAAAACAAAACATTGTTTGAAGAAAAGACGTTATGAAAAATGTTTGACATATAATCTAGTAATTTTGAATGCCAAAACTATCAAAACAAGTGAAATTGTAGACTCATGTGCGGAGCCGCGGTGGCTCAGTGGTTAGCGTGCCGGACTCACGACCAAAAGGGTGAGGATTCGAATCCTACCATCGGACCAGCCTTGGTCAGCTACCGTGGTGTGTCCTTGGGCAAGGCACTTTACTCCAATTGCCTTGGCACTAAATAACCTAATTGTGTTGCTGTGCCGTAAAGCACCAAAGCAAACCAAAGACTCAGATGTTCAGATTGAAACATATATTAAAACAATAAACAAAAATACATATATCAAAATAAAACGTAACAGCTTCCCTTTGTAAATATCTTAGAAATATTCCGAAATTTGCAAATTAGGTTCTTGAATCAAGTGAACGTTTAGTTTTGGAGAGAGAGAGAGAGAGAGAGAGAGAGAGAGAGAGAGAGAGAGAGAGAGAGAGAGAGAGATAGAAAGAGAGTCATCCACAACCATCTGTTCCATATATTATATGACCTCAAAATTTTCCCATCGCTCCAAAAAATGAAAAAGGACAAATATGAGATTCTGGATAGACGGCGATCTAAGCCAGACTTTTCTTCAATTCTGTATTGCTTAAAATTAGGTTCAAAATCATATTTTTACAAATGTTTTACACACATGAGAACAATATTAAAAAAAGACTTTATCATTATTTTCAGAATGGAAGCTCTCCAGAAAGCTTGGTAAATAACCTTATCATTTAAAAAAAATGAACATTGCCTAAATCATTTCAGATGAACCTTTGTCTCAGATGTTCAGACTGATACATTTATTAAAATGCGAGACAATAATACATATATAAGGATAACATGTTACAATTTCTTTTTTGACATATCTTAAGATTATATTTAGACACATCATTAAGATTTTTTTAAGGATTAACTTAAGATTCTTTAAAGACATATCTTAAGAATACAAAGAACTCAGATCCAAAGAATACTAATACAAAGTTAAAAAAAGAAAATGCAAAGCTAGATTCCGTATCCTCCATTAGCTAGCTAGCATTCATACACTTTTGAAACTCAGGCTTAGAAGAAAAGTGTACTCAATCGCTAGACTCTGAAACATGTGTTCATTCGTTTAAAGAATAAAATTAGTCGAATGTTTGAATATATTGAATTGTCCTTGTGTTGTTACCAGGATAATATTTGTCCAACATAAAGATGCAAAATGCAAAAGGTATGACCTTGTGTGAATTATAATCTTTGAAATGTATGTTTGAAGAGGGTAAGGGTGACACTCTCTGGTACCCTTTCGGCAAGATAAGTGCAACTTGCATCGAACAAACTTGAATGAAATTTGACACTTTGAACTTACGTGTGAAGCTTCAATGTTGCCGATGTGTTTCTGTTGTGTAGAATATTTGATAGCCGTGAAAAATGCAAATTTTAGCAGATATTGAACTCTTTTTACTATGTATGACCTCATCTAATATCCGTACACTTTGTCTAAAATCAATTGGAAGTGCACAATCCTCGGGCAAGATCACTCAGTTGCCAACGCTACCTAACAACCTCCCTCACTAACATTCTGTCTGGATCGCTTTTGTATATAAATACGGTCTCTGCATCACGTCCTGCGTGTCTCACGTCCTTTGCCGGCTGTTATAAAACAGAGACTATGGGATGGAACTACAATTTCGTTTTGGGAGGCAATATTACAAAGTTTGAACCATTTAGATTATAAAACTCAAGCACAATTCCATTTAATTACAACATATTAAATTCCCTTGGTTTTCATTTAAATTCAAAATGAAACTCTAAACGGTGGTCTAATGTCCCACATCTGATTGAAACCAGACACGGCAAGGGATCATAAATCTTTGATAACTTGATTTAAATGGAAATGATTTAAATTTATTTTCATTACTTATAAAATCAGCGAAGCTGCAGTACTGGCATTTCTGTATTTAATTCAAATTGCACCAATGTCCGAATATATCAAACATATAGGTAAATTTCACCTGACTAGAATGACGAAAGTGCTACATCATGTTGTATTTAAAATTTATTGCATTATTTTCAAACAGGAACAAAAGACAGATATATATATATATATATATATATATATATATATATATATATATATATATGGAGAGAGAGAGAGAGAGAGAGAGAGAGAGAGAGTTGCGCAGTAGACGCATATGCATTCAAACATGACCCCACGAATACAATTCCCTTCACTACCACCCTCATCCCCATTGTACGAAGTCGTTTGAATGTGCCAAATGTACCTTCTTGCATGTCGTTCAGACGCGATTAATGGAGGGAACGTGTGTCCTGTGATCCTGTGATGGTGTTCCAATGGACAGAACGTGTGTCCTCTAATGGTTTTCTAGCTGAGACGGTCTTCGACTATTTTAAAACTTTTAGTAAACTTTTTACTTTGTATTTTAAGGGTTTTGCTCTTTATTTCCTATTTATTTGGTTTACATGCCATTGTGCAGAAGTGTTTACACCACCTTTACCTTATATGTGTTTGTCTCATTGTGGATATTTTTTTCTGGTTGCAGGAATTTGTCTTCCTTGGCAGTTTTTCCTTCTTACAAGTATAAGCAATAATGACGCATATTTCATGATTAACACACAGTAAAGTTTGATCACATACAGTCTTCATCATAGAGTCATTAACTTGGTGACTGGATGCCTCTCCAAGTCCTCATTATCTTAAAAAGAGGATCACACTGGCCTATATTTTATGCTTGACTGATTGTCGTTATCTTTCTGTGTATAGGTTAAATTTTGGGGTCCTATGGTTATATGTGAGGGTAGAATTGTTATAAGACAGCGTTAAATTCTCAGTAACATATTACAGTGTAATGACCAACTTTCATGTACCGTTAAATGATTGTCAAGGAGCGAAAACATTCAATATTACTTGTAAATAAATAAATCCTATTTTTATATGATATTATCTATTGTTTAAATCAGTCAGTGCTTATGTAATTTCTGACCAGGCATACCACTGAGTATCCCTATTGTTATTTAGGTCATTAGGTCAAAGGTCAAGATCTCTCTAGCGTGACTTAAGTTTTGCATACACTTCATGCATATAATTACTGCTATTGACTCCATGCTTCGATGAGTCGTGTTATGTATTTTGGAATTACCTGTATGTTTTGATTGGTAACGTAAACGCGCACGCACATTATTCGAGCCGTATTGTAACCTACTTCTCTCACGTGAAACCTGTAAAAGTCATGAATTTTGATGGTTGAAGTTCATCAACCTAAATATATCTACACATAACAACAGTTGTATATGTTGACAAGGATAAAATGACTTTCGTAAACAGTAAATAATGTTATGAACAGACCATACCACTACCCTCGCATCTTGGGCATGGGTCTTTTACGAGTAGCACGCGTAATTCCAAAATTAATTGCATTGCACTCCTAAATGTACAAACTATATCTGTTTACATTCCACAATGGACACTTCTAACCGGTTTATTTACATTATTTTACCTGTGTGGACCTATTACAGCAAGTACCAACATTAATTGGGGCTAGGAGCGGGTGTTTTGCCGCATAACCATTCACTGATGGCTATTAATGCAAATGTGCAAAAAGATAATATCCACGTAAACTACGCAACAGCTATGAGAAATATAAAATCAACAAAGTCAGACGCATTTTCTTTCCAGTAGTGGCAAGATTGCAAAAAATTGCAGTCAAACGTGATGAACTTGACAATGGATTACGTCAGTTCAGGATTTGTACTGGTCTAGCTAGTGCAGTGGGAATAGAAAATGACATTCGTGGACAGCGAGCGAGTAAACAAACCATTTATCATCTTAGCAGTGGTGTGAAACCTATTTTTATAAAGTCTAGCAAAGAAGCGAAGCGTACAAATATAACTCTTACACATGCGTACTCTTATCAGCAACATTCTGTTTATGATAATCGTGGAACTGCGCATGGTTTTGTTAATGAATCCCATTAGGAAAGTCGGAAGAATGTGTCAATTGTGCTTTGTTAAATTTACAAGTGTTAGTGACCCGTAGGGTACAAAGTCTTCAGAGTGAATAACTTATTACAGCTTTTAAAGAGAATTATATTGTTCTCTTAGCAGAGACATGGTTACACGATGTGTCAATGCTTGAGGTAAATAGTCTAAAGGGAAAATTTATGTACACCTATATTTCAGAAGCGTACAAAGCCTGTTATACCAACGTCGGAAATACTTTATATATTATGGTCTAGTCTTGCTTGTAAATTAAAGAAAAAAATTCTTGTCCAAATTCAATGAGTGTAGCAACTGAAAATCAAATGTTAGTAGATTTGAAATGACAAAAGCCAATACTGATTATAATTAGGACTACAAGGAAATATAGATTGAAGTATGATTAACACAAGACCTAATTGCGTGAAGCAAAATTAAGAAATGCTAAAGAATATTTAAATTTAATAAAGGATCCGTCTTGTCCTAAAAAAAATCAAATATTTCACTCTCAGCCTTTACACATTATATTCCGTTTGATTAAAACCCTTCAGATCATTTTTATACTCCTGATGATAATATTATTGATTTTAACGAACGCTGTGTCAAGGTTGAGTTTTCAAATTATATTTGATGAATTAAATACTGAAAATTCTCATGCCGAAATTATTAAAGAATACACAATATGATGAGTAGGTAAAGTGGCAGGCCACATAAAGATTTCAAATAGTTTTTTAAAATGTTTATTCATGGTGCTGAAACAAAGGTTCCTTTTCTACATGAATTATTTATCCTATTTTAATAGAGGTCATTTTCCAAAAACATGGTCAGATGAATATATTAATCTCTTACGCAAGGAAGGACCTTTTAATAAATGAATAGAATTACAGAGGTATTATTCTACTGAGTTCAGTGGCAAATTTTTTCACAAGTATGTCGAAAGTTCAGAAGGTTGAATTGGGTGGAAGAGAGTTATGTTCATACTGAATCACAGTCAGATTTTAGGAAGAAAATGGGGACTGGAAATAATATATTAATTCTGCACTATTTAATTGCTCATATGATAAATAGTGATTACAAATTATATTTTGGATTCATTGGCTTAACGCGTTTGATTATGTTTATAGAGCAAATCTTTGATGTAAATTGATTAAACTAGGTATTCGTGGAAAATGTTAAATGTTATTCAAGTTATGTATGAAAATATCAAGTCCAAGGTAAAGTTTCAGAATGCACTTAGTGAAGAATTATATTGTTTTTGGGTGTACGTCATGGCGAATGTCTGTCTCCATTTTTTTATTTGCAACGTATATAAATGAACAGAAGATCAATTCTACCTAAATGGTGCTGACGGGATAGCAATAGGTATGGTACAATTATTTTTTAGCAAGAGTCCAGTGGTTAGAGCGTCGGACTCGTATGCAAGAGGTCCCGGGTTCGAATCCCGGCCAAGCCATTGTAAAAAATAAAAAATAAAAAATAAAATAAAAATTGCACCAAGAGCTACCTCGTTTGCCGCTCAACACTAAGAACTTCCTTGGGCTGGACAGGCAGTGGGCAAGATAAAAAACTTGCAAGGGAAGGTTTAAGACACTCCCGCCTCCACGAGTCTTCTACCTATGGGAGAAATAGGGTGGTGGTAACATGACATCACTGGGCGGAAGTCTTCCAAGTTGAAGTCAACGGCCAGGGCGGTAGGGTTCCAAAGATGAATTAAACGGCCACACGTTCAAGACCAGGGCGTACCATATAGTAACATGGATATCGGCTGTGGAGAGGGATGGGCGCCGCCAGGTTGAAACGGTCCATGATACGCCAATGATGATGAAATAACAATAAATAGATTTCACATACCGGATCGGTCGCAGCCCGGGTTACCAATGACCGCGCCATCCGCTGGACACCAGGACGGAGGTGACAAGTATGCTACTGGTGCAACTACCATCAAAGTACGGGCAAGAGATAACATCACCATTTTAACATGGAATGTCAGGACATTAAGACCAGCAAGGAAGCTCGAGGAGTTAACCCATGAGATGGGAAGATAACAATGGCACATCCTTGGACTCTGCGAGATGTGCTGGAAAAATTTCGGAGAGAGATCAACAGATGAAGGACACATGATCTACTTCAGTGGGCATGAGAACAAGCATGAACATGGAGTTGGGTTATGGTACACAAAGACACTGTGAGTGCTGTCATGGGCTGTCGCCAGTGTCTAACAGGATGATTAAAATCCGCGTGAGGGCATCTCCCTTTAACATCACTATCATACAGGTCTATGCCCCAACATCTGACCATGATGACGAGGAACTGGATGAGTTCTACGACCAGCTTCAAACTCTCATAGACCAGACACCCAAGAAGGATATTTTGGTTATTCAAGGAGACTGGAATGCTAAGGTAGGAGAAGACGCACAAGCAGACTGTCGAGAAGCCTGTGGTTCATACTATAATAAGCAGACCAATTAGAGAGGACTCAAGCTCCTGGACTTCGCCACATACAATAACCTAGTCCTAACGAACACCCTATCCACTGGTTCAGAACCACAGTCGGAGTCAGACAGGGGTGCCTTCTCTCACCCACTCTCAACACAACCTATCCAGAAGATGGACTTGGCACAGCCCAGACGGAACACATCACTCATCATTGCGGAAGAACAGGCAGGTTTCAGAGCAGGACGTAGCACTACAGAACAGATCTTCAGTCTTAGAATCCTCTGTGAAAAATATCTCCAGCATCAACAGAACCACTATCATGTCTTCATTGACTTCAAGAGGGCTTTTAACAAGGTATGGCATGCAGCCTTGTGGGCCACCATGCGGATATACAACATAAATACAAAACTAATCCGCACTATAGAAACACTGTATGACAAAGCGACTAGTACAGTTCTCGTCAATGGCAACATAGGAGACTGGTTCAGAACCACAGTCGGAGTCAGACAGGGGTGCCTTCTCTCACCCACTCTCTTCAACTTCTACCTGGAAAGGATCATGTCCGACGCCTTTGAAGACCATGAGGGTAGTGTCAGTGATAGAGGCAGAACAATCACCAACCTGCGCTTCGCTGATGATATCGATGGCTTAGCAGGAGATGAAGAAGAAATGGAAACCTTAGTGAACCGTCTCAATCAAGCATCACTAAGATATGGGATGGAGATCAACGCTGAAAAGACAAATTTAATGACAAACAACCCGAGTGGCATCCAAAAGGAAATAAGAGTGAATGGGCACAGTAACAAGCTTCAAGTACTTAGGTGCTATCGCCTCTGATGAAGGTTCAAAACCTGAGGTTCTTTCCAGGATTGCGCAGACAACAGCTGATCTGGCTAGGCTGAAGCATATTTGGAAAGACAGCAAAATCACGCTTATGTCCAACATCAAGCTTATGCGCTCCCTCGTCATGTCCATATTCCTATATGCATGTGAGACATGGACCCTAACCGCAGAATTAGAGAGAAGAATCCATGCCTTAGAGATGAGATGTTATCGAAGGATCCTGAAAATCTCATACTTAGACCACGTCTCTAATGCGGAGGTGCGCACTAAAATCCAAGGTGCAATTGGACCTTATGAAGATCTGCAAAAATTTGAAAACTTTACAAGAAATGTAAAAAAAATAAAGAAAATAAAGTAAATAAAAAGTTAGAAAATTTACAAAAAAAATATTGTACAAAATATTTACAAGTTTAAGAAATATTTAAACATAAAATTCCGAAAAAATTAAAAACATTTTGAAAGAAAATAATTGTAATTTTAAAAAGAATTAAATAATTGAGCAAGAAACTTAATACTTTTCACTATTTGTGAAAATTGCGCAAACATGTAAAAATTATTAACAAATTGTAATGTAGATAAAAAATACAAATAACAAGAAAGTAACAACTTGTAAACAGAGGTAAATAATTATAGATTAGAAAATAATTAGAAAATATTAAACAAAAGTTCAACAAATTTCAAAATTTAACAACAGAAATGATATGAGTGATGGTATATAGGTGTGTGCGTGTGTGTCTATATCCTATTAATAATAATTTGTTTGTGAGGTGAGGTAAGGTAGGGGATGACTTCCATGACGGTCATTAACACTCATCTTTTTCCACACAAGAAAAACGAACTAGGGAGAGGATAGTTATTTGATGATTACTAATTTACATAATAACAATCCAACTCCCACCAGTACAAACAAAATAGAGAAGGCAAAAGGAATAGGTGAGGGTCATTCGCACGAAACCTATGGACAAACAATTAAACACACACTTGAAAACAAAACATGGAAACGAAGGGGTATAGTAGAGAATCACTTCCGCCTATTTATGGAGAAACAATCACACCCATTCTTACTATCCAACACCACACATACCAACAAAACAGAGAAAGGAAAGTGAATAGATGAGAATCACTCACACCTACCTATGGATAAACAAACACATCCTGACCCCCCCCCCCCAAAAAAAAAAAAAAAGAATTCTTGTTAACAAAGAAACAAACACAGACATCCTTGCAACCCCCCCCCCCCCAAAAAAAAAAAAAAAAAAAAAAAACCATCTTTTTCAGCAAACAAAGAAACACATTCTTACACACAAACTTGGGTAGAGGCTATTTTTTGTATAATGCATACATACATAAATACAATCATATATACCAAGCGGAGTGAATGGGTGGGTACGAGCACTAACACACAAATACACTGACCCCATTCATACAAACATAAAAAACATACATACAATTACACAGGCTACAGATGAGAATTGACTCCAAGATGAAAACTGGAACAAGAGTGGACCAACAGGATGGAAAGATAGACAATGTCATACCTAATTACAGACAAGAATTTATTTATACAATCCAACACACCTAATTACCAACCAGGACCACACCTACATACAAACAAAGAAGGGGGTGGGTACGAGTACACCTGAGAAGTTTTAGGCAATAATGATTAGTATTCTGTTTCTAGAAACATGAAGTGGACCGTTGGTTTAAAAAGTCAACACATTCATGGATAGTCCATCATTAATTGCAACTGTTTTTTATCCTTTCCTTTGTCCGAGTTACACTGTTGATATAGTCATGGAGGGTTTAAAATTCTTTGCATATGTAGGTCTCTTTCTCTTAGGCTTGATCAAAAAGGTTACATATCAGCCTTCTATCTGTTTCAGTTCAGCCAGAATGTTATGTAACAGACTAACAGTTTCTGAAGTTCTGATTTCACTAACTTCACTCTGTTCATCGCTCATGGTCATATTTTTAATCTCTCGCTTCTTCTTTTCCTCTTTTTGTTGCTAAACAACAGAATCTTCCTTTTCTTTCTGTCGCTGTAAAACTGTCTATAACTCTTCTTTCTGTTTCTTTTTAATATGGTCGTAAAATGGCAACGGTAGTGATGTAGGAGGTGCCGTTAACATTCCTGTAATGACAACAAATCGCATAAATCCAAATCCAATACATTCTCTGGAACAGAGGATGCGATCGGTTGAGTCATAGTGGCAACAGCGGCAATAGTTTGACTAAGGGTAAAAAGAACATCTGCTGGACGATTAGATTATTTTCCCATCTTTTATGATGATACAAACTATGTCAATCTTTGAAATATGCGATGACATGTATAACACTCTCTCTTTTTAGATTTTTCTATGAAAATACAAAATATAGGATTCAGAAATATTAACTAATAATTCTTTACTAAGAACTTCGATAAAAATAATAACATTTTATTAAATCAAGCAGCAAATAATGGTACTTTCAATAAATCGGGGACATAACCTCGTGCAATTTTTTAAATCTCAATTAAAACTGTAAGCAATAATTTAAGATTTATGAATTTGTCACTTAATTCTATAATACATAAACTAAAACGTTCTATATATTGTTTTCAAGTAATTCTGAATGCAAAGATTAAATATAATTATTTAAAATTTCTTTACGACTTCCCTGTGTCGTAAAAATCAATATATATATATATATATATATATATATATATATATATATATATATATATATATATATATATATATATAATGTTAACCTCACCGTGTCCTAGCAAAAAGTATATTTGTTTTATTGATCCTCTTTTATACCTCTGGGAGATATTTTCATTATAAGATCTATAAATACTAGCAATTTTTAAGTTAAGTAAACACCATTATGAAGTCACCGATGTGTATGTAAGCCACGTTATGGATTTAATTGACAAACTTGTAACTCCAATATTATATTACGGAGTAGAAGTATGGGGATTTGTAAAAGTTAACTCTATCGAAAGGGTATCATTACAGTTATTAAAGAAATTACATGGCTTAAGACAGTGTACACAAAATAATTTTGTATATGAAGTTGGCAGAATGCCATGCATTACTGTACACTATTATATGATAATTAAATATTGGTTAAACATTACTCACCTAGATTAAAGAAAATATATAAAGATTGATTACTGACTTACCAGAAATGGGAGCCGTGGTAGCTCAGTTGGTAAAGCCGTCCGACTTGTAATCCAGAAATCACTGTTCTCATACATTCCCTGGCAAGCTCGGGTAGGCTACCTTGGTGTGTCCTTAGGAAAGGCACTTAGCTACCATTTTCTCTGCATGATGTAGCCAATAATATATTAAAAATGTACAAACGTACTAGAAAAGAAACATTCGGTTACTGTGGTTAGACTTTCTATTATCTAGCCTAGGATTTTATGAACTTTGGGTTGTCCGAGGTGTTGGTGATGTAATTTCTTTCCTAATTATTGTAAAACAAGTTTGTCTGAAAACTTTTGTGACAATTGGTATGCTAGTTTGGCAAAGACATCGAGAGCTTTCTTCCACTGAACATTTGCTAACTTTTACTATCATTAATATTTTGAAGAAATTATGATCCTAAAATATAGAATTGAATTAACTAAATTAAGAGTATCAGCGCATAGATAGAACTAGAAACTGGTAAATGGAATAGACCAAATAAGACTTCCAGAGAAAATAGCATATGTACACAGTTTGCTCAATTCTAGAAGATGAATATTATTTTCTCCTCGAATGTCTGTTGAATTTGGAACTAGAAAGAAGCATATACCCATGTATTCAGTGTCGGCGCGCGGGGGTCGGGAGTGTTAATTGCCCATAGTATTTCACCTCACCTTGGTGTAACTGGGGCTTAGATGTGGGGAAGGCGGAGGATGGAGCTTGGCAACTGACATTAAAACTGTTCTTTGTGGCAAGGTAGGGGCGCCATTAAAGTGTAATATCCCCGGCCGCCTCGATACGGGTGCCCTCATGAGCCTCGAACCCTCGCGCCTCCACTGCATGTATTATCGGACAAAACCTAACATGTTCAAATGTTTCACTTTAATATCTACTTCTGCTGCATGTCTTATCAGCAAGTTAAGTACCTTTATTTATAAATCTTTTCAATTGCGCAAATATGCTTTACTCCAGTTATCTGCCTAGAATAGTACATTACATCAAATAATGAATTTGCTCTGTTGGAATAATTTAATGCAATACTACCAAGATATTAATAATATTAATTCATCACTTTTTCATATCTGAGATTATTGCGATGATGCGTGTTTTACAGCTGATTCTGTTATTGCAATAATACAATTCCGTTTCATGATTTCTATTCAGTGGCCATACAAGGTCGGGAACCTCTGAAAAGACCTTGTTTACGGAGATAATGTTGTACAATACTGCAAAGTAGATAACAGAGGAAGTAATTTTCGAATGTGGGTTAACCTTTGCCATGACTGTAGGTAAATATGTGGAATAATGACATTCAATTCAGAACCTTATGGATGATAAAACTGAGTTAATACTCTATTATCTGACACAAAACTCTTCTTATCAGGTTATATTAGGTCTGTCCCTCAATCTAGACCACCCAGACATCTCTATCAACGTGAGCAAATTCAAATCCAAATAACGACTATAGTATTACAATGCTGTCTGATTTTCTAAGGGGCTGCATATTTGCTTATTTACTAGACGATAGTTGTTTAGGAAAAATACAGTATTGAATCAAAGAACGGATACGGCGGTGGAAAAGAAGTTTTTACTATATACTGGATGAAATGTCTGTCAAGTAAGATGCTTCAATCTGTATTCTGAAGATATCATTTTGGTAATATTGTTATTACGAAATGAATCGATACTTTCGGCCAATCATATTGTTACCCTGTCGATATTTTTGAAAGTACTCCGATGCGATGTAAATAAAAAGAAGGTGACAGTGATAACTGTCTTCATGTGTGGGGATTCGCGAGTCGTTGTAAAGGAATAATTAATAAAAGTGAGCATTTCAGATTTTGATACCTCCCTCTGATATCAAAGAAACACGGAATTTCTTGCCAACAAATGTCAGTGTATCTTTATTCAGAAATACAAAGATGTCCATTGGTTTGGGAGCAAACTTGGCGTTGCCCAAGCAAATTGATAGAATTTACGTAAACTGAACGTTGATTTATTGATGGGATGCTGTGTAAGTGTGTTGGTAATAAATACAAATCAACAACATGTCGCAACTTTTGATTTATAGAGAATTTGATTCAAACAATGCCACGATAAAAGGTGTTGATGCTGTATAAACGTAATTACTATTTTTGCATGCAGAACCCTGCAATTACAGGGACTTTACAATAAATGTTCCTAATGTGTTTGCTTCAATAATTCATTTATTTCATAAATAGAAAATATCCTCCCTCAAACAATCCAGAACATTGCACAGATACTAGATCATGATCACAGCTCTTGACTATTGTCATATGTATGATTAGTTATCCTTCTGTTTTGTAGTTAAGAGTGTCCTATGATATGCAAGAAGACGCATGCTAGACACGTTGCTGGTATAATGGTATTTGGAGTGCATTCTCATTTGCAGACTTTATAATCTCTGTAGAATTGCTATCCATAAATTAGGAGTTTTACTCTTTTAATTCAGTTTTACACAGGCCAAATCAAGTTAGTTTTTCGTTTCCACTTTGTGTTAATACATCTGTTATTTGGCACCATTTAGAAGCTCAATTAAGTTTACGTATTTGGGAAGCTTGAGTGGGAAGGCGGGGGTGGTGGTGGGGATGGGGTTGGAAGGCGGGGAGGGGAAGAGGACGAAGGCTGTAGCAATTAGTAGGGGTTTTTTAAGCTCTTTTAAAGTTACATTTTAAAGAGATAAAATTATATGCAATATGTGAAAATACCTACAAATGATAGTTACACCTTATGGTATCTGGTAACTGCCTATGGTTTGGATGATGTCCATTTATAAATATCACCAATCATTCATAATACTTTTTTGAATATGCTTGTACTAATACCATGGAATCTGACCTATGCGACTTGTTTTTGAAATAATTACTGATACGCATTTTTATTTCAATGTTCGCTACATAATTATTTGATAGATCTGCATGGGCCATGCATATATATCTTAAACAGTTTTCGGATCACATGTGGACCCTGAAGGCATAAATCTTGCTGGAATTATATTTTCTTACCAATCCGAAGTGCAGAAAGATTGTGCTTTACTTGCATATTTTGGAAATAATATTCTACTGCAAGTCTTGCTCATAATACTGCTCTCATCGATCAAATGATAGAGAATTGTATGGAACAACGGCATCGGCCTCACGATCAATGAAGAGTGAGTAGAAACCTACATAACTGTACCACTAGTTATGCGCTGCACCTATTCAAAACAGAACAAGCAGTCCTTTAGTTCTATTTTTCATGTTCCATTTTCAAAATGTGCCCCAGCAAGATAATAGAAGCTTTGAAAAAAACACAACAACTAGCACCGCCACCAACGAGCAAACAATACGAAAACAAAAGTGATCACGTTCAAGCAAGCTGTATTTTTTATGGGTAGAAACAACAGGCAATGCAATAAAATATTATTCTTTTTATGTCTTGCATTTGTGGCAGATTCAGCTCTTGCGAATTGTTGATAACCGGAGAACGTTTCCACCGGTTAAATGGTATATATTTTAAGTAACCGATGTTGAGCGTACCCAACAAGAGTAAACATTTTGTCGCGTATCATTGAACAATGGTGATCATTTTGTTGCGTATCCATATTCCGGTTTACAAGGAGCGACATTGCTGTATAATGATATTTTGAGAAAATACTCCTGTTTCAGAAGGCTTTGTGGAACTTTAGGTAAATGAATACATATTGATCAATGCATGACACACATTATTACATTTTAAGATGTCAACGTGGCCAAATGGATCCATGTCTGCTTTTCTTCTAACCACTCTTTTTTATTCGTATAAACAATGTTCGGCGCAGAGAAACTCTATTTAACAACAATGTGCACAGCGCTCAGAGATGTAACAGGTCCATTCTAGTCGCAGCATAATTATTACAATATACACAGAGCAATGTCTCTAGTTGCTTCTCTAACTTAATTGCATGGATGTTTTCCTTTTTTCAAATGGCAGAGTCTTTTCACAAAATTAAAAAAGAGAAAAAAAAAACACAGTTACTAAAATTTTAACAGTTCCACAATTTCTAGTTAGTAGTTCCCTATCATACAAGGATATTTTTGGAAACTGACAGATTCCGTTAATAAAAATTGAATCAGTTTTCTCTGTACCTAATATATCTTTGAAAAGATTCATAACAAAAGTAAAGGAATACACAGTGACTATATTGCTAAAACTCCAATTTTTTTTTATCTTTGGATAAATTCATTATGCAATTTTCAAACAATATTAGTAAATCAATGCATGTGTATTCGTAAAATCGTGAGCCTCAAGACTAATATATGACAAACGCACATAAGTCATAGACACTAGAGATTTTTGAACATGTCGACATATCCAATAAAAAGCGTGATAAATTAGAAGATTGGAGTTTACTCTACAAACAGAAAGAAACTCATTACTAAATATTTGTGTAACGGAATGATTGGAAAAAATTAATTTCCAAAATAAAAAACAAGCTTTTGAGGCTTAATTCTTGCCATACAAGACGAAAACACAGTAAATCCTTTTCAACTGGGAGATACTTTGCTCTGAGTAAGCAGATGATCGGAGTAGTAATTAGCTTTTGAACTCTTGTAAGTAATTTATTGCTTCTGCCTTTCGATACCTACACAACTAATACAAAAATGTTTCAATCAAAATGAACAAATCCACTGAATAACTAGTCTACAATATTGTGTTTCAAGAAAGGTCATCGTAGATTTAAGAAAAGGTCTTCGTATTTCCAGGCTGAAAAGATACGATACTGAACCATGCAAGTTTATATAATATAATATTATGTTTTGGAAATTTCTACGTAGATACAAAAAGTTATCTGCAAAACTGATACCCCACTGACACCTTTTTTTCATGATGGTTCAGCATGTGGGGATAAACACTGAAAAAGTTGTAATATACTTGTAATTTGGTAACATTGTGATATTGCGAAACGACGCTTTTTAGCTACGTGTATCCAATATATTGTATTATACGGAAATAAAAATGTGCTAACAACTTCACAAGTTAAACTTTCTGTCATTCGTTATCAACGTAACATATTATTTGTTTCTCATGTCTCTAAAACTATCTCCTGCATTCATTATATACTACTCCGAAGTGTCAGCGATAATATTATATTTATGTCAGGAGGCATGCATGCAACTAGTCACTCCACTTAAGGAGATTTTAAACGTGATTAAACTATCTTTTATTATAGATGAAAACTGTATTGATCACGGAGTCATGCTCTGAAATATCGGAAATGAGCTTAATGTAGAATTTAACGCCGAAATTGTAAGACCAAATCGAAGAAGTACAAATGATTTAAACCTTCCATTAACGTTATTGTTGCCGTAGCCTTTCACGCAAGGGGTGGTGTGTCTTTCACGCAATGGTTGGTGTGTCTTTCACGCAAGGGTTGGTGTGTCTTTCACGCAAGGGTTGGTGTGTCTTTCACGCAAAGGTTTGTAGCCTTTCACGTAAGGGTTGGTGTGTCTTTCACGCAAGGGTTGGTGTGTCCTTCACGCAAGGGTTGGTGTGTTGCGCTAGAGAGTTAGAAAATTTTATTTTTTAGCTTACTGTTGTGGTATCTGTATACGATGGGTTTGTGGATTGCGTTAGAGCGTTAGAATTTTTTTTTATTGTAGTGTAATCGTACTTTTGTACAAATGTATACTGCGCTTTAAATATTTGCTGTTCTATTTTAGTAGTGCCGTACGTATGTATTGCTGTTCTATTTTAGTAGTGCCGTACGTATGTATTGCTGTTCTATTTTAGTAGTGCCGTACGTATGTATTGCTGTTCTATTTTAGTAGTGCCGTACGTATGTATTGCTGTTCTATTTTAGTAGTGCCGTACGTATGTATTGCTGTTCTATTTTAGTAGTGCCGTACGTATGTATTGCTGTTCTATTTTAGTAGTGCCGTACGTATGTATTGCTGTTCTATTTTAGTAGTGCCGTACGTATGTATTGCTGTTCTATTTTAGTAGTGCCGTACGTATGTATTGCTGTTCTATTTTAGTAGTGCCGTACGTATGTATTGCTGTTCTATTTTAGTAGTGCCGTACGTATGTATTGCTGTTCTATTTTAGTAGTGCCGTACGTATGTATTGCTGTTCTATTTTAGTAGTGCCGTACGTATGTATTGCTGTTCTATTTTAGTAGTGCCGTACGTATGTATTGCTGTTCTATTTTAGTAGTGCCGTAGGTATGTATTGCTGTTCTATTTTAGTAGTGCCGTACGTATGTATTGCTGTTCTATTTTAGTAGTGCCGTACGTATGTATTGCTGTTCTATTTTAGTAGTGCCGTACGTATGTATTGCTGTTCTATTTTAGTAGTGCCGTACGTATGTATTGCTGTTCTATTTTAGTAGTGCCGTACATATGTATTGCTGTTCTATTTTAGTAGTGCCGTACGTATGTATTGCTGTTCTATTTTAGTAGTGCCGTAGGTATGTATTGCTGTTCTATTTTAGTAGTGCCGTACGTATGTATTGCTGTTCTATTTTAGTAGTGCCGTACGTATGTATTGCTGTTCTATTTTAGTAGTGCCGTACGTATGTATTGCTGTTTTGCGCTAGTGCGCCAAAACAAATGATTTTTTAAATTTTTTGTTACTTTAGTGTCGTCGTGTCTCCCTATACTAGAGGGCTGGTGCAAAAAAGTGTTATACTGCACTCGAAATATTTTAATTTGCTTTACTCTATATGACCGAATCCGAGTGCTGTTCAATTACGCTCAACATGTTTGATTATGTTGTCATAATGTTCTCGTATCAGTATGATATAGTATTCCACACAAATATGACTTCACAAGAACTATAAAAATGTATACAACTTCTTGGCAAAGCTCCTAGCATAAAATGTTTTTAAAATGATCGTCCTTTAAACAAGCCACGCTGTGTTTCCTTTTCAATGTACTAAAATCAATTGTATTTTGGTATCCAATCAAAATGGCTTAAATTTAAAGTTTTGGCTCATTCCATAACTTTGTCTACAACCGTAATTATTAATTATAGCTGATCCAATACCTGGAAGAAATAAAGCGTCTTGAGATGTGCCATTATTGCTATATCTGATTTCCTAGTAGTCAACGTGTTCTTCTTATTACACAATTTTAACTTATTTCAGCGTCAGTCAATATGAACTATCAAAAGTAAAAGGATCCAGCACACATACATTGAAAATACAGTTTTGACATTGACGCATATCTTGTGAAAAAAAAAGATTACATTCTTGCTGAATCTTTTTTGCATTGTCTTTGAGGAACTTAGAAACAAACAGACAAAATATGTTCAAAAATATGTAAAACGACTTTCTATTAGTGGAATCTATGAATAAGTATCACGAATGAGCTCAGTTACCAAAATATACATCATAATGCTGTCAGATATCCGTGTGTTGCTGCACTGGTGTGTAGTCTAGACATTATAATATTTCATATCTAGCATGCAGCAAGGTATTGATAATTTTCTTCTACATTACTGACAATTGTATATTAAAATTGTTCAGCTGTGAAGCTGTCAGCTGTTGAATTTCATCTGAAGAACGTGTAGAAATATCAGCGTTACAGCTAAACATGGTGCTCGTCAATTACTGAAGGTGAGTTATTTATTTATTTATTTCATTATTTTCATTCTCTGAGTTAAAAAATTGCATGTCAATCAACGTGAGAGGAACACATGGTGCTGACTTCTTTAAGTTGATACTGTTTGATTTATATATTGTGTAAATTGCGGTATTCAACTCAGTTATGCGTTACTATTTCTAAAACGTAACTATTGGTATATGTTTCGCTACAAAAGCTTGTTATTTGATATTTCTATTACATTTATTAACTGGTAGACCACTTTAAAACAATATTGTGATTTCATCAGGGTGCCCGCAATACTAGACCGAAAATGTAATACAATATTCATAGAAACGTATCAGATGTTCTTCTATATCAATCGAAACAATATAGAATGTGAACATTGTTATTTCTATCGTAATGACACATATGAACGTTTTACTTCATCATTGTCAAACATATTCCCATTACCACTGCAGATTGCAAAACATATTGCAAACAATAGATTATTGTTATGGTAGCAAACCGCCAGCAGTATAAAATAGTCTGTTCACTTATTTTTTTTACAGCGACAAAAAATTCGTGAAATATCTTCGTACACGTTTTTATTCTTCCATAGTGTAAAACAAATAGCCTTCTTGTCTAGCATTTTGGAAAAATAAATAAACACTCTTTTTATATGAAAGCTACTCGTCATACAGCGATGGTTTGCAATTTTAAATAGAGGTGTTCATATCCGATATTTGCAAACCTGAAAATGATTTTTGGAAAGCAAATTAAATTTCTGATTTCATTTTTTGCCAATAATCTGTGTTGTAAACATCAACGCGAAAGAGAAGTATGAAAAGTTGGCGGTGAAATTTTCCAATTATACGTTTCTAAGCGATATTAAGGCAAATACAGTTCATGCAGCTAATGGGTTTTACTAGGTAATTTTGATAGTAAGCTTTTCTTAGACCCTATTAGCCATGTCATTTTTGACATTTAAATTTAATATTCCATGACGATTTGAAATGTAATTAATTTACACTACTATAGTTATTTGAGACAAGTTACAAGCAAATGCAGGCAATATTTAATGAAAACGGAAACCAACAATATTATTATCTAATCTATGCACTACAAACCGTTCAAGTGCACGGAAGAAAAGCTGAAAAATGACGGCTGCTAGGCAGCATCTTCTGTCAATAAAAAGTAGAGCAAAAAAGAGCTAAGACTAAGAAATTTATGTAGCCACAACTTGACCAGAAAAGGGACACTTAAGGCACCCCTTCTGATATTTATTTGAAAAATCAACACCTTAAAATTCAAATTCTATTAACTTTTCGGTATCAAATGCTTCCACCCACTACCTTTGCGAACTTTAAGAACAATGATCTGATTTCCTCTAGGGAAAGGTGCTTGCGCTGCAACAGTTGTATAATTTTATTTTAGAAGATTCTATCTCAGTGGAATTCTATGGTGTACAAGTGTCCTCCTTTAAAGAAAGCTAAGACTCTGGTGTAAAAAAAACGGGAAGCAGTTAATTGGAATGTCCCATTAAACGGACTTTAAAAAGTTCAGAGTAATTAACAAAGCCCATCTTAAGAGAGCTATTAATATCAAGCGCCCTTTTTAATATGCTTTCCCACATTATAGATCATTATATAAAAATATGCTAGTTAGAAAGTAATTATTTATGAGGAATCTCCTCGCATTTGTTAAGTGTTTGTTAGACTGATTTTGTGATCGAATTAATATTCTGTGTTGAACGAGATGTAGATCATAATTCCAACATTTACTCGAATTCCTTTTTGTCGTATAATCAGCTTATCTCATGGCACTTAACTTTGGAAAAAATCTCAAAACGTACACCAAATTATAATTTGTCTATACGTCTTTGCTGTAGTATTTGTTACTTCGCTTATTATTGATGCTGCAAATGGCTTGAAAGGTACAATAATAATATTATATCTTTGAAACGTATTTTAAAAAATAACCTAATCACTCTCGTAGAGGTAAAATTGAAACTTTACCATGAATGAATGGTTGAATTAGATACAGCTTTTAAAGATGAGGATCAAGAGCACTTATAAACAAAAAGACTTTCTGTGACCTTTTGCCCTTCATGATGAAAGTACCCTACAGTTCCCGAATATTTACGGTCAATACGACGGGAGCGAGACAGTTTACGTTTTATCTATTGCCTGAGGTTGGACAAAAGTTCATTTGTCTTCCTGTTTTCTTTATTAAAGTGTCCACTCTTTCAAAGACGGAGGCACGTAAGAGACATTTAGTGAACCATGTTTCCTGTGTTCTAATCGCTGGACAGAAATTGCTATCAGAAACACAACCATTTATTACAGAGTTATATGCTTTCATTTGACGATGGGATAAGTGCAAACTCCGCGAGTGAGAGTAATGAGAAGTTGGTGCAATCGCAATCAAGTTGACTTCAGCAAAGCTTGAAAAATTGATTGCGTGTGCTTCGAACAAACTCCTCCGCAGTTTTAAAATCAGCTGTAGATTCGCTTAGTTTGCAAGTCAGTTTGTATCACTCTTTTCTCTGCATATTCTAGTCCGATTTTAAGGGTCTTGTTTGATTTTGTATATAATCATTTAATTACTAATTCTCACAAAGTAAGAGAGTACCAATAACTAAGTTTAAAACAGATAAATAATCAGTACACGTAACAAAATTAAAACTATTCTCACTAAGTATTTTAAAGTTCCGTTAGAAACTTTTTAAAGCCCTAGGCAATGCAGATAAGGTTTGTAATCGATGAAGTACATATAGTGGCCTTTTTGCCTTATTTGTCTTCGTCTGAGATGCTTTTTAACTGTTTTCTTGAGGAAATGTCAATATTTTGGTGAAATATGCAGATGTAATAGGAACGTTTTCTGAAAGAGAAATTGAAGGTCAAAAGCAAACATTGATGAATTCCACAGTGCCAATAATTATAGTGTAAGTAATATTTACTCAATATTCTTTTGTAAAATTGCATCTTTGGTTGATATATATTATTTTATGAATGCATTAACTTCTCCTAAAACGACAACAAAACTAATATCGTTTATTATGACAAAGTTAATACTTTCAGGAGTGGATTAATTTGATTATTGTAAAAAAAGTGAATCTTCCGAGTTTAACATCCCAAAAGTGTATTGATACCAATACATTGAGGGGCATCATATATCACTTTTATCAGCCATTCCAAACAAGGAATAAAGGCCAGATTACATTGTACATACTTTGTATTCAAAATACGGCAAATTGTTGAACGCAAACGGTGTTTGTTTTCTTTCTCTCACAATTGACTGTAAATTTTTCTTTGCATGAGAAGATCGTACCAATTTATTGCCCAAGACAAAGATTTGTTTCCATTGAGTGATGGGTACGTAATGGAATACAACAGACAGCATTGGACATTGGGGAAACTGACAAATAATAATATGAAAATCCGTGAGCATATTTATCCAATTTCTTATAATGGTTCCACTCTCTCTCACTGTATTGATATTTATCCAATTTTGTATAATGGTTCCATTCTGTCTAACTGTATTGATATTTATCCAATTTCGTATAATGGTTCCACTCTGTCTAACTATTGCTATTTATCCAATTTTGTATAATGGTTCCACTCTGTCTAACTGTATTGATATTAATCCAATTTCGTATAATGGTTCCACTCTGTCTAACTGTATTGATATTTATCCAATTTCGTATAATGGTTCCACTCTGTTTAACTGTATTGAGCTACTTAACAGAAACTCTGCTTACAAATATTTTTCACACGGAGAGTCTACAGTTAGGAAAGATATAATTTTAGATCAATCTGTAATATTGACTGGTAACTTTTGTGTGTTACGTAATAAATACTGCGTTGATGGATCTGTAAAAAGACGAGCCCGTAAAGAAAATGTATTTAAATGTCGTCCGAATGCAATATGTAATGATGATTCAAAGGTTAAGGATGTTTTCTCCACTATTTAGATGATATAGAACAAACCAAGTATCTCTTGATCTACATTTTCATACTACCATAGGATTATTTTTTGTACCTCAGATACAGCTCTCTTGTAAAAGCCCGCTTCTCAACCACCAACCCAACTCTCCAAAAAAGAAAACAAATAAAAAATAAAAATTAAATTTAAGAAAAATAAAGCCAAATAGTGGCGCACAAATGATTTCGCACATGACTTCAGCCAGTCAGCGATGTCAGCTGCCGAAGTGAAGCTACTCAATGAAGACTGGCTTTCTTTCGCTTTTTCGGTACAACCATCTGGAAGTGTCATTTAGCGAATCCTCGGGCGATCGGCATCTTAGATCTATTTTTACTGATCAGTGCCAACTGTATAAAACAGGAGAAGACCAGGGCTTACATATCAAAGTCGTTGAAAAGGACAGACAAGCCTTCACATGAGAGTGAGAAAATATTAAAATTTTCTTATAAGAAGTACAATTAAATTTATTTTTTAATTCTTTAAATCGCAGGGAGACTTTTTTGTGGCGTTTATTTTTTTTTTCTAACTTAATGACTTGTAAGCAATTTCTTTGTTTGCTCAGTAAATACTTTTTCGTGTATGTATCTGAGGTACGGGAATCAAGCTGATTATTTGTTGTACGATGTGGCGAGTAGTCAAGAATGCGTCCAACGATTCCATTGGTAAAATCGATCAAGACTAACTGCGATTGCGCGCGTAGATTGGGGAGCTTTGTCACCTGAGGGTTATATGTCAGTTATGAGGATAATGCGGGTGGTAGTACGACATTGTTGCTCTAAGAATGCAATCATTGTATTATGAATTGTATTTGCATGTGCAAACTATGTGTCATTGTAAGACTTTGTGCTCTCGTCGCTCTGTCTAACTTAGAGGGAAGACAAAGATCTGATTTCCATAAAATGGATTTTAGGATGAAACTATCATAAAATTTAACACAAACGACAGCAAATCTTAATAATGACATGTGTACTGTAGATCAGAAGAGGCATGAAAATTGATTGATTCTAGCCATAATGAAACCATACACATGTTTTAGTACTAATGCAATAAACGTTAAGTATCGGTGATTCCTACAGCATCTTATTGGTCATCAACACTATTGTTTTGCAATTGGTACACGCCCTGATAAAGTTTGATGTAGTAATTCATTACCAGTCATAATTAAATATGAAAAGTTAGTATTAATAATAATAATAATAATAATAAGAAGAAGAAGAAGAAGAAAAATAAGAATAAAATAAGTATTTCGTTTGCTATGAATTATGTTTCCACATGAATTAAATTATCACATCATACCAATATTTAGTAGCTTTAACAGATACACCCGGACCAGTTTAAAGACTATTGATTCAATCATATATCGATATAGGCTGCATATATTCTAAATAATTTGCTTTCCTTGTGCAAGAAAGATCAGACTTTAGGAGCATCATTTAATCGAGTAAACATATTCGTCTTATTCACGGCATGTAAGCCCTATGGCAATACGTCTTATTCACGGCATGGTAAGCCCTATGGCAATGCGTCTTATTCACGGCATGGTAAGCCCTATGGCAATGAGAAATGCTTTGAAAGAAAAGAGATATCCAGATCATTGAGTTAGATGAAACAGCTTTACTTTTATTTACTCACGACTCTGCTTTTAAACAAAATTTATCGAGGACAACAAATTAAAGAATGATGGAAAAATAGGTCACTTTCTTATTTTTAGTCAGTTTCTCATATTAATTACCTCTGAAATAATGTAACTAAATATACACTGTATTTAATTTTTTCTTTAGAAATGATCTGCGAGAAAAGGAAGAAATAATTAAACTATGAGTGTTGTGCAAGCAATAAAAGGGACAAATATAACAGTAACGTTATCACTTTCTATCATAAGTAGCATCTAATTTTCTCGTGTTAATTCATGTTGCGTATTATCCGTGGATTCTATTAGCCTCTATTTGGATTCGAGTAGCCTCTATTTGGTTGAAAAACAAACAAACAAACAAACAAACAAACAAACAAACGCCCCGGTGAATCTTCTTCTACAAGTGTTTTCAAATACACATCCCAAAAAAAGTAGAATCTATTATATCGAAGTAAGGTATTTATGGCCCAATAGTTGTCCCAATTGATTTCAGCGCATGTAAAACATGACCAATTGGGAAAGGAAAGAAAGGTTCCTAAACATATTTTGCTTCTCAAGGAACTGCTTTCAATATGCTTCTCAAGGAACTACTTTCAATATGCTCCTCAAGGACCTGGTTTCAATATGCTTCTCAAGGAACTGCTTTCAATATGCTTCTCAACGAACTGCTTTCAATATGCTTTAATACATTTGATAAAGCTTTCGTCTGCCGGATCCAAATGAAGTAAATAATTTTAATATAAACCATTTTCACATAATTACAGGAACAAGTTTCAATAAACAAACAAACAAAGAAACGAATTATGTTCCAGTTCTTTCGTTCTCAAAACGCAAACGGATGTAAATTACAAAAGTACACCTGAAAGGTAACATCCTATGAAAGTTATAATTTGTATCACTTTTCTAAGGACAATAGTGCGCTCTGTCCCATCAGATACATATTAACGGATTTAAATATGTACAAATATAACATTCTCTTTCTAATTTACGATCATTGATATAAGTTATACATTAATGAATGCCAAGTATTTTCCTCTTTTCGACTACTAAGTGTAAAATATAATTTTTGAATCGTTGTACGTCCACAGCTTTTAAAGTATTTAAATTTATTATTGCTATATTTCAAGTCATCAATCACAAAATTGCAAAATTGAAGGCTTAGAAAAGCTTTCAATATATGGGTATCTGTTTTGGGGTTGTTGTTTTTAATTTTTGCTTTTATTTTTAAATTGTATTCCTAAAGTAATATCTTAAGTACATATAACTGCAAAGAATAATGCGAATCACGTGTCTGTGACATTCACATGCGAATCACCTGTCTGTGACATTCAAAAAAAGATTTAGCAGTAACATTGATATCTTTCATGCAAACGAAACTGTTTTAAATTGTATATTTCCTCTGTGGTTCTGTCGTTTATGTCACAAGGTAAGCATTTTGTAATTCACTTTGTTTGCGGAAATTCAAACTTTATTCATTCTCGTTTGCAAACAGATAAGTTGTGGATCTGTATACGAACATGACTTTAAAACAAAATCCTAAGTTAGAGTCAATTAATGTCTCAAAACTGATCGAGTCCAGATATTAGGCCATACATGAGGCAAACTAGTTTTGTGTCGTTTTTCTCAAGTCTAATGGCCGTTTTCTTTACAGTTTGTCGGCTTGTATTCTGTAAAGTGAAAATGGAACACAATGGTGAACTTATACTTTAAATATTGTGGCGTGACCATGTGATTGTGGTGAATTATACTTAGGAATGAATGCAAAGATTATTTTCTTCCAGATTATTTGTACAGATTGACTACTATGCCATTCCTGTTTTTGGTCTTAATCTTGACATTTGTTAAAATCTTGTTACCCGTGGATCACTTTGCAGTGACATTATGACTGCGAGATACTCAAGTAAGAAATAAAACAATAAAAAGCTCAATGAATACTAGTAAAGGGTATAGAGATATATATATTTAGTGTTCAAATCATTGCGAGTTTGAATTCTGAAGCTGATTCTAAGGTAATTTCAAAACCCAACTTCCTAACAAAAAGCATTCTACAATTTATTGAATGCTAATATAGATGGCAAATGAAAATACTAGTGCTTCAGCAAATTGATTTTTGTTTGATTTCTTGATATTGTTTTAGATTTATCAAAATCTGCAAGTAACGTGTTAATTTCAAAATCCCCAAAACGTTTGATATCCTTTGTTACGATGTATGAATTATACAGAATAAAATACCAGAAAGGTTGTTAGTGGAATGTCATTTATTAATTTCACGCCAGCACCGTTTAAAAACAGAAAATATTGGATATACATTAATTTTTACAGTTGTAGATTGGTGAAGAAGTACTAGATGAGTTTAAACAAAATGTTTAAAGAATGAAAATCAGATAAATCACATTTTGATGAAGGCAGAACATTCTATAACAAAGATGTGAAAGACTTCCTAAAAATGGAACATACTGAATACTTTCCTACATTTTCACGGGGAAAAGAACATATGTATTAGAACACTACTACTTAATAGAACACAAGTTCTTTCATTTTATATTCGCAAAGCGGATAATGGTTGATGACTTTTTTGAGAGCCATTATTTGGAGTAGTTCAAAGTTATGATTTGATTTCAGCACAAAAGTGGCTTTTGCTTACCTATAATAATTATCAACTGCAGTTCTGTTTTACAGCCACCACTCTCTTCCCACGATTACCTATAGTCTCTTTCTACAGAATTAGAGAGTTAGTATTCACTTTTTTTCTGATCTGGTCAATGTAGGCCAGAAGTATCCTAGGGATCACTTGGAGTGTTGGACAATGGACTATCTTTGTTTGTGATCTTGCATTCTGGTCAAGTGATAATGGAGTGCAATATTGACCTTATGCCTTAAATATTGTGGCGTCATCATGCGATTGTGCTAAATTATTCTTCCGAATGCACGTAGATATTCTGATTTTACTGAATATTTGTAAAGATTGCATAGTTTGCAATTCCGAATTTAACTTTAATCTTGACATTGTTTGCTGCTGACATTATTACACACACACACACACACACACACACACACACACACACACACACACACACACAAATCCCCAGGTAAGATATAGGTCCGTTAAAGAAGGTTGGATGAATTCTCGCTGAGGATATGTATAAGAAAAGAGCTGTTGATGTTCACTCTTTGATTAGTTGTGACATTGAATTCTGATGCTGACTGCACGGCAATATAAAAACCCCGATTAGCGATAATGAACTGGGTTACAGTCTATTACTGGCTATAACAGATGGAAAATAAACATACACGTCTTCAACTATATTTGCTTTTTGTGTGATTTTTTCATACTGTTTAAGATTTATTCCGAATCTGTACATTTCTTGTTGATCTCAGAATTACTAAACGTTTGACAACATTTGCTCCGATGTATAAACAGTGTAAATACAAGAGAGCTTATAATGAAATAACATTTAGCAGCTTCATTCGAGCATAATGTTGCATTCTCTGCTATATAAACAGCTCCAGTTACTTTGATTTAGGTCAATGTATTGTTTATACTATGTTTATTATGTTTGACAGAAGTAAAATCATGTTTGTTAAGTTTAATTCTCGATGGATTACACGAAACGGTCATTAGCACGAAAAGTATGCATCTGATTGAGATATAACTTTTAAACATTACATGAAAATCAAGAGGCCTCATTTATTCTTTACTGGTAAAGTATAAATCATTACTTAATTGTTGCTACACTGAGAACTCCTCCTAAGTTTCTGGTCTGATAGTTCGACAGCTATGCAGTAAATAATGGACGATAACACTGACATTCCTAATGCAAGCTTTACAGGATGTGTAATTAATATGTAGAATTAATGTTCATATGAAGTACATGTAAAAACCATCTTCTATTTATTTTATTCCAAATTATACATCAGTGATTTGGCAGAGCATGTTCAGGACGAGAATCATTAACTGAAACGTGATATATATATATACATATATATATATATATATATATATATATATATATATATATATATATATTGCGAAAGAATATTATCATACAGTTTAGAGAATATTTAAAAAATTCTAATTCGTTCCCAACCGAGATTCGATCCCCCCGGGTTAAGGCAACAATCGCCTTACCTAAATGCATCAACCCCTATACCCCCATTGACCATGCACACTTCCTCAAAAAGGATGGGACATAGCCGCTGATATAAGCACTGGTGCATAGTAGACACACCCGCATGACGACCAAGCAATTAACTCTCATCTAATCCACAGTCACTCCGGATTCCTATGACAGAAATCAAGGCATATATAAATTAAAATAGATAGGTACACCAGACAGCAGACAGAGCGGAAAATGCTATTCCTGGATCCTGCGTGATAATATAGTTAGAAATATAGTTAGAAATTATTATATATTGAGAAAGGATATTGTCATTCAGGTTAGAGAATATTTTTAATTGTTCCACTATGTCTGGTGTTTATTTGTATCTGTCTATTTTTGCGACTCTTGGTCCTCATAAATATGTAACAGAAAGAAAGTGAAACCAACCATTTAAGTAATATCAACAAACAATTTATTTCCCTATAATACAAAGTGCAATTCAAGAGATACTTACAATATTTTGAATCAAATTCCAAATAATCCTAAAAATGTCCTAATCACAAGTAATAAAATATAAAATGTTCCGCATGAGTTCCAATAGTCTTGAATATCCTGATATAACACAAGGATACAATTCAGAATGTCTTTGAATGAGTTCACAAAAGTCCAAGTAATGTATAAATTCAAAAGTCAAGCACTTCAGTAATTACAATGAAATTCTTTCATAAATAATTACGCTCGAATTATATCTGATTTCAAAGGCACAAACTGTAAAATCTTATTCCAAATGGATTCCCTATTTATACACATTTTCACTTGACCTATATCATAACAGGATATGAAGCAATCGAATAGGAACTCCCAGTCTAATTGTAAAGAATGGCGTTGAACTCAAATGCTAAGCAAACATTCTGTTTACTAGTGATGATAATCTAAAGTGCTATCATGGACTAAATGTAAACACACATTATAGATTAAATATACATAACACTATATATATATATATATATATATATATATATATATATATATATATATATATATATATATATATATATCACTATCTATCTATCTATATATTGGTCACACGTTATACTTCGGTTTTTGTTATTATTTCTAACTCTTCACTAAACCATTCATCCAGATAAGGAACGATTATTCTCATGTGGTATTTACCTAAGTGGCTTAGTTGCAAAGAGCCAAAGCAAATATTGTTTTGATTTAATGATTCGTGAGTTCAAAGTTTTGGTAGATTTTTAATTGCTGCAATAAATCATTCGAAATGCGAAATGATATATGTTTATTTGCAGTGGTGCGTCAATCAAACTAACCACCTCTCGTGCGGAGAAACTACAATAAACGAATCAGATTAAAATTCAATGCAAATTATAAATAAATTATAGTGGTGTATGCTCTACTATTCGTTTGAAACTTTAGGCTCCCTAGAGTTGTTCTTTTTTTAAATTAAATGTTTGGAAATGCAAGGATTTTCAATCACTAAGACTGCTTTTAGCGTCATTTTGTCTGAGCCTGTATAAGTTGGACTGATTGGAGGCAAGTAAAACCTGTCCAATACCTGTCAAGAAATAATGTTATGCCACAAATCTGATGGTACGAAATAAATATGATTAATTTGTGGAAAACATTAGGTAGCATCCAATTATGCTATGCAATCGTGCACCATCGAATTTAGTATTATTCCCTAATGAGTAGATTGATTTAATTCAACTATTCTATATATTCGATTGTTTCAAAATAGAGTAGAATTGCATTCTAGATGCCAATTTCCCATTTGACAGTCTCTAATTAGTTTTTCTCTTGCAAAATCGTGCTTATTTTCTCTTTTGACTAGGACATCAATTTAAAACATATGACTTCGATGTCAGACGATACTGAGCAATATGCTTGATAAAGACACTTTCACACTTTGAAATATTATAATCATTCTTAAAATATATTTACGTATGCAGAGCAGGGATATACAACATGCATATTTATTTCAAGATAACAGGAATAATATTTCCTACAGAATGACTATTGCTTATTGTGTATAACGTCATACTGCAACAAAAAAAAAGTGGATCGCAGTGACTTACTGTCCATAGTTTGCCAGCCTTTGCTTAAAATGTATGTCTCCCGACCAATGCCATAGAAGTTTTTTGAGCTCCTGCTTACGAACAACTCTAGTACCTTCTACTCTACATTTTCAAGGAATTGTTTTTGCTAACAATTATTTTGAACATTGGGGTTGTTTTTGTCACTTCTCATTATGACAGCACATTAATTTATTCTTGGCAATATTTAACCTGTTCTTGCAAGTTACTATTTCATACATAAAATTGTGCTTGAATCTGAGCATTGAGTACCTAGATGATAGCGTTTACTATTGCTATAATTCATGCGGATAATTCCATTTCAGATACTTAAGACAGGTAATGGTTTCAAAGCATTCAATCGTGTGCATAAAATATTAGAAAGACGTGTACTTGCAACAAATATTGATAAAAAGATTTTTTTTAAAAGAGTATAAAATGAAAACATAAACTTAGAAGTTGATTGAAATGAAAAAAGAACAATACCGATCACTCTTCCAGGATACATATGATGCGATGAAAAATGAATAGTGTCATAAGTGAAAATATGACATTTGTGTACCGCAAGATGAAATATATCCTACACTCGAGTAATAAAAACGTTTATTTCATTATAAACATTTTTTTGAATTGATCTCGTGAAAATTAGGTGAATCCCTCCGATGCACGCCTTCATACAATAACCAACCCACCAGAAAGAGGTTTATCTCCAAAATGACACTGCCATACAATATCAGTGGTTTTTAGATGATCTAATGTGTCAAAAGAATTAGGAATTTATAAAACATATTTTAAGATATTTGACAATACAACTAGAGTTAAAAGGCACCGTCACCCTGGCATTTTGTTTACAACGGTAGCTGCGCGGAATATAGCTTTTTAGAAACGTTAACGGTGGCAAATCGAATATTTTCCTGACAGAAATCTCCGTCCTAATGGTCGTGCAGTATCCAATTACGGGCGTTAGGTCGCAAAATATTTCTTTATGGTGCCAGTATCAATCTATTAATAAAATGTGCCCTTATGATACGCACGCAAGAGCAAATTTTCTTAACAGATTTATACTGACAGGAAAACAACAAGATTTTGCGACCTAAAGCTTGTAATTGAATACTGCATGACCCTTACGACGGGGCTTATTTTCAGGAAGTAGATCACAAGAAGATAACAATTAGAATATGAGTTGAAGGAAAGTGTAAGCTAGGTCAATTAATTCGAGTTGTACCGTGAAGGAGGCGAAATATAGGAGACACAGAAGCATACTTACGAACTTAGTCTGGGATAAGTTTTTTTAAAAAAAAAGACAAAAAATAAATTGAACCATTAGCAAAATACGCAGTACCAGAATGGTACATGATACAATCAAATATTACTTTATTTACCTATTAGCAATGTAATTGAAGTGGTTTGACCATCAAGGGTATTTATACTATAGGGAACATCTTCGTGTGCTTCAAAACGTTTTGATTAAATTTGTCTCTTGTCACTGATAAGTTCGACAATTACAAATAAGACAGAGCTCAAATGCATCTCATACTAGAAACGATGCAAAGGTAAGATATTAATGAATTTGAGTAGACACATTATTAACATTACAGACACATCAGACAGCTGTATCCCTGTTAAACAACAAATGACACGTAAACACATGTCAGTATGTTTTTACAGAAAGGCAAAGGCGCTGAATTAGTATGTGAACAGTAGTTGATGCCAAGTTTTGATTAATTTTAATTTTCCAAAACTAACTAAATACATAAATAAATTTCCTTGGTTACAAAAGTGTTGTTACGTGCTCTTACCAACGTCATACTCAAGGAAAGTTTCGGTGCACATCTGGAATATAGTTGATGTAAATATTTTATCCAACAGATA
The DNA here is from genome assembly GCA_029931535.1 of Margaritifera margaritifera. NCBI lineage: Eukaryota > Metazoa > Mollusca > Bivalvia > Unionida > Margaritiferidae > Margaritifera > Margaritifera margaritifera. Next base: position 3,014,019 of record JAQPZY010001473.1, read on the forward strand.
GAATGGGATATTTTCGTCCTTGAAGCATATTACCAGACATGCAATATATATACCGTAAATACGAATTGAATATCTATGTAACTGCATTAATTGAATATCTATGTAACTGCATTAATTGAATATCTATGTAACTTCACTATTTGAATATGTATGTCACTGCATTAATTTAATATCTATGTAACTGCATTAATTGAAAAATCTATGTAACTTCATTAATTGAATATATATGTCACTGCATTAATTTAATATCTATGTAACTGCATTAATTTAAGCCTTTTCAAGAGAGAGATTTTGGTGTTTCATATATAATTTTCTACGTTGTTGATCAGGTGACATTTTATGTCATCAATGACGCTTCTGTGACTCAGTTTCTTATTAAGTTGTCACTAAATTTAATTTAACAAGTGACGTTAATCGTGGGGAATTTATCACAGTATTTACATGTATTCTTGCAAAACAGCATGCATCATTTTGTGGCAGATTCCAAAATCAACAAACGTCCTGATTTTTATTATAGTGCAGGTTTGAAATAGTATGTATATGCTCTATCATGAAGGCATCGCTCTTTTATACAGAAAATTCAGTGTTTCGTTCAGGAACATTCCTCTATGCATACTAAATTCAGAATACACTGAAGTCATTGAAGCAGTAATCAGTGTCAATAAATGGGGCTTTCCCTCTGATATTGGATATTTAACACTGATCCCATCCCTAAATAATTCTTTGAATAACATCATTTGCATGTTTATGCATATGAATATGATTCTCTGAAACGTACATTAAATAAGACAGGTTAATAAAACTGTTTAAATTCGAATACATGCGGTGTTTGGTATTATTTCATAGAATATCGATATACAATGGAACGTGTGAGCAACATTGTGTAGGTTGTTCAACAATTAAATTGATCATTAACGTTTGATCTCAATAATACTCTTTATTCGGATCCAGCATTGACGATAAGTTATCGTATTTCAATTGCGTCGGATGCGATATACGCACATTCAATATTGTTCTTTTCCCCCAAACTAACAGATAAAAGTAGTGTATTTTGGGCCTGTTGTAATGTTTATAATACTTCTGTGCATACGTATTGTAATAGCATATACAAATATAATTTTCACCTGATTACATATACTTTGCTTTGGAAATTTCAGACACGGGTATAAATTCAACAAAACGAAGTCCCGGATATCAAAATCAAAACAAAAAGCCTTGCTTTAGCTTGTGACTTGCGCAACAACAAAAAAATAGTCTCAGTTCTTAATATATTGTGCTATCTCTGTGTCCATTGGAGTAAGAACTATGGATCATTCTTTTTTCCAAAAGTATTTTGTAATACATAACGTTGATGTTCAATTTATTAGAGAAACAATATAAATTTATTTTCCACTGAAACACCCTTTTGTACAGGACAAAAGTCCTAGAGAAGCTCATCTCTAAAAATATGTCTAAAGTGTAAATAGACAATGTGTCACAAAATCAGCTTATTAACAATGTCATTCAAAATGAGTAGAAAGACAATCACTTTAAAAAGCAATAGTTGTAAACTGATGGGGCGTTGTAATAATATATTCGAATGTCTTGTTCTTCAACATAATGTTTTGTTTTAAATTGCATTGATCTTTCTTCTGAACTGATGTTAGCAGGATATTGTCATTCATTTGCTTGACCTTGCACAGTGAGGGATTATTTCTTTCTCTGTTTTATCACTGAAAATGCCACTTGCATGCATAGAAATCCGTATAACATATTGATATTGGAAAGCTGCTGATTGTATGGTATTCCGGTACAAGCTTCGAATCTCAGCATAATTGCTAGTTATTTATCAAGACTTTCACTATATTTATTGAAATACAGGTCGTGTGTTGCTTCAGAGAATATTAGAACTGAGGATATCTTCCAGTGATTAGTTGTGTTTTTCATCAGAACAATTTTCAAGTCTGACATCTTGCTAACGCAATAAAAGTTCCAGAATAATTACCAATGTATGCTCAGCTGGAGAGAAATTCCCTCATATATTTTATAGTAAGTACCACAGACAAATTCCGATTCCACGAAAGCAGCATGAGGTGGTGTTCTACAATGAAATGAAGTTGTTCTGATATTTAAAGTCTCATTTAGTTAATTCTATTTTGTTTTATTGCTGATTTGGCTCGATTGTGAAACAACCTAATAAAATCTGTGTTGAGAAGTCCCATGTGCGTCTTATTCTTTGAGTTGGTCAATCTGCTTGTAAGAACTATAAAGAGTCCTTGTGAAGTTTTTCAGTTAATATTTAAACCATTTCTTACTGTTTTTCGAAGCAATTGATTCGAAATAGTTCACATATTGAAGAAAACAAATATGCTGGTTGCGTCATGTAGTATTTGCTAACAAAGCATGGTTCATGTACTGTTATTTAATTCACGTCACAACAAATGTACTGATATTACTGTGTACTGTACTGTGTAGTATTACTGTAGTGTACTGATATTACTGTGTACTGTACTGCACTGTGTACTATTACTGTAGTGTACTGATATTACTGTGTACTGTACTGTACTGTGTACTATTACTGTAGTGTACTGATATTGCTGTGTACTGTACTATGTACTATTACTATAGTGTACTGTGTACTATTACTGTAGTGTACTGATATTACTGTACTGTACTGTGTACTATTACTGTACTGTACTGTGTACTATTACTGAGTACTGTGAACTATTACTGGTGTGTACCGATATTACTGTGTACTATTACTGTAGAGTACTGATATTAGGTTATTTTAAAAATTCAAACAATATTTGTATTATTTAGTAATATATATTTTCTTTTCATAATTAACTACCATATAATACTAGGCTGACCCGCATTATATCCGAAATAGGCAGCTTAGGTTCTGTTTATACCCGAAATTCCTTATAGATCCGATTGTACTTCTCTCATAATTTTTGATCCATGCCTAAACGTGCTACATGTCACCAAAAAGACATTTTACTTGTGACAACCTTTATATTGCACACAAGGTCAGAAAACTATCTGTTTATACGTACCCTAAAATCTTCAAGAACTTGCATTTTCTCATCGGAAAAGAGCAAACAAAAATCTTGCCGTGTTTTGTACAGATTTGGAAACTATGCCAAGAAGGCAAAAGATGGAACATTTTATAAGTTGTTGACGTATGATTGTATAAAGGAACTAGTTTTAAACATAAAATATATATCAAAAGATGTCTCAAACTCCAATGGTGACCGTATGAGCGCTTAATTATTCATATACTAATACATATGAAAACTTTTTTTAAAAAAAAATGTAAAATAATAGTCATACGTCACACTATGAGCATCTTAATAATGCAAAACTTCGTTGTAGTCGCAGGTTAAGTTATGAGATCTATGTTAGGTTACACTTACCAAAATCTAACAACAGTACATTCCAATGCTTCTCAGTCCTCATTTACGTTAGAAAAACAATCCACTATATAAATATTTATTTCTTATTACACTTAAGTATGTCAACATTTGGTTTAGAATCTTTTGCTGACTTAGAAAGGAAAGAGCTCAAGCTCGCTGCAGATTCACCTAAGATATTTAAATAGCTCTTGATAAATTATGAGCATGAAATTATCAATGACTAAGTACACTTTTCTGTACTACAGATAATAATGGGAGAAAGGTAACATTTTTAACAAAGTAATTTTTAGTGCACATAATATATGTCGATTCGATTCAATTTGTGAGTCATTCTTAAGAATACATCTAGCCAATGATAAACGCTGTTGCCGCATTACTGCCTTGCTTGTCATGCATTTCTCCGTGACCATGATTCTTTTTTAAAATTTTATAACATATCTTCTGCAGCTAACAGTTTGAAACATTTGACTCAAGTAGCTAACTAGAGTCAAGTAGTTAATCACGTAACTCTAGTAGCTAGCCTTAATTATTGTTCCTTGCATCGTTCACTGTGTACACTGTCTGTGTGCACTCTCTGTGTACAATGTCTGTGTGCACTCTCTGTACACTATCTGTGTGCACTCTCTGTACACTGTCTGTGTGCACTCTCTGTGTACACTGTGTGCATTCTCAGCTGCAGTTGTGCATACTGATTACGTGTTAACTATGTTGCTATATTTGAAAATAAAAGTTAGTTTTGAGGCAATCTGTTGATTTCAGAGAATAACATTTAAACACTAACTCAAAATTTTCCTTTATAAATATTTTACTTCGGGACACATTTTTAAATTGCGTACGTACCCCAGACGAGAAGTTTGAAGCGGGTCTAGATGATACAGAGTATAATCGAAAAGCTCTTCAATGTCATGGTCGATGAAAGTGTAAAAATGTCAACTTTACATAATTTTTGCGGTGTAGTTTTCAAAACAAGACTTATCTCATCATTTACATGTAATTTGCAAGCACGTTCATGCACTTACCGGATAACGATGACATGGGTTTGAATAATTAAAACATTTCAATCAAACAAACTTTTTTTGTACTTTAAAAATACTCTTATCTTTTGGAAGAGGCGCTTCGTTAAAGTAAAACCATTATGGATAAAACATTCATTTTTTAGGAAGCACTTTTAGAACTTTAGAACGTCAATCAAATTTATTGATTGCGATGCACATATGAAAGCTTGCCAATAATTATTTTGTGTATTTGTGAGTGTGTTTCATTCCGCAATACTATCTCGTTTGAATTTGTGTATTTGTGAGTGTGTTTAATTACGCAATATTATCTCAAATGAATTTGGACAAACTTTTTTTTTACCTAGGATAGGTCAGGTTGAAATGCAGTGGCTAGTTTTGTAAAACATATATCACTGAATAAAGTTCTGACTATGAGACCCCCCCTTCTCTCTCTCTCTCTCACGCACGTTAGACACCTCGATTGCACAGGTTTCGTATTTTTTGCATATGTTGAAACTGCTTTGTCACATTTTCTATATGTTGAAACTGCAGTGTCTACACACATGTACATATATATATATATGTATATATATATATATATATATATATATATATATACTTTTAAACAAAATTGCTTCCTTAATTGTTTATTTTTCACATAAATGAGTTAATAAATACATAACAGATCTGATGAACAAATGGAATGGTACAGTTGATGGTGATATAATTTCTTGGTAAAGATCCATTGCACACCGTGCTGAACACAAAGAAGGCACTCGAACAACGTAAATGCAATGTCGCTATTCCTGTGTATACACAAATAGGGCACTCGAACAATGTAAATGCACTGTTGCTATTCCTGTGCATACACAAATAGGGCACTCAGACAACGTAAATGCACTGTTGCTATCGCTATGTATACACAAATAAAGCACTCGGACAACGTAAATGCACTGTTTCTGTCCCTATGTATACACAAATGTTTCAGAATGCATGATGATATAGAGCACGTATGTTTCAGTATGTTTCATAATGTATAGTCATTTCCATGTATACACCTTGTATATTTCTTAATTTGTTTTTGTCCTTTCTGTAAATGAGGAATACAGAGTATTAATTAAACAAAACTAGGACACCACTAGCTTACAACACTATTCCCCCATACTGGAACAGACACACGATAAGTATAGTACTTGTCCAACTTGAAATTAATTGACAGTGTAAAGGTGTAAAATATAGTTACTCTAATTCCAATTTATACAACGTTTTGCATTGAGAGATACATTTTCAAATCAATCAAGACATGTGCAAAATTGGGTCACAGGAACATCACTAATAATACATTTTCAAATCGATCAAGACATGTGCAAGACTGTGTCACAAAATCAACTCTAGTGATACATTTTCAAATCAATCAAGTCGTGTGCAGAACTGTAACAAGATCTGTACTGATACATTTTCAAATTAATTAAGACATGTGCAGAAACTGTGTCACAAAAACATCTCTAATGAATAACTAATTTAATGCAGTGTGATTTAAGTCGAAACTATTGCCATTGTCTTTTGTATACGTGTTATTAGCACGTCCACTGTGCATAAACATTATCTTTCTGGAGCAACTTACGATCTCTGCACTCCTTTAGCTCTGTCTATTGGTCAGTTGGCCTATCAGTCTGTTGCTATCTCTGTCTGACATTATTACCCACCCACATATTTTCTTCATTAACTAAATCTTAAGATATTTATGTCTCGTATAAGAAAGGTACCATAAAAGGTCATTAGCAGATCACTTTCATACGTTATTCTGCATACTTGTATCGTCTTTTGAAATATTGCATTATCAAGCGATCGTCATGTAGCACATGGTAAATAAGCCCTGAAAAATGAATGTTTGAGCGTTTAAACTGTTATAAATACAAATATATTTTGTATCTCTACATTTTCCATTTAAAATCATAATTGAAGTCCATATATTGAAGCTGTATTTAGAAGATCTTGCATATATATATATATATATATATATATATATATATATATATATATATATATGTCACTCATGTTGTTTCCGTAAAAAAAGGAACACAAGCAATCCCGCACATTGGCATTGTAATTAATCTATCATGCCCTGTCTAATTCTTGGGTAATATCGGCAACATCGATATTATTTACAATCCGATCAACATCGACATTATTTACAATCCGATCAACATCGATATTATTTACAATCCGATCAACATCGATATTATTTACAATCCGATCAACATTGGTTAAAAGAACCGGTTGTCCAAGGTGGTGTTCCATGCTGGATGGTCGACGCAACTGACGTTTAATATTAGTTATTAGTGGTCCATAGTCCATGTTCTACATTAATTAAAAATACATTGCGCAAACTCCTATATCTTGACCTATATTCTATTCAAGTATAATGGGTTCATATAAAAGTGTTTTGCATTTTTTTAAACAATAACTTTGTGAATAATTCATTTTGACACTTCTACTAAAGCTTTCTATTTAACTTTAAATGCAATAATTTGGGTTAAAACAGCAACCGTCACACGTGTTCTATCCGGTTACAGCAAGTTCTTAGGCAAAAGACGCATATTAACCGATTACTAACTAGAATTCGTGTACTTCAGGCACAAAAAGATGTTAATGACTCAACAAATAAATCTCTTGGGCATCATCGACTTGACAGCCAATACCTTTTTCTTGCAATATATCACTGTTATTAATTCAATTGGAAAACACCTGTATGCTATTTACAGAAGGAGTTAGACATTTGCAGCTGATCAATATCGCTAGATGATGTATTTTGTGTTATTCGTTTTCTTATTACCCAGTGACCTTACATTTAGATTGCGTTTGGTAAAAAAGCGAGTATCACGGACTACACCGTTATGAAAATGAAATAAAGGGACACAACACAATGAGACTTTGGTAAGACCAAACTGAAAACATGAAAATAATGTTGTAATAGATGACCAATCAGTTACAATCCTGTAAATGTTGCATAGACCAGTAGCTAACATGTGCGGGCTTGAAGAATAAACTACCATTCAGTGTCCTCACATCAACTTTTAATAACTATATAAACTATATGTGGAGATAATAACTTTTCAAAGCAATAAGAGACTTTTGCAGAATTTAAGCGAAACGACATCATTTGTTTTATTTAATTAATTAATTACTTAATGTGTATTTCCTTTCAGCAGACATTGCATTAATTGCAAAATAAAATTTAATTTACACCAAACTAACCGTAGTGTTTTAGGAATTTTATAATTATAGGTCTCACTGATCCATTTTCGTATAAAGACTTGGTAAAGGTGAGTAAACTATCATGCCTTGATATAATATAATTTGTAAAGAACATTTCTGCCCTCTTGAACGTGTTCGATGTAAAAACGTTAGTGTGATACTATGAAACCAATCACAGACAATAACTAAATTGTTAATCAGAAACATTTACGATGATAGATCAGGAGCAAAGATCAGGATGCTATCGTCATGTAGACTGTGACTTTTCCTGATTTCCTCGTGTCCGAATCTTAATTTGAGACCTGTCTTGGTGATGGCAATCGGTGCATAATGTTGCTGGGTTCTGATATTGTTAACGTTGTGTGCACCCATTATGATACATCGAATGTATGGTTCAGGGAAAATAAGATCGGGTGTTAAGACACACTTGTTTTAAACATAAATTCAATTTTTTAAATATATATATATATATATATATTACAATATACAAAATCAAACATGGAAAATGACGCTATTTTAAGTTGCGCAAATGGTTTAAACTTTAAAATGTGCTGGAAAACGTGTTAAGCCTACGTATTGTTTCAGCTATGCAATTATTCCAGAATAATGACGATGTATACACGTGAATGAATATGATAATAGCATGTAATTAATTACTCATCTTAGTCATCTAGCTCGTCTGAAAAGAGTCTTTGCTGTGTGAGTTTTGGCATAAAACGTAAATCATGGATTAATATCTTTCAGGGTATCCAAGTCCATTTGCATAACATGCACAAAGTTGCATCCTGTTGCAGATAGACGTATAACATCTGTCTATAACCAGTTCCATCAGTTCTTCTGGGGCTTGATCTTTTGTAATCATCACAGGTGCACATACACCATCCACTTACAGCCATTCATGATCTGGTGGGCTCGGAATACACTGTTTATGCACGAGATCCATCTTCCACACTTATAATTGAAAATAAGCCGTTGTATGTATTGCATCAAATAAATTGATGTAAGAGGAGTTTTCTAATTTGTTGTTGTTGTTGTTGTTATTTGGGGCAAAACAACCAATACCATGCAAATGTCAACTGTCGCTCCAACATTCTCAGAACCTGTATAGAGTGCTACTATGAAACGCTCATATAGCTCTGCCATGTATGTTTTCGTATTCTAATGTACTGACCCATGAGCTAAATAAAAAAAGTTGTAAATCAGGTCTAAATATCAAAGTTTGCAATGCTCATGGAATCACAGACAGTCAGTGCATGAAAACATGAGCGCCTGGCATGTATCTAACCTACATTTTGCTTAATGGAATTGGCTGACACATAGCGAATCCATACTTTTACTGAAGCACGAAACCACATCTCATCACACTGCAGTGTCTCAACAGTATGTCCACGGAAAATATGGCGTCTTTGAAACATGCAGCAACAGCATTGTGTCCGACTTCTCTTGGTCTGATTCGATGGATGTTTTGAACGAGCCAGACATAGCAAGAATTGTTCGTTTAGTCAATATATTATTTTGCCACGGGATGCATACAAGATATCATACCCAATTATAATAGCATGTATCTCATCTTGGTCATTGTCATAGATAGATACATTGCCTTAGAGACTGCAAGAACCATCTCTTGCAAGGACCATTCTTATGAACGAGTACTGAGAAGATGAAATCATTTACTTGGACTTTAACATGTAAACATTTTTGAAGCTGAATTTAAATGCCAGTTGTATCGCCTCAATCAGCAAATAATTTATGTGAGTTACTGGATAAGATATTTATTTGTTCCGCTTATAATGTCGTTTTGGTCACTGTCGATGACTCTGTGCGGCCTCATGATGCTGATACGCATGATGATTAACTGTGTTGAATAACTGAATTTATTATTTTACCCAATGACATTTTGCTTGAGTTTTTAAATTGTGTTTTGAAGGATAAGGCTGCTTGTGAAATCCATTGTCAGAGACAAAACCCGTATGAATTTTTCGTCTTTTTGTACAACTGCTATCCATAGTTGTCAAACTTTCCTTGAAAATTAATATCGGATAGGGCGATAGCAAAGCTGTAATCTCAAAAGCAGTTCCAGAAAGCAGATAGACCGCGATAAACTTCGCAAGTATTTGTAAAGCGTTTGAGAAAATATCTTCTTCGTTGTTTGATTCTGTAAACGCGTATACTTAAGTAATATTTGCTGACATATTGTGCATGACAAGGCAAACGATGCTTGGCCTACGCAGCTATTAAATCGAGTCCTCTGATCTTTTCATGTAAATGTGCATCTTCTTGACCTTCTGCAGCGTTTATAATCTTGTCATAAGACTAGAATATCCGAACATGTCGCATGTAAATGTGCATCTTCTTGACCTTCTGCAGCGTTTATAATCTAGTCATAAGACTAGAATATCCGAACATGTCGCATGTAAATGTGCATCTTCTTGACCTTCTGCAGCGTTTATAATCTTGTCATAAGACTAGAATATCCGAACATGTCGCATGTAAATGTGCATCCTCTTGACCTTCTGCAGCGTTTATAATCTTGTCATAAGACTAGAATATCCGAACATGTCGCATGTAAATGTGCATCTTCTTGACCTTCTGCAGCGTTTATAATCTTGTCATAAGACTAGAATATCCGAACATGTCGCATGTAAATGTGCATCTTCTTGACCTTCTGCAGCGTTTATAATCTTGTCATAAGACTAGAATATCCGAACATGTCGCATGTCGCGAGCATTTTATAACTCTTTTTCTGACAGAATAAACACAGGAACCAATCAAGATGTGCGGAGTTTACGAGGGATGTAGCTCATTAGCAATAAATTCCTGTCTAGCGGCAGATTCCGCTGAATCGGACAAGGCGATAGAATGTCGTGATATAACATACTTGAGGTTGTCTGCAGTTATGTACCTCTTTAAACAGCTTCAACGCCAAGCAACCAGATCTTGCGTCATCATCCAAATTGCCTTTCTGATCCTATGACAAAAGGCATTCTTGCGCAAAAGAGTGGAATAAGTTATTTTTTAAATACCAATAATCGTACCTTTTCTAGCGGACTCTTGCAGAACTAACTGACAAATGATGCATTTACTCCAGTCAGTTGTCTTGACTCAATCATTCGGGAAGTAGACTCACGTATCTTCATCAACGTCCTATCTATCTAAAGAATCAATGTTACCGTTTATTAAAATATTTATTCAATGGAGTCCATTTTCTTCAATTTATGCAGAAACAGTCGCATCATAATAAAAGTCGGATTAAACCTAGAAATGCTGAGAAGTATGATCAATCCTTAGTTCTTTCCCAGTTTCAGTTTGCAAGAACGCGTGGCATAGAAACACTAAATTAATGCGACAGTAATGACAAGAATAATAATGATGGTCTCAGAGTTAAAAAATAAAGTACAGAGGACAAGAGCTGATCGATTATTTGTTTTCATTCTTGCAATATAATAATAAAAGCAAACATAATATCAGATAGGGAAAATAGGTGGAAGAAGAAGAAAAACACTACTTACCAATCCCAAGCTGATTAAAATGCTATTTTCTAGTCTTGTGTGTGCAAAAAAAAGGTATATAACGTACTTCAAAGAAAAGAATGTGAACAAAGCTAAAGAAGGCCATAATTGACGCGGTTGATCAGTTATATGCCATTATTGTGTATGTGTAGAGAGAGAGAGAGAGAGAGAGAGAGAGAGAGAGCATCTATCTGTCTGATGGTGGATATGGTACCTGAAAAATACTAAAAATTAAGAAGTCTGTCATTGTTGGAAAACTGAATTTCCTTTACGAGAATATTGTCGTAAATTCATACCACTTGAAAAAAAGTGAAATCAACAGGACCTTTCCACACTTATAGAGAGGAGGGGATTGGGTAAAAGGCGAATTGTGTCAAAAGATAAATCAATCGGATTATAAGAATATGAAAATGGAAATTTAGGAATGAAATTAAGCGTAAAAATACGTAGCCTATACAGAATCTGAGGGCAATTATATTAGAGTTTTGTCTCAATTGAACAATCTCATGTGTTTCACTCAATGTAAAAGAGCGATGTTATGGGTACAATCGTGTGTATCACCCAATGTGAAATAGCGATGATATGGGTACTCTCATGTGTATCACTCAATGTGAAATAGCGACGCTATGGCTACTCTCATGTGTCTCGCTCGATGTGAAATAGCGATGCTATGAGTACTCTCATCATGTATCACTCAGTGTAAAATAGCGATGCTATGGGTACACTCATGTGTCTCGCTCAATGTGCAATAGCGATGCTATGGGTATTCTCATGTGTATCAGTCAATGTGAAATAGCGATGCTATGGGTACTCACATGAGTATCACTCAATGTGCAATAGCGATGATATGGGTATTCTCATGAGTATCACTCAATGTGCAATAGCGATGCTATGGGTGTTCTCATGAGTATCACTCAATGTGCAATAGCGATGCTATGGGTATTCTCATGAGTATCACTCAATGTGCAATAGCGATGCTATGGGTACTCTCATGTGTCTCGCTAAATGTACAATAGCGATGCTATAGGTATTCTCATGAGTATCACTCAATGTGAAATAGCGATGTCATGGGTACTCTCATGTGTATCACTCAATGTGCAATAGCGATGTTATGGGTACTCTCATGAGTATCACTCAATGTGAAATAGCGATGTCATGGGTATTCTCATGAGTATCACTCAATGTGCAATAGCGATGTCATGGGTACTCTCATGTGTATTACTCAATGTGAAATAGCGATGCTATGGGTACTCTCATGAGTATCACTCAATGTGAAATAGCGATGTCATGGGTACTCTCATGGGTCTCGCTCCATGTGAAATAGCGATGCTATAGGTACATTCATGTGTTTCACTCAGTGTGAGGTATCGATGGTTTGCCACCATGTCTCGAAGGTCTGCACAATATATACATATAATATACAAATTACATTTCAAAAACTTACACGGGCACTTCTGGTCACAAAATCAATTTGCTACCAGCGGTTTTTGTTTTTGCAGATTCATTGATGGAAGTGGATACATTACTCGTTCATCTAGTTAACAATTTAAATTTAAAAGCATTGATTCATCGATTATTAAAGCAGTATTTCTCTTAATCAGTTTCTATATTTGTTTTCATCAAACTGACATATTTCGATCAAAGAGCGAACTTGTAATCTATCAGTCAGGTATTAACTTAGAAACGTTATGCTTATTTTCATCAATGGGAAATTACTCGAAGGCCCTCAATGTGAATACATCCATTCTTGCTAGATACAGATCCTATATACTACCCTTACCATCTTCTTTGTAGAGATACGGATTACGATATGAAACATTGACACTGGCAGTGCGCAGAGCTCTTATCCACTACTTTCCGCGACCACGACAGGTAGATTCTTTAATCTTACGATTTAATTGATGAAAGCATCAAATCAAATCCTTTATGTATTTGATGTGTTACGGTTTTCATTTGTATGAGACTTTTTTGAAACTGTGCTTCTTTATGAACTCGGTCGTAAACTCGTAATCTTGAATACGTTACAACTTGTCTGTCATCATTATTTTCTTTTCTAATTCTGAACATTAGATCTTATCCCAGTGATCGATAAGATCAATTGTGAAGATTTCCTGTCTAGAGTCTAGTTCAAAGATATCGTCTGGAGATTGCTCTTGTGCATCTTTACATCAATAAGATTCTGTTCAAACAAATATATGTACTGTGAGCCATCAAAGCTTAAACTGTAGGACAGTAATAGAATGGTCGTCCTTCAAACACGGCGAAGTACACGTCCTTTAGAAAATAACTTTTTTTTTTTTTTTTTTTTTCATTCTTGTAAAACTTACCAGGATAGTAATGGGACTAAATCTTACCTCGTCTGGAAACTAAAACCAATGAATCACTCGATGAGTGACATGAATGGTGCATCTTCAAGTTTTGATATTTGTCGATATTTTGGCTGACTATACTTATAAAAAAAAACTGCATGCTTGGTTACAATCAATCGATAAATGCAATCAAACGTAAATACATCAGCACACATTAATTGAAATTATTCCATCAAAAGTTGCATATATGACTTTGACACTGATGCATTTGAAATTAAATGAGTTTAAATTATTTCTGCACTTAGACATGTGAATTGTGAACATATATCCCAAGGAAGAAATTCGGGGATAAAAAAGAATTACTTGACATGCTATCATTTTCACCGATGATGAGTACTACAAACTTGATTCAGTTACTTTGTGCATGTACTCATGATGCACGGCCACGTTTTTCTTACTATTCTTGTGTGATCTTGAGCAGTCTTCTAATTTATCCATATAATATTATAAAAACTAAAATAAACAATTAGTTACTTGCAACAAGTAACCAGTTGCTGATTTTGTGTATTGCAAAGTTCTATGCCAGGAGTTTTCATCTGAAGTGACTGTAAACACTGACAGTGCTACATGATGTCACAGTGCTATAATGTTTTGATGCAAGTTGCGTTATGTCCCAGCTAAAAATACTAATAGATATGTCATTAGGTCAGTTATATTCCATAGTACTAATTGTGTAATTTTTCTCTCAAAACTGTTAGTCTCCTTGGATATTTGTGTTCTATTTATATGTATTCCCTTTATATATTGGACATCTTTGTGTTCTATTTGTATGTATTCCCTTTATATATTGGACATCTTTGTGTTCTATTTATATGTATTCCCTTTATATAATGGACATCTTTGTGTTCTATTTATATGTATTCCCTTTATGTATTGGACATCTTTGTGTTCTATTTATATGTATTCCCTTTATATAATGGACATCTTTGTGTTCTATTTATATGTATTCCCTTATATATTGGACATCTTTGTGTTCTATTTATATGTATTCCCTTTATATATTGGACATCTTTGCCCTATCTAAAACTTCAGCGACGCGAATACAACTGTCATAACTGAAAATGCAGCTAGTTGTACTTTTTTCATCCCTGAATATACGAATAACACTGTGAATCGTTTTCATACGTGAATATACGAATAACACTGTGAATCGTTTTCATACGTGAATATACGAATAACACTGTGAATCGTTTTCATACGTGATCTTGATATAGTAGAGAAGACTGAGTAACGTCTATACTTGCTTATAAGTCGAGTCCAACTGCAAACAACATAAACGCTGATCTGCCGTCGCATAATGCGCCGGCAGATGTGACTCGATGTCGTTTGTTCTACTGATTACTCCTAACAAACTGCATAGACCCAGATCTGCCAGCACCTTATGCGACTGCTGATCTGGGTCTGTACAGTTTGAAGTTTGACTCGACGTATAAGTGAGTATAGACGGTAGATTGTAAAACCTATGCAGATGAAAACTCATTATTCATGGAAATTAGAGCAGGGTTTATAAAGAAAGGGCTTATGGAGATTAAAAATAGACTAGCTTTAAGATGTGAAGAATTTTTTTAATCAATTTAACATAGCATGTAATATTTTTTGAAGGAAATTGTAAAATCATCACCAGCATTAGTTTATATACTGACACTTTGTATCTACTCATCGTTAAGATCTGACATATTTGCGTAAAAAAGTGTAACATAACATATGTATAACATCATATTTGAAAGGAAAAACGTGCATCTATCATCAATATTATGTACAATGATGATTCAGCACCTAACCAGCACCGATTTGACTTTTTATCAGGAAGTTGTCTAATTTAATTTAAGCTGATTATTTATTTTATCATGCCCTATACTTTTATTTTCCGAACAGGAGTTTGTAAATCTTTTCAATTTTAATTTAACTAAATAACATAAAAACACATTGTAGAACTGACAATAAGTCGAGCCATTGTGATGGAGGAAAGAAAGGGAGTTTGTAAGTCTTTTCAATTTTAATTTAACTAAATAACATAAAAACACATTGTCGAACTGACAATAAGTCGAACCATTGTGATGGAGGAAAGAAAGGGAGTTTTTAAACCTTTTCAATTTAAATTTAACTAAATAACATAAAAACACATTGTAGAGCTGACAATAAGTCGAGCCATTGTGATGGAGGAAAGAAAGGGAGTTTGTAAGTCTTTTCAATTTTAATTTAACTAAATAACATAAAAACCCATTGTAGAACTGACAATAAGTCGAGCCATTGTGATGGAGGAAAGAAGTTGACGGCTTTGAATGGTAGCTTCATCAGTAACTTTCCAGAATCAGTTTATCATTTTTAAATATGTTACAAAACAAATTATGCAATATTAATACTATGTCAGCAAGCACAGTAAGACATTAAATCTATGATTTTTAATTACTGGAGTGTTGAAAACAAGTTTCACATAGTTGGATTGTTCAATACTCAGACGTCAGATAGTTTTATCAATATGGAATGGTTTCGGTAAATAGAACGCGTCAACAATATTAGCATGTAAATAAGAGCTCAAAACGCAAATGAAAAGTTCCTCTTATATAATATCCATGTAGGTCCACTTAATTTGGAAAATCCTTCCAAGTGTAGTTAAGTTATCATTACATATCATTCATATGTATTTATTTTGGTTGATTGACGTAAACTATCATTCTTATTTTAGACAATGTGAGTTGAAACTCGTGGCAAATATAATTGGCTTACAAAATAGGCTAATATATTATATCTCCACTTCCTCTGAGATATTGATATTTGACTGTCTTGCATACTAAGTGAAAGACGTATAGCAATTCTCTATCAATTTAATATCAACCAGGAATGAAAGACTCGCGAGAGCCAATAACTGACATTAACATATCTTAAACCCTTGTGGTTTTTTCTTTCTTTTTTTTCTTCTGGATAAACAATCTAGGTCTGATGAAAAGTCAGATGACCCGATGGGCAAGTTAGAAATCTCAACTCTTTTTCGTTTGAGAACCTCTTCTGTTCATTATATTCAGTGACAAACATAAGAACTTGTGAAAAATGACATGAATGCGAATACAATTAGATGCATTTGGACACAGTATCACTGCCTATTTTCTGTCTGTATGTGTTGATGTGCAGTTAAACCATTACATATTTATCATCTCGCCATCCTATTATACTATTTCTTCTCTTTCTATTTTTCACTGTTCTCGCAACTAAATGCCAAAACACCTAACTCACAAGTAGCTACATGTCATTGCAATGCAAATTAAATAAAGAATAATAAGTTAAATGTAATTAAAATAGAAAACAAAAATGGAGAAAAACACAATAATGAATTGTGAGTTCACCTTGATGATTAAATGATTTTGCAATAATTAAGTTTGATGCACTTTCCGTACAATCGGCCTATCTCAAGCTCTTTTAGCGTTGCTCTCGGTCGTTGTTGACACAAATAATGCATACAGATGTCATAATGATGCCTCGTGAACTTAAATATTAATCATACTATAATGAAAAGCGACAACCAAAAACTTTGTCAATTTTAATGGACCCTTAAAATTAAGACGACATTATTGTAGATACGAAAATCCTGGACAGCGTTTAGTGTTGCACGACAGAAAAAGTACGTAGCTCAATGAATGAGGTACGGTATGATAGAAGATAGTCACAGAGAGTTGTTTTCGACCATTGAATCTTAAAGGTACTTGAGAATAAAAAGGAAACAAATAAGTCATGGGTTTCTTGACTCCAACCTGCAAGATGGTTTGTAGAAAGAAATCAATGAAAGTAACAAACTAACTTTTAATGCAAAGAAGACAATACAAATGGGAACGTTAAGTGATATAATCTTCAGGGAACTTGTCTTTATATAAATTCCATAGCAGTCAGGCTATCTGATAAAAAGTAATTACGCAACGCATGTTATCTGAAGCAGCCTTCGGGTAGGCTTTGCAAAATTTAACATAATTTACACTTAGATCAAAACTATTGTCGCAACAATTATTCTTTCATCCAACTATGAGTAAATAAGTGTCTGTATATCATCTTTACCAATTCGAAAGGGAAACTTGTACAGTATATACTCGCTTAAAAGTCGAGTCCAACTTAAAACTGTACAGACCCATATATGCCGTCGCCTAATGTGCCGGCAGATCTGGGTCTATGCAATTTGTTAAGAGTAGTTAGTAGAACGAACAATATAGACCATGATCTGCCGGTGCATTATGCGATGGCAAATCAGGATCGATGTTGTTTGCAGTTGGACTAGACTAATAAGCCGTACGGTGTATGTTCAGTGCCTTTCAATTATGTCACGTCATATCCAAAAAATAGCAGCTTAGTTAGGATCATATTTACAAAACGAGTTAACATTTATTGATAATAATCTACCTAAAGGATCAATAAAAATAGCAGAGGTATAATAGATGTTGAAATACTCATTATTAATAAATAATAAAGTTTGATACACAGATTAGTAAATTAAAGAGTAAAGTTGTACCAGCTTTTTACAAATTCGGATTGAACGAATGTAAAGATGACTCGGAGAACTAATAGTAATTCCAATTGGCATAATTCAATTATGTGTATATATATATATATATATATATATATATATATATATATATATATATATATATATATATATATATATATATATATATATATATATATATATATATATATATACTCTTTTCCGTGTTATGCCGTAAATTCTGTTGCAACTAACAACTTCTACCCGTCCTTTAGTTATCGTTATAAATACTGATTCTCGCACAGTTGTTTTCTATTTGATGTATTTGGAATTGTTGCCTTTAGTGCATGCTTTATCACGGAGAACCAAGCAATTTCAAAGAAAATTAAAGTCGATCAGACTAGAGCAAGACAATTTAAATCCTATCTTCTTGTCTGTGCTTGGATAACAGTCCATTTGTTTTCGTGTTTTCTCATTAAAAGTGCTCCCGTTTTTGTTATTAGAGTCCCGAAACAGGCATTATTTAACCCTGCTAGCGATGGCGTAATAGTTTAGTGGGAATTGCGATCTGAAAGTGAGACTAGTTATCAAAGGATGCAGAAATTACCTGATAGGAAAACTGAAGGCTCCACAAGGATACTAAATGGCTGATACAATCATATACAATTTATTCCATGAACAAATGAAACTGAAGCTAGAAATTTTGCAAACTCAAGAACATTAATGCGCACATGCTAATTGCTACACAATTCTGTATTCTGCAGCCATGTTGCTCTTAATGTTTTTCATTTCTTGACAAATACAACTATATTAAAGCCAATCTTTAAAGTGTAAGTTTTTATGCATGACTGAGTTTTAAACATTGGACTTACATTTTCCGACTCTTCTTGTTCTTTAGTCATTATTATGCGCATTATGTTTGATACGTTAACCTATCCCATTAAGCATCTTACATTTCAACCGCCATTTATTCAACCCAGACAAAGCCAGATGGCAAGAATTCGATGAAACACCATTTGTCGCCACTCTTGCATTATATATTTGTTTCTGAAATTGATTTTGAAGCTACCTTTTTGAAAGAAAGTGTAAGTTAATATGGTGAATTTTAGAAGGTACTATTCAGTAGAAATTTATACTTGCCAGGAAAGTATTAACAAAAATTAATTCCTTAATTTCAGAATCATTAGCGAAAAGAGTAAAGTGTGAAAATCGTTTATGCAATGTTATCTTTGTGTGTACAAAGTTCTTAATGAACAACAGGGTAACAACAAGCAAACAGGATAAGAAGGAAACAGTATGTAAAGGGTACAATACAGTCCAGGAAAGGTTGGCAACTGTACAAGATGAAAAAGCTTTAGCCAAGTTACTGTGAAATGCCAGCAATGATTTTAAACAGTTATTATTATTATTATTGTTATTATTATTACACTCATTATCTTATTAATAATTAGCATAGTCGTCGTCGTCGTCGTCCTCATCCTCCTCCTCATCATCATCATCATAGAGATTTGGAAATTTCGGGGCAACAGCATTTACGTATTCTTTGACAGAAAGGTTGGGGAAGATTGTCACGTTTTGATATAGTCGGTTCACCTTATTATTTTCTGTGATTTATCAAAAGTAATACAAAATGAATATCTTCGAAAGTAAGGCCTGACACAACTGTTTTAAACAGGATTACAAAACATTTTTTGGATGACATGTGGCATGTTTCATCCAAGGATGTGTATGCACATATGTATTAGCGTTTAACGGCACCTCAGCACAATAAGGGTTATATGGTGCTAGTCAAATAATTAAGAATTACACAAAAACTTTAGGAAGATAAAACCTTCCAAATAAATGCAAACATAAACTACTACAAGATATAATGAAAGAAAGAGATGTTAAATAAAATATAAAGGAAACAAACCCACATAAAATCCTCAGAATATATGGTCAAATTGTATTATATCACCGCATCTCCTCAAAAAGTCTGATATTTTTTCGGGTGGTACATTGTCTGAAAGTTTCTTTAAGAATGTTTTCCATTATTAGTGGACACTGGCAAAGTATGCACTCTGTTCGCGGTTCACCCTTTAGAAGGTATGAATGAGTCAGATATGTGTGTCCAATACGCAATCGACACAATAAATACCACCTCATTTCTCGGCTATGTGTCCAGTACGAAATCGACACAATACCACCTCATTTCTCAGATATGTGTCCAATACGCAATCGACACAATACCACCTCATTTCTCAGATATATGTGTCCAATAAGCAATCGACACAATACCACCTAATATCTCAGATATGTGTGTCCAATACGCAATCTGCACAATACCATCTCATTTCTCAGATATGTGTGTCCAATACGCAATCGGCACAATACCACCTCATTTCTCAGATAAGTGTGTCCAATACGCAATCGGCACAATACCATCTCATTTCTCAGATATGTGTTCCAATACGCAATCGGCACAATACCACCTCATTTCTCAGATAAGTGTGTCCAATACGCAATCGGCACAATACCATCTCCTTTCTCAGATATGTGTGTCCAATACGCAATCGACACAATACCACCTCATTCCTCCCATTTGTTCAATATGAGGGATGCCACTCTCTAGTGATGGGTTTGATGTTATAAAGCTTGTTTGTGGAATTTTCATTCCACACGTTTTGCCAGATATACACAACATGGTGATTTATATAATATTCAAAGTCAGAATATGTGATCTTCCATTCGGAAACGGTTGACTTCAGGGCCACTTTGACTGCATATCAGTTCCTTTCATTACCCTTAGTACCAATATGACTAGGCAGCCAACAATACAAAAATACTTTTACCAGATTGTATGATCAAATCATGTTTCAGTAAGATTTGGAATATTAACTGGTTCTAAAATTTTAGGTTATGCAAGGCTTTTATTGTAGAAAAGGAATTCAAAACTATTATGAAATTTGTTTTTGACATTTTTCTTTCTAGTTTAAAGACTTGAATATGGCTTTAATTTCTGCGGTAAAAAATGGAGGTTTTATACGGTAACTGGCTCGAGATGGTACCATGGGATATTGCAATGGCAGCTCTAACGCGGTCCCCATCATTTGAACCGTTCGTATGCAGGGATGCATTACCACGGTTGGAAGCTCTGATATAAATGAATTTACTCTGAAAAGGAGAGGATGTTTCTGAACGTTTTCAAATGCCAAAGCTCAAAATGAACAGTCAACTTCGTTCGTCTAGCATACTGAACAGTCAATTTTGATCGTCTGAGATAAAGTGATGGTTCGTGTGCCTCAACATAGAAGCTTTCTGAAGAGGAAGTTATAAATGTACATAGACAAAATCTAAGTATCTGATAGTGTCTTGGATCAAGTACTTGCAAGTAAGATTTACAAGCTACATACTCGAGCCATAGTCAAGTTTAGATCTTACTAATGACCTGTACAACTGACGTATGACCTTCCGATCTGCTCCCAATTCTGTGTTTGTCACGACCCGTATTAAATCCAGTTTTTATTTACATTTGTACTTGAGGTATCTAATATGTGAAAGGACATTTTTGTTACGGTCAAAAATAAACCCTAAATATGTGGTCTCCTCCGCAACAGGAAAAAGACATGCGTGAAGATAGAGTCTTGAGTCATCATAAATTCGATGTAATCGTCAGAAGTGCATACAGTTTTAGATTTTAAAAGTTTAAACCAGTTTTCTTCGCTTCATTTCTGAATTATATTTAAGCTTACCTGTAGTTGACGTTCAATAGCATTCATACTCTTTGATCTATAGCTTGATCAAGGGCCTGATCAAAAGAGTATTGTAGTTCTTTGAGAGTGAAAGGTATGTTTTAATCTTTAGCGTTAGCGGATTTGAAATTTATATAAACCTTTTCTCTTAAGTTTATGACACATCAGAAGATTTCAGAATGGTTCTCTTGTGAGAACTATATCGAGAATGTTTTGACCAATGTATTTGAGATTTCTGTTAAGGTCGTGACCATTTCATCAGATGTCCTTAAATGATTAAGTGATTCACTTTTATTTTTGCGAATGTGTTTTCGTACCATAGTGTATGCTGATTTAATAAAGGAACGAGATTTAAACCTAGAGACATTGAATCTCCAAAAATTCTCTGGCCTCAGGCAAGTCCATGCCTTTCTCTTGCTTTAAGCCTTTGATCTTATTGTCGTGTTTACACTTTGAGCAGTCTCTAGAGTACACGACATGGTCTCTCTGGCAAGTATCACAAGAGATTGTTTCAGTACAGGACAATCCATTGTGACCCTCCCACTTACACTTGGGGCAGACTGGTTTCCTCTTGCAGCGATATTTGTAGCAGCCATATTTCTGTCAGTTAAAGCACCGCAAAGGATTAGGGATGAAATGGTCAACGCCGATGTTGAAGAACCTGGCTTTGATTGATGTATGTAAAGTGGCGCAGTTGAACGATAAAATGTAAGTGCTTGTGGAAATCAGCTAGCCGTTACGGTGAATGTTGATTGATTTTCACCTATATTACGTCCTGACGTTTTCGAGCTTCGCGATCTCACTGCCGCCATTGTAATCTCTTTATCGCACAACATCTCTAGACGAGATGAGAGATTTGTGTGGAAATACCTTAATGGGTATCTCCACAAATGGTTTCAATGAAAGCAGATTGTCAGAGTGAGCTTTGCAGCTACAATCAGCACGAAGCTGACCTGGAGCTAAGTCTTTTAACAGCCTTTGGCTCTCTGGGCAAACGCTAAATTGCTTTAGCTATCTCAAAAGGCGTTAGCCTCGTTAGCTTTAGATTCGCATCACTGTATTCAGCTTCCTCTTCCAAGTTAGTGCTTGTCATATTCGTCATTTTTATAGACCAGGTCTCACAATATTGGTTAAGGTGTTGGTGTGTTTTAGCATAATACAATGATATTATATTGTTGCCTGTACTCCTCCCCCCCCCCGCCGCCCCTGCCTCGGAGCCCAACAAGGAGACAGCGATTTACGCTCATTTACTGCGTTTCTCATGTCACGGTTAGCAGGGTGATATACTCGAACAAAGAAGAAACTATACATAATTGACCCTTGCTACCGCCCTCAGGAGCTATGTTCTTTGTAAAGTTCCAAGAACTTCAATCCGTTTTTTTCGTCACAATGGTTACCTTTGAAAAGTATGGTGATCAGTGAAACTAAACATCTTATACATAACCACTGAAGCCTGGCGTAACTAACCGATTGATCAAACTCGGCCCCTCTGCCTATGCATCTAGCTGAGGCCGAAGTAGTGGTTTGTTGCATTGGAGTGGCAACTATCGGAATATCCTCTACTCAGGTTCCATGATCCTTTACTCCAACGACACGGAAAGCAACCAATGCAAACGGGTTGCGTCTGATCAGTCGCCTCTAATAACATGCAGGGTAAGCATTCGGTCTAATTACAATATGGAATGCTCACATCACAGTTTATGTGAAAGCTTCATTGTGACATATCGTATTTAGGAAAAAATAAGAAAAATCTTGCTACCTATTCGTTTTGCAAATCTCCTGCTAAGTCTTTAGAATAATCCGACTGTAAGTAGTTATCAACTGCATTTCATATCCAGTACAACTGGCCGTAGGTCTTATATCAGTGACTGACTACAAATCGCCAGCTAAAACGCTGTTCGGTAGTAATACAGAACTTAAAATATTCATTTTAATTTAAATGAATCATGTTCACCGCGATTTGTTTCCTAATTTTAACTGGGCATATAATTTATTCATTCCATAGTAAACGATGAATCATTTAACGCGTCGTCTTGTTCAATGCCGACGCAGGGCACATATTTCCATAAAGTTGCCTGGTACATTGCATCGTTTGGAAGAATAAACACTTCCGTTGGAAAAACTATAATTGTTACAAAAATTGAATATCGTAGAATCAGATAAATACGTTTTCGACATGATATAGCACTACAAAACAATTAATGTGATGCTCTTCTCACTCAAATTTAGTCGTTGAATTATAGGCTGACAATTCATTAGCCGCCAAAATTACCTTAGATTTCATTGTCGCTGTTTTATAATTCACAAACGGTCTTACACAGTTTGGTTGCGTAATTTGTTGAAATGAAATGTTTAATGAATCATGATGTCGTATGTATTAAATAATGTCATCATTATTGCTATTCAGTGCAGACATATTATTTTGTAGACGCCTAATAGGTCATTCAATAAATATTCAGCATGAAACGTATCGATCTATCACCATCAAACTATATTTCCCTAGATGCTGTTTCTTTGTTAATATACAAAGTATCCGTTCAGGGAGGTCATTACACTTGGAATAAGCTGAATGCTTATGGTGTTGTAAGCGCCTCATGGATGAAAAAAAATATATTAAGGAAAAGATATATGGGTCATCAAGATCAATTCTTAGCTTTGTCAATTGAGAACGGACGTATGCCTCCGCTTAGCAATGGAACTCTTTTATAATGAAAAATAATAAAATATCAAATTTACAATCTTTCAACATATTCATACAGTCCCTGTTTAAATATCCAACGTAATTCATTCTATGTTATCTTGTATGTATGACAAGGTTCTAACATGAACGTTGGACGAGCACTGGGTACATACCGTTTTAGAGCTTTCATTTGTTTAATAAGTTGCATACACTCATTTCCTATAATTTATTTAAATTTCTACAATATGCTAACATTAGTTCTTCATTAGATCAGTGTTATTATATAGTCAAAATAGATAGAGTGATTTGTAAGATTGTTTGAAATCACAACATCTCTATTGGATGATTGTATGAGCCAGTTAAGATAAGGTAATCAGAGAGTTATTCATTGTTCTGATAGAAATACAAACAAGTTAAACATAAAAAAAAATTTAAGTTCCTATTTACCTTTGCTCACATTACTGCTCTCATGTTTTCATAGATGGTTTTACTAATGCCATGTTCAAATATATTTTAAATGACATCATCAAAATGAACTTCCCAAAGATAATTTTGAATTTAGCAACAAAAGCATAATAAGCGTTTTCATTCTCTAGCCACTATTTAGAACAGTAATATTTGTTCAGTGTTCTATTTTGTAACTTGCAATAGGATTTAATGTACAAGCATTAACGTACATTTAAGAAAATTTGCTTTCTTTCCAAATTATATTGCAACACTACTGTGTTGGCGGTCTTTGACAAAGAAAGGGTACTTAATCTGAGTGATTGCTTTTGTTCCTAATATCTTCATATAAACTATAACAAATATCATAAAGAAAGACAGAGGCGTCATTAATAGCAAGTCACTTACAAATGCCGCGGAAAACGGCAATATTGGCAAAATTTCGTTTTATTTGGTAAATTTTATTTTTAAAGTACATGCCGTTGGCAAACAATTTATTAAAATTTGAACCCCACAACATGATATATATATTCAAACAAACGACTCTGAAAATATGAAGGTTTAAACTTGAATCTATTAAACAATGTGAGGATTAAATTGTATGCAATGACTTTGATGGGAATCCAGATTTACTCCTTACTTTGTTAAATCCTGTGCTTATGACATATTACGAAACCTGCAAGAATTTGTTCTTCTAGAATTATCATTGCTGTAGGCATAACATATGGATAGACTACCATAAAAATGCAGAGTTTGACAAAAGAACTAACCATCTAGTCCATTTAGAAAGACAGGATAACACAAAATATTTATCATCTAGTCCATTTAATAAGACAGGATAACACAAACAACTGACCATCTAGTCCATTTAAAAAGACAGTATAACACAAAGAACTGACGATCTAGTCCATTTAGAAAGACAGGATAACACAAAGAATTGACCATCTAGTCCATTTAGAAAGACAGGATAACACAAAGAACTGACCATCTAGTCCATTTATAATGACAGGATAACACAAAGAACTGACCATTAAGTCCATTTAGAAAGACAGGATAACACAAAGAACTGACCATCTAATCCATTTAGAAAGACAGGATAACACAAAGAATTGACCATCTAGTCCATTTAGAAAGACAGGATAACAAAAAGAATTGAACATCTAGTCCATTTAAAAAGACAGGATAACACAAATAATTGACCATCTAGTCCATTTAGAAAGACAGGATAACACAAAGAATTGACCATCTAGTCCATTTAGAAAGACAGGATAACACAAAGAATTGACCATCTAGTCCATTTAGAAAGAAATGATAACATAAAGAATTGACCATCTAGTCCATTTAGAAAGACAGGATAACACAAAGAACTGACCATCTAGTCCATTTATAATGACAGGATAACACAAAGAACTGACCATTAAGTCCATTTAGAAAGACAGGATAACACAAAGAACTGACCATCTAATCCATTTAGAAAGACAGGATAACACAAAGAATTGACCATCTAGTCCATTTAGAAAGACAGGATAACAAAAAGAATTGACCATCTAGTCCATTTAAAAAGACAGGATAACACAAATAATTGACCATCTAGTCCATTTAGAAAGACAGGATAACACAAAGAATTGACCATCTAGTCCATTTAGAAAGACAGGATAACACAAAGAATTGACCATCTAGTCCATTTAGAAAGAAATGATAACATAAAGAATTGACCATCTAGTCCATTTAGAAAGAAATGATAACATAAAGAATTGACCATCTAGTCCATTTAGAAAGACAGGATAACACAAAGAACTGACCATATAGTCCATTTAGAAAGACAGGATAACATAAAGAACTGAATATCTAGTCCATTTAGAAAGAAATGATAACATAAAGAATTGACCATCTAGTCCATTTAGAAAAAAAGGATAAAGTATAAGATCGTATATTATTTTAAAAACTGGATTATTGTTATGATTGAAATTATTGATTTTTGTTATATGTATTCTTAAATTTTGCCATATTTAATCAAGATTAGTTTTCAGACCTTGTTTTTAAAACAGCATAAGTTGTAGGGGTGTCTATCATATTATGAGTAGGCAGGTGCAAAAACTGCCATGAAGTCTGGTTCATTATTGAATAAATAAGCTGTTCAATACAAATGTATTTTTAACGGTCATCGCAGAAGTTGCAGTTGCCCAATAACGACGAAAACTGCTTCTGCTTCTGATTCTAAGTTTAAATGTGTGATTCTTGTACGCGTGTTAGCCTCCTCAATTATTCAGCGACCCGCTGACGATATGTTTATTAAGGTTTATCGTACACCATTACACCATGCATTTTGGCCCTATGACTTCAAATGAGCACAACAATAATTATACATTGGAACGAATTCTAAGTGCTGGCAGTACCTATATTGTATTATGTTAATTACAAATAGTTAACTGTATTTAATAACCTGCCACTGGAATAAAGAATCTATATTATTTTTTTTTTTACTTTCTAAAATTTCACCAAAAAGTTGACCTGGTCCAAAATATTTAT
Source organism: Margaritifera margaritifera (assembly GCA_029931535.1). Taxonomy (NCBI): domain Eukaryota; kingdom Metazoa; phylum Mollusca; class Bivalvia; order Unionida; family Margaritiferidae; genus Margaritifera; species Margaritifera margaritifera. The sequence continues at coordinate 3,041,394 of JAQPZY010001473.1, forward strand.
ATACACTTTTGAACTGACCTTTAAACATATAGTAGTTTATAGTAGTAAAGTTGAGTTTAATCACCCGTAACATCAATGACCAATAAGCATGGTCTGAATACACTAACACTATAACGTAAATAAATCTGTGCATCTGCTGTCTAGGCATTGATAGGGGCTGTTTTAAAAAAAGAAAAAGAAAAAAAAAAGAAAGGAAATGTATTTTGGGCCTGGTAAACTTTTGGTGAAATGTTAGCAACTTTCACAGTTTGCACTTATCATATTGTAATCTGGATACTACCAGCAGTTTGAAATAATTGCAATGTATTGTTTTGGGTGTGCTCATTTTAAGTCATATAGTCAAAATACATGATGTAATTACTAAAGTAGAATGATGAACCTTAAGGCATTCAATTATCTTTTGCCACAGAAGGTACAAATGCACCTTCTAAATTATACAGAAGAGTTGGGAAAGTGTTGTCAATCAAAAGGGAAATTTCCACGCTTAAATTGATGGTTTAGGAGATAATGCACTCTGTGGCATGAATAGCAATAATTAAGAGGGAGGTGCGGGTCAATTTGTTGCGCGTTAGCACTAAAACGCCACGAACAACTTGGTGCTGAATCTGCCGTTTTATTAGCTAGTGTAAGAGGTGAAGTAAATGAGAAGTAAAATATGAGCTGCGCAGCGTGGAAATAGAAGTGTTGACTTGGTCTTTAGTATTTTATTGTTTTCATTACTATTAAATTAGTATTGATGTTGACTCCATCATCTCAACACTGCCTAAAGAAGAAAATCAAATGCGAAGTAACTTCGATTTGATTTTACCCAGTGTTTTAATTTGGTCTTTTTTTAGAGGAAATGAAAACAAATTAGGTCATGATTAATACCATGACATTAAATCTGACTTTAATTCACTCTTCCTGAAAACTATAGAGTATATATAATGTTCTAGCGAAATCTATTTCCTGAATACGGCAAAAAACAAAAATGCCTTAGGTGCAACAATTATTGCCGGTTCTGAGACACTGTGCCATTGGGAACTATTATCGAGTTTGCAGACAGCACAATCTTCGTCTACGTTCTTCAATTTTACAATTGTAGTTTTTTTCTACTTGCTGTGCTTTGCTCTGTCGACAAGTAAGTTTAAAATATTAATGGTGGAAGACGCGCACGTACTTATCACGACTAATTTAGAATAATAGAATCCTTCATATTCATTTTGCGTCAGACACGAGGCTTTGCCGAGTGTCTGACCCAAAATTTTGATCCTAAGGGTTGACGTTTCCTATTACACTGAAGGACGGATTCTTTTTTCACGTTCCTGAACAAAAAATGAGAATAGAAGTGAAAATGGTGTACTGGGAATACTGTTGTAACTTTCAAACAGCAAAACACACATTGAAAATGTCCTTACCTTAAGATAGGACGTAAATAGTTACTGAAAAATTCAGTGCAAACTTTAAATGACGTTCAAATGCATTTTAGCTTTCAAAGAACAATTGTTTAGATGGCTATGGTAACGACAATACATAGCGTCTGGATTGTGTACTGCAGATAGCGCAATGATACACATGTTCACCTGTCAAAAAATAAGGTCCACTTTTATACATAAGATTATTCGAGACAGATAAAAAAAAATAATGAAATGTCCTCGATTCAGCTTTGATCCAAAATTGATTTACCCTTCAGAAATAATAATGAGATATGAATCTAGTAAAAAAGTAATATACATTATAACAAAAGCTTTTTCGACTCGAAATTGGAGTGAAGATGCTATACATCTAGTTTGGTCAAATATTGCTAAAGGACCTGTTTGAGGGACACTTAACTTCATCAAGTTGCTCATGTTAGCACCTACATGTGTTGCAAGTAACGTTTTTCTTGATTTTTGTGAAAAATGTTCAAGTGATGATATAAATCGGGAAGTTTTTGCTACTTTGTGTGCAGTAGAAGGTTAAAAAGGTCCACAAATCAGGATAAAGGTCACGTGTGCAGTAGGATAGAGCTGAATGAGAGAGAAAAAAGTCCCATTATTTCTTTTCATCTTTATCAAGCTGTCTTCTTGCTTACCAAACTTTTTATATAACCAAACTTCTACAATATTTTTTCAAGAGTATGGCTATATGAATGATATGTTATGTTTGGACTGTTGATTTTTTTACGCTTGTTTTTGACGTATTCCCCTGGAAAACATAAGGTGAATTTTATCGTATTTTACATTTTGTAGATTTACTACCTGTAAGGTTCTGTACCCTTTATGACAATAGAGTAAATATTATTTGCAAGATGGATATTTCTAAACTTTCTGAGCTTTTATTGTGTCATCTGGTTCAATCATACACAAAAAAAATCACTATTGATGAACCAGCACAGAGAGCTCGATCTGATCTGGCATAAATAAATGAATAAAAGAAGAGGAAGAATACAAATACATTTTGGTCGATGCCTATTTTGGAATAATTTTTAAATGAGAATACTCATAGAAAGTAGCCTTTTGATACGACTGAAAATATCATAGTTCACTCAGATTAGAGTTTCATATTTTATTTCTGAGCAATGGCATCATTTAACTGACTGCATCCTATATACCGCTTTGTCAGGGATAGAAACGTCAGCTATTCGCCGAGACAGTATCAAGTTGATCTCATGCCAGTACAATTCAATATCTTTCAAATTTCACAGGTTGCTGATACGTGCTCATCATTAGGCACCTGAGGCTAAACTCTGTTGATATTCATGATCTGTGTTCATTTATCCTGAACTCTTTTGATAGTGATGATTAGTGTTCACTTATTCGGAACCCTTTTGGTATTGATGATCAGTGTTCACGTATTCTGAACTCTTTTGGTATTGATGATCAACGTTCACTTATTCTGTCCTCTTTTGATATTTATGATCAGTGTTCACTTATTCTGAACTCTTTTGATATTTATGATCAGTGTTCACTTATTCTGAACTCTTTTGATATTGATGACCAGTGTTCACTTATTCTGAACTCTTTAGATATTGATGTTCAGTGTTGACTTATTCTAAACTCTTTTGATACTGATGATAGGTGTTCACGTATCTTGAACTCTTTTGATATTGATGATCAGTGTTCACTTATTATAAACTCTTTAGATATTGATGATCAGTGTTCACTTATTCTGAACTCTTTTGATATTGATGATAGGTGTTCACGTATCTTGAACTCTTTTGATATTGATGATCAGTGTTCACTTATCCTAAACGTGTTATATACGCGTGATAACTAATCTCTCTTTGGCAATGTTTAGGTTGAATGTTCAATCGTCGTAATTAAACGTATCACTGAAAAGGAGACAGACTTATTAAAAATAATATACAAATGGTAGAAAAAAAGAAACATTTGTTATCGTAGAATCTTGAAAAGGAATGATAATAAAACAATAAATCCAGTTTTGTATTATATTATCTTCGATCTCATTTCTCAGTTAACATTTTGTGCTACAATAGTCTGAAATAATGGATAATTTCGATGTATAATTTTGTAGTTTTATAAGAACATTAAAAAAATGTGAAGCAAATTGATTTACCTCATAGCTGTATTATATTTTGAAAATGCTTTTATTAAATGCATGTTGTTTTTAAAACAAATTATCCCTTTTATTTCATGCAACTTACCGTTCTCTGCTCGTTAAAGTAATTAAAGTATGGCATCAATTATGAACTTAAATACTCTACCAATGTATGTCTATGACAAGTTTCTTTCTTTGTAAGTGAGCACTCTCTCTGGTCTCATGTGATGTATCCTGCGGTTGGTCTGGATGTCGAAGTTATACGGAATTCAGTTCACCTTGCTGTTTCAACCACTCTCTCTGCATATGGTCATATTCCTTCTCTGAGCGCCTCAACCCATAATAAATATATTCTGACAGATTTGCCAGTGTACCAAAAAAGAACTAGTTTGTCATGCAGCTTTTTGTATTTACACTGGGCTAGTTTGTCATGCAGCTCTTTGTATTTACACTAGGCTAGTTTGTAATAAAGCGATTTGTATTTACACTGGACTAGTTTGTCATGCAGCTCTTTGTATTTTCACTGGACTAGTTTGTCATGCAGCTATTTGTATTTACACTGGACTAGTTTGTCATGAAGCTCTTTGTATTTTCACTGGACTAGTTTGTCATGCAGCTCTTTGTATTTACACTGGGCTAGTTTGTCATGCAGCTCTTTGTATTTACACTGAGCTAGTTTGTCATGCAGCTCTTTGTATTAACACTGGACTAGTTTGTCATGAAGCTCTTTGTATTTACACTGAGCTAGTTTGTCATGCAGCTCTTTGTATTAACACTGGACTAGTTTGTCATGCAGCTCTTTGTATTTTCACTGGACTAGTTTGTCATGCAGCTCTTTGTATTAACACTGGACTAGTTTGTCATGAAGCTCTTTGTATTTACACTGGACTAGTTTGTCATGCAGCTTTGTATTTACACTGAGCTAGTTTGTCATGCAGCTCTTTCTCTTTGTATTTACACTGGGCTAGTTTGTATTTACACTGGGCTATTGTATTTGCACTAGGCTAGTTTGTATTTACACTGGGGTAGTTTGTTGCGCTCACTGATTAAGTTATTGACCGTCTCATCTTGACCCTTGCACATTCTGCACAATAGTGAGATATATTTATTTCGAACATTCACTTGTACCTTGTTGACCATGTGTGTGTCATCAGCAGTTCTATTTCACTCTTTAACTATCCAGACTTAAGCAATCTTCAGGTGCCCTCGCCATACGTTTTTTTCTGTTTCTCTTTTAATCTGTTATTACATCGTCCTTTCATTTCATTCTCATTCTGTTCCTTTGCCCTTTCCATGCTGTAAATGGTACTAATTTGTTGGGGCGTTGTCTATGTCTCTACCTCCACCAGACATAGGATCGATCCTCTGTTCACCTAATGTTAATCTTCTTCTTCTTCTTCTTATATATATATATATATATATATATATATATATATATATATATATATATAGAGAGAGAGAGAGAGAGAGAGAGAGAGAGAGAACAGAATTATCGTGAAGTTCTACAGTACATCTGAAAGTTAATTTGTTTTCATAATAAGATAAGACAAAGATTGTGTTTGTTTTTCTACAGGGCGTAGCGTTATGTACATCGTTCTTCCAAGACGGCTAGATTGCTTAAAGGCCTAAAGGGATACATCTATTTCCTAAAATCCCCGGCATAAGCTATCATAATAATAATTCTTGGCTAATGCAGACGGTCATGACTTGAATGAACTTTAAGGAGCGACGTAGACGTTACATGTACCGGAAATTACTTTTCTACATTATTCACCATGTCACAAACATATCATACTTTGAAATTTCCTTGAAAGACAATCTCTGCAAGAACTCTTAGTAATGTAACTAGCCAAATGCGTGTTTTTCAGTTATGCATTTGATTTGTATGCCGGTGATGTCCTTAGCGTGTAATCGATTCTGATTATTACTCCCTGGAGTTATGGTGTACTGTCTTCTAGAAAGCTTGCGTTGTTTCTTGGAGACACTAGTTATAGAACGTAATCAGTGCCATCCTATTCTTTGAAACTGGAGGAAAAACATTAAATTTAGTTTTCAGATTTAGTTTTCATGTGCTTTTTATAATGGTTATGTATATTGTTCAACTGAGTGATTATGTAAAGCAGCAACATACGGCTGTGTGCGTTCAGTCCATACATCTGACGAAAAGATAAAAGTGTCCTGAATTGAACTGAAGATAAAAGTGTTTTGAATTAAAATGAATTACTGATTTTGTGGAAAGGAAAGCATAACATACCTTTATACCAATGCATATGATGTGACAAAATAAATAGAGGAAGGGACAAAATAAATAGAGGAAGGAACTGGATTCTTGCATTTTATATTTTTGTCATCATTTTGTTTTAATGCGATAAAGGCGCTGATCTACTAGACGGTGTAATCATCAATTACATGTTAACTCAGGAAATTAAAAAGGAAAATTATGTGTTTCTCATTATTATTTCAAAATAAAATATTATACATCAATGATACATTTAAATCTATCTGTGTATTCGCGTTGCGAGCACTTGGGTGGCAGTCAGTTTTTTTTTAGTAAAGCCTTCTTTACAAGACAAATTGGTCATTCCTAGAGGCGGACACATATAACTTTGGCTACATCCCGACTTCTGATTGTTTTTGAAGACATCCGTTACGTTTTGCCTGTGGACAAAATTGTTGCAGAGAAAATCGATAACAAACTTATTGTACTTGGAGAAGTCTATTGTTCAGCATATAACTGCTATATGAAAACTTGGATTTGAATAAAATCGAGTATTTATTTTCCTGCATGTGTTGGACTTTACTTGCCTATAATTTTTCATAAGAAACGGTAGAGGAACCTCAGTTATGTAGATAAATTACATACCGGCAATTAAAATGTTCTAAGGCTATTTTCAGTTACATTTCCATTTAACATGATAGTAGTGACCATGTGTAAAAATGGGCATCAAAATGCAAAGAGCAGAAGCTGGTCCATTCAAACGTATTCTCATATTTTCTTTGATAGTTACTCTACGTGAGCGCACTACTACGATATATATGTAGTATTGATATAAAAAAAACGTGCAGTATTTCTTAAGAAATATGGGTTTTGGGTAAATTTCAATAAAATATATTTTCTTGGAGGAAGGCGAGGTGGAATCAATTATTGTTAATATTAATAACATACTCGAAACAAATCATGTATATATGCTGCCTATATTTTCATACTTATTTCAGGAAAAGAAAATTATGAAAGTTTGCAAGTTTCATGGGCAAGATAAATCCGACACATGAAAAGAAAAGAAAACATTCGAGTTTATTCACTCCGAGTTTTCATATAGCAGTTATATGTTGACAAGAGAATTTTATCAAATATTTGGCTCCGAAAGAGACAAGAACATTTGAGACTTATTAATGAGAAACGGCATAAGTTTTTCATTTTTCTTTCTTTTTGGTTAAGTTCTGCATTCATCGTCCTATATTGAAATCTTTATTAAGTGTCAAATTACACAAGCGAAACCTGGTTCAAATAATTTTAAGGCGTGTTCTAAAGCAATATTTGTATTTATTTATTTTGATCGAAAGTATATTATGTTTAAGGATTTTAAGATTACGATAGTACGCAAAGTAAAATAATGAACATATATATATATATATATATATATATATATATATATATATATATATATATATATATATGTCAAGAAAAACATCTCTGTAAATATCTTGCTCTGTAGATTCAAAGTATCTTAAGGTGGAACCTGAAAGTCAATCCTGCACAGACAAGTTGATCTCGGTTACATGCTTTAATATTGGACATTAAAATGATCATTTGTTTTCCTTCATCTGGAAAAAGAGTATCATGGGCTATTTTGACAAAAGCATCTGCATGACAATATTAAATATACACCTGGATGGTTAAATTACATTCAGAAGACATTTTACTTCAGGTAAAAAGGTACACTGATATTCATGATCTGATACTATGACGCATTACAGTCAGACAATTCTTAGATCAACATTGAAGGGACTATGAATATATTTATGTAAATAGTGACGGATAAAATTGAAGAAATACAAGTTAACTCTTAATAGGTTTAAAGCAGTTTTGAACTTCATGTATATTGATCAACGACCAAATATTTTTCACAGTCCTTGAGACTCAAATTGAAGATCTGTTACAGAAGTAGCCAGCTCCTTTTTGTTATTTTCGCTCAGAAGAGCAGAGTAAAATCGCGTACGATTCTTAAGACATCTGTGCATACAATATTATTTCTAGTTTGACAGTACCTGTAGCCTCATTTGCAACTATGATCAATTTCAGTACCGTACCGTTTCTGATCTTTTCAATCCCTATCGTACCGTTTCAAATCGTCCATCGATCGTATATTTGTCTCCGTACTCTTTTGTAAAGTTCCAATTGGTTTCCAAGCGTCCCCGTGCCTGTTGTTGCTTAAATTATTATTTCTGCTTTATTTCAATTTCAACTAAGTTAATCGATTCTATTCCATTAAGTATTAGAATAAATAAATGAACTAGAAATACACAGTAGAATTTTTCTGACTTTTTCTCAGGATACGGAATTCGCTTGCAAGCTGTTTCTTTTTGATTCTTGTAGTACCCGTGCCAAAATATGACTTACTGCATATGACGACGACGATGACAAGGAGGAGGATGCGGATTGTTATTATTATTATTATTATTATCTATTTTGCCATTTATATGACAGGACCTCAGGTAGGATAAGAAACCATCACATTATTTTTTTGAAAAAGGCGAACTCATCCATCTACCCATCAATATACCTCCATATATCAATGTATAACAGAATGGAGGAAAATAATATTGGGAGTTAGTAAAAGTATGTATGTATGTACCAGTATTATATATATATATATATATATATATATATATATACGTGTGTATGTGTGTGTGTGTGTGTGTGTGTGTATGTGTGTGTGTAAAAACCAAATATCAGTAATGGTGTTAGAAATGAAACTTTAATGTGATGAGCCAAGGTACTGCGACATTTATCATAGACGTGAAACTTTTACGACGCTGTCCGATAGATCGCTACTAATTTCATGATAATTCCCTCTTAAAACGTTAAGACAGTATATTAGGCTAGAACAGGTACCTATTCAGTATTTGGTTTAAAACATGAATCTGATTAGAACTAATTAACACTCAGCTTCTTTAGTATTAATTATCAATATTGCTCAGAACTGGACTTCAATTATCCATCTTATTTGCCATATAGGTGTGCTACAAAATTATGCTAACTGATTTGCCAGAAGGATTCACTGCTTGATTACTCTTTTTACATCGTTTGTCACCCATCTCACTGCGAGAGAGAGAGAGAGAGAGAGAGAGAGAGAGAGAGAGAGAGAGAGAGAGAATTTGTTTGTGTTTCAATAGCTGACTTTAAAATACTCATTATGATCAACAGCAACCACTTAATGTAGTATCAATGAGCAAGCAGTGGCGTACTAAGGGTAAATGGCGACGATGATGGCCCCATAGGTCAGAATGCGAGGCCCGAATTTTTATTATCTGTTTTGGCGCCCCAAGACAACTGGCTCCAGTGGCAATCGCCCTGTCTGCCCCCCCCCCCCCCCACCTCCCTCGTTAGTACGCTACAGTGAGCACGTTCATATCTGATTTAAAATACAGGAAGTCTAAAGGTGACCATAAAACCGAGATAGAATAACACATGCAATCTACTGTGTCTGAAATTGTTTTATGATTCCCTGGGTAAAATCATCTGGCATCACTCAAATACCATTACTGTTTTTCAATCAAAGTTGAAACAGTTAATGCATCTCCATATATCTTTCTTTCCAAATTAATCCGATGATAGAGACTTTACAATCAAGCATTACTTAAAAGAGATATAGTATAACTTGGAGGCCTAATTTTGATGCAATGTCTTCGTTTCCATTTATTTTGTAGCTTTAATTACTATATATGAACTTTGCATTTATCCACACTTTTTCCCCCTCAAAAGTAATAGATCGCATAAAGACTAAATCAGATATTGATACTATCGACACTTTAAAAAAATATATATATTTAAATACAAACTATTATTTAAGCACATTATCAACACTTTGAATACAAAATAAACAAATAAATAAATAATATCTTTATGTATTTATTATCTTAAAGTCATTTACTTATTCATTTGTGTACAATCTTTGTGACAGTAAAACATCTAATAAATGTATCACCCTGAATACATACGTTATTAATATAACTCCATAATTAAACTTTCTCCCACTTTCCTTCACATTTTCGTATCATTATCAATTTAAAACATTGCATGTGATCTATGTGATCTGGAGTTAACGAAAACAGTAGAAGACAATAGGGTAACACAAGTGTACATTCACAGTAACTTGTAATCTCATTCAACAGTATACAATGCTTAAAGTCAATATATATATATATATATATATATATATATATATATATATATATATATATATATATGTAAGCAAAGAGGACAAGGAAGTTTTAAGGTCACTAAGAACAAAAACTGACAATATAATCAAATCAGCTGATAAAGGGTATACAGCCGTTGTAATGGACTTAGTATAGTATATCAATGAAACCAACAAACAGCTGATAAAGGGTATACAGTCGTTGTAATGGACTGAGTATAGTATATCAATGAAACCAACACACAGCTGATAAAGGGTGTACAGTCGTTGTAATGGACTTAGTATAATATATCAATGAAACCAAGAAACAGCTGATAAAGGGTATGCAGTCGTTGTAATGGACTGAGTATAGTATATCAATGAAACCAACAAACAGCTGACTGGTGACTGTCATATTCTACCAGAAACTAAACCATGATCCGATACTAGAATATGCTCAGAAATCTGAGAATGTCATATGGACCAGAAGACCAAGGTATATCTTACCCCCAAAACCGAGAGCAGGAATATTATATTTCCTACTTAAAATACACAAACCATTAAACCCAAGTCGGCCTATTATTTCTGATTATGGCTACCCAACAGAAAGAGTTCGGAACGTTGAGACTACTCTATGAGGCCAGGTGTCCATACACTACCTTCCAACCTCCAAGACACAACGGATTAAAATCACTGAACTGATACCACCCAACGCAATACTTGTTTGACTATACGTAACATCCTTCTATACCAATATTCAATATAATGAGGCAAACATTTTGACTCCACCGACAGAATTCTTGGTCAAACTCAAGGTTTGGGTCTTTATACCCAATAATCTTTGGTTCGATGGCGATAACTCTCTTTAGATTAACGGAACAGCCATGGGAACAAAGATGGCTTCCTCAAATGCAAATATATTTATGGGCTGATTAGAAAGACAGCTTCTGGTTTATGTAAGCTATAAAACATCCCAATGGGTACGTTTCATGTATATGATGTGGCAATGAAATGGCAACATGGTAGGGTAAAGCTGAACGAATTCATAATGTAAGCAAATAATTTCCATCATTCAATAAAATTCATTGCTAAAATTTTGAACACCGATCCTATATTTTTGGACACAAAAATCAGAATTGTCGCAGACACGCTCCAAACAGACATTTATTTCATACCGACTAACAAGCATCAGTACCTTCTTCCATCCAGCTGCCACACAAGGCACTGCACCGACAACATTCCCTATAGTCAAGCACTTAGGAGAACACGCTCTGAGGAGATCACTTTCTGTGAGAGGTGCATAAAACTAACCCCACATTGGACAAAGCGGAGCTAAAACAAATATGTAACAGCGGGAGCGATACAAAGACCAAGCAAACAAAGAGTGCTAACCTTCTAAAATACAAGGGAAAATAAAACGTGGAACGAATACCCTTCATCCGCACGTTCAACCCAGACTGCCCTCAAGTAGGTTGCATCATTCAAAAACACTGGCCAACCAATGAATCGTGTGAACAGCTAAAAATTATGTTTCCACAGAAACCAGTTGTAGCATTCCGTAGACCTCACAATTTGAGAGGCATGCTATTCAGGGCAAAGTTAAAAGCCACTCTCAAATCAAACAACCGTTGGAAAACCAAACAATTATAGAGACAAAAGATGAAATAGGACATCGAAAGAAACCTATTAGACAAACCGTCTGCGAACACTCATACTCAGGGGCTTAAATCAAGATGAACCGAAACGGGCAAATACGCGTGCATAGATAACATGAAATTTCGAACAAAAGTGACCAAAATCACATTTTCCTGCCATTAATTCGCTTTATAAAACCCATGATCTCAACTTCCATACATCTCTAATACAACTTTTCTCGAATGAATAAAATGAGTTTAATGTAGATTATTTTATTTTGTAATTAGCCACAATATCGTTTTGTTATACTGCTTTAGAACAAAACTTTTATTAATTATAAGTAAACACCAGCTGAACAAAATACATATATACTTAAAAAAAAAAAAAATTGGACATTTGTCGACAACCCTATAGATGGCGCAAATGTTTCATTGCTAGCCTACTTACTTTGTCATCAAATGATTCCTCTGTTCTAAACACGTTCCGCTTTCGCATGCATCCACTTACAACACATCGTAACAAGTACCGCCGTGCAACTTTCCTTTCATTCATTTTTTATTGTTATGTATGATGTTTATATAATATTATAGATATTTTAGGAACTTATAAATGTTTCTTGACTTTAATATTTGCTTAAATCTTAATGTTGTTATCAGAAAAAACATGTTTAACTAGTGTCCTTGAATTAGGTTGTTTACTTCAGATTTGAGCTAAAGGATAGTTTTGATAAACAATGTTTCCTAAATTTGAGGTCAAGGTTGATTTTGTTTACAGATAAAACTGGAAAATCCTTAGAGTTATGTGTAAAAAGTCATGTCCACACAAGTAAAATTCCATTAAGATGACACATATTCTAGAACATTCTGTCATGTGACCAATCTTTATATATACCATGTTTAGTGGACAGTTTTTCAGTTTCGACATTACTATCAGTCTTGTAAAGAGCTATTACAGTTGTGGAAAGTCATTCCAAATTCTAAGAGAGGAATTATTTAAATATTCATTGGATTATAACAGTGCTCATAGACTTTTGGATTTTGGATTTTTAATTAATGATTTTGGAATTTATGTGAACTTATTCAGAGATATTTTCGAGTACTTCATTTTGACATCAGCACATTAAAGACTAACATCAGTAGTACATCAGGACTTTGAAGACCATTGGCACATCATAACACTCAAGGATACAGCCGTGATTTTGGAATATTCTATATTTAGGACTTGTGATTAGAACACTAATTCTTATTGGATTATTTGGATTTTGATACACATTACTGTAAGTGTCTTTTTGATTTTTCATCTTAATTATCTAGAAATAAATTGCTTGTTGATTTTTACTTGAGTTGCTGGTTTCACTTTCTTTATGTTACTAGACCATAGAGTCGTAACATTATTGTATCATTTTTGTAAATATTTGTAGCCAGCATCATGATTTTTAATATTATAAAGTAATCACGTTTTTGCCTTTTGTTTTTGTCTTGTCTCTGCCTTTGAGAAAGGAGTCGGTAGGATCCAAAAATGCTTGGGCTGGTTTCACATCAGTTTTGTACTCTGGTTTGTCAGTTTGTTCGGCAAAAGTGACAAATCAATAATTTACTATATTACCAACTTGATTTGGTATTTGTAAACATAATTCACTGAAAGTTTCTCCGATATTCATTGTTTATGCTTGCTTTTAACACTTTAAAGATTAAAGTTGTCTATGCGTATACAAAATCAGGGTTTTATTTACTAACTAAATAAAGAACTATATATAGCGGGGTCATGAATTTTTTGTGCAATAGAAAATACTTTATGATTGGTGCAGAGAAGCTATGCATCTTTTATATTGCAGTATGGAGAGTGATGATGGTATATGCGGATTCCTGGGTATAAAGTGATGTTGAATATGTCCAAAAACGAATTACAAAGGATCTATGGCAACAGATCGATATTCCACAGTACATTTATTCAATAACGTGGTTTGATACTCATATCTCGTAAACAAATTGTTGTGTGATAGACTGGCATGTCGTCAGAGATTCAAAATTATTGATATCGTGATGTAGGAAAACAGATTATCAGCTTCAAGACATAATGCAATGGAACTTCTTTTTAATCTTTATGAATTTGAAACATGTTTTTGTTTGTGCTAGATCACTTCTCAGATCGACATGAATTACGTTTAAATCGAAATTTACACATTTTTGTACCGGTACGTAGTCTGTCAACGACATGCTTTAAGATGACTGTGCCACGCGATTAAGCTTGACCACATTTTCCATAGGAATCAACGTAGGCTTGATTGAAGCAGCAACATTCAATCTTGAGCTTATCTTTGGGACTTATTTCAGCGCAACATCACAACGAATTGCTGACTCTCATAAAATGAAATGGATTTACTCGATGGTGAAACTTTTCCTTTTTAAAAGCTCGCAAGGTTGTATAGTCAATGCCTTTGTTAAGTCATCCACCTGCATAGTTTTTCGTTGGTGGTTAAGAGTAGGAAAAAATGAAGACCTTTTCTTAAAATAGCAACTGTTACTATTTTAAAGGTATAAAAAATACGGAATGCAAATGCATGACATTTTCCATTCTGTAATTACGCAATGGTATAACTACGAACTCTTCTATGATAAGTTAATTCAGATCCAAGGTGAATAGTGGAATACAAGTTTGCTTTTTCTATCGTTATTTAATAACACGTAACTATTAGGACTTTAGGCAATCAAGACGAAGTTGAACATATAGACTTTTAAACCATTTTACCAGCATTGTTATTGTCTGACATGGACTACCTGACTCACAGTCTGCAAAAATTTTCAATAAAAATGCTTAAAAGGCAAAATATTTATAATAAAACCAATGAAAAGGCAAATTGAATGAAATGCAATGGAAATAGTACTTAGTTACTCCTAACTGGCGATTCAACATAATAGATAGGTAGGTTAATATGAAAAGAACAAAGGTAAATTGGTGTTAACTACGGCATAAGGTTACATAGTATACCTAAATATGACACCATACTTATTTGTTTTTATAACGTATGTGTTTGGCAAAGAGAAAGTTGTAGAAAGAGAATAATATATTTTTCTTTTATCGTCTTCAGCGTGCACAAAATTTATTTGCAGCCAGCTTGCACGTTGCGCTTAAGACAATCAAGCACTGATAGTTCCAACTGACAGCTCCAAATTAAACCAAGCCATTAATTTGAAACGAAATAATTGTCAGACATTTATTGTATTCTCGTAATATTTGCTGGGTCCATATAAGAAAACATGGTTAGAAAAGGTTCTCTGGACAACCAGCTTTATTCAGAATAGTTCTTAAATTTTAAAATGTATGAAAACTAACAGAAACAGCGGGGGAAAAGTTACAATTTTTCAAATTCAAAAAGCATGCTTCTTTTCTTTTGCAGTTTATAAGGAAAAGCAGAACAATTGAATAGTAAAAGTCTGTGTATAACTTGGTCTACACTTTTACATACAATACAATGACTGGTTTTTTTGCTTGTTTGTTGTTTGTTTTACTTTTTCCTCGAGCACATCTCATAAAGGTTTAAGGTCATGCTGAATATACAGACATGTAATATCGACTGATGTACCTTTTTAAATGTAGAAGGATTCATGCTACTCACTCATTTTGAGAGTATATATATATCTGTCTGTGTGTGTGTAAGAAAAAAATATGTCCATATAACGGTTCCTATATAGAAAAATGTGTTAATTCAACAGATAATCAGTAATATATTCATACCTTAAACTATATGCTTTAAAGTAAGAATATATTACTGATTTTCTGTTGAATATATATATATATATATATGTATATATGTATGTATATATATATATATATATATATATATATATATATATATATATATATATATATATATATATATATGCACGTATAAAGAGTGACCGCTTATTTTTTTGAGTTCATTGAAGTATGAACCGAAAAGACGCTATACAAACTGCTTTATCCACAAAACAGATCATACTGAAGTTTGCACAGCGGTTTTTTTTTGGTTCCTTAAAAAATTAGGTAAATCCTTGTAATTAAATTTTACATCTAATACATACATAACAAGGAAAAGTCTTTTTGAAAAAAGTGCTTTATTAAATACTTTTATCCTTTTTTCCCAATGTCGAAATGTGGGAGTAGCGCCTACTTGATCTAGATAGTGTAAAACATTTGCTATTTTATTCCTTAGCTTTTGCAATATAGTCTATAGACTGGTTTGCTATTAAAAGAAAAGAGGTTTTATTCCTTAGCGTTTGCAATATAGTCTATAGACTGGTTTTATTCCTTAGCTTTTGCAATATAGTCTATAGACTGGTTTGTTGGAAATTACAAATATGTCTATATAACAGGCAAACTTTTTTCAGAGAGTCGTAATTGTGTATGGATTTTCAAAATCAAATCAATTCGATATCTGTAGTAAATCTCTTTTTGAAGCCTACAGCGGGGCGGGGGCTGCTTGTGATTACTATCAATGAACAATCTTTTCTGAAACAAGAAACGATGCAGTTGTTGTTTATGCTGTTTAAAACAAATGTCAAAGCACGAGTCTCCTCGATAAATGCCAAATGAAGTGGTTGCATACAATTTCGACCTATGCATCTCTGATTGATTGTATCCATGGAAATGTGCGTTTGTGTGTACGTAAGCTCGTGTGTGTATGTAAAAGAGAGAGAAAGAGAGAGAGAGAGAGAGAGAGAGAGAGAGAGAGAGAGAGAGAGAGAGAGAGAGAGAGAGAGAGAGATTGCAAGACTGCACAGGCGAAAATAGTATGACTTGACTAACTTTTCTGAAGTATCTGGTCTAGAATTCAACAGTTCCATTCATCCAGTTTATGTTTTACTTCTCTGTTGTGTCAGGGTATATCCATATTAAATTCCTTCGAAACACACGCTTACCATCTCTTTAAATCCCAACACTACCTTTCGTTTCAGTTGATTGTTTTCCCTCTATAACGTTTCGACGACAGTCAAGGACAGCTTCTGCTGCTTTCATGGGTGCGTATCGCAAAGTCCAAACTATCGAAATCTAAAAAGAAGTTATTTTTTCAATTGGAATTACAACTGAAGAGAAGGTTAACTTCTTTTCGTTTTTCGTATAGGCCCCAGTTTAGTTTTAAAATGGACATACGACAATAGGATTAGATCCAACAGCTTGTCTAATCGAAAGGCGAAATCAACTGTTCAGTCATGCCTGGCTCATCGACTCATCTCTGCCTTACTAGGTGTAAACAATTTTAAAATATACAGGGAAGAATACAACTTAGAAGAACAATAAAAAAAATGTGATGGGAATTTTGGGCCCTCACTGTCCCAGGCCGACACACACACACACACACACACACACACACACACACACACACACACACACACACACACACACACACACACACACAAAATGCCCCCCTTGGGCCGTTGCTACACCACTGACTAAGTGAAAATCAGTGGAGAGAGATATTAAAAAGAATCAGTGCTGGATGAAAACCTTCAAGAACCTGAATCTTTATAATGGTATGTAAGTATACACTTTCTATTGCGTGTTACTCCATACCAAGGATACAAAGTTGCAAAAGTCTGGTATGGCAAGGGCTATACCGTAGACTCCTCGGCTAGGTTGCACATACTGTAACCAACGTTATGTTTTATTTTTGTTTTCTTTTTAACCTATTAAAAGGTTCTTAAAATTATTAATTTTACCAGAAGGCATCTCTCTCTCTCATACCACCCCACCCCCATACCATCTCCCCATGTCTCTGGATCTGTGATGGTTAAACACACTAAACGAAGCAACCAACCGAATCAGAGAGAGAGAGAGAGAGAGAGAGAGAGAGAGAGAGAGAGAGAGAGAGAGAGAGAGAGAGAGAGAGAGGATTTTAAAAGAAAACAACACGATAAAAAGAATTTTACAGTCAATAGCAATGGAGACTCAATCATAATAAGGATATGGATCACCTTTAACTAATGTTATCTATTTTAATTACCTCCTGTTTGTTCGTCGTTTGTTTTGGATTATTCCCCCACTCTATTCAACGTACTTGCTGGGAGCTAAGTTCCATTCCCTCGAACAAACCGAGAGGGCCGGCCCAGGCTGGTCTGGGCCCTAACCCTAACCCGGCCCAGGCTGGTCTGGGCCGGCATCAAACCCGTGATTCTTGGAGTATCAGTCTGAGGCCGTACCAATTGTTCCATAATATTTTCATTAGAACAAAACTCGTCCAGCTGACTTTAATGAAAAATGTATTCATCTTGTCGTATATCATAGACACCGCGGACGGTTTGGACTTCTTCCAGATTTATTTTATGCAGAATGTTTCCACATGAATTACGTTTTTACAGATTGGTTTCAAAAATCTGAAGACGGCTATTGTTTCTTTCCAGAAATATAAGGTGTGGAGACTCATTGTAAACTAACTGATCACATCCCATTCAGTAGCTGTAAATTACCTTGGAATATGTATTGTAATGTTGGATGTCTTTTAAAAAATGATAATAGCAGCCATAAAATGAGATTTTGTTGATCGTAGAGAGGAGTACAAAATCTGTTGCCAACAGGCAGTCTCAAACATATCTAAACAACACATAGGTTTTGATGCAATGTAGATCATATATGTATATATACAGAGCTTAGTAGATACACGTGACAAGTGAAGTGTTACGTGTAAGAATAATATGCATTGGGAATGTTTCTTCAACATGTAACCTCTAAGCTGACAGCAGGACATTGTATTACTAAATATTGACACCTCCCGATGCAAATCTTCATTAAATTATCCTAGGGTACCCTATCAGTTGGCAGTTCTTTCTTGAAATCTATGACACTTAAGGTACCATCGTAGTTGATACTATGTTGTATAAAAGCTCTTTTTTAAAATTGTTTTTCTTTATTTTCTTACCTCAACGACTGAGACCTTGGTATCTAATCACGTCTTTAAGTAAACCACTATGCTGTATTAAAAAAGTCTTGTAAAATTATATAAATGTATGATAGTATAAGACATTTTTAGACTAACGTTTTACTGGGCTTTCTCCCATGACGAAACTCTGCTTACTGTATCCCTCTTTTTGTCGAAAGGTTGATATGTGAGTCAAAAGGTTGATGTGTGAGTCGAAAGGTTGAAGTGTGAGTCCAAAGGTTGAAGTGTGAGTCAAAAGGTTGATGTGTAAGTCAAAAGGTTGATATGTGAGTCAATAGGTTGATATGTGAGTCGAAAGGCTAAAGTGTGAGTCCAAAGGTTGAAGTGTGAGTCAAAAGGTTGATGTGTAAGTCAAAAGGTTGAAGTGTGAGTCAAAAGGTTGATGTGTGAGTCTTTATCAATATCTACACATTTTGTACATATAATACCAATACTTCAAGTTTTCAGTCTATTTTCTCTAAATCATGTAGTGAACAATGATATATATTATTCACCGTCATACATGCTTAATTTAATCAGAAACCCTTCTTCTGTGTGTTAAAATGATTAAAGAATCGTAACATTGGTTTATATGTGGCAAATGAAGATATCACCTTAATCTAAACCTAATTTAAATCTCAGATTTCTCGCCGTCTACCGACATAAGGATCTGACAGTATCATTACTGGTTTCCGGACTTCCAAAAAGCAGATAATGAATGTGTATTCATTGTATAGTTGGGTTATTTCTCTTCAAACGATGTCTACATGAGAAATGTTCCTGATATATTTTCAGCGGATTCAAACAGCTGTGACAATTTCAGGATATGCATCAAGATTTACGATTCGAAAATTCCAATCCTTTAACGTGTGCAAAATGTCTTCACAGACTGATACTTGTTACGATTGCTAGAGAACTATATACCTTTAAATGATCTTATTGCAATCCATATCACAAGTAGGAATTTTCCCAATGCATGAAGTGAAAGCCATCATGACATTCTTTGACATTGTATCAGCGGACAAAGATGTAAATTACATGATTTTCTATATGTTGAAAGAGCATTGTAGTTATAGCTGTCGGATAAAGGTATGTATTGTTTTTAACTCATAAGACAAAAAACCATACGTTAACTAAGACTGAGTTTATTTTAGGTTTCATGTTGTCATTGCATACTCAATTACAATGAAATAGCATACTAATCATGAAATTCCCATGAACGTAACAATTTGGGGAATCAACGCCATCTTGTCAAATATAACCCATACTAAAAATATACATCCGAATCAAATTGCTTCACTATGGAAGAAAGATACATAAAAGAGGAACTGTTGTCTTTTCAGTGTTCCTTCTACAACATTGTTTCTAAGACTTCCTTGTTTTATTGACTTGAGAATAATCCCCTTCACTTGCATCCATTTAAAACGACAATTCGGTAACGTGTCGAGACGGTGTGTTTACTGTACACTATTTCCCTGTTTGCGTTTCGCTGTGTATTGATTTTGGAGAAATCAAACACAACTTGACACTCAGTTTCAGCATTGCCAATTCTAGTCCAGCACCAACCATATTTCCAAAATTATACTTAATTTTCTGTCAACAAAGAATTTCAAATTTAAAAATCGTATATATTTTATCCAACTATGGACAAGATCAAATTTGACATAAAACAATCCAGCAACTTTGGATCTCTATATATGCTCAGAATTGAATTGTACAGGAGCTTATAGAATGTAAATATAAGGAGTTTTTGTAGGTAAAACTGCTTAATTTCTTCTCATTTCCTAAGTCGATTTTAACGTGACTTATTATTTGATCAGCAGTCGTATCTACAACTCAGTATTGTTATCAAGTTAACACATCATCAAGTTACCAGAATATATTCTGAATTACTGACGATAATTACCTTTACTGATATACAATTACTGACGATAATTACCTTTACTGATATACAATTACTGACGATAATTACCTTTACTGATATACAATTACTGACGATAATTACCTTTACTGATATACAATTACTGACGATAATTACCTTTACTGATATACAATTGAAGCAGCAAATTGTAGAGCCATTATGTGTTAAATAATAGGTTTGCTTATCGAGATCTATTGCCATCTAGTGGAATGTAAATCTTTATGTCACTGGTTGGATAATTTCACTTCCAAAATGCCTCTATATCCATATCATTTAATGATGTTGCTCTCCAGCAACCTGCAAGGATTTGGTAAATTTAGTTTTACAGATTACCAAAAATACTTTTTATTCTTCGTAACATCTAAAAAGAGTTAATTTAGTGCATGCGTTGGAACTAAAATGACTTCTGTTATGAAATACCTGATTTAGAATTTAAAAATAAAAGCTTTAAAAAATGTCGTAAATTTCGTAGCTGAAGCAGTTGTCATATGTGTTCATTAAAGTAGCTTTACATGTATTTTTCATATAGATGCTTACATTTTCATTCAAAAAAGTGTCGTCGTCTCAAATTGCAAATCCTTGAAACAAATAAATATTATCTAAATGAGTATTTCCATGGTCGGGCGGATTTGAGTCGTTGATTAAATGAAAGAAAACCTTATTTCACAGTGTCAGGTCAAGTGTACCTGAGAATCAATATTGCTAATATACCAAACTTAGCATTCTATGTAACACACTCACGAAACAGCAAACTAGTAAGTATACTTCTGAGCAAATCTTTAAGCTGACAGATGTACAATAAGGATCACCTATGCAGAATATATACCAATAGCTGTGTATGTTCTTTTCATGTGGAGAACACGATATGCACTGGTTTCCTTTATAGGATTTTAAACGTAAATAAACATTCTACAGTGTATAGCCCTCCCCCCACACCCGGTTTAGATGTAAAGCAAAGGAATATAAAAAGAGATAAGACTATCTTTCAATGTAGATAACTCGATAGGTATAATGCCTGGAGTGGGTTGATTTCGAAACTTTTAAAACCATCAACACAAATTAATATTTTCCAAAGTTCTTTATTGTGATTTCGAAGTATCATCACGCCTCATATTCGAAGTGTGTCTAAGATGTGCAGAGTTTTCGGCAGAAACTTGAAATCAGCAACCTGGTACTCCTTTCTTAACCCTCTTCTCCTTCGAATGGTAGACCAAGGGCGTAACACGTATGGGTAGTGACATATCCTGGACAATCATGCCATAGGCAATGTGTGCTTCTGGCACAATAACAACGGCCAAATACATCTCATCAGGGTGTATTTGTATCTCAAATTAATGCACAGGAGATATCAAACAATAGCTAACATAGATATGTATTGCATTCAAGTATTTTACGATATGATAGGCACGATGGCGAACATAGTGCATGGGGAATTAAGACCGAAAAATGCAGAATTATGGTATTCACAGGGAAGATGAAACCCATTTGAAATCAACACATTTATGTTACATCTGTGAGAAAGAAATAACTGAAAACAGACTAAGAGATCATGACCACGTAACATAGACCATATATGGAATGAAATTTTGAATTTTACATATCCAAAAGGCATACCATTGTTCCTTCATCAAGTGCCATTATGGCAGCCATCTGTTCAGCAGAACATGTATAAAATATGAGTCAGATGAAGAAGTAAAAATCATACCGAACAACGACACGAAATATATTTAATTCAGCAGGGATTTTATAGCTAATAGTTTTCAGAAATAATATCTTTAAGGACAATGAAGTTTAAACATAGCTTTAGATACAGGAAAGAATATATAAGCAACTGGCCGAAAATTTAAATGATTAAATTTACATCGACACTGAAACATTTTATATACATGACACCTAAATATTTCAGGAAAGACATGTACCCATATGAGTATAAAGTGAAAGTTTACCGAAACAGCTATAATCACCAAAAAAGTGTTTTTACTCATCACTGAATGATTCAAGCATATCAAGGAATGACTACAATTATTTACATAATGTCATGGTACATTTTATCTATCAAACACGTGTGGATCGACATGATTACTTTGTTATGAATGGTATGTTGATTATATGTGAACTTTTTAGAAATTCATGCAAGCCTGTGTGAAACGTTAGAAACTAGACCCTGCTCACTATTATGGTGCTCCAGGACTAGTTCAAAATGCGAGTTTGAATATATATATATATATATATATATATATATATATATATATATATATAAACTAATTCAGGATAAAAATGATTTATTGTAGTTACAGAAGAAGTTGATAATAATTACAAGGGTGCACAACCAATTGTACCGAAAATGTTATGCACATTTAATACCAAAAAAAAGTACGTTATACACTATATCAGCTTAAAGTTGTCTCTATAATTAAGTCGAAATAATTTATAGAGTTTTGCGTGTTGAACAACAGAAGTGGTTCAAATCTTATATTGAGCTTGTTACGACTCTATGGTCTAAGAAAAATGTAACAGAAAGAAAGTGAAACCAACAAATCAAGTAAAAATCAACAAGCAATTTATTACTAGATAATTAAAATGAAAAATCAAAAAGTCACTTACAGTAATGTGTTTTGAAATCCTAATAATCCAATAAGAATGATTGTTCTAATCACAAGTCCTAAATATAGAATGTTCCGAATTCACGGCTGTGTCCTTGAATGTTATGATGTGCTAATGGTCTCCAAAGTCCTGATGTACTAGAAATCTTGATGTGCTGATGTCAAAATGAAGTATTCCAAAATCTCTGGAAAAGTTCAGTTAAATTCCAAAATCATTAATTAAAAATCCAAAATTCAAAAGTTTATGAGCACTGTTATAATCCAATGAATATTTAAAATAATTCCTCTCTTAGAATTTGGAATGAATTTTTACAACTGTAATAGCTCTTTACAAGACTGATGGTAATGTCAAAACTGAATAAATGTCCACCAAACATGGCATCTATAAAGATTGGTCACATGACAGAATGTTCTAGAACATGAGTCATCTTAATGGAATTTTTACTTGTAAACAAAAATCAACCTTGACCTTCAAATTGAGAAAACATATTGATCAAAACAACCTAATTCAAGGACACTAGTTAAACATGTTTTTCATGATAAACATTAAGATTTAAGCAAATATTAAAGTGAAGAAACATTTATAATTTCCTAAAATATTTATAATATTATATAAACATCATACATAACACCTCCCCTCATAAAGAAAAAGAAAGATTTATATAATAAAGCTTTCTTTTGAATATACATCTAATACTATAATAACCAAAATTACATAAGAACATGTTTTATGATACTGGACTTAATTACATCAAGCAATATTACATTTCTAGGCACGTGAGAGTGCATCTGCAATCACATTGTCTTTTCCCCTGATGTGTCTAATGTCAATGTTATATTCTTGCAATATCAAACTCCATCTCAACAATCTCCGATTTTTATCTTTCATTTTGTTGATGAAAGTAAGGGGATTGTGATCACTGTACACAATAATTGGAGAAAGAGCTGAAGTAACATACACTTCAAAATGCTGTAAAGCCAATATCAAAGCCAAACATTCCTTCTCAATTGTGGAATAATTTTTGTGGTGCTTGTTTAGTTTTTTAGAAAAATAACACACAGGGTGATCCACACCACTTTTGTCTTCCTGAATCAATACTCCACCAACCCCTACATCACTTGCATCAACAGATAATTTAAATGATTGGCTAAAATTTGGTGCAGAAAGAACTGGTGCATTCTTAAGCATGGCCTTTAACTTGTCAAAAGATTCCTGACACTTGTCAGACCAATAAAATTTGGCTTTCTTACTCAATAAACTTGTCAAAGGTTCAGCAATTTTGGAAAAATTGGAACAAAATTTCCGATAATATCCAGCCATACCTAGAAATCGCATCAGTTGCTTTTTACAAATTGGAACTTGAAATTCAGAGATAGCTTTGACCTTAGCTTCTATAGGTTTAACTTGACCTTGTCCCACAATATGTCCTAAAAATGTGACACAAGCATGGCAAAACTCACTTTTGCTCAAATTAATTGTCAGATTCGCATCGCTGAGTCGATCAAAGAATTTTCGAATGGTTTCCAAATGATCTTCCCAGGTGTTGTTGTAGATAATGACGTCATCGATATAAGCGTCACAATTATCAAGACCAAATGTTATCATGTTCATCAGACGTTGAAATGTTGCAGGTGAATTTTTCATTCCAAACGGCATGACTTTATATTGATAAAGTCCATCTGGAATTACAAATGCTGAAATTTCTTTTGCCCTTTCCGTCAGTAGAATTTGCCAGAATCCTTTTAAAAGGTCAAACTTGGTGACATATTCCGCATTTCCAATTTTATCAATGCAATCGTCCATTCTTGGGATTGGAAATGAATCAGTTTTGGTGACTCTGTTGACTTTTCTATAGTCAGTACACATACGGAATGTATTATCTGGCTTGGGAACAAGAATACACGGTGAACTCCAGTTACTTTTACTTGGTTCTATGAAATCATTCTCCAGTAGATACTGAATTTCTTTCTTCAGATAGTTCTGTTTGAGAGGATTCATCCTATAAGGATGCTGTTTCACAGGCGCAGAATCTACAATGTCAACGTCATGATAAATTTTACTTGTTCGTGTTGGAACATCAGGAAACAAGTGCTCATAGTCATGTAATAGCTGTTTTAGTTCATTTCTTTCCTGTTGTTGTAGATGTGAAAGTTTCTGGTCTAGGTTGTTAAATATTTCTGAATTCCGAAGATTGGTTATACCAGAGTCACTATAGTCTGATCGTATTCCATCGTTGATATCTTCACTGTGTGGGACAGCTACAACTAAATTAACTGAATAATTAGCTGGGCTATCTCTGTCAAAATATTCCTTTAACATATTTATATGACAAAGTTGTTTCTGTTTCCGTCTCCCAGGAGTGTTAATGATATAATTTAAGTCATTTACTTTCTTTTCAACGGTATAAGGACCATAACATTTAGCCTGAAGAGGATTCTGAGGTATGGGAAAGAGAGCCAGAACTTTGTCACCAGGTTTAAAACTCCTTTCCTGTGAATTTCTGTCATACCTTAATTTCATTTTTGACTGGGTAGTGTGAAGATTAGTTCTTGCTACTTCACAGGCCTTTGACAACTTGTATTTGAAATCAGAGACATAATCAAGAAGATTAATCTTTGAATCTTCATTTGAAAGAAGTTTCTCTTTCAATAATTTCAATGGTCCACGGACAGTATGACCAAAAACTAGTTCAAAGGGACTAAAACCCAACGACTCTTGAACTGATTCCCTAACAGCAAACAACAACAAATGAACACCCTCATCCCAATCCTTTTCTGTATCAAAGCAATATGATCGAATCATATTCTTTAAAGTTTGATGAAATCTTTCCAAAGCACCTTGACTTTCAGGGTGATAGGCAGAAGATTTAAACTGCTGGATGCCTATTTCATGCATAACTTGCTGGAAAATTCCAGACATAAAATTTGACCCTTGATCTGACTGGACAGATTTGGGAAGGCCAACAAGTGTAAAAAACTTCACCAAAGCTTTCACAATAGTTTTAGTTTTTATATTTCTCAGAGGAATTGCTTCTGGAAATCTTGTAGATGTACACATGATGGTCAACAAGTATTGGTTGCCTGACTTGGTTTTAGGTAAAGGACCAACACAGTCTACTATTATTCTACTAAATGGTTCATCAAATGCAGGAAAAGGTTGCAGATGAGCCTTAGGTATCTTCTGATTGGGTTTTCCTACCATTTGACAAGTGTGACAAGATCTGCAGTATTTAGAAACATCACTTTTGAGTTTCGGCCAATAAAAATGATTCAAGATCTTGTGATAAGTCTTACGGACTCCTAAATGACCAGCCAAAGGAGTTTCATGGGCTAAATTAAGAATTGCCTGTCGATATGACTTAGGAACAACAATTTGATAGCTCACTGACCACTCGTCACCAGCGGGTACATCAGGTGGTCTCCATTTCCTCATAAGGACCCCATTTTTCACAAAGTAACACACTGGAACTTGTGTGGCTTCAGTTTCACTAATAGATCTCTGAAACAAACAAGATATCTCGGGATCTTGCTCCTGTTCAACGACAAGGGATTGTCGTTTGTCATCCTGATTAGAACAAAGAGAATGAGTTGCCAAAAGAGGATCACTGTGATCAATACCATTTGATTGATCAATACCTGAGGAAAAAGTGACCTCATATAAAGACTGACTAATACATGTGTCAGCTAAAGGAATAATATCCTGATCAACATCACTCTCAAGAGCTCTTTTTGCCATAGCTCTAGTAACTGCACAAGCAGGGTACAAATCAGGGATTTCAGTTTCGACAGGATCAACTTTCTGATCCAAACAAGGCTTGTCAGTTACAAGTGGATTAACCACAACCTTATCTCCAGCTAGGTCATTGCCTAGTAATAAATGAACACCCTCTATGGGTAAAGAAGTCACTGCCCCAACAGTCACAGGTCCAGAAACTAAGTCTGATGCCAAATTTACACAATGAAGAGGAACATTTACAAAGCCGCACTCTACTCCCTGAACAAGAACACTTTCACTTGAAGAAGACTCCTCAGACAAAGGCAAAGTACCTGATAATAAAAGACTCTGAGTAGCTCCAGTGTCCCTTAATATTTTAATTGGGATAGGTTTGGCAGAATCACCAATAAGTGATATAGAACCTTCTGACATGAATGGTTCATAAGCCTCTAAAATAGAATCAGACTGGGGTTTGTTTGACCCAACAAATGTATTGCTTTCAATACAAGACCGTGACCTTGACCTCGTAGAAATAAGAGCATTTGGAAAAGCTCTGTCTTTACTCTGTTGCTTTTTGTTCAACTTGAAGCAATCAGAAATAACGTGCCCTTTCATTTTACAATAAGTGCAAGAGATAAGGATTTCTGATCAGTCTTATCAGATGTTTGATTCCTAACAGTTGTGCTGTTGTGAAATTTGGAAGTACTCGAATGAGATTGAAATGGTTTTTTACCAGAAAACTGCTGAGAGGACGATTTATTACCAAATGAAATTTTGTGAGTCAAGGAATAATCATCAGCCATACGAGCAGCATTTTCCAAAGTTTCCACATTCTGCTTGTCAAGATAGGTTTTAACATCACTATGGATGCACCTCTTGAACTCTTCAATTAATACGAGCTGTCTGAGGTTATCATAAGCTTGATCAACTTTCTTGGCTGAGCACCACCTATCAAATAGTTGTTCTTAATCCCTTGCAAATTCGACATGAGTTTGTCCAGTTTCTTTTCTACAATTCCTAAACCTTTGTCGATATGCCTCTGGTACCAACTCATAAGCTTTCAAGATGTACTCCTTAACCACATCATAATCAGTGCTTTGTTGTACTGACAGTGAAATGTAGACTTCACGAGCTTTGCCAATAAGTACACTTTGTAATAACAAAGTCCAATGCTCTCTGGGCCATTTCAAGTTTTCAGCTATTTTCTCGAAATGAAGAAAGTATTTATCTACTTCTCTTTCCTGAAAAGGGGGTACTAACCTAATATATCTAGTAACATCAAAACCTGAACTTGTGTTTAAAGGAGTGGAGTGTGCTCTGTTTGCCAGTTCTAATTCTCTTAATTTAAATTGCATTTCCCTTTCTTCTCTTTGCATCTGCATTTGTATTTGCCTCTCTTCCTTCTGCATTTGTAGCTGCCTCTCTTCTTTCTCTCTCTCCATCTGCCTCTCTTCTTTCTCTCTCTCCATCTGCCTCTCTTCTTTCTCTCTCTCCATCTGTATCCGCCTATCTTCTTTCTCTCTCTCCATCTGTATCTGCCTCTCTTCTTTCTCTCTCTCTCTCTGAATCTGAAGCTTTGCCAATTCTAAATCCATCTGGTTCTTTAACTCTAATTCCCTTAATTTCCTGTCAGAACCAGATACAGGCTTTCTCTTCAAACTTAAAGCACTATTTTCAAAAATTCCCTTTCCTACTAAATACTGAATTAAAATAATCTTTATCTCCTGTTTTTTCAATGATACTTTTGCCTCAGATAGACTGTATTTTCTGGCAAGCTCGAGCAACTCATCCTTTCTCATGCACTCTAACCCCTCCTGGGTAGGTTTTGAAATGAAATTCTGAACATTAGATGCCATTGTAAATGCTTGTTGGTTTCACACACAAAAAATTTCTCTTTATAAAATCTTTGCCAAAGACAAAAAAAAAAAAAAAAAAAAATTCCGAGACAAAATCAATATGAATTTCAAAGATAAATTTAATATCTCTAATATGCTTTAAAGAAATTCAATCCCGGAACGACGAGCCATCAATTTCTGTTACGACTCTATGGTCTAAGAAAAATGTAACAGAAAGAAAGTGAAACCAACAAATCAAGTAAAAAACAACAAGCAATTTATTACTAGATAATTAAAATGAAAAATCAAAAGTCACTTACAGTAATGTGTTTTGAAATCCTAATAATCCAATAAGAATGATTGTTCTAATCACAAGTCCTAAATATAGAATGTTCCGAATTCACGGCTGTGTCCTTGAATGTTATGATGTGCTAATGGTCTCCAAAGTCCTGATGTACTAGAAATCTTGATGTGCTGATGTCAAAATGAAGTATTCCAAAATCTCTGAATAAGTTCAGTTAAATTCCAAAATCATTAATTAAAAATCCAAAATCCAAAAGTTTATGAGCACTGTTATAATCCAATAAATATTTAAAATAATTCCTCTCTTAGAATTTGGAATGAATTTTCACAACTGTAATAGCTCTTTACAAGACTGATGGTAATGTCAAAACTGAATAAATGTCCACCAAACATGGCATCTATAAAGATTGGTCACATGACAGAATGTTCTAGAACATGAGTCATCTTAATGGAATTTTTACTTGTAAACAAAAATCAACCTTGACCTTCAAATTGAGAAAACATATTGATCAAAACAACCTAATTCAAGGACACTAGTTAAACATGTTTTTCATGATAAACATTAAGATTTAAGCAAATATTAAAGTGAAGAAACATTTATAATTTCCTAAAATATTTATAATATTATATAAACATCATACATAACAAGCTCAATACTAGTATGAAACCAAAAATAATACATGCATTCAAGAAAGATTGTTTTGCTGTTTAAAGTAGTGAATGACAGTGTACTTGATACATAAATGTCGAATTTGAAGAAAAGAGCAAAGTTTAACGTTGTATAGATATAAATATATAGTTCAGATATCAGAAATATCTGTCATTCGCAAGGATAAGAATTATTGATAATTACTTAGTACTTGTTAGCTTGTAAAAGGAAACAAATTATCCAAATCATTGGACGATGGATTTACAATGTTTTTACCAAAAATGTTTATGCAATCGAAGGAATATTATTATGAGATGAATTTATCGAAATCATACAATCACGATATGAAAACAATTGGAACATCCACTGCCTTTTCCTTCGCATGCTAGACAAAACCTCAGATGTAAATAGAGGCCATTTTGAATTCTTTCAAACCCTCGGTAGTTATTACGTCATAATAACTTAATCACATCTCAATAAATAGATGAAATGTTATCACCACCGGCAACTCAAGCAATTGCTGCAGACAATTGAAACCGAATGATTTCTTAAATTGTTTCATTACAAAGTTGCAGGAATAACATTAACAAATAAATGTGCAGGTATTTCATTAATTGTTGAAACATCTTCGAGTGTTATTTTCAAGATAATACTACCACTAATAATAATAATAATAATAATACTAATAATAATACTAATAATACTAGTAATACCAAGAACTAAGAAAACAAGAAAAAGCACAGAAAAAACAGTAGTAATTATAAGTATATGAATTAATAATAAACTAAATTAAATTCTTTTAAATTGAATAATATGGGCTTTAAGAAGATAATGATTTTATTTGCGTGTTGGTGCTCTTTTTGGAGTCTTCTTGGTTTAAGCCGCTAGTCTTCAGTATTCTTAGGCGGCGTATCCATTAATATTCCTTTACTTTCCAGGGTTAGGCATTCCAGTTGCAGTTGGGGGCAATTGTAGTTAGTATAATATCACTGAAACTATGGTCAAGGGAAGAGATTGTTCTGCAACTAGACTTATTTCCAGCTTCAATATCATCCAATCAGATCTGTAAAGATTGATCCTTTTGTGTAACTTTTCGGTTTCTCCGATATACTGAAGGCCACAGATCTTACATGTAATGGAATAAATTACATTTTCTGTTTAATATGTTCTGTTTGGACTATTTATGTCCACTTTTTCGCTCGTCACTGTGCTAAAGAGAGTGGTGTCTATCATATGTTGACGGGACTTGCACCTTTTATCACCACAAGGCCCATATACGCTAGTATGGTCTTGACTTGTGATTGGTCTTAACTGTGCTCTGATTGGATATCTCTAACGTTTTTCGGTCTGCGTTAGGCTACCACTAGTTTGTTGAGAAGGATTAACTTTAGCGTGTCACACAAGTCCACGATAGGCCAGTATTTACGGATGTCTGGATGGTAGGTCAGGATAAATGGTATCCGATCAACCTTTTCCTTTCCTCTATATTTTAAGATGTTTTTGCGACTTGTTTGTTTAGTCCTCTGTGTTACCTGCATTGTCATGTCTTTGTCGTAGCCTAGGTTCATCAAATGTTCATACAACTCCTCAGACTCTTTTTGGAATGCTTCATCGTCAGAGTAAACTCTGCGTGTCCTCTATGCCGGGCTAAATGGGATGTTCCGAATGGAATGTTTTGAATGACAGCTGGACGGGAGAATATACTGGTGTTTATCAGTTGGCTTTGAGTATATGTAGATATCTGTATGGATTTTGTTTTCTGCAAATCTGGTTGATGTGTCTAGAAAAACGTGGTTTGAGTGGGAGACTTCTGCCGTGAAAGTTATTGAAAGATGGAAGTTGTTTGATTTTAATATAAATTCATCCATATTTTCTCTTCTTTGTTGCCATTTCAATTATCTGTCATCGATGTAGTGTATCCACTGATGATCAAAGTCGGCCCTCTAATCTTCCCATGAAAATATTAGCATATGATGGGGCCATGGTTGCACCCATTTAGGTTCCATTGATTTGGAGGTAGTTTTCCTAATTAAATACAAAGTTATTCGGCTTTACATACATACATTTATCCAGATGTTTAAGCAGGAAATGAGTGGGCGGTTCTTGTACAGTTCTTGTTTCCCATGCTTCTTTACATGCCTATATCCCTTCACTGTGCGGTATATTCGTGTACAGGGACGTGACGTCTAAGGCAACAAGTGTTTCATATGGCGGTATTGGTTCACGTGTTGTTTACAACAGAATATTGCATTGCCTATTACATTATCTTATTATCAATTTTACAAACCGAAACTTTGCCGAAAAAAGTACATAGGGCTGATGAATGTTAACAATTGGAGTCCGCTGGCCTTTGAAATCGGATGATTATATTGTTGCTGCTTCTCTATCTCATTTCGAGATGATAATAGTCAATTACTATTTTCCCGACAAAGCTAATTTAATACTATTTTTAATTAGTAAAGCTTTCGAAAATGCGTGTAACACCGTATTCTTCTTTGCATGTTTTACTCAGCTAATTCAGAGGATGATGCCAACATAAATCTTTAGAACAAAATGAAGTCAAATTTGACGAGTGTACCTGATTTTGTATAACACCAACAAGTTGATTTTAACAGTTATATAACGCTCAATAAGAGGCTAATTTAGAGCAAAAGCGAGAGACATGCATAACACTTGACCTCGCCGTCTCGAGTTGTACCCATATTGTGACCTTATATCGACGAAAGCAGTTCGCGTGGTTATTTTTAAAAAAAGAAGCAAAGTCTATAGTGATTAAACGTGAGACAAGATCAAATTATGGCTCGTTGCTGGCAACCAATGCCCTAGGGGTTTACAAAACGAATTAGTGAGGCTTTCTCCGTGGTTTACTTCCTTTGTGCAGGTGTCAGCCATATCAGCTAATTTATGTCGTGTGAGATACATAAGAGGTATAGTCTTTACCAGTGACCTCTTAAGACATTTACTAGAGCTTACTAGAATCATTCTCGTGGATTTACTGTCTGGGTCAAGATTTAAAGAAATTAGTTACGCCTCTCGGTATGTCATGCCTAAAATCGATACTTACTTATTATCTTCTTCCCAATGTGATTTTAGTTCAGCTCTTTGTTGATCTGTCAAAGCAAAGCAAAACAAATCAGATTTTAAATGAGATATAGGAGGCGCATCTGCCGGATATCGATCTTTTCCTAATATTCAACACATACTATTCTAGACATACTGGCATACTTCTTTACAGACCATTGATTGAAAATCTAAAGTTAATTGATGCAGATTTAAAAGGTTGTAATTAATTAAATATTATGCTTGATGGATGGGAATTTTTATAGGGATCTCTGTGTGGAAATAATTATGCTAACTTCCTCTCTGCAGGTCCTCTGAAGCAGTTCTGGTAAGTTGGCATAAGAGAACTTCTCGCGAGAAAAAGAGAATCAGATCAAAGAATGAATGGGATAACAGCCACACATAATCTCCCATTTCATTTCAAACTCAGACAATAGTATAATATTAAAATTGTATCTCTGAAACACCTTATGGTGAATATCTCTGTTGTGTGGGTGTTTGTATATATCTCCAAAGTATAGATTTTTTAATAATTATACGTGAAGTTACGTGTTCTCAATTTTCTTTATAAAAACTCCGGTTTTTTTTATCAGATGTAGTAACAATTAATGGTTGATTGAAATTTAACTTCCTGTGGTCTGACAGCCGAAATATTTTCCTCTGAAACACATAATTCCTACCTATTTCGTCCAAATATTTTTAATATTTTGCTCAATGACATAGTGTCACCGCTAATTTGACGCTTTTATCTTCGTGTACATGCGAATGGATCACCAGATATATGGTCTGAACCGTTCAACGCAGGACGTATAACTACACTGTAATAACTGTATTTCTCAAAGACTTTGACCATATTATATTCAGATGAAGGTTTACTAAAAACAAATTAACAAAATATATATATTGTATTGGATTCATTATTCAAAACTCAGAGAAAAGTGATGTAAAATAATACCAATGGAATGAACAGCCATTAGCCATATTGACTATGATGGTCACTGAGTAGAGCCATCATTTTATCACATCGTGTTTGTTGTTATTTCTGGTGAAATGTACTGTCTGATATGTTATTTACCATAGGTTTTAGTATGATTATGGTTGCTTTGTTTCTAAGTTTTGTGAAGCCTTGTTTTATTTGTTTATTTTTTCTGTTTGATTTGTTGATGTCTGATTAGACTAATTTTTCCTATTTGAACCGATGTGAGAAAGGTCAGACGTATCCTAAATCATATAAGTGAACTTTAAAAGCATTGATATTGAAATAAACAGGATAAACTTATGAGGAGCCTGTATATTTCGTAGCTTTGAAGTATTATGAGATATAAGTAAGTTTTTACTAATGGTATTCAAGGTTTGTTTTGGTTAATATTGCTTGGAAACGTTATACGTAGCCAGAAACGAATTACTAAAAAACAAGTAAACTCGTTGGCATGTAAGTACAACATTCTGACATTCTCTTTTATCCGTACCGTGCAACACAGATAGTCAACATTCCACACGGTAATATATTCTCAAGAGACCACTTCTTAAAGAAGTACCATGATATAGTATTGAATTTCCAATATCAAACGCAGAAACTGATGTCTGAAGTAATCAATTGACCATAAACAGTTCTGTATAACAAGTAAACCGTAGCGGTCACTTTTCCTTCTACTTTCACCAAACAAAAAGAAAAGGAAGAAAGGAATGACATATACTCATATGTCTTGCCTTATATTTGGAGGCTCTTAATTGAATTGAATTGAATTCTATTTATTGTATAAAACAGCCATAATAGACAGTGTATACAAAAAAAGAATAAATCAACGAATTAATGATGGTACTATTTGGTGGTAGGTATAGAGAGTACAGCTACTTAGATGCATGGCAGTCTGGTTTTGCCATTTTCTAAAGATTCATATACAAATTTAGCCACTAAATAAGACTATTATTTAATTCATTGTCTTATTGGATATCAAAACCTTCTGAATGAGGCGTTTCAAACGGTAATTGTCTTAGGTGTTTATTTGCAGCGCATGACAACAGAAAGTGTTTTCTTTTATATTTTGTTTTTCCATCTTTCGAGTTACCGAGGAAATGGCATAAACGCCGACCTGTTTCCATTTTGTAATAACAACTTGTTTTAATTCATGAAGAATAGCCACTGAGGCAAATACTACATGGTGATTGTGTCTGATTCGGTTGTTTCACTACATGCAGGAAGTTTGTGAAGCTAATTTGATTTTTCAAGATACAGTATGTCAGTTTATCTGATTGCTCAGTATTTGAAGAAGTTACATAATTAGGAAAACATTATGAAACGTTTGAACCATTTTTTATAAAAAGAGTATTGATCTACATGTATATTTTCAATATCAACTCTTAGGTCATGCTAGAGATAATATGTAATATTGCTAAAGTTAATCCAGAGTCAGACCTTACGTCGTCTAAGATAATGTCTTGTTCTCGGGTTTTGAGGATTAATTGTGGATAGGCACTATTATAAACTCCTGTCTAAATTTGTAGCGTACTGATATCGATGTCACTATATATAGGAAGAAGTCCAAAGTCAGCTTTACTTCCAATATTCCATTCTTTTATAAACACATATTAGAGAGAAAGTCCATGTTACGTAGACCTATGGTCAGTACCCCAAATCAAACTAAGTTCACAAGAAGAGCAAACAAAATGTTTTTGTATTTAGCAGGAGGAAAGAGAAGTGAATAGGTCCGTGCTTTCATGTATAAAGCTACAGGAATGTGTTCCAGGAACACAGATGTCCTTGTGCAGCAACCTCAACGTCAATCTTAACAGGACGCACGAATATAAGTACAAACGGAGAATAATAACGGTGTAAGATTAGTGGTGAGTCATGAAAATACTGAAACTAATGTTGCCCTGACTTAGCCTGATTCAATCAGAATTATAATTAAAAACTTTGAAGTAAAAGTTGAAACCTAGACTTGTGGCGTTTATCTTCAGGAGTTATGCAGTATCAAATAATGGCCTAGCATACTTACGGATTCAATATTCAGAAACAGAAATCCCTCGAGTATGAAAAAAAATCTCGTTTGCATGTTTGTAATATTTATCTCATTTTTGCGGATATTATGCTTTTTAGTTGCATGGGTAACGACGAATATACCAATTGACATGCATTCAAAACCAGTCAACTGATTCTTTGACATATAAATGGTGCATATATTACATAGAATTATAGAATTCGAACAAATTAAATGTCTAGATCAATATATTGCGCACTGTACTTCTATTTCGTATGAGCTCTTCAAAATTTTACCATTAACGGAAAAGATGTCTTGCTTCAACTGTTTAACCTAGTGATTGAAAGCGTTAAGTTCTGAATTTTGAATTCGAATGGTGTGTGGCGCTTCTAATTAAATATGAATTCGAATGGTGTGTGGCGCTTGTAATTAATTTTGAATTCGAATGGTGTGTGGCGCTTGTAATTAAATATGAATTCGAATGGTGTGTGGCGCATGTAGATAATTCTGAATTCGAATGGTGTATGGCTCTTGTAATTAATTCTGAATTCGAATGGTGTATGGCTCTTGTAATTAATTCTGAATTCGAATGGTGTGTGGCTCTTGTAATTAATTCTGAATTCGAATGGTGTATGGCTCTTGTAATTAATTCTGAATTCGAATGGTGTATGGCTCTTGTAATTAATTCTGAATTCGAATGGTGTGTGGCGCTTGTAATTAATTCTGAATTCGAATGGTGTGTGGCGCATGTAGATAATTCTGAATTCGAATGGTGTATGGCTCTTGTAATTAATTATGAATTCGAATGGTGTATGGCTCTTGTAATTAATTCTGAATTCGAATGGTGTGTGGCGCTTGTAATTAATTCTGAATTCGAATCATGTTTGGCGCTTGTACTTAATTTTGAATTCAAATGGTGTGTGGCGCATGTAATTATTTCATTTAGCGGATCAGAAAAGTCTTAGCACACGATTAATAATGGATTTTGTCGACGACGTATATTTAAGTTTAATAAATCCACATCATATAATTGTTACAAATTAAGGTGGCTGGATATGTCGAGGACAATTTCTCGTGTTTCAGGAGGTGAACTTAGAGACGAAACCCTAAGAGGAGAAAAGTGGCTATTTAAAGATGGTTGTCTTTTCTCTATTGCTTCAGTGTGAACTTAAACCACTCTTGCTTTCTACTGTTATCTTAAAAAAAATTTTTTATCTACCCCCCTCTCTGTTTTAGTTACCTTTCCGCGTATACTGTAAGGCATTATCAGCTAATCTACAACATGCGTATGTGTGTATGTATATATGTATGTGTATATGTATGTATGTATGTATGTATGTATGTATGTATGTATGTATGTATGTATGTATGTATGTATGTATGTATGTATGTATGTATGTATGCATAAACATCGCGGTAAAATTCTTGAAATAAACAATAACACATGGGAAGAAACTATGATCTATGCTCTGTTGTTATCTTCATTTACAACCCCTCTTGAGATATAGAAAAGAAATACATACCCGTTTGTATGGGTATCAGGAAATGGTTTATTAGAAACATGATGTAAGTTTGGGTAGTAATTTACAGTTCAATATTCATTTAGAAAATCTCTATTGACTGTAAAGAAATGCCAGCCTTTTATTGTACTCGGATTTATCCGACATATATTAGTAGTTCTTTTGTAGACGTATATGCCTTAGTAGTAGTAGTTGTAGTAGTAGTAGTAGTAGTAGTAGTTGTAGTGGTAGTAGTAGTAGCAACAGCAGCATAATTAGTATTAGCTGTTGTTGTTGTATAATAAGTAATAACAGCAAACGCACAATAAACACCAGCAACAGTAATAGTTGATGACACAGTATTAGTACATGTATGTAACAGTGTGTGGTAGTAGCAATGTTAGATGATGCAGACTTAGAAGACATCCCCATGGTCGTCGTAGTAGTAGCAGCACTAGTAGTAGTAGTAGTAGTCGTTGTTTATGTTGTTGCTACTCCTGTTGCCGTAGAAGCATAGGAAGCATGTGGTATTAGTAGTAGCAGAAGAAGTAATAGATGTAATTGGGTCGTAGCTATGGTAGTAGTATGGATGCTTTTGGACTATTTTTGTTAAAATCGTATAAGTTTAATGTTCTGTTTTCGTTCTAAATAGTAACTATTCAAATTATAGTTATAACTGGTAGAGCAAATATTTAAATTGTCTACTTTCTGCAGATGTTGAATTCCAACAAAAACGCAAATAACACGCGATAATACACAATCTACATTGGACATTATACCCTAATATTCCGTAGAAAATGACTTGTTCAATAAAATAAACTGAAATAATAAGTATATCATCTGTCATGTCATTATTTAGCATCAGGTCAATACTATAATATTAATGGTAGACATAGCATCAAACATTTTATTAAAATTAGCATTAAAATAGGAATATGATATTGATATACAGTACGACAATATTTACGACCGCAAACAATTAAAAAATATATTTTTCTTATTTGTAAATATACAGTGTTGTTCTTTTCTGGGTAATTCGTATTATTATTGCCTAGGTCATAATTAGGTAATTTTGTATATAGTTTGCATGTCTAATTTGCTACAATTTGGTGCCACATACCGTTTTATGTTTATACTAATGCTGTTTCGTCTTAACTGTACTAGTTACCGACTGACAGGGAATCATGTTATCACTACTAAACAGGTACATTCATAAACACGACCTGCAAATTCTATGTTGTTCATTATATCTCTTATCAATGGGCTCGTTTTGAAAAGTCTTTTATCATTAATCTGTATTTCAACCAAACGAAGCCCATACAAATGGCAGAAGTGTCTATAGTTTTCTCTTTGGTTTTGCAAAGTGATCTGGTCTCAATATTTTATCTCACCCCTTGTATAACTCTTGATTTATTATTAAATGGTGACGTCGAACAACGTAATGTGTTTCAGTACTCTGTAATAGTCCTAAATATTCATAAATATATCCACAAACTATATGTTTATAGTACTTATAATTATATTCTAAGTACTGAATATATATAATAAATAAAATGGACAATAGTGACTGTAACCAGCAAAATGTCTTTCCTATTTGTCCCTCTCTTTTTCTCTCTGTATTTGTTTCGCATTTAATAATTGCTGATTTACGTAATTATTGGTGAATAAGTATCTTTCGCGTTGCTTTGAAATGTGATATGTCTTTTAATTTATGTAATTTTGACCTAGTTCTCGTATATGCTCGATTTTTAAAAATAGTTTTTTATTTTTGTTAAATGAATGTCATCTTTGAAGCATGTTTGAATTTTGCAATGTTGGAAATGGCATAGATGAGTTAGCTCGATTCCAATGGCATATTGTTTACTAAAAAGACAATAAAATACGTTTAAAACAAACAAAAGTGGCTGGAAAAAATAACTTTCTTATTTGTTTTGTATTTTTTTTACACAGTTACATGCCCTTGAAAATGTTTGTTAATCTTGTAGATACAATAGCATTCCATTCTTTACATTTTGTTTATACTTTCAATTAATGTCAATTTAATGACTCCAAAAAAACCTCTACCAACAGAACCAGCA
Organism: Margaritifera margaritifera; assembly: GCA_029931535.1. NCBI lineage: Eukaryota > Metazoa > Mollusca > Bivalvia > Unionida > Margaritiferidae > Margaritifera > Margaritifera margaritifera. The sequence goes on from JAQPZY010001473.1 coordinate 3,080,485, forward strand.
ATATATACACTGCTCTGAACATTATTACAACTAGTCAGATTATGGTATTTCCAAAATTAAAAAGGAATTACTAGACCAGTATGCCCAAACGGAGTCAAGTTTGTAGTGTGCTAATCATGCGATTACGATTTAGTTCCTTTGATTATAACTAATTATAGCATCAGTACAAAATATACAAATTTACATGTACCATCAACATTATGTGCGACACAGTTAACGGTTTATAAGTAAATAAGATATATAAGTACAAATATGTTTAGGAATAGCCAGTGGTCTAGTGTGTTGACCACATGACAGAACTCTAAGCGCCGTATTCGACCGAGTAGATGTCTATATAATGCCCAAGAAAGGATAAATTGTAAAATTAACAAAGTAACACTCCACACCACTATAATGTTCAACATGGTATTTATTGTGATTTTGAAATAAGCATAGACACAAACTTGCAAACAACAAAATACTGCTCCTTCGGAACACACCACCAATGGTGAAGAAATTATTAAAACACCACCAAAACATTCCATTGGGGTTTCTTTTGTACATTAAATTAATCCAGAAGAGATTCAAACTAATATATTATAGAGTAACATACTGTATTGATTTATTTTACCATGTGTTGGAATACATTGCAAAATCTGTGTATAGAGAATTAAGAACAAAAACGGTAAACATTATGGTGTTCACATACGAAGATAAAAGACATTTTAACTCAACAAATATATGTGAGCAAGAAATCATGCGATGGGCAGTTCGAAAGGCAGTGTGTTCCTTGACACACTGCTTTTCGAACTGCCCATCGCATGATTTCTTGCTCACATATATAAAAGAACTATTACGTACATTGAAAAACAAAGATAAATGTCTTCTTTTATAACATAGAACATATAAGTAAAACTGTACGTGCAATTATGCTTACAACTGGTAAAGATACACAGTATTATCTTGATTTGATCAACAAACAAGCTTAAAATCCTACGCTGGACTAAATACAAAAGCAACAAATTATTTTGAAGGAAAAAATAAAAAAATGGATAAGTAATTAGTAAACAGATACAGAATTTTAGGTACAGAACAACAATTAAAATATGGACAGACGAAAGCAAATTTCTGACGTGTCAGATTTATCATTTCCGAGGGGAACAATTATTGTCGACTTTTAGTGTTCGTCAGTTTGATAAACAAAGAGATCAAATTAAGAAAACCAAAGCCTTAAAGCACCATTGACATTTTACAAAGACGTATATTTATATTTTTTGTATGTTAATGAGACTGAGATATCGTGGGGTAACTCTGTCAATAGTACTTCTTCCAATATATAACACAGAACAGTCTGTATATACTTGTGTAGTATGCTCAGGATGACTATATAAAGAATATGTTCTTTTTCTACGTTAATACCGGATGTATTTCATCGTGTGGTACCAAAAACGTAACACTAAAATATATCGTTTTTGGTACCACACGATGAAATAACTCACTCTTCAGCACAACACCCCACCCCCCTTTTCGTAAATTGATCTCACTCTCATTGGCTGATCATATAAATATCGGTGACTTTAAAGAGCGGTAGGATTGGGTAGATCTAACCTGTTGCAGGAAATTACAATTTTGACGTTTTGCAAATAATATGATCATATTTGACCAGAAAGCAAGTCCGATCCAACAATACATCACTGCTGGTTTATCATTGTTGTCAAGGACGTAAGTGAACATAACTTCATAGAGACTTGAACGGCATTAAGTCAAATTTCTTCAGCAAAAATTCATTTCTATGTCTGAAATGTAATACAGTTTCTATTTATATGTTCTAGCTCAGAAAGTGCTCGTTTTTATTGCAGCAGGTATACCTTCTATAGGCACACATATTCAAGCGTCGCATGGCATGATGGGAAATCTTATATTTTCACATGTGAAAATACAAGGATATATTTTTCACATGTGAAAATATAGGAATGAAAAAAGAAAGACATTATTTCGCTAGTAAGGATATAACAAATTCTTATATTAGAAAAATATTTTCTTTCAACTACAGCAAAGTGACTTATTGTATGATATTTGTACAGAAATTGAACATTATAGGCAGTTAGCATTTGTACCTTCTTTATTTGGTATGTAATATATGATATCCATTTTTCTACTGGGCTTAGATCACTAACTTTGTTTCCTGTATACATCAATGCAAGCTTATGAGAAAATAAAAGCGTGTCGTACACTAGATGACTCACTGCACAATTCGTGTATTTCGTAATTGAAGTTAGGGCAAACATTTTGAATATTCAACACGAGGGGCTTAACGGCATTTTCTGCAGACAAATATCTTAAAAGCGGATAGTAGTAAAAGCTAAGTTAATCAACAGCCTCGCTTTGGGTAGGCCCAGTATAAATATCGTGTATCAGACAAAAAAAAAAAAAAAAATCCACATGGTGTAAATGCACAGACAAAAGTTTCCAGAAATAAAAATAAAAATTCCACGATGATATGGCAGCGAATGATCCAGTCTCGAAGTATTAAGTATGGTATTATGTATTAAGTATGGTATCATTGTTCCCCCATTTCAATACTAGTATCGTGTATCAGACAAAAAAAAATCCACATGGCGTAAATGCACAGACAAAAGTTTCCAAAAATAAAAATAAAAATTCCACGATGATATGGCAGCGAATGATCCAGTCTCGAAGTATTAAGTATGGTATTATGTATTAAGTATGGTATCATTGTTCCCCCATTTCAATACTAGTATCCTACTTAATTAATAATTAGTCGTTTGAGTTCTGAACAAGAAATAACTCTAACTATTTGTCTAATTAATATTCATCTTTTTGATCCTTAAGTAACCACTTTTTGTTGAAAAGGTTGTTGAACGGAACATTTGAACAGATGATAACAATGTAATCAAAACATTTGAACAGATGATAACAATGTAATCAAAACATTTGAACAGATGATACCAATGTAATCAAAACATTTGAACAGATGATAACAATGTAATCAAAACATTTGAAGAGATGATAACAATGTAATCAAAAAATTTAACAGATGATAACAATGTAATCAAAACATTATTTTATTCAGTCTCTATAAGATTTAGTGCACACATTATTGTACCACAAATAATCATTTCATATAATATCATGTTACGGGTTTCCCTTAGGTACATTTATTCATGTTTCAAACATAATATATTTTAGTTGATTTCTTTAAATATTTACCTGTGCATCTAACACGAAATAAATATATACTTTTTGACAATGTACCCTTTTTTATGTTGATTTACAGGCGATTCCCTTGCTGAACACAAACTAATGTAAGGCCTCTACCATGTAATCTGTCATCATGTGCACTCCCCAGAAACTAATGTAAGGCCTCTACCATGAAATCTGTCATCATGTGCACTCCCCAGATAAAGCCAGATTGTTAGTGTAAATATTGTCTTGTGATAGTAGCTTCAGTATGCTCTTATTGCTTATCAAGTAAATACTTTGTGGCCTCTGTAAATCGTTGTGTCAATTGCAAACACTGAGAATAATTATCTCCCTAGTAATGTAGTCGTAATTTAAAGCAACACTATTTTATATTTATTATTTACAGATTGTGCAATTCATTCTAATGTAAGTATGTTACATTCGGACAAAAGATTTCCTTCTGTAGTCTTGGTTTCTACCTTCTATTATTTCTAAGGCTTCTGCAAATGTTATGCTAAACCTGAAATCCACTCTAAGATCTGGAGGATACAGTGGACAATGATCTATTAGAGTAAGTCATAAAGATGTTGTAGTCACTCAAATTAAAAACGATCATCGGTTCCTTAGGATATGGGGATGTCGCTCAGAAGCATTCTTTCTAAATTATAATCGGTGCATTATTACCATCTCTCATTACCTTCATATAAAACTCGACGAACAAATTACTTGATACAATCAAAATATTTGGACAGGTTGAATGTTGCTCAGTGTGTATGTAATATAATGATGTGCTTGACTGAAGTATTAACTCATTGAGTTAACTTTTGCTGATTTGTGAGTTATGCATTTGCCGTAAGTTTCCATTTTTATGGTTAAAAGCGTCATGCATGGAACTTTTTGCAAAAACTTGTAACTAACACCCATCACAAGTGCATTATATATATATATATATATATATATATATATATATATATATATATATATATATATATATATATATATATACTCGTATTTCATCTGAATGTCTCGACACTTTTGTTCATTTCGGTTTTAACTGTATGAATTATGCTGCATAATGCAAGATTATTTTCTATCTATTTTAGTTTTAACAACTTTTGTTTGTGTTGTAAACTAGTATTTAATGTTTTATTATTTTGCCTATTTAGCCAATTCTTTTGTGCACCACATGGACATTGTTAACTCCTTCTCAAGAAAGATATTCTCCAGTCTCTGTTCTTTCACCCTAAACTTCAGTACGTATTTTGTAAAATTCTTTAAATGTAACAGACGTTCTTGTTTTGATCTTATTACTCAAATCACTTATAGACAAATCATAAGTTGTTTTCGTAAAATGTGTCATGCTTTTCATACCTATTTTTTGCTTTTGTTGTCCTTTTTCTTTTTATTTCTGTAAAATCATCTTCCTTTGTCATGTTATTAGTCTTAGCTGTTATCCGGATTCTCAAGTCGGTCATTGCTGTATTAAAACAACGAACCAGAATGTTTTTCTTCTCTTGGTCGTTCTGTTTTATTACAAATCTTTATGTAAATGATGCAGTTTAGTTTGTAAAGTGTTATAGTTTTTCCGACATTTTGAAAAATATTTCGCCGTGTCACTTTATGAAGATTCTGTTTTACTGTTTATCGTCTACTTGGTTAGCTATTGTTGAAATTCAAGCACGGATCTTTGTCTGGCATATGCTCTTTATTGCGATGTATTGGTCACGTACAACGATAGAGATAGTTCTGTATCTCTGTGGAAACAAATCCGAAACACCTTAAATCTTTTTTCTCTTCTGACCGATCTATTTTTGTAGTTCTGAGATCTTGTTATCTCTGTCAGGATCACTTTCTGACCGATCTATTTTTGTAGTTCTGAGATCTTGTTATCTCTGTCAGGATCACTTTCTGACCGATCTATTTTTGTAGTTCTGAGATCTTGTTATCTCTGTCAGGATCACTTTCTCCAATAGCTGTTAATTAATCAACTTATTGCCTCCATGACTTAATATATTTAAAAATAATATCCTCCACAGTCTTACGTATGTAATATATTTAAAAATAATATCCTCCACAGTCTTACGTATGTAATATATTTAAAAATAATATCCTCCACAGTCTTACGTATGTAATATATTTAAAAATAATATCCTCCACAGTCTTACGTATGTAATATATTTAAAAATAATATAATATCCTCCACAGTCTTACGCATGTGAGTAGCAACACGTTTTTGTACAAAACATCTATTAATAGCATTATTTAATTTAACAGGACCGGTGAAATTTGTGACATTGTTATTATTGAGGTTTATATTAGTGTTCATTGCTTAACCTAGTTTTACATCTCTCTACTTGGCTTTTTTTTCTTAGTGCTCAATGTAAAACACTAAGACCTCCCAGGGCATTTCTTGCATCATTCTTACAGTAATTAACTTTACTTAAAAAACATTCGTCACAGACATTCCCTACCAATATAGTATTTATGTTCCTTCGTAATTGCTTAGAATGACCACTAACACTGTATAATTCAAAGTCTAAGTGATAAAGAGTTTTAACAGGTATAAACTCTAACAAGTAGCAACAATACCCATTAGAGTACTTTCTGGTGCTAATAATCAGATTGAGGAAAATGTATAAATAGTCAAGTTAAAAAAAAAAACTGTATCTGATTCAACAGATATTTGTATAGATTTGTTCGTCGGTTACTTATTAATAAAATGTAATTTTGCAGAACATGTGTACCTATGATACACATTTTTTGGTCAGACAGAAATTTTATCTCTTACTAACATATTTGCGATTAGTTTGTCAGTTGTTAAATGGTTAAACAAACTGGAATAATTAGCTTTACAATTTCTACAATATCCATATTTGATGGTGGACCAGTTGTATGCCTCAAGCATGCTGTAGGCTAGAGTAAGAGCAGAGTTTATTGCTGCATGGTAAATTAAATTGATAATGATTTGTTTCTGTGTGTGTGTGTGTGTGTGTGTGTGTGTGTTGCGCTCGACGTTTGTCTGCAGGAAAAAATATGGCTATTTGTTATCTAAAAATAGTCAAGCCATTTCAGTAACATAAGTTAATGTTAGATTTGCCTTTCGGTGTCAATAAATGTATCATGTAAAGTGAACTGCTTATGTAATTTCTCAAATATCCACATTTGACCTCCTGAAAAGCTTCTTAAAAAGCATGATGGAGGCAAAGGTACGAACAGATGTAAGTGTTACATGGTAAACATTGTTTAGAATGTTTGCCTGGACATTGATCTGAAGGCAAAGTATATACAAATTTTATCTAGACAAAGCCTTATCATGTTGTCCTTCCTAAAGGATTTACCATTATTCTTGAATTGTGTTGATTATCGGGGTTTATAAGATTATTTTGTGTACAGGTTGTGTCATTTCGTTAACTTTAAAACAAGACACAGACTTGCTTTCCAACGAAATGAACAAGACATACAAAATAGCTACACCACGCATCAAATAATATACTTTGTTTGACCGGAAACTTGATTAATTTCTTTCACATGGTGTGGTTGCGGCATCATGCAATGTTGTGCTTTGCACAATCTAAGACGATTCGGTTTTTTCATTTCTTTCTTCCAGCGTTCTTTTGAATTCTTGTGACCGTTTCCAAGTTGTTTGCTAGGGTAAACTCTATGATGGTCATTTTGATTTTGTGATAGAACCTTTTCATTTATTGTCTTTTTTGGCTAACATTGTTTTCGTTTACATTTTTTTATTATTCACCTTCCATTTATTTGCAAGGAAGTTTAGAAAGTAACTGAATATAAAATCTTTATCAAATGAAACGTTAAGTGCAAGTCATATTTAATTGTTACTTTGAATAGTGAAAGATTATTTTACATTTTATTATTTTTTAAAAATTTTTTTGTTTTGCTTTAAAAATCAGATTAATTTAAAGGAAGCTGTATGTGTGGAAAAGCCAAAATATATTAGCTGATTTTTACAAAAACTGTTAAAAGTAAGAAAACGATTTTGTATAAGAAAATCAGAGAGTACAACAAAGGGTAAACAATATATGGGAGAGAATACAAAAAGAGAGCAATATAACAAATATCTTAGTGAAAAGGCAATAGAACAATTAAAGCTTCAAATTAACTTATAATACAACAAATATAATCTTTAAAGATTTGCAGAAAATCTGAAAATGAGATACGACTTTGAAAATGTTAGGGGTTCCATCTGTATACATCTACAAAAAGAGGCTAAATTATACAAAACCTGAATGTGTGAATGAAGATGAATTAGACATAAATCATATCATGCCATGAGTCTCTTTTGTCCTTTCTAATCTTGAAAAACAAATACAATGTTTTTATAAATCTTCAAAGATGAATAACTTCATCATTGATTATTTTTGAAACATTTATTCTAATTTGTTTTACCAAGTCTACTGCATAATAGACAGAGACCGCTTTAATAACAGCTATTGTAACTATTTTTGTTAAAGACACACATGCATCAACAACAAAGCAACCAGTATACATTGATTTAGTATGTATTGTTTTCGAAATTTTTGCTATTTTTTGTTGTTGTTTTCTCCTTACTTTCCATTGCCATTTTGAATCTATTAGTTTAGATGTTATCAAATTTTAATATATATATATGCCTAATGTAACTGACACAAGTCTTGTGAGGTATCTAATTCCATTTTGTATAGCGTAATCTTCGTTTAATTGATTCTGTAAATTGTCTAAGATCGCGTTCGGAATAAATTTGCCAAATTATGATGCCACTATATAAATAACATCATCTGACAATGGTTCGGAAATTGTAGCAGCTTCAGCATTTAAAAGAGCTTTTGTGTGTCTTCTTGATTTGCATTATGTCCCATCCATCTTTTTCTGACTCTTTTTCAGTTAAGTTCCTACCCGATATATAGATTTATATTCTGTTCACAATAACAATGTTCAGTTCATGTTGGTACTCTTAAAATTCCGGAGAAATTGGAACATTGCTATTTATTCTTCGATAAGCCTAGAATCTGTTTATAGAGGGACTTTTTCCATTTATCTAACAATATATTTATTTGCTATTTAAGTAACCGAAAACAATAGCGCATAATTAAGTGCGCCTTAATCTCCGAAGGCGAGATGTCCTGGAGGGAGAACGACAATCGATGAAAATATTGGGAGCATGGCATAGGCTTTGTCACGTGATGAATGTCAGAAGATGGCAAATGTTTTAAACGGGGTATACAAATCATGTTTAAGATGATCATTATGACATTGGTGCACACGTCTCAAATGAAGTTGATGCTACTGTATATCTCTCACATGAGTGTAGTCAAAGAGGATCACGTTTTGCTGAAACTACACCAGGTGGTCCTGAAATTTTTCACAGGAACTTGTTGTCCCACTCCAAGGAGCAGATTTAAAAAAATGACTTTACATGAATCACTGCACAAATATGAAAAAAAAACAACTTTAGAATAAAGAAGAAAATATTATGTTGTTAAGACTCTAGCAAGCCTGGCTGGAAAGAAGATATTTTCGACATTAAGTTGGACAAAACAAACCGACAAATCACTATTGTACTATTGATAATACACAACCTAACTATCTACTTGAACCCACTGCTGTTTAAAGACAAACAATACAGTTCGCTGAAGAGAACTGAGATGCAAACAATATTCACAAATGAACCGTTTCATCAGCAGGGATAAGAATTAGGAAATTTGATAGATCATAACAACAAAAGAATTAATAGTGGAAAACTTGCGTTCAGTGTGAAGATTTCTTAACTAAACTAGAGAAATTAAGGGTGTATGTAACTGCTACAAAAGTTTCAAAATAAATAAAGAGAATATATGACAGCTGCTGTTGAAATGTATGAAAAACAAACTGACGAGAAAAAGAGATCAGGAAAGATGTAAATACAAACAATACAAATGTATTGCAAGAATAGTTGAAACGTGTTGAAAGCATGAATGTACAAGTATTATATTTAGATCCTAATCTGATATTGACTCAAATGTTAGAGACACATTATCATTATGTGAAAGGTTGGAACAACTGTTCGAAGACAACTTTGTAATAATTGCTGCTATGCTCGCATGCCAATGTCAACTACTGCTCTGTCTATAGCAAATTGTGTACAAGGTTTATTATGGTATGGTGGTGCAGGGCAGGAGGTGTCGATCTATTAGGAGGCAGAGATGATCCATTTACTGACAAATTTAAAAAGGGCGTAATAAATAATTACAATTACTTGTATGAGTTAGACAAAATCAGTATCAGCTTCAAGCATTTTTTGGCAGTGTAATAAGTTGACTTTTGAAAACAGATGGACAGGTTGTTTCTTTCTTTCTACTGAACATGTTATTGTACTTGCTTCGGCATCAGTGTGTTTGCTATATGCAATTGTGATACATTTTTTATGCACGGCACCAATGTGGATTGAGAAAAGCACATTTGCAAAGCATAACAAACTTATTTCAATAAGTAAACCATTACAGCGTCTTCATTCATTGGTAAAAATTTAAATAATTGCTATTGTGTTTTTTTGTTTCATATATTGTCATGTGTCATTTGAATATCAAATTATCTGATCGCATTAGCTGATCAAACTGTAGGACTATTATCATGAACAGTCTTCTCAACATATACTTTTTACTCACTTGTATACTTTTGTCCTCTACGATTTCTAATAGTACTCTTACATATTTATTTCATCCTTTGGAATATTATCCTTTTATTCATCGGTATTAATCGTAGGTGCTAAACAAGTTCAACGAGTCTTTGGATTTCTGTAAATTGTTGTTCTATTCGACAATACTACCCAATTACTTAACTATGTCACTCGGTAACAAAAAGACACAGTGACCACCAAGGGCATGGTCCAATTTCACTTTTGAAACTTTTGTTTCTTTTTTAAATTGTACCATAATGTTTCGAGCTGAGTCGCAATCTTGTTCATATATTCTTAGTTTCTCAACAGGCCTTGCAGCAGTTTCTGCTATAATGGATATAGACTGAGTAACAGATGTTCAGTTTCACATAAAAAGGTATAGATTGGTTCAATCGTGCTATTCGTTGTTCTGTCATATCTGTCTATTGCATCGCATTCGTAAGAATTAACAACCTTCGCCAGTACCACCACTATTCAAAGCCAAACTGTTGTTTTGTCCCTGTATATTCATTCATGTCTATTTCTTTGTAAGGGTAAAAAAAAAAGAAAGAAAGAAAGAAAGTAAATAAGAAACTATATTTGTGTAATTGTAAAATCTTTATTGTCAAATATCTTTGAATACATGCTATTATCTATAACAGTTCCATTATTACCCTTAACGAATCACCAGCCATGATTTTGTGAAATTTTGAAATTCTTATAGATCAGATTAAATTATTTCAGATGTATGCTTTTGTTGCTTGAATCACATTCATAAGCAATATGCACCATTGAGGCCATGTCAACCGCGGAAGTTAGACCGTACCCAAAACTGCTTGTCGATCCGACTTGTGTCCAACAACTATATATATATATATATATATATATATATATATATATATATATATATATATATATATATATATATATACACACACACGCGATTTAGATATAAACCATTACCTGTATCGCAGATTATATTGACGGTGTAGGTAAATTTGCATACATTGTACTGATGATGATATATATATATACACACATACGCATGGAAAAATTACTCTTATTAACATGGTATGCACATTACATATTTATTTCACTTTGGACAGAGTGGTCTAATATAGTTTTTTATTTTTAAATGTAATATATTCAAGTCTGACTGGTCTAGTAATATTTAGAGTAGTGGGTGTATTGCTGGTTCATTTTAGCAGTTTTGTTCTGGTGACTCATTAAATTACCATTCATTGAAGACAAAATTTGATGAAGCTCCTATTATGATGTAATTAACACTGTTAATTTAATAATTTACTATTTGATCCAGACACAGTAATATATACGCTACTTCCTGTTCCACTCTTAATTTCTACTTCTTTTGTTTTTGCTGAATTAAAGATGGAAACTTTGCTCCACTCTGGTCATGGTAAAGTATTTTTAAAGACGCGACGCTATGCCGATAAAGTCTAAGACAGTTACCTGATGCCGTGACGTATTAACTTCACTATGATGTCATTTTTGTCATTTTATGCTGCACATCAGGATGCACATAAAAAAATAGTGATATATATATATATATATATATATATATATATATATATATATATATATATATATATAGAGATATAGATAAATTAATGTGTGTGTGTGTGAACTCGAAAAAAATGCATATATACTTGTATTATTCTTATTTTTCCGTATAACGAGTTTGCATGACAGTATTTGATCATATGTTTAGTGTCAAACGCTAGGATTGCAAAGTTTTGCGAAGTATTATTATTTTTATAATTAAAATGTATACAGTATAACAAAGTAAAGTTTAATCTTTCTCTAACACAAAGAGAGATCATTACAATCTTTAAAATGAATCTGTAGATCTTACCCATTGCATGATTGTATATGTGTGTATGGAAGTTTTCAGGCTCCCAATTATAATGCTTCTAAGCGGAAAACATTGTCCAGATAAGGGCTTGATTTTAATCCAGATGTCAAGCTGTGTTAAGGCTCGTGTGTTTCTTTAGTTCAAGGTGAATGTTTTGAACATGTAATAAAAAATGACAAATAAAATGGTTGTCAGGTATATTATTTATACAGAAATGAAAATAATAATGGCTGAACCTGCGGACACACATAAATAAATACAATCTCACACAAGGCCTAATCATGAAGCTGTCAATGAAATGCTCTTGTTTACATCCAATTTGAATTCATTTTCTACTTTACTACAGAGTAGTAACATTACTGGTGTTTTTTGTTTTGTTTCTTCTTTTTTTCTTCGGAAATTGTGATTTCGTAAACGAAGCCATTTTATTGGTATTTCCGATATCAAGTGAATCAAATTTATCTAAAGAAAACAAAATGTCCAGTTTCGTCACCACAATGAACTTCATTTCTCTGTGATTTATATACATACCAAAGAGTTAAATAAGGTAAATTTATAACGCCGGATGTGAAAAACTCGTGAGCGAATTCTCAGCTGTAAGTCCCATTTCATCGTGTACAAGTGTGAGTAGTCGTAACGCATTGTCGCCACTTTTCTCAAAGTCATCCAGTTTCTCCATTTCACAGCCACTTGTACGATACCAACGTCGCCATGGACCATAAGAAGTGACACCAGTAACGAATATAGTACATTAAAGTCCTATGAAAAACCATTTTTTTTTTTTTTTTAGTTTTATTTATCTTCAAGTTTTTTGAAAATCTACTTGTTCCAGAAACCAATAAAAAGTATTATACCAATCGCTATTGACATTTGGAAATAGCCCATAATTCTTTGATATTTGTTAATAATTTATTTCAATTTTATTTCTTTTTTGTGATCAATATTTGTATGAGAAAAGAACAGCCATTTCAGGAGAAAAATCAAATAAAAAAGGCAACACAGTTTGGATACACTGATAATATTCTTGCAATATTTGACCCAAATCAGTGTGTTAGATTGGACAAAATGAAAAAAAAAAGTTTCTTTCTTATCCACAACAAGATTAGAATTGAAAAGACTTTATATCAATATAAATGTAATTATACTTTTTGTGTTACTATAAATACATTAACAAAGAGTGGTCAATCTTAATTTCTTCGACATATGGTTGACCTGCTGTTGATAAGATTAGTAAAAGAAGATATTGTGCTGTAAGACAGTCGTTGCGAGACATTATTCAAGAAATGTTCTGGAGAGTCATACCTACATTCAGTCTAAATAGATATTTGATTCGTAAAAGAAAGCAAAGATCTGAACTTTAATATATATGTGAGTCGCAAGATGAGTGTCTTTCAAACGCCAGCTTGTGTGTATATGCATCTTAGAATCTACTGGGATTATATTCTGTCACAATATCCACGTACATTAGTAATATTTGTAATGAGTACTGGCTGGTCTGGTAAATTAAATCCAGCTGGCACTTCGAGTAGAGATAGGAATTACGGATTTGCCACACAGATCACGTCTTTTCTAAAACAGATGTTCAAGCTATTCAAGGAGTTTATATCTGCAAGCTGAAATGTATACCTATATTAGCAAAATGTATATACTTCAACTATATGTTTGACTTATGAGACCGCCAGCGTTATTTCAGAAGTAAAATCGATTTTAAGTAATTCCTTTTTGTGGTACGGCTAAAATAAATTAAGGAGAGCTGTAGCAATTATTCTCTACAGGAATTATTTCAAACAGCATGGAAAGACACATTCAGCAACTTCCTATAATCACTATCCGGATACATGGATTTTAATGGAAGTAAATTAAGTTTTACATGTATACTTACTGATAATCTTCATAAACGACGACAGCGACTCACTGCGTCACTGATACAAAATTTCCTCACCAGAACTGGAATCATAAAAGTACGCGCAGGGTTCGTGAATTCCACAAGGTAAGTTTTTGCACATTGACAAATGTTACACATGGTCAATCAAATTATTTTCCAAATAACCAAATTTCTTGATTACATTATTAGAATATTATTATTATATCATATGTAATGTCTTTTTATGGGAAAGATCTATATTCCTTCATGCGAAACATACTTTTTATTATGCATCTTTGAAATATATTGCATGCGGCTTTCTAATTAATATGAAACGGTGAAGATACGTCTGATTGTAAATTGTGCATGTATGTTCTAGAAATGACCACAGACCGAACTAATAAATGAGTGAATCTCGTCCACGTTTATTGTGAGTGCGACAAGAAGAGTTGAGTTGACACACACACACACACACACACACACACACACACACACACAACGAAAACATCTGGCAGCTTGCATTAATCCCATAATTCCTGGAAGAATATTATGTTGCCAACTATTCCATCTCTATTAGCCTTTCAACATATATATGTAATCGGTAAATTGACTTGGCATAACCAAGAGAGGTATTTTCAGACTTAAGATTCTTGTGTTTATACACTGACACAAAAGAAGTGAATGTCGCCTTGCCCAACACACAGACATTTTGCAAATAATGCAGCAACTATGTATACTCATGAGAATATCGTGGCGACAGCACGTATACAGGAAAATCCCAATGCTTTTCTGTTAAAAGACTTATTGATGGCAACCTTTGCTTCCACCACGCCATTGGGGCTAGAAATTTGCAAGAACGGACCACGTCGGTTATGAAATATGTAGATTGTGAGGAATATTTCCAGCCATTCTGGGGATTGTTTCACAATTTTCTCACCGATTTAAACATGTTTATCTAATTCAATGAGGAGAATCCAAGATGCCACGTCATAGACGAATTAACAGACTGTAATGGTGACGGAAACGAATATAATGCAGGAAAAAAAGAGTTTAATTAAAGATATCCCGGTGATTCTTATTCTTAAATATGTTTACTTTGATGGAGATGCTTTAATTTTCACGGTCCTTGGTGCATTTTATGATCAACAAATTGGAAAATGAAATCATAATTATGAAATATTTACACTTTTTTTTCCTTAACAAGGATACTCTGAAGCTGATTACATTATCCAACTTTATATAATAAAAAAGTGTTACTCATATATTTTTAGTGAATCCCAAAGGAAAGATTGAGGCTGCATAAATCATTCTCATTTTTTCAATTTTTGCGACTTCTTGCACATGTTGCTTATACGTCCATATAGAATTGCTAATCATAGATATTTATACCACGTGATATCATACACAATAATAGTCAGGCAGGTGTAGATTCGTAAGTTGTGTTAATATGATCTTAATACGCTATCTTTCGTAAAAACAAAATGTTTTTCAAATAACACTTAAAAACCACAAACTCAATACTATAGGGAAATCACTAAAAGTGGATGAGAAATTTGCTTCAGAACATAGTGAAATATTATGAAAATGTTCGAACAGTAATTTTAATAACGACGCATATTTCTTCATTCTCAACAATCACTATTTGATTAATTTCCGTTCGGGTGAATGATTTCTGACATGAAAAAGCGATGATTTAATTTCATTGCCAAAACACAGTTCTTTCTATCTCATATGAAGGCTAAAACAGTTTTCATAATCCGCTGATGTCCCTCGCATTCTTGATTTTATTTTTCAATTAGGTAGATATAGAAGAAAAGTTCACATTGCCAGTGATACATATTGATGGAAAATTGAATGGAGGGGTAAGGGCAGGCCATTCTTGCAGAAGACTTTAAAAATCTGGAAGTAAGTTAATATTATGAAAGATTAGTTTGGCCCATCGAACTTAAGCTTGTGATTATTTATACTCGGAATAAGATGCTGTTTGTTCATCAACGTTCTGGTCAAGTCTAAATGACATTGGTGACATGATATTAATTGTCCTACCAAGTCCGAGGGGCTGTGCGATCTCAAAGATCTAATATTAATATACTTCCCCTATTCATACGTACCTTAGAGTAGTTATAAATCTTGGCTCATTTGGTAAACTGAACCAATAAGTACTTGTAGGAAAGATAAAGACCAAACATGCACAGGATATTGATTTGTTTTCTATGATTCGACGAGTAATCTTCTGTATTGTATACTTAAGCGTGAAATATAGAAACTTATTGGCGAAATAACTTTCATATTTTGTTTCATTTCTATATTTTTACATGTGAAAAATATATTCTTATACTTTCACATGTGAAAATATAAGATTTGATACCATACCATTCGACGCTTAATATGTGTTCCTACAGACGTTATACCTGCTGCAACAAAAACGAGCACTTTTTTGTGAGCTAGAACAAATAAATAGAAACTGCATTATATTTCAGACACGGAAATCAACTTTTGATGAAGAAATTTGACTCGACGCTGTTCGCTGTTCGCGTCTCTATGAAGTTATTTCCCCTTATTTCCTTGATAACAATGGTCAGATACGATCAAATAGTTTATAAAATGTCAAAAATGTAATTTACTGGGACAGATTTGGTCATCCCCATCCTACCGCTCTCTTACATCACTGATATTTATATGTTCAGCCTATGAAAGTGAGGTGAATTTACAAAACGGGGGGTGTTGTGTTGTGCTGAAGTGTGAGTTTAATCTTCTAAGTTTCGATTTTGGAGCACGTTTGGAATGTAATAAAAAGAAAATTTTCTTTTCTTGCGTTAATACCAGATATATTTCATCTTGTACCAAAAACGATATCGCCACTCGTTAAAATATGACATATTTTTTGTACCACACGATGAAATATATCCGATATTAACGTTGGAAAAGATCATTGACCCTTGGCTAGCGAAGATGAACTGAAACTAATTATCCTTGAATATTCGCACTAAAGGTAAGTTTCTCGAGATTGATATATGTAATGACTTCCCAGGAAATTCGTTCAGGAAATGCCAATTATTTTGATTAGGTAAGTGAAAATTATGATTTGGCTCATTTTTAACTTACATGTTTTTTAATAGTCGAAAATTCCCTCGCATCAAGAAAAATATGACTCGCATTACCTTAAATTGCTTTAAGAAAAATTTGACACGCATTACCTTAAATTGCAGCAATTTAGTTCGCGCGTAATAGTATATGCGCAAATGCTAGTTATGCCGCCAATGCGATAGCAGAAGATGCCATACTATTTGATATTGTCCGTCCGTACCTTATCTAAAATCAGTTTTGGACGATGACACGGAAACAACTTCAAGTAGTAATGCTTATATGCATATGTAAATAATTTAATTAGATTTGCATGCCATTTAGTCGGTTTCTTGTATTTTCTATTGCTTTGCTTCCTTTTTAAATTACTCGGGGTCAGTGAAATCTTTGTCAGCACAATCGAGCAGAAACAAAATTATCATGAACTCATGGAATTTAATAGCTTTATTTTTATGAATATGTAAAACAGCTTATTAGATTGTCATGCCACTTTAAGCAACAGCTATTAGGCTTTTTACTTGATCTTTAACCTTGTTATAGCTCGATTACACAGAAACTCAATTACACTGACCTATGCAAACTAAATGTGCAGGCCATATATATATGACCTGCACATTTAGTTTGCATATATACGACTGGGCATGCACTAAAATCATTAGAATAATCATTGCGTTTTATTGAACGCAATAAAAGGTATCATCATCACTAATGACTCTGTCTCTGACATAACGAAAGTATTTCATTCTTATGTAATATTGAACTAATTTGAGTAAATTTAGGTCTATGAAAAATACTCTTTTTATTTGTTTGTTTTTGTAATAAGAAAACACCACAAACACAACTAATGAAATGTTAAAATCAAAGGATCAATTAAATTGTTTTAATTTGACCTTTCTTAGATGATAATTGCTAGCAATTTTATATTCATATTTCTTCATTTGTGTGAAAGTGACTCATGATCTTATTCGAACACTGACTTACATTATGGAATTATTATGTTTCTCTATTGCGATACTACTTAGTAATACCCAGGTGTGAAAGACTTAGGAAAGTATTACACCAGATTTAATAATCAGTTTCGCTGATCATGCTAAAACGTTCTGGTTTGGGATATTTGAAAGAAGCAAAATTAACAAAGAGTAAAACCCTAGTTTTACAGTTTGTAACAAGAGCAGGAGATTTTCTGCCTCCTTTGCAAACGGTGTCCATGGGGTTTTAGTGAAAGGCCATCAAAATAGTTTTAGCACAATAACAGGCTTTGAAAAGGTTTTGAAGCTTAAGGTATTAATGCCAACAAATGGACAAAGTTAGGACGATTTCTCTCATTTTGCATTTATAATAGGGACTCTAAGTATTAATTACAATAAAAATATTTTTAAGATCGGGTTTGCAGTTTCAGATCAAATGTAGGAACATAACAAAGACCATCTAGTATATACAATGTGTTGCCATTCTCTCAGACAAAAGAATTCCACATGCAATAAAGTCTCTGACTCTAAAGCCTTCTTTAATGTTACCGTTTCTAAAAGGGTTATTAATTATAATATTTTAATGTCTTTTATCTCTCTTATCTCTCTTGATTCATCTCTATATCTAATGGCACCATATAGGAAGAAGAATTAGAGGTATTTCGTGTAAAAGTATTGTTATTTTGTCTCTAATGGCACCATATAGGACGAAAAATTAGAGGTATTTCGTGTAAAAGTATTTTTATTTTGTCCTTAATGGCACTATTCAAGACGAAAAATTAAAGGTATGTCGTGTAAAAGTATTGTTATTTTGTCGCCAAAGAAATACTCATGCTGACGGAAGAGAAGTCAGAGATCGAAAAAAAGATACTATTACATTTGAAAATATATGTAACATATTTCATAGCATACCAATAATGATAAAGCTACAAATGAAATTAAAAAGTAAGTAACATATTTTATATCATACCAGTAATGAAAAGCTACAAATTAAATTAAAATCTATGCAACATATTTTATATGATACCAATAATGATAGAATGTATGTCACATATTTTATATCATATCAATAATGATAAAGCTACAAAATAAATTAAAATGTATGTAACATATTTTATATAATACCAATAATGATAAAATGTATATAGCATTTTATATCATACCAGTAATGATAAAGCTACAAATTAAATTAAATTAAATATCAAAATGTTCCCTTTCAATTCGCACATTTTCTTGCCACCATGACATTAAAACGAAAATAAATTTAAAAATTCCATTGTGTCAGCTCTTTGGGTCGCGTGATCAGCACAGAGTCGTTAAAATGGGGCAATTCATATATTAGATTTTTACCAGAAACACATTTATTGTACTTGGGTAGTTAGAAAGAAAGAGTAATGACCTAGGTTAACCACCCTCTCTCATTTTGTGGGAGCATTTCACAATGTAATGTAACACTAACGGCGGTAAATAAAGTAATTTTCTTGTGCACCTATGAGCATTGCCTGAGAGAAGTTTAAAAAAAAGAAAAGGAAATGGTGTTTGACACATGAGAATGTTATGATGACCGCCTGAAAGAGTACAGCATGAACATGATGTGTGATAGCTTTCGTACTAAAAATTATCAATGTGACGATAATGCGAACAAGTGACTTGATGGAAGTCCGTAGAGATTACCTGTTTTATCGTTCTCAGAAAGGGTAATAAGGAATTTAATGCAGTGCTAAAACATCACGAGAAGTCACGTCAATGAGTTTTCGTTAAATATCACATAACAAACAGGCCAAATAGACAAATCCATTTCCTATTGCTGTCTCAGATGCCTATTACGATTCTTTCTCTCATATTGTTATGAAATTCATAGAATGTGTCGTCAAAGAAATAGAAAGTAGACCATTTATATAAACATCTATATAAAAGGTAGCAATTAGTATGGTGTCACACCATCTGTTTTAGAAGATTCGATTTATATCATAATCATACATTCGAGCAGATATAGCACAACGTCAAACTGATTTCAGTTTGCAAACCACGTATGCCCTACCCGGATGTTCACAAGTTATAAGTTCAAAATATCTATAGCAAAATAAATATCATACTTGCACAATTCCTGTGGAATACTTAAATCTCCAGCAATTGTGTGTTCTGGGGGTACGTCACCACGTTCATACAGAACCATAACGATTACGCTCTTGGTTGGTGTCTGAAACGATTGTGCTTATCTTTGTGCAAGAACTGTTGCATGAACAAGTGCATCCTTGTTGAATAACAGTCGATCTCTTTCTCTCCTCGGTTGAGAAAATGTCTTTAACATACTCTCTGGAGAATGTAATTGGGGTGGATTCAGCGGTGAATCCCACTTCTTCGTTGTAGTAACAATCCCTGGATGTTTTTACACCTGGTGGTGCAGTCAACAATCGGGCATTTGCATGTGCTAATTCTATAACGCCAAGCTGACCTCGAGTTGTCATGTCCACACCAGAGTGGTCCTAACGGTCGATTTCTATTTGACCATTAACACAGTTATATTTCAGCGTATATGAGAGTCTGTTAACACCATTTTGAAACAGATATTTGTCGACAGTTGGAACGAAATCACTATCAATGTTAGCATCACTTGTCAGACGATCCAATACTCCGTCGTTAAATTGCGCGGTAAGAATCCGTTACTTTATGTAACGATAAATCTAATCTTAAACACAAACACCAAAGACGGTTAGGTACGTATCGGGATAAACATTGAGTCCTTCAAACGGAATTCCGTCTCCGTTGACTAGTGATGTTGATATTGTATATGTGTAAAAATCGTAAACAGTGCCCGTTTTGTCGATACGCGATATTGGTGGTACATAATCAACACTCGGATACTGCTGATAATTTATTAACCTTGTCATTCTAATCCACGTACCTTTATTTCCGGTTATGATAAACAACTATGATGCGGACTCGGGCACTTTTAAGATGTGACATTTAGGTCTAACAAAGCTGTTATCAAAAGGATGGAAAACAAGTCAGACATTTGTTAAGGTTAATGCGTCAGTTTGTTCCTCTCCTTCTTTGTTAAATATTCCTTGAAATTGGCTCAATGAAGTTACTACGCGTGGTGGTAGAGGCACATCTTCGATATGTTCATCCACGTAGTGTTTCATCCCACCATTAGCATTATCAGCAGAGTCTTTGATAAACGCAACCGGCAAACCAGCATCTCTGATTCCCCAGTTTTCTCTGATCATGGCTAGGTTTTGCCCGATAGCGCCTAGCTGCCTCAGCACAACGTCGTTGATGTCCACGTTAGACGTTTTGAGTTATCGAGTTTGATCTTGGAAAATCACATGCTCGCCCGGGTCAATGTCTACAACAACCCAGCTGGTAAACTCGGTCAAATCCGCATTGGTGGCAAACTTGCTTAAATCCACATCGGCGCCGCGTCGTCGTGGGGTTGAGCGTCCGTAAATGTTAATAGGCATTTGTACACTATCAAGTGTACTTTAATGTACAATTTACAAGCGTTTGCAGGGTCGGTGTTGAGGAAGCTTTGCTTCCCGCGAGTCGATGCAACACTTTAACAACAAGATGACCCCATACTAGTCATTCCAGCCGAGTTTGCAACTTTAGCTTTTAATAAAACAGCGGTTGTCGTCAGCCTCTGATTAAATAATCAACATCTTCAAGTGGTGTGTAAGCCCGTGTGAGTCAAAATATAAAAGATGTCGAGGCGTTATCACGTATTGTTACGACTAGGGGTAATGTAACACAAGAATAGACTCAAACAAGCTTTCAAGATTTAAAATACAAATATTTAATTTCCTAAATATTAAAATATTTCAACAAACAATCAAAGTGAAAGAATTAAAAATAACTTACAGTATAGAATATCATTAAAAGTCCTAAATTGTTCTAAAGTTCACTGACCTGAAAGTTAATCCAAATGTTCCGAATGAAGTAGGTTTCGAATGAAACCTTCACTGTACTGATGTTAATGAGAATCAGTTATATCCAAGTTTTATAAATTCCAAATAGTCCTCGTGAATATGGATTAACACAAGTTCTAGAAATATTTCCGATAATACCACGGAGCTGTATAATTATTAATGTTTAAGAAAACAGTACTAATCCAGAATGTACTGTATATTGATATATCACAAAAGTAGAATATCCACACACAAAAAGAACCAAATTCGTTTATGACCTCTCAGTCCAGTGTAGCTATGAAGAATGCTAGAATGCTGCTATAAATCATATTATATAGTCTCTTACTAAGCATAATCAAAATAAAACTCAAACTACGTCTTCGATAAACAACTGGGTATTTCGAAATAATTTCCTTTCAAATACAACCCTTTCCGAACCAATCAGAAACTAGGTTATACGTGACATCTCCAAAGTACTATTGCCCTGACGTTATTAACAGTAAATAATGTATTGACTCTGAAATGAAGCATTTTAATCTAGGTCAGAAGTTCATACCCTGACGCGTTAAATCTCGTGATATACTGTTACAATCGATAATTCTTATAACGACCTAACGTACTGAGTCACATTGAAATACCGTATATGCACTTTCTGCAAGACGACAGCTGTTAGACTATTATGCAGAGATCATAAACTTATAAACTATACCATTATTAAAAGAAAAAAGATATATAATTCCGTAACAGTATGCAACCCAGTTAGTACCAGGCCCTGCTGTCTAATCCTGGTTAACAATCCCGGCTTCCCTCGTGCGGGGAATCATCGATGCAATTTCATCCCTCCTAAAGACACTTCGATAATACCTGACTGATTTTACCATCGCGTGTAAATCAAAATTAGTCAATGGCAAGGCATTCTGCGAGTTGTACCGGGTAGTCGAAGACCTCTGCCTGAGGGTATTCTGCGAGTTGTCCTGGCTAATCGAAGACCTTTTACTTTTTTCGTTCGTTTACGAGACGCTATGCGCCCCCGAGAAAAATCATTGATTTTTCCCCCAACCGCCGTTATCAGCGCCATTCCAGATGCAGTTCCGACAGCCCCTAACGCAGTCGCTTTTGCAACCGCCGGAGCCGCAGCAGCTAACAATGCTGGAATCATAGCAAGGAATGGAAATATTCCACCGGTCTTTTGCATGTGTTTCACCGCTGACTTCAATAACATTAATGTCACCGAGGTGTTCCTTCGTTGGGCCGCATTAAGCTGCTTGAGTTGCGTTTGGGTCAAGCACACATGGACAATTCCAGTTAACCTTGCAGGTGAAAGTTTCAATGTGTCACCACAATTGTTTTTTATTGCGCTTTTGATTTACGCAAGCTGGTTTTCGCTAAGGCCAACCTTAACTTCGTGATAGGAGATTATGTTATAGTATGCTGTTAAATTACAGCAACTACAATGACAAGTTTTCCACAGGCGCGTCGATAACCCTAATTCAACCACCTGCGCCCTCCGACATCAGCAACTTATCAGAAACAATTACAGCAGCACATCTGTAGCCACCAGGGACGGGAGGAACGGCGACGGCATCGCCCACGGGAATCTCAATTACACGTACATGAAAGTGTAAGTCGATCACAGACTGTCTGTACAGGTCTAAATGTTCCAACGAAAAGTAATAAATCGGGTACAACGTAGCAAAGTCATGCTGGTAAATCTGTGGACCTGTGTCAACGTTTTGATCCCGGTCAATGAAAGACCACAGCTTCTGATAGGCACGTGCAATATACTTGTTTGTGAAGTCAAGCAAAATTTCTTCCGCGGGTTCATGATAACCACTTAACCGCAAAGAAACTTCAGACACTTCTAGCCAGTCAAATATAATTTTACTAATAGCCTGTCCATCAGTGTCTAAGCTACAGTTTGATACACTATAAATACATGTCTTGGTTCACTGACACTTTGTTGGGTAGTTGTTTGTCATGACAATTGTTGAACGTTACCTTCATACGTGTCTGTGGTAGGCGTGCGAAATGATAACGGTGATGTGCCTCCGGAACTCATAAACGACAACAAACGTGTTTCTGTAGCCACCGAAGAAATTATCTCAGGCATCCACAATGCTAATTATAACAACACAACTGTACCATTAAGATCATCAGTACGTAAACTGCATCATCGTTGGTGTTTGTTTGGTATAATGTGACTCTGTGAAGTGCACTCGACGCTGTGAAATCTAAGGTTATAATTCGCGTTGGTGCCGACAGTTAGGGATTTCACATCTGCATCAACACAGCAGTGGTTACCTTTAGGTCGCCTATGCACATACTGTATATGATTTGCGTGATTGGATATATCCTAATGAAATATCATAGACGAACCAGCAGATTTTTGCATAATCATACTCTGTATCTAGCGAGTCCGAGAATTGTTGTGGCAATGTCAACGTTGCAAACATCCTTCAATTTCCTTTCCATCGATGAAATAATGTGCGTCGCTAAACAACGACATAATACCGCTGTTAACAAATAAAACCCGGGAACCGGCGGTATATTCAGCATTATCGCTTTGTATCAGTTTTCCATCGATTTCCAAGAAAGCCTCACACGGAAGAAAATACCGAGACGTATCATGCACTTGTAAACCTATTCGACCATTTTGATCATGATCTTTTACCGAGTACGAATAATACTGAAAATCTTTTTTACTTTGATCTACCGTGAAAGGAACATCCATGTCACACGCGGGATAGGATACTTCTCTAAATTGTGCCATTGTTTACACTTATACATTAATTGGTTCGTTTAATACCTTTTTGTGAGACGGCTTTGACGCCCGCGTCTCGTCCACAACCGTCATCCGTTTCCCATGGCCGCATTTGCAATCTCTGAATGAGTTAGACGTTCTTGAGCAGCTTCATTGATGATTTTACTGACCACGGGTGGCATTGATTCTGTCGATGGAAGTATAACCGCTATTGGTGGTGCTTGGTGGTGCTCGAGTTACTAATCGTCGTCGTCGATCTCGAATTGACTGAAACGCTTGCAATCCCAGATTTTCAACCGATTCACAGCAACGTTTTTGATGCTATCAATGACTCGCATTGCAACTTGTTTAGCAATTGGTTCAGCTCGTGAAGACAACGCCTCTAGCAATTTGGGTGCGGCTGTGAACAGTCTTTGGAGAACATCACCAAGTCCATTTCCATAATATACCGCATAAAATGGTTTTCTTTCATTAACAACACGAACTGCTATCACACGTCCACGTACGACTGTCGTTATATTAAATACCAGGTCGATCTCTAATGTACAGTTATATTGTCAAGGTCTTTCAGGGCAGGTCCAACATGTGCCGTTACTGGTCCACAGAGTCAAATGGATATGTGTCAACCGAGGTTGATAACATGGAAGATACACTGGTGACGCGGGAATAATTTATATCAAATCACCCGGTTCAACAGTTGAGGAAAACTCAAACAGTATATATCTTGAGAAGCTACGCTTCAGTGAGCTCCGCTTTCGTAACTGCCACTGATGGCGTCACATCTTAAGTTAGTTTGAAATGTTGAGGTAATATTAACAATGTAAAGCGCGACATGGTATCCCACGCATAAGATTCGTCTGTTGCCGGGAATGTTTTAAGGCCAACCTAAAATTGTTGTTATTGACGACCTGGCGTACGGTGCAGATTCTATTGAGATGACAAAGCTGAGTGTGGGCTCCTGTTCACGTATGGAAATTTTAGAGTCTTTGCTGTTCACCAATGTGATTCTCTGTCGAATCTCTTTATTGATCGATTCCATGTCGTGCGCGCTCGATGTAAGCAAAGACGTTTACATTTATTGGAATTGCAAGCAGCATTGGCCGTAAACGCGCAGGGTTTAAAAAAGTCGGTTGCGTGGATGACACAATGGAGTAAATATCCCGCACTGATACGGGGACAGACATTCTCGGGGCACCGACAGCGCTTCCGGTGCCAGTGGGTAGTCGTTGTGGGTTTGATGAAGCTCGTCTGGGTATTCCAGATCAACTTCAAAGAAGTATCTGTGGGCACTGTTACTGTCGTGATCGTGTAGGCGTGTTTGTATGTTCACATCCGCGGGATCTATCCACGAAAACTCATCAACCGGCAAGGGTTGCATCATTGTCCAATCATAAACATTGTGGCTTTAAGATACATGATGTAACTCTTTGGGACAGCGGGGTCATATCGGTCCAAGAATGGGTTGTTCACATGCGCGAATCGATGACTTACCATAGAAATTCAGCTCCTGAGTGAGCACTCGATAAACATATATTGGTCAATGTCAGTGAGCAGTTCCAACTCAATCTTGGTTTTCAATAGCAACGCATCACATACCGTAAAATAGTGCACGGGATCAAGATGATACACACTCACGGCGGTATCGTGAAACGCTTCAAAGACATCCGCGAGCAGCAACACATCGGTGCGCAGATGCAAATCGTAATAGTCAGCGAGGTTTTTACATTAGGATGCGGACCAAACCGCGTTTGCATGTCCATAGTCGTCGGTGGAATACCTTTGCGAGAAAACGATAAGTAGAATGCCTCGATCGGTGGCAACTGAGTTTCGGCAAACGTTTCCCATCCACTCATGTACTGGTATGGTTACACTCCTTTCGTGTTATGAACTTTAACTTGCCAGCGATGGCACCATATCGACTGGTGATTTTGAAGCTATCCACCGCAAGGTTGATAACTAGCATGTCCAAGCTGGAAATCAAATAATGCAGCAAATCAATGAACTGCAACTACCTAGCTGGAACGTCATGTATTTTTCCATGTTGTTTGGGATTATACTTATTGGCGCATTCGATGATGTTGCGGTGCATGATCAATTGGCCATCATACCACCGCTGGTTATGAAACACCACATGAATTTTTATTTTATTTAGGCAAATCCGCAGCTGATGATTCTATGCGTTGTGTGCGGCTTCTCTGTACGTGCCAGTGATATGACAGTGATCATGAAGAAATCACCACCGCAGATCCAGTAATCACTGGCCACGATAAACTTATCAATATCATCACCGGTAATGATCATGTCTTCTGATGCTGCACCATAAATGGTTACATGGCAATTTATCGTCTGGCCAACAAGATATTTTACCACGTGGCAGCTTTCGAAGCTTGGAATCAAAACAATGCAATTTTCTTCAAGCGGAGATTTGGTAAAATCACTGCGCATTTACTATTGGTATAATGTCTCACGACAACTCGAAACTCACCATCTATTGTGCGCTAACACAAAAGAATTTCAAACGTGTTATGGTTCTTGTTTTCAAATCTGAAATTCATTATAAATTCAGAGCCGTCCTCGAGTATTGACTGTATGGATTTTGTATCTTCACTTCGAAAATATTCTTCACAGAAGTGTCGCCATTTCCTAGAGTCTTCTATCATTTCCCGATATTCGTTATCATTACAAATTATTGTATTATTTTGCATACCTTCGAATGCCATTATTGCTTTTATATATTATGCCTAACGCATTGCTCTAATTAATTTGTTCTTGATAATCTTCGCAATTGCTCGAATATTCCCTCGATGTTTCTGTGTCATCGTCATTGTAATTATAGTATTCGCTCGTTTCACTATCTGTACTAAGTGGTCTAGTCAACGTTAGCGACTTTTATTTTTTCTTGCACTATATCAAATAATTCTTTTACAGACTGCTTGTTTTATTTTTCTCCAAGTAGGCATCGCTGTTTTTCCAGGACAACTCCAAAGTTGATTAATGTATCAAGATGCTCTGGATACGTGTCTTGAAAAATCATGCAACATCTTTTGAGCCTTTTTGATTAATCTGTATGATGCATTTAAACGAAACAACGACGTAATCTTTTCTGTGACGTTTCGCACACTTCACTGTGGAGAAATTAATATCAGCATTATTGCTTACACAGTGGGTGGTGATCAATAATTGTGTTGTCACAATAGTATAGTTGTAAACAATAATCGAGGCCTGAATGCAGCACTGAAATCGGCGCAGCTGTGTTAGTATAGTAACCCTCGATACTTATCGCTGTGCTAGTTGGGAAATTTTGCTGCGTGAAATTCCTGTAGCGACCTTGATAGTGTAAAGCATAGTGATTGGTACGCTGGCTGGGAAATTCTCGGAGAGACTTAATAATATAAATCGTAGCAATTACCCGATAAGATAAAAATGCTAAAGTCATGGCATATAAAAGGGTTGACTTATCCCCAGCTATCCAGTCTAAAACGCACAATGTACCTCTACTGATGAATATGGACATTTCCCTATTAAACTAGTGACAAAATCAGATAAACGAGCTTCTAAATAGGTCTAGAGAAGGTGCATTTGTTAGAAACAATTTATTTCTTGGGTAAGTTCTATTGGGTTACTGGAATGCCGTTTCTTCTTTGTTGCTATTTTATCCTGTTGGACCATGCTTAAAAGTTCATCCTATATTTTGATAGCAAACGCACTGAAAAAATGACATGTAATGCTAAATGCACTCCATATGTCTGCTTTTACTACACAGTTTGTATCAAAGACGTAACAAGATGGTACAGAATAGCTCAAAATGGTCATATGAATAGATGTGATGTTTCCCTTCCCTGCTATAGAGGCGGCAAGGCGCAGGCACTCATTCAAACAGGGGCGGAGTTTATGATTAAACTTTTGATTAAGGGTTTTCTGTATGATCACTTTTCTAAACGTTTTGGCTGGATAGCTGTCACGCTTGGTTCTATAGCTTAAATAAGCATTGCTCTTTCATCTCTATGAACAACCCAAAACTTTGTCGCGGAGGCAAGGTCAAGTTAATTTTAAACCATTGATCAAAATTGTTACCAATGTATTTATGTTTGGTTATAAGTCCAACACCTTCAGAAGGATTGTGGTCAAATTAAAACTGTGCTATTAGCAATTCTGTTTCATCCCCACACATTCCCTCCGTCAATCTGTCCTTAAACCAAAGTCCTTGCCATTAGAGAATCTTGTGAAATGATCGGTTTAAATATATATCTATAGTCATAAGTTGCAAACCTTTCGAGGGTTGTTGTATGCATAACTGTAAAATGAGAAGCATTATTATTTTATCTACACACACACACACACACACACACACACACACACACACACACACACTCCTCTCATTCCTGAGCCAGGTCAAGATCACTTAAACATTTTGTTTAAGTTTTCAGTTATAAATCCCAACCTTTTTGATTGCAAAGCAAAATAGCTCTGTAGAAAGGAGACCAAAACATATATTTCAGTAAGATATATACCGACCAGGCTCCAGGAACATGATTCGTGTCAGCCAGGTTGTGAAATCAGACTTAACAGTATCACATATTATTGGTGGTTAACATTAAATAAACAATATTCTATTGCATGTGAAATGTATGAGTTTTTTTTAAAATATCAGATCTGAGGATAAGGTTTGGTGTTTCCTGAATACAAGGACCATTCAGAGGTCATGATTACATGAGGTGATAATTTGAGGTTGTTGTAAGAAACTTCAACTTCAATTAAGGCATTTCAACTTTGTCAACTGTATGTATTATATGTCCACTAATAATGTAGCTTCATACAGAATGCACCACCTATGTTGAATGAAAACACTCTCAGAAAACAGAGCGTGTAGATTTTGAGTTCCGCTTACTTGAGAGAAAAGATGAATGTACTTTTGTTGTGTGTGTGTGTGTGTGTGTGTGTTTGTGTGTGTGTGTTTTAAAAAAAACTAGGATTATCAAGCCATTTACGTTGCAGTGCATATATCATGCATATGTTCAGCTGGAGCGTTACTTCTAAGCTTGCAAAGGCTGATCGCAAAATCTTGTAACTATTGTTAATACAGAAAGATTCATGACATGGCATTAACCTAAAAGTCGTCCCTCTGGAACATAAATGATCGTATTTACTCCTAAATTTATCCAAACGGGAGGAAACATGCACATGCAACATGTGATGAGTTAACTTTGCTTACTAGACAGAGTTTTAGGGATGTTTCATTTCTTTTTCAACAAGAGTTACGTGATTATTTAACCTATACTGGCGGAAGCCCACTGAGGCGTATTGCTGAAAGTATTGGTATTTATTTTATAGTGAACTTTAGACATTTTACAGACATCCCTATCAAGAATACAACCTTAGAAAATTCTCCATGCAGAGCAATTTGTTTCAAGGTTCATTTACTATAAAGCTGGACATTTCTTGTTGCTGGTGCTGACGATGTTTGCTTAATAGCTGGAGGTGATTTTAGTTGACTATTGACAGATCAGAGGGAAGATTAAAACAGAATAAACTCCAACAAAAGCTGATATATCCCACGACATGTTTTCAGTTTTTCAACATCTCATAATAATTTTCTGGGACTTAGATGTTCTTCACTAGCTGAACAAGATATATGGTTCCGTACGTGCCTGGAAGGCAACTTATGCCATCCAAATAGGAGAGAGAGAGAGAGAGAGAGAGAGAGAGAGAGAGAGAGAGAGAGAGAGAGAGAGAGAGAGAAAGAGAAATACAGGCACTTTAAGCTATTCCAGCGTGCGGTGCTGTCAGCCAGTTTTATGCGGTAGTCAGAACTTCAGAAGAATCTGTGAGAGGCGACATTTTTGGTAGAAACGATGTCAAATAGGAAAAGTTGCTCTTTTTATCATAAATCAAAAAGGGTATACAAACAGAACCACTTATGGTATGGTCATGACCATGCTGACAAAGTCTATGTTTATAATTCCTTCAACGACACTCAATACTATACTCATTAAAGATATATAAACGAAAGTATGCTACTTAAAAATGTGTAAATATTTACTATTTTTTATGCGACATCTGGGAAAAAGACTTTACCCTAATTTCGTAAACAAATTTAGGTGCCCATACTAGAGACCTATGATTGACAACGAGCGATTTTGCGATGCTTTGGACATAATTACTTAAATTATAATTGTTGTCAGCTTTTTAACATATTGATCCCACGCCGTATGAAATTTTAAAAGTTCACCATTTGTCTATAACACGACCCATGTCCATTCCAAATCGTGGTTTCAAAGCTGTTCGAGAATATGTCAAATTAGAATCTCACAAGCATTAATAACATGTAGCGCTTCCAAACGTGAGCCCAGTCGTGACGTTCAAAAAACAAAATCAATTCAGAGGAATGCAATGCTTATCTGTCTCCGGGAGAGCAATTGCGTTTTCTCTTTGAAAGGGAGTGTTTGAAAATACGGTTGAAAGGACCATCTAAACGTCTCCAAATCGACCATTGGATTTAGTGATAAGATAAATGTAAATTGTATTTCAAATTGTAACAACAAAGGTCCTCAATAATTGTGTCGCTCCTGCTATATTTTTTCCAGAGATAACGATATCCAACATGTTTTTCCAGGAATACTGACTCAAATGCGATTATATTGCGTACAAGAGACACGTATGTTGCATTTCCGTGATACTCCAACAACAGACAACATAGACATTTTCTTATAGACAACATAAAGACTGAATACGTCAATGCTCAAAAGTGATTTGTAGTTTCTAAAAGGTAAGTCTTTGCACACCATGACATATTATACACGTAATGCCATCTTTTGATTTACATATCATGCCAACTGCATATATATTTAACTGGTGTCATTGTTTGTTGCATGTATTATTTGATTTTTAATTGAAACTATGATCCCTGTTTTACATCAGACATACTCATCACTGTATATGTAAATGATGACAAAAAATGAACAAAGTTTGTTTATTCAATCCATCCCAAAACTTAAGCCGTAGAATATCTGCCAAATACTGGCATCACCTGGAAATCTGGAAAAGGGTGGTAATGCAGAACCATCTTTGAAAAAAGGTTTAAAACATTTCCGTTCAGCAACGGACAATTTACTGCAATGCTATTTCCACTAAATATTTAAACACGACATTCCAGCAAAGCGGCGCCATTTTTGTGAAATGTTCTGTTTGCTAGATACACACACACACACACACTAGAAGTTTTCATTATTTATACATCATCCACCCCCAGACCCCACACCTCCCAAATAAATTAAAACATATGATGATGTTACAGGTCTATACATAAACGTACAGACGTTAATAAAAGTATTACAGGCCAATACATAAACGTACAGATGTAAATAAAAGTATCATGCTTCGTTATAAAGAACAAACAACTAGAAAAATTGTAAATGGCTGATGTGAGTAAATTCTCTATCGTATTTTATTTGTTCGCTTCTATGTAAATATTTTAGGCCCGAAATCCATTATTTTAGAAATAAACAATTTTATCTATCTCAATGGTATAAGTTCAACCAGCCTCTGCACTAAT
Organism: Margaritifera margaritifera; assembly: GCA_029931535.1. Classification (NCBI taxonomy): domain Eukaryota; kingdom Metazoa; phylum Mollusca; class Bivalvia; order Unionida; family Margaritiferidae; genus Margaritifera; species Margaritifera margaritifera. Next base: position 3,112,312 of record JAQPZY010001473.1, read on the forward strand.
ATCACGCTTGTGTTGCTGCGTCTTAAATACCAAATCAAACCAAATTAGATAAGACTTCATAGTTTAGGCAGTCTTCAGACTATGTCCCCATGTAACGAAACTGTAGATGAAAACACCCACACACCTTTGTGTAATGCCAAGTGTTTAAAATTATTTTTGATATCCAAGGGTAATGCCTATCCTAGATGCAGCAGCAAATTTCTCTCTTCTTCGTGCAGTTGGACAATTGGACTGTGCGTACTGTAGTTTTGTCTGCTGCTACTTGAATCTTTTAAACAATGCAGCCGCTGAACTTCACACCTGAAAGTGTAAACGTTCTTATGATACTGTATCGGTGAAAGTTAATTTGATATACCCGTCTGACTGTTACTCAAAGTATTCCCTTCATCAATATTTTTTGAAAATGTTGATGTTGATAAAATTACTTTTGCAACCTTTGAGTCAGAATGAATAAATCGATGATGTTTGTTATCTTTAGAAAAATAGGTAAGTTATGAACAGAAAGGAAATTTACGTGAAGATTAAATGCAACGCAATGAAAATTACCATTTCAGAATCATCTTTTATAAACTTGTAATCTACATTATAATAGGCAGTTAACCTAATTACGTTACTATGAGGGGAGATGTCATATGAAGATGAGAGTAGTTTCATATTAACTGTCACAGCCTGTAGGATTGGACAAAAATATAAGATGTTAATTGATTTGTTAATTAAAATGTTTTAGGCTGTTAACCGAATTACCTAACTATGAAAGAAAGACCATATGAACGTGAGAGTGCTCTTGTATTTACTGTCACGGTCTTCAGGCTTGCACAAAATAATTGCATGTTAATTGGTTAATTAATTATAAACTGAATTAGTTTTTCCACCATTACCCGCAAAATGGATCCCCCAGGGCGTGGCTATGGTTTAGTAATTATATCAGGCTCAAGAGGCAGCAATATTTCTTATCTTCTCTTTCCACCTCTTCTTGGCTAAATAGAACGATATATCAAACGATAGTTCTAAAAATTAGCAATGACCGTTTTATTTTCATTGTGTCAAGTGCTTCCACGGCATCAATAGAAAGACATAATATATGTTTTCATTTCTTCGAATTTTGCTTGTATTCTTTATAAATATAATACTCAGTTTTATGAACCTCAAGAAATCAGTTGTTTGGTGGAAATTGTATAGAGGCATTTTATAAAGAAATATAATATAAAGATTTCAATGAAACAATGTCTCAGAGTTTAATACAGGGTTTATTTTATAAATTTGGTGACGACAAGTGACCATTACACTGCAGATTTAACTGTTGATTGGCTGGATTGTAGTCGATTCTTGATTGGCTGGAGTGTAGTCGATTCTTGATTGGCTGGATTGTAGTCGATTCTTGATTGGCTGGAGTGTAGTCGATTCTTGATTGTGGCATTTTTTTCGGGAGAAAATTTAAAATAGGAACATAACCTTAACTTGCATTGATAATGTGCACTGTATATACATGATTCATAGGTTTGATGATTACTTTAATTGCGGAAGATGTTATCTTTAAGGATTCCTTTTGTGGAAGCTCTATTTTTTGAGGATTACTTCATTTTGCGGAAGCTCAATTTTTTGAGGATTACTTCATTTTGTGGAAGATACAAAGTAATTCTTGCTAAAATGTATTGATGGTAAAGTCGGTCGTCTATGATGAAATTGGTTCTAGCTCGTAATCCATATATGTTTCACCTTTTAACTTACGCATATCATCAAAAATACAAAGTACAACCTGTCTTCCAAATACAGCTTGTCTTAAAGCCCAAGATTGCAAAGATGTGCTGTCTCTAGTACGGATTAAACACATTATCTCGATAACAGTCTGTAACAACATGATCTTCTTTCTTCGTTCAGATGATAAATCTCTTGTTTAACATCAAAGTCTTAAAATCTTTATACATAGCAGCTGAACTATGTAGACTTTTAAATCTATTCGTTGCATTTACCTATCGAAGCGATTATAATTAATATATCTTGGCATACCTGGCAATGCAAACCATATAAATACTCACAAAAGAATGCTCTTTTTCAAAACAAAATATTTAGCATGAACTGTGGTCTAAGGCAATAAAGGAAAATTCGGAAGTGAATGGTAGTGCCTTTAAGAGTGGTGTTATCAATGTAAACTCCAATTGTAATGTTTAGCTTGATGAAAAACAGATAAAACTTTTATGTAAAGTGTCACATACACACACTTCCAAAGTAAATATGGGTGTTGTAACTGCGTACTCTTTTCAGTGAAAGGCAGTGCATAGTCACGTCATAATTTTGTATCGAGTGACATTATTTTCTTATTATATATGAGTGCAAGAACTTCTTAGGTTAATGCTTGATATTTGTATATTACTCTGCTCTTGAAGGATACTTTATCATTGTTTCCATGCCAGCCTTTGTATGATCCAATGCCATTTATGGTGTAAATACAACTGTTGACAAAGCATTATAGATAGGAGAAACATCAATGCTTTCAAAGCAACCTTACTAAACGGTAGATAATTCCGTCATTTAATTTTGTGATAGAATTTTAAACCGAATTTATTTTATCAAATTCCGTGTCGATTATATTTGGATAAACTATATGAATTAGTTTTGGCAGACGATTTATTTTTAATGCGAAGTTATGTCTACCAGAGAGTAAAGGGTTGATGCTCGTTAATTTTTATTTGAAAAGCCGATAGTAATATGACATAAAGAAGAGTAAGACAGTGACTGTTATTAGTAAATACCAGAAAAAGCCGATAGTAATATGACATAAAGAAGAGCAAGACAATTACTGGTATTAGTAAATACCAGAAAAAGCCGATAGTAATATGACATAAAGAAGAGTAAGACAGTGACTGTTATTAGTAAATACCAGAAAAAGCAGTAAATCTTAAAACAAATTTCAAGTTGATGGTAGTGCCTTGGAGTTGAAAGCTTTCCATTTTAAATTACATGACCGTTAGTTGTATCCATAATGCTAAGTCTATTTCAGTCTCGTAAGGCCTTAACAGCCACTTCTGGTTACGCATCAATCAGTGAATGTCCACTGTAACGTATAGTATAGAAAATTATACAACGTTTCTAGTTTTAACGTAGTATCGTCTGGAGCTTTGTCAGCTTGGCCTGAGATAAGCTTCGGCATGCATGTATTTCCCTCAATAGCTGCACTTTTGTGAGAAAATTGTGTTTCGATTACGCTGTTACTGTTAAATAGGTAAATTAACTAGTTCCATGTCATCATCTTATACTATAATGATGTTATGAACGTCGGTTTCATCTATTGTATACTGAACATATATGTTTCATATATAGTATACCCCATATGCGTTTCATATATAGTGTAATACATTTGGGTATGTTCCATTTGTATTTACGTCTCCATTTATAGGTTCGTTAGATTTTAGTGACTAGTTGTTTGATTATGGGAAGTCGGTGTTGGAAAAATATTCCCCAGCCCGAGTAATTAGCCAATTTCTAGGAACAGACGTCATACTTACAGTTTTTAAGAGACTTTGCAATGGCATGGATTGGTTTCGTAGTTTGAGATGGGATCAGACTAGCATAAGTGAGCATGGAGCCAAGTAGTTCCTATCTTAATTCAGAGGTGTTGATTGATTGATTGTGCCTTTCGGTGGGAGATATTTCGTGACAAGAACTACTGTTTTGTGCCATGGGATAATTGGGAAGAGGTCATCCCTTTGTTTGGAGATGCCTTTCATTGTAGCAGTTGGTGGAAGTACATGCGTGAAACGTGGTTCAGACTGTTGTTTTTGTTGACCCAGGGATGGAATCGGAAAATTGTCCCCTGCATTGGGTGTTTGAATTTTGTTATGTACTTCATGCCACGGCATGCTAACAAGGAAAAGCCATGCAACTGTGAAGTTATAGTTGTGACATTGTGGTCATTCATTTATTGATTAGAGAAAAATTGTTTCTAGTCTTGGCGCGTTACGAAAACTTCCAGTTGACAACGAATGTTGTCGGGAAGTCCTTGGAATTAGGAAAAAACAAGGGACTTCCAGCCCAACCTCACGCAGGTGTTTGATTCGCTCGGTAGAGGAACCCCTGTGCGTGTTACAATAGTATACCCCATACAAATTTACTAAAGGAAAGACTTACTTACAAAAGTTCGTCCGTCACATTACTTGAAAACTGTAGATTCTAGTCATTTTGAACGATATCTCCTCTGAGTTTACTTAGCACAGCAATACCATTTCTTACGCTGATAATTTCATTTCCTTATAGCCTTGTGGAAATGCTCGTCTTGGACATGCATTACTCCTTCTGTATTTTTTATTTTAGATACTGACAGATGGGTGCGAAAGGTTAATGCAGCATGCTAGCGTTATTTTCACAAGCAGCTCCGCGTGTTAATGCGATAGTGATCTAAACGTTAGTACATTAATGGTTAAGGAGATTTCTCTAGCATTAAGAAATGTATCATGATAATCAGTTTCGATTAAAGTGACAGCAAAGACCTCACTTCAGAGTCTTGCATTCATTTGATTACAACAAATAATAACTTGTAGAGATTGAAGGAGTTGACAAAGTTAAATGTAAAATAGCCGGAGAGTAGTAGCTACTGAAGATACTCTCCTACCAGATTGTGTTAATACAAAGTCCATAACTGTATTGTCTTTCTCTACATAAGTCTGGCAACACTGATTCGAAGTAATGCTTTACCTTTCAAAATGATTATTGCGACAATTTTTTTTCCCAGTTGATCTGTTTGCCCTCCCTTGATTGACCAAAAAGTCTTCTGTTTTAAATGATGAATTTCAATCAATTGTCGGTGAACTCATTTTCTTAAAATTGTGTATACTCTGTACATATATTTTTCAAGATGGTTAGGGTATATTTTTGCATTTCTTTTGCTAATACTACAAAAGTTGAAGAAGAAACACAAGTTGAGATATTAAGCTCACTATTACTAGTCTGTAGATTTAACACTATCGGGAAAAATGTGATTTGATGTTATCCAAGTTTAAACTGTTATTCGTGCAATGTACTGTAGCGCTGGCCTGGCCATTGCAACGATTCACACACTATCGGCACATGGAAAATATTTCTTTATTAGACTGGGTAAAGCATGGTATGTTCTGTTCATTCTGTATGGACAAGCATTTGTGATAGATCCATACGTAAATGATTATAGCAAATAATTTGTTTCACTTAAAATTTCAAAATTATAAACTGCACATACCAGAGTTTATACTAATAATTCAATTCAAATACATTTAAACTGTTGACATCTCCGAGATTTATTTGCTATTAAAATGTTATCGCCACGAACTGGGTGGCAAACACGATGAACGATGATCTCTTTTTGCTTAAAACATGTCTTCTCTTGTAACAAGTGAAAAGTCACTGAGTCAATTTTACACAAATGTCTTCCAGCGAAGCTTAGATAAAAAATGTGATCATACAAAAAGGATATACGAGTGAACATTTCGTTTGCCGCACTGTGGTACAAAATGAATCTTCACTTGGCATTGATGTTGCATTACTTTTATGCAGCGTTGAATCTACATGTAAATATCACCATATATCCCATATTAACTAAGAAAATCCGAGCACTCAACTCTAATCTTTAAGCGCTTAGATATGAAACTTTGTAATATGATAGAATTGTTTGCAATATCACGTATCACCGAAAATCTTAATAACAGTGTTCTTCGATACTGTTTCAGCACGTCTGTGGTATAAGGAGTTAGATAATCTGACTTTATTATCATCACTAGTCTTTTGAAGTTCTGCGTTATATAAGGAATACACAACACGGCTCAGATAGCAAACGAAGCTCAGATTCGTCGTTTCGTTTTGTTTAGTATAGTCATTGTAGAAGGGACACATGCATCGGTTTGGGGATTTAAGTTGTTTTACCATTCGAAACAGAAAATGAAATGTTTTTTTTTCTCGTTTAGTACATACAATCTGGAACTTTCACATTGGTATGTCTCAGAAATGGGGCTGACGCAAAAAAAAAAAAAATTATAAAACGTCTCTGAGCATGCCTTAGCCGCCATATTCGAACTACCTTTTCGGTAATATAGCTACTAAATGGAGCAACCTAATAATTATATCCTAGTGAGCGAGTAATTTCTGAAATTCATAGCTCTTTGGTCTGCTTTTTTATACGTCTCAAAAACTGTAAGTAAATGTACACATGGGTCCGCAGATAATGCATTAGTTTGCACAGCTAACTGTTGCCATCATCTCCTAAGTAAATCATATACGATTGCAAAAGCACGTTCTAGTATGTACATATAGTCCAAGTGGGGCCCACACAGTTAAAACGGTTGTCAAACATCTTAGAATCTGCATCTCTCAACTTATCATTACCAATAGATTTGACTTTTCGCCTTTAACAGCACGTAGTGTCATGTTGAAACGACTCTAGTTACGCAATAAATGATTTCTGTCAGACCCGTATATCCTTGTGTATGTACGCAATAAATGATTTCTGTCCGACCCGTATATCCTTGTGTATGTACGCAATAAATGATTTTTGTCCGACCCGTATATCCCTGTGTATGTACCCAATAAATGATTATCTGTCAGACCCGCATATCCTTGTGTATGTACGCAATACATGATTTTTGTCAGACTCGTATATCCTTGTGTATGTATGCAATAAATGATTTATGTCAGACCCGTATATCCTTGTGTATGTATGCAATAAATGATTTCTGTCAGACCCGTATATCCTTGTGTATGTACGCAATAAATGATTACCTGTCAGACCCGTATATCCTTGTGTATGTACGCAATAAATGATTTTTGTTAGACTCGTATATACTTCTGTATGTATGCAATAAATGATTTCTGTCAGACCTGTATATCCTTGTGTATGTATGCAATAAATGATTTCTGTCAGACCCGTATATCCTTGTGTATGTATGCAATAAATGATTTCTGTCAGACCCGTATATCCTTGTGTATGTATGCAATAAATGATTTCTGTCAGACCCGTATATCCTTGTGTATGTATGCAATAAATGATTTCTGTCAGACCCGTATATCCTTGTGTATGTATGCAATAAATGATTTCTGTCAGACCCGTATATCCTTGTGTATGTATGCAGTCAAAACGTAGATTTCCACTTTTACTAGCCATCCTAAACTTAAACAATCGTATGAAGTCTATGCATGCCATAGTGATATTGTAGAAATACTACATTTATCAAAAAGTGATGACTTTGGGAACACATCGAAGTATTAATTAGTTATTATTATTTCCGCTCGCAGAAAACATGCAAAACGGTATCCTTTATGGTCCACAAAATGTAATATAGAAATATGGTAGAAGGCAGAGCTCCAGTTACCAATTCGTTAGTTCCCTCGTCAAAACACTGACCCGTTTTTGTCAGTGTGAAGGAACGTTTTATGGCCTTATTTCCATATTTATATACGATATGATTTTAATGGATATATTGAAACACGTAATATATTTAAAATAGCATACAAAGGTAGGTAAGCTTAAAGGGTCCCCACGTTTTATAAAAAAAATATATAAAAAAAATGCGTGGGGCCTTAAATCGCTTATAGTGCAAATAAATATATTTGATATTTATTTTCGAAATTAATCCGCGCTGATTGCAAATCCAGCTGGCTTTACTCTCATAGCACACCCTTAATCTCTCCTTGAATTGACAGTGTTCCTTTAATCTTTACAAAGTTTAAAAAAATACCCAATATGGTTGGTGCAATTGGATGTTTCACGTCGTAAAGTTCCTTGACTGCGATGCATGCGGAAAAACATTTCTTAAAACTATTTTGAAACAAATGGTAAATAATGGCTGAATGAACTATAATGTAATTTTTATAATAACATTCTTACACTATATAAGCAGTCAACTATTGTGGTGAAAACGTATGTGATAAATCGTGTAAGGAAGATAAATTTGAAAGAAACATGCAATTCTGCTGAAAGATTATACAATGATCTGAAATTCGTTCACTCGGATATCAGAGGTCTTAAGAATATATATATATTTTGTGCGGAGAACATGTTATTTTTCACAAAAAGATATTAATTACAAACGAGAATTAGACAATGAACCCCAGATATATTCATAGGAGGGTATCATCTTTGAAGCAATTAATGACTCCAACGCAGATGAAACAATTTAGTTCAAACATAATGTGTATGCCCTACTGCTTGATCTATTACGTTCACGTTTATGTCAATCAAAGAATGTACATGGATATACATCTTTATAAATACTATTTTCATGCAGAAAACGTAGAGAAAATTGATATGTGGATCGTAAATGCAACATTCGTAGGATTATATTAGTCACAATCTAATCATTCTGAACCGTATTGATTAACTAATTTACGTATATGAGACAGCATTGAAGCTAAAACGTGCCCATTATTCTGCTTCAGATCTTCAGATTAGCGCGCATTCTGGATCCTAATATAATTAATTCGTGGATGTTTCCTATTCGATGTACTGATTGAAGAAAGTAGATTGTGATTTAATTCCTATTTTAGTAAAACACTACCAGAAATTTTTTTGTGCTTTCGTTGCTGAAACGAGCAATGGCCTGAGGCAATAATTTAAAACTGACTGCTGGATATAAAATATTTTATTTCTAGGCTAGACATACTTGCCCTTGTACCTATATATGCGATAATAGCTGAAAGTCTTGTGTAATCTAGCAAAGCGCACCAAATAAGCATTCAGACATAGAGGGAACATCTGCCGGATTGATTATTTTTAATATGCGACGTTAACTCTACAAACCTATTTTTGTGTTATTTTAGAGACAATCTTCATATGAGTGCGAGTGCTGAAAACATAGGCTTTTGTTTGTCACATGTACACGGTGACACCCCCTGTTTCAGGCATCACTACACTAATTCAGTTCATTAAATATTTCACTCATTTTTCTACAGATTTGATGAAGTCCATTAGTTATAGATTCAGACCCGTCTAGACTATCTTACTTTTGCATGGTACTAACCTGGTAACCTGGACACGACCAATAAAACATCAGCATAAGCTATGTTGCGTTTTCCGGAAATGGTTGCCTTTTAACGAAATGACTGAGATCTTTAGAGCAAATGACCTTTCTGGAATTGGTTTAATCACAACTATTTGCTTTGTCATCCTACGCAAAACCAAGAGGCTGAACTCATTAAAAAAAATATTTCCACTGTAGTCTTTAATGCTGCTTTATATTGAGTGTAGGTAACAGTCTTCACTGCTCTCTCCAGGAAGGATCAGAGAACAAAAATTATTCATTATTTTCTTTCTTAGCGACTACAGTAGGATGCGACAACAGCTGATTGGCTCAATTAGTGTAGTGATACCTTTCAGTCATTTTTATTTCTTCTGCCCATCTGTGAGGAATCTTTTTTAATCTAACATTTGTCGATACATCTCAATGGATAGTCCGAAAGAAAAGAAATTGTTATAAGAATAAACGCAAGGAGATACTGACCATGCGAGCCTGTCAAAAATACCGGATAGGATGGACTTACCTTTCCTTTGCACTCATGAGTAAACTGGAAAGCATAACAGACAATCAAATTGTGTGTTGTTACCTGGTACATAGTTCAGAGCGGAGAAGTATAATTTTAAATAAACAAACAAACTGGCAACGAACAGTGCAAAGCTAGTTTGTAACTATACAACTCTGAATCTTTGTCAAAGGCAGTTACAAAACAGAGACGAGACCAACAATAAACACAAAAGATCTAGCATGGTACAACTAACAGACAAACCACACAACAGAGAGAGACACATATGGAGGATACAAACAACAGTATGGTCAGTCAGCAGTCTCTCTGTCTCTCTCTGTCGGTCTCTCTCCCTCTCTGTCTGTCTCTGTCTCTCTCCGTATGTGTCTCTCTCTGTCTCTGTCTCTCTCTTTTTCTCTTTCTGTCTCTCTCTGTCTCTGTCTCTCTATGTCTCTCTGTCTCTCTCTCTCTCTCTGTCTCTCACTCTCTCTGTGTTACTCTCTCTCTCTCTCTTTCTCTCTGGATCTATCATGGTAAAACTAACAGACAAACCACACAACAGAGAGAGAGACACATATGGAGGATACAAACAAAAGTATGGTCAGTCAGCAGTCTCTCTGTCGAGAGAGAGAGAGAGAGAAATGTTGGATAAAATCAATCTAATGGTCAGTAACAATGATAAGTAAAGCATAATAATTGCTTAGTTAAACTGTAAACAACTTTAAATGCTCTCTTGTTTGTTCGTCATTCTCTTGTTTATTCTCCACTTGCTCTCTTGTGTATTCCCCACTCGTTTCAATGTGATTGTCAGTGATCGAATGGACTCGCTTTCACTGTTCGGGAAACTAGCTATGCAGTGTTCTTCACTTAAACCAACTTTCACGTTTAAATCCTAAGCGTCTGTTCTATTTGTTAATGGATATGAGTGAAAATACAAGCTCATAAAAAAGCAAATGAACAAGTTCTAAAAAGATCGATGTAGTTTGATGTGTATTGTATAAACGTCATTTTGGCTGTGACTTGTTTCCTGTCCGAAACGACATTTTCTTTGAAAACAGAGACAGATATCTAAACCGATTCACTGGCTGTAATACAGGAATAATTCATTCCTTTATTAATACCGTATAATTCATTCCTTTATTAATAGCGTATAATTCATTCCTCTATTACGCTGCTCATATTTGCCGTTTTCGCGTATCTACCCTGCTTGCAGAAACAAACAAATAGCATTTACATGCACCGAGTTTCACCATTTAAAGTTGCATCTCAGTTATCTGTTGCCATTTAGATTTACCTCGCACAATCAATCGAGTGCACCTTTTGCGCACGTCACCACAATTACCAAAAATTATCAGTAGAGTGTATCGGTAAAATGGCGAGCATAGTGAACTTTTTCAAGCCTGTCTCCTCCTTTCCCAACTCCGAAAGGAGGCTTGCCTTAAAAATGACGAAAGTTACTTCTTGAAGACATTACTTCTGCTGCCGATTGAATACCAACAACAATGCATGTCCTAACACGGTAAATATCACAATACGATCTTAGTGACCGATCGATGATTGGAAAATACGCTGCGATACATGGAACTCTATAAGTCACTGACAACATCGTGCACAAGTTTCCGAGGTTACCTGAATCCACAGTGAGGAATTGCAGGACAAATTACACAAGTAAATTTGTCTGCAATGAAGTTTAAGTCTGATTGTAATGACATCAACTGTGATGTTGATGAAATTAGCGATGACCTTCACTTCTATCGGTTGAAATGAGCGATGACTTTCACCTCTATCTGTGGTAAAACCACTTCATTTGAAGCGCGTTGTTTAGTTACTTGAACAAGTCAAATACTGATTTAGTTGGCAGTGGTGTCAAGGAAGCAGGGTATTAGACTTGCTTAAAAATGTTGACTGACAGCAGGGTATTCTTCTCCTCTCCTATTGTAAACTTTGTGTATTTTCAATCCCATTTTTAATTATGATTATACATGATTTAGACAATGTTTTTACGCTGAAGCATTAACTTTGAAAACATATATAGTGACACTTGAACTGTTTACACTGTGAACAGAGAGTACATTAGGAATTCCAGTTTTCTGTAATTTTTACTGGGTCCATTTGCCCGTATCAGTAAACACGTAAATAAATAACCTATTGTTAATAGAAATCCGTAAACATTTACAACAGCTGAAATAATCCGTTATACGCTATTTTGCATGCTGTAATAACAAGAGATGGGAAAAAAACATGGCAAAGAAATAAAATCACTTAAATATGTTGCTTAATGAGTGTTTATACCTGTTTGATGAAACTTTAGTTCAGCAATAAAGTCTTTCATTCACAAAGAATTGATTTTGCCGCGCAATATAGCCATAAATTGTGCACATGTCATTACAGATGATTGAGTGATATTGTGCAAGCTGGGTTGAATGTTTCCTCTATATCTAATGTGTCTTGTTTCTTTTTGTAACACTTTAGCTTAAATTTCACATTTGTGTTTTAACTTTAACGTTGGTCTCATCATAATTGATACGCATTGGCAAACAGAGCTATAATTGTTTCATCTGGTGACACAGGTTTTACGCAGTGCAGATGCCTGCACATAGCAATTCATGATTATAGTATCAAAAACAATTACCGCCCTCACAATCAATGCCTGTTGACATCTTTATTGAAGCGGCAAGAACAAGTCTTCTCTTCTTTCTCAAATAATATGACTGGAATTTGGTTGTACTCTCTTATTACTATTTCATTGACACTGCACTCAGTCAATATCAGTGCAACTTTGACAGTTATTCCAGAAAAGAACATTAGTTAAATTTATAATCTTTTCTTGTCTAGATATAATGAACAAATGCAACTGCAGTCAGTCCAAAAAAATAAAACAAACAATCACAACAATAAACAAAAAACAAAACATAAACAAAAATAGAAGAAAAAAAAACAAAAAAAAAAACAACGGTAGGATCAATTTAAAGAGGATAAACTGATCAATTTGTTTCCGAAATAAAGCTAAACAAATATATATATATATATATATATATATATATATATATATATATATATATATATATATATAAGTGATACAGACAATACTATCTACGGTGCGCATCTTCTGACAAAGTTCTCGGGTTCAAAGTTTGTTAACTATGGTAAAATTTGCGACAAGGTGAGTATGGAAGGACATTGGTTCTAGCAAGGACTTAAGTCCAGCATTATATACATTTTTTCATAGTTAGAAACTCTATCGTAACGATAGTAGCTAATGACCCACTATATAGTCAGTGCCTGAACTTACCTGGCAAAAATGTGCCAATACAATCTTAACACTAATTCTGTTCCAATCAATACGGCTGTGTGAGAGTATTTATCAGTCACCTTTCAGCTCAAGAAATCTAGTATAAAAGGCGGAAAAACTAGATCAAATACCAATCACTGTTATAGAAAATTTAAGTTTATATTTGTGTTCCAAACTGTATCTCTGTATTTCAATGGGTATTAAAGCTACGCAAATTTTTAGTCACCCCCTAGCCGTTTTGATATGCAAGATTCAAACAAGGTAAAGATAGAAACTTTCCTTGCCAGTCTCATAGCAAAGTCACCAGAAAAATTGGACAAGTCAAAATAGGCAACGTAATGTTTTGATAAAAAAGATTGTTTTAAAGTTTGAGAGAGAGAGACAGATAGGATTTTGGAAACGTAGCCACTACTTTTGCCACAAACCCTGGTTTTAACTTCAAAATTGACCCGAGACACAGAAGATAATACAAGGTCGAATAGAAATTAGAATTTTATATAACTTTGGTTGGACATGAGACATAGGTTTTCCACTCGTTATGCTAGATTTTTTGGCTGGAAGTTGAGCATTGAATTTTCACGCAGTCGTATTCACTGCGACAAAATTAGCGTCTCAACGTTCTAATTACACATTTCTGCCCCGTACGCGCTGTTTATAGTGGGTCACTAGAATGCTAAGTCATGTCGCCATTTTAAAATTCGGTTATAAAAGATACTCATACTATTAAAGACATATAGACTATGTTGGACTTTATACCTTGCTGGAGCTAATATCCTTCCACAATCCCCTTGTAGCAAACTTTACCATAATTATCAAGCTTGAATCGAGAACTTTGACAACAGCAACAAAACATGTGCAAGGTAGCTGTTATTGTCTGTATGGCGTATACGAAGTACTCATAACACCGTTTTTTAAAGCAAAGATCATATGTATTGCACAGTTTATTGTCATATGTGTGCGCCCTTGCACGCGATTGGCACACTACCACCTCATCTCTCCGATTTGTTCTATACGAGGGATGGCACTCTCTGATAGTGGGTTTGATGTTCTTAAGTTTGTTGAGTTTTCATTCAAAATATTTTACCAAATATGATGAACATACTGATTTATACAATATTTGAAATCAGTATATGGAATCTTCCGTTCGGAAACGGGTGAATGCACGGTAGCTTTGGGAGCTTTATCTGCCATTTGCTTACCCTTTATACCAATGTGACAAGGCAGTTAACAGTACAAAATAATTTTCCCAGATTATATGAGAACATCATGTTTCTGTAATACCTGGTATATTAACGGGTTGTCTGATTTAAGACTCTTCATGGCTTTTGATGTGGACAGGGAATCCGAAATGATAATGACATTTGGTTTTTGAGATGTTTCAGCGCAGTCCAAATCTAAGAGTATAGCTGTAATTTCTGCACCAAATATTGAGGTTTTATCCGGTAACCGGCTCGAAATGGTATCATGGGGTGTTTGTAACTCCAACCTTGTCTCCGCCTTTCGAACCGTCTGGTTACAGGGACGTAATAGGAAATAATCCTGTGTTTAGGCATTCTTCGTAGTTACACTGGGTTGAGAGGTCATAAAAGAAGAGGCTCTGATTTCATTGACTTTACTCTGAAAAAAAATAGGATTTGTTGAGCACTTTTTGAATTCGCAAAGTTCAAATATTATTTTGGGGAGGTTTTGATAACCACGGTGGTGTTTTGAAAATACAGAATTTTGTATTATTTCCAACAGTTATTTTTTGCTGTTTCTGACTGAGGACGAATTCGTATGCCAAAAGGTGAACTAAAGTTTGGTTTCTAAGCGTACAAGGTTTGGTATTTGGGCCTAAAGACTACGTCAGATGCGAGGTTACACAGATTAGAAGATAGTTTGGTAGCATACTGAAGAGCCAATTTTGTTTGTCCGAGTTAAAGTGATGGTTCATTAGCCTCAACATAGATGCTTTCTGAAAGGGAAGTTCTAAATGCACCCAACATAATCGAAGTCAAGCCAATGGAGGTACGATTTACAAGCTGCTCGGTACACAATCGAGCCATAGTCAAGTTTCGATCTTACAAATGACCTGTATAATCTGAACAAGACCGTCCGATCTGCATGCCAATCTGTGTTTGCCACGACTCGTATTCAATCCAGGGTTTTTTGACACTTGTCCCTTAGTTTGCGGTCGAAAATAAGCCTTGGGTCATCACAAATAAGATGCCATAAATAAGATGTGATCGGCAAAAGTGAATACAAAACATTCATTCAATGTTATGCATACTCTTTGATCTATAACAGATCAAAACTTCGTCAAAATATAATGAGGAGTCCGTTCCTGGATTAATGCATTTCACTATGCTGTTAATTTTGATGTTGAATAGGTTGACTGACAGTATACTGCCCTGAGGTTCATTGATCTCCTGGTGATAGTTTTCGTAAAGGGTGCTACCTACCTTAATTCAGAATTTTTTATCTTTCAGACAATTGGAGACACAGTTATGTAGGCGGCCCCTTAGACCTACATTTAATACTTCATTCATTATGCCATACTTCCATGTGGTGTCATAAGCTTTCTCCAA
This sequence comes from Margaritifera margaritifera, assembly GCA_029931535.1. Taxonomy (NCBI): domain Eukaryota; kingdom Metazoa; phylum Mollusca; class Bivalvia; order Unionida; family Margaritiferidae; genus Margaritifera; species Margaritifera margaritifera. Next base: position 3,127,648 of record JAQPZY010001473.1, read on the forward strand.
GTCGAAACATACTTTCTTTATGAAAGCTTCTTTAATAAATGCTTCAAGTCTGACAAGATGATTCAGGCGCCAGAGAAGAACAAGAAACAACAACAAAATAAACAAATTAACTTTTTACAATTAATAAAATTAATTATGACATATTGTACTCTTACGAAGGTTGAACACATACAAGAAATTATTTACAGCTTGTGTAATCAATAGAGGTTTCCATTTCTTGAGTGACATATCTGATAAGGTGTCAAGGCAGAAATATCTTCCTTGGTCGTAAAGTTATCATAAAAATAGGATTGCGATACAAATCTGCATTATTTGGTTTCTCTTCCTCTTCTCTGAGATTCATTTTCACAAATGTGAACTACAGCTTTTTCCATGGTTTGTGATCATTAATCCCAAAACATTTTATTACATCTCAACCCGAACTTGACCTCCCCCTCCCCGCGCTCCTCCACCAACATTGACTCAATGGTCAAAAGCCAAAGGCTGGTACATATCTTATATATCTTCATTCTATGACTGAATGTATAAAGTTTGGTCAATAATATATTCAACAGTGTTACTGTAGCTGCAATAGTTGTATATTTGACATCTGATTCCCACCCAGGAGAGGAACGCCAACAATATACAAATGGACAAAGTTTAATAGATAGGTAAGCGGCATGTTTCGTATAATCAGTTTATTCTTTTTTAACCAAGGCGAAAAGGGATAAACCTTGTACATTGACCATATGCACCAGGGTATGTATTCCTTATGGTCCAATCTCAACAACTTGGTATGACTTGCCAACCTACTTGGCTCAGACGCCTTTACAACTGGTAATGGAAAATTGAAGAGTAATGACGAAAAGTTGTGACGATTTGTCTTTTGTTTATACTGTTGCTGGCAATTTAGTTTTATTTTCAGACAACACTGAGGGTTTACAAAAGCTCATTGATGATTTGTACGACTACTGTAATAAATGGAATATAAATATTAACCTTGATAAAACTGAAGCTATGGTCTTTAGAAACGGTGGTCTATTAAGACAAAACGAAACATGGAATATAGCCAGAAATAATATTGATGTGGTTGAAAATTATAATTACCTTAGTCTTGTTTTCTCGAGCGGGGACAAATTCTCTAAAGGTCAACAAAACTTGGCTGATAAGCACCAAAGGCAATGAATATGCTTATTTGTAATGTGAAGGAAAAAAAGTTAATTAAAGTATACGGAGTGTTTGAAACGTTTTGATACATATATGCTGTCACAGTTTTAAATTGCGCATGACTGGTATGGGGTTTTAACCAGTCTGACTAAGTTGAACGTGTACAACGAAGATTTTTAAAATATTTGCTAAATGTAAAAGTAACTACTTCTGAGGTCGGAGTATACGGTGTACTTGGAAGAATTCTACTGATATACTTGAGGTTGGTTAAGTTAGTTAATTATTGGTTTAGAATTAAAAACGATGTAAATATTATACTGAGTACTGTTTGAAAGTGAATCAAATAATATTATTATTTGGGTTGCACTCTTAAATGGTACAATACAAATATTTAGGTTTGGGAAAGTGTGAATGTTTCCATATTCTATAAATTGCTCCAAGTTTATTCCAGTTTTTAAACAAAGGGTTGCATATGCTTTCCTATCCGACTGGAATAATACATTACAAAATTCTGACACACTGTCTCTATATAAAAATATCAAAGCTGACTTCGGCCTCAAAGATTATTTCAAATTCTTGTGTAACCATACACATCCATCAGCTTCCACAGAACTCACAGTGTCTTATCATAATCTGAGAATTGATACCAAGCCATATGGAAACAATAGAATCGGTTAAAGTGAAAGATATTGTATGCGATGTGACAACCATGATATAGAAGATGAATATCGTTTTCTTTTAGCGTGCCAAGTGTATACCAACATACGCGTAAAAGTAATTAAAATACTTCTGGAATAAACTATCCATGAATACGTACATTCAATTGTTAACTTCTAGTAATAAGAAAACAATCTGTTCACTAGCTAAATTTGTTTGGGACGCGTTTATTATTTTTACAGTAATTTGTTATAAAGATTGTTTATATTTGTTAATCCTCTTCTTTCCAGCTCTTGGCGATTACCATTTTTGAGTTTCCATTTAAAATTGCACGTATAGCAATTTGTATGCACTTTCTATGTGTCATATGTACTCTGTGAGTATGTACATGCTTATGCGAGTAAACTGTTAAATTGAAATCTATTTTAATTTATGCAGTTTAAATGTGCAATCAACAGATGTTATGAATCAAAATTAAAAGTAAGTTCCAAATTAGGCAAACAAAATATTAGAAAGGAAAAAAAGCTAAATATTTTGCATGAAGTCTCTAAATGTATTGTGACTAATTCAAAGACAATTACCCTTCTTCGAAATGATAGGAAAACAATAGAATCCAGTTATATAAACAAAATACAGAATATGTATAAGTGAATCACTTTAAATACTAATTATGCCATACATTGTTTTGCAGATACGGAAATATTTGCATAACCTCAGTCAGGATTATAAAATGTATTTGATATGCTTTGGAATTTTTATGGGGAAAAAGTGCAATAAAGAAATACCTTTTTGTCTGTCTCTATCATTGTTTCCAGTGTGCATTCAAAACAACTAATATATCTAATAATTTTGGTTTTACCAAATTCGATCATTAAAATTATTGATGTGATCTATATTCTATGCTTCAATCGATTAGTATGGTTAAATTCTGTTTAAGTCAGTTTGACAAAGGATGCATATATTACAAATGAAGGGCCTGTGGGCATACATAGAACATCAACACACCGCTAGTGCTCACACGGAATTTCAGATTATAATTAACCTACTGGGAATTGCGAGGCGCAACTGTTTGGCTGCCCAAAGCAAACTCTCTCCTAAGATGTCGGCATTTTCCAAAAGCAGCGATAACCGCAGAAATCGGGTACTGCCCATTCTGGTAGGTGTATTCCTTCTTGCTGCCCCACTGCTGTTGACTCAACAACGTCTAAAGCTAGACTTGGTTATGGCCGTGCCACAACTTTAAGCAAGACTTTGGCTCTATCTACCTATATACCGTCAACACTTTGTAAAATTTAATTAGTAATTTGATTTGGATCTTATTACATGGATTTTTCGAACCTTGTATTTGTGCTTTTGTGTCATATATATATATATATATATATATATATATATATATATATATATATATATATATATATCACATCATTTTTGTGAATAAATATGAATGCATAGCATTTAATTACATGTTTGCCAAGTAAGAATGCAAATACAGAACTAATTGAAAAGAAGTTCAAAGTTTCCTCAAAATACAGTTTGTCATCATGAAAAATGAATCAGCAAAATATCTGGTTTAATTGCGTATGCTCAAGTGTTGTTTTTGTTAATCAACTGGCAATCTACATGCAACGTGCAATCCAATTAAAAAATAGTCGGCGCATACAGCAAAAATTGTCAATGTCACAGTTTGTCTCTGATGTGTTGCCTGGGCACATGGACAAGTTAATTAAACTGTTGCGAGTCAAACTGTCTGAGAAAGATGAGGAAATCAAGGCTCTGAAGCTTGCTTTTGATGTGTTGTTGGACAAATGTGAAATCTTGGAGCAGTATTCGAGGAAGGAAAGCATTAGGATTCACGATGTTCCCGTGCTTTCAGGCACTGAGCGTAGAGATGTAAACACATATGACCTAGTTTACACTCTCCTCCGTGATAAACTGAACATTAACTGTAAACCTGATGATATCCAGCGGTCTCATCACGCAGGAAAAGCTTCCATCATTGTCAACTTTAAAGCTTATAAATGAAATCAAAAGTAATGTCCAAAAGAAGAGAGCTGAAAGGTAATGCTGAAAAACTATTTGTTACAGAGGACCTGACAAAAACAAGATATTATATGATTAAGAAATTAATGAAACTTACGATGACAGATTAGATTGAATCGTTTTTGTATTATAATAGTAGAATTTACTACATAGACATTACTTCTGGTGAAAGGCACGAAGATAACAGATCTGTTTGCTCTTCTAACCGCTTATCCAGATCAAGATTAGGAGAGTTATGAAGGCAGGGGTTAGATGATGCTGTAGCAGTCTAAATTGTTATCCTTTTCTAAATTTAAACTTCTCAGTTTTTAAGCATATATATTTAATTAAACATTGATATTCTAGTTATGTGCGTACGTGTGACTATAGATATGTATGTGTATGACGAGCGTGTATGAGCTTTTGTGTGCGTGCATGCAGGTGTGTATATGGCTGTATGGGTTTGAGTATGTATGTATGCGTATATATATATATATATATATATATATATATATATATGTATATATATATATATGTATATATATATATATATATATATATATATATATATATATATATATATATATATATATATATATATATATGTGTGTGTGTGTACATGCGTGTAGGCGAATGTGCGTGCGTTTGTATAAATATATATATACATATATATACATATATATGTATATATACATATATATATATATATATATATATATATATATATGTGTGTGGGTGTGTGTGTGTGTGTGTGTGTGTATGCACATATATGCAGGGAAAGAAAATTTCAGTCGTAAACAATCCTGATATATTTAGCAGTAAATGGGGTAAATCCTGTAAATCCTTCACAATGGAAGATAATTTACTGCTCGTGTGCATACTATGCCATTCCCGTAGAATTCGTCTTGTACCTGTCCTGCATATACGATATCTTTAAATTGTACTTCTCTTCACTGTGTTATGGCAAGTATAGACAAAACATTAGTTAATTTGTGTTCTGATCATCATTTATATTAGCTTATTATCAATATGTTTGCAGCCTGAACTCAAAACTCCAATATTGTCTATTAAGCTAAATTGTGTGTATCGCACACAAGTCCTTCTGGAAAAAACACCATCAAGGGCTAACCTTGACCTCATTAGCATCATCTAATTTAACACCGAAATAATTGGTATGTATACACAGATATAGTTATATTTTCAACTTTTCAATTCTTTTTTCGTAAAGCATCATGCAGACAGCATCGTTTTTCGTCAAAATATATTAGACATTCTTACTGTATTTTGTGTTTGTTATGTACTTCAACAGTCCTTCTATTTAACCAAGTGCTTGTTATAAGAATTTTTTTGTCATCAATCATTTTTACAATCGTTCTCTTTATTGTGTCTTTACTTATTTTCTTTTATTAACTTTTCTTTTGTTGTTTCTGTTTCCACTTTGTTATACCAAGGCAAGCTCGTTTGACAAAACCAAGCCCAAATTACCAGAAAATGGGAATAAGCACTTTGCATTCCTTTTCTATTATCTTCAGTCATAAAAGCATATGGGTAGTACTATTGTTTTACACAGAATGCAGATATATCTATTTCTGGTCGAGTTAGACGTGAACCAAAACAGAAAATATTACTACATAACTATGTCATATTTGCAAATCATGTAATAATTATATAATCCAAGGGGTTAGAGTTGACCCCGTCATGGTTGCTAAATTTATTCTACGAACTCCAATTAATTTAATGTTATTTGCTTTTTCAGACTTAAGTCACATCTTTTATGTCAAGTGATCTTTGTTTCAAGTAATTTCAAAGGTATCTGCTCCACCCAGTACGGTATTGATAGGTTACATCATTTATCTCTTCTGGTTTAATTTAATTTTATTAATAGCTGATGTTGAACTGAATCCAGGTTAGTCTCACTCAAATACATCATATACAAACAGTCTCAATTCATTTGCATCGGCAGAACCGATGATACTTTCCTTTGTACATTTCCACATTAGATCAGTCTGAAACAAGCTTGAAAGTCTTTGAAAGAATTTCAATGACTTTGATATAATTGCCCTAACGGAGACTCATCTTTATAACTCTGATGATATTAAATTACATAGGTATCAGAAACCCATCTTATGTGACCTAACTAATCATGGGGATGGATTTATGGTCTATATATAAGAATATTTAGTATTCATACATGTAACAGAGATACCTGTACAAAATGTTAATATACTTTCGATTCCAATGTATGCAACAACGGATGCTATTTACAAGCAGCAGTGGATTTCTCTCCATCGGAACGAGATTCTTTCTCGGATTGTTTCAATATTTGCACAGAACAGACCCTCAGTGTTTCTAACAACTTAATCATTCTTGGTGACCTAGATGAGGACTTGCAAAATTCTAGTCTGAAAAGCACAGTGAAATAATGGTGCTGAACCATTTTACAATTTGACAAACGAACCTATGAGAGAAACAACTTACTCAGCATCCTTGCTCGACCCTGTTATAGATCACCTAATATAGAAATTCCTAATTTGGGAATTTTTTCTACTGACCTGTCAATCGGCGACCACAGTAAAACTTATTTAATAATCAAACTGTATTACAAATCAAATTTATGTTTTAGACGGAAGATGTGGGTTTATAACTATGCGGACTTTCAAAAGCTTAGTACTTTAATAACAAACTTAAAGCCACATTTAATTGGATTGGATACAGAAATTTAGTTAATACTCCGATGTCAACAGTGCAACAAACTCGATTCACATCCACCTTATTAGATATGGCGAACAGATGCATCCCCACAAGGCTAGTAACTTTTCGACCTTTCGATAAAACTGGGTATGATAGTGTCCTAGGAAGAAATTCTAGAAACAGAGATCAGTTGAGAAAGAAAGGGATCAAAACAAATAACATTAGAGACTGAACTAAATATAAAAAGTTTATAAATAAGGTAAAAAATCATTTTAAAAAATTTGCAAAAGGAGATATTTTAAAAGTTACGAAAATTTGGATACCCTCAGAACCATTTCCAAAGATGTAATATACCACCACTACTATTCACACAATTTGTTGGCACGTTAAGTACTGCATTGTCCGATTTAGAGAAAGCCGTGTGTTTAAATTCGTTTTACACAACTGTTTCTAGAATTAACGATAACAATGCAGCTCTTCCGGAATTACCGCTTCGCTCAATTAACAAATTACAGGAATTGTAATGAGTGAACAGGCAATTCGAGACATTTTAAGAACCGTTCCTATGAATACAGCGTGTGGCTCTGAATAGATAAGTAACAATCTTCTAAAAGGCACAGTACCAGAAATTATAAGACCTTTATGTGTTTTATTCAATAGATTTATTAATGAGAAAAGTCTCCCCGTTTTTTGGAAAAAGCAGTAGTGTTACCATTCCACCATAAATATAGCAAAAATGATCTCACTAATTACAGACCCATTTCTTTACTTAGCCGTGTAGGTAAATCATGGACGGCATCATTTTCAAACATGTATACAATGAATTGCATGAAAATGATTTTAATTGCAATCATCAATCTGGCTTTCTTCCAAATCATTCAGTTGTGTATCAAATGACAGATATGTTTCATGGTATTTGAGAAGCACTCGATTGTGGGGAAGACGTGTGTAATATTTTGCGATGTATCGAAGGCATTTAATCGTGTCTGGCATAAATGTCTTATTCACAAACTTAAAAGCTATGGAAACAAATCAGATCTGATTGATTGTTTTACCAATTATCTTTTCGATATAACACAAGCTGTTGTTGTAAAAACCACAGAATCTACAATTCAGTGGGTTTCAGCTGAGGTGCCGCAGGGTTCAGTTCTATAACTGTTATTGTTTCTTGTATATATCACTGATATTGCTGATGATCTACTTAGTCTCGCCAGACCGTTTGCTAACAACAGTTCTCTTTCTTGCGCTTCCCATGTATGTAAGATATCCAATACATACTCAGTGCTGACTTAGAAACTTATAATAACTGTTCACATAATGACTAGTAACCATTAAGCCATCAAAAACTGAAGTTCGTATTTTAGCAAAAAGAATAACTCACTCTTTCCAAAACTGAAGTTCCAAAGCGAATCACTCTCGTTTGTTGACAATTACTAACATTTAAGCCTTACATTTAGTAATACATGCATTTGGCGTCTGCATGTTGAAAATGTACTTAAAACGCACTGAAATCGCTAGACATTTTAAGATCCATCAAATACAAGCGGAGTATAATATCCTTAAATTTGATTTTCTTATAATATATTAGGCCTCTATTAGAATATCTAGATGTAGTTTGGAATGGATGTTCAAATGTAGACCCAGATATATTAGAGAAACTAGGGGCTGCTAGCATAGTTACAGGCCTAACCAGAAGTGAACACGCACGCAATATTTATGAGGAATGTGGTTATCCCCCTCTCTCAGAGAGAATACAATCACACAGGTTCTGTACTTCTCATAAACTTATTTATAATGATTCACCAAGTCATTTACACGAACTGTTTCCTCCTTTCGAGGGAAAAACGACAAGATACAATTTAAGTAATTGACACAACTTCTCTAGATTCAATGCCAGACTTGAAATAGCAAGAAAACTTCAGTGTCTGTGACCCTGTACTGCCATCTTATCATCATCAGTTTCCTCAGGTAGCCCATATGAAAATGGTTCAGCTTCTTGGCCCGGCGTCTGTACACCGTCCAGGTTACTCAAGCATACAGCAGTGTCGGCAACATAATAGTTTTGTAGACCTTAAGTTTTGTTTGTAGACTGATGCTTCTGCACTTCCACACATTTGCACGTAGTCTGCCAAAGGCCACATTTGCTTTAGCGATTCTTGCGTTGGTTTCATCATTGGTGTGGACTGCACGTGACTGTGTGCTACCGAGATAGGTGAACTAGTCCACTTCCACAAGGGTTTGGCCATTTACTTTGATTGTAGGCTCTATGTAAGGTTTTCGTTGTGCATGTGAGTGCATCACCTCCGTCTTCTTGAAAGTAATGGTGAGACCGAAATTGTCACAAAGCTGAAGAGAAATGGACCATACACGTTTGTATGTCAGACTCAGATTTGGCATTTAGGGAACAGTCGTCAGTAACTAGGAGATCACGAGCAGTCACTTCCTGTAACTTCGTGTTTACCTGTGGTCTCCTTAGATTGAAGAGCTTGCCATCTTTCCGGTATCTGGTATCGATCCCAGTATCATAGTCACAGAACGCATCAGGAAGCATGGCAGAGAACATTATACTGAAGAGGATTGGGGACAAAACATAGCCTTGCTTGACTCCATTGGTGACTGGGAATGGTTCAGATGACTCGCTGTCGTCCACGACGCGAGCGAGCATGCCATCATGGAATTGCCGAACCATCACGATGAATTTTTCTGGGCATTTGTCCATGATCTTCCAAAGGCCTCCACAGCTGACTGTGTCAAAGGCTTTTATCAAGTGAATGAATGTCGTGTACAGGTTGGAGATCTGTTCCTGACATTTCTCCTGGAGTTGACGAGCTGCAAATAAAAAATGTCAGTGGTCCCTCGTCCTATCTTGGAGCCACACTGACACTCTGGCAGGAGGCTTTGATCAATGTGATACACAAATCGATTCAGGAAAATTCTGGCAAGGATCTTGCCGGCTATTGGCAGCAAGGAGATGACCCGATGGTTGTCGCAGGATTGTCTGTTGCCGTTCCGCTTGTACATGTGGACGATGGATGCATTCTTGTACTCCTCGGGTATAGTTCCATGAGTCCACATTGACTGGTAGAGTTCAGTCAGTTGCTGTGCAATGTGCGAGCCTCCAGCTTGGTAGACTTCTGCTGGTATTGTATCTGCTCCAGGTGATTTGCCATTTGACAGAAGCTGAATGGCTTTCAGAGTTTCAGTCACTGTCAGAAGATCAGCTAATGATATATTGATTTCCACTTGAGGCAGTCGATCAGTTGCCTCTTCACTGATAGATGACTGTTGATAGAGTGTATTGCTGAAGTGTTCTTCCCATGTTTGAAGCATCTTTTCTTTGTCAGTTAACACTGTGGTGCTGTCAGCACTCAGCATTGGAGAGGTTTACGATGACTGTGGCGCGTAGATCGTCTTCAAAGCATCATAGAAGTTCATCATTTCATTCCTGTTTGCATAGGACTGAATCTCATCTGCCTTATTGCTCAGTCATGATTGTTGCAACTCTCTGAGTTTGCGTTGGACAGTCCACTTGATGTTGTCGAGGGTTGCCTTCTTAGATGACGATATGCTTTCTTCTAAACAGGCCCTCTGTAACCAATGTTTCTCATTCAGAAATCTCTGTATTGCAGCATCGTTCTCATCAAACCAATCTTGATATTTACGTGTGGTGAGACCGAGGGTTTTTAATACAGTTGAGTACACAGCGTCTCTCAAGGATGCCCAGTTTTCCTCGACATTCTCGGAGTTTATATCGATTATATCCAGTTGGTTGCACAGTTCTTCGACAAGTGCCTGTTTCACATTTTCCTGCTTGAATTTGGTGACATTAAGTTTTTTGAGCACTTTTTGGCCCTGTGGTCGTCTGCTAGGCTGGATCTGGATATTCATCTTAGAGAATACGAGCCTGTGGTCTGTCCAGCATTCTGCACTTCTCATGCCTTCGTCACTGGGACATCCTCCCTGTCTCTTCTCCTGACGATGAAGTAGCCTAAAAGATACCAGTGCTTGGAGGGTGGGTGCATCCAAGAGGTCTTGTTCAGTTTGGCAGGCGGAAGAATGGGTTGGTGATTAGGCGATCGGGTTCAGAACATTTCCTCATTAGGAGGAGTCCGTTGTTGTTGCATTTACCAAAACTATTTTTGCCAATGACACCTGGCCATGTCTGGTGATCTGTGCCAACTCTAACACTGAAGTCACCAAGGATGATGAGCTTGTCTGCCTTTCGTATTTCTGGAATAAAAGACTCAAGGTCTTGATAAAATGTGTCCTTGATCTCATCTGGGTTGGTCATGATGGGTGTAGAGGCGCTGATGATAGTTTTATGTCTTTTTCCAGACAGTGGGAGTCTCATTTGTATCAGAATGTCATTCATGCCCCTGGGGAAATGTGTGAGCTCGCTAACAAGCTGTGCTTTTATGGCAAATCCAACACCAGCTTCACGTCGGTCTTCTTTACTTCGGCCACTCCAAAAGAAGGCGTAGCCGGCTCCTACTTCGGTGAGTTGTCCTTCCTCATCTAGGCGAGTTTCACTAAAGGCTACTATCTGGATGTTGAATTTGGCCAGTTCTCTACCCACTACACACTATGGTCTATCTGCTTATGTTCTACAAATTAGTGTACGTAAATTCCATGAACATATGGTGAGTTGTGTCATCTTTGTCTTCTTGTTAGGTTTTCGACCGCTAAGTTGGGATCCCCCGTCAGCCGCCGTATGCTGACCAGGGTTTAGGTGAAGCAGGCAATGTTAAGGGCACCTTTTCTGGCCCCTTCCTCGTGATACAGAGGTGAGCAGTGTGATCCAATAAAAGGCTTCTCTGTTATTCAATGGGATGCCGAGTTTCACTGCTGCGTCGACCACGTGAAAAACGACCCTATGTCCTGAGTCCCCTGTGTCTGCAGCTACAGCTCCCAGTGTATCCACACCTGTTCCTCGCCCATCGCCACAAGACTTGAAGGTATTTGGTGGTGGTGGTGGTGGTGGGTGAGGAGAACAGTGTCATGACTTGCGCCTGAGTTGGATTTAAGTGAGGGAAAGTTGCGCAGAGTCGCCATCACTCACTCGTCAAATTTTTTACAAATACATTAAAAATGCAGACAGTACAATGGTCAATTGATATTTAATGTACGTGTATTATATATTAAATTATATTCTTTCTGAAGTTTTGTTACATCATTGTTTACTTGTCTTGGATATATATTTTTTTCTTATTCGTACCTTATCTTCTTCTTCTTCTTCACCACATCGTATTTATATTTTATGTCTCTTGTCATATAGAAATAATTTGTATAAGAATATTCGGGAGGGAAAGGGCTTATCTAATGTCTTGAGAACTTGTACCTAGAGCGCTTTTGCATAATTTAGCGAATAAAGTATATTTAAATCAATTAATCTTAGGTATCCTCGACAGCAAAACATGCTACCCATAGACATACTTTACCCATTATCCATTCACAATCTAAACTTAGTATTTCTTGTGTAAAACAAAAATGAACACAAAAAAAAAATGCCTGGACATAACTGAACATACCCAAATATGTGTAGAAAGTAGTTCAAAGTTAACTAATAGTACTGCAAAACACATAATTAATCTGCAATGCATCTTACAATAAGTTACGTGATCAAGCAAAATAAATTGTAAACATTAGCTTGGAATGGAAAAGATTTGCATCAATAATGGTAGTTATTATCAACCACAAGGTCACATTTTGCTCAATAGTTAATAACTGGTGATGAATAAAGCTGATTAGGAGCCAGATTGGAAGCCTTTTTCTGGTACACTAGATGCCTAAAAGGTATGTATTTTTCAAGTAAAATGTAGGACAAATTGGGAAATTATAGTGCCAACCTAGCAGCATCCACTATAGTAGTACTTGCTCTCGCTGACTCTTGAAACATTTTCTGTACAGGCTAGAACAGTTAGCAAATTTCGATCAAGTTGTTTAATATACGGTGGTCCTATTGAAATATCACTCTTCCCCATACATATCACATCCGTTTCATTGACATAAGCATACACGATACGGATATGTACACTGATGAATTGATTTAAACCTTTTCTGCATAGAAGGTGATGCCTTTAAAATTAACTTAGAGCACTACTAAAATCATACAATAATTTATTCACAAACATAATGTATAATGCCGACGCAATTAAGTTTTTTCCTGTCTGAATTGGTCCACTACACCTCTTCACTGGACAAAAGGGATTCACTTTCTTGTTGGCCAGATGCAGTACAGATCTTAGATACACCATGCAACATGAATCTTCCATAATGAATCCTTTACCTTCTGGTGCAAATATTCTTTGTACATGTGGACTGTCATCATCATGCTCTTCATCATGTGAGCTATATTCTTCTCAAAATATCTGTCTCAAACTCTATGTCACCTTCCCTCACAATCTGAATTTCATTAGCATCATCCTAATATTTGAATATACAATGGACTGTTTTAATAAAACCGTATACTCTTCTCAATGTAGTAAGAACACATCTTATTTAAGTGACTTCTATTTACTGAACTCTCATGCCTTCTGAACTGACATTCAAGATAAAAGTTGAAAGATGGTGGTGGTCGTCGTCGTCGTATATTTGTGTAATGTCTGATCAGAAGATGTGTCAGTTTTATCGCTACGTTTTTGCATTACCTAAGATAAATGTACTTAAATTCAGTTTGCAATATTATGTACCTTCCTTGCTTTGCTTGCAATATTATGTACCTTCTTTGCTTTGCTTGCAATGTAAACATAGTTCTGGAAGAACCAAAAGCCTACACAGACCGACAATGCAGAGCAAGATGCCCTTTTTACAGCACTGTTACAGTAGGATTATCAGAATGTTGTTTTTAGTAGGATACTGGATTACACCTTGATGTATCATGTATGCGCGTCTTGCAAAGAAATAAATTAATAAACTACTGACACGGTGAATCTTCTGTAATGGAACATTAAAAAGTGCAAATGAATCACATACATGAACTTGGTTATTGGTGCAATATTTACCTTAATGTTAACATTTTACATTGCGATACAACCAATAGTATTCAAATTTAATCCACCACTCCATGATCAAGCAATGTCAACTGTTGTGTAATACTGAATGATGGTTTATAGTTCTCATCTATACACTCGTCAAACATGATAATACTCTGCCTAAAAAGGAGACAAAACACAAATTAAAAGACAGTATGTGTTTGTTAAACATGTATCTATGTGCTTCCGGTTTTAACTTCGTCGAAAGTTTGAGTCTCTTGGGGCAAACGCAAGTTAGGTATGTGCGTTTGTCTGTTCATGCCTAGTAACTATGTATGTTTATATTGTGAGAATGTCAGTAGTTTCTAAGATATGACCAAGGGAATACATTCATGTGAATAGGGATGGACCCCGGTGCTAATGTCAGTTGCATGTATAAATTTGCTTATTTACGCCCAGCAAGAGTATATATGGTTATCTGGTGAGAATCTCCTTAGTTTCTATGACTAAAGAAACAAACAAAAGTATTTTGTAAAAGCCACAGAATTACTTTAAAAGTTTTCTTAATGAGAAATTGTTTTCCAGAGGTGCTATTTACGTGCGCTGGATTCTTTTTATGGTTATAAAACATTGATAAATTTCGTCACAACAGTTTAAGTGAAAATAGACTTTTAAAGTTCAGACGGGTATCGCATAGCTACTGGTTTATAAGCATTGACCATATAATGACCATAACCGCGTCAACTAATGAGCAATGCTGCATTAGGCTATTTCTTGTCCGCACTATAAATCCTGTTTAAGAATAACAGCAGTACAATATATTCGAAAAGCAAACACAATTATCTGCAATAATTGCAGTGTCATTCAAAAAAAGTAATCACAAAATACAACTGCAAGTCACTTACTCCAATGGATCAATGAAAATGTAATCTTTCTTTCACTTTGTTTTCTCTGCTTTTCGGATGGAACAGTTTGAAACGACTCTCTGCCACTAATAGGAACACTAGGAATCGTTTTTTGCACAGTATACATATACTGAAAAATTTAAATGGTTATTTGCATAAAGAATAATACGGTATAATTGTTGTCAATAACATGAGCAATTTAAATGTGAAATATTCGTAACTATAACATACTTAGTGAGTAAGGAAACTTTTACTATTGACAGTACAAACTTTTTCTGTCTGTAGCATCATGCTTGTTACACAGTCCTTCATTTTGTATCGATTAATGAAAGTTAATTCGGCATTAAGAAACTTTGGGATGTGATTATTCTTTAGCGAAAGATAGGTAACAAAACATCAGTACGTATCTTCTACAATGGTTTCCTTCTTGAATGGGAGCTTCTAAAGAGAGGCCATTATCTGATTAGAGGCCACAGTGCTTGCCTGACGTCAAAATAAAATACTTGTACCATTATGTCCAACACATTAGACACCATCCACTGCTTCGATATATACATTCGCTGCAGATTGCGTGGTTTTATAAGATGAGATATATAAAGCTGGAACTCCAAATTGCCTCTCCAGAAGCTCCCCGATTCTGATACAATAGGTGTTATTGTTGATTTTAAAAGAGTCTTCCTGGCTGCAGGAGAGTTTATATTCTGTGGAGACTGTCTTTGATGTTTTCGTAGGTCTATACTCTGTGGAGACTGTCTTTGATGTTTTCGTAGGTCTATACTCTGTGGAGACTGTCTTTGATGTTTTCGTAGGTCTGTACTCTGTGGAGACTGTCTTTGATGTTTTCGTAGGTCTGTACTCTGTGGAGACTGTCTTTGATGTTTTCGTTGGTCTTGACTCTGTGGAGACTGTCTTTGATGTTTTCTTAGGTCTATACTCTGTGGAGACTGTCTTTGATGCATTCTCATACCTGTCGATAGAAGACAGGAAAAAGAATAGCAATCGATACAATTTAGGTTTAATAGTACCATAAACACACACACACACACACACACACACACACACACACAACAATTTCCATGTCACATTAATGTACTTGACAATCAGAGATGCATGCATGTTGTTGCTATACTATAAAGCGATATTATTTCTAAACTGATGTAGATATAGATTAAATGGTTTTGTGGTGATATACCTTTTATCATCTTACTCATACTGGTTCATGTCAGTTTAATTTAATAAAAAACAACAACAACAACAACAACAAAACAAAAACAAACAAACAAGCTAGATTTTAAAACACATATGCCTTTAGCTAAGTTGTAAAACACATATGCCTCAAGCTATATTGTAAAACACATATGCCTCCAATGCAGCCGAACGGTCCTAGTCCAAAATGTTCACAAATATATTTATTTGTTTAATTGTTTAACTTGTATGAAGACTAATCATGTATTCAACATATGCATACGAAAATGTCTACTAACTTTAAATGATTCTTGCACAATCTTGCTATCATATGTCATAAAACATATCATTAAACAAATTAAAAGCAATACAATTTGGTGTAATGGCATAAAGATATAATAATATCATATACACATGCATACAACCATGCATAATATATACCATATAGCTTTCAGTTGTTTCCATCAAGTTGATTCTCAGCAATCATGCTAACGGGTAGTTTCACATTAAAAGTTACAAGTTCAGAAATTTTAAAATATAAAAAATACAAATACTCATTTAATGGCATGAGAATCTAAAATGGTCAACTTCATTTGTTTAGATCTATTGAGTAAATCAAGTTGATTTTTTGACACAATCGTGAAACTGTCCTCTAGACTAAATCAAGATACCCCTGCTAGATGCAATGGGATCAAAGAAAGGAAACACACACAGATTTAAGTTAATGTTCAGCATGTTTGACAGAATGAATAATGAGGCCATATCCCTCATGGGATGCCTCATATAAAGAACATGGTCAAGAATGATTGTTCATAACAATACTTTAAATTGTAAATGACAACTTCATGGTACTGTATATAATACCATCGTCCCGTCTTGTAATCGTGCTAACATAATTGTCAAGTTCCTACACTACATTTTCACAATTGCATAAAGTCTTTAATTTGTTCCTTAAGAAGCAACGTTTTCAATACAGTTGTTTTACCATAATATTTCAGCTCTGTCAGCATATAATCGAGATGTGACATATAAGTGCTGAAAATTGAATTAAAATCATTTATTTACTTCAAAACGTGCGTATTCGTAAAGAATTTTATTGAAATATTTTTATGTGGTCATTTATCTGGAAATCAGTACGTTTACAGTCATAACAGTTACATACAAATAAAGGCCCAAACAAGATTTATTTTATCAGACCTGGGTGATAGGTCTGCTTGAACAAAACAAAATACCCCCCTCCCACCCCCCCCACCCCCCCAGCAAAACCTATCAACAAAGAGACAGCCAGTTTAATAACAGATACTGGAACATCAATGAGGATTTGTATTGGCAAATTATTTAATTGTTTTGAAGGTACTCTGTAGTCAGTTCGTTTCAAAGAACTTAATCAGTAAATAATTACGAAAAAATTATAATTTTAATAAATCACGTTTGCCTTTGTTGATTTCAAATAGCAGAGTGCTGTTTACTTCCTGGTCAACATTCCATTAGAAGGTAAAATATTAATACAATGTTTATGATCACCCATTTTAAGAAATAAAAAAGCACAATTGTTTGAAGAAAATATTTCTTACGTATAAGGATAAATTAAGGTAAGTTCGTTAAAACGTTAGTGTACTTTTGAGCAAAGATGTGTTACTACATCGAGATACTCTCTGCAAATCGATGTTTTTTATGACCAGAGTACATATCCTCTTAATGTACGGGGATAAATATATATTTTAAAAAAAAATCCATAATATAAATTAGTCTTTAACCGTCGTCCATCGTTGTCTTGTTTTGTAACCCAAGAGTGCTTGTTTTAGTGTCTATTAGTGATCTGTTTCAGTCCCTAAGTGCTTCATTTGTCTCCTCTTATTGTCAATTAGATGCTGGATTTCCGTTGTAATTTGCATGAATCTTCCACGATCATAGTAAATCACGTTTTCAGCTAGACTTTGCTAGAGACAAGCGTCCGAGAGGGCTACATTTATTAGAGCGTATTCCAATTTGTAATTCATGAATCTTCGCTTCTGTGTGTTACCAGGGATAAGCAAAGATTTTTGTCTTTGTTAAATAAGCAAATAAAAAGCTGAAACAAAGGAATTCATTTGCAACCAAATGTGTTCTGTAACTCGTAATAATAGAACATAGTATGAGTTATGAGAGCCGATCTTAAGTGACATTGATTAACAAGAATATATGCCCTAGAAAATCATCAGTTGAACATGAAATCTTTGAAAGGCACCTTCCTAATCTGTCCAACCCAATGATTCTTTATAATATTACATACTGTACATCGTGTATATATATATATATATATATATATATATATATATATATATATATATATATATATATATATATATATATATATATATATATATTCATTCTATGGTCATTAGCACATTTTGGTATTCATTTCTGAATGATATTTTTCTTGATACTGTAAGAAAGATATTTATTTTCAAAGTATTTTGCTACTTTTTGACATTCCATCTGGTTACCTCCAAAGGTTTCAGAACAAATGGTTAGAGATGCATGTGGCCATAATTTAGTTTATTGAATATGAAGAAACACTCTTAAAAGGTTGTATTAAGTAGTTGTATGCCTCTATTGATCGTTAAAATCAGGCATTTTGAAATCTTTAAAATCATTTTATGTCATTTCCTGCTTTTATTCACACAAAAAATCCTCTATACTTTTTATTTTTTTAAACTGTGTTTATTCATACCCTGATGGGAATCATTTTCTTGGACACCAACATATCTTAATAGACACAAATTCAACACATTGACAACTTTTTCCCGAAGGGTTAATGAAGCATACGCGTATTTAATCAAGGCAGCGTTCTATATTTACGGGATAATGAGATTTATTCTAGTGCAATAACAACGAGACAGATTGCTTCGACATGTGTAAATTTATCACGATTCGGAACTTCTATTGATAGCGTAGCTTCAATATCATGTTTGTGTCATCCATTTATTGGATTGCAAAACATATCCTGTTTTGTTTGTGTGGTTTTAAAAAAAAAATGAGAGCAATTTAATCAAAAGGAGAGTATATTCATGCCAAGGAATTATAATTTTTTCAAAGTATATCATTTATCATAACGATTATTTTATTGGGAGGTCCATTCCTTTGTTACGAGGAATTGCTACTTATCATGAAATAAATATCAACCTATAGCATCCATTTTTAACAAGACCATACGGTAACGAATATAAATTAGGAATTTGAAACGGCCGAAACCAAGGAAAATTTCGTAAACAATTTAAATTTAAATTTCTACATTTTTGCTCATAATTTAAATGTTGGAAACATTTTCGAAGACACATTTATCGATATTTAAGTAGACTAAAATAGCAAGTCATATCCAATCAAATAAGGCAATAATTTTTAGACAATAATTCTTCTTTGTATATTTGATATCAAATTTAAAGCAAAAAAAAACCATACACTCCTGAAACAATTTTTGGAATTATAGCTATCTATGAAACTGATAGCTTAAAACTTCAAAAAAGTTACACTGGAAAAGGAAAATTTTAAGTAATTAAAGATTTTGTATTTTTGTGACCCTATCCACCCCGTATTTTATGGCAATTATTGTTATCTTAGTTGAACTATAACGAATCAGATTTTGTATACAGAGAGCTCCGATGTAGGACAACTCTTACTATATTACATATCAATGGGACGTATTTGATACAAGTAAATTGCGAAATCATTCCTTTTGTTTTGTTCTTGTTTGTCGAGTATAGATCCCCTAAACAGTCACCCAACCTTATGAGAACTGCATGATCGATTCTAATTAGTGATTTGTCTATCAAAAACATAATGATTATTCTTACTTATTAGTTCGGAAATTGTCTGCTAGAGCTCGTTTCAGATACTTTTGCAATTGTACTGGATATTTTCAACATTTTCTTTTTCTCTGGTAGCCTAATGTTTGCTACGGAACATATTGTACAATATGATTTCTTATAATAAATTAAAAATATTAGGTAACTTTCCAACAAACTCTTAAAATGAAAAATATACATATTAGCACAGAGATAAAATATTTACATCGTATGCCATACCGTGGAAATGAATATAACATCAGTGATCATTGATATGAAGCAAGCAAATGCACATGCAGTTATAGAGTTCAATGTGATGATAAATGTGTGTAATATTATATAAACGTCCAGATGTTGACCATTGCATATATAATTCGGTGACACAGAACATTGTTGCGAGATTAATTCCAATGGCAAATACGACATGAATGTAAACAAACAGACTAGTCCTGTTGTATTTATGAGGCTAATTACGGATATATTGTTCCAATGTTACAAGAAAAAGAACCTATAGATTGCGACAAATTCTCTTCTCCAATAAAGATATAACCTTGAGCAAAACATACAAAAATGGTTACTTCTTTCGATGGGGTTAGTCTCATCATTTATTTTAGATACTGGGTAAATTTTCTGTATCAATATAGACGTATGAAGTATATTAGAGGTTGGTGAAGGGGATTTATTGGTATATACTAAACAAAGTCCCAATGAGAGAAATTGTTTTTACAGTGTTTGGTAAATATGAATTTTATATATATATATATATATATATATATATATATATATATATATATATATATATATATAAAAACCATAACGTTCACTTTTGCGGAGTTTCGGCACGGTATCGAAAAGGTGATGCTTTTGTTTTAAAATATTGATTTAAATAAAGAAAATTTAACAATAAATATCCAATATCAATGATTTATAAATTCTGCCAGGAGTTTTCACATCTACTGAACATATAACAGGACATATTTTCGAAGTGTTACATATTAAAAATGTCGTTTTGTTGCATTGGTTCTTGAACCTGTAATTTTGTAATACTAGAGTAATTTTAGTTTATTATTTTATATCAAAATCAAACAGGGAAGAAAACACATGGAAGTAGCGCTTTGATAAAAATATATTTTCTGTAAATCCACCACTTAATAAATGATTCCAATTTACAATTAATATACAACGTTTTGTGAGCTCGAAGACTAAATTTGTTACTTTTACTTACTGCATGCTCACTTAAATTACAATTAAGACTGCGAAGGAAAAGAATAATGTTCTAATCATCCTGTTTGAATACAGGCAGTGGCAGCGCGAGGGATTGGGGGTGGTGGGTGGGAGGAGGCAATTGCCCCCAGGTGTCAAGCAAAGGGGGTGCCGTCGGCAGCCTTTTGTGCAGATAAAATGTTCATAGTATTTCACCTTCACCCTATTCATAAAGCAATAACTTTGTCTAATGAAACATTACCCTTACTCGTCGGCGTTTTTGGACTCGCCAAAAAGAACATTCAACCCTTATGCTCACCTAGGCTACTGTCATAACGACGGGGGAGGGGGATTTATTTGTGTAAGAAGGTAGGTAAGTATATATATCGCCCCGGCAGTATCACGTATGCCCCCGCTCATCGGGCGTGAAATCGATTAGTTTCCCATCTTCTGTATACGCCGTCATATTATAGTCCAGCATGCAGAGCATGGCTCGTGCAAAAAGCATGAAGCGATTCAGAAACGGTCCTCCACTTTTCGATTTTGTCGTCTGCCCGCATGTCAAAGTGGTGAATCGAGCTATATATGATGTAGTCGAATTTTGCTCATGCAGTCACTTCAAGCATGACTTTCCACACATTCGCTGCGTATTTCCGGTGAGCCATCCTTGACGGGTATGATTATTGTCTGCATGTGAGGTATATAACCTGCAACATATCTGTCTATATTAAAATTGTTTTGCAGCGGCCGCAAATAGCGGCTGCAAGCAAGGTGTTGTCCTTCAGCTGGCGATGTCATTACCATATCGACCGTTTCCGTTTGAGCCAGTTTTGCGTGTTGGATTTCAGTCGGCCGGGCAAATAAATAGCATATTGGCATATGTTATGGTCGTGCCAGGGCCGCCCGGGGGGGGGGGGGGGCGAGAATGATGAAATATATTGATATATTGACCTTGCCTCAGCACTATTAACATTTCAATTAAAATTTATGTAGAACATATTTTGTGTTGAGAAATATATGATTTTGATTACTTACTATATGGGTGCCCCGGGTGGCCGAGTGGTCTAAGGCACTCGCCTTTACAGATCACTGACATTCCACCTCTGTCCGCATGGGTTCGAGTCTCGCGCTCGGCCAACGTGGGTATGTGAGAAAACTTGCCAGTAGCTTCCCGTGGGTCGTTGGTTCTTCCCGGGGTTTTCTCGGGTTCTTCCTCCACCAAATATAATCGCCGCCATGTGTAGCCTATCATGTGCTGAAAAATGGCGTTAAAACCCATAACAACTAAACAACTTACTAAATGCACTCAATACAATAAACCTTTTATTTCTTTGATCAAAGGTTTTACCGATTAATGAATACATATTTTTGTTGCAACGCTCTAGTAGACAACAATAATAACACATGCAGGTAAACATTCCAAACAAAGATGAAGGCATTGTTTATCAGATTATTATGCAACCATGAAAAGTGAACGAACAGGAAAAAATGAGAATAATTTGATAAATGGCTCCACACAAACGCTTCCAGACCTGTTTTACCCAGAATGGTGCATTTTATCGAACTGAGTATCTTTCTCACCTGGTAGTAAACATGAAAGCGGTAGAAACTTCGCGAAACGGCTGGTAACAGGTGTTTGCGAACGCTGACGCAGCAACCAGTGGTCGCGCACCATACGGCAAAGTTTACTTGATTTTGCCATAATCTCATTTCAAAGTCGCATTTCCTGTGCTTCAGTCGTTAAACCTCTTCGGTGTTGACGTGGAGCAGCGCATACGTTTCAAAGCGTCGCAAATTTGGCGTTCCTGAACGAGACGTCATCCCGCACGTACACGTCATGTTGGCGGATATGCGCGCTCTCTGATTCGCTATAGTTAAAGACGCCGCTGAAGCTAATTTGGACATTGTTTGATTGACTCTGTAGTCATATCCCTTGCGTTTTATAATAATAATAATAATAATAATAATAATAATAATAATAATAATAATAAAAATAATAATAATAATAATAAAAACAACAACAACAACAACAATGTGTGTGTGTGTGTGTGTGTGTTTCTGATATTATTGTTTGCAACACTGGGAAGACCTTGTTTAGGTCGAAACGTAGGGAAACCTTATTTTGTTTTATTTTCCCTGAGCCGTGTTCCAATCTTGATTTCATTATATAACATTTGTGCTGTTGATTTGAATGCACATTTTGTTTCTTTCAAAGTTCTTAGTAATCCGGCTGTTATGAAATTTATTTCCTAGGTCGTTGGCAATTATCGGTGTTGGATGATTGTTTCTCCTACTTTTAACCCTCATATTTGTATGACTCTACGAGTATTTAGAATTATATTTATCTGTTAAAGAGTATATCTGTAGTAGATAATATGAACCGTTTCAGTCACTCACTTTTTTATACTCATACTCTTACGAGGATATGCTTTTCATGTAAATTCGGATTTTGAAACAGAAGAAGAAAGAATTCAAGCCAGTTGTGCATGTTTCATACTCCTGTAATACTTTGTTCTATGCCTTATATGAACATTTAGGTCAAATTAATATTTTTTTAAAAACATCTAACGGTTAAATCGTTAGGTATTGTAGAAGCAGGGAGAAAAAAAGGAACATTAATTAGATAAAAAGCAAATATAATTTTTGCTTAAATGTTATGCATACGAACATTACAGTAAATCGTCATTTTTAAGCTATTATCGGCACGTGTCAAAAGATGTCTTAATGTATACAGCTCCTAAAAAATGTAGACATTAAAACGTAACTCGATAAAGTTATGTATCAGGAACTCAAAGGTGAAAAATATCTAGGAAAATGTGGATCACTGATTAACTAATATTGTCAAGTCAAATTAATGACCTCCATTCTGAGCTACGCAAAAAAGGCGACCTGGTTTCCTTACATTGTAGTTAAGATGTCTTTTTATCCTGATTTTGCTAAAATACATAAATATGTATGTTATTATTTATGTCTAATGGCTTTGTTCTCTAATTTCCACTGTTTACTAAATTAAATATATCTACAATGATGATAGCATGTATATGCATCCACCAACAGAGAACTTGATAAAATTGGATCTAACAACGCATACGAGTGGAGCATATTGTGCCACAAATGATATTTTTCTTGGCAATACATTTCAATACAAAACTAGCGATGGATATCATCATAAGTTGCGATTCATTTGTAGTGTCAGTTATGTAACATCTGTACCAGATATGTACCATACACCAGTTGGCTCGTTCGAAATTGAACTTGCTGTAAGGTCAAATGGAATATATCATGTGTCATTGTGTTTAAGAACCAGAATAGGGATACAAGTTCAACCGAAAAACTGCAATAAAAGCAATGTGCATCTCAGTACGTCTCTGTGACGACTTCCCCAACTAATGCTTACGTAAATCTCAAATAAGGACTACGTTAAACACAGTGAAACACTGATCTAAATTTGAGGGTGAAAGTACTCCTATTACGAAATACAATTTTGTTTGCTATCTTATGTGATCCCTATTTTCAAAATGAATATAATATGATCAAAAACAAAAAACATTTTTAACATTACTTTTTGAGAAGGCATTGAGATATTGTATATTTGATAGCTGAAATAAATCGTATAAGATATCTTTCATTTTAAATATACATGTATATGGTGCATATATGAGACCTTTGCCAAGTTACGATGTTGCACTTTATGAGATATTTTTTCATACATCACCGATGTAAAGTTTAAGTTAATAGTGGGCTTCTGCCCTCAATGCATTGTGTTTTGCATCTACATGATAGTAATGGTTGTACCAGTAAGTTGTTTGTATACGAAAATTGTAGATTTATGATTGAAATGTTATTATTATTCATAATCTGCAGGATTTCGATCTAATTGTTAAGTATCCACTTGGACCGACTTAAATCACGTTCACGAGAATAGCAAAAAGTTATTCGGAGCTTTTGAAGGCGGATTCGATTGGCGTTAATTCAGTTTGTAATTCATGAATTTATTCCAATGTCAATTCTATGTATGAGGATGGATAGAGAATCTGATATAAGTCCTCCCTTGATACTCTGCTACTTAGCAATAACAATGTAATGTAATTTCGGGCAAGAGCCACATTCAGTTGTAATGACAAAACCGATATGGATCAGCTACATCCAAATGACAATTGAATAAGCAAGCTAGAAAATCGGCCCTAGGGAATAACTGAATTTGGCACTAAGCCATTCATTAGGAACCCTCGGTCTCCTTCACTGCACATCCAGTGGCGCTTAAGACATTTGGCGACCTTTTCTGACATTCTATATGATCTTCATATCTTAAAGCGATGTTTGGTTAGAATTTCAGTTTTAATAATATAAGCCTACTTTATTCATTCCTTTATTTCTACGACGCTTTAACCTACACTACAGCAAAATCAAACTTCGTCTTTTAAAACTGTTATCAACTAACACGATCTCAAAAATGTTGTTGCTCCTATTTGGTATCTGTCCAGGTCTTGCACACATTATCGTACATGTGGATAATTTCTTCAGATGGCACCAGTTTTCTTAAACTTCATGTAGCTCTCCTCCTCTTTGTGTTCCCATTAGGTATAAATTACAGCTTGAAGATGACATACAAGTTGACGGGAATGTGTTCCCATTAGGTATAAATTACAGCTTGAAGACGACATACAAGTTGACGGGAATGTGTTCCCATTAGGTATAAATTACAGCTTGAAGACGACATACAAGTTGACGAGAATGTGTTCCCATTAGGTATAAATTACAGCTTGAAGACGACATACAAGTTGACGGGAATGGACACTTAGCCCTAAAGTTATGGTTAAACAATGGCATTACGTTCAAAGAAAAACACGTTTTGGGTGAATAAGTGTGAGTAGTGTTTAAGATAAGCTAATTAATATTCTATATCAGTAATCTCCTAAGCAAGGGCAAATATGAATCAGAATCTCATACATATATTTAGGACGTAAATTTATTTACTTTAGCAAAACTTTCGTGCAGATACTTTTGAGCCGTTTATGATCCTAACATAGTTATGTCTCTGCGTTTTATTTTTTTTAACTTTTTTTTTTTCTTCCAAGAATTGATCACACAGAACCAGTGGACACAATTGTTCACAGTTGAAAAAGTACATTTAAATGTATTAATAAAAGGTAACCAACTTAACATCAAAAGAGTGTCATGCGTGAGACGACTGAAACCGATACTAAGTCTGCCTATCTGAAACGAGAAAAGTTTCTCCAAGATGTAATTCTTTCAAAAAACCCCACAAGTTTCTGAATTTGAATTAAGGTGTGTGTACGATTTGAATTTATTTCCCTCGATATAGCATGGAAGCGTCCTCTCAGGAGTTGTGTTTCATTTTAATAGGAATATGACAGGATGCTTTCTATGTATTACATTATTCACTATGGTTGGGTTTTAGGCATGTCTAAGCGTATTTAAATCTCAAGGTTTGGGGTTGGGACCTCTAAACAATGTGATATTTTGTCGTGTATGTAACTGGAAAAGGAAGAGGTTGTTTCAGTGTGTACCATGTGAATATAAAGACGCACCTTTGCAAATACATTTATTTTCATTCCGCTTTATTCCTTCAATTAAGACTTGTATCGTTCGACTCTAGCAAAACAATGTGATGATTGCAATTTTGGGGATTGAACGCCGTTTTTAGGACACGATAGGCCATACAAAGAATCTGGGAAGATCCACCGACCCACGGGAAGCTACTGGCAAGTTTTCTCACATACTCCCATTGGTTAATCATTCTCTCATACCCACATTGGTCAAGCCAAAACTCGAACCTACTCGGACAGAGGTGAGATGTGAGTGATATGTAAAGGCGAGCGCCTTTGACCTTTCCGCCACCCGCGGCCCCTAGCGAAACATCATAGAAGATAGTAATGCTTATGGATTACACGTAAGATTACCTACCAATCACAGTCTTTCCCATAATCAGTATCCAAACCAAAGTGCTTTCATTTCCTGACAAAGCATTAGAGATTATTTTCTTTCAGGTCTTACTAGTAGGTCTTGTTTTGTATGAAGGAACGAGACTGGTGGTTGTATCTTGAAAGTATATAAGCACTCAGTGGAATATGAAAGAGGTTTTGAGACCAATATTAATTTCTTCATTGAAGCTTTTGAATTTGTAAACCTGTTGTTTTGTCCAATGTTTGGTAGAAGTACTACCAAAGAGGTTTAATCCCGATGTTAAACATAGCATGATATTTCTCGATTTGATTAAATATGACATCCCTTATGTGGAAAAAATATATGTACGATTAATTTCTCGAATTCCCTTGATACCATTTTAGTATTGGCACTGAAATGTGCAATATTGATCGTGCAGACAACTGTGCTTCATTTGGTGGCAAACAATACGATGTGAATTCATAACCATGAGGATCAAGGGCAATTCCAGAAAGTCAATACGAACATGATCGCATGACCGTAATCCAACAATACAGGGATGGTAGATAGCGGCTGCAAATACCACAACAGCAAAAACAACAAAATCAATAAATTAGTAATTTGATCCGATATGTGGGAAATCATAGTCCACCAACCCTCAAAATTAAGACAAAAATAGGCCTTGAACCCTCAAATTGAAAATCCATAGGCCACCCACTCTCCAAATTTAAACAAAATAAACCACTAGGCCACCAATCCTTAAAACTATTTTTAAAAACCCACTAGGTAACCAACCCTCAAACTGTACAAAAACAGGCCACCAACTCTCACACTTAGAAAAAGCATAGGCTAGCAGTTCTCCTTTTTTATTAAACACTAACCCACCAACCCTTTTTTCTTTATTAAAAAATCACCATATTTGTTATTCAAATTCGAAACCTTTTATGTAGAAACTCATGTAACCGAGGAGCGCGCGTCTGATACATACCAGATGTCACTATATCCTCCAGTCCTCCGATCGCATAACGTCTAGATGATGGAGGTTATGATCATACGAAGTCAACTGAGCAGCTGTGTCGTATATATCTTAAGTGTATTTTGTTGTTTAAAGTAGATAGTTTGTATATCCTATTAATGTGTTATATACTTCAGTGATTAATAGATTTACTCGGTAGCTTCAGTCACGTAAATAGGCTTGGAGACACAGGTCGTTATCAATGCGTGTTCCAGCTAGAAGAGAAGCAAAACGAATTATTGATCAAACTAGAACTGAAATTATCGAACGAAAGCTACGAGACTCGTTTAATCGACGACTAAATGAATATAAATTTGAAACAGAAGCAGAACAAACTCAACAGGATTATTTGTTTGATTTGTTTGAATTTGTTAAAGAAGTTGA
This sequence comes from Margaritifera margaritifera, assembly GCA_029931535.1. Lineage (NCBI taxonomy): Eukaryota > Metazoa > Mollusca > Bivalvia > Unionida > Margaritiferidae > Margaritifera > Margaritifera margaritifera. The sequence goes on from JAQPZY010001473.1 coordinate 3,155,555, forward strand.
ACGTTACTTATGAAAAATAATAAGTAGACAAATAGAGATTTAGGTTCAGTAAAAGTCCAACGAGATTTATCGATCAAACTCAGAATCGTAGATAAGGAGAGATTATTTCGTCGACGTTATATAGACTAGTATCACGGAACATTGTCCATAAACATAATGAACAAAACTAAATCAGGAAGTAGCACATTTGGACAGGAAATAGCTGATGATACAAATTGGGTCCTTTAAAACATAACTTATTTAACTCTGCATATTGATAGATTTAGACCAGTAGCAGGAAATTTATACATAGATGTAAAAGGCTAGATAACAGATGAAAAATCTGCCTTAATGTACAAAAAGTGTCAACAAAATATAATCTATTATAAATAAACCAAGAGATCATCCGTATATGCCACAAAATATATAATTTCGATAAATATAAAAATTAGTTTAATAATCTCCAATAAATATACAAGACATAACAATTTTAAGTGGAATTTAATATATCTGTTAATGTCTATGAAATAGTTAAAAAGCTTAGAAGACCAGTTAGAATAAACAAAAGACATACAAAATATAATTTTACAATGAAGTGTTGAAATTATTTTTATTCTGAATTCAAATGACAAGAACACGAAAGCTTATTCAACCAAATCGCTAAAGATTTTCTAGTTGACTGATTTGAACAAGACGGCAAAGACGGTTTTCTTGAGACAAAAAAATGTATGAATTTTGGATAGTTCTTGTTTCATGGATCCATCTTTAGAACAACTTGTAAAAACTCTAAACGATGATAAATTCATCGAAACAATTAAAACTTTTGAAAGAACCAAATGCATAACCATGTAGCCAAAACATTTGAAAATAGACAGCTATCCATACAATCACATGGATTACTTGAAAAGATTTTTAATAAAAACTAAATTACCATAAACTGAGAAAATTCATTTAAGCTTTAGTGGATAAGAATTAGTGACAAGGATTACCGGTATGCTAATGAAACATTTCAAATCGAATTTTCTTGGTGATCTTCATAAGTGCTACGTAAAGAAAGTTACTTTAATATTATGAGATTTTGTTTTTGTTTAGAATTCCGATCTCTATGTTTGGTTTAGTGCACATGGACTAGCTCGTGATGCTAGTTTAAAAATAAGTCAATAAGTAAGCTAGAATTATAATTGATGACAGATTATGTTTTTTGTTTGTTTGTTTGTTTTATCTGTTGTTGTTTTTTTTTTTTTGTTGTTGTTGTTGTTGTTTCTATTGTAGATTTAGAAGTACCAACACTTTGGTATGACTATTTTTAAGACTGTCGTTTAGCACCAGAAGAATTAATTCCCAATGAGACAGATTTATCTCCATTACAGAACAAATTAGTAGAAGATAAAAAGGGTAGAAAACTTTCAGTAGCTAAATTATTGTGTACGTTAAAAGACAAAGAGAGATATATTATTGTACTTTAAAATTGTATGATAAAAGTTAGGATTAAAACTAAAAGATATATTATCCACTATCGTACTTTAAAATTGTATGATAATAGTCAGGATTAAAACTAAAAGATATATTATCCACTATCGTACTTTAAAATTGTATGATAAAAGTTAGGATTAAAACTAAAAGATAAATAGAAAAGTTTCATTCGATCAAAATACATGGTTAAAATCATACATAGAAGTGAATAAATCTTTGAGACAAAAAACAAGGAATGACTTTGATACAGATATCCTTACACTCATGAATAATGACGTCCTCAGAAAAATAATGGAAAACGTTAAGACAGAGAACGAGAGTTTATTTATTTCATTTGCAACGAGAACAATAATAAATAGATGTTACGACTCTGTGGTCTAAGAAAAATGTATCAGAAAGTTACACCAACAAATCAAGCAAAAATCAACAAACAATTTATTTCTAGACAATTAAAGTAAAAATTCGAAAGTCACTTACAGTAACGTGAATTAAAATCCAAAATGTCCAATGATCCTAAGTGTCCTAATCACTAGTTTTAAATATAGAATGTTCTGAATGAATTACTGTATCCTTGAATGTGCTGATTTGCTAATAGTCTTTAATGCCTTGATGTGCCAGTAGTCTTTAATGTGTTGATGTGCCAAAATGAAGTACTCCAGAATATCTTTTAATAAGTTCACATACATTCCAAAATCATCAGTTCAAAATCCAAAATCCCAAAGTCTACGAGCACTATTATAACCCAATGAATATTTTAAATAATTCCTCTCTCTGAAGTTGAAATGATATTTCACAACTGTAATGGCTCCTTAAACGACTGATGTTAAGGTCGAAACTGAAAAACTGTCCACTAAATATGGTATATGTAAAGATAGGTCACATGCCAGAATGTTCTAGAATATTATATGTGTATGTGACTTTTGACTCATGACTCTAAAGAAATTCTGGTTTTATCTGTAAACAAAATCAGCCATGACCTCGAATACAATAAGCAACTTGTTTATCAAAACCGTCCTTGAACTCAAATATTAAGTAAACAACCTAATTCAAGGACAATAGCTAAATATGTGAACATTATACTTAACATTAAGGTTTAAGCAAATAAAGTCAAGAAACATTTATAATTTCCTAAAATATTTATAATATTATATAAACATCATGCATAACAATATAGATATAATATTAATCTGCTTAAAGAAAACTAAAATAAATTTAACCAAACCAATTTATGGTGGTTTTATATTACTAGAGGTAAGTAAGTTGCTTGTGCATAATTGCTATTACAAGAAGCTAAAAAACCAATATGATGATACAATGAAACTTCAACTGACTGATACAGATTTGTTACGTATTCGTTGATACAAACACTTTTACAAAGATATGAAATGATATATTCAGTTTTACGAGTAATTACCAAAAAGATAATATTATTGGTGCTTCTTAGATAAAAAACAAGATACCAGAACGTTTTAAAGATGAATTGAATGGTGTTCCAATACATGAATTTTGACGATTTAGAAGTAATATGCTTTTCAGACTGACATGGGTTAAATACGTCTCCAAGGGTATCGAATATTCCGTGTACCTGGAAAGAATATCAACATAAACATGTACACAGATCTTTTATTTAACCAAAGGTATAACTCATCAAGAAAGGAATTAAAGTAGATCCTACCAACACGAGAGATCCAATATTACCTTAAATAAGGTTTCTTTTTCATCATATGACGATAACTTTATTTAGTGGAGATCATGAATACTTTCCCTCATGGTCATTCCCATCACGCCTTCTAATTTCCCAATTACTCCGAACGTCGCTGTTCGACTCTTGGGAGTCTAACCCATTCTATCACTTGCAATCAAACTGATATTCCGATCTCATTAAAAATTTATTTCTTTTGAGTTTTAATTTTTCAGCTATTTCATGTCTTATAATTATAGCTGTTATATTATTTTCCTCAGATATATTTTTCAAAGACATTTTATCTTTTGAGCAAAAGACCATTGCTAATCTAACATTTTCACTAAGATCTCTTATGACAATTAATTTTGTGCACTATCATATCATATCGATATTCCACAATGTATGCCACTAAATGATCATTTTGTTATGTCGTTGCTTTATGTTTTACCTCATCTAAATTAGCAGAATCCTCTATCATAAACAAAGGGTTTGTTTTCAGGTATATACACTAATAAATAATTCTAATCATTGATCTAATTAACCACCAGAATCTTTTCCAATTGCATTATCACCTCCAAGGAGCCATCTTTGAATGTAATAAAAATGTTATAATCATACAGCTTAACAATATCACCACAACGATAAGAAATGGTTCGCTTTAATCAGGATTCTTCCTAAATTGTTTGCAACTGAATTATTATCATCTTATTCAAAGTTTACATTGAACGATATAAACAAAAAGTACCGTGTACAAACAAGACATTGGGTCGTAACCGAAGTATTATCACTTGTAAATATTGTTAAGTTTTTATACTATTTCGAATAGGTATAATACAATGAGGCGTTGGATTAAGATGTTTCACACCCTGTGATGTTTTTTGTCTTTCTGTTTGTGCGTCGTTATATATTTTCCGTATGTTACCATGTTTAATTTGTATGCTATTTATTTACTTAAATTTCAGAAGTAGAGCTTGATCGCCTCTCCTTCTGCTTTCATATATACTTGTAGCTAATATAAGCACTAGCGCCCATTACACTATTGATATATACATATTCATTATGAAGTATTTCCTTATCAGAAGACCGGTGAACTCATTAAGTTCAGTTTGCCTAGGTTTCTCTAAAACTGAAATCGGGATAAGTACAAGAACAAAAAGATAAAAGTCACATTCAAATTACATTTTTATCTTAATTTTTTAAAAAAAATTTCTTTAAAATTTTTTTTTCTTAATGGATTGTATGTGTCGTTTTCTCTCATCGGCTTGAAAAAATAATTTTTTTATGTAAATGCTAAATTGTTAGAACTTGCTCCTCCAATTATTACTGCTGATGTTGCCATTCTATTTAATAGTAGTAAATGTTACTTTATACTGTTTCCAATATCAGATTCTAATGTTATTAGACCATAAGTATCTGTTCTTCTCAATGAAAAAATAAAATATTGCTTTCTTCAAGATATTATGTTATTGATTCTTTTATTCTATAATATTTTAACTGAGTTACTTTGTCTGCAGTTTGTTTGTTCATATTTACTACATAAGCACAACTTGTGTTACGTACCGCTGGTCTAATATAAACTTAAGATCAGCTTTAGTTTTAATGTTTTAGCTTAAGAAATTGAATATAAATCTGATTTCTTTATTTGAATAACATAATACTAGATTGTGTCTACTGTATAAAACCTGTATTCAGAAACAAATGATGTAGCAATGTCAGATTCATAAGTAAAACTTTCGGTTTGTAGTGTAATCTTAGCCTTAAATATATCAAACAAATCTTTATTACGACAATGTACTTCCTGGTATTTAATAATCGACTTTATTTAACCTTTCTTTATGATCATCCAAGCTGTTTTTATGATTATTCAACCTTTTTTTCAGTCTCAACAGCTGTAGTATTTATTGCAATACTTTTCGTTCCCATTAATGTATATTTAATTCATTTTTTAATGTCTCTATGTTTTTTTTTTTAATTGTATCATTACTTTTCTTAATGCTGAAGACCTTTTTTAAGTCACCTGTTTCTACTGTTAACTTATGTTCCATATCATTAACATTTTTTTCTTTATCGTTTTAGCATTTTGTCTAGTTCGTTAATAGTTCCTTCTAAATCACCAATATTATGAACAAATTCTTGATATGGATATTATCTGCTGTCTCTTAAAACATTTTTATTTACTTCTCTGACTTTTTCTATTCCAGCAGATAGTTCATTTTCGGTGTTTCTAAAAACTGATATTTTTGGTCCATGGTTTTGTCGCTTTAGTCCAGTATTGATAATTATCGGTCGCACTAAAACATCTAATCATACTTTCACACACATTTATTTGATTTTGTATTCATCCCTATCTTTTCGGTTCTTTCTGTTCAGTCATTGTTTTGAAACCCTAACAAAGTATAAGTATTTGAAGTTATCTTTTCTTTAAAGTTTGCTACCGTGCCTTTAAAACCATTAACTAAGTTTGTAATTTCTTAATCGTTATGTTGTGTTTCATTATTTAGGTCTATTTTTAATTGTTCTCATGGAGATTTAAAGTACTATAGCCTTCTGTTGATTGCTTTGCTGTTTCCATGTCAGCCTCTAATGTTTCTATCTCTGAGTTTATCCAATATTTGTTTAGTTGCAAGTATCGCTCAATATCAGTTCCCTCTGGTCATTATTCATCTATCTCAGTTTGCAATGCATTAGGCAGGGTATTAAATCTCTGGTTAAACAAGTCAAGTGTATCTAAAATCTGTTTCTTGTTATCATAAATCTGCTCTTGTAGCTCAGTTTTAGTAGCTCTTTCTGATATACTCTCATTCACAATTGTTAATTTATACCAACTCTCCATGTTATTATCATTGAAAGTCTTTCAAACTGCTTTTATCTGCAAAATATAATTGTTCTGGATCGCCTAAATATTTAATATGGATGTTGTTTAAGTTTATGTCATTGTTAGGTGATTGACTTAGTGTAGAATCTTTAGGCTTTGCAGTATAGTCTTTCTTCAAGGATTTTGGACCTCCTCTTAAAGATATTTCTATGAAATTTTAAACAAAAATTTACAATTGTTGACTGACTTCAAATATACCTTCGCGACATATACGAAATGCGTAAGTTACTGTCATACAGTAAATATCTATTATTTCCTTTTCTTCAGCTTTAACGCTGATATTTAATATGTTGATAGTACCTCTTTGCAATTGTCTATGGGGACTGTTAACATTGTATTACATAAAATCACTGTGAAAAACATTTTTAACAGGTGGAGACTCTAATGGACTTGAATTATTTGATTTACAATTCGGAGCTGTTGTTGAAGTAATGTTTGGTATTATTGGTTAAATAAAGGAAAATATACACATATTTAGGCTTCAAAAATCTACTATTTGTTTTTTAATTCAGTAGATATCTGTATAGATCTATTGTTATTAAATCCTAATAATTTAGAGTTGTAGTTGGCTAAATACACTGTGTAATTATTGCTAGGTGATATCACAAGTTCAGACACTCAATATCTATGCTTTCTTCATTGATGTTCCCTCGTGGACTTTTGAACATTTACATTTTTAAATTGTAGAAATTGTATTAGAGCATATTTTGTTTTATTCGTATTATTGATTTAATAGAATATATTGTCGTTTTTATCATTTACAATATTCTAATAGGCTACTCTAAAACACAATCTCCAGAATGAAATGTACAATTTATCTTCTCTGTTTTCAGATGAATTTGAAAAATATAATTCTTACCCAGGATGTCCTTCAACGGTAATATAGGCCTCCATTTAAATAACATAAATTTAAACAGTTAACATTAAAACAACAATATATACAGATTTTCTGTTTACATTCTTTTCTTTCTTTCGTTGCTCTGCTTCGCTTCTCTCACTTGTTTTATTTTAACTTCGTAGGAGCTATAATTGAACACCTGCTTTATGTAGTCCTCTTCAGAATATCTTTTTCTTTTATCTTCTAGCCCTGCTCTAAAATTTAAAATTCCTCATGACTTATTGCATAATCGTCTATTGCTTTAATCACCATATCATCAATACTCTACAAGTTATTTATAGCAGAGGTTTCAATCTCTTTGATTTTCAATTATTTACTGTATACCAGCTTTTTATGAAAGCTTTGCAACAAACGTTAGTAAAGTTGCACCAAAAAATTCACTTAAAGCTAGATGGTATGTAACTCCTCTTGGAATTCATGTAACTCCTAAACTAGCAGTTGCTATACCCATTCAACCTGGTACAGTGACCATGCTAACCTCTACTCAGTTAAGGAACTTACATGCTGTTTTATATATTATCTTACATTTCTGTAATGTTATATTTCTTTAACTAGATCATTCTTCGTTGATCAATTTTCATAAATATGAAAAATAACACCATCTGTTGGTGGCAATATATGATAATATTCTTAGATCCACTAGCGCTCATTTAATTACTATGTTTATTTACCTAATTGTGTTCTCTGGTAGTATTGTTTGTGCTATCAAATAATCTATCGTAAACTGACTCAAAGACACAGGAATAACCAATTTTATGACTTATTCTATGTCTATGTTAGTTGGTGAATATATTTTAAAAATAAATATTCTCTTCAAAAGTATACTGTAACTTGCTGTAAGAGCCAATTTTGATGTTTCATATTAAACAGTGTTAACTATGTCGTTCGTTTTGCTTCCCATTTACTAATGTAGATTTTATTATTTTTATCTTATAACATTTCTGGAAATGAATTTACTTGATCTGCTTATTGTTTTGATGTTATTTAGCAGGTATAGCAATTTTTCCATAATGGCTAGTTGATTCAGTTTTAAAATACACAGCAAACAACAATAACACGGCCACTGGTTAAGTAATTCATTTTACTTGATCGTTTTTCTTTTGCCACACACTTAGTTTTATCTTGCTCTAGAATTTGCACCGCTTCCTTTGCTGCTTGCTCTTGTATCTTGTCTGTTTTGGCCTGAATTCTCCAAGGTTTTTTTTGTGAAGTTACATTTTTTGCTGATTTAAGAACTTCTTCAATTCTCTCACCAACCTTGGAATCGTCTTCAGTTTTACACTCTTGCATTTATTCTGCAAAAGGCAAAGCCTACTTACATTAATATGATTTTAAGATTAGTTTTAAACTACTCCACATCGTGTTTTACTGATTTGTTTGTTTTTGTTTGTTTTGTTTCTTTTTAAACTTTAACTCATTTAGTTCAACGTAAACTCATGTTATGAACATGTTCGCTTACTCATGTAAAAGGCTTTTCTGTTGTTATTCATGTTTAAAGATGAACAAGTACAATTTAAGTATGCATAATTTTAATAGTACAAAATTTATTGCCAATAAATACTACAATAATAAATGAAGAAAATGCATGTTTTAAAAAGAACCAATACTTTAGATCTAACAAATTTAAGATATAAATGAATTCAACAAACAAGGTTATTGCTAAACTTGTATGGAGGAATACATGAAAAGGTGGATGAAATAAAACAGAAAAGACATTAAACAGATACACGCGACATATGTGTCACAAAAAAGAAACTTTCTAATTAATTCAACTGACAATATATATAATTGTAAAGTCTAAGAAACAAAACATAATTTTAATGTCTCCGAAACAAAACATAAAATCAGATGCAAATTTTAAAATGCATGGTGTTCTTCAAACGAAATTTATGAAAGCTGTTTTAAATTTATTTTATAGAGCCTGTCGGCGCGGTAGACTTAGATATTGATCTTTTGAATTTTCTGATTCTGAAATATTTTAGCATGTTTTACCCTCTTTAGAATTATTTTAGTGTTTTCAAGTTGATCTTTCAGCTTAGCAGAGTTCTTGGTGTTCTTGTTTGCATAGATTTCGACCTTCTTCTAGCCTATTAATAAAACATCTGACAATGACTTTGATATTTTATCTAATCTTGGATTGAAAAACCCAACATGTTTTCTTGATTCTTTTAGAATCCACTTTATCCAACTCATTATTTATTAAATATTTAGTAGTTAATGTTATGTATGTGCCTTTCCTAAACAAATTTTTAATCTTTGTTTATATTCTTTCTCTGTAAGTGGGTTTTGCCGTGTATACGTAGGTTTTGTCGTATTTGATAGCTTCGCTTCTCTCGTCTGTGGAACCTAAGCCTTTTCCAATTTTTTTTATCCACGTAAATAGTGAGAAGAGGAAATGGCAGAAGGTTGTTTTGGTCAAGAATTTGATAATCCTGTTTACTATGAGGATCACATAATAAATGGAATTCTACTACAGAAAATACTATTAGAGATATTTATAAAATGGGGGATTGAAACTCCGCAACAAGCAGTTCAAGAATTAAATACACAAATAATGGATTAATAAATTGAATTTATCAGACAGAGTTTGATATGTTGAAAATAATTATATATACTTGAACATTATTATATTATTTGGGAAAGAAGAGTGTTCTATAAAGAAATAGGCAAAACAATGACGAAATACAGCAGAGACAGACTATGCATATCACATACAACCTAATACTTGAATTTAGCCTAGATATTCCTTCGTCTGTCACCCTGTTGCTATCTTGAAGAAAGAAATAAGCCCATCCCATATTTTCATCAGTTGGGCTTTAGCTGGGGAATGTAAAGATTTTATTAACTTCTTCAGCTGACAGTTTCCTCCAGTATTCAACTGTTCCAACAGAAGAATTATATTTAATTGTGTCTCCAAATCCTTGATGTACAGTTTTATGTTCTGTCATTATAAATAAGATACTACTTGTAACAAGATAACCGGGTTGGATTTCATTATAAATAAGATACTACTTGTAACAAGATAACCGGGTTGGATTTCGGATTTATAACAGAACACTTTTGATGGTGATACAAATGCAACGTTTATTGATGAATGACTTGAATGGGAAAAAGGTTATGATTAATACGTGCGTGTATAAGATCCAAATATTGGACAAATTAACATAATCCGCACAAACCTAATAATGTAACCCAAATATGAATACAAATAAATAACCTTACACAGTGCAAAGACAAAGGTTAATGATTCACAGTAATTTCAGAAGACGAAAAGAATGATGTGTTTTACTCAAATAGTAAAAATGATGTCCTTTACTCATATAGTAAAAATGTATACTGGTACTTTATTCAAATAATAAAATGATGAAAACAATGGGATAGATATCACACGAAATATCTTTACAATCCCAAACCACTGGGTGTCACAAACCCCAAAATTAGCCCACGGCTAAAAGATTACATGTATGGAGTAACACAAAACACTCCGTCACTGGCACACTTGGCTACCAGTCACACTGGTGAATCAAACAGTCAGCATTACAGGTAGTCACCGACCACCATTCAATTCCTTGGTCAATCAAGTGATCAGCGCCCACCAATCAGTCAGCAACGCCCGATCACCTGGTACTCAATCGACACACTGTTAATTCAGCTCTACGGCTGCTATGGTTAGCTTTATGGCTGCTATGGTCAACTTCTATGGCCGACTCTACAGCTGGGACCTCGTCGACTCTGATCAGCTGAAAATAAATCTAACACCTTGTATTATGATTGACGCGGGCATATACGATAACACGTAATGACGTTATATACGGTAAGTTATACAAATTACATTATCAGCACAACATTACAAAGCAATAAGCAAGTTCAGAAGTGAACCTACCCGTGTCCGATAATAATCCTATGGTACTAAACGTTTCCTAAAAATGCGACTTTATATTGTTAATATAAAGCTCTTGTTAAGTCACAAACAAGAATAGAAAATATTTGCATTGTACTACGCAAGTCGAAGCTACATAGAAAATATACATCAGAAATTAATAAATAACTTGCATACCTCTACAACCGAAGATGTGCAAATCCTTAAGTAGACTGGTCACTGACAAGACGTTCCGTAATGTAAAGATTTAGTCTTAAGGTGAGGCTTTTATACACAGACGATGCAGCCCTACATCGTCCCTGCACTTGATGTATTCGGTTTTTCCCATGGAAAGCACTTCACACGTGCGGCATAGGGTGAACCGAACTCCCTGTTTCGAAATATTGTACAATATACAGAAATCACCCTCGGGTATCGTTGTACACGAAAAACGAAACCCGAGTACATGTATTTAATAAATAAGGGATTTATACAATCCCGTGACACTACTTTTTCCATTAATATATTTCCGGTCATGATTAGGAGGATTATTGAAGTTTTTGCAAATTATGTTCAATTGCTTTATATTTATGTTGTTATCTGTTAGATGTAAAGATCAGTCATCGGGTAATGATTCTGAGGAATTTGACAACAGTTTTCATGTTTGAAAGTATATGCGAAACCAATATATTGATTGCACTAAAGCAGGAACATTTTTATATGACAAATGCCATCCAGGCAGCCCTGTTTAATTGATTTTGCCTACATTTCATATCACACGGCGCTTTCTTTTTTTGTTCACTGAATCATCGTTATCAAATTTTGGAGAGTATTTATGAAAACTGTTTAATGGTCTATATGTAGAATGTTTATTGTCTTTGTAATATATTTGTATCTCGTTAAATTCACTTGCTATCTTAATAATAAGTTGATGTGTCAAACTGAGTTGCTTGACCAAGGTACGTTGCACTGTGTATACGCTTGTTTTTTTTGTTTTGGGGATTTTTAATTTGTTTTTGTTGTTGTTGTTGCTTTTTTAAAGGTCTAGCGTCCATGGTTTATTTCTCCAAACAAGTTTTTGATCTCAGTTATATGCACTGACTAAAAATGTTGTTATTCTGACTGCAAAGCATACTTGCATGTGGTTATAATTATGCTGATAAAGCCTACTTACATGAGATTTTTGTTTCAAAATTAATGAATTCATCTGGTCTGAATTACTGGAGGATATTGTGATATCTAATACGCCACAGGCGGGCGGTCTTCAGTTAAACTGGACGCTTATGAATATCTACAGAAAAAAGTTATAATTTCTAAGTCTAATTATTTAAGCCTAATCATCTAAGTCCAGTTCTCCAATGTTAATCATCTAAATATAATGGCAAACCTCTAAGTCAATAATTACTGACTTTGTTTGGTTTTAATTAATGAAAGATACAGTGTCATCTTGTATGCCCCGTGATCGAGTTCTTCAGTTAAACTTGGAGCTCATGATTTGCTGCAAAAAAAGTTTAGATTTTGGATAATAGATTATGGTGGTTTATTGAAAAAATTTCGGGTCGGTGGCTTAGTCGTCTTTAAACAAAAATTGGTTTTTACAACTGTGAGAGTTGATGTTCTATGTTTTTTTTTTCTTTTCTTGTTATCTTCAATTTGTTAGAGGGTTGGTAGTCTGTGTTTGTTTTTTAATTTTGAGAGTTGGTGGCTTATTTTTGTGTGTAATATTAAAGATAGGTGACCTATGTGTTTTCTGAGAAATGTTAGTGGATAGGTGGCCTATGATTTTATAAAAAGGTTTCTTACTATCGTGTGGTGGGTAGAGTATTGGTGCTTAAAAAAAGAATAAAGGATATGCGGGTGGTAAGCCAGGATTTTTCAAAGAAAAGTCTGATAATTGGAAAGGTGAGTGCATAAGGGTCATAAAACAATTACAAAGGGTTGGCGGGTGGATAGTCCACGATGCACGATAGCTAGACTGTTGGGTTCCTTTTCGTTGATGATGGTTCTATATGAATATATTAATAGAAGTGAGAAAATGTGCTTAGAGTGATATAGAGAGATATTTCGATTATTTTCCTGCAAAAGAAAACTGTGATTTAATATCTCAAATCGTAAAATCACGACGTGATAATTCCTTGATTTTCGTTTATTATGCAAATGTAAATGTTAATGAAGCAATTCGAATTGCGGCTTTGATCAATATAACTGTCACTGCGGCCAAACATAATTACATTGTGTTGATACATGATATAAGCCTCCTTTTAACATACGGTATGACTACCTTGCATTTCGGGAAATAATACACAGGCACTTCTGATCGAATCAATGCACAGAGCGCACTATTGGCTATGATGAGTCAACAAAGTCTTGTCAGACTCGTGAAGAAATAAGGTTGATACCTTTCTCTGCCTTCAATTATCAACTGTCTTCACTTGGTCGTATATGTTTCAAGATTTTTATGGACAAACTAATTATATGATTACAAAATGTTTAAAAGTTTATAATCTAATTTCAGTTAAAGAATGCGTTTTAACGAAATTATTCCTGTACTAATCTCATGCAATGTATGTCCCATTCTTTTTATTTTTCTTTTCTCTTCTGCATACTTTGTCTAATATCAGAAATATATGATCTGAAAAAACCTTGTTGGTTCTAATTTCAATTTATTGACGGTATTATCTTTAGTTCTGAGCTTTCCTCCAAAGTTACTGTGACTGAATGAGTTGTTAGCCATATACCGGGCTAAAAGGAATCTTAAATACAATCTAACTTCTTTCTTCCCTGCACCAGTTAAAACAATACAGTCATAATTATGTATCTTCTTTCATAGGATGATTGTAAAAAATATATTATTATTTTGGATATTTTTATGATTGAAAATATTGTAAGAAACTATTCCTATATTGAATAATTATACAAGGTGGTGTATGCTGGCGTTAATCTTATTGACAAGTTCCCTTCATTGTTCTTTTTGTCTGGTTTTGTTTTCATAGCTATCAGTATATGAAGAAAAAAAATACCTTCGTATGTTTACACTTTAACCAGTAGCTATCATCCCAGTCCAGACACGTATGTCTTTGTGCATATCATATTGAACAAGCGTCCATGATAAATGGCGAATTCTCCTAAGTAATACTGTTTTTTTCCTGTTGCAAAGAAATGATGCGTACTACATTCAACAGTACTTTCTATTTGAAGTTCCTATCGATGATGAGTGAAAATGAGAATAAAAAAGCCTAGTTTACCAGGGCCTAGCTTACCAGGATAGATAGAAAGATAAACGGATTCTTTTATTAATGTCTCTTCATTGATTGAACCGAAATCGTTTTAACTTATGTGTTACAGATCATGTATTTATTCAAATTAACAACCGACTATGTATATATCCTCTACCTGATACTATTTGATAACAATGAGATGACGATAATATATTTGTATGAGTAATGTCAATATTTAATCATCGTAATTGAAGGTTTAGTTCACAAACATATTTTATATAAGTGTTCCTTATGTGTCTCCTTATTAACAATAATTGAACATTGATTTATAGTCTAAACATAGTCAATATGATATGATACACGAGTAAACGTCAGCAACAAACGTTGTGACGATATTGCCATAAATCAATCAATTAGGATTTGTAAATCTTTCATTCTTTTGTTCTCATTGCCAATTACACGGTTAACATCAACTGGTATATCTTTTCTTCTTTCTAGAATTAATCAAGATTAAATTCCAACCCGTCACATCTCGGAGTCTAAAGATGGCCAGATAAAATTGTATTATCTCTAATTTGTTATTATGAATTTTCCGCATGTTCTTTTCCAATATTAGAAAGGGACAGGAAATCCAATAAAGCTCCCTTATATACGCTTACCCTTGAATGAAAAATGTCATTTAATTTTTTCGTAAAGTCATCCTCAATACTGCAAACTTGTCACTCAAGCTGATTGTGTCATTCAAATTATGTACACGCTTTCGCCTAAAACTTTATTTGTGTTCCAGACATGGTAGTTAAGAAAAATTAATACAGATGTGATGCACTAGACCAATGACTGCGAACACAAAAGAAAAGGGCAATGAAATGTGCCCCTTACACAGAATTAATTCGTTGTTTCCAAGATGAACAGAAGCTTAGAAAACCTGTTTAAATATTGAATGAAGTGACTGACAGTACACGTTAACTGTAAAAGAAAAGGTTGGTGTAAATAAACACGTACTTTAGTAGACAACCATCATAAATCACATTAATTCATTTTTCCTACTTTTGTATCTGTCCAACATGAACATTTTAGAATAGTCAAGACATGACCACAAACATGAATTGAAGATTACTTGGATTTTTTATTTTACTTTTTAGAATAAACGATTATAAACCTTGCATTAGCTGTTTTACGCTTGATAATACATCAAATAGTCTTTTTTTTTCTTTCCTAGAGCAAGTTTCATTTCCAGTCACGAAAGAGGTGCTCCACTAAAGTTATTTGGTTCAAGTCCTATAATTATAGCACAACAATAGACCTTTTACAAGAAAATGTCAACATAATACTGCAAATATCATTAGGAACGTAAATGGCAAGGTTCAAATTTAATAATACTTAATATTTTTGTTGTCAATAACACTTTGCGAATCACGTTGATAGAGTACTACTTCTTGTGTCATTATGTTGTCTATTTCAGACGAGTAGGTACACCATGGCTCTACTCTCATCGCTAATTATTGGCTGCAAGTCCGCTACAAATACTTATATTATATTCGATTGTGTAGTATCAGTTTCTGGAATAATTAAATTTTATTGTTTGACACCCGATAAACCCTTATCAATTTAATTTGATTCCAATTTACGATTAGTGAATTATTTCTCTTATTTATTCCTGGTATTATAGAGAACAGAGGGCTCTCAATTGAACTACTCCATGGAACGAATACAGGATAAAGTTAAAACAATGGTATTTAATTTTGGACAAGAAGACATTGCATTGTGGATACCTAGCACATTGAAGCTTGGGAAACCGACCGGCAATTAAAAATATGACCATGGGAAAACCCGACAGTAACATTAAGAATTAAACAATAATGTCCAGCCTTTTTCTAGACATAAAACGTCGACCTGGAAAATTTATTGCATTTTTTATATTGTCATTGTGCGGTTACATACATGTAAATTACTGTTTTATATTTTTGGAATTTATAGCTTCAAACTAATATTTCTTAAATACAATATTTATCAAAAGCATATAATCATAGGAAGGCCTTGTATCCAGTACAATGTTTAAAAACAAAACAAAACAAAATAAAAAATATGTCATTATACATGTATCTAGATGTTGCGTGTTAAAACGATATGTTCCCTTTATTTGTTGTAACCTGCAGATCCTTGTTCCTCACTGCGGATCAAAAGTAAACCTACGTCTAACTCTTTTACTCTAGATTACTAATGTTTCTTAACCATAATATTTTTATTCATGCAACTCAATCACTATATTTACAATGGTTGAAAGAGTTTTACCTTGCTCGCAAAAATCTGTTTGAAGAAAGCTTTACATTATTTGTTCTCAAATAAGCTCTCAACACCGGTTTGTGTAACCTGTATAGAAAATGTTTAAATGTCTACTTTGACTCAGCTAAACTATTCATTAACACAATTGAATTACATGCTGCCTTTGTTTTCAATTCGCATCTGTTAAGGACAAGGTTATTACTGCAAAAATCATGACAGAAATATCTAACGATTCAAAAACATTTCTTAACACCGAAGAAACGTATGGCTTATTCTCGACTCTAAATCGAGTTCCGCTCGATGTTCTTTATCTTAGCTTGCATGCTAGAAGAGATTAAAGACTTTTACACAATGAAACAGAAGCAGAAACAACTAAATCCTGTTTCTCGGTGAAAATGACTTTTTTGCCAGTTATGTTTCTTAAAATATAGGAATTCATTTTTGCTGCTGTATGACTTGTAATTTTATTCCCCTAAGTAGCATTACTTTCTTCTTTGCGTGTCCTTATTTATTATTATCAACATAGGAAAGAATCCAATGATCGATCCATGCTTTATCAATCTTGCGTCCTCAGCACATTTATAAGTCGGTTCAGTATTATCCCTCACACTCAAAAAAACACACTGCATATAAATGGAAAAAAACAAATAATTGAGTATGTAGAAGTTCCGTAAATCGATAGCACATAATATTGTTTGACTATTTTCTTTTGCCGTAAACTTAATAGTTTAAGAGATCGGATCACTAATTCATTTCCCATAGAACTTGATGTTAATATATTAAAAATTAAAAATAAGAACTTGATGTTAATATATTAAAATAAAAATAAGAACTTGATGGTAATATATTAAAAAATAAAAATAAGAACTTGATGTTAATATATTAAAAAATAAAAATAAGAACTTGATGTTAATATATTAAAAAATAAAAATATGAACTTGATGTTAATATATCAAAAAATAAAAATATGAACTTGATGTTAATATATTAAAAAATAAAAATAAGTTCTTTATTAACTAGATATACAAACTACATATGGTCCCATTCATTGCAATCAGATAATTTTTTAAAACCCCAAAAAACAGGTGGTTCGCAGCAGGTTTTATAGTCTCGTGATCCTATACAGAAGGGATCAATGGTCTGCACCTAAGTTCATATGCCATTTTGTCAGTAGGAAATTAAATACAGGATATCAAAATAAAAGTAAATATTTTGTTGTCAGCTATAGTTCATAGATTGAAGTTTGTGAAACAAAATTGATCCCATTTATTACATAATGGGGGCATCTAAAAAGATTTAGTACTCTATTTTTTATTCCCCCACCAGTAGACTGGTTCCTTGACTGAAAAATAATTAGTGGTCCTATACCTATACAGAAAATACATTTTTTGTCACTTTTGTATATTGACAATGTTAGGCACCAAGTATGTACTATTGTAACTTGGGTTATATTCTAAGTGCACTAAATGGTAATAATGAACACTTATGTAATGCCTATAGATGATAAGAATGAATGTTGTATTTCAAGGATGTTTACCAATTTCATATATTATAGATATAGATAACTGAATAAATGACTGTGATTGTAAGAGTTTGTCTAATGTTTTTCTTTATTTCCTGTGTGTCTGCTATTCAGATATGCATGCATGAAATATCCACCTATGCATTATGTAATAAGAGGTATCAAATTACGCAAACCCCTATTTTCATCAATTTCCGGTATAAAGATCACAATTTGGTTGCCTAAAATTTCCTTAATTGGATATTTTGTTTTCTTGAATCATATATTAAGAAGTGTTTATGTCACCTAACAGTTTTTTTTTAATCACTTGTCACATGAAAAATCTGGTCTGGAACCTGAGGCCAAATGCGAGTCTGGTCAGACTGTAAACTGATACTAGATTCCATTGATGTAAATAAACAATATAAACAGTGCATAATGTAGTTCTAACAGTGTTAAGTAGGTACTGAATTCACACTTCGAAACTCAAAACATAAACTAGTTATTTTACTGTGTCAAAAAAAAAAACAAAAAAAAAATGCCAAAAGTAAAGAGGAAATCCAAAGGTTGTCTTAATACGAGAATTTAGTTTCACATCAGACCAGGACATATTCCTTATAGCAAGGGTGAAAAAAATTAGAAAACTGTAGAGAGTTATGTCACAGAAACACTATGTAAAAGACTTTCAGAAGAAAAGTACAATATTGTCATAACAAGATCAAGCTCACACTTTGGTATTGAGAAAGAGGAAGTTTCGGTGCAATACAAGTTCCTATAGCCAACTCAAACAAAAGATTTTGAGGCTGATCTGCTTGCCAGTGACTCCAAACAAATTAGGTAAATCGAAATGCATCATTATTGAATGTTATAAAAAACATTATCAATCAATCTAGTTTCCTATTTTTCATTACATAATTCATGGAGGAAAGTAATGTAAAGAAAAAATAATACAATGATTAACAGGTAAAGGTTCATTGTACGAGATGTATCAGACAAAGTATGTGCACAAATACCGTATATTCTGAGAGGCAGATCTCTACGCGTGATTCCTAACTGTAATATAATAAAACAAAAATACCACTGAGTGTTAAAATTCAGATTTTGTTACTAATAAATCTGTTAGCTCATTCTCAATAAATGGACTAGGGGAACTAACATATTCAAGGAAATTAATACCTTGACACAGATAGTGGTTAATAAGAAATGGATGCATTTAAAAAGCACCCGGCAACATAAAATATGATAAATATAAGATTCTATGTTCCAAAAAGGGTAATACATTCATAATTTTCATGTCAGGTTCGGTGATAAAGTCCATACAGGCTGGCACAGATCAAGAAAAATGAAGAACCGTGGAATGCAGTGTTCACAGAACACAAGAGAACATATCCCATGTGTGATGGGAGCCTATTATAGGATACATCATTAAAAAGTCTAATGCACTTACAAATCTGATGCCAGGAAAACAACAAAAAAATTGAATGCGAGAGGATGAGAAACAATTTTGCGATACACCTGAGATAGCGTTGTCATGCAGAGTATAAAGCTGCCTGTCAGAAATACTGCGGGAACACTTCTATGATAATGAGGGCCATGTCAAAAGCAGTAGATGCCATATAAAGTGCTCTGTTATCAGGGTGGCGATTCCCTTTGCAAGACAAAGTCATATGTTTGCACTGGTGAAAATGAAAACTTTGTAGTTAAAAGCTCATAATTGCCTGGCACATTTAGAATAGTAAACTCTACACATACCGAATCAATTCTACGAGTGCTTGTTAACTACCGGCCGAGGAAAACAACAATTCAGAAAACATTTCTCAACACTAACACACAGGTCTGACAATGTAAATATAGTAATTCAAAGAAATTTACCTTGAAATGTAACATTCATTAGGAATTTTCTTGCACAATGAAGTTTGTGAAATTAATAATAGTTTCAAGCTATTAATAACGGAACAAAATTGAACCCATTTATTACCCAATGGGCGCATCTCAAAAGAGTTAGTACTCTATTTTTTATTCATCTACCAGTAGACTGGTTCCCTGGCTGTACTATGATCAGTGATCTGATACCTTAAGGCGTATGGCAAATGCAAACTATTTCACGGCGATTCTATCTTAAAAGACACGCACTTTAGGGTATGATGCAATATCATGAATTTCAAAGCACCGTGTATGTAGGAAAGTCACATGGAAATACAATTACTACGTGCAGACATCACCTATCATACATAATGGGGAATTATGTTGTGGCAATAAGCAATTTAATCAATATTCAATATAATTATTGATAAGTGTGGAAAAAGATGACTGCTCATGAATTGATTGGAGATATTTTTCGAAAAATCTTGACAAAAGGCATATATTTTGATCCAAAGGAGAAGTCAACTTAACACAGATCTTCTACTCATCCAAGTATCTAGTATGTTTGTCTGTCTAAAGGTATACATGCATGTATGTATGTATGTATGTATGTATGTACGTACGTATGTATGCCTGAATCTTTTTACCTAAACGATTGGCTTGCCACAATAGTAAAAAAAAAAATACTGACCCAACTCGCTTTTTGATTGCAAGAAGATGTATCTTGTTAAATGAAATTTGAAATGCTGGATTGGATTGTACACAAAATAAATATTTGCATTTATATGGCCAGATTTACTGAGTTATACATTATCACTTATGTATATAGATATCTGAACTTATTAAAGTAGTCAGAATACGAGCTATCTTGTTTTAGTCTTGGAGATGAGAATAGTCTGTAGTTGGTAACGAACAAGATGACCAATATCATAGTAAAATATGTTCTCTGTAATTACATATCATCAAACAGAATATACACATGACATCAAATATATATTACTGAAGGCATTGCATAAAAAGTACATGCATTTTAATGAAATACGATGATAAAACCAAAGCTAGTTTGCTAGTGTATAACGGTTCAACTGGCTGACATTCTAATTATATTGCATGTGTCTAACGATTCAGGAACGTACTGTTCCTACAAAAGTTAGTATGAGTATATTTACTATATGCAATGAAATCTGTCTTTAAATGACACTCAAAAGACCGCAAAATGTCTGCTTTATGGGTAGACCTCTTTTATATGTAGATGTTGAAAATCAACATGAATTGTAAAATTTGTATTGATTAGGCATTTATAAGCCGGTGTTCTTATACGGAGGTACGGCCAAGGCAGGTTTCACAATATTTAGAAAATGCGTGTTTTATGCCATCCTCTGGATTAAGACAATGGGTTGTCAAAAGAAATATACCACTTTCATCGTCACTTAATGCATTGCAGGTATGTAATGATACTGAATTCCGAAGCTATGCTGGCAAAACTCTGATACGTTAGAAGATACAATCAATGCTCTTCTTTACTTAATATTAACGTTTCCACGTTGAAATCCTATTCCTCTGTTGCATATTTGTTCAATACATTGTCTGAAATGAATGGTTGCATTACTTAAGACATGGAATATGCACTGTAAGACATTGATATCCTTATAGAATAATTTATGTCTTGGTAAGCAGTATATTACGAATAACCAAGGCTGCTTTACGTGTCTCAACCTTGATAAACATTTAGAATTGTTTGAACGCAATAATTCTTTCCTTATCTCTATCACCAAAGTTTGCGAATTATGTCATCTTGCTTAATATCGAAAAAGATATATGAAACAAAACGAGAAAAGCATGCTTAGAACAAAGTATGTAAATATACCAACCTCCATATCATCTGTAAGCTGGAGATTTAGTTTCACAAGAAATCAGCTGTGACACCAAACATATTTCCAAAAGCGTGAATAACATAGTACATTTAACAGATGTAGTGAAGTAAAACGAGTCCATTAATATTCCACTATTTGCTGGCTTTAAATCAGCATTTGTGAATGTCAGACACTACTTGCAACATACAAAAAACATATGCTCCTTGAGATGGCACAAAAATAGAAAGGAATTCTAAATAACAGTGATTCAAATAAGAGCAGTTATATTTACAGCCATACATGTCATTTAAGTGCGACTATTGAAAATTTTAAGTTATAACAAGAAAACCTTAGAGTAATATCTGCAATAAATAAGAGAAAGCTTGTCGATAACATTTGAAAGTAGCTCATTTACCTTTTTTGAGTACTGAAGAAAACAAAAGTAGCGATGCATGCAAATACAAATATCTTTTACATAGACTTTGAAGTTTGCACTTTCATTCATTACTATATTAACGTTGCCTTTAATGAAATTGAACTAATAAAGTAAATCTACTTGATTAAATTCCAATAAAATAATATTCTTGTAGTTAATGTCCATATGTATTAGTTCTCCACTAGTATTCCTCAAGCAAAGATAAATAGAGCGTATGTTGTCCATGCGTTGGTAAAATATAATGTTATGAAGTCCTCCTACACAACAGATATATAATATTTATCCACCACCTGAGATTAGGTTGATGAATAGAAAAGGTGGCGGGAAGATGAATACTATAACCTTTGAAAGCACGTGGTAGACTTTACTTCCATTGATTTGGATCAAAAACATGATATATTTTATTGAGACAAATGACGATTTATTTATTTTGTATTTTGCAGTATTTCTTGTCACCTCATAAATTGTCAATTATGTTTTCCAACTGCTAAACAGAGATAAACAGATCTGATAATATTGTGTATGTTTTTCCTATCTCTGTGGAAGTCATAATGTAATAAATACAGTTCTGGTTCCTAAAATAAAACAAAACATTCGACCATTTTGCATAAAAATGACGAATGTAAAAAAAGGGGAATGGAAACAAATACCGATCTAGAAAAGTGTGAACTGTATAGCTTTATGCTCCATTAATGTTAATAACATTTGAACGGGGTGGTTATTTCAAAAAGAACCTAATTTTGTATCTAAATATTTGTATCTACATGTTTTTCTGTTCTTCGCAAACAAGTCACTTGTATTTATGATCAAATCATTGCATTGGTTGTTTGCTTACATTTCAAGCCGACAAGGTAGGCACCCTGTCTTCATGATAAAACTAAATATATACAGAGTGAATCTAGTGTAGGCATAGCTAGGGTTTTTTATTTGTATGAAATTATTCTATTGTCAAAAGAATGTTGTTTCTGCTTTTTACGTGTTTTGGTTTATGTTCGTCATTTGATATCATTAACTGGTTTGGTTTCTATGAACACTTGAGTGGGTTGTCAGGCCAATTTGTGCACTGAACTATGTGTGGCCCACTGGACAGTAGATGCCGCTTGGGGTTGCTTAATCAACAGAGGATGTGATGCAGGTTTGAGATTTACACTGCTCTCGCTTCTGTGCTGACAATGCGGTTCTCCTCAGCTCATACTCTGTATCTCCAGTAAAGATGAGACTGCGCCAGATGGAACGATTCTGTGCTAGATCTTTCTAAGACTTAGGATCATTGTTGAAATGTTTCACAGATGACTTGAGAGAGTCTTTGAAGCGTTTCTTCTGACTTCCCTGATTTCACGTTCCTCCATCAGCTCACCGTAGAAGATCTTCTTTGGTAGTCTCTCGTCTGAAATCATGGTGACGTGGCCTTTGTATCTCAGCTATCATTTCATTAGTAGAGTATGGATGCTTGGAATGCCTGCCTGTGTGAGAATCTTAGTGTTTGGGAAATTGTCCTCCCATATTATTCTCAGCAGGTGATTCAGACATCCTATGCGAAAAATGGTTCAGCTTTTTGGCATGGCGTCTGTATACTGTTCAAGTTTCGTATGCATAGAGCAGAGACGGTAACACAACTTCAGTTTTGTTTGCAGACTGATGCCTCTGCTTTATCACGCAATTGGGCGTAGTCTGCCGAAAGTCACACTTGCGTTCATGATTCTGGTGCTGGTTTCGTCGTCGATGTCGTCTGCACGCGACAGTGTACTTCCAGGGTAGGTGGACTTTTTCACTTCCTGCAGGGTTTGGCCATTCACTCTGAGGTAGACTCTGCATAAAGCCTTCCTGGTGCAGGTTGGTACATCACCTTGTTCTGATTCTGATTCAGAGACCAAAATTGTCACATGCTGAAACGAAATGGTTCATACTCTGTTGCATGCCAGACTTGAATTTAGCATTCAGGGAACAGTCATCAACAAAAAGTAGATAACAAACAGTCACTTCATGTAACTTTCTCTTCTCCAGTTGAAGAGCTTGATATCTGGCTGGTATCTGATATTGTTCCCAGTGTCATAGTCATCTGTGAGCATGGCAGTGAAAATCATACAGCGATGGCTAGGGCCAACACGCAGCCTTGCTTGACTCCATTTGTGACTGGAAATCGTTCAGATGATTCATCGTCGTCCTGGCATGTCTTCATGGAATTGCCAAATAATTTGCGATGTATTTCTCCGGGCGAACAAATTTCGCCATATTCCTCAAGATGGTCTCAAGACTGACTTTGTCAAAAGCTCTAGTCAGGTCGACAAAAAGTGTGTACATTTTGGAGTTCTGTTCATGGCATTTCTCCGGGAATTGACGAACTACAAAACACCTGTCTATGGTGTATCGTCCTTTCCTGAAGCCACATTGACTCTCAGACAGGAACCCTTGATCGTTATGATGCACAAGGCCATTCAATAGAATTCTGGCAAGGATTCTGCCTGCAATAGACAGCAAGATGAGGCCCCGATGGTTGCTACATGATTGGATTTATCCTTGTACTCCGGGGGATAGTTCTTTGAGTCCATATTGACTGGAATTGCTCAACCAGATTCTAAGCCATGTACAAGCCTCTGGCTTTGTAGACTTCTGCTGGTATAGCATCTGCTTCAGGTGGTTTACTATTTTTGAGAGCAGGTCAATTGCTTGCTCTGTTTCAGTCGGAGCTGGATGATCAGCAAGTGACATGTTGATCTCCACTTTACTGATAGATGATTGTTGATTGAGGATGTTGTTGAAATGTTCCTATTATCTTTGTAGTAACTTTTCTGTGTCCTTCAGATACGTGGTGATGTCAGCACTTAGTATTAGAGATGATCCTGATGACTGTGGCCCGGAGATTGTCTTCAAAACATCATATAATTTCATTATATCATTGATATATACATTGGACTGAATCTCATCTGCTTTGTTGCTCAGCCTTGAGTTTTGCAACTCTCTGAGTTTGCATTCGACAATCTTCTAGATGTTGTTGAATGCTACTTTCTTGGATGATGAAGCGCTGTCTTCCAAACGGGCCCTTTGGAGCCGATTTATTAATTCAAAAGTGTCCGTGTGTCTTTTTTTAGACATTGTGCGATTCATTTACACGAGTCTGTTGTTCACGCCCTTTGGGATATTTGGAAGCTTGCTGACTAGCCTGATTGGATGGCAATCGTAAGGGAGAATTGGCGCTGCTCTTTTATACTTCGACCACTCCAGAAGAAGGTCTTGCCGACTGGTACCTAGGTGAGTTATCCTTCCTCAGGTGAGCGAGTTTCACTCAGGGCCACTATTTGGATGTTGAATCTGGCCAGGTCTCTACAAACAAGAGCTGGTCTTCTATCTGGTCTATCTGCTGATATACTGTCCGTTATTGTGCACACATTCCAGGCACCGATGTTAAGTGACGTTACCTTGGTCTTCTTATGTTATTTTTGACCGCTAAGGTGTGATCTCCATCATCCACGGTATGCTGACCAAGGTTAAAGTAACGCAGACAGTGTTTAGGGCACGTTCTCTAGCCCATTCCTCATGCTGCAGAGGTAAACAGTGCGATTGTAATGAGGGCAGCTCGGTAGCCCAAGGGTCTGCCTAGTTCTACCGCTGCTTTGGAACAGTGAAACGTGATTCTGTGCCCTGGGCAGCATTTGTGTGGGTCTGCAACTACAGTCTCCAGTGTCTCTTTGCCGCTCGTCCATCTCCACAGAACTTAAAATGTATCTGGTGAAAGACGATGTCATGATTTTGCGCGTGAGTTGGATTTAAGTGATGGAATGTTGCTCGGAGTCTGCCTCACTCTCTCATCCAGGCCCAGCTGAATCCAGTGGCAAGACAATGTCGAGACGTCTGGAGAGGAGCCCAGATGCAGTGGATGGCCAACATATCCTACTGCACCTGAGCTGATGCCTACGCTGTCCACACAACTCTTACAATCTGCTTTCACAGCCGGGGGAATGCGCTTATCTGCCCGGTCGCCTGATCCACCAGACAGGACTTTCGAGAAGGGGGCCGCGTGTAGCTGTCCACTCTAGGTCCACATTCGTAGGTAGTACTGTTACTTATGGTAGCTGGCGTGATCTGACAGGACACTGATTTACAAACGTTCACAAGAGTATTGTATCATAAATGTTTCAACGAATTATGAACTGATAACAATACCACAAATGTTCCACAAAATATCAAACCATGTAACATCTGGGGAAGATTGAGGCACACATTAAAGAATTATTGAATTGGAACAAATCAACAACATTAAAATCATCATCAAGCCTCAACAATATATATGTTACGAACAAAATTACCATGGACAGATTTGTATCAATTATCAATTACAAAGATTTGCGGCGTACATTTATATATGCACTTGCCATACATTTCGCGGCTTTCCTAAATCTACAATAGATGGGAAAGAATGTAACAAATTCAAAGTATTACCATCACTATAACCCACTGCACAAGAGTATCTATATAACATGCCTAAGCAGATTTGAGATACACATATCTCTTGACAAAATAAGATTTTTTGTGCTAGCAAATGGTACCATTTTAGGAATCAAAACATATCCAAGACATAAAATCAGTAGCCGGTTTCATGATGATTTCTGTAATCATTCACTCTTCCCAATTTTGCTCTGATTTGATTTTAGCTAAGATTCTAGTGATTGATGAAATATTTTATGATTTTTAATTGAAAACGAGCGAAAGAAAGTTTCGAACAATAATTATACATGTATAAAAGACTTGACTTGTTATGGAAATGTATACTCTTTTGTGGCGCAGTCATTTTATTTCCTGGTTTGCATTTTATTTTTTATGACTTAGTGGAACAATTTTTTAAGTATTTTCTGTCTAAGCAAGTTATTGTTTGATTATATGGATATAGTACTTATATTCTCTGCGCGAGACTCGGAAATATAACTTTTACTATGTATTCTAATATAATGCAAATGAAACCAGATTTTGTTATAAACGGATCCTTCATCTGTGTAAACCTCAGTTATTCTATTCGATTTACCTCTTCCTTAGTAATAATACATTGTGTGATTTGTAAGCAGACATTTTATGTTAGTTAAGAAAATAACGATAAATTGAAATACTTCAATACTTCTTTCGCACAACACGGAGTGAAGTTTGAGTAATTTTGCTAAATATATTAACAATTTTATTTCTCAATTGGAAACCTACAATTGTGATAATCACAAGGTACTTTATGAGCAAATTCACTCTTGTTGAATTTTCAACTCACATTAAACAGACTTACACATGTCAACACAAGGGACATAGAGCGTTATTTAAAAAAATTGAGCAAAAAAAGGGGGGCTTTGCCTGCAAATTATTAATTGAATCAGTGTGGTACAGTTTCCAACCTTGTACTTTCTGAGAAAATAAATGTAGGAGCATATGGCACATAAACCTTGTTTAACTCCCTTATGTTCAAATAACGCTTCAAGATGGTATTTATTCTCTGGGTTCCATAAAAGGTGGGGTTTTTTTTGTGTGACATGTTTATGTTTAGTTTGTTTAATCCTCCCTTTGTAGTTACAAATACTGAATTTGCTTTCGGTAGTGTTTCTCTCTTTTAGTTTTTCTACGAAGCATTTTGTCTCCCATTTTGTCTCCCATATATGGGTTGATATTTGTTATGCCACGAACAAATGCGTTTACCAACAAGACGTGTGGTTATTTATTGTATGCATTTGATAAAAAAGCATTCATTAACCCGATGTCTTATAAATCTGCAATGCAATTTTATTGTATCTCGTTTCACAAACTTAGTTCAACCTGTCTGAGAAAAGAAAGAAATTACTCAGATCCTGAAAGGACGCAATCAGTAAGTGATGTTTCTAATTTGTACTTCATAAATGTAACCAAATGTTTATTCTCGAGACGAGAATAAATAGAAGCAGTAGTAATAGTAGTTGTAGAGTTTAACTGCTCGTCAGCATAATGATGGCTGAATAGAGGATTCGATAGAAGGCGCTTTGCAACTCTAGAATGCAAATGGAAAGAATGTAATTGAATTGAGAACAAAAGACACATCAGGTCATAGTTACAAAATCGAAATTGCTCTATAAGAATTAATATGACAATTTGATACGCAAGCCAGGAATAACATTAAAAAATCACTTGACTGAGTATTCAACCATCCCATAGGCATTACCTGTCATCCCTGCCAAACGCTGAAAGCAGGTATACCGCTTTTCTTATTGGCATTCATTGTTCATTTTACATTGAGTATTCATTGCGTGTGGTGTATATTTCAATTGAAATGTGTTTTGTTTTTATCGGGATTGATTTTTACACTCTAGAGTACTCCATTCTAATAATAATCAATTTATATTTTTATGTTTATTATCTGACTGCACATTGAGACAAATGTTTCAGTAACAGCTCCATTAGACTTAACACTTAGACTTTTGAAGCGATACGCTTAAGAAGGAGAAAAGCTAAGTACAATTATATCATTATTATTTTTTTAACCATGGAACCAGATCTGTTAAGAAAATGAACAGAGGTAAAATCGATAATGCTATTCAATCATTCGAGACTTTGAATATCAAATTTGGACAGGACAGAATCGAAAGTACAAGATGGATATTTGACAGGGTAGAGTATCAACCACTAAGAGAACACTCATACGTAGCTTTGTTTCAAGGGATTAAACATAAAGAGCATGTATTAATGGGAAAAATAAAGACTGTGAATGTTCAGTTTATGCTCTGGAATCTGTTTTATACCTTAACATGTGATCATCTACATAAATCATCAAAATATCATTTAGATTGAAACAGTCATTGGCTTGATAGATGTTTGGTTAAAATAGAATTTGACAGATCGGTAAATGTGTATGAAATATTAGAACGGCAAGACAGTCAGAGGCAAAGTGCACCAGGGGTACATCTGAGAGAAACTCCAACTTACCGGTTTGAATAACTGAAGTAGAAAGACAAAGACATGTTGAGATGTTAATCATATTTCAGTGCGGTGGTCTTAATGACTATAAAGATGAAAGGTACCCTAAAGTTAGAATAATAAAATGTTCATGATTATAATTATCACAGATAAACACACGTCACCGATAGAAACATATCAGTAAAAAATGCTTGAACGTTTCTACACACCATAAATATTATCTGAACACAAAAGACAATGTTACAATGAAGATAATTTAATAGACATACTGCCTGAATAAGCTCAAATGAAAAAGTAAAAGCCTATACACAGCAGTTTGTTACTTATTATTATTTGGAAGCATCACTGTCAATGTGAAAAGCGAAATTGACACGAACTGATAGAGCCACTACGATGCACAGGTCAATATATTATCCCGGACAATCTTGCCAGAGGCAACGTGTATCACAGATACAATCAAAACATCCAAATACATACCACCACAGTCTTGTATTTTTCTCCATTCAGTTCACAATAATATAAAGCTATAATTTAGAAAACAAAAACAGACTCTATTTTAGTATTTGATGATGCGTTGAGTAAAATTGCAAAACTAGTGTATAAAG
Source organism: Margaritifera margaritifera (assembly GCA_029931535.1). Lineage (NCBI taxonomy): Eukaryota > Metazoa > Mollusca > Bivalvia > Unionida > Margaritiferidae > Margaritifera > Margaritifera margaritifera. Next base: position 3,184,997 of record JAQPZY010001473.1, read on the forward strand.
AATTAATGCAGAAAATGCAAAATTTGTGTTCAGAAACAAAGATGACAAACATTTTGACTCAAGAAATGCTTTTCCTATTTGTGAAAGAAAATAACTAAAGATAAGGTAAGAGATTGAGAACATACGCACAATTGGTGCTTAATCATGATCACTTGGCAGTGTAGGGGTTCAGCACGTAACACATTCAATTGAAGTTACAAATATCCAAACAATACACCATTGTTCTTTCACATATATCCACTTATGAAAATCAGCTGTTCATCAGCTCACTCTCTCATCCCTCGTCGTGGCGCAGGTGACACATAAGGCTTCGACGAGAGATTCTGTTTCCATAGCTAGAGCTTGTTTACTGGTTTAGGGCGCTAGGACCAGCAAGACATTGATTAAACATGATCCAAATGAAGAGGCAACAATTAGATCCAACAAAGACGGTAAATATATTTCATTCAATAGGGATTTCATAACTGATAGGTTCATGAAAGAAGGACAAATAGCATCTAAAAGGACAGTCAGGTTTGTATATTAATTTATTTTCATGGAATCATACATAGAACAATTGGCAAAAATTCTCAGTGAAAAACAGTTTACATATGTGCAGTCTCCATATTTATGGAAAGACATTTACTTATATGAATACATGGGTAATTTTAAACAATTTAACAAAACACCTTTACCGTTAGTAAAAATATCTTTTCTAAAAGTCTAAATGATTCAACCATATAAAATGATGATTATCAGCATGTCCAGGATGTCGTGGAACATTTTAACCTGCAAATACTTGGAGGTGTTTATGATTTGTATGCGAAAAAGATACATTGATGCTACATTGTTTTCGAATTTAGGAATATATGTGTGAAAAGGTATTACTGTGTACAAGGCCTTGCTCATGATACAAGTTTAAATATATCAAGTGCTGTGTTAGAACTGGGCAAAGTTGGTGAGATAGGAAATCATAGTGAAATGTCAAGGTCAGATTTATTTTTTATGTACGTACATACCAACAACTTTAATGGGTTGGGATGTCTCAATTTATGAAGGAAAATATGTAAAATTAGATAGGCATCTAATAAACAATTTGGAAGCACCTTTCTCAAAATACAAGAAAACTATGATATTTATTCTATAAGTTGATTTGTAGATTCGATTATACGTGTTCGACAATTAAAAACTTCGTAGCTACAAAGAAATTAATTTTACATGAGAAATGTCGAACAAGTTACAGAAGTTCATAAATGATTACAAAGATACAAAACCAGCAGTGCCAAAACCATCGTGCAAATTGTATAGCAAAGAGAAAAATGTCAGTTACAATCTTGACCTTTATATGAACTGAGTTTGAAATTGAAACTATATACACAGTGTTTTTGTTGTTGAATTAACGAACATGGTTAAAATCATACACTGAAGGGAATACAACATTAAGGGAAACAGTTAACAGTGATTTGTAAAAAGACTTCTACAAACTAACGAAAAACATAGTACTTGGTCAATCGGTGGAAAATCTCAAGAACAAAGCAGTTAAATATGTGCAGCTGAACATAAATGTTTCAAATGGCCAAACTAGTTATTATTTGCAAAGAGAACAATTACTGACAATTACTTTGTGGTAGATAGTATGAAAAACAACAAGTTTAAATTAATTTAACCAGTTGACAATGGATTTAGAGTGGATGAGTTATATAAATAGCAAATGTGTGAATTCTATTACAAGAGACAATAACAATTTGCTCACAAAAATGAGACTACTTATTACCGTTTTATTATGTATTCATGTTAAGGCAGAAGCTTATATACAATGGCATGAGTAAAACATCAAGTATGACAGTAGTGACAACCAAAAGGAGAACATATTTGGTATCCCACAAATTAATATAAAAGTTCAGGGACTTTTGAAGGATGAGCTGAATGACCTTCACATGACACCGCTTTGTGGGTTGAGGTGAAATCTTTATTTATTCACAACCGGCAAAGACTTATCGAAGTCTGTAAGGGAATAGCATATAAGTAATCATAGAGAACTTAAAATTCAAATATAAAATTATTGCTTATTCAATCATACGAAAATCTATCAAGAGAGGACTTTACCTAGATCATACAAAAAGAATGTGTTTTGCATCAAATGAATTAAGTTTCTTTCTCTATATATGATGACAAGCATGTTTAGGTTAACAACACATGTGCGTTCCTTATGGGCACATATAGTCAAATGAAAACTCTAAATCGCATTAAACAGTTCAACCTTTTTTTTCTGTTTTAGCTTATTTCACTCTCTCTTTGTAAATCGTCTGGTATGAAGATGGTTTCCACTGTTGTTATTTGTTTTATATTTTTTTGTTGGTCCTCATTGTAAACCTCCACTGTAGAATACATTTTCACGCAGGCCGTTAATAAAATATATAGTCTAAAACACCTTTTCATCTTTTACTAATCAAGTTCTATTGTAAGTTTTATTGAACATTAAACAATGAAATTTAAAAGTTTATGTAAGTAATCTCTATTAGATTTAGCACACACGTTTTACAACGAATAATCACTGCCCAATCATGATAATTTAAGATTCGTTTGGGTACATTGTACCATCAGTAACCCTTGCCTTCGGCATGCTTCGTGATAACTCTATCTATTGTGTTAAAGTGTATAAAAGTGTATCGGTCTTTTTTTTAATCGGAAGTTCATCGTGTCCTCCACGTGTGCCAAAGGTGCAGTCACATTAAAAATAGATCAACCACTTTTGGACTAGATCCCATTACGTTTGGAATATATCCTGTTAGTTTCGGTGTTGATTCCTCAAACGTATATCTAGGGTTTTCAAATGGAATATAGTAGCTATGACTGTAGCTTAGGTCCATTATTTTAAATTTGAAAAAAATAATATGGCTTTAAGGTATATAATAAGCGGCTCAATTGTATTTCCATAATTGATTATACTATTTATTTGTGAATTTTAATTTCAATTTCTACTAAATGTCAAATGAAAATTTGTCAGGAACAATTGTATCTGGCTATCTACATACTGTACAAAGTGTACAGGGTTTTACTTCTTCCATTATGGTGCAAACTCTCTTTTCATATCAAATGCTTGTGATTAATTTTGTGGTCGTTCTTTGTGACTGGTAAAAGTTGGGACTATTGCTATATACTTTTCCAAAGCAATTTAAAAGTAATTTAAATGTCCCCTTGATTGCACCAACATTTATGTGATTCTTATTACCCTTGACGTATTCAAAATCTCAAAGACCAGCTTGCATTGTCTTCTTTTACATTGTATTTGGTTTGTTATAGCTTTTAGAGACGTAATGAAAATCAAATTCATATCGTTAAATGTTACCCCATTTAATGTCTTCTATAATATAATGTATTATACCATTAAGCAAACTACTAGATCACCTAAAATAACTTGTTTGATTTTAAATATTTATAGGTAAAATAAGGAAGGCAGCCGTTTAAAAGTTGGTCGGGATTTCACTGTTATGAAATGTAGGTGTTCTAAATGTTCCAGTTTTTAAGTGACCGAACAAGTTGTGCCATATTTTTAAGCTGTTCTCGTATATGTTTGCGTCAACCAGTGTCATGACTGTTGCGCTGTGATGAGTGCTACCGTATCCCTCAATTAGCTTTGGTGACACGTTCACCCATTGTCTGGATTCTTTTCAAGTTAAATACTTCCATATTTTAGTCCTTGAGATTCTGTTAAATCTTTCAAATACAAGTACATCTTTGTTGGAATAGGTTTAAATGTCTTCAAAGTTTTTCATGTCCAGCATATCCTAAACTTTCCTGCTGTAAAATTATTTTCCTTCATCAAATTATCTTCTCAAATTTTCTATCTTTGAAGAGTGTTCTAAAAACATCGCGTATATCGTCTCTCCTTTTTTCGTTCTTACTTTTCCGCTCAAGCGTATTTTGATAAAATATCTATCAATGTCAAAATGTATTTGAATCCATGTTTGTCTTTTTTTTATCTGTTTGTATATCAACCATGTCTGCATGCCACTGGTCATCCATTTGACTTGCATAAACTCTGTGATGTGAAATCTGTTTTCGCTTACTTATGTAGCTTGTTTAGATAACCATTCTTTCAAATCAGTTTCTGTATTTTTCTTTCTTGCCTTGAATTTGTTGCCATAATTGATCGCTATTTATGTAAGCAACTCGACTTTCAGGATCATAGTATAGATGTCTTAAATAATGTTCCTTGTCGGTGATTATAAACGGTGTAAAACAACGTCCAGGGAATTTCTTACGCCTGATATATTTTATTTGGGTATGATCAAGACGTCAATAGCGGCACAGTCAAAACCAGGTATTTATAATTTCAACAATTTACAACTTGTTACCAATCCTTTTAAACTTATGGATGATTTTATATTGTTGTCAAATTTTACCATTTATATGCTTGACACAGCTACTGCTACTTCATATACTAATTATGAGTCATAAATCAAACTTCGTTTTGTATAAATTATATCCCTGCTTTTATCGAATCGTTGTAGATTGACCTTCTATAGATAAGAATTCTTAAAGCTGTATTAAACTAATATAAATTTGTATTTACCTACATCAAATAAGTTTTAAAAATAGTGTACAATTAGAGAGTTTTGCTATTCGAATTCAATGATACGTTCTTTTTTATGTATTGCAGCCCACGCACAGTCAAATTAAATTAAATTTTGGTCCCAAATTCACTAAATGTGCAGTACTCATGTTATTATGATAATATGCCATCTCTTAAATTCATTGCAAAGTAAATGTACTTAGGTAGTCTGATAATTGCACTGTTTGACTTAGAAGGCAGGACATGTGGAATTTTTGCGTAAAATGTGGCCAAACAACAAATGTACCTGGGTCAGTATTTGTTTTAAAGATCACGAAATAGTGGACACACAATGACAAAGCGATACTGTGTTTCAGTGATATGTAGCTTAGATACTAATCCTCTTTTCTCTGGATATGTTTCTATAGCAACTTTTTTCTAGACGAACATTATGTGATACTATGTTACTACCGTCGATGTCAAAATCTATGGACTCTGAAAAATACTTTTCCCACAAGTTAAATCAAATGAACACACCTCGCTTATAAAATCTGTGTGCTGATTGTTTTATAAATGTTTCAAGTTAATCATTTCGTCCTTTCTCCTCCAATGATTTATTGGGATCTATGCGGTACAATTAATAGATTTTTTTTATTGATTTGCTTTACTAGTTTTGCATTATTAGCTAATTTTGTTCTGTGATTGTTTTCAATATACTTGTTATGTAGATAAACTTAATTGACAAGGGGAAAGTAGAAAACCATAGGTTTGCCAGAATTGTATTTGGATAGCATGATAGTATTTTCAAAATTATTTGCGACCATGCAAAAGCATTTTGCATAATATCAGTTTTAAACAACTTGTGCAGAACAACAACGAGGATACTGATGTTGGTGCAAAACTAAACTATTATGAATACATATATTTTGAACTTATTGTAATATATGGTGCTTTGTTTTATGTAGGCGTATCAAAAATACGCAGTTAGTTTCTTAATACGAATGACTACTGAGACAGTTCACTCAAATTACCGATATCAAGATAGGTTTGCATCGCCGTAGAACAAAGTATATATGTATAGTAGCGTTTAACGACACATCAGAACAATAGTCCCTATATGGTGCCAACAAAAAGTAAAGTTCGAAAAATGTAATAATAAACAATGGCACAAATACTGTAGTTGCCATAGAACCAATTTTTAAGTGTTTTCCACTTCCAAATGCTGTTGTTCTATGCTACAACAGAGCAAAACGCTTAACTATTGAATTGTTCGTTTTAAGTGGACACTGAATGCATTGCTTATAGCTTTCAGAAATGTCGGTAACGCAGCACATTTGTAAACTACCAGTTAATGGGCTCCTATCTTCCAATGTAAATGTTGATCCAAAATCGCGGGCTCTTTGGCTCAGCAGAAGGATATGGAGATTCAGGAAATTGATTTTGAACAAAATTTTGCAATCTCAACCAGCGACCAACCAAGGAATAATTGAATATCTTCAGCACAAAAGTTGCGATGAATTTATTACATTGGTTCTTTTTACATGGAACAAAAAAGACCACTTTCATTGGGCTCATATATCAATTTAACGAAATTATTTTGAGTTGAAAAACCCAATACTTTTCTTAAAATGAACTGCTTCAGATGTAGTTATATTGTGTGCTTAAAATACAAGCAGCTATTTAAATATACAGTTATATCATCAATTTTGTGTTCCATTCAATTCTAACTTTCAATTACTGCAAGGTATATTTATGTCAATTCAATTTTCATTCACGATTACTTGGAAGTACTACTCGAAAAAACGTTTTTATAAAGGGTTTAGAGAAGTAACTTGGATGGAAACAGCTAGATTGCTTTAAATTTTAAAAAGAACAAAACACACAAACACAAACAGTACACATTTATTACACAAGCTGAAGAACGAAAAATAAAATAACCTTTGTATTGCGATTATGTTTATTTGTAATACACGAAATAAGGTGAGTATGGCAGGTTGCAATAAATAATGCATATAACATAAACATGTGGCCGAAGGCTATTATGCTCTATTACAACATCAAAATATATATCAGAAACTTACTCTAGATATGTACAGTATGTGGCTTAATAAAAGCATAGAACCTACAAAAGCTGTAATCTCTTCAAATGACCCATTCGTCAACGCCAGACATATGTAAATTCTTCCAGGTCGCGGTCCGTATAGCGATTTTTAAAGCCTCGCCGCATGATGTAAATGTAACCGGATAAAACCAAGTCGCGGACAGTGGGTTGCCCATGCCTAGTCTAGGTCGAAAGACCTTTAGAATATGTCATCAAAATGCTCATTGGTAGAGTGAGAGTGCCAGAAGATTATTTATGATAAAATGGACACGGCTTGCCGTTTCTTTAAATCGTTTATGTTTGCTAACGAGCGTACATCAAACACTAAATCCATAGAAACCAAAGAATCGCGGAAAGGGCGCATTTTTAAACAAAATGATCTTTTGAGGGGCGTGAAGATTACGTAACTGACATTGTTCAACACTTTCAAAGTCACGTTGTACATAAAAGTGGATGGAAGTATTCCCCTAGCACCAATAAGTATCATGATTGTGATAAAGTATTCATTTACAGTGTGCTAACTTAAATATCTCTTGAGATATTAAAAATTTTTATACAATAATTATGCAAAATGTTTTGTCTTGCCTGGTTCAGTATTACATCAATCTAAGAGCATAACACAAATTCCAAACAATACAAGTTTATCACGGCCACAAGCCTTTGTTAGTTTAAGTATTAACCCTCAAAACAAATGAACGCATCAAATGTTATCCCTATAAAAGCAAAAGTGTCAGCTAAATGGCAGAAAATGCTAAAAGTTTAATGAAGTATGTAAAGATGGTCGAAGACGTTTCATTTGTAGTTGTGATTAGTTCTCTTCATGGTAAATGGATCCGTCAAGCTTCACTGCTGGACATGCAGCAGTGTAAGAGAAACGGAGTTAAATGCAGACAATGCTGAAACGTTGAAGTATGTTACAGTGGCCTGGTTTCAGTAGCGGTGAGTGACTCCCTAAGATGAATACATGCATTAAATCCCATGACTATATACATACAACAGTGTACGAGAAAAAAGATTCATGCAAAAACCCTAAAGTAGTCACTCGAGTATTAAACTAAGTCTTTATAGCCTTTTGCATCGGGGAGAGCTTTACGTCTCAAGATGAATGCAACAATACAAATTCAGGTATAAACGTCTAATAATGTCTGAGACATTTAGCTTGAGGCAACAACGGACGCAAGAAACAACTGCAAAGAAGTATGTAACTTGAGGACTTTGTTTCGCTTAAGCTTCGCTGGCCAGTCAAACAATTAAGAATTTAAACTTAGGTTCAAGGTGAGAAAACGCTGTCATCTTATAACTTAAGTTACGTATGCGTAACGTATATCGTTGTATTCGCTCTTAAACGTGTATTATGTATTACACTGCTCAGCCATTGTATTTTATCTGCTACGGGGAGTCGTCGAACTCTGTGATTTTTTGTAACCAAGATACTGAGGTCAATGGTGACGCTGTTCGAGAAACGATACTTGTTTACTCATTGTGAGGAGTCGAAGATTCTGGACCAACGGGTATCCGGAATAGAGAGGTTCTTGAGGGATCCGTTGGCAGTCTGGAGGAGCGAACCACACGAGGTCGTTGCTTAGCCATTTGTCGGGAGCTGCGAAATTTGAATCTCGTGACTGTCGCCTGGATGACACAAGATAAATATTGTCACATATGTTGTTGATAGCATATATATATATATATATATATATATATATATATATATATATATATATATATATATATATATATATATATTAGGTTTTGAACCTAAAGATCAATGTCACCATATGTGTGACAATCAATTATCAATATAATAAAGCTTGTTACTTGCTGACGAACAATACCTTGATTATAAATCCATGCAATAATCATAATGGATGATAATTCCAAACATCGATCATATATGTTGATAGAGCCATATAAGAATAATACTTCTTTATAAGTCAATACATTGATCTTATCTGTTGATAGATCCATATATCTGTCATATATGTTGATAAGTTCCATACATTGATAATATTCGTTGACATACGCGATAATTTGTAATTATTTTTTGAAAATCCATGATTTGATCGTATCCATTTACGAACGATATCATTTGTCATATCCGTTGATGAACTGTGTGCGCATGAGTTGCGTGTCAGATTCATTCATCATTAATTTGTATTATATACAAACATCTCATTCACGTGATTGTGTTAAGTGTTTTTGATAGATCCAATACCACCGGTTTCATCATGTTAAACGTTTGAATTATTGTCGTATTGCGTGCTTCTTTTACGATTAAACTGGTGCTTTCGTGATCCAATGTTATTTTACAAGACAATTTTAACTGGATGTTAGTGTTGCACTCAAGCGTGATGTGTAATTCTGGTGCGCGCATAAATACCAGTAGTAGAGGGGGGAGCGCTGGGGGCAGTGGGGTCTACAGCGGGGGCACTTGGGGGCAGTAACGGGAATTTAACATTGAGGCACTTGGGGGCAGTTGGGGCACTTTGGGGCACTCTGGGGCAGTGGGGGTCAGAAGTATTGGGAGAGGGACATACGTACACACACACACACACACATACACACACACACATAAATATGTATGGCAATAATAAAAATTAATCTTTTCTTGAAAAACGGTTGGCTCTGAAAAGGGCCGTTGGAGTTTAGTTAATGTTTTCTCCAACATTGGGTCAGGAAGCCTAGGACGGTGTTGGTCTTTCTCTTTTGGGGTGTTGGTGGATGAGGCAGCCAGTCCGGATGTCCCAATCGCCTGAACTTGTCCTGGATTTTCATCCAGTTCAAATTCAGGCATTATAATTCCTTCTCTTTCTTGACCTGCTCCTTCTTGGTTCTTTCTAGTGCCCACATGATCTTAATGTGGGCCACTTCCTTCTCCAAAACGTTCTTTAACAATAACTTGGCGATGTGAAGGTTCACCTCTTCGCGCCTGACGCTACTGGGGGGTGGATACAACCATTCATCTTCTTGAACTTGGTGAAGAATATACTCCACCCCTTCCAGTAAGTCTAGGCTCGTTTTAATGAACCCCACACGACACGGAGCCAAGGAAGTCTTTTGGGATTCCTCCACCAAGACATCGTTCACCAGCCTCCTTGCTGAGGTGAGAGTTGCCATTTGGCTGGTGACGTATGGCTTGGTGGCAGGGTATCTCCACCAACACTCCATCCTTTCCACCAAAGACTCTACACCCACCATCACATCCTAGGCTTCCTGCAATAATTATATGGTATTCATTGTTGTTGAGTGAATTGTGAATGGTGCGACTGCGGAAGGCGACGCTTTATATGCTGGAAGCACGGACGTGAAGGAAAACATCCCTTTTCCAAAGAATTTTTTTTTATCAAACATAAACAAACACACACCACACAATCCATTTTTTATTTTTTATTTTTTAATCAAAACACACACCACACAATCCTTTTTTATATTTTTATCCAACAAACACCACAAACACACTCTATACCAACACATACAAGGCAATGGATTTTTGTTTGGAGTGGGAAAAACAAAGACAAACACACAAACAGACACTCTATACAAACACATAAATATATGGCAATAATATAAATTAATCTTTTCTTAGTAAATAGATGCCCCTAAAAAGGACCGTTTGGTTTTTAAGTGTATCTAAAGGTGTGGGCACCTCCCTGGTCTGGCCCGACAAGCAGGACAGCTCCCACTCCATGTTTCTTTACGTTTGCATTTTCTTAAAGCTGTGAAGGCGGACGGAGGATGGGTCGCTTTAGGCTCCCAATCGTCCGTCATCATCAGGTGGGGTCTGATCGGCTCCTTCCTCTCTTTTTCCTCCTCCTCCCTCTTCTCCACTTCTTGGAGGAGGTGCCAGGCCACCTCTAGATACATTCGGATCTGCCGGATTATTTCTGTTTTGTTCATTTTTGACAAGTGAACGCGTAGCTCAACTGTGAAGGCGTCACTTTATATGTTGGAAGCGCGGACGTGAATAAAAACATCTCTTACACCTAAAAAAACATTACCTACACTACACGCGTCTGACGCCATCCCTATGACGTCATTCTATGCTTCGCGGATTCTGCACTACATGACCCCTGACCCAAAAAACACAGTTCCAGTACGCGGACCTAAAAGAAAATACTTTTGATTTTTTTATCAAACACATACACACCCTACATAAAAAAATTTGTATCCAACACACACCACAAACACACAATCCATTTTTTATTTTTTATTTTTTTTATCAAATACAAACACACACTCTCTATACAAACATTTTTTGGGAAAGGGAATTTTTTTTGAAGTGGGCAAAGACAAAAAAACACACAAACACACAAACATACAAACACAAATGTTTTTAGGCAATTTAAGAGTGGTTATCTTTTCTAGAGATCTGGGTGGCCCTGAAAAGGAGCGTTGGGGTAAGAAGTTGTTTGTTTTAACTTCTAGTAGCAGCAGCAGCAGTAGCAGCCGCAGCAGGACGGCCACGTTTTGCCACGGGTCTCGTGGCTGTAGGACAAGCTCTCTTTCTGGTAAAAGAGAAGGCAGACTCATCAAAGTCCATCTTACAATTGACTTCTCCGTCTGGTAGTTTCAGCTGCTGCAAGAGTTGTTGTTGTTGTTGTTGTTGTAGCTGCTGTTGTTGTCTTTGCTGCTGTTGCTGCTGTAGTCTTTGTCTCTCCTCCCATTCTGTTCTGTCCCTGATGATTTCTTCTCTTAGGACTTCTTCCACCAGATATTGAGCCATTTGCAGGAAGATCATCGTCTTTCTCTCAGGGTTGTTCTGAAGCAAATGATGCCTCACCCTCTGCATGTTCACCATGGCTTCGTTCAACTTGCTCATTTTAGTGGTCATGTTGAGATCTTGACGAGTCAACGAGAGTGACTACACAGAGAGAGAGAGATTTTGGATTATAGACGTGTGCGACGACTTTCGTCATGTACGTCTGATAAATGTACGCACGGCGTACTATTTAGTTGGTCACCAATGTGGTATTGTTATACCCCATTGGTGCACAAAGTGTGCGAAGCGCACTTGGTGATTTATTTGTTACACCCCTCCATCGCTGCATGGTTTCCCCAAAAGTGGGCTTCATTGAAGGTGCGATACTTTTAGGAGGGTGTGCAACCTTTCCTTTCCGCCTGTACATAGGATTGGAACCTCAATGTTTTCAGGTTTTAATGCAATGCATGCACAGCATGCTAGTATTCAGTGTGTCAGGAGCGAGGCAGGCGGCTTGGGTTCGGCAAGGGAGACACGAAGCGGAACGGAAGTACTGAAACGCCAGGATCGTACAAAGTCAAATTCGGCCCAGTTAACTAAGTCGGGCTGTCCCTAACACCAATAAAGTGTTAGCCACTTGTTCAATTATGACAATGCTTCAAGTTACAAAGAATTTTTTATTTAACGCGCTTATTACAGTTTTAAAAATTTTGTGTACAAAGTGTACATGTTATTTTCCAAAAGCAATACCAATCTTTGAGTAAGAATTACTCATATCATTTTCGTATCACGCACACTTCAATTTTGAGTAATAAGTTTTAGACGGTGGTTCGAAATTGATCAAATTTGTGTTTTAAAAGAGTATAATCAAAAGGGGTTTTCGAAAATACCAAATTGAAAACCCCATTGATTCAGGCAATTATTTTAGCCCTTAAAAGGACTATTTTCAGCATTCTTCATAAAGCAGCCCCGGGGGTCTTCTTCCCGTCTGCTGTATACCTCCAACCGCTGTGCCTTGCTGGATATGTGTTGGTCCCCGGTGGTGGTAGGTGGCGGGGTAACCACTCCCGCTCCTTTCCCTCTACGCCTTGCCTTACACTTCCAGCTCCGGACTTCAGGTTGGCGTCGCCTTTGTCTTTGTTGTTGTTGCTTTTGATGGGGGGTTAGGTTGGCTGCTGGGAAATAGCAGTGTGTCGAAATAGATGGTCCCCTGACTTCCGAGGTACGTAGTAGAGCGATCCTATCCGTCGTCGTTACTGCACAGTCCCCTACCCTCCTCATCTCTTGTAGCTGCATAGATTACTTGTTTTTCTGCGGAAAATACTTCATCTTGCTGCGCAGAACACTTGTTTTTCTGCGGAAAATACTGGTTATTCTGCGCTGTGCTGGTTTTAGTACAGATGGTCCCCTGACTTCCTATGTAGTAGAGTGATCCTATCTGCACAACCCGCACGAGCTGTTAGACAAAGGCATGCGCCCCCCACAGCGGCTCCTGTCTCGATCTTCACCCTTCGAATGCTGGTGCCTGAATGACGACTGCTGGACTGGTGACTGCACAACCCAACGCACCGCTTTATATGCTGGAAGCGCGGACGCGATGGAAAACATGGTTAAGATCGATAGTGAGAAATGGAAAGAGTTGGTGACCTCAGATCGATAGAAAGAGAGATCTTCTAGAGTTTATTTAATCTGATTGTCTTGATATCTAGCCATAAGTAATATCCATTTATTGCCCAATCGGACCAGACTAAATGGAAATAAGTTTGCAGCCAGACAATTTTGTGAAATTGACAAAGAGGTTACATAATGACTTGATCAACTTCATGTCTTTTTTTGTATCTGTTCAGAAGACATTGCATTGCTAATAGCAAAGATATAATGAACAATTAAACCTTAAGTTGAACATTAGCATAATTAGAAATATAGTTTTTACTTTTTTTTTTTTACAGCCAGTAAATATAATCAAGCCTATATCAATTATTGAAGATCAAATGAATGGAAAGTCATTCGTTTAGGTCATTATTTTAATCTTATTATTTCAGACTGCATTATCAATAATCCGCTGGATATCCACTTTCCTAGGAGCTACATATTGCCATTTGTCTTAGATCTCGGATGGCTTGTCAGGTGAAAGTTTTCCTTCAAACATGCCATGCAGAGGCCAGTTCTGGACAGTTGCCTGCCTTGGTACCGGCGCCATGTCACTAGCGGCGTTGTTGCTAGCAGTGGCAACTGAACATTGGGTGTACTTGATGGAGGAGTGCGAGATTACGTATACGGATGAGAAAAAAGGAGTGAACATAACTCATCCCATAGTTTATAATATGACCGTTGTTTCAAGAGCGGGACTTTGGAAGATTTGCACTGGTACTGGTACTGGTGACGGTAAGATTAAATTGTCAAAAACTTATGATTCATTAATAACTAGAGTCTAATAGGAACGTTTTACACGGCTCAACAGCAGTGACGACTTTGAAATGCCATTTGTTTTTGCGGAGCCCAAAGATATATAAAATGTCTGAAACATAACACTCACAATATATTAAAAAACTCTGCAAATAGTTACTGGAATGTTCCTATTCTTCCACACTGTTAACCTCACAATTCCTTGCGAAAAAAGAACCGCAACCGTAAAATTCATTGAGAAATGGAGACGCTTCATTTCGTCAAAAGTTGCCAAATCTATTTCAAATAAAAATCGCAGGTTTGGAAATTTCAGTCTGTATTACTACCAAATGTTAATAGTATGCCATTGAAGATACCTATGTAGATCTTAAATTAATTCTGAAAAAGAAAATATTTGTAAAATTTCTTGTTAATTCCTAAAGGCATTATTCTTTAAAGCGACAATCATTCTTATTTAAATCAATAATACAAAGGAAGGGACGAAAAGTCAAGAAATAATTTAGATAACTAGACAGTGAAATGGATGAGACTGATCATAGCCAAATTGCAATACAAAATGTGAAACTTTATTAATCGTAATGTTGGTTAAGCCATAATAGATGTATAAAGTTCGTGAAAGTTCATGAACGTATTCGTTTCGTGAAAAATAACTTCCCACATTATTCATTTCTAATATTTCAGAGAGTTTTGCAAGCATGCTACTAGTTCACGACCAAACGACCTGATTGTTGCTTTGGAAACACAATATGAATGAAAGGATCTGCACTTTTTGAACTCTTTTTAAGAGTTTTACCAAAAATATTCTTGTGATCAATAATGAATCTAGTAAATGTGCATATCTTATATGGCCTTTTCGTTAAATGTAAAATTATGTTAGGCAAAGTGTGCTAACACTGCCTTATGATTTTCATGATACCTTGTGATCATAAGGACAGAAATGAAACCAGCTATATTTGACTAGATAATCGTTCAATGAAGCAATCAAAACATTCTTGAACTCTGATCAAGCGCCAAAGGATGAGCTCTTGTACGCTAATACCTTGCTTACGAATAAAGAACGAAGTTAATGTGCCTAATATCGGTCTATTGTCTTAAAGGCTTGACGACTATAGTCGATAGACCTACGAAGGAAGTAGACTTCCTTTCAGAAAACTGATGTTCTTTGAAAAGCGATCTCTCTGCAATACGATTGGTTGTCAGCACTTGCTGCACTCGTACTCCCATTCTCTCACTGAAAGTTGAACGTCAGAAGATTACTTTCCAAGATAAAAACATTTTGTCATGGATAATATAATACCGGCTAATTTCCTCTAGGGAATAATACTTTTACAGAAAGGTTTCGTCTCCTCGATATGATTTTTTTTGTCTTAAATTTTTGGGGAATAAATAACCTTTTTGGCTCTAAAATAGGTTGTACCATTTGCATTTCGTTTCTTCGTTCATCGCATCAATTGTGTGCACAAAGATAGGTGCTGAAACGTTTGAATATTATCTATATATCGAGAGCCAGTTTTTAGTTCATCGCATTCACAGCACGGATAAAGAATAAAGTTATGAATCGATCTATCTATTTATTTTTTCATTTATACTCCTGATGCCCTTACACTAATACACAAGTTGAATTCAAGGTACTGATGTTAAAAACAAACATTTGTACATCTTAATGGGCAGTCTTTAAAAGCTTATATCAATTGCAAGGCATAATTGTACATCTTAATGGGCAGTCTTTAAAAGCTTATATCATATCAATTGCAAGGCATAATTGTACATCTTAATGGGCAGTCTTTAAAAGCTTATATCATATCAATTACAAGGCATAATTGTACATCTTAATGGGCAGTCTTTAAAAGCTTATATCATATCAATTGCAAGGCATAATTGTACATCTTAATGGGCAGTCTTTAAAAGCTTATATCATATAAATTGCAAGGCATAATTGTACATCTTAATGGGCAGTATTTAAAAGCTTATATCATATAAATTGCAAGGCATAATTGTACATCTTAATGGGCAGTCTTTAAAAGCTTATATCATATCAATTGCAAGGCATAATTGTAGATAGAACTACATACATGCACTAATATATTAACAAATAGACGTAGGTATATATACCGGAAATAATAAAAACGCTCAGATGAGTTTGAGATTAATGCCTTTTCAGAAGTCAAGTTTGCAATGATAGGTTTGACACAAAACTCGCGCCCCAACTTGAGCTCGGATGTTTTAGAATCTCCATCCCAGAAGAGTTTAGCTTAGCTGATGTTCGGTATAATCAAAGCTCGAATATGTTCTCTGTATTAATCCCATATACCTCCTTACGAAAGAACTAACGCTTCATGTTTTTAGTTTTTTTCAAACTTTAAGACTTCATAAACCAATGTAAATATATTAATCCAGAAAATGTTTGGTGGAGGAGGCAAAAGTTGGAATTTGTACATGTCAAAATATCTAGAAGCATTCTACAACAAACTTCAAAGAAATGTCGCTACAAATTTATCTTTGCAATTCCCAAAGAATGAATTGTATGCATATACCATCGCGAGTTGATTGGATATGATGCACTGGCAAAACTTTGAATATATGCACTATACAGTTTTGCAAGCAGTATCAGAACATTTTATTTATACTACCAGTTTTGTCGGAGAAATCATAGTGCTTAGGATTTATATGTATTTGATATATATGCCTTGGAACGGAATTCAATTACTTTGCCTGAAGTGCAAAGATTGTATTGCTGTATGCAAGCAAGAGGAAGACTTCTGATTTCAACTTCTGAGAAAAGAAATTCAAAGGATCGATCGACGTATTATCATTTACTAAAATGCTACCACCCTATGTCTTTTATAAAGTGAATATGAAATGCAAACATAGCTCTAAAGTTTGTCAAAATATCGCTTGAAAATAACGTAGAGCAAATTACACTAAAGCGGATGAATATTATCCATTTAAGATGAACAAATTAGCGACTTTAACCGAGTAAGCATTGATGTAATTTTAAATCATCTATGAGGGCCTTTTTTATAGCAAACAAATTAATCTAAAAGTTAGATATTGTTCTTTAAATACATTCTGGTATGTAAGCACCGTTGACTTTTAAAGAATCATCATATGGTATTCAAGGTCAATCATTGGTTTGAAACTCGACCTGCACAGTCTTCTAGCTAAAATCTCAGACATGTCAGGAAAAATATATATTAATTGTATTGTAGCCCTTATTGGACTTCTAATTTAATATGCCGTACTACGTACTTCAGACTTTAGGCTTCGGATTTAGGACCTCAAACTGCAGGCTTGTGTAAAGCCCTGGACTGATTTAAGACTTCAGAAGTGCTTTTGGTTTCGGACTTCATACCTTGAACTTGTACGGAAGCACTGGAGAAACTACTACACACTTCAGACTTCATACATCGGTGTTTTGATGTCAGACCTTATACACTGGATTTCAGAGTTAGTATATCAGACTCCGAATTTCATCTAAACTTTAAAGCCTGCACTACCTCTAGCGATTTATGTACTGGTCTAAAGTCTAAGGTCCCCCTATCCCATCCCCATGGAAGGGCTTGGATAACAATCTGACAATTGAGGTATGAAGTCAGAAGTATATAATACGATAAAAGGAACAGGAAAACAGAAAATCCTCCAATGCTTTCGTAAAATATGTACATAATTCTAACTGTATCATATTTCTTTTTAATTTCTATTTCTTCCCCTTTTTATTTATTTATAAAGAACACCATCTGGAACGTCTATAAATAATAATTTGTACGTGAACAGATCAATCTAGCTTTAATATGTTTGAAAAGAACGTATTCATGATCTCTTAAAGTTGGATTTATTATAATTTATTTAATTTAGTATTGTATGTTTGTAAGAGAGCATATCTCCATATGAAATCTCAAATTATCGTCTTATCATGGAAAGGCAAGACAAAAAAAGTGGTCAGAACACAAAATAATGTAAAACCCATTTTTTTAAAAAAAACAACATATAACTTGTCTACATATGGCTATTTTCATGCAAGGTCCTAAATTAAAAGGTTTAAGCAAGGATTTTATTTTATTTATGCTGGACTGTTGCATTCACCAATGAGATTTTGTCGTATCTTTCAGTATCGATCTGTGAAGATGTTGGTTTGTCAGAAGGACTTAAGAAGGAGAGGGTAGATGGTCAATGGATGACGGGCGCTGTCACAGGTTAAGTATTCAAAATTGATCTACTTTCTAATCCACTGTCAGAACAGAAGGAGATATTTGTAAAATTGTACGGATAAATTCACGTTCAAAACCCAACAAACAACAAAACTTATTGAATCAGTCTGGATAAGATAACTGGGAATACACGTAAATGAAGAACCTGCAATTTGACACGATAGAGTTAAGTGTTATGGTAACAACGCGATTTGTTTTTGTTCACATGAACTTCGCTAGAAAGCTTTATTTCATGTATGTACCTTCTACTGTATCTGACATCGGTATATTATCGTTTTCATATCGTTATCGGATGGAGCAGGCTCAATTCTGTGCCATTTTCTGGCCCAGAGATCACGCTGTCACAAAACATGTATATTTTAAATCTAGATGAAATGTAGAAAAACTGTGTCTTGAAGTTATATCTGTATGTCCGCTTTCTCACAAGATAGTATGATCAAATGGGGTTGTTGGTAACGTGAATTATACTTTACACGCTGATAATGAGGTACGATTATTTTACAAATATAATTGAACAGATATATCATTTATATCTCATAGTATCTATGTATGCAAAATAACGTGATTATTTTAGTCATATACATGTTTTCCATTAAACTTGCATTTCATCCCACTGAGGTTTCTTGTTTCATCAATTTTTAAAAAGCCTCTTCCACATTGTTTTACCCCATGTCAATCGTATAATATCCAACACTTCCACATTGTTTTACCCCATGTCAATCGTATAATATCCAACACTTCCACATTGTTTTACCCCATGTCAATCGTATAATATCCAACACTTCCACATTGTTTTACCCCATGTCAATCGTATAATATCCAACACTTCCACATTGTTTTACCCCATGTCAATCGTATAATATCCAACACTTCCACATTGTTTTACCCCATGTCAATCCTATAATATCCAACACCTCCACATTGTTTTACCCCATGTCAATCGTATAATATCCAACACTTCCAAATTTTTAGTTTGTTGTTGAATAGTTTATCAATATTGCGTTGTAAAGAATGATTAGTTGACTCTTGGTCCCTATATTCGCTATGGAGTTGCTTTTTCCCATTCACAACAATAGAACTGGTCCATACAACTGTTTATAACCTATGCAAGGAAGAACCTTGAAGTTACTTTCCTTCTTTACAGAGGCCACGAGAGCCCAGTTTCCTCTCCCGGTGGCTGCAGTTATCCTGACGCTATCTGGATTTATATTCAGCATTTTAGGAAACTACCGCAAAGACAAAAAGATGATAATTTCCGCAGTACTTTACATTCTGTCTGGTAATTTCTGGGATTTTCATTTATTGAATTTAGTTTTATTTTTTACATTACGGATATATATGTATACATATAGGGTTAGGGTTAGGGTTAGGGGGTCCCTTTAGTATACACATATGTATCTTAGTTTAATCTGCCATCATGTAAAAAATTGGAAACGTATAGGAAATTTAAACATTGATGACATGCTGTTAATCAATTTTTCTCTACTCCACTCAACCCAATACATCGTATAAGAATATTCTTCATTATTTCAAGACTTCGTATTTTTGCTATAGATAATCATAAATGAAAATAAGCTTTAATTCTGCTCTATCTTCCGAGTCTAACACCCACAAATGTTCTCTCATATATTTACCGGTGGGACGGGTTATCCGCGTTCTTTAATACCTTGGTGTATGTGATGTTAATACAGTATAAATGTACCTGATGAATCCAAGCAGATCAGAGCATTTAAGCTGCAATATGCTATAATTTATACGCAATAGACAGGTAAATTGTGTACTAGGAAACAAAAAATGTTTTTTAGCAAATAAAAATAAAAAAATTAAAAAATTAAAAATACAATATATTGCCAGGAACTGGAAGTAACTTAGTTCTTGATGATTATAAACTCTTCTATGATTCGCAATGTCCTTCTCTCCCTTTAGTATTGATTGTCTTATTCTTTTATGCAACAGGTATGTGCCTTTCCATCGGTGTGATTGTGTACATCTCTAGCATTAATGATGAGCTATCACATCAGCCAATGAATATCAAAGTACCTATTGACTTGGGAATAGGAATAGGAACAAAAGAATGCCAAAGTTTTAAATACGCCTATGACTGGTCATTCTTTTTGATAGGAATTTCTTTCATAATGGAAGAAATTTCAGCTGTGATATCTGTAAACTTATATCTTTTGCCTACTGGAAACAACTTGGAGAATATGATGAGGATCATCCCAGGACTTGAAGAAAAGTTAAATATGGGGAAAGAACCACCGGAGGAAACATCTCACACAACACTTATTTGGTGACACGTACTAAATTATATTGCCGTCACATCTGACCAAACCTGTCTACATTGTTTGTAAACTCTTGGCATTGGAAATTGTGTGTGGTACTCGATACAGCGAAGTGTATTTTCGTGGTATTTTTCAATAGCTTTATTCAATGCTGCGTAATGTTTTATTTATTCAGAAGGCAAATACTTCAGGAGACACAGAGTGCTTTGAGACGTAGCTGACCTCAGCATGTGCTATTCATCCAGGAAAAGGAAATTTAAGACAAACGAGAAGTTTATATCGGCGGGTGATATGTATGTGCTTAAAAAGGTCACTTATGGGGAAGGATCAACTTTAAAGGAAAGCCTCAATCATCACACAGCAATGCCTTCAAATGAATTTTACGTATAAACATTTTACAACATGTTTACTGTTGTAATATATGTCAAATTCACTGCTGAAGACCTTCCATCGTGTTGATTAGTACTATCTTGTATTGAGTCCAAGCACTTTGTTTTCTTAATGTGGTGGCGATAACAGAAAAATGGATATTTTCCTCGACACATTTCCTGTATCGGACTATTACCATCTAAGCTCTCAGCACTGAAATCGTAGAGAGTAATTTTGATGTATTCTTTTTTTTTTTTTGGGGGGGGGGGGGTGATGGTCTGGAAACTCTATTTTCGTTGTTTAAGGTATATCTCTCGTGACACGCTATGATAACAATATCACAGGATTTTGCAACAATCTGCAGATATGATGTGTCATGGTAAATAAGGCAATTCCAATTTTCCTTCAGGTCTATCTTTTCTGTCTCGACCATGTACGATTTTGTAACTAAAATATCAAATGATACGTTTTTAGAATACCCCCCAAAAATGAATAAGCTGCGTTGCAAAGAATATTTAGCATGCTTTATCATTTATCATAATGACATCTAAAAACGCGCAAATTAACAAATGACGATTCCTTCAGCCATATTTATCTATCTCGCGTGCTGCATGTAGCTAGCTAGGTATTTATCTGTTCGTTTATATGTATATATGGTATATATGTATATATGGTATATATGTATATATGGTTTATATGTATATATGTATATATCGTTTATATGTATATATGGTTTATATGTATATATGGTATATATGTATATATGCTATATATGTATATATGGTTTATATGTATATATGGTTTATATGTATATATGGTATATATGTATATATGGTATATATGTATATATGGTGTTACGACTCTATGGTCTAAGAAAAATGTAACAGAAAGAAAGTGAAACCAACAAATCATGTAAAAAATCAACAAGGAATTTATTACTAGATAATTAATATGA
The DNA here is from genome assembly GCA_029931535.1 of Margaritifera margaritifera. Taxonomy (NCBI): domain Eukaryota; kingdom Metazoa; phylum Mollusca; class Bivalvia; order Unionida; family Margaritiferidae; genus Margaritifera; species Margaritifera margaritifera. The sequence goes on from JAQPZY010001473.1 coordinate 3,206,548, forward strand.
AAAATCAAAAAGTCACTTACAATAATGTGTTTTGAAATCCTAATAATCCAATAAGAATGATTGTTCTAATCACAAGTCCTAAATATAGAATGTTCCGAATTCACGGCTGTGTCCTTGAATGTTATGATGTGCTAATGGTCTCCAAAGTCCTGATGTACTAGTAATCTTGATGTGCTGATGTCAAAATGAAGTATTCCAAAATATCTGAATAAGTTCACTTAAATTCCAAAATCATCAATAAAAAATCCAAAATCCAAACGTTTGTGAGCACTGTTATAATCCAATGAATATTTAAAATAATTCCTCTCTTAGAATTTGGAATGAATTTTCACAACTGTAATAGCTCTTTACAAGACTGATGGTAATGTCAAAACTGAATAAATGTCCACCAAACATGGCATATATAAAGATTGGTCACATGACAGAATGTTCTAGAACATGTGTCATCTTAATGGAATTCTAACTGTAAACAAAATTCAACCTTGACCTTCAAATTGAGAAAACATATTGATCAAAACAACCCAATTCAAGGACACTAGTTAAACATGTTTTTCTTGATAAACATTAAGATTTAAGCAAATATTAAAGTGAAGAAACATTTATAATTTCCTAAAATATTTATAATATTATATAAACATCGTACATAACACCTCCCCTCATAAAGAAAAAGAAAGATTTATATAATAAAGCTTTCTTTTGAATATACATCTAATACTACAATAACCAAAATTACATAAGAACATGTTTTATGATACTGGACTTAATTACATCAAGCAATATTACATTTCTAGGCACGTGAGAGTGCATCTGCAATCACATTGTCTTTTCCCCTGATGTGTTTGATGTCAATGTTATATTCCTGCAATATCAAACTCCATCTCAACAATCTCCGATTTTTATCTTTCATTTTGTTGATGAAAGTAAGGGGATTGTGATCACTGTACACAATAATTGGAGAAAGAGCTGAGGTAACATACACTTCAAAATGCTGTAAAGCCAATATCAAAGCCAAACATTCCTTCTCAATTGTGGAATAATTTTTGTGGTGCTTGTTTAGTTTTTTAGAAAAATAACACACAGGGTGATCCACACCACTTTTGTCTTCCTGAATCAATACTCCACCAACCCCTACATCACTTGCATCAACAGATAATTTAAATGATTGGCCAAATTTTGGTGCAGAAAGAACTGATGCATTCTTAAGCATGGCCTTTAACTTGTCAAAAGATTCCTGACACTTGTCAGACCAATGAAATTTGGTTTTCTTACTCAATAAACTTGTCAAAGGTTCAGCAATTTTGGAAACACTGGAAAAAAATTTCCGATAATATCCAGCCATACCTAGAAATCGTATCAGTTGCTTTTTACAAATTGGAACTTGAAATTCAGAGATAGCTTTGACCTTAGCTTCTATAGGTTTAACTTGACCTTGTCCCACAATATGTCCTAAAAATGTGACACAAGCATGGCAAAACTCGCTTTTGCTCAAATTAATTGTCAGATTCACATCGCTGAGTCGATCAAAGAATTTTCGAATGGTTTCCAAATGATCTTCCCAGGTGTTGTTGTAGATAATGACGTCATCGATATAAGCGTCACAATTATCAAGACCAAATGTTATCATGTTCATCAGACGTTGAAACGTTGCAGGCGAATGTTTCATTCCAAACGGCATGACTTTATATTGATAAAGTCCATCTGGAGTTACAAATGCTGAAATTTCTTTTGCCCTTTCCGTCAGTGGAATTTGCCAGAATCCTTTTAAAAGGTCAAACTTGGTGACATATTCCGCATTTCCAATTTTATCAATGCAATCGTCCATTCTTGGGATTGGAATTTAATCAGTTTTGGTGACACTGTTGACTTTTCTATAGTCAGTACACATACGGAATGTATTATCTGGCTTGGGAACAAGAATACATGGTGAACTCCAGTTACTTTTACTTGGTTCTATGAAATCATCCTCCAGTAGATACTGAATTTCTTTCTTCAGATAGTTCTGTTTGAGAGGATTCATCCTATAAGGATGCTGTTTCACAGCCGCAGAATCTACAATGTCAACGTCATGATAAATTTTACTTGTTCGTGTTGGAACATCAGGAAACAAGTGCTCATAGTCATGTAATAGCTGTTTTAGTTCACTCCTTTCCTGTTGTTGTAGATGTGAAAGTTTCTGGTCTAGGTTGTTCAATATTTCTGAATTCCGAAGATTGGTTATACCAGAGTCACTATAGTCTGATTGTATTCCATCGTTGATATCTTCACTGTGTGGGGCAGGTACAACTAAATTAACTGAATAATTAGCTGGGCTATCTCTGTCAAAATATTCCTTTAACATATTTATATGACAAAGTTGTTTCTGTTTCCGTCTCCCAAGAGTGTTAATGATATAATTTAAGTCATTTACTTTCTTTTCAACGGTATAAGGACCATAAAATTTAGCCTGAAGAGGATTCTGAGGTATGGGAAAGAGAGCCAGAACTTTGTCACCAGGTTTAAACTCCTTTCCTGTGAATTTCTGTCATACCTTAATTTCATTTTTGACTGGGTAGTGTGAAGATTAGTTCTTGCTACTTCACAGACATTTGACAACTTGTATTTGAAATCAGAAACATAATCAAGAAGATTAATCTTTGAGTCTTCATTTGAAAGAAGTTTCTCTTTCAATAATTTATGTGGTCCACGGACAGTATGACCAAAAACTAGTTCAAAGGGACTAAAACCCAACGACTCTTGAACTGATTCCCTAACAGCAAACAACAACAAATGAACACCCTCATCCCAATCCTTTTCTGTATCAAAGCAATATGATCGAATCATATTCTTCAAAGTTTGATGAAATCTTTCCAAAGCACCTTGACTTTCAGGGTGATAGGCAGAAGATTTAAACTGCTGCATGCCTAATTCATGCATAACTTGTTGGAAAATTCCAGACATAAAATTTGACCCTTGATCCGACTGGACAGATTTGGGAAGGCCAACAAGTGTAAAAAACTTCACCAAAGCTTTCACAATAGTTTTAGTTTTTATATTTCTCAGAGGAATTGCTTCTGGAAATCTTGTAGATGTACACCTGATGGTCAACAAGTATTGGTTGCCTGACTTGGTTTTAGGTAAAGGACCAACACAGTATACCATTATTCTACTAAATGGTTCATCAAATGCAGGAATAGGTTGCAGATGAGCCTTAGGTATCTTCTGATTGGGTTTTCCTACCATTTGACAAGTGTGACAAGATCTGCAGTATTTAGAAACATCACTTTTGAGTTTCGGCCAATAAAAATGATTCAAGATCTTGTGATAAGTCTTACGGACTCCTAAATGACCAGCCAAAGGAGTTTCATGGGCTAAATTAAGAATTTCCTGTCGATATGACTTAGGAACAACAATTTGATAGCTCACTCGTCACCAGCGGGTGCATCAGGTGGTCTCCATTTCCTCATAAGGACCCCATTTTTCACAAAGTAACACACTGGAACTTGTGTGGCCTCAGTTTCACTAATAGCCCTCCGAAACAAACAAGATATCTCGGGATCTTGCTCCTGTTCAACGACAAGGGATTGTCGTTTGTCATCCTGATTAGAACAAAGAGAATGAGTTGCCAAAAGAGGATCACTGTGATCAATACCATTTGATTGATCAATACCTGAGGAAAAAGTGACCTCATAAAAAAACTGACCAATACATGTGTCAGCTAAAGGAATAATATCCTGATCAACATCACTCTCAAGAGCTCTTTTTGCCATAGCTCTAGTAACTGCACGAGCAGGGTACAAATCAGGGATTTCAGTTTCGACAGGATCAACTTTCTGATCCAAACAAGGTTTGTCAGTTACAAGTGGATTAACCACAACCTTATCTCCGGCTAGGTCATTGCCTAGTAATAAATGAACACCCTCTATGGGTAACGAAGTCACTGCCCCAACAGTCACAGGTCCAGAAACTAAGTCTGATGCAAAATTTACACAATGGAGAGGAACATTTACAAAGCCGCACTCTACTCCCTGAACAAGAACACTTTCACTTGAAGAAGACTCCTCAGACAAAGGCAAAGTACCTGATAATAAAAGACTCTGAGAAGCTCCAGTGTCCCTTAATATTTTAATTGGGATAGGTTTGGCAGAATCACCAATAAGTGATATAGAACCTTCTGACATGAATGGTTCATAAGCCTCTAAAATAGAATCAGACTGGGGTTTGTTTGACCCAAAAAATGTATTGCTTTCAATACAAGACCGTGACCTTGACCTCGTAGAAATAAGAGCATTTGGAAAAGCTCTGTCTTTACTCTGTTGCTTATTTTTCAACTTGAAGCAATCAGAAATAACGTGCCCTTTCGTTTTACAATAAGTGCACGTAGGAAGAGATAAGGATTTCTGATCAGTCTTATCAGATGTTTGATTCCTAACAGTTGTGCTGTTGTGAAATTTGGAAGTACTCGAATGAGATTGAAATGTTTTTTTACCAGAAAACTGCTGAGAGGACGATTTATTACCAAATGAAATTTTGTGAGTCAAGGAATAATCATCAGCCATACGAGCAGCATTTTCCAAATTTTCCACATTCTGCTCGTCAAGATAGGTTTTAACATCACTATGGATGCACCTCTTGAACTCTTCAATTAATACGAGCTGTCTGAGGTTATCATAAGCTTGATCAACTTTCTTGGCTGAGCACCACCTATCAAATAGTTGTTCTTTATCCCTTGCAAATTCGACATGAGTTTGTCCAGTTTCTTTTCTACAATTCCTAAACCTTTGTCGATATGCCTCTGGTACCAACTCATAAGCTTTCAAGATGTACTCCTTAACCACATCATAATCAGTGCTTTGTTGTACTGACAGTGAAATGTAGACTTCACGAGCTTTGCCAATAAGTACACTTTGTAATAACAAAGTCCAATGCTCTCTGGGCCATTTCAAGTTTTCAGCTATTTTCTCGAAATGAAGAAAGTATTTATCTACTTCTTTTTCCTGAAAAGGGGGTACTAACCTAATATATCTAGTAACATCAAAACCTGAACTTGTATTTAAAGGAGTGGTGTGTGCTCTGTTTGCCCGTTCTAATTCTCTTAACTTAAATTGCATTTCCCTTTCTTCTCTTTGCATCTGCGTCTGTGTCTCCTCTTTCTCTCTCTCCCTCTCCATCTGCCTCTCTTCTTTTTGCATTTGTATCTGCCTTTCTTCTTTCTCTCTCTCCATCTGTATCTGCCTCTCTTCTTTCTCTCTCTCCATCTGTATCTGCCTCTCTTCTTTCTCTCTCTCCATCTGTATCTGCCTCTCTTCTTTCTCTCTCTCCATCTGTATCTGCCTCTCTTCTTTCTCTCTCTCTCTCTGAATCTGAAGCTTTTCCAACTCTAAATCCATCTGGTTCTTTAACTCTAATTCCCTTAATTTCCTGTCAGAACCAGATACAGGCTTTCTCTTCGAACTTAAAGCACTACTATCAAAATTTCCCTTTCCTACTAAATACTGAATTAAAATAATCTTTATCTCCTGTTTTGTCAATGATACTTTTGCCTCAGATAGACTGTATTTTCTGGCAAGCTCGAGCAACTCATCCTTTCTCATGCACTCTAACCCCTCCTGGGTAGGTTTTGAAATGAAATTCTGAACATTAGATGCCACTGTAAATGCTTGTTGGTTTCACACACAAAAAATTTCTCTATTAAAAATCTTTGCCAAAGACAAAAAAAATTCCGAGACAAAATCAATATGAATTTCAAAGATAACTTTAATATGTCTAATATGCTTTAAAGAAATTCAGATCCCGGACGAGCCCCCAATTTCTGTTACGACTCTTTGGTCTAAGAAAAATGTAACAGAAAGAAAGTGAAACCAACAAATCATGTAAAAAATCAACAAGGAATTTATTACTAGATAATTAAAATGAAAAATCAAAAAGTCACTTACAGTAATGTGTTTTGAAATCATAATAATCCAATAAGAATGATTGTTCTAATCACAAGTCCTAAATATAGAATGTTCCGAATTCACGGCTGTGTCCTTGAATGTTATGATGTGCTAATGGTCTCCAAAGTCCTGATGTACTAGTAATCTTGATGTGCTGATGTCAAAATGAAGTATTCCAAAATATCTGAATAAGTTCACTTAAATTCCAAAATCATCAATTAAAAATCCAAAATCCAAAAGTTTGTGAGCACTGTTATAATCCAATGAATATTTAAAATAATTCCTCTCTTAGAATTTGGAATGAATTTTCACAACTGTAATAGCTCTTTACAAGACTGATGGTAATGTCAAAACTGAATAAATGTCCACCAAACATGGCATATATAAAGATTGGTCACATGACAGAATGTTCTAGAACATGTGTCATCTTAATGGAATTCTAACTGTAAACAAAATTCAACCTTGACCTTCAAATTGAGAAAACATATTGATCAAAACAACCCAATTCAAGGACACTAGTTAAACATGTTTTTCCTGATAAACATTAAGATTTAAGCAAATATTAAAGCGAAGAAACATTTATAATTTCCTAAAATATTTATAATATTATATAAACATCATACATAACAATGGTATATATGTATATATGGTTTATATGTATATATGGTATATATGTATATATGGTTTATATGTATATATGGTTTATATGTATATATGGTATATATGTATATATCGTTTATATGTATATATGGTTTATATGTATATATGGTATATATGTATATATGGTTTATATGTATATACGGTATATATGTATATATGGTATATATGTATATATGGTATATATGTATATATGGTATATATGTATATATGGTATATATGTATATATGGTTTATATGTATATATGGTATTTATGTATATATGGTATATATGTATATATCGTTTATATGTATATATCGTTTATATGTATATATGGTATAAATGTATATATGGTATATATGTATATATGGTATATATGTATATATCGTTTATATGTATATATCGTTTATATGTATATATGGTATTTATGTATATATGGTATATATGTATATATCGTTTATATGTATATATGGTATATATGTCTGTTTATGTGTGCCTGAATATGTCAGCAATTTAAATTGGATATCGACAATGTTTATAAACAAATTGACAGATGAAAATAAATCACTCTTTAAAAATATATTGACAGTAGCAGGTATTAGTTATTCATTAACCAAGTCATCTTGATTACCCGTTTTTATCTAAGAAAAATAATTGTGCTTTAAACACATTTGTTTAGAAAAGCAATGGGATCATTGCGTTATTATTTACAAAGTGGCGTACTAAGGGTATATGGTGCCCGTGGCGACGATGATGGCCCAAATTGCCAGAATACGAGGCCCGAATTTTTATCAGCTATTTTGGCGCCCCAAGATCTCCTGCGCCTGTGGCAACCCCCCACTCCCCGTTAGTACGCTACTGTATTTACATTAATTATTTCTATCTAAAATATCATATAGTGGATAAAAATAATATCATTCATCTACAGTTCTGCAATCCATGAAACAAAAGTGCTGTTCTACTCACAGTAAACAGTCCAAGCTTCGGGAAAGCAATACTTATTATTGTATCATGTCTCAAGATTTGTATAAATTCCAATATCTGTGGAATCTTATTTTCATTTACTGCTGCAGTAAATTTACTTCGTGTTAGTTGTTGCCAACATATATAATGGTACAAGGATCTATCTGTTGGCATGGTGGCGCGTTAATGTTTAATATCGGATTTTTTTTCATTCAATCTTTACTTGACGTCTTGTCAGTATGTTCTATGATGGTATGTACATCATATTAATAGTATACAGTTGCTACTTGCTCTCATATGATTAAACGGTTCTTCATATATTATACAATTGTTTTTTTTCATTTAAGTCTAAAACTAGATTGTTAACTTATGTTACACGTTACCTAAGCCACGTCATATATCGTAGGATAAAGACATCCAGTGTCATCCTAATAATGAAAATGCTATTTTCTCTGAAGCGAGTAATTTATATATCGATTAAATTGGACAGACTCCTTATAAGATCAACCGATTGCTTTAAAAATGCTGACTAATAAAAAATAAATAAAAATAATGTGCATGCAATATGCAAATGCTATAAATCTCGAGACAAACATTCACAAACCTGGTTATTCAGTTAAGAAATTATAGTGTTCTTGTTTCGCCTTTTACCAAGGAAAAAAAACACGATGCTGATGTTGTCCTTGGCAAAGGAAGCGTTGTCTTTTATGGCTGTGTAGACTCGGCGGTACAGTCTTTGGAAGTCACTCTTAAAGTCTGTGTGTAAGTGCAGAATTCACTTAGTAGTAACTTACAGAAAGGTTGTAGACTGAGACCGAAAACAACCTAAGGAGAGACACGGTGTACAGAACAACTGTTGTCTGTCTATGTCGGTCTGTCTGTCTGTCTCTGTATATATATATATATATATATATATATATATATATATATATATATATATATATATATATGTATATCCATTGCAGACTAAAAACAATTGCGTAGAGGTGTATTTTTGTTCATATGGTATATTTTCTTTCCAGAACATTTTTTAGGATATAATCCTGAGTAGAAAGATATTTTAAAATTCCGACACACCCACACTCGGACAGTAGTTGTAACGAGGACTATACCCACAAAAATGCACAATTATGTCAGAAGCAAGTGTCTAGTATTCATCAGCCATCTAATTTCGTATTGCCGCTACTTCGACTATTGTAAATTTAGTCTAGCAAATAAATATAAGCTGTAAAATGTGACAGAGTTTTGTTACTGACTAAATCTCTTCCCCATATTGAGTATCATTGTGAAGTACTTGTCAATCTGTAGTGTGATTGTTTATTTGATCACGTTTGATCACATAACTTTAGTTTCTTTGGCATCGTTCTATCTATCTATCTTACTTAGTATGGCCACAATTGCTTAACATGCTTGAGGCAGTTGCTCCCGATTTTTGTGCTGTTTTTTATGATATATGTGTTTGTTAAGTGTCTTTGTCTACGTTATTGTGTTCATCATGCATTGGCTGTTCTGTTGGAATGTGTTTCTTCATCTACTTCTTTCGGAAACGAGATTTATTTCTCAGTCGTCTTGCCACACTGCTACAACCGACATTGTTGTTGAACATACCGCCATCACGTGCTACTGGCTAGTTTACCCGTTTATGCTATGAAAGGCCCTAATTAATTGCATTAAATAACCACTCATAGGCGCTTCATACTACATAGTGCACTAGACTAAACGACCCTGGACTACATTTGTCTTCACTTAAATGTAAACGGCAGCAAAAAAAGAAACATTTTTTTCAAAGCTGGCCAGTGTAGAACAGGAAGAAAAATTCCAGTTATCTCCATTTCGCCCTTTCCTTCACAGCGATTTAAAAAGTCCACCGTCAATTTCAACAATTTAATTCAAATTTCTCTGTAATCGTCAACCTTTCAGTTTGAGCAACCAATGCGCATCGGATTATTCAGAGCACAATCAGTTGGACAACCGGAAAATAGCACAGAGATAGTCAACTGTATCAACGGTCAGGATATTTACATCTTTTTCCTGATTGAAACATGGCTAAAAACATCAGGCAATGAACTAAAGTGCGTGGATATAACACCCACCGGCTGCTCCATCAAGTCGTTCCACGTCACTCCCGCGGAGGAGGAATTGCTGTTATCGCAAAGAACCCCAAAATTCCACCGTCTTAACTACATTTCAACCTTCAATTTCCACCATACACCATCTGAACTGGTTCAAGTCAACCTCACAATGAAACAAATGTCAGTCCATTTCATCTGCCTCTGCCGTCCTCCTCCTAGTGGAAACAACAAGCGGAATCAATCTCTCTTTTTGGAGCAGTTCCCTAACCTACTGGAATATGGAAATTCGATAGGTGACAGCTTGTTTATTCTTGGAGATTTCAACTTTCAATTTGACTGTCCTGGAAATCTATACACATCAAAACATTTAGATTACATTCACTTTTGCAACCTCAAACAGTCAGTTAGCCAACCCACCCATAAACATGATCACAATTTAGACTGGATTTGTCATATACCTGATAAAAATATTCTACAGTCTTCACTGGTGTCCCACGAAATTGCATCTGCGTCATATGATATCTTGACATATCAGTCCCCAATCTTCCATCTTTGTTTGCTACTAAGAGAAACTTCCGTATGATAAATAGAACCCAACTAATGCATGACATCCAAGCACACCTAAAAACTTTGTTACGTCCCACACCTGAACGACTTGATAAGTGCTTGCGTTCATTGCTTGACAAACATGACCCGGCAACCAAGTGCAGAACATCCATTCAGAAGTGTTCTCTGTGATATAGAAGGGTCAGGGATCAGCTTCACACTGCTTAAAGAGAACGCAGTAAGGCTTAGAGATATTGGCTTTCATATATTCTTACAATCCTTAAGCAAATATACGAAGCAGCGTAGACGAATGTAGCAAACATAGGTCATGGAGCGAAATCAACCCACTTCAGTACTAAGATCATTGAAAGTTCCAGCTGCAAAGAGCTCTTTGATATTACTAACAAGCTAATGTCAAGGAACAAAAGTACACAACTTACAACAACCTTCTCTCTCCGGGCCGACCTTCCGGATCTGTTTACAAAGTTCGTCCGTGACAAAGTGAAAACCATTAGAGATCAACTTGACAACACAATTTCAAGTTGTGCTACAGAATTTAAAAGGCACCTTTTAACAACATTTGAGCCTGTCTCTACGGATTTCCTACGTACAATCCTGATGAAGAGCGCCCGAAAGTCATGTGAACTTAATTCGATTCTGACATCATCGCTGCTTGAGCGCTTAGATTCGATATTGCCTTCGCTAACCGATGTTATTAATACATTTCTCTGATCCGGGGTATTCCCATCACTTTTCAAAACTGCTATTGTAAAGCCGTTGTTGAAGAAACCAACGCTTGACTCTAACGATTTGAAAAAACTACTGCCCTGTTTCTAACCTTCCATTCATGTAAAAAATCTTAGAAAAAGTTGGTCTGTCCCAGCTTGTCTCTTACCTCAGTTTAAATAGTCTTTTTAGCAGTTCATAGTCTGCGTATCGTCCTCGACATAGTACCGAAACTGCCCTTCTGAAAGTAATTAATAACCTTCTCTCTCCTTTGGTTAGTGAAAAAATTACAGTCCTCACTCTCTTTGACTTATCTGCAACATTTGACACAATATATCATGATGTATTACTTCACAGTCTTCAGCATGTATTTGGCAGTCGCGATAGAGCATTACTATGGTTCAAGTCATACTTATTCAAAAGGAAACAATTCGTGTTCGTAAATATGAAACATTCAAGCCCAGTTCTTCTATGTTTTGGTATTCCACAGGGTTGAGTTCTTGGACATGTTCTCTTTATTCTATACACTCAGCCCCTCTGAAGCGTCATCTATCGTCATCTGGTGTCGCACCAATTTTATGTTGATGACACCCAAATATAGAAACCTAGTCACACAATCGAGGTTGATGCTACCATCCAAGGTGTAGAAAGGTGCATTTCCAATGTGAAGTCATGGATGACATGTAACAAAATGCAGATGAATGATGATAAAACTCAAGCCATTCTGATCACCACACAAAGACTTTCTCAGTCCTATATTTTACCTAAGGCAATAAGTATCACCAACACCAACATTAAATTCACACAATCAGTACAAAACCTAGGTGTCACTCTCAACAGTACTCTCTAATTACACCAACATGTCATGAATATATATATGCAAGGCAGAATATCTGGAGCTGAGACGCATCAGCTCCATTCGCAGTTTCCATTCTGATGATGCCACAAAAACACTTGTGTGTTTCTTGGTACTTTCTAAACTTGACCATTGTAATTCTCTTATATCTGGTTCGTCTCAATATCTACTACAGAAACTTCAAAATGTGGAAAACACAACTGCTCGGATCGTCATCAGAGTGCCAAGAACCGAGCACTCCTCCCCCCCCCCTCCATACTCTGTATCGTCCACTGGCAACCCGTTCGCTATGCTACATTTCTTTGACTACCTCCAGTCCAAAATACCAATCTGACTTCACCCATGTGTACACCCCTTCTAGATACTTACGCTCCTCTTCTGACACTGGTATTCTCATTATTCTCACTATCAAAACCAAGTCCTACGGACAAAGTTCTTTTGCGTACCAGGGCCTACCTACTTGAAATGAATTGCCTCTTGACACAATGACACTGTGATCTCATTCAAGAGTGCTCTAAAAACTCAACTATTTCGACTGCAAGAACAGACTTAAGACTTAATAATGTTTCACCACTCTTAATTGTTTTCAGCATGCTTTTGTTTGTAATTAGTTCACGGTGCTTGTTTTATAATCTTCTGTCTCCCTCCCTCTCTCTCTCTCTCCCTCTCTCTCTCTCTCTCTCTCTCTCTCTATCTATCTATCTATCTATCTATCTATCTATCTATCTATCTCTCTCTCTCTCTCTATATATATATATATATATATATATATATATATATTGTGTGTGTGTGTGTCTTTATGTGTTAATTAATGTTGTAAAGCGCTGTTTACAGGATACCGTTGTCTGTTGGGCATGTGTATATTATATTACTATTGATCTTATTTATAGTTACTTAGTTGTAGTCAGAAAAATTCTGCTGGAAGACATATATTGTTTTGATTGGATCAAACAATAAATCCGTAAGTATAAAATTAAAATAATGTTATTTTGTAACTATTTGCGTTATGTGGGGCATCAATTTTTATTTTATATCCATCTATTATGGAATATTCAAGAGTTGATGTATGATATAATATTTAACTGCAGGAACGTATTGTCAGTTAAAAACATAATAAACCTTATTTAACAGCTTGATAAAGATGGTTTATATTTATTTCAGATCAGGAGAGGAAAATAGCTTCTTTAGAAGGAATTGTTCCATTGATATAAATCGTCACTGAAGAGTTGTGTTATTGGAAGTTGATATATATGTGCGTCTTTGCTTGAAATCATGGACTTTGTAGTAGCAACCGCAACATAACAACATTGAGGTTCTTCATCTACGGTTTGAAACTATAATCACCTAACTGTTAGGAGCCTAATATGTCATTTCCAACACATGTGAAAACAATTAAAATTTTATCTAGGTGAGCTGTTTTCGTAACTAATCGATAGTAGCTTCCCTGTCTGCACACCGTTTGCATATTGATCATTACTTGTTAAGCGTTGTATAGTCTTAAAATACATTTTCCCGGGACTCGTTTAAAAATGTACTTTTAATCAGTGTTCTCGTATCTATCTCTATTTTAGTCACCTAGATGTTTAGCGGCAAACTCAAACGATTTTTAGAAAGATACTATGTATAACTGTTGAGGGTTGAAACAAACTATTAATCAATATTACTAGTTTATGTTTATTGCTCCTGACCTTTTAATTGTCTGTCCTTTCTCTCTATCTGTTCACTAATTTACTTTGAACTAAGACGATCTAATAGAATTAAAATATGTATTGAATATTTTACATATGACAGATGATAACAACAAAGAAACAGTATTATCTTTTAAAAGTGGCACTTTAAAATGTAATAGCTTGGAGCCCTTTTCCAAACTTTTAGGTGATACAGTTCAAAGAATTGTCTATGACAAATTGATCTCTTCCTAGCATTGAATATTTCAGAGTCAATTCATAAATTAAAGTTCCTGAGACAGTTTAAAATCTATCTCTACTTTCGGTAAATTCAGTTTCTGTTTGTCTCAAATAGTTGTAGAGAGATCTGAAACATTGTATGAGATTGTCAATCTGTAGTATAAAAACAACTGAAAAAAGAATATAGAAATGTTTTTTGGTCATATATGAAATTAGTATGTGTTTCGTACGTTACAGTTTTCACGTGTATATTTGGCCCACTTGGAACATAGCTATTGATTTCAATGTCATGATAAGTAAACGTTATTTGTAATTCTTCGGATTTCTAAAACATGGAAGAATGTTCTTGAAGATTATATAGATACGCAGATTGATGTTGTTATTCTCTTTAATTTTTGGGGTTTTCTATTGGCAAAAAAACTATATTGGAGCGCACGTATGCCCCCTCCTAACCCAAGAATAAATAAACATAACTTTCTGATAGGAGCCTCAATCCTGTACCACAAGAGTGAAAAGAACATGAATGAATTGTTTAAAATGTATCTTTACAATGGATCTCATTTAAAATGTGACAATACTTTTAAAATACAAAAACTATTAAGGTAGAGTGTTTCAGGTATATATGATATGCTTCCGAACGTCCAGATACTCACACAAACATATATCAATTGTGGGAAAAAAACAAATTATACAAGCTAAAAGGAAGATATGATACAGTATAAAAAGGTGAATTCCGCAATCTACTTACACATTACCACAAACAAGCTAATACAATATTTCCGCACAAAAGGTTTTGATGTAAATTACGTTAATTCTCAATGCCATTTAGACATTGTTGACATGTAACTACAGAATCATGATAATAATGGATATAAATACATTATCACTATGATAAGTATTTTTCATAGAAGCCAGATCAAAACAGACTACACTGATGAATTTGAAAATGAATTCAACGTATCGGCGAATGTTTACAAAATTGTAGACAGACTAATAAAGCCAATTAGCTTGACAGGAAGAGTAAGAGACAGTTATGTGAACATGTTAATTGTATTTGATGGAAACAAGTATCTTGATCATGGAATAAAGGATTGGTGTCTTCTCAGATAATCCAACACGCCAGAAACATTCGCTGGTAGATACTTCAAATTAAATATATACATAAGGACTATGAACGTATAGTACATAGAAGACAAAATTACATTACAAACTTTCACAAGCATTTACAAATATTTGCAGAGACTGTGTACGAAAATTTCAATCCACCCACCCACCAAAGAAACAAAAACGCTGTTAAAGTGATATTCACTAAAGAAGATAAGATGCACTTTAATTTCACCAACATATGTTATATTTGCTAAATGGAAATCATCGTCATTTAACTGGTAAGTTCAGAGGCCCTGCACATAATGAGTGTAATTTCAATTAAGGGCGTTCAAAGAATATAATAACTCTTTTTTCATTATTTTTTGTCAGGATACGATTCCTTTCTGTTTATAAATACGTTGGTGAAAAATGACCCTGATCAGAAAGTGGCAATAATACCAAATAATGATGAAAACTACATTTCGTTTATTAAGAATTTCATAATAGGTAGATTGGTGCAGGATGGCAAAGAAGTTGCTATAAAGAGGACAGTCGGGTTCCTAGAAAGTTTTCGGTTGATGTGACAATCGTTAGAACAACATGCAAAGAATATCAGTAATGCAAAGAATATCAGTAATGACAAATTTACTGAAACCATGAAACATTTTTAAATACATGGTACCTATATATTCGAGAAAATACATTTACCCGTGCAAACACATGAATGATTTTAAAAGATTTGCTGAAATCAAATTGCTGCCAAGCGAAAAGTTGCTTTCCATTCTCTAAGGATCAGGGATAACAAAAGAGGATTGCCAGTATGTAAAACGTGTCATGAAACATTTCAAAAGAAAATATATTTTTGACCTACATGTATACTACGTGAGGAAATATACTTTAATGTTGTGTGACATTTTTCAAGAGCTTAGGAATGTCTGCATGAATATTTACAACATCATTAAAGTGCAGCGGTACTAGCGCATGATGCGAGATTGAACATAAGCCAAGCAGAATTAAAATTACTTACAGACTATGATATGATCCTGATTATAACATCAGGATTTAGGGGAATACTTAGCTTGATACTACATAGGTAACCTAACGCAAATCACGATTACTATGTAGATGATGAACGTAAAGTGAGAGATATTAAGATCGACCAAGCTCAAGGTCATTCATAAGTACCTAGAAGCAAAGGATTTACAGGAATCGACAATGAAGCGATGTATGCCTCTCAAGAACTTTAAAACGGCAACCAAACAACAAATTAAAATCATAAAAAGACAATATTATGTCTTGGAAGATTGGGGAGAAGCTTCGGTCTTATTTTAGACGTAGATTTAGAGATACGAACACATCTATACAATTTTTTTTAAAAAATTCCCATTAGCGTCACGATTACAGAACACATTAAAAGAGGGAACAAATCGTATGAAACCTTAAGTACCTAAGTGATTGTAAACTTTAAGAAAAAGAGAGTTACGTAATTCACTATCGTAATTTAAAGTTGGTGGTTCATTTGCGTTTGAAACAAAGATACATATAATTGTGTTATTAGAACAACAAATATGATTAAAATAGTACGATGACTTTAAAAACGATTTTTGTTAAACTCAAAAAATTAGTATGTGTTTGTGAAACAGATGGAAAATAAACGCAAGAGAACGAATGTTACAAAATGCGCCGATGAAAAGAAATTAAGCAAATACCAAAAAGATGTATCATTTACAATGAGAACAGCGTTATATAAAGACTTGTTGATAGTCAGTTTAAAGAACAGGATTATCAATTAGTCAAACCATTTATTGCGGCTTTACTATGCTAAAACTAAGTAAGAGGTTGATGTACACTTTAATAACGTTTAAAACCCTTGTTTTTGGTTGTTGTTACTGTCAAAGAGGGAAAATATAGATTTGTCAGTGTCATTGTCATATAATATCATAGCATCATTACGACTCTCCTTACTAGTTATCTTAAATTACTTATTCGTCCAGGAATTAATTTGGTTTTTTCAGCCAACTCCTTCTTGTTTTTATCGATTTCCTGTTTAAATATTCTAATCCCATTTGTAAAAACACAATGTTATGTATTTCCTTCTTCAATTCAGATTTGAATTTCTCTGCTTGTTTCGTTTATTTCGATTTAAACTCTATCAGTGCTACCAAATGATGCATGAGTCTTTTGCTTTCAAAACTAGTCTTCCAAATTATACATTCTTGTTTTTTTCTTTTTCCACCTTTGTCTATTTCGTCACTACTGGCCCGTAACACACAATATTATTAATTAGTTTGCAATCAACATCTTCTGTATGTGTTTGTCATTGCTTTCTCCCAACTTGTAACATGTTATAAAAACTTTAAAAAGGTACTTCTTGTATCATTCTGCTATTTTCATTCATATCAGTATTAGATAAATCGTTAGTCATTCTAGAAGCTCAAATCAAGCTGTCATTCAAGTTTATTTTGTCTTGTTGTCCTCTTCGTTTTGGTTACATCAATTAAGGCATTCTTTTTTGCAACTGTGCCAAAGTATTAGGATTTGAAATTATAATGTTGTTTTTTTAAGTTTGCCATACTGGCAATAAAATCATTGATTAACATTTTAATTCCTTGATCATTTTCTTGTATTTCATTTACTTAAGATTTTCGTTAATGCTTCAAATTGGGATTGCAAAGCGGTCATAGTATTCTAAAGATTTCTTTATATTTTCCATGTCACTCTCTAACGCATGTGCCTTTGAGATGAGCAACTGTTCAATATATTGCAAGCACTGTTGTATATTGGATATTTATCCTGCTCTTCGCACGTTTTGGAAAGGTTTGCAGCATTAGATAAAGCATTAAAGCCCTGCTGAAACAAGTATAGTGCATCTAAAAAGTGTTCTTACTGGCATCATTCTGTTTCAAGAGCACTTGAATTTTCTTTACTATCACTCTGTTCAACAGATGTTAATTATTGTCCACTTGTTCTCTCAACGATGTAATATAGTTTAAATCATTATCACCCAAAGTCGTACATATCTGAGTGTCAACACGTTTTTGTACAAACTGCCTAGCAGCTGCGTTAGTGAATATTACTGGATCACTTAAATTTTAAATCGGTAGCTATATTTAAGTTCAAGTCGTTGCTAATTAATTAACTTAGTGCCACATCATTTTCTCTGTTTTCTCTATGGGTTTAAATATAAGATTGCTACGATCTCTTAGAGATATTTCTTCCATTTACTTAATGTCATAAACAAATGTTACAGACATACCTTGAAAATCTATTACTTTTCCAATTTTTTCATATTTACTGCCGATATTTACTATGTTTGTTATATCTGTGTAGTTTCTTGCAGTGACCATTAATATCTGTATTAAACAAAGCCACCATGAAAAACATGTTTAACATGTACAGATCACTGGATATTAAATCCTAACAATTTAAAGTTGGAGTACGTTATGTACACGGTATAATTAGTCCTTGGGAAGAGGAGAACTTTTGAATTATATATTGTTACGGCATTATGTATTATCTTTAATTTATAATAGTTTTCATTTGAGTTTATAATCATTGAATTATAATTTCTTAGTTCAGGAGCCTACGCTATTTGTAAAGTACAATGTACTTCAACATGTTTACATGAGTCATGCTATGTCCTGGAAAATCAATAATTATGTTGGTCAGCGTAACCCGCAATGGTGAATCACGTGATTACGAGTGCAGATTTTATGACCTTGAATCCTATGTTAACATCTTGTTGATTTGAAATAAGGTCTTTCAGATGTAGTACAAAGGCACTACAAGCAGTAAAATGAGCGACCTAGTTTCTGATTGGTTGAAGAAGGTTGTTGACAGAACTCATTCTAAGTCGTAGTATTAGAGTTTTAAATTCTCTTGTGCGTAGTAAGAAACTATATAATGCCAATATAACCACTGAATGGCCATTCTTTGCAGTTCTCCAGAACCATAAGGTTATTGAGGAAGATTATTATTGTTTGTGAAAATCAGCTGGTGAAAATATATTATCTACATAGTACATTTTGGATTTAAGTACTATTCTTCAAGGAACTTAACAATATTCTACATTCACAGGAGTTTACCCGGGATTAATAACGTTTGGATTTAAAACTGTGTTTCTTGTGCCATATAAGCACTTTAGTGATTTCATTCAGATAACCTTTGGACATTTCCGGATTATCAAAAGTCAATAGGACATTTAGGATTATTTAGGAATTTCTAAACTGTGAGTTATTTTTAATTCTCTCACTTTGTTTGAAATATTTAATATTTTAGGAAATTAAATTTATATTTAAGAAATTGTGAAAGCTTGTTTGAGTCGTTCTTTCTTTTGTTACAATTTCTAACCCTAGACTTAACAATATATATATATATATATATATATATATATATATATATATATATATATATATATATATATAATTATATATCATTACAATATTACAATTACTCTTTTTGAATGATTCGCGAAACAATCATTGGTAATGTAAAGTAGAAAGTATTTTTTTAGGAGAATATTACTGTGTTTTTCTTTTCGTTTTTTTTTCTTTCTTTTTTTTGTTTGTTTTTGTTTGATTTTTTGTTGTTGTTTGTTTCTTAATTATTAAATTATTTTGTAGAGTTTATGTGCGCGATCAGAAGTGTTATAAATTTCATAGTGCTTGTGAATTTAAAAAAAAAATCAAAAAGTTGGAGCACTAGGTACTATTAACATTACAATTATTTCCACTTGTCAAACTTACATATATCAATGTAATTTTGTGTAAAAATAGATGAAAGGAATTTTTATTATATACTAAAAGCATAGTAGAGAGATTAAAAATTCCTAATAAAATAAGACTCCTGATTTCTGTACGAAAGTAATTGCATTTGGATATTTCAAAGATATATACACAAAACTGCATGCGTCTTTTGTTCTGAGTCGGCGGAAAGAGCGAGTTTGACATGGCGTAGGGATACGTCAAAATATATGATATAATTTGAGATAGTTTTCAAAATGGGAAAGCTATATCTGAACCGTCTTAAATATAGTATAGATTAAAACTTGGCTTCTAGGTTAAACTGACTTGAGTTTCAAATCTGACATGGGATAAGTGGATTTGGTGAGCAATGTCTGCCTCTAATTGGATGCTAATACATTAAAAGGTGGAAGTACTATTCCACAAGGAAGATGACATAATTTTCTATGTCGTTGATATGCAATTAATGAGATCAAGCAGATTATATTTTGTCCTTTATTCTTTGGAACTTTACCGCTGGTGAAACCTAATTGCCTCTCAGCAGACATTGAAAGCTGCTTAAAGCGATTGATTTTGGGAATCATCTGTTTACAGGAGAAATTAAGAATATAACCTCAGCCAGGGACAAATTGACAGAGACTAGAATTGTTACTATCCAATAAATGTCTTCAGAATATTTGTGGGGGAAAAATTTAATATGATTTCCGAAAACAGACTTAACAAAAGTTTCTAAGTGCGAAAATGGTTGTACATAATTATAGGAAATGACAAGAATTTGTATTTACTCTTGCATTCGTTCAATAATTAAATCGCTGTAAAACCCAAATAATGTCCCGGGAAAATATGCAAAACTATTATATACCTAAGGAGAATGCCAAATAGTATACTAAACGTAATTATTGTATTTAATTTTGCTACTAGTAACAAATAGGATATCGAAATTAGGATAGTGAGCAGTAGTAGGCGGGGGGTATTGAGACCCATGAGGGGGCACTTGAGACCCATACGGGAGTTTAACGTGTGAGGGGGCACTTGAGACCCATACGGGAGTTTAACGTGTGAGGGGGCACTTGGGCTACGTACGGGAGTTTAACGTGTGAGGGGGCACTTGAGACCCATACGGGAGTTTAACATGGCGGGGGCAGTCTGGCTACGTACGTTAGTTTTTAACGTGGCGGGAGTGTGGGAGGGAGGGGAATAGAATTAATCTTTCTTGAAAAAGGGTGGTCATCATAAGGACGGTTGGTTTTTTTGTTTGGTTAAAGTTCATTTAGAGGAGGTGTGGGCACCTCCCTGGCTTTGCCCTGCATGCAGGGCAGCTCCCCCTCCATGTAGCTGCACTCATACATCTGTTTCCCTTTTTTAAAACAAAGGGAGGATGGTCCGCTTCAGGATTCCAATTTTCTTTATTGGAATCCTCCATCATTGGATGAGGTCTGATGGGAATTTTGCTTTCCCTCTCCTTCTTCTCCCTCTCCTCCTTCTCTTTCTTCTCCAAGTCTTGGAGGAGGTGCCACGCCACCTCTAAAAGAACTTTAACTTGTCTGATGATTTCTACGTTGTTCATTCTCTTGAATAAAACTAGATAGCTTAACCGGTGAAGACGTTGTTTTAATATACTAGAAGTGCGGACGTGAAGGAAAACATCCCTTACACCTAAAAAACAAAAAAAACATCACCCCACTACCCCGCGTCTGACGTCATTCTTTCTACGTCATTCTTGGCTTCGCGGAGTTTACACTCCATGACCCCTGACTCTAAAAAGCGCGGACCTAAAAGAAACTACTTTTGATAAAAATCAAACCTACACACACTACACCACCATTATTTTTTTATATTATTTTTTTATATAAAATTTTTTCACACACCACACATAACCCTTTAAAAAAATTTTTTTTTTATATATATATCAATCACACAACACACAAAGGGGAGAAGGGGTTTTTTTGTTTGAGGGGTAGACTATCAGAAAAAAAATATACAAACATATATATATATATATATATATATATATATATATATATATATATATATATATATATATATATATATATATATATATATATATATATATATATATATAAAACACACCTATAGATATTGGCAATATTTGAGAGTAGTAATCTTTTCTAGAGATTGGGTGGTCCTTAGAAGGACCGTTGGGTTTAAGAAGTTATGTTTTGTTTTTAACTTCTTAGGGTGGATGTAGCCGTGGCAGTAGCTCCAGCAGGTCGGCCACGTTTAGCGATAGGTCTTACCGCTTTCAGACAGGCAGGTCTCTTTCGGGTGAAAGAGAAAGCAAATTCCTCGCAGTCAATCTTGCAATGGACTTCGCCGTCAAATAGTTTGCTGGACTGCTGCTGCTGCATAAGTTGTTGCTGTTGCTGCTGCTGTTGTTTTTGTTGCTGCTGCTGTAGTCGTTGTGCTGCTTCCCATTATGTTCTTTCTCTAAGTATTTCTTCTCTCAGGACCTCTTCTACTAGATCATGAGCCATTTGAATGAACGTCATCGTCTTTCTCTCTGGGTTGGTCTCCATCAAATGAGTCTTCACCCTCATTATGTTCACCATAGCTTCATTCAGCTTTGTAATCTTGGTGGCAGCCATCTTCTTCTTTTCTTCTTGGAACTGTTGAGATCTTGACGAGTCAACGAGAATGACTACACTGGCCAGTGAACCGCCTTATATGCTTAACGCGCGGACGCGATG
Source organism: Margaritifera margaritifera (assembly GCA_029931535.1). NCBI lineage: Eukaryota > Metazoa > Mollusca > Bivalvia > Unionida > Margaritiferidae > Margaritifera > Margaritifera margaritifera. The sequence continues at coordinate 3,228,702 of JAQPZY010001473.1, forward strand.
GAAAACATGGTAAGGTTTTTTTTTCAGATCAACAGGGAGATCATAGATAGAGGAAAAAAGGTTTAACTTTTTTTAGATCGATAGAAAGAGAGAGAAAGAACATATTCATTATTTTTTTTTCAAATTCAATAAAATAAACCACACAACACCATTTTTTTTTCAAAAGAACATTTTTTTTATTCAACAAGAACTATTCTAACATTAAAAAAACTAACCATTCAACCAGAAATTTTCAAACAACAACATATTTACAAGGTTGACAACGTTGGGAAGGTAAAGTAAATGTTAAACTTTCTACATCGACATCATTTTGATGTACACTACGATTGTGAGCTAAAGACAAGAGATAACCATAACGTTGACAAAACCATTGTTGTACTTTAGCATCGTTTCTAACATAGTCACTATCAAAATAAGTCAGTAAATGTTCTAAGGAATATCCAAGACTGCGTTGATGAAGATAATGAACACAATATTGTCCACACACCATAGAATCAGATCCTTGTAGTCTCACATTATTGAATCGAGTCGAGACGGCATTTCTTCTCATAAACTCGATGATGTCTTTTTCCAAAGGAGGTAATCCATAAGAATCAAAATATTCCACACAGTGATCGTTGGGAAAGTACACGGCAATCCAATTGGTTCCTGGTAGATCACTGTCGTCAGTATTGATGACATAAGCATGAACGTTTTTTGGTTTACGATGAGGTAGTTCATCTTTAGCACATACCACAGGATTCCAAGAAGAAGTATAGGAACTGCGATTCAATAAGTAATGAAGTTCCCTGGTATCGATTTTTGTTGTTGTCTTTAACAATGGAAATATTGAGTCACCAATGCACACCTGACTTTAAACTTGAATGAATCTGTCTTGTAATTCCACGAATATTCACGTCGGATAGGCTCTGCACTCTGTACAATGAGTCCTTCGATCCGTTTGATCTCCAGAGAAGTAAGTGGAGGAAAAGAAGAATTCACCAAGACTTTATACCACTGTTTCAACACGTGTTCATCTGAGAGTTGTGAGCAGGCCGTTTCCAAATATTCATCCAATTTTTCTTCACCTGTCATCATCATACATTTGTCGTGTTGTATCTGACTGGGATGATCGTTTTGACATCCATAACATTGTTCTTTAATCAGACTGTTAATGATTGGACTCAATTCCTGAGCATAACAGGTCACTAACTGTTTTTCGTGTTCTGGCCATCGACAAGCCATAAATCCAGTAAACACAGGAACTGAATGGTTTTCTTCTTCTTCTTCTATTCGAGGTACTGAATGAATGACTTCGTCATTATCATCATCCTTTGTGGTAGTTGGTGACTGTTGAATCACTTCACAAAATCCCTCATCTATCTCCATAGGTTCTACGTTCTGCATCTTTGTTTTTTCTTCTAATAGTCTACAATGACTTCTCTCAAACTGTTGATCTCTAGAGTGTTATCAAATTCTGCATACAAGACGACGTTCACTGTCTGGGCTAGAGCTTGACCAAACTGAAGTTCCACACGAAGGGGGCCTGATTTTATAGGGTGGAAATGTCCTTCATCGCTGCCTTGGTCCGGAGTGAAATCAAAACCCCACAAGGCATACCCTCCTGCATAATCGTCGTACGAAATGCCGTGGCTGGTGTCGCGACCTAACTGACCTGTGGCTTCATACAGGCTCAAGTAAGATCGTAAGTAATTTCTCTGGCCACCAAAGTCAGGTTCAAAAGGTCTGGTACACAAGGTCTTGCCATCTCGACTGACATCTGTCTTGGTGACGTTAAAGTGTTCAAACTGGAATGGATTCTGATTGTTGACTCCATTGAAGGCTGAATTTTTGACCATGCCAATGATCAAGCGTTTAGGGAGCTGTCCTTGGAAGATGTGATCTTCGACTATGGATCGGAGTCCAGCGGCTGCAGTAAAGGTTTTCACTTCCACACGTCTAAGAGGATACTTAGCAGTGGTTCTGCTCAAGGATTGACTGATGTCGTTAGCTACTTTTGGTAAGATTTCTACACGTCGCACGTAAAGTTTGGTTTGTTGGATGATGGTTTTCCACTCGTTGTTTTCACTTACCAAATGGAAAGCACCACTACTGCGATTCAGTCTCAGGCGTACATCTACTCCGTTCAACAAATACTTGTCTTGCAACCACATGTCCAAATGCAAACGATCCATCAGTTCTAAACTTTGCCTGATTTTCTTTCGACGTTCGTTAAATCCGACATTTTTTGGGTCTGCTACTACTGCTGCTGCGTATCCTGCCTGACCTTGCACACCTATCTGCGCTACCGCTGCTACAGGTAATTCTGTATTGTCGAACTTTGTCGCAGTGTCAAGTTTCCAGACCACAGAAACATCCAGATGAGTGTTCTTGGCATCTTTTCCGTACGACAAGAGATTTTCCAAATGAGCACGGTAAGGGTAAGTATCCAAACTGCTGCTGATCAGTTTGTTATTCAAGTACAAATCTACTCCACTGAACAAAGAATGAAAGAAATTATTGACGGGAGCTACTCTGGAATTTTCCACAGGAAGGCTGTTGTCATTTTTTTGTACTACCAGTTTCAGGAACAAGTAACTGTTATTCAGATCGATGTAATCTTCGGTTTGTCCTTTGATTTCAAATTCGATAGGAGCTGATTCCGTCAAAGACGATACAGGATGAAATTCCACCCATTGGGATCCTTGCATCGTCATCATGGTGGGAGGCATAGAAAACAGATCTAGTTCGGACTTGGTACATTCGCAAGAATCTCGGTGCATGATTTTCACAGTTTAATAATCAAATACGTCTAATTCTCATAAAGTTCTTCTTCTTTTCCTATTCTTTCTGGAAGTATTACCGTGTGTTCTTTTATGAACTTTGAAAGGATTTTGATGTCGTCGTCGTCGTCTCTTTCTACCTTGTCCTTGCTGCTGTGAAGTAATGCCAGAGCCTGAAGCGTGAAGCGTATTTATAGGATTTTCTCGGAGACCTAAAAGATCTTTACCAGTGGTCATCAACACATTTTTGTCTGCTCTCATAAAAGCTTCTTTAAAATTTTGTTTGTCGATGAGGACATTTTGCAAAAATTCTTTTCCTTGTGTCAAAGCGGCATCTTTTAAGGCAAGAAATCCTCGAGTCACCATTGGTTTCAAAATAGCAGCTACCGTCCGAAATGCTGATTTTAACATATCTCCTAAACCATGTCCTCGTTGTCGAGTCACTCCTTGGTACACTGGATACATTTTTTTATTTGGGTTACAATTCGTTAGAGAATTTGTTTTTTTCGAAAATGTAGTTTCACCGTGACTTTTCCTTGGTCAATGAATGGTACACTTTGTCCTAAATCTCCTTTTATACTAATCTGGACACTGTCAAAATACGATTTACTAACTGGAAGATAATGAAGATGTACAAATTCACGGTGAACGTGAAAGGTGTTGCCACCAGCACCACTACTACTAGTGGTACTACTTTCACCATCTTCGCTCACAGAAACAGTAGAATTACCACCAATATCCAATTTGAAAGGAAGGACTCTCAGTAACGGAGCGGATGTGTGTCCCACCACGTTGTACTCCACCACATCGGAGTACACAAACATTAAATTCAGTCCACCATTCAATTCGATAGGGTGTTTAAATTTATGTCCAAATTCTACGTTGGTTCCAAACTCTATATCGTCTTCAGCGGTAAGCAATTTATTTCCACCCAAAATACCAAACAATCCAGATGAAAATTCAATGCTCAAGTATCTTCTCTCTTCCAAAGGTAAACCTTTATCTTTGTCACTAAGGAGTTGCCCTCTCTCTTTGAAAAATTGGACGATTAAACGGCGTGACAAAGCATGGTAAGCGATTCGTACAAATTTATCGGCAGCGCTTAAGGCTTTGCTAAATTGGCGTGCAAACTGGGTTCTAATGGTGTCCACCAAATGTTCAGGACTAAAATAATACCCTGTAGGAATTCTCAGGGTAATCTGGGAATAGACAGTAGGTTGAGTAGATTTAGGATCTGCTACTAACATTTTGAATGAGCCCTTCATGTCTGGATCTTCAGGGTCTTCTTTCCAGATTTCAGGATCATTATTCACCAACTCATCATGTATATTTTTGTTCAAGATTTGTACAACCATAGTGTTTTGAGTTTTGTTGATGTTTATGATTTGCGTAGGATGAATGATTTCTACCAAACCCACTTCCCAATGAGTGTCGTGATCCAATTGGATGGATTGAGGTAATTTGGCCGTGAAACAACATAAGGTGTTGTTGGGAAACACATCCATGGAACTGTCACTAGGTAACGTTAAATAAAATTGGTCATTCATAGTTCCAAAGTGGTTCTGGTGTCCGAGGTGTCACTCAAGTGGACAGAAGAAGGATGTTCAAAAGGTTCCAAAAGAGGATTGGTATTTTGGTGGTGGTGACTGGAAGAAGAAGAAGGTGGACTGGCGTTGTTGTGGTGACTGTTGTCGGTCGTTGTCGTAAATTTCAAAGAGGGACTGGGTAAAAGATAACCGATGCAACTGCTCAGTAAAATGGTCCACAATTGTTTGTCTCCTTGTTGTAAACTCAAATTGGCAATAGCTGCTCCGATGACACAATACACTACAAAAATTTGGCAGAAAAAGACGATTTGATTTTTAGGCACACGTTCTCCACACCACACCCAAAGTGGTTGTTTTTGTAATTCTTGAAGAGAAGAACTCTGTGAAGGAGTCGTTGAAGTCTGGGTGGCTGCTGTGTTGAATGGCATGTTGTGAGTTTACTTCTTTTTCTTTTTATAGTCGACGACTTGAGAAGCCGCAATCCAAGAATCAAAACTAGGTGGATATCCTTTCCAACGTACTCTTACTTCTTTTACTCGTCGTTTACCTACTTTACGTGTTCTTTGTTCGAGAATGCTTTCGATGTCGTACAAGGTGTCTTCTTTTTTAGTCACTCGTTGTAACTCAGGCAAGTAAAATGGTCATTTGACTACTTCACCGTGCATGTATTCCAATTTATAGACGGGAGGATCACGTCCACGGACGGGGGTAGTGACACGAAACAATTCGGTGGTCCAGTTAGGTAAATAACCTTTGTCAAAAGTACGTTTGGTTTTTCCGATGCGAACCCAATCTCCCGTCTTTAACTCCAACAAAGGTGCCTTTTTCTTATTTTTGGTTTGGGGTGAACCAAATAATTTATCAAACACAGACACTTCGTTTTCAGGGCTGACCTCTTCGGGGGCACATCCGATGCTACGATGGTACGATTGATTGTACGCTTTGACCAAACGAGGTAACACGTCGATGTACTTGAGAGTATGTTGATGTGTAAAATATTTCCACATGCGTTCTTTCAAAGTTCTTTGAAAACGTTCCACGATACTGGCTTTGGTTTCAGGATTTTCGGTAGTAAAAAAATGAATTTGTCTTTGTTTCAATTCTTTTTGAAAAGCTTGGTTTAGAAATTCGGTACCTTTGTCGGTTTGCCATCGTAAAGGTTGCCGTCCACTTTGTTTCAAGACCAATTTTAAGGCTCGTACCAATTCAGAACTGATTTTAGAAGTCAAAGGCACGACCCAAGCAAATTTGGAAAACACGTCGATGACACAAAACAAATATTTGTGACCACGATTGTAAGTCGCTAAATGAGAGACGTCAGCTAAATCGGCTTGCCATTGATGATCGATCCCTTCCACTTGAGTGGTACTTCTAGAAAATTTTTGTCGAATTTGGTTTGTGTAACGTGTACGTCGATTGTTCTTGTAACCATCGTCGTACTTCAGGCAAACGTACACTTTTCAATTTACTTTTAGCAGCTCGATATAATTTTTGAACTCCTCCGTAACCAGCAGCATGGCCAGGATTGTAGTAAAGGCTAGCTAACAGTTTCTCCATGATGATGATGATTTCCTCAAGAATAAGTTAACCAAGTCCCAATACTCTTTTCTTCGTGAGGTATCTTTTTGGATTGTTGTTGTTTACGTGTCCTACGTGCTACTGGGGTAAAGGTAGTTTGAACAGGGGTCATCGGTTCTGTTTTGACTTCTTTCTTCACTTCTTTCTTTTTCTCTTCTGAGGGTAAAGGGGTAGACCTCTTCTTTTTCATCCAATCCGGTGTGGCTAACTTTTTTATTTTTTTAAGAGGTGGAGTTAGTAAAAACTCTTCTTCTTCTTCTTCTTCTTTGACGGTCATCCCTGTACCGGTGTCTGTTTTAGCCACTTTAGGTTCGCTTTTCATTAGGGCCTTAAAATCTCTCAGAGTGGGTGAAGCTGTTTCGTCGACTGCTTTTTGGCGAAAGAGTTGTAGACGTTGTAAAAGTTGACCGTACCGTTGCGATTTTTCTGTTTCGGACACATCGTTACGTTCCATCAGGGATTGTATTTCTTGTTGTGACTGAGACATTTCGTTAAGATTAGGATTGGGTGGTAAATGAGGTATCCGTTGTTCGTTCCAACGATGAAATTCCATCCATCGTTTGTAAGGTACTAAAGTCAGTTTTCGTCCTTCCATTTCATCCAAAGGTACCAAAAAGGTGTTGACTTTTCAGAGAAGGGTGGTCCTTTTTATCTTTTTTTTGGGGTTATCGCATGACCCCTCCTAAAAGTGGTCCAGCAATCGTTCCTAACAAAGGAGCAGCTATTTTTAACAACGGACCTATCAGCATAGGTAGAAATCCTCCTCGTTGCACCAACATTTTTTTCTTTTGTTGAAGAGATATTTTCTTTTTTACCATTTGACGAAGAACGTTCCGATGTTTCCCTAATTTTTGTTTCTGTATCTTGGACAAAGGTACCGTTCCTTTCAACACGTTCAAACAACATTCACACACGGTATCGATGATTTCTTTAGGAGCTGTTTGAATGAGTTGTTTTCGCATGGGAGGATTGGATTTGGCTAGGACAGACAAGACATCCCAATGTTTGGCTAGACGAGGTGGAAGTCGTCCTTTTTTGGTGGTTTTACTTTTCTTCTTTTTTTGGTGGTGGTGGCGGTGTGCACGTTTGGGAGCCATCTTTAGAGGTGAGGAGGAAGTAAGTCTGAAGTCTTTGGCATTTCACCCTTCTATTTTATACTGGAATACGTCTCCACTGATTGTCTGCACGACGTACCAACTTCACGACAGGTCTCACTCGACGTTGAGGTGTTTTCAATGGACTAAATCGTCTCAATTCATCTTTGGATAAATCCACTAAACTTTGTAAGATGCCAATTCTTTCTTGGACTTTGGTTTTAGGGGATGGTACTTTGTTGGTGGCTGCTGCCATGGCTAAATCAGCTGAACTCGACGGTCCCGACGGGGTGACTTTAGAAATAGGTTTCCATTTTTGCATCAAATTAGGAAACACGGATCTTAAGTCTGGTTTGACAGGCATCATAGTAAAAGAGGGTGAAGAAGAAGAGGAAGAGGAAGAGGTGGACGCAAAAGGAGACCTGGTCATCATTGGGGACTGTGATGGTAAGGGTGGTGTTTTGCGGGTGTACGTTTGCGTCCTGGCTGCAGTACCTCTTTTACGTCGGGTGTTAGTGGTGCTAGTGGTGGTGGTAGGTGTTGTTTTCTTCTTCTGGGCACGACTTTTCTTTTTCTTAGGGCTACCTTTCTTCTTTTTTTGGGGGGCTGGTTTTCTTCTTTGGACTTTTCTTCTTCTTCTTTTTAGGTGTTGTTTTGGGTTTTTTGGTTTGGGCATCATTAGGATCCCATTTCAAAAGGGAACGAATCATAACCCCTCCTAAAGAACCACTTCCACCAGGAGTTAAAATGATTTGTTTTTTAGTAGTTGAATCGATTCTAGGATCAGCCAGTTGTGACAATGCTGATTTATGTTTTTGAAAAAAACGTTGAGTTTGATGAGGGATGTGAATGATGCCTTGTAGTAATTGACGTGCTGTCAAAGTAAACCATCGTAACACTTCTTTAAGACTCACTTCTAACAAATGAGCACGGACTTGAGCATTTTTTTCACGACTGATGCCATACAAGGCACGAATCAATTTAGCCGAAGGATGAGATTGAAAGGAAGTCATCTTCTCTCAAAAAGAGTGTGAGACAGAAATGACGTAGTAGGTTGTTTTTATAGTTTTTTTTAAAAATGGGCTGAAGGGGACGTGTAAATGACAGGACCCCCTTCTTGACCCCAAGAGTGAAACAATTGGTCACGAAATCTCAAATAGTCAGGAGTGGTAGGTTTTAAGTCGATGAGTAAATACTCGTGAGGGGTTTGAGTGGCATCGTCGTACGCATAATTGAGCCAAGGAGCCCCTAACTGTTTGGCTAACACTTGTACTTGAGATTTGTCTCTGGGGCTTTTAAACAAGAGCACGTAATGAGCATTCAAACTAATGGTTCGATGGGCTTTACTTTGTTGAAATAAATTTTGTGTAATGTAGACAATACTAGCATTACGATGGTGTCCTTTTCGTGTAAACCAAAGTTTAATTTCTTCTTCGTCTTCTCCTAACATGTCATCAAAAATAACCAAATGAGTTTGACTCACGTCAGACACAATTCCATCGTCTTCGTGAGGAACACCATCCACAAATGAAATGGTTTCTCCTTGACTTTCTTTCAATAACGTGTAAGACGGTTGCCACTCTTTGTAACACCACACGATACGTTGAGGTGGACGATCAAACAAATCAGTTTTGTGTTCGATCAATCGTTTGACAAATTCGGTTTTCCCTGAACCACTCGGTCCAGCAATCAACATGTTAAATGGATGGCGCAGATACAAAGCATTCCAACTTTGACGATCTAACTTTTCGTCAATCACTTTGACCACAGAGGAAGTAGAAGAGGCAGACGAGGCAGAAGAGGATGATGTAGCCATGATTGAGGTAAGAAGATTTTTGAGAAGAAGACAAAAGACCCAAGGCATTTTATACATTTTCATGCACGTTTATTTTTTTTTTTAAAAATTAAAAATTTTTTTTTACAAGTCATTAACACCACGAGTGATAAAATAGCAAAGCAAAATCAACAGGTACACAATGAAGGCTCCTACTGAAACAATCAAACTGTCATATAAACACGTCAATGTACAACAATAGTTTCGTGTCCTAGAAAAAATGGAAGGTCTAGGCACTGCTTGGGGTGGTGGTGGCATTCTTCTGGTCGTCTTTTGTTTTTTTGAATCCTCTGACGACGGTGGTGGTAAAGAAGAGTGGTGTTCCTCAAGAGGCATTTGAACCACAGCAGTGGTGTCAGGTTCTTCTTTTTCTTCTTTTAGGGTTTCCCATGGAGGTTCCCATTTTTTCACTTTTAGACTCTTATGGACATGTGGCCAAATCTTTGGCAAACTGAGCCACTTCTTGTAGCCAATATTGGAAACCAAGGTTTCTCCAGGGTCGTACATTTTTCCAATGGAAAAGGTGTTGGTGTAACTCACTAGCAAAACACACTTCTTGAAATGTTTTATACACAGATCAAGTGTGACGAATGTCTTCTTCACATGGAAGTTCCTCACTAATTTTCATCACCACTCTCAACGCTTTACGTACAATGTGTCTTTCGTGTACTGATAAAATCAAATTTTTATAGTCTTCTTCTTCTACTAAGTCCAAAAAAGACAACAGGGTCATATTGTTTTTTGGAACACGACAATTGAGTCCAAAACAACCACGGATCCTCCAAAAGAATCCAAGGCAAACACTTGTCCTCAAAAATAGTGCACAATGAATGTCCTGGAAAACGAATTCCAAGATAAGTAGTCACTAAGACACACACCACATAACGTCCAAAATTCAATGGAAACAGTTCTTGTATCACTTTTTTATAATCCTCTAAGGTCTGAACATGATCTGTGATTTCCTTCCACGGAATCCGTTTCAGAAGTGGCGTGTAGAGTTCAGGCATACCCCCTCTTTTATAGCCAGGCTACCCAATAATAGACACTTGGCATGTACCGATAAAGCATCAAGGCTCATGTTTGACTTTCCTTCCACGGAATCCGTTTCACGAGTGACGTGAAAGGTACAGACGTGCCGCCTCTTTATAGGGGTCGATGGCTAAGGTAGGTATCTTGGGTGACATGTTTTTATAGCCAGGCTCCCAAGGTTGGTACCTTTTGAGACAGTCTCCTTCAGGATAGTAGTAGCGATAGACGTTTCCCATGACCATTCTTCTATGCCCTTGAAAGAGGGTATAGTGTAAAAATCGAGAAATGACTTTGAGTTTACGTTTCACTTGGATTTTGACAAACTCTTGGTAAATCCTTTGGCGCACATTCAAAGGCATGCCAGCAATGTACTTGGGTAAAGTTTCCGATTTGGAAAGAAGTAACTCTCTTTTGTATTCTTCACGATACTGGTGATAGTCGTTGTTCAGAATCAGATTTCTGATGCGGCGAAAGTAGCCATAGCATTGAAATCGAGAAATCACTTGAAGTTTACGTTTCACTTGAATCTGAACCAACTCATCGTAAATCCGTTTTTGCAACTTCGAAGGCAAGTCACGAATGCGGTCTTCTAAAGTAGTCTTCTTGGTGACAAAATACTCACACACCAACCAAACAGAATCGGTAGGTAAAGGATATGATCCAAAACAAGTTTGAGTGATTATCCTATCTAATTTCAAACCACGTAAAGGTGATTCGTCTTGAGGGGTCAGTTCTTCTAACAGTTTTTGGTATTCTTGTATGTTAGTCACATTTTTTTCCTTCACTTCATTCCATCGAATTCTATATTCCACTGCTACATTGTAGGTGGCCCCCACCAATTTCTTAAAATGGTGATGTAGATCTTCATCAATGTCTGACCATTTGAATATCTTATTAGCAATCAAATGTTTTATCGTCTTCAAATACCATTGGTTACAACAGGTCTGTCGTAAAGGATGTAACTGTTCTTTACGTTTCACTTGAATCTGAACAAATTCTTGGTAAATCCGTTCTCGTATCTCCAAAGGTAATCTACCAATGCGATCGTCTAAGGTAGGAATATACTGAAAAATGCGTTCTTGCAACTCCAAAGGTAAACCAGTAATGTATTCTTCTAAAGAAGAAGTATTCTCCTCCGCCATGGAATTTTTTTTACTTCTTCTTTTGTTTGGCATCTGGCTCATCCTACCCGTACTGTTCTAAAGCTACTAAAGGTAAGAAGTGACAGTGCGGAGACCATCTGGCATGTTCAATGTAAGCTGAGTCGGTAGGCTCCCAATGGTGAAGTTTCACACCACAACTAAAACATTGAACTTTATCTCCTTCTCCCGTGTATTTAAATCCAGATCTAGCTAAACCTTCCGGTTTAGGTCCTTCTAGATATTTTGGCCACTTGTCGTTGAATGACTCGAGTCGACTTTCATACTTGGAATAACCAAGTAAACTCACAGGTATTCTGATATGCGAATATGGACCCACATTCACCTTGTTGTCATTAACGTCAATACCAGTTCCGTTAGTATTTCCAGTAAAACATAAAGGGCGTACTGCCTCTTTAGAGGGTGACCGATGAGTGGTGGTGATGTGACAAGCTACGGAATCCTTTTGAACGTGTGAATCGGGAATACCAAACCGTACAGAATCCGTTTCATTGCATGGTTCTGCATCACACTCCAAGTCGTGGTGACTCACCTTTTTTTTCTTCTTGCTTCTTGGTTAACGTTGAAAGTGAGAATGAAGGGTTAGGCTTGGAAGGGGTTCCTTTTTTATACCTGTCGACTGTACCATCCGAAAAGTATTGTAATGTGATCGGTGGAAACGCTAAAGAAAGGTAAGCACAGTTTGGTGACCATCTGGTATGTTCCAGGAGAGCTGATTTCTTACAATCCATACGAATAGTGACACCACAACTAAAACACTGAACTTGTGTTCCTTGTCCAAAGTAAACAAAGCCTGCTCTGGCTAAATCGTAGGAAGTAGGTAATCCATTGTTTCTAAGTTTTTTTGTGCTCCATCGATGAGGACAATAACAATAGTCAGGCATGTGTTTAGGCCAATTTTTGAACGTTTTCAAGCGACTGTCACACTCACCATACTCAGGCAAAGCCCATGTTGTTGTTGAAGACATCTTTTTTCTGTTTTTTAAGAGGGTTTCCTTTTTTTATACTCCTCCAAATAGGCGTGTCCGTAAGGTAAAGTCGTGTGATCTGGAAGTCTCACTCTTTTTTGGTACACAATCCGATAAACTTTTTGAACAGGTCGAGTCACGATTTGATGATTAGGTAGGCGTACAATCTTGTGAGGTTCTAACGTGGCTACTTGAAAATCTTTCACTTGTCCAGACAGTAAAGCATTTTTTAAACCTCAAAGTTCACGACTTGGTTAGTTCGATAGTTGAGAGTCAACCCTTTGACTTTACAGGAGGTGTGAAGTTGACCTTGCGGGTCTCGGTATCGGTACCCATAATTTTTGGGGCCACCGCTGGCAAAACTCAAAATGGTATCTTGAGGGTGCTCGTCTGTCCAGGCTCCTAAACGATCTCCTTGAATGGTAGGGTGGGGGCAACCGGGGCGATGAATGTAGATGCAACTGTCAGTATCAAAGTACAGGACACGATCTCCTAAGACTTCTAACGCTTCGTCATAAAATTTCAAACGAGCATGAGGAGTCACGTAGGCGGCAATGACTACGTTACTAAACTTGTCAGGTTTGACAAACTTGGGTTCTTCTTCGAAATTGACAATTATCAAATCCTCACGGATGATTTCGACGTGCTTGACTAGAATACTTTTGTCGTCCACCAGTTTAAAGTAACGATAAGGATCGTCCACGTATTCCGTTTTGGGTAAGATCGTACGTTGAGCCATTTTTCCCCACAAACAATTCAACATCACTTTGGCAAACGATCTTTTTCCTTCATTTTTTCCCACCTCTTCTAAAGTGATGCCTTCGATGTCACGGTATTCTTCTTTAAATTGTTCTTGGTCTTCGGGAGTTTGACACCACGAAGGATAACCACTAGCTTCTTGTTTCAGTTTGAGAAATTGGTTCACGTACCCCGAAAAAATGCCTGGATGATGGGTAGCGTCGTCCTTTTGGTATTGGGCTGTAGTTGGAAAGTGCCAGATTTCATACACGTTCAATAAACGGTATCCACGATCCAGAGCCCGAAACAATTCGGCACTGACCCACGTTCCTATCAACGACCGTTCTTCCTCCGTGTGGTGACAGGGATGATCTTGGTTGCAAGTTTCGGCACACGTCCGACATAAAGGAAACATCAGTTTTCCTTGACAATGGTAAGGTAAGATGGGATGAAACAAGTTTGTTGGAGGTAAAACTTTACATTTAATTAATCCTTCGTATTGACGAATGTGTTCCACGTCAATGTGTTCTGTTAAAATTTCAGGGTGTCCGGTGGGAAAACGAGCATATTTGCACACCCAAGGATACAAAGAACACACGTCGATGTATTTGATTTCTTCTCCTTGGGATTCATTAACGTCGTACAGCAAACGAGTGGCATTGGTTCGTCCTCCAAATAAACTGTGGCGCGGATCTAAAGGTTCGATGTCGGCTGCGTCGTAACTTTGAGTAATGGTTTTAAATTCAGGATCGGTTTTCAAACGTCGATCGTATTCGTGCTCCCACATTTCTATCACTTCGTAACCTTGACTTTCTAACTGGAATCGTCGTTGACAAGTCTGTTCGTATAACTGATCCATGTTAGAATCTGAATAAGGGCTTTTCATGTCTCGGTTAGGATAACAAGTAGGGCATCCGTGAAACAAACAACCCTGAAACTCGTACACTATGTGCGGGTTTTCTAAATCCCAACCATCCACGGAATAACCTCCAATCTTTTTTTCTCCTCCTCCGTTTCTAGCATGTTGTATCCATTTGTCTTCTTTTTGACATAAGTAATGAAGCCAACGTAAAGCTTTGACCGAATATTGACGACTAGCAAAGAGACCTGTGTTGGAGTCGATGATGGCCAGTTGGTTCTCGGGCATGAAATTTTGTCTGTGGACTAAGGAACAGGCTTTAGGTAAGGTGGCTGTATCTTTCAAAGGATCGACCTCCCCATGATCAAGAAATAACTCTCGAAATTTTCCACAACAACGTCTTAAAATATCAACATCCGATCGACAATATTTGAGCATCTCTTCTTGAAAGTCAAAGGGATCGTTCTGGTGAGCACGGTACCAAGCGTGAAAAGCTTCTCGCTGTTCGGGTCGCATTCCATCGGGGTCGTAATCACAAAGGGCAGGCAAATGAGGTAGGACGGCCTGTTGATTAGCTTCCGTGTTAAAGAAGTGAGGAAAGTAACCTTTAGCCATTTCTGTCATGCCGAACGTTTTTGGCATGCGACTCAAAGGCATGGCCAAATAACTCATTGAATCTTTAAATTGGACTTGTCCTACTTTCATGTAGATGAGCTTTTTTCCGTTCATGGTCACTACAGGACGTTCGGTTCCATGGTTCAAATAATAATTAAGTAAAAACTGTCCATCGTATCCCGAAAAATTGTGAGCTATGACGGTGGCATACCGATGACAATCTCCGTAACGATGAATGTCTTCTTCGCTCCAACTGTCGTGGGTGGTAGGGTCTAAAACCCATTCAGCAAACTCAGACAAAGTGTTCACTCCACGAAAGATTTTTTCACGTCCTCCTGGAATACGACTACAATGAGGACAGTGAAAATGAATCGATTCTTGAATGCACTGATCACAAGCCCGATGTGCTACACAGAAATTTGGAATGTGAATGCCTGTTTCTTGCATGCATTCAAAATCAAAAAAGATGAAAATCTACTTGTTTCTTGTTTTTCTTTATTTCTTTCTTCTCTGTCTTGTCAAACTTTTGAATAAAACATTGATGATCAAAATCGACGATCTGATGACAAATAGAACATTTTTTCTTGCCAGCACAAACGTGTCTCTTGGAGTCATTGGTTCGAATCAGCTGTCCACACGTTGAACACGATTTCAATAACTCACAAGCACATTTTTGTTGGTGTCCTTGGGTCTTGCGATGTTGTTGGTAGCAAGAAGGACTGACAAAACGACGTCGACAGGTTTCACAATAAACGTGATGTTGTTGTGATTCAGGAAGGCATGGTGGGTCCGCTAAACAGCCCCGACATCTTGCTCCAGAACCAATGTGTCGCTCCCGACTATTACACCCTTTGTTACATTTCTCACAGTAGTAAGAGTATCCCAAAAATCCGGTAATACTAGTAATGGTATCAAAATGTTCTTGATGGTAATAAAGATGAATGTATTTTCCCTCAGGAAAATCAGGGCCTCGAAACAGTAGAGCTCCGCGCACTTCTTGAGGGTGATCTTTTAACGTATAATGAGGAGCCAAAACATCTAGAAGTTGCTGCATTTGAGAAATGCCACACACGGTCTCTTTAGGAATCCCTGCTTGTTTCAACAAGAGTTCTGCTTCTTTTCGTTGTAGGGGTCTTTGCGATCGTCGAATGTTTTTCCAGGCTTTTTTCCATTCTTTGCTCTCGTTCTTGTTAGCATAGGTACGGCCCACCACGATAGCTCGAGCCAAGCACATTTGGTCATGAGTATTGTTAATTTGGACGACACTCTGTTTGGTAGTACGAAGATCGTCCACCAATAACGGTTTTCTGCTTCGTCCACTTCCTCGAGGTGGAGAAACGTGTGTCATGTAAAGGGTGGCCTTTCCATCGGTGATGGTAAACTTGTCATTGGATTGTTGTACATGTTCTATTTTTGACATGACTTTGTCTGGCGTTAATTCTGCCGGGGTGCTAAACTCAATCCAAACGGGACTCTTCAAGTTGTCATGATGGATGGCCAGTCTCAAGCGATCCTCTTCTTTGGCTCCACATTGCCGTTTCAAGTTGATTAAGACAGATTCCCACAAATCGCTAATGAACCCCGCCGCTTTCTCGGGAGGTACTTTGGACTTTAAGTCTTTAAAGTGTACTGTGTGAGTGTACGCCGTGGTCCTAAATTTTCGAGAAGTTATTTTTTGAGTCTCTCGAATCCTATAGTAATTTTCAGGAGCCACGGTAGGACTTTCTTCGTCAGGGGTCCTGGTGTTGGTGGTTTTTGTTTTGGGTGGTTGTTTGGAAGTTTGGGTTTCAGGTTCACTCATCTCGTCATCGAAGTCACTGGCATGGACTTGAGCTAGTAGTTGGTCTAAGGGTGTTTCAGGGGGCACGGAATACCTTCGTCGTCGTGGTCTCTTGGTTTGTTCTTATTCTTCTTCAGGTTTCTCATGGTTTGGGCGTGATCTTTTCATCTTGAAATCTGATTTGAAACTGATTGAGTTTTCACCCAGGTACCTTTATATAGAGAGAGAAGAGTATATAAAGAGAGAGCTTCTTACCTTCTGAATCAGTCTTTGGTGATTGAACTTTCAAGCTGTCAAGATGGAAGAGTCAAAAAGACAGATTGCTTTTTTGGTGAGAGATTTGCAGACAGTGATTCGAAAGTATACTACGAACAATAAGAGTAAGGACTACTCCTCTGTCTCTAGAGATAAAAATGAAGATACTTGTTACATCTGTCAAGAGAAAGGACATTGGGCTCCAGAATGCCCACAACGTCAACAGCAAAAGAAAGATAAAGGGAAAGATATCTGTTATCATTGTAAAGGATCAGGACATTGATCTTCGGAATGCCCTCAGAAGAAAGAAAAAGAAGAAGAAGAGGAGAGGGAGGAAGCTGATTCAAAAACAACAAACCTAGAAGAAGAAGAAGAACATATCATTAAGAAAAGTAAGAAGAGAGTAAGAAGAATGGAAGACAGTGAGAATGAAGAAGAAGAAAAAATGGAAGACATGATTCCTGTGACGATAAGGATTCCTATGAAGAAGAAATTAAAGAAACACAAGAGAGACAGAGAGTGAAACAAAGGAACTTTTGTTGTGTGTTTTTTTGGTGTTATATGTTATATTGCTGAATTATTTTGTAAAAAAAAAATGGATGAATACACAAGACTGGAGAAAAAAAGTAAGTGGTTTTGTGTTATTTTGTTTTAGAGTAGAGATGCACGCACGCACGCACTCACACTTTTACCATGGGATTTTTTTAAAGTTTTAACTTGATTTTTGGCAATTTGATTTCTTTTCTAGAAATCTGGTGGTCCTTAGAAGGACCGTTGGGTTGTTTTGTTTTCAAAAACAAAACTTTCAAATCAACTTCAAATGCCGTAGTCCTTTACCACGGCCCAATCCATATCCTGTTAATGCTGCTGCTACTGATGGTGTTTTGATTATGGTGGTAGTCACTGGTGGTGGTGGAGGTGGTATTGGTGACATGGGTGGTGGCATCTCACTAGCACTGGAAGGCTTAGAAGAATGTTGTTTAGCCCGTGATGGTCTTTTTCGTTTAGGTGGTTGATGAGTTAAAGAATACTTATAGACATTGGTCATCCATTTTAACTCATATAATATCTCTTCTAACAGACTTACAGTTTTTTTTTTGAAGACTGATGCCTTCCTTTACTGTTTCCTTCTTCTCCTCCTCTTGTAACTGCTGCTGCTGCTGTTGTCTGATTTCTTCCTCACTTTGTTTTCTTCTCTCTTCTTCTTCTTTCTGCTGTTGTTGAAGAAGAAGAAACATTTCTTCCTCTTCTCGTTGCTTTTTTACAAAATTTTCCATCTCTTCCATTTGCCTTTTTTTAAATTCATCCACCATTGGTGTAGCAGTAGTAGTAGTAGCAGTATTCTCAAACTCTTGATTTAGTAAATCTAAATCAAAGTCTTCCGGCCGGAAGTTCAATAATGCAGCAGCATTAATCATTGAAGGCTCACTCCAATACATTGTTGTAGTACTTGTCTTTCCAGTCTCCATGAAAGCTGTCGAAAAAAGTAATAAACCCCTACGAACGCTACGATACCTTTATACCCGAGATGACGTCACACCCCCGCTCTCTTCCCATTGGAAGAAAACCCGACAGACTTGTAACGCTCCTTTGGATTGGTAGTTGATTTCGATCCATTTCAATCCTATCGTAAGGTATATATACTACCGCTGGTTTCATAAAGCTTCACCGGTTTTCT